>CM046009.1:23005485-24372099 GCA_025175895.1 Wurfbainia villosa | reverse complement strand
AGTGCCCGTTTTCCCATGGAATGCTATCCTGCACACAAAAGTACAAAGAGCAAATATCCGAACAAGAAAATAGGAAATGCATGCAAAATAAAGTAGAATTTGCATGAAATACGTATAAAACTAAACGATATTTGAGCGAAAACTACTCCTAAAATCCTATATGTTTTTCTCATATCATTATATTCAGATTTAATCCTAAGCTCATCATGTAATCTTTTCAAGAAATTGGCTTCCAGGTCATGGCGAGGCACAGGGGCCTTCTTTGATCAGAACAACAACCACTTCCTTAGACAAAGCCAAGTTCAGGAAAATGATAACTTGAGTCACTCAAGATTACTTCTTGGTCTAACTAGTTTAGGATACGGCGAGGTAGCTTAAGCTAGTTCCACTCTGTCAAGTGCACCAAGCTACATACCCCATATCTAGCTCGAATACATGAGACTTTTTTTCCCCTAATGTACTATCATCTTGTCGCGTCTTGATACTATGTTATCAAGAGTTGACTAACTACTTGTCCTTTCTAGCCATTCTAAAAAGTAAAATAAAAGTTTAATCATGTTATGGTAGTGGGTATACTATTTTGGTATTAGCTCCCCGTGGACCATTGAACCAATATGGTCTATTCAATAATGAACTTGATCCTGGGGAATCCAATACTTATTGGTCTTAATATGTGAGTTTAATAGAGTTTTAGGGACCCAAGTTTGGACTCGTTGATGACTACGATTTACGATAGACATATATGATCTATTCGTAGTCTTTGAGATAAATCCGAGTCCGGCTCTGTTATACACGACTCTCTGAGTTCCAAGAAGCTGGTTAAGATTCTTGGATCCAATCGAGAACTTATGCAATCGAGCCTCGAGCTCTTGGACTTATCCTTTCAAGAGAGAGTTCTCTTCTTTGAGCTTTTCAACTCGAGTTGAGTCCTCCTCTCGAACTTGACTAGTCGAAGATGTTAGAGTGGCCTCTTGCTTGAGGGTTTCAACCTCCTCAAGCAAGGACTCAACCCTAGACTCAGACTTAGTTAATTTCCTACATAGCATTTTAATTGTATGATAAAAGTTGGTGGTGGCTTGCTTGCGATTTTCTTCTTCTTTGAACCTGCAAACAAGGCTATACCCCTCTCGGGCTCCGAGTTAGACTGCTCATGAAGTTCAAAATCCGAAAAGAGTTCATCTAACCTAATTTTAGAAAGGTCCTTGGAGACCTTATAGGCATCGACCATGGATGCCCATAAGGTAGTCCTCGGAAAAGAGTTTAGGACATACCTTATAAGGTCGCGATTTTCGACCTTTTGCCCGATTGCATGTAGGTTGTTGACTATGTCTTGGACACGGGCGTGGAGTTGCGTCGCGCACTGTTCATTCTGCATTTTTAGTGTGTATAATTTATTGAATAACAAATCACGCTTTGCAAACCTTAGCTTGATCCGATCCTTCGTAACTCGAATTAGTTTTGTCCAAAGATCCTTTGCGCTTATGAAGGGGCCGACGCGATTTAGCTCCTCCTTGGATAGGCCACATTGGAGGATTGCCTTGGCTCCCGACTTGTCATTTTGTTGCAACGGTCCATTGATCATAATCCAAGGAGTCACCCTTCATTGGTGGAAGTGTGAAACCCGCTTGAATTATGATCCACATCTCGATTTGGTTTTTGAGAAAGCATTCCATCCGACCTTTCCAGTAACGGAAATCATCTCCGTTGTAAAACGGAGGTCGGACGGTGCTAAAACCCTCGAGATGGGCCATTAGAAAAAAAAGACAAGGAGACTAAAATGAAAACCTAGCAACAACAAAAACACACGAAAGTACCAAGACATGAGTCTTGGATTAGTAGTGCGGGAAATAAAAAGAAATAAACGAAAAATAGAAAGTTAAGCAAAGAAATAAGAAACTAAATAAAAAGTAAGTACTCACAACCTTCGATGTCCCCGAAAGGCTACTAAATATCATTTTTTGAGGATGAAAACAGCTTGTTACGGGGGGTAAACCCCAGTAAGAAGTGTAGATCTCGCGAGCTTGATTTGGTAGGTAGACCGTGTCGTGGTCAACTTGTACGAAAAGTTATGCCCGTTTGACCGTCGGCTACTCCAAAAGCGAATACTTGCAAAACAAAATCAAACGAAGAGTACCAAGACTTCGTCTTGGATTAGTAGTGCGGGAGAAAAATTTAAACGAACGAAAAACAAATCTGTGGAAAAAAGTTAGATTGGTGGTTTCACCAAATCTGATACCAATTGTTGGATCAATGCGGTTCGCTAGAGGGGGGGGGTGAATAGCGAAAGAAAAAACTTTTTCGAATTCGTTTCAAGACAAATATACACAGCGGAAAGATAAGCAAAACAAAAAGTAAAGGAGACAATAGAAACAAGATATTTACTTGGTTCGTAGCCGAAGGCT
Source organism: Wurfbainia villosa (assembly GCA_025175895.1). NCBI lineage: Eukaryota > Viridiplantae > Streptophyta > Magnoliopsida > Zingiberales > Zingiberaceae > Wurfbainia > Wurfbainia villosa. Next base: position 24,369,697 of record CM046009.1, on the reverse strand, counting down.
ACTACTCCAAGGCCCTAGTGGTCCTTGACCACGCACGGAGGGCAAATCACTAAACAAACTCCTCCTCGTTGGAGGTAGGAGTTAATCGATACAAAAAAAACTTGAGGTAGAGGGACACTCCCCCTCTCCTCGTTACGATAGAAAAATAGCTTCGAAGAATGTAAATGAGCAACGACACTAAAATTAAAACCGACGTACAAAAATAAAGGAAATGAAACCTAGACGTCGGAGAAGAAGAAGCACGTTGTTGTCGGTAGCTTTGCGGAGACTTTTTGGAAGCTTAGAATTGTTGTCAAAACCCTAGGTTTGGCCCTCCTTTTATAGCTTTTGAGCCCCTTTTCGAGTGGGTCTTCAACCAATCACAAATGGACACCAAACCGCTTTGAGGTGGAGTGATAAGCCTTGACTCTTCGAATCTGATCATTGACCATCACGATCGATGGCCATCATCACGATCGATGGCAAGATCATCGGCCGATTGGTCGATTCTAGCCGATCGCTTGACGGCAGTCGAGTCCTCCAAGCTGGCAGTCGACTGATGCTTGCTGCAAGTCAAAGTTAGCTCAACAAAAACATAATTTCGATGGTCGTCGACCATCCGATCTCGACCTAGACCATCTATAAGATGTCTTTGGTCGGATCTACGCTTAAGATCATCCCCGTAAAGAGGATACGACCTTACTTACTCTCGCACACTCGAGCTTACCTCGATGCTTACGTGTTGCTTTTGCTTCCGGCCTTCCACTCGATTCCTTCGGCTCCCTCCGAAATCACTCGAGTGTCGCTCGACCACCGCGGCTTTCTCCGGGTGTCGCTAGCCTTCAGCTCCAGCTATATCAATCTTCTGTACACTTGATTCAGCTCGTGAGAAAACAAAATATACTTAACTTTGTGTCTTTACTATAATCAAAACACAGGTTCGATTTCGGTGCCTCACTGCACCAACACATATTTTATTTCTAAAATTAGTTATGACAAATAAGGAAACTATTTGTACATGCCATAATTGTATGTCATGTAATTGCATTAGATGCATATTATTATGCCATGCGTGTCGTGACTGAAGGGTTTTTCTTATCGAGTCCGTGAGGGAAAACTTCGCTTCCCACTACACGTCGGTCATTTGTTCATGGCGATCCCATTGATGTCCCTGGATTAAAAAATTTAATCCTAGACAAAAGGGATTGCTCAAACAACCAAGTCATCGTCGTGCTATTCGTTTAGAGAGGTCACTTGAACAAACTCATTGTTCAAGTGACCAACATCTATTCTACGAGTAGCCGCGGAATAGACGATGTCCGGATTGCCGGTTTTTGTGTTTATGTTCGGGGTCCAAGTATATTTAACCACAAATTATAATATATAAAGTAAACAACCTCATATAACATACATATAATTGAGAAATAATTATAAACATAATACAAAATAACACTAATCAAAATAAACAAAATTATACCTCTTGTTATACCTCTTGATCTTCTATTGTATGTCCTTCCTCCTTTCGGACATCATGTGGGCGACGATCTACTAAAAGTTGAAGCCTCCTAGATCACCAATCTTCCTTTCCTTGTTCACTCTGAACAAAGGAAGATCATAAAACAAAACTCATCTTCCTATATAGAACCGGCCACCAAGTCAATAAACTCGATGTTGCCGTCGGCCAAGGAAGAGAACATGGAGTATGGAAATCGGCCAAAGGAGAATCAAATAGGGCATGGGCGTCGGCCAACACATGGAGAAGAGAAAGGAAAGCAATCCTCCTCCTTGTTGCCGGCCAAACTCTAAACTAAGCTCTCCTAATTTCCGGCCAAGGATGAAGGGAAGGAGAATAGGTTGACCTCCGGAAAAGGTAGAGGGAACAAGGATAGTGGCCGGCCAACCTTGGGAAGAAGAAGAAGAAGCTTCCTCCACTTGTTGCCGCCCACCACCAACACCCAAACCCTAACCCTAGCCGCCCACTCCTAATCCTATCCCAACTAGGAATACTTGCCTCCCAAAAGAAGCAACCCTAATGCCATCCATCATTAGCCATAGATGGAAGGGAGAAGCTTGGATACCGACCAAGCCAAGGAGAGAAGAGGGAAGAAGGGTGACGACCACCTAACGAAGAAGAAAAAGAAGAAGAAGAAACATCTTTCCTTAATTGTGGCCACCCAAAACCCTAAGTCTCCCTTGCCCTTGCCGCCCAAAACCCTAGCCCCCTTTCCTCTAATTTTCTCTTGCCGCCCACCCCTATTCCATCCTTTTATAGAGTTTGGGATAAGCCTTGGTTTAATCTCCACCATTTGTTCTAGGTATTTAATATCAACCGTCGGGTCTAGAGATTTAATCTCAACCGTCGGATCTTAGAGATTTAATCTCTACCTTTTGATCTAGAGTTTTGTTTCTATCCATTGGATCTAAGCTTCATGAGGTGTTAATAGGCTACAATAGGGATCATGAGGTGGAGTTGGATCTTGGCCACCCATGGATCAAGCCTAAATAAAGTCCGATCCATTAATGATAATCCAATCCACTAAAGAATTATCAATGATCTACCTCACCAACCCCCATAAGATAATATGGGCTCCATATATTTTTTGTACATTTTCTCCCCGTGTTTAAGATCTCAAATGTCCGTCGATTAATTAATTTATTGACCATTAATTAATCAACATCTAAATCCATGAGTAGTACCACTCAACCTTTTCATCATGTCGGACCAAGTCCACCTGCAGGGTTTACATGATGAACCTTATAAGCTCCTCAAGGGGACATCATCATCCTAATATATAGGACACGGTTTCCTCTTATAATCAACGGCAAACCATATAAATAATATCATATCCCAACTTACCGATCCTATCGATTTAATCTATAAATCTCGCCCATTGGTAAATCAAAGAGATGACTACTAAGTATATGTGCCCGTTATTATATCGGGATTAAGAGCATGTACTAAATAATATCTGAGGTCCGATTCGATTATGTAGTCAGCAATAAATCGAATCACCTCTAAGTCGGTCCTGCTCAATACACACAAAGTGGACTAGTGTGATTCTAAGGTCAAGACAAACCAATACCAAATCACATTACAACTATTCCGATGGTTTGTGCAAAGTCATCTCGGTTGTGAGCCTTTACTTATACTTTACAAGGAGCCGATAACTTGATCTCCTGTGTGACACCACACACCATGTTATCTACAATGTAATGTATTAGGCAATATTGCATAACCATAAAAATACAAACAATGATCATGTGATTCTTATTTCAAAATAAAGATGTTCATACAAAAGATAGACTTTTCAATATACATCCCTACAATCTCCCACTTATACTAAAAGACTATGATGTCCTCATACTGCCTTACATCTGATTCCCCTTCCCTCCACATGCCTATCAAAGCTCTCGCTAGAAGGGCCTTAGTGAAAAGGGTCTACCAGGTCATCCTCTGATGCAATCTAGGTGACAGCAACTTCTACCTCCTTTACGATTTCTCGTATGAGGCAGTACTTGCGCTCTATGTGTTTACTTGCCTTATGAGATCGTGTTTCCTTCGAGTTTGCAACTGTACCATTATTATCACAATAAATTGTGATAGTTCTGGGCAAACCAGGAATCACATCCAAGTCCATCAGGAAGTTCCTGAGCCACACAACTTCTTTGGTTGCCTCAGAGGCTGCCACATACTCAGCTTCCATGGTGGAGTCCGCCACGCATTTCTGTTGGACACTCCTCCATACAATGGCTCCACCGCTCAAAGTAAACACAGAACCTGAGGTAGACTTACTGTTATCCCTATCTGATTGGAAGTCACAATCCGTGTAACCCACAAGGAGTAATTGGTCTGCCTGGTAAACTAGCATATAATTCCTAGTCCTTCTCAGGTACTTCAATATATGTTTTACCGCAGTCCAATGTCCCTGTCCTTGATTACTCTGATATCTGCTGACCATGCTCATGGCATAGCAGATATCTGGTCTCGTACAAAGCATCTCATACATGAGGCTTCCTACTGCCGAAGCATAAGGAACCGCCTTCATCTCGTCTATCTCTTCAGATGATCTAGGACACATCTCCTTAGATAAAGGAACTCCATGTCTAAAAGGTAGAAAACCCTTCATGGAGTTCTGCATGCCAAAACGATCCATAATCGTGTCTATGTATGAAGATTGGGATAAGCACAACATCCTTTTCCTGCGATCCCTTATAACCTTGATCCCAAGGATGTGTCCTACCTCTCCCAAGTCCTTCATATCAAATTGTTTGGACAACCATACCCTTACGTCCGATAACACCTTGATATTGTTGTCAATCAATAAAATGTCATCTACGTATAGTACAAGAAATACCACTATATTTTCATCACATCTCTTGTATACACAAGACTCATCCGGACTTTGAATAAATCCATAAGACTGGATTACCTCATCAAAATGGATGTTCAATGACCTTGAAGCTTGCTTCAATGCATAAAAGGACCGATTAAGCTTACATACAAGATACTCTTTGCTTAGATACTGTATCTTTATCTTGGATTGCCTCGTCATATGTCCAGGGATCAGGTTCACGTTCATCAGGGATCAAATCAGAAGATTCTCTCAAGAACATGAATCTATTAGGCTGTCTCACAACCCTCCCACTACGACGAGGTATAACCTGTGTATCCTCTGTGACACGCGGTGCAGTGACTTGTGGTATATCCTCTTGTACCGGTGGTACTGAAGAAGTGACTTCCCCTTTTAATTCCTCCAGAACTATTTTACTCTTGGGCTTGTGGTTCATCACATAGTCTTCCTTTAGAAATCTAGCGTTCGTTCTAACGATCACCCTCTGATCTCTAGGACTATAAAACAAACCACCCTTCGTTTCTCTAGGATAGCCAACGAACATGTGTACTTCTGTACGAGGTTCCAACTTACCATCATCTACCTTCAGCACATGTGTTGTACTCCCCATATCCGAATATGTCTTAGACTAGGCTTTTGCCCAGTCCACAATTCTATGAGAGTAGTAGGCACTGATGGAACCAAGTTCAGAATGTATACCGCCGTATCTTGAGCATATCCCCAGAATGAATTCGGCAACTCAGAATAACTCATCATCTATCTAACCATCTCCATAAGAGTCCTATAGCTCGCTACACCGCTCGCTTAGGGTGTGCCAAGTGCAGTCAATTGGAATTGAATCTCAGTCTCTGATAAGTAGTTCCTAAACTCTCCCAAGAGGTACTCACCACCACGATCAGATCATAGTGTCTTGATACTTTTACCTTGACGTTTCTCCACATCAGCCTTCAATTCTTTTAACTTGTCAAAGAATTCAGACTTGCGGCGCATCAGGTAAATGTATCCATATCTTGAGTAATCGTCTACAAAAGAGACAAAATACTCAAAACAACCTCTAGCCTGGATAGACATAGGACCACACAAATCAGAATGAACCAATTCTAACACATATTTGGCTCTATACCGCTTGGCCTTAAAAGGCCTCTTGGTCATTTTATCCTCCAAGCAAGATTCGCAGGTTGGGAAATCTTCCACCACTAATGAACCCAGAGGTCCATCAGCTATCAACCTTTGAATACTGCTTAGGATAATATGACTAAGCCTAAGATGCCAAAGATATGTTTGGTTCATCTTCGAAGGTTCTTTTCTCTTATTGGAATTAGAAGATGAGTTATTAACTTCAATTTGCATCGTGGGAGGTTTTGGTTCAAGTGTGTATAAATTTCCTATCAATGTACCTGAACAGATATTCTTCCTATTCTCTTTTATAACAACTCTGTCATTAAAAGAAATAGAATATCCATCCATAAACAATTTAGAAACTGAAATTAAATTCTTTCTAAATAATGGTACATAAAGGGAATTTTCCAGAACCAAAATTTTATTTTTCTCAAAAATGTAAAACTTCTCCAACTGCAATAGCCACCACCATTATGGCATTGCCCAAGTAAATAGTAATCTCTCCCTCAGCTCGTCATCGGGTTTCCTGGAACCCCTGCAAAGTATTGCAGATATGATCAGATGTTCCTGTATCTACACACCAGGTGCCGGTAGATAACATCGTTAATCACGTTTCAATGACTAGACCAAAGGATATACCTTTGTTCTGTTTCGGATTGGGACAGTCCTTCTTCCAATGTCCATCTTGCTTGCAAGTGAAGTACTTGCCCTGAGACCCTCCCACCACCTTTGCTCTATCTTATTTCTTCTTCTTCTTGCCTTTCGGCTTAGAAGTAGAAACCTTCGGAGCAACCATGGCCTGAGCCTGAGCAAGCCTTTCTGTTGATTGGAGAATGATATCGACCTAGGTTTCCCCATCGATCTCAGCTTCAAGGACATTCAACTCATTCACAGGCTTAGGAGGACCCTCTTCGAAGAGTACATATTTGTACTCCTTAGCAGTTAAGACAATATCTAGATTTTTTTCCAATCAACATTATTTGGGTACAGTAAGTTTGTTCTCTTTCAGTATCACAGCAAGTTGGTTGAAAGTCATTTTGAAAGAAAACCTAAGAATCACATAAATCAAAACATTAGATTTCAAAAAATTATTTATTCCTCAAACAATAAAATTTTAAAATCAACCAACACCTCAAAACACCGAGAATATCATATGCCACGATAGTGTGGAGGTATACGAATTCTACATTTGTAAGAGTAGGTTTTACCCATTAATTTTACTATCTTGTCAACCTAACTTTTTGACAAGTAAAATTAATAGTTGGTTTTTCTTTGGCCCTACAAATAAAAGCAGTGACTCCGATGGGGAGGATACTTATATTTATATCTAAGTGTTCACCATTACTCGGTACCAAGGTAATTATCTCGGGTTATGTGCCTTCCGATGGGGAAGTGCACATGCTCCTTGATAATTCCCTATAACCATATTTGACCTTGTGATCTGCAAACAAACTTATCCGATGGGGAGGAAGACACTCAGAGCCAACGCGCAAGTTTGTTTGCATCACTTGTCAAATCGTAATGGAGGCTGTGGGAATTTTAAAAATTCCCTCTCCCACTTAGTAATTTGAAATTGAGAAATTTTCCTAGCCTACGACATCCATATCAAACAAAAAGCAATAAATATGAAAAAGAATTCCAACTATTATGGCTTTTGTCTTCAATATGTCTCCCGTCACATAGCCATCTCGTCCGCTCCTCCTACGCCATGTACGAGCCATTCGGAGATCCGAGCCGAGACTAAATTCTATTTTAATTTACATCCATCGATCCTATACTCCACGAGGGAGTGTACATGAAATCTAGATCAAAAGTAAACTAAAATAAAAACCGTGGCTAAACAATATCGTAACAAATTTACAAAAAATCAAATACTAGCCTTGTCAACCCCGTGGATTCAACAAAATATACACATACAATCACATACACACATATGACCATAATAGTCGGATCTTATGCCTGCAACCAAAGAGTTAAACTATGCATATCCTACTATTATCCGGCACATATAATATATGAAAAGTGCATAAAAATTAACCGAATCCTAAACACACAAAATCGAAAACCTTGGCTCTGATACCAATTGAAGGGTTTAGCTTATCGAGTCTGTGAGGGGAAACTTCGCTTCCCACTACACCTCGGTCGTTTGTTCATGGCAATCCCATCGATGTCCTCGGATTAAAAAATTTAATCCTAGATAAAAGGGATTGCTCAAACAAACAAGTCATCGTCGTGCTATTCGTTTAGAGAGGTCACTTGAACAAACTCGTTGTTCAAGTGACCAACCTCTATTCTACGAGTAGTTGTGGAATAGACGATGTCCGGATTGCCGATTTTTGTGTTTATGTTCGGGGTCCAAGTATATTTAACCACAAAACAGAATATATAAAGTAAACAACCTCATATAACATGCATATAATTGAGAAACAATTATAAACATAATACAAAAGAACACTAATCAAAATAAACAATATTATACCTCTTGTTATACCTCTTGAACTTCTATTGTATGTCCTTCCTCCTTTCGGACGTCGTGTGGGCGATGATCTACCAAAAGTTGAAGCCTCCTAGATCACCATCTTCCTTTCCTTGTTCACAACAAAGGAAGATCATAAAACAAAACTCATCGTCCTATCTAGAACCGGCCACCAAGTCAATAAACTCGATGTTGCCACTGGCCAAGGAAGAGAACATGGAGTATGGAAACCGGGCAAAGGAGAATCAAAGAGGGCATGGCTGCTGGCCAACACATGGAGAAGTGAAAGGAAAGCAATCCTCCTCCTTGTTGCTGGCCAAACCCTAAACTAAGCTCTCCTAATTTCTGACCAAGGATGAAGGGAAGGAGAATAGGTTGAGCTCGACCAAGGTAGAGGAACAAGGATAGTGGCCGCCAACCTTAGGAAGAAGAAGAAGAAGCTTCTCCACTTGTTGCCGCCCACCACCAACACCCAAACCCTAACCCTAGCCCACTCTGATCCTATCCCAACTAGGAATACTTGTCGCTAAGGGAAGCAACCCTAATTCCATCCATCATTAGCCATAGATGGAAGGGAGAAGGTTGAACGCCAGCCAATCCAAGGAGAGAAGAGGGAAGAAGGGTGTCGGCCACCTAAGGAAGAAGAAGAAGAAGGAACATCTTTCCTTAATTGTGGCCACCCAAAATCCTAAGTCTCCCTTGCCCTTGCCGCCCAAAACCCTAGCCCCCTTTCCTCTAATTGTCTCTTGCCGCCCACCCCTATTCCATCCTATTATAGATTTAGGGATAAGCCTTGGTTTAATCTCCACCATTGGTTCTAGGGATTTAATCTCAACTGTCGGATCTAGAGATTTAATCTCAACCGTCGGATCTTAGAGATTTCATCTCTTCCTTTGGATCTTGAGTTTTTTTTTTCTATCCATTGGATCTAAGCTTCATGAGGTGTTAATAGGCTACAATAGGGACCATGAGGAGGAGTTGGATCTTGGCCACCCACGGATCAATGCCACACAAAGTCCGATCCATTAATGATAATCCAATCCCCTAAAGGATTATCATTGATCTACCTCACCAACCCCCATAAGATAATATGGGCTCCATATATTATTTGTACATTTTCTCCCCGTGTTTAAGATCTCGAATGTCCGTCGATTAATTAATTTACTGACCATTAATTAATCAACATCTAACTCCATGAGTAGTACCACTCAACCTTTTCATCATGCCGGACCAAGTCCACCTGCAGGGTTTACATGATGAACCTTATGAGCTCCTCAAAGGGACATCATCATCCTAATATATAGGACACAGTTTCCTCCTATAATCAATGACACACCATATAAATAATATCGTCTCCCAACATACCGAGCCTATCGATTTAATCTATAAATCTCGCCCATTGGTAAATCAAAGAGATGAATACTAAGTATATGTGACTGTTATTATATCGGAATTAAGAGCATGTACTAAATAATATTTGAGGTCCAATTCGATTATGTAGTCAGCAATAAATCGAATCACCTCTAAGTCGGTCCTACTCAATACACACAAAGTGCACTAGTGTGATTCTATGGTCAAGACAAACCAATACCAAATCACACTATAACCATTCCGATGGTTTGTCCAAAGTCATCTCCTTTGTGAGCCTTTACTTATACTTTACAAGGAGCCGATAACATGATCTCCCGTGTGACACCACACACCATGTTATCTACAATGTAATGTATTAGACAATATTGCATAACCATAAAAATGCAAACAATGATCATGTTTCTTATTTCAAAATAAAGATGTTCGTACAAAAGATAGACTTTTCAGTATACATCCCTACAGTGACATGTAGATGTATGTCATGTGTGTCATGCCATGTAGATAATAGTTATTTGCATGCAAAGAGCATGAGACATTCAAACCCTTACACAATATTAAAGCCTACACTTTCCGTTAATAAGGTTAGAACCATAGTTCCGTTTCTTGTTTGGATTGTTGGACTCTCTCCAAGCCCGGCTCGATCTTTTACATGTTCAAACCATTGAAATAGTTTATTGCTAATATGGTAAGAGTCAGAGGTCAATCGTTAGTTTGGGTTGTTAGACTCTCTCCAAGCTTGGCTAATTGGTTGAATGCATTCTAACTATATTAAAACTATTTCTTAATTAATGGGTCGGCTTTAACTTGGAGCATCGGCTTGTTGGACTCTCTCCAAGGTCGATGTGATGGGAGGTGAAGTTGGGTGCTATGCATATGATGCATACTTGTTAATGTATTAACAACCCAATGTTTGTGCGAACATTCAATTTGTTGATAACATAATGTGATAGTTACATATACGTGATATGTAATTGGTATATTTGATACCTACAATCGTAGCTATAAACATCTTGTTGGACTCTCTCCAAGATTATTCTTATCTATGTTGGATATCAACCCATTCGAAGATGGACCTATGATCTCCCGAATTGATTTTAAGGGTTTTTTCGAATTCGAAAATGAATGAGACTTATAAATGAATGTTGATGCATTTTAAATCATCTTTCTAATATATGCTCGATTTGTATTTCTACGTTAATCGATTGATCATGATGTCTTTGAATTTGCGTTCCATTTTGGATTCAAATAAATTGACTGGGCTGAATTTCTTGGACTGACATAGAAACTTGAGAATTGTTCTCAAGGTTGAAAAGCTTGTGTATGTCCTCGAAGAGCCTCTTCCCACCCGTCTTAGTGATGATGCAACACCAGACCAATTGTTGGCCTATCAGAAACATGTGAGTGATTATGAACTAGTGAGTTGTATAATGCTAGCCGCGATGGTACCCGAGATCTAGAAGCGACATGAGCATATGGATGCTCATACCGTAATCTTTCATCTCTATGAGTTTGATGAGCAAGTGAGATTCGAAATGTTTGAAGTCTCCAAGCTCCTCTTCACCTCTGAGATACAAGAAGGCTCATCTGTGGAACTGCTCAACATGCTGAAGACTGTGGAGCCTTTTGTGAAGCATGAGTAGGGGACGGTGCTATTAGTAGATTCCTTGAAGAAAGGTTCTAAGAGGAAGTCAAAGGAACAACAGAAGGGGAAGAAGAATAAGGCTAAGAAGACGGAACCAGCTCAAAAGGGCACTTGCCATTACTGTGGCAAGGAAGGCCATTGGTGAAGAAACGACAAGATTTATCTTGAGTCTGTGAAGAAGAAGAAGACATCTGATGCCCCATTGTCACGTCCCGGGAGTATGTCGTGCCAAAAAGCAAACGGACGGCATCTCCCCTGTACGTGGCAACATATCGGGTTAATACAAGGCCCGTAGGCCCACAATAACAATATGATATACACAGATATCAACATATCAAACATACTAAACACAACGGAAACAATACGAACAGATTAACAGTATACAAAGACCAACTGTGCACTCCGGAGTGACTTGACATGACAAGAATCATAACAGAAATCGAATCAAAGACCAAATATATACAACACATCCGTATGTCGCAAATACGGAAACAATACAAACTAAAACCCAAAACAACAATATGGAATACATCAATCCACAAGAATAAAACAAAGCGTAAATACACCTTCATCCGTTCGTCCGGTGTGAGATGGGATCAGCTAGCAGAGCTCCGAACGTCCAAGGAATCTTCTACCTGTTATCTGGGCGACAGGAAGCCCAGGGTCCAGGGGTGGTGAGTATAAACTCAGGGGTAATATATAGAAAGTGCATGAACAACATATAAGGATAGATCTACAAGTATACATGTGAAGATCTACAGGTATACAGCATGAGTCCAATAGACATACAGTCATACCCATATCTAATAACAAGTAACTACAGTAAAGTCATACTCAATGTATATACTAAACTGATCAACTGAACAGGAAATAATGTACCAACGTACCCGATGGTCTGCAACACCATAAGTTATATCATCCTGACAGATATACAATAACATAACCCATAGAATGTATCAAGTCAATCCCATACCTGACTAATACTCCAACATATGAACAATATATGATCACCTGTATAACAACTCAGTCCGTACCACACAATGACATGATGCTAATCAAATGCATATAATATAATCAATCAACGCGCATGTATCATGCTCAACACATAGCAGTAAATAAAAATGCAAATGACATGTATCATGATGAACAAGCATGTGCAACAATCATAGCTCAATCAAATGCAGCATCTCACAGGCATATGTAAAACATATATCAAATACATGCATACATATATATCAGCAATGCATATGCATGGTCATGCCTGCGCACCCCACTCGCTACCACGACCCCAGTGTGGCCTAGGTGGCAAGACATGACAACTATCCCGACTCCAGCCGTCACCACTCTCGAGTGACCGAGTTGGGTAGTATGAAACAGTAGCTAGCCCGCCATAGAGCTATATGCTACCCACAGGGGGTCCTCCGCTAGAGCCCAGTCTCTACCCATGAGTAGACGAGCACCGCACCCAGGACAACTGCACATCACACGACCACTGTCTATAGTGGGTGAGTGCGCTAACTACCACTCCGCACAGTGGCCAAGTGCGCATCTCCAGCTACCACCATCAATAGTGGACGAGAACGGCACGCACAACAATGCTCTGCCCTCAACCCAAACCACTACTACCCGAGTGGTCGGGAGGCGGGATGACTGACGACTGTCTCAACCACAAGGCAGACCACGTCAAGATGCATGAAATGTAATGATGCATAGCTACACACAAATCCGCAACACTCCCTAACTCACGGGGAGACCTAGTCAACCAAAAGTCAACCATACAAGGACTACAATCCATAAGACTCTCTCTATCGCACAAAGAGTCATACACACCTGACAGTCAACCATGCTAAGACCTCTAGTCAGTAGCGAACTACAATCGACCGTCCATATAACCATACACAGGCACACAATCCTTAATGGATATACCATCGCGCTAGGACCTCTAGTCCATGGTCACATACTGATAACCATACACTTATCTATGCACACACAACTAGATCCACCATAAATCCACCACTAATACGGTTATGATATAACGATCGACTCCATAATCCAATCCATCACCTAACTCTAGTTAGGTAACACAGTAACCCTATCTGAGGTCACAAAGATAACCCTAACCACATATACTTACTGAACATCTATCAGCTAATACATAATAGGGTTTATAGTTCCTATCCATGCTAGATAATCAATGAGTAACAGAGTATATATCTCAAAGGTCAAGGCAGTACAAGCATATGATTAAATAAGAGTGGATTTAAGGTAAACAGGTATAAACATAAATCCAAGATCATGCACTAGAATTGATCAAACTACCGGACCAGGTAGATATTACCCACTTGATACGAGGCTCGAATAATCGTCACTGCCGCAGACCTGCTTCGTATCCCAAACCTGCACAATAATACAAATTATGATTAAGTACAAGTCTCCGATAATTATTCGAACTAAACACTAATTCGTTCTATATTCACATCCTTTCCTTGTCCACGAGTTAGAAACTCCAATTAACCCAATTTGATACACCAAGACCAAACTCACTCCCACATCAACAAGATCAATATATAAATCTAGTCAACACTCACAACAGGGTTGTAATAGAAACTTATTACAAGATCAATCCACCACAGCTAATCAATTCAATACATCCATCATCTTAACATCAAACTAATCACACACACAAGTCGCTCACCGCCCACGCTTCAATCACCACACATAATCAACATCCATTATAGCTCCTCACTTGATACAATCGATCCTACATGCCACCAAAACTCACAGCTTCCAACAAAGGAACTAATCTGATCGACATCTATCACAACCAAACTATAATGGCAGCTTACCTCAAGCTCAAACCAATACCCCATTCAATTCAATACGCCAAGATCTCTATAAAACGAACAAAACACCCATCGACAAAAACCATTGAATCCCTTAAGAATCGACATATACTACTTAATTCGCATGAATTAAAGACAACATAGGAACAAGGAAATCGAAGCTTACCGAGCTCAATCCCACCACCGGCAGCCGTGTCCCTAGCTGCCCTGTTCACCGGAACAAAATCCCAATCACACCGACACTCCGGAACGACATTGAACATACAACAGGTAAGGGAAAAAAATATAGATCGGACCTACCAATATCTGGAATCCACTGAACTTGTTCCTTCCCTAATTCCCCATTCGTCGACGATCATCAAACTCCATAACCTGCCCAAAACCATCGATTGAAGCCAACATCAGAAACCCATCGCTAGATCTCGCCTCTAAGGAGGAAGGAAGAATCGGCCTCTTACCTAACTCCGTACGATCGGCAATTGAAATCCCGATTGGCGACTGCAGCGACCGCAATAATGCCGACTCGCCGCAGAAAAAGTCCGTCGAGACCCTAGAGGGAACGTTTCGGCTAGCTGTGACGTTGCCGAGCTGCTTCCCTCAGGACGCCAGGAGCGGAGATCGAGCGACGAAAATGCGCGAGCGGAAGAAACGGCGACGGGAAGAAGGAAAGAAACGAGATCGCGATTTAACCGACTCACTGCTCATCCGCATTTTATAAGTGTTATTCAAAGAATTCGCTAACTCCAATCCAAACCGGTTTAAACCCAATCTAACTTAACCCAATCCACCAAGCCAATCACCAAGCCCAATACACCAATTGATTCAAATTTCATTAGATTCACCATTAGCTTCAATTTCAATGGATTCACCAATTTCAAACCCATTTCACCTAATTAACCCACTAATTAAACCCAAATTAATTAAAGGGTTAATCCATAAAAATTTTAATTTTTTATTTTATTTTATTTTACATTCTCCCCCACTAATAAAAATTTGGTCCCCAAATTTCCGACTTATATACCTGAATGATATGTCAAAATAAACATCTCAAGTCTCCGAGAAAAGTCACACCTCAAGTGACTAAATGGAGTATCGAGCTCGAATATTACATTCCAGCTCTTATATACACTCTCAATCGACCTAATAAAAGGTCAATAACTGTACCAGAGTGGAGCTCTCTACTCGTAATCGATGGGAGACTTTGCCAGAACCGTAAGGTAAATCATGAATCACTATCAGAAATGATACCCAAGGATGCCCCATGGATATAATTCCATCAAGCGATCCAACGAGTCCATCTTACGGCTAAAGAAATGAGCAAACCTAGCTAATCGATCATCGACTATCCAAATCCGATCAAGTCCCTTCCGAATTCTAGATAATCTCCCAACCCAGTCTAACGTACTAGGCTCCCACTTCATCACGGTACATAACCCTACCGATCACAATATTCCATTTTTTGCTTGTTGGCATACCCAATATCAAACTACGAAATCAACCGTGTCCCATATATCGTTCCACCAACCTAACGCCTCAATACTCACTATTTCCTGGATACACTCTGAATAAATCATCACTCTCGAATGAAGAGTCTTCTGAACAACTCTTCCTAAATCGAATGCAACTCTGGGAACCACTATCCTTCCCAAAGACGGAGATTTATTCTCACAAGAGAAATTAATCTAATGTCCAAAATTCGTTCTGTCACCCAGAACTGAAAGTAACTAGAAGACTATAATGATTAATCTCGCTAGTTTCTCAACCAGCATACACATAATATATGTCTCATTCAACTGCATCGGGATTGCTCCTAATCCCGAAAATATTGCATCTGCGTACAATACCCTTCCATCCATATCGGACGGATTAACTAACACTGACATGAGAGTCACCACCGCTTCAGGCCCCGAAACCTAGCTCACAAACATCCGACTGTGTGATTTCCATCACCTTTTTGGTCCAACAAATCAGCGGTATAGTACCTTGGTCCAACAAGTCGACAATACAGTATCGCTAAAACATCCTTATCTCTGGTAAATACCAAATCAATCTAGGGACACCATAATTTTCCCTAAGATCGTGAATATATCCTCCACAGATATGATGACAATCGATCTCAAATACTCCAAGAGTACTTGACTCCTCACGTCCATGAACAACAAAATCGTCGATAAGTCTAATAACATTATCAACATCTCCTAAATTCATACCAAGTATGAAATATCATCTTCTACACACCTGTATCCTTTTTTTTACTCTAAGCTACAGATAGCTCAATCATCACATCGACAATGATCATTGTATGACACCAAGTCACTACAATATCAACATTCCAGTCGTATATTAACTCTAGGGTATACACAAGTGTCATTTAACTGATCTAAACAGATCCTCTATCCCCAACGAAGGATATTCATTCACAACAACTACTGCATTCCATCATCGATAATCGATGCATAACTCAAAGTCTGACTCTCTTCTAACAAAGAGTTACAAGTCTTCTCAAGAAGAAACACTGAGGCAGATAAATCTCCCATAGTGTTTAGCAACACTGATACCCATAAAATCATCTCCCGGTATGAGGTCCCCAATATCAAGACTATTCCCGAAATCACCTCAATCGCTTACTCTACTTGCCCATGCAGTGGCAAGCTCGAGAGTTTATCCAAAACTATATCCGAATACTCTCGAATTATACGTACATCCGAGAGTCCTAGTATACCAATGCTCCAACAATCCAACTATCCGTAAGGATATGTCTATAGTAGAGGTAAGTCTAGCAAAGGCTAAGGGTATCCCTTGACTTTGATTGTTGATCAACATCTCAACTGACGGTAGAGAAAAAAATCACCAACCCACAAGTCGATAGGAACCCTTCGAACCCTATCCAAGAATGTTCTAGACAAAGATACCTGTAAACTACTAGTATCTCTCGATATATCCGCAAATAGGATAACCTAATGTAATACCCCGAAGGACCGATCCTTCGGTCTTCTATATTTTTTTTCTCGAGTAATCATGTAAACTCATCCAACATCTATTCTGGACGACTGAGCTCAAGTAGCTACGAAAATCCGCCATGGAGGAAATGAAATCAACTGCTGAAAACGGAGGTACAAACTGAAACAACTGCACGGAGATGATAACCACTGTTGTACTAGCAAAAGATACACATCCGACTGTAAAATACTGAAGAATTGTCGACATCGTAGCACGCTCCAACTCTGCGAAAGGTACACCAGAATCAAGAATACCGCATGATAGATACGACTCATCGTCGATACTCTCTCCTCTCAACAAATCATCACCACGCGGAAGATAGATTTGTTGTCGGGAAGGTAACAATTGTTGTCTCGAACGCTCGAGTCCGCTCGAGATGTCTTCACCGATATCACGAGTAACTTACTTCTTCCGGATGAAAGTATCAAAGAACTCCAACTATATCTGGGGTAGTAGATCGCTGCTGATGTGATAACCTAATCTTCTGTAATAATCTCGCCGAGGTTGTGGATCGTCCGCTCGAAAGCATCATCCATAGTCTTCAACTGAGTCTTCAAAATACATACTCTCCTCATAGATACCGACTGCTTATAGTAGAAACAGATACAATGGTCCATCGGATAATCTGACTCTGGTGTCGTCGTGACCCGGACTGCACACACATAATCTCTATTCGGAGTCTTTCCTCTGAGTTCGCTGATAAACATGAGAAGCTGCTGACAATCTGCAATCGCTCTTCTATGATCGGAAAACTCTACAATAGTCGCTCGTGACTTACGACTTTAATCTTGCTCCTTTTTTATCCAACATTTGGAGACTTCTAATTCCAATAATTTGACTTGCAATATATGCTTATCAAATCTCCAACTCTTAAAACACTTACTACGAAGTCATTTCTATACACATGACTCGGTCTAAGGACTTCCGGTAGGATCTAGTAGGAGATCCAAACATCCTGATCAAGATGTCAACCGATAATCCGTGGGTGGTCAAAACCAACCCAATCACATTCTTGGGCTATTAAATAGTCGTAACCTTCGCAAGTCTAACGACTCTGCATGGTACCTTTGTAATCAAACGATCACCCTACTCGATGCCCAAGAATTCCTTGACAATGAGTCAAAGAAGATGACGGGGGAAAATACTATCTCACAACATCACTAAACTGTGACCAAGTGATACATTATTTCCCGTAGGTTACTTCCCATTTCTTCTACCAACTACCGGCTAGATCCGGATAATGGTATTCCACTAACACTACTATCTTCGTATAACCCGAGTCAAGTACTCCAAAAGTACTCCCAATGTTATACGACCTAGAACGATCAGTCCGAGGATCAAAATCCCCATGAATATCATCCACTAATTTTCTACTATCTGCATCCGCAATAGTATACTCGCGTAGTTCATTACCCCATAGGTAATGATCTGACTAACATAATTAGTGAAAATCTTAGGACCGTAATCCTTGATCTCCACAAGAGATGTGACTACCAAACTCCTGCTTTCCGACTCGGTATCAGTCGACTCTCAAAGGTAATTACCTTTTCAATAGCAGATACATGTCTAATAACCTTAACATATCATTCCCGTGGTCAAACTAAAACCATAGTTACATATAATAACCAATATCCTACAAGTCATGCACTGTTATAAGCAACTAAATGCATAGCCAACAGAAGGATATGTAATAACAGTTAACATACCTTAATCCTTGTAGCTCGGAGATGTCCGCAACAGCCAGATCCCAGAACTCACAAAACCAAGACCGAGTAAAGCAAAACTCGATGTCCGAATGAAATCAAATCCGAAAATGGACTTCGCAACCTAGGGCTCTGATACTAATAAATTGTCACGCCGAGTATGCTGTGCAAAAGCAAACGGACGGCATCTCCTCAGACGTGGCAACATATCGAGTTAATACAAGGCCCAGAGGCCCACAAATAACAATATGATATACGGATATCAACATATCAAACATACTAAACACAAATAAAACAATACAAACAGATCAACAAGATACAAAGACCAATCAGGCACTCGGAGTGACTTGACATGACAAGAATCATAATGTAAATCAATCAAAGACCAAATATATACAACACATCCGTATGTCGCAAATACGGAAACAATACAAACTAAAACCCAAAACAACAATATGGAATACATCAATCCACAAGAATACAACAAAGCGTAAATACACCTTCATCCATTCGTCCGGTGTGAGATGGGATCACAGCAGAGCCCAACGCCCAAGGAATCTTCTACATTATTCAAGGCGACAGTGAAGCCTGTGGTCCAGGGGTGGTGAGTATAAACTCAGGGGTAATATATAGAAAGTGCATGAACAACACATAAGGATAGATCTACAAGTATACATGTGAAGATATATAGGTATACAACATGAGTCCAATAGACATATAGTCATATCCATATCTAATAACAAGTAACTAGAAAGTCATACTCAATGTATATACTAAATTGATCAATCAATAGAAATAATGTACCAACGATCTGATGGTCGCAATAACACCATAAGTTATATCATCCTCGATGATATACAATAACATAACCCATAGAATGTATCAAGTCAATCCCATACGACTAATACTCCAACATATGAACAATATATGATCAATTGCCTAACAACTCACTGCAGTACCACACAATGACATGATGCTAATCAAATGCATATAATACCAATCAATGCATGTATCATGCTCAACACATAGCAAGATAAATAAAAATGCAAATGACATGTATCATGATGAACAAGCATGCAACAATCATAGCTCAATCAAATGCAAGATCTCAGGGCATATGTAAAACATATATCAAATACATGCATACATATATATCAAGAATGCATATGCATGGTCATGCTCACGACCCCACTCGCTACCATGACCCGGTGGCCTAGGTGGCAAGACATGACAACTATCCCGACTCCAGCCGTCACCACTCTCGAGTGACCGAGTTGGGTAGTATGAAACAGTAGCTAGCCCGCCATAGAGCTATATGCTACCCACAGGGGTCCTCGCTGCGCCCGCTCTCTACCCATGAGTAGACGAGCACCGCACCCAGGACAACTGCACATCACACGACCACTGTCTATAGTGGGTGAGTGCGCTAACTACCACTCCGCACAGTGGCCAAGTGCGCATCTCCAGCTACCACCATCAATAGTGGACGAGAACGACACGCACAACAATGCTCGCCTCAACCTCAGAACCACTACCCCGAGTGGCCGGGGAGGCAGGATGACTGACGACTCGTCTCAACCACAAGGCAGACCCAGTTGTCAACATGCATGAAATGTAATGATGCATAGCTCACACACAAATCCTCGCAACACTCCCTAACTCACGGGGAGACCTAGTCAACCAAAAGTCAACCATACAAGGAGTACAATCCATAAGACTCTCTCTATCGCACAAAGAGTCATACACACTTGACAGTCAATCATGCTAAGACCTCTAGTCAGTAGCGAACTACAATCGACCGTCCATATAACCATACACAGGCACACAATCCTTAATGGATATACCATCGACTTAGACCTCTAGTCCATGGTCACATACACAACAACTAGATCAACCATAAATGCACCACTAATATGGTTATGATATAACGATCGACTCCATAATCCAATCCATCACCTAACTCTAGTTAGGTAACACAGTAACCCTATCTGAGGTCACAAAGATAACCCTAAACACATGTACTTACTGAACATCTATCAGCTAATACATAATAGGGTTTATAGTTCCTATCCATGCTAGATAATCAATGAGTAACAGAGTATATATCTCAAAGGTCAAGGCAGTACAAGCATATGATTAAATAAGAGTGGATTTAAGGTAATCAGGTATAAACATAAATCCAAGATCATGCACTAGAATTGATCAAACTACCGAACCAGGTAGATATTACCCACTTGATACGAGGCTCGAATAATCGTCACTGTCACAGACCTTCTTCGTATCCCAAACCTGCACAATAATACAAATTATGATTAAGTATAATTCTCCGATAATTATTCGAACTAAACACTAATTCGTTCTATATTCACATCCTTTCCTTGTCCACGAGTTAGAAACTCCAATTAACCCAATTTGATACACCAAGACCAAACTCACTCCCACATCAACAAGATCAATATATAAATCTAGTCAACACTCACAACAGGGTTGTAATAGAAACTTATTACAAGATCAATCCACCACAGCTAATCAATTCAATACATCCATCATCTTAACATCAAACTAATCACACACACAAGCTGTTCACCGCTCCACAGCTTCAATCAGTTCACACATAATCAACATCCATTATAGCTCCTCACTTGATACAATCGATCCTACATGCCACCAAAACTCACAGCTTCCAACAAAGGAACTAATCTGATCGACATCTATCACAACCAAACTATAATGGCAGCTTACCTCAAGCTCAAACAAATACCCCATTCAATTCAATACGCCAAGATCTTTATAAAACGAACAAAACACCCATCGACAAAAACCATTGAATCCCTTAAGAACTAACATACTATGAATTCGCATGAATTACAGACAACATAGGAACAAGGAAATCGAAGCTTACCGAGCTCAATCCCACCACTGGCAGCCGTGTCCCTAGCTGCCCTGTTCACCGGAACAAAATCCCAATCACACCGACACTCCGGAACGACATTGAACATACAACAGGTAAGGGAAAAAAATATAGATCGGACCTACCAATATCTGGAATCCACTGACCTTGCTCCTTCCCCATTCCCCCATTCGTCGACGATCATCAAACTCCACAACCTGCCCAAAACCATCGATTGAGGCCAACATCAAAAACCCATCGCTAGATCTCACTCTCAGCTTAAGGAGGAAGGAAGAATCGGCCTCTTACCTAACTCCGGTGCTGATCGGCAATTGAAATCCCCGATTGGCAGCTTGCCGCCGCGACGACTATGCCGCCGACTCGCCTGCGCAAAAGTCCGTCGAGACCCCAGAGGGAACGTTTCGGCTAGCTGCGACGTTGCCGAGTTGCTTCCCTCAGGACGCCGGCGAGCGGAGATCGAGCGATGGAAAATGCGCGGAGCGGAAGAAACGGCGACGGGAAGATGGAAAGAAAAGAGATCACGACGAACTGACCACTCTGTTCATCCGCAGCCCTTATAAGTGTCATTCAGCGATTCGGTTAACCCAGCCCAATCCAAAACGGTTTAAACCCAATCTAACTTAACCCAATCCAGCTCAAGCCAATCAGCCCAAGCCCAATACAGTCCCATTTGATTCAGCCCATTAGATTCAGCCCATTAGCTTCAGCCCAATGGATTCAGCCCAATTTCAAACCCATTTCCAGCCCAATTAACCCACTAATTAAACCCAAATTAATTAAAGGGGTTAATCCATATGAAAAAAATTTTAATTTTTTTATTTTATTTTATTTTATTTTACACCCATCCTCTTCAGATATTTTCGTTATTGATTGTCATTCTATTTCTTTAGACACATGGGTATTGAATATCGGGTGTGGCTCTCATATATGTAATGACATACATGAGCTATGGAATAGAAGAAGAATCATCAAGGGAGAGTCAAATTTACTTGTTGGGAATGGAGCAAAGGTTGCTGCACTCGCCATCAGAACATATCTATTGAAGCTCCTTATAGAACTTGTTTTAGAACTGTACAATTACTATTTCATTCCTTCGTTGATAAAGAAAATTATTTCTATTTCTTGTTTAAATAGAAATGGGTACCATTTGACTTTAAGTATCAATTGTTGTTACATAACTTTGAATGAAGTTCTTTATGCGACTTGACCATTATGCATTGGTATTTATACGTTGGATGTATCTAGTGACATTTTCAATATCGAAGCGAGCAATAAGAGTGCACAAAAAAATAATCAATTAGCCTCCTACATGTGGCATTGTCATCTTGACCATGTAAGCATGAAATGCATGTCTGAATTACACTGATGTGGAATTCTAGAATCGTTTGAATCTTATTCATTTGATACATGCGAATCATGCTTAAAAGGCAAGATGACTAAGTTACATTTTACTGGAAAAGGTGAATCCGTGGGAGAGTTGCTTGGTCTGATACATACTGATGTATGCGGGCATATGTCTACTCATGCCCTAGAAGGCTATAGCTACCGATGATTACTCACGGTATAAGTATGTGTTCTTGATGAAACACAAGTCTGAAGCTTTTGAAAAGTTCAAAGTATTTTGAAATGAAGTAGAGAAACAACTTGGCAAAAGTATTAAAATACTTTGATTTGATCGAGGTGGTGAATACTTGAGTCAAGAGTTTCTGGATTATATAAGAGACAATGGTATATTATCTCAATGGACTTCTCCGAATACACCACAGCTTAATGTTGTATCTGAGAGATGAAACCAAACCTTGTTGGACATGGTTAGGTCGATGATAAATCAGGCGAATCTTCCCAAGTCCTTTTGGGGCTATGCACTTCAGACAACTGTTTACTTGCTAAACAGAGTCCCGACTAAGGTAGTCTCTACTACTCCATATGAGATATGGATTAGTGAGAAACCTCATTTATCTTACTTGACGATATAGGGTTGTCCTGCTTATGTGAAGCAGACTGTATCAGACAAATTGGATGTTAAGTCTGATAAATGTCTATTTATTGAATACCCTATGGAAACGAAGGGTTACCAATTCTATCATCCTGTGGAACAAAAGGTGTTTGTTTCAAGGCATGCTATGTTTCTAGAGAAAGAGTTTCTCTTGCAAAAAACAGTGGGAGTGTCGTTGAACTTGAGGAGGTTCAAGAGACTCCAGAAGACATTGAGGAGATACCTAGTCAAGCACCTCAACCGATAACTCATAGTGATGAGACATCGGCTGAACCTATTGTGACACCATAACTTCGTAGATCTAGTACGGCACGCAACAATCCTGAGAGATATGAATTTCTCGTAAGAGAATCGAATGATGTGTTACTCATTGACGATGAGGAGCCTACCAGTTATGAAAAAGTTTTGAAGAATTGAGAAAGGGACAAATAGCTTAAAGCCATGAAGTCGGAAATGGATTCCATGTATGAAAATCAAGTTTGAAACTCGGTGGACCCACCTGAAGGCATTAAGCCTATAGGGTGAAAGTGGATTTTCAAGAAGAAGACCGACATGGATGGTAATGTGATTACGACTAGATTAGTGGCGAAAGGCTATCGTCAAAAGCAAGGTGTTGATTTTGATGATACCTATTCACCAGTAGCTATGCTTAAATCCATTCGTATGCTCCTGGCCATAGTGACTCATTATGATTATGAGATATGACAGATCGATGTGAAAACCATTTTTGAAACCCTAGTCATTTATCTCCTCCTTGCTCCTTTCCACCCAACCATTGGTGTCGCCCAACCCTTGGGTGTCACCACCTCCTCCTTGCCCTCGGCCAACCACCAGCCGCCGATAGTCCTTCGACCATCCTCATAAGCGGCTAGGGTTGCTGGCTGGGGTGGTGACTGGCCGACGACTAGAGGGGAGGCAGCCAAGGTTTGGGCAGCTAATAAAATGGTCTGCACAAGAGAGGGAGAGGAGAAGAGAAAATGGCTAGGGTTTCACAAAACCTAAGTCGTTCCAACATGGGTTATCTCTCAACCCCGTTATTTATAGAGAATGTATCTCTTATCCATTAAGAGACTTTTTCTCAAGACCTTTTCTCAAAAACCTTCTCTCAAAGGGTTATTGGTTCACAACCAAAACCCGTTAACCCGCTCCATTATCTTAAGTTAAAATAAACCAAACTGCATTGGTCTATTTTATGTTAAAACGAACCGAACTAATTTTGGTTCATTCTTTTAAAATAAACCAAACCACTTTGGTTTATTTCCACCATTGGATTAGAACCAAACTGATTTAGTTCATCCATCATATCTTCATAAGACTCGACCCATCCATGCTTCCGATGCGACTGAAACAATTTCATGCTCGCTTTATGTTTGGTCCAACCAAACATAGTTTCTCTCGGTCTGAGAATCCCATTCTCATACTCGTTTTAAATCCTTTGGATTACACTCGTTGTGCGTGTGACCAAATAGGTTCTCGGTTTATGTTGGTTGTCTATAATTAACCATTAATTATAGAACGATCATTAGTGGCACCTAGTAGTACATCATGATCCCTAATTAACTGGAAAATTAACGATTGACCCCAAAACAACTTCTGAAATCTTTCAGCAGCTACAGTGAGTCATGCCCCGTTCCCTTCACTCATCTTATACCCACTTGGTTCAGGACAAGGTTTATTATGTCAGCCCCCACTAAGTTGACAACATCACACCTAGCCCAAGTATTACTTCCTCGTCCTATAGATTTTAGTTACTGCACATGTATCCAAGAGTATCATACTTTAAACATGTAATGCTTTGGCCAAAGACTTTAGTAACAATCCCAAAAGAGGCCATAGGGTATACATCTCCTCGCAAGGAGTGGTGAATCCTCTGTAGGCTATTCAAACACCTTCAGCCACTTCGACTTATACCCAATCATCCCGAGTCCACATCTCCTCGGAGATGCTTGCTTAAGATGTCAAAGCATAAGTCTTCATTACCAAGATGACTTGAATACCGCAAGTCAAAGGAACATCACACTTAAGCTGCAGTAAGAATTTCATTAACATATTCATATATGCAAAGAATCATATGAAGTCTTACAGCTAGTCACTCTAATGAATAAGTTACCATAACAAGTATCCATGGTTAACTCCGGACATCCCAATGTCTCCAGCCAATGAGAAATAGTTGCTTGGATACACCAAAGAGTCTAACTCGTGCTAGTCTCAATAGAATTGATGGTGTTCGAATGCATCAATTCATCGACTAGGGATAATTCCAATATATTACAATTACACATGTAGAGATACTCACTAATTGTGATCCAATCACAAATTCTCTATTGTTGTAAATCATATTGTAGACATTCAGTAAATGAGTTTTAGATCCAATCAAATACATGAAAGCATGTACGCTCAAATAGGGAATCTTTATTTATCAAATAAATGGTACAACCATAAGGCGATTGCCTTAGGACTTCTCTCATATATAACTAACAAAATCCCACTTGGCCTAATGCCAATCTCCATGGTATCCAATACCATAAGCTCTAACATGACCCTCAAACTTACTTTGAGGTAACGCCTTAGTTAAAGGGTCCGCTAAGTTGCTTTTAGTTGGAATCTTATCGATTTGTATTTCCTTTGTACATATGATCTCTCTGATCAAATGATAGTGACGAAACACATGTTTGGATTGTTCATGAGACCGTGGCTCTTTTTCCTATGCAATTGCTTTATTGTTGTCAAAGTAAACTGGTATTGCTTCAACAATGGTTAGAAACACACCAAGTTCAGAGAGAACTTATTGATCCAAACCGTTTCCTTTGCTACTTCTCAAGCTGCAATGTATTCTACCTCAGTGGTAGAATCTGCTATGGTGTCCTGCTTGGAACTTTTCTAGCTAATTGTGCCTCCATTCAAGGTGAATATCTACCCAGACTTAGACCTGGAATCATCCTTGTCTATCTGGAAGTTGACATCTGTATACCCGTATATTACCATATCACCCTCTCCATATATTAGGAACACATCCTTAGTTCTTCTTAAACACTTAAGGATTGTCTTAACAGCCACTCAATGATCCATTCCTAGATCAGACTAGTATCTACTCGTGACACAAGCATACGATACATCGGGTATTGTACAAAACATAGCATACATGATAGATCCTATTCCAGATGCATATGAGATCATAGTCATGCAAATCCTCTCGTCTTCTGTCTGCGGACACATAGACTTCGAAAGGTGTATCCCATGCCAGATGGGAAGGAAACCTTTCTTGGATTTTGACATGCTAAACCTCTTTAGCACTCAGTCTATATATGTAAAATGCGAAAGACAAAGCAACCGTTTCGATCTATCTCTATAGATATTAATCCCGAGCATGTAGGTCGCTTCTCCTAGGTCTTTCATGGAGAATGTTTTAGATAACCATATTTTAACTGACTATAAGACAGATACATCATTTCCTATAAGTAATATGTCATCGACATCAACACTGGTAACACGACTGCACTCCCAATAACCTTCTTATACACATAGGGTTCATCTGGATTTTATGAGAAATTAAACCTTTTGATTGTCTCATCAAAATGGATATTCCAGCTCCTAGATGCTTGCTTCAGTCCATATATGGACCGTCGAAGCTTGCATACCTTGCTTTTATTAACCGATAAGAAACCCTAGGGTTGTATCATATACACGTCCTCGAGTCGGTTTCCATTAAGAAATTCATTTTCACATCCATCTGGCATATCTCATAATCATAATGAGTCACTATGGACAGGAGCATCCAAATAGATTTAAGCATAGCTACTGCTAAATAGGTCTCATCATAATCAACACCTTGCTTTTGACAGTAGCCTTTCGCCACTAATATATGCTTAAAGGTAATCACATTACCATCCATATCGGTCTTTTTCTTGAAAACCCACTTTCACCCTATAGGCTCAATGCCTTCAGGTGGATCCACTAAGTTCCAAACTTTATTTTCATACATGGAATCCATCTTCGACTTCATTTCTTAAGCCATTTGTCCCTTTCTGAACATTTCAGAACTTCTTCATAACTGGTAGGCTTCTCATCAACAATGAGCAATACGTCGTTCGATTCGCTTACAAGAAATCCATATCTCTTAGGAATATTACGTGTCCTTCTAGATCTACGATGATATGGTGTCACAATAGGTTCAGCTGATGTCTCATCACTATGAGTTATGGGTTGAGGTGCTTGACCAGGTATCTCCTCAATGTCTACTAGAGTCTCTTGAGCATCCTCAAGTTCAACGACACTCCTACTTGAAGGGTTTTTGCCCCGGAAGCTCTTATACCAATTTAATGGTTTTAGCTTATCGAGCCCGTGAGGGGAAACTTCGCTTCCCACTTCACCTTGGTAGCTTGTCCATGGCGATCCCTTCGATGTCCCCGGATTAAAAAAATTTAATCCTAGACAAAAGGGATTGCCCAAACCACCAAGTCATTGTCGTTCTATTCGTTTAGAGAGGTCACTTGAACAAACTCGTTGTTCAAGCGACCATCCTCTATTCAACGAGTAGCCGCGGAATATACGATGTCCGGATTGCCGGTTTTTGTGTTTATGCTCGGGATCCAAGTATTATTTATCCATATACAGATTTATATCATGCTCATAATTGAAAAACAAATATAACCATGTAACATATAAAGATTAGAGAATCGATATACCTCTCGATCTTCTAATGTATTACCTTCCTCCTTTCGGACGTCGTGTGGGCGACGCTCTAGCAAAAGTCGAAGATCCTAGATCACAAATCTTCCTTCCTTGCTCTTCCAAAGCAAGAGGAAGAATAGAAACAAAGCTCTTCTCCTTCCTATATCCAACCAACAAGCAACAAGGAGAAGGAGATAATGGTGGAAACCATCCAAGACACCAAGGGAAAGCCCTATATCTTGTTTCCACCACCTAAGGAGAAGGAGAAGGGGTCTTTGGATGCCGGCCAAGGGTTGGGAAAGGGCTGTGGGCGCCGGCCACCAAAGGAGAGGAAGAAGAAAGCAAACTACTTTCATATTTGGTGCCACCCAAGCCTCCTAAACCCAAAGCCTCCAAACCCAAATCCTAGCTCTCCTTATGGTCGGCCATGGAAGTGGGGAAGAAGATTAGGATGAGCACAAGCCAAGGTAGAGGGAAGATGGAAGGAACCGGTCACACCTTAGGAGGAAGAAGAAAAACTCCTCCTTGAGTTGTTGCCCACCCATAGCTCCCAAAACCCTAGCCACCCAAACCTAATCCTAAACCAACTAGGATTCCTAGCCTCTAAAGGAAGCAAACCCTAATCCCCTTAAGCCATGCTCTTCTTGCCGCCACTTCATGATCTCTATTTATAGAGTTGGGCCAAGCCATAATTTAATCTCCTCCATTGGTTCTAGGATTTAATCTCAACCGTCGGATCTAGAGATTTAATCTCAACCGTCGGATCTAGAGATTTAATCTCTACCTTTGGATCTAGAGTTTTGTTTTCATCCATTGGATCTAATCTTCATGAGGTGTTAATAGGATACATTAGGGACCATGAGGAGGAGTTGGATCTTTGCCACCCATGGATCAAGCCCACATAAAGTCCGATCCACTAATGATGATCCAATCCACTAAAGGATCATCATTGATCTACCTCACCAACCCCCATATGATAATATGGGCTCCATATATTATATGTAAATTTTCTCTCCATGTTTAAAATCTCGAATTTCCGTCGATTAATTAATTTACTGACCATTAATTAATCAACATCTAACTCCTTGAGTAGTACCACTCAACCTTTTCATCATGCCAGACCAAGTCCACCTGCAGGGTTTACATGATGAACCTTATGAGTGTTGGTGCAGTAGGCACCTAAGTCGAACCTGAGTTTTGATTATAGCAAATGATACAAAGTTAATCTCATGTCGTTATCTCACGAGCTGAATCGAGTGTGCAGAAGATTGCTATAGCTGGAGCTGAAGGCTAGCGACACCCGGAGGAAGCCGCGGTGGTCGGGCGACACTCGAGTGACTTCGGAGGGAGCCGAAGGAATCGAGTGGAAGGCCGGAAGCAAAAGCAACACGTAAGTATCGAGGTAAGCTCGTGTGTGCGAGCGTAAGTGAGGTCGTATCCTCTTTACGGGGATGACCTTAAGCGTAGATCCGACCAAAGACATCCTATAGATGGTCTAGGTCGAGATCGGACGGTTGGAGGCCGTCAAAATAATGTTTTTGTTAAGCTAACTTTGCCTTGCAGCTAGCATCAGTCGACTGCCAGCTTAGAGGACTCGACTGCCATCAATCAGTCGACTGCTGGAGGTTAGCACTCGACTGATGCTGCCATCAGTCGACTGATGATGGCCATCAGTCGACTGATGGTCAAAGGATCAGCTTCGGGGAGTCAAGGTTTATCACCAAATTTCAAGGGGAGTGGTGCTCAAATATGAATGGCTAGGGTTCCTCTCGAAAAGGGAATCAAAGGCTATAAAAGGAAGTCCTAACCTAGGGTTCTCTCGTCAATTTTAAGTGCTCAAAAGCCTCCGCAATGCTGCAACTCTCCGACGACTCTACAACAATGAAGTTCTGCCAACAACGAAGTGCTGCCAACAACCCTAGTTTAAGTCCTATCTTCGAGTTGTTGGTATAATCTTAGTTTGTCATTTCTCTTAATCTTGCAATTCGTTTGTTAATCAAGGCTTTCTACCGTTGCATTTTATTTTAATAGAAGAGAGGGGTTGTCTCTCTACCTTTTGCTTCGAAGGTTTTTGTAATCGTAAAACTCCTACCTTCAACGAGGAGGAGTATTTTAGTGAATTGCCCTCCGTACACGGTCTAGGATCGTTAGGGCCTTGGAGTAGTGGCCGAAGGCTACGAACCAAGTAAAAAAACTATTTGTCTCATTTAGTTTTTATTTACATTTCCGCTGCATTTAATTGTCTACCGAACGATTTAAAAGAAAAAGTGTTTATCGCTATTCACCCCCCCCTCTAGCGAACCGCCTCGATCCAACAATTTATATCAGAGCCGGGGGCGCTCAGATTCGGTGCAACCACCGGTCGTGCATTGTTTTGTTTTTGTATTTATCGTTTTAAGATTTCTCCCACACTACTAATCCAAGACCAAGTCTTGGTACATAGTTTTTGGTTGTGTTTTTGCAAGTATTGATTGCCTTTGGAGTACCTCACGATTAAATGAGCATAACTTTTGCTTCAAGTGGACTCACGAAACGATCTACCCACCAAATCGAAGCTCTCACAGAGATCTACACATCTTGCTGGGGGTTTATCCCCGTAACAAGCTGTTTTCATCCTCAAAAATCGACGTTTAGTAGCCTTTCGGGGACATCGAAGTTTGTGAGTACTTACCTTTTATTTAGTTTCTTATTTCTTTGCTTAACTTTCTAGTTTTCGTTTGTTTCTTTTTATTTCCCGCACTACTAATCCAAGACGCAAGTCTTGGTACTTTTGTGTGTTTTTGTCGTTGCTAGGTTTTCTTTTTAGACTCATTGTTTTTTTGTTCTAATGGCCCATCTCGAGGGTTTTAGCACCGTCCGACCTCCGTTTTACAACGGAGATGATTTTTGTTACTGGAAAGGTCGGATGGAATGCTTTCTGAAAACCCAAATCGAGATGTGGATCATAATCCAAACGGGTTTCACACTTCCGACTAATGAAGTGGGTGACTCCTTGTATTATGATCAATGGACCGTTGCAACAAAACGACAAGTCGAAGCCGATGCCAAGGCAACACAAATCCTCCAATGCGGCTTGTCCAAGGAGGAGTTAAATCGCGTCGGCCCCTTCATCAGCGCAAAGGAGCTTTGGACAAAGCTAGTGGAGCTACACGAAGGGACCGATGAAGCCAAGGTATGTAAGCGCGACCTTTTATTCAATAAATTATATAATCTAAAAATGCAGAAACACAAGTCCGCGACGCAACTTCACGCCCGAGTCCAGGACATAGTCACCAATCTACATGCAATCGGGCAAAAGGTCGAAAACCGCGACCTTATAAGGTATGTCCTAAACTCCTTTCCGAGGACTACCTTGTGGGCATCCATGGTCGATGCCTACAAGGTCTCCAAGGATCTTTCTAAACTTAGATTAGATGAACTTTTTTCTGATTTGGAACTTCATGAGCAGTCTAACTCGGAACCCGAGAAAGGTATAGCACTATTTGCAAGTTCAAAGAAGAAAATTGCTAGCAAGCTACCTCCGAAGGAAGAAGAGGAGGAGTCTGATTCGGAGGTCGACTCGGAAAAGGAGGCCGAACTAGTCAACCTAGTTCGGAGGATAGTAAAGGGCCGAAAATGAGCCGTCACTCGACCCAACGAAGGTAAGCCTAAAAGTTCGAACATAAGATGTTATGAATGCAATAGGTTTGGAGATATCAAGTCCGAATGCCCTAAACTCAAGAGCAAGGCACCAAAACACAAAAAGACACTTAACGCCACTTGGGAAGAAGCTTTCGAGGAAGAAGATAACGATCGAGTCCTCATGGCTAAACCGGTGGAATCGGAGATGGAGTCAGAACCGGAACTTCAATCGGAAACCGAAGATGAGTCGGACTGCGAAGCACAATTCAAGACGAGCCACGGATACGCATCCGGTTCAAAAGATACACTCAAGGTGAGTCAGTCTCTTATTACTACACTTTATAGTGCAATTAAGTTTCTAAATAGAAAGTTAGCTAAGTCCGAGTCCAAGGTCGAGACCCTGGTTGAGGAAGTTAAACTCCTCAAACACGAGGTCTCCCTAACCTCTTCGACTAGTCGAGTTCAAGAGAAGGACTCAACTCGGGTTGAAAAACTCGAAGTTGAGAACTCACTCTTGAAGAGTCAAGTCGAATTTCTTAGGAATACGTTGGAAAGGTTTACTTTGGGATCCAAAAGACTTGACCTCCTACTTGGATCGCAAAGGGTCGTGTACAACAAGGTCGGGCTAGGGTTTAGCTCAAACACGACCAATAAGTCGTATATGTCAATCGTAAGTCGACATAAAAAATGTGTCCAAGCATGGGTCCCTAAGACCGCCTTGATTTCAAACCTAGGATCGAACCAGTACTGGGTTCCCAAGGACCAAATCCACTATGTGGAGAGACCGAATCGATTCAACGGTCCAGGGGGAGCTAGTACAAAACTTGTTTGTGTTTTAACCTAGAAATTGCATTCTTAGGTTTTTATTTAGTTTGATTTTCATTTTTAGAATGGTTATATAGGACTATAACTCGTCAATACTTGATAACATAGTACTAGGATGCGGCGAGATGATAGTACGCTAGGAAAGCGGAGTCTTGTGTATTCGGGCTAGATAAGGCGTATCTAGTTCGGTGCACTTGACCGAGCGGAACTAGCTGAAGCTACCTCGCCGTATCCTAGACTAGTTATGTTGGGAGTATGGGGAATACAATCAAAGTCCCACATTGGTAAGACATGGAAAAGATCATGTGCTTATAAGAAAAAAGATATCTCCATTGGCATGAGGCCTTTTGGGTAAAGCCCAAAAACAAAACCATGAGGGCTTGGGCCCAAAGTGGACAATATCATACCATTGTGGAGATATGTGGAGCTTATAAGCACTAACAATTGGTATCAGAGCCATGGTCCATGTCAAGCCATGAACCTAACGGAAAGTTGAGCTCCCACGCCCGATCAAGAGAACCGACATCGAAGGAAGTCTAGTTGGGTGGGGGACCGAACAACCGGCTGTGAAGTCCCGTGGGTCAAGATCGGACATCAAGCAGAGAAAATCCTTCGAGGAGGGATAGGCTTGAGGGGGGGCCCAATGTGGTCCTTCGTTTGAGGGGGGGATTGTTGGGAGTATGGGGAATACAATCAAAGTCCCACATTGGTAAGACATGGAAAAGATCATGTGCTTATAAGAAAAAAGATATCTCCATTGGCATGAGGCCTTTTGGGTAAAGCCCAAAAATAAAACCATGAGGGCTTCGACCCAAAGTGGACAATATCATACCATTGTGGAGATATGTGGAGCTTATAAGCACTAACAAGTTAGACCAGGAAGTGGTCTTAGGTGAGTCAAGTTACTATTTTCTTTAAAATGGCTTTGTCTAAGGAAGTGGTCATTGTTCCGATCAAAGAAGGCCTCTGTGCCTCGCCACGACCTGGAAGCCATGATCTTGAAAAGGTGACTTGATGAGCCTAAGGTCAAATCCGAATATAATGCAAGGTTGACAAGTGTTTAAGTCATTAAATTTAATTCAACTAAAATTGGAAGTCATCTAACAAGAACATATAGGATTAACATGTTTGATCATGTAGACATGGGTGAGATGATTTAGGTTAATAATTTTCAACCAATTTTTAGTAAATCCAATATCCGATCCAACTACCTTGCGTGTAGGATCAATGGATCTTGGACAGTGGTTGCTCCCGACCCATGACCGGGGATCAACTCAAGTTTTCGAAGCTTCGATTCAAACGACAAGGATCGGTAGCCTTCGGAAATAACGGCAAGCTCAAAATCATCGGATCAGGTGATATTGAGCTTAACTCAAATTTTGTTATTCAAAACATTTTATTAGTAGAAAATTTTCAATATAATCTACTTAGTGTAAGCCAATTGTGTGATAATAACTATAAGGTCATATTTCTAGAAAATGAATGCGTAATAGATACAAACGAAACCTCTAAAACAATTCTTAAGGGAACTATAAATAACAACATTTACACTATTAACTTAACTAACTCCTCAACTAAGTGTCTTATGACACGACAAGAGGAATCATGGTTATGGCACCGATGACTCGGTCACTCAAACCCAAGACTCATCCACAAGATGAGTCAGAGTGATTTAGTCAGAGGTTTGCCTAACCTCAACAACTTGGATAATAAAATATGTAATGCTTGTCAACAAGGTAAACAATCTAGGACACAACATCAACTAACTAGTCAAGAACAAACCAAAAGTGTGCTTGAGCTCCTACACATGGATCTATTTGATTCACACGGAGCTAAGTCACTTAACGGAAGTAAATTCTGCTTAGTCATAATTGATGACTATTCTAGATTTACTTGGGTTAGGTTCATCAAACACAAAAATGATACCCTAGATCAATTAATCAATCTATTTAAGTTAATAGAAAATCAACAAAGCATTAAAATCAAAAGACTTAGGACTGATCATGGTGGTGAATTCGAAAACCATAGGTTTACAGAATTTTGTAACCTAAATGGATACCACCACGAGTTCTCTTGCCCTAGAACTCCACAACAAAATGGCCTAGTAGAACGCAAAAATAGAACCCTACAAGAAGCCGCTAGGACAATGTTAAACGAGTATAACCTACCCGATAGGTTTTGGGCCAAAGCCGTGAGTACGACATGCTATGTCCAGAATAGGATCCTTATGGTAAAGAGGCACCTTAAGACCTCATACGAGATTTATCACGATAAAATACCTAACATCAAGTACTTTAGGGTATTTGAGTGTAAGGTACATATCCTAAACACTAAAGATTACCTAGGGAAATTTACATCCAAAACTACCACCGGAATCTTTCTAGGATACTCGACTACAAGTAGAGCTTATAGAGTATATAACCATGACACCCTTAGAGTCAAAGAAACTATCAATGTAGTATTCGATGAAGGACACGAACCTACAAAACCCCTGGCAACCCCAATTAGCGAGCCGGATACTAGACCTAACTCTGATCCTGAGATCAGGTCTAGTGTTAATCCTAACCTAAGTCAACCAAGTCACTCTATTGATCAAGTGATAGATGACTCCAACCAAACTAGAACTCAAACAAGCCATCCTATGGATCAAGTTGTAGACTCGAACCCAAATCCAACTAGGACTCAAACAAATCATCCTATCGACCAAGTGATAGGTGATCCAAGTCTAGGAGTTCGAACTAGAGCCTCATATAGAAACCTTAGTCAAATATCTTTGATTTCTAAAATTGAACCCAAAAATATTGACCAAGCTCTTCTTGATCCCGATTGGATTATTGCAATGCAAGAAGAGTTGACTCAATTCACTAGGAACGAAGTATGGGAATTAGTACCACCACCTAAAGATAAAACAATCATTGGAACAAGGTGGGTGTTTAGAAAAAAAATTGATGATAAAGGTGAAGTAGTTAGAAATAAAGCTAGACTAGTTGCTAAAGGGTTTAGTCAAGTCGAAGGTTTAGATTACGATGAGACCTATGCCCCAGTAGCTAGATTAGAGTCCATTCGAATGCTATTAGCATATGCAGCACATCGAGGATTTAAATTGTTTCAAATGGATGTGAAATCTGCATTCTTAAATGGATACATTAAAGAAGAAGTTTACGTTAGTCAACCCCCCGGTTTTGAAAGTTTAGACAAACCCGATCATGTCCTTAGGTTAAAGAAAGCTCTTTATGGACTTAAACAAGCTCCTCGAGCTTGGTACGAGAGACTTTCGATTTATCTTAAGTCCAAAGGCTTTAACCAAGGTGTAGTTGACCCAACCCTTTTCGTAAAAACCTTAGGTAAAGACATATTCATAGCCCAAATCTACGTAGATGATATTATTTTCAGAACCACCAACTCAATCCTACTAAATGAGTTCATTTCACTTATGGAAAGTGAATTTGAAATGAATTTAGTAGGTGAGTTAAGCTTCTTTTTAGGTCTACAAATTAAACAAACTAAAGATGGAATATACCTACATCAACCCAAATATACTAGGGAATTAATTAAACGCTTTGGAATGCAAGATGCTAAAATTATTAATACCCCAATGGCAACTAATGTCAATATAGAAGAAGATTTAATCAGAAACTCAATTGATTTAAAAGACTATAGGAGCATAATAGGGAGTCTCCTTTACTTAACTGCAAGCCGACCTGATATCCTATTTGCAGTAAGTATGTGCGCAAGGTTCCAAACTGGTGCCAAGGAGTCTCACCTAACTCTAGTCAAGCATATCCTTAGATATCTAAAGGGTACACTTAATGTCGGTATTTGGTACCCTAGATCTACCGAGTTCGAACTAATCGGCTACTCCGATTCGGACTATGCCGGTAGTAAGCTCGATAGAAAGAGCACGAGTGGTTGTTGTCGACTTCTCGGCTCGAGTCTAGTGAGTTGGTGCAGTAGGAAGCAACACTGTGTTGCCTTATCTACCACCGAAGCCGAATACATCGCGATGGGTGAGTGTGTCACTCAGCTTCTTTGGATGAAGCACACTCTCCGCGATTTCAAGTTAGACTTTATGAACACAAAACTTCACGTAGATAACATTAGTTCAATTAATCTTACTAAGAATACAATATGTCACTCTAGGACCAAACATATAGAGGTCAAACACCATTTCATTCGAGAACATGTGGCCAATGGAGCCATACAACTCGAATACGTCGAATCAAAGTCTAACTTAGCAGACCTATTTACTAAACCCCTACCCGAAGCCGAATTTAGTATATTAAGACGAAAATTGGGCATGTGCGTAGTATAATAGGAACTTGCAAATTATATTTTCTTACTACTATTTCTTAAATTTTCATTTTTATGGAACTAGCATAGGACATACCTTAGATATCATGCACCTATAGATTTAAGGAGCCAATACATCTCACAACACATAGGACTAATGTGTTTGTGTACTTAGCCACGTAGATGGGTGTGAGATGTTAGGACCTTACTCCTGGTTCCAGATGTAGAGCTAGTGCATCGCTATGAACCACGGAGTATAATCATACATACTAACCGACTCTGACTAGGACTGGTTGATCTTTCATATCAATCAAGCCAAATATGAGTCGAACATTTTATAGATGAACTTATTTTTAGTATATTATTTTCAAAATAATGTGGAACATGCTTGGACTTTTAAAATTAAAACTTATTTTTTATTCCACACACACCCTCACTCTTTTCGATATATGGCAAAAGGGGGAGAAAAAGGCCAAAGTTAAGGGATCATTTTTTTTATGGCCAAGGCTTACTTAACTTTAAGTTAACAACACAAGTTAAGGGAATTCTTAACTTAAAAACATTTAGTTAACTTGTTTTCGTTAACAATACAAAAAAAAAAAAATTTACTTAACTTTTAGTTAACTTGTTAACAAAAAGTAATTTACTTAACTTTAAGTCAACTTGTTAACAAAATGGAAGTAAAGGCCAAGGTTAAGAAATCAATTTTTTGATTTCTTAACTTAAAACTTATTTAAAACACTATGGCCAATATTAAGTAATTTCGGTTACTTAATTCTTTTTTAGTAGCAAATATCAAGGGGGAGAGTTAAAACTCTTTCTCAAGTACTCACCCTCGGTCAAGGGGGAGGATTCCTCAAGGGGGAGCACTTGAAAAAGAGTTTTTATATACTCCTGCTCATTCATGCATATCTCATACTTTTTTTTCTTAATGCACTTAATTTATTTTTCTTAACTTTGTATGTGGGTTTGCCATAAATCAAAAAGGGGGAGATTGTTGGTGCAGTAGGCACCTAAGTCGAACCTGAGTTTTGATTATAGCAAACGATACAAAGTTAAGCTCATGTCGTTATCTCACGAGCTGAATCGAGTGTGCAGAAGATTGCTATAGCTAGAGCTGAAGGCTAACGACACCCGAAGGAAGCCGCGGTGGTCGGGCGACACTCGAGTGACTTCGGAGGGAGCCGAAGGAATCGAGTGGAAGGCCGGAAGCAAAAGCAACACGTAAGTATCGAGGTAAGCTCGTGTGTGTGAGCGTAAGTGAGGTCGTATCCTCTTTACGGGGATGACCTTAAGCGTAGATCCGACCAAAGACATCCTATAGATGGTCTAGGTCGAGATCGGATGGTCGGAGGCCATCAAAATAATGTTTTTATTAAGCTGACTTTGCCTTGCAGCTATCATCAGTCGACTGCCATCTTAGAGGACTCGACCGCCACAATCTACGATCGGCCGAGGTTATCACTGATCGATGTCGCCATCATCGATCGATGATGGCCATCACCGATCGATGGTCAAAGGATCAGCTTCGAGGAGTCAAGGTTTATCACCAAATTTCAAGGGGAGTGGTGCTCAAA
Organism: Wurfbainia villosa; assembly: GCA_025175895.1. Taxonomy (NCBI): domain Eukaryota; kingdom Viridiplantae; phylum Streptophyta; class Magnoliopsida; order Zingiberales; family Zingiberaceae; genus Wurfbainia; species Wurfbainia villosa. The sequence continues at coordinate 24,331,321 of CM046009.1, read as the reverse complement.
TATGATTGGCTAGGGTTCCTCTCGAAAAGGGGCTCAAAGGCTATAAAAGGAGGTCCTAACCTACGGTTTTCTCATCAATTCTAAGTGCTCAAAAGCCTTCGCAATGCTGTGACTCTCCGACGACTCTACAACAACGAAGTGCTGCCAACAACCCTAGTTTAAGTCCTATCTTCGAGTTGTTGGTATAATCTTAGTTTGTCATTTCTCTTAATCTTGCAATTCGTTTGTTAATCGAGGCTTTCTACCGTTGCATTTTATTTTAATAGAAGAGAGGGGTTTGTTGGGTTTCCGGCACCGCGGCGTGTGTGTGTTCGATCATGTTTCGTAAACATGAGCACAACGGAAACAATAAAATTAATAAATACTCCTATTTATTACAACACACACAACACACGCATGCTATTACAACAAGTGTAGACATAATCGTAAATTAAAATTGCAATAAAAGGAAATTAAACTACGTTATACCTTCCGTATGACGTGTAGCGGGAACGGCATCAACCGGAACGATCCTCGTAAGAATCGTCTCTATCCGTATCCACGCCGAGCTCCTCGGGATGACTTCGCTAAGTCACGAGCTTCGCCTTCGTGACGGGTTACTAGCCTCGTGGTTGAAGACGACGTGATCGAGATGATCACGATCCGAATCCAAATTCGATCCAAAACGAAGTTCTCAAAACTCGCTTCTCCGAGAGGTATTCGCCAACCGCTTGACGAATCCTTCGCCCTCCACTAGAGGATTACCGGAGATCAAATCGTATTTAGCCGCTGTCGGAGCACTAACCGCCGCCCAAACGACGCCCGACGAGGAGAAGAAGCTGTCCAGAAAACTGACAGCTTGGTGGAGGAGATAGGCGCCGGCCAAAACAAGGAGACAAAAGCTCACCTTGATGCCGAACCTTTTAGGGGATCACCGGAGGGTCGCCGGAGGTTCACCGGCTGAAGCTTGGTCGCTGGCAACAAGTTGGAAGGCTGCACCACAAGCTGGGCGACAACAAGATGTTGGGCGGCCACAATGTGTTGGGCGGCAACTAGATGTTGGGCGGCAACTAGTTGATTAGATTTAGGGTTAGGGTTTAATCCCTATTTTATAGAGAACTAATTCTCTTAATGGTTAATGGATCATATCCATAAAGCCCGTTAACCCGCTCCATTAAGATAAGTTAAAATAAACCAAACCATGATGGTTTATTTTAAGTTAAAACGAACCGAACCAACCTTTGGTTCATTCGTTTAATATAAACCAAACCATTTGGTTTATTCTCATCCATTGGATTAGAACCAAACCATTTTGGTCCATCCATTATGTCTTCATAAGACACTGCCCATCCACGCTTCCATTGCGACTGAAACAATTTCATGCTCGCTTTATGTTTGGTCCAACCAAACATAGTTTCTCTCGGTCTGAGAATCCCATTCTCAAGCTCGTTTTAAATCCTTTGGATTACACTCGTTGTGCGTGTGACCAAATAGGTTCTCGGTTTATGTTGGCCGTCTATAATTAACCATTAATTATAGAACGATCATGAGTGGCACCTAGTAGTACATCATGATCCCAATTAACCGAAAAGATCAACGGTTGATCCAGAACTATTTCTGAAACCCTTCAGTAGCTCGAATGAATCGTGCCCCATTCCCTTCACTCATCTTATACCCACTTGGTTCAGGACATGGTCTATTGTGTCGCCCCTCACTAGGTCGACTCACGCCACACCTAGCCCAAGTATCATTTCCTCGTCCTACGGATTCTAGTTACTCCACATGTATCGAAGAGTACCTTACTCTAAACATGTAATGCTTTGGCCAAAGACTTTAGTAACAATCCGACGAGAGGCCATGGGTATACATCTCCTCGCAAGGAGTGTTGAATCCTTTATAGGCTATTCAAACACCTTCGATCACTTCGACTTATACCCAATCATCCCGGGTCCACATCTCCTTAGAGATGTTTGCTTAAGATGTCAAAGCATAAGTCTCCATGATCAAGATGACTTGAATACCACAAGTCAAAGGAACATCGCACTTAAGCCACAGTAAGAACTTCATTGACATATCTATATATGCAGAGAACCATATGAAGTCTTACGGCTGGTCACTCCAATGAACTAGTTACCATAACTAGCATCCACGATTAACTCCGGACATCACTATGTCTCCAGCCAGTGAGAATCAGCTGCTTGGATACACCAAGGAGTATACCTCGTGCTAGTCTCAACAGAATTGATGGTGTCCAGATACATCAATTCATCGACTAGGGATAATTCCGATACATCACAATTACACATGTAGAGATACTCACTAGTTGTGATCCAATCACAAATTCTCTCATGCTATGAATCGTATCGTGGACATTCAGTAAATGAGTTTAAGATCCAATCAAATACATAAAACATGTATACTCAAATAGTGAATCTTCATTTATCATATAAATGGTTCATACATAAGGCGATTGCCTTAGGACATCTCTCATATATTACTAACAGACTCCCACTTGGCCTAATGCCAATCGCTACGGTATCCAATACCATAAGCACCAACATGACCCTCAAACTTACTTTGAGGTAATGCTTTAGTCAAAGGATCCGCTAAGTTCCTTTCAGTGGGAATTTTCTCGATTTGTATTTCATTCCTACTGATGATCTCTCTGATAAGATGATAGCGACGAAGCACATGTTTGGATCGTTGATGAGACCTTGGCTCTTTCGCCTGTGCAATTGCTCCATTGTTGTCGCAGTAGACCGGTATTGCTTCAACAATGGCCGAAATCACACCAAGTTCATGAACGAACTTCTTGATCCAAACCGCTTCCTTTGCTGCTTCCGAAGCTGCAATATATTCTGCCTCAGTGGTAGAATCCGCCACAGTCTCTTGTTTGGAACTTTTCCAACTCACTGCGCCCCCATTCAAGGTGAACACGTATCGATCGAGACACGAATCATCCTTGTCCGTCTCGAAGCCGCATCTGATACCCGCGTATCACCATGTCCCTTCTCCATATATTAGGAACACATCCTTAGTTCTTCTCACTTAAGGATCGCCTTAACACCGCCCAATGATCCATTCCTCGGATCGGATCGGTATTCGCCGTGACACTCAGAGCATATGATACATCGGGCCTCGTACATAACATAGCATACATGATAGATCCTATTGCGGATGCATAGGGAATCTTACTCATGCAAATCCTCTCGTCTTCTGTGCGTGGACACATAGACTTCGAAAGGTGTACCCCATGCCTGATGGGCAGATAACCTTTCTTGGATTCCGACATGCTAAACCTCTTTAGCACTCGGCCTATATAAGATCGAAAGAAGACCAAGCAACCGCTTCGATCTATCTCTATAGATCTTAATCCCAAGGATGTAGGTTGCCCTGTGTCTTTCATGGAGAATGTCTTGGATAACCAAACCTTAACGATCAGAAGATGGACACATCGCTTTCCTATAAGTAATATGTCATCGACATACAATACTAGGAACACGATCGCACTCCCACTAACCTTCTTGTACACACAAGGTTCTTCGATTTTGTGAGAAATCAAACTTTTGATCGTCTCATCAAAACGGATATTCCGACTCTCGGATGCTTGCTTCAATCCATAAATGGATCGTCGCAATTTGCATACCTTGGTTTTATCAACCGATGTGAAACCCTCAGGCTGTATCATATACACGTCCTCGAGCAGGTTTCCATTAAGGAAAGCTGTTTTCACATCCATCTGCCAAGTCTCATAATCATAATGAGCCGCTATGGCCAGGAGCATCCGAATGGATTTAAGCATAGCTACAGGCGAATAGGTTTCGTCATAATCAACACCTTGCTTTTGACGATATCCTTTCGCCACCAATCTAGCCTTATAGGTAATCACATTACCATCCATGTCGATTTTCTTCTTGAAAACCCACTTGCACCCTATAGGCTTTATGCCTTCAGGTGGGTCAACCAAGTTCCAAACTTGGTTTTCATACATGGAATCCATTTCCGACTTCATGGCACCAAGCCACTTATCCCTTTCTGAACTTGTCAGCACTTCTTCATAATTGGTAGGCTCCTCATCATCAATGAGTAACACGTCGTTCGATTCACTTACGAGAAATCCATATCTCTCAGGAATATTGCGTGTTCTACCAGATCTACGAAGATGCGGTGTTACATTAGGTCCAGCTGATTGCTCATCACTATGAGTTGCCTAGTTGTGCTTCACCGTGTATCTCATTAATGTCTATTTGAGTCTCTCGAGCCTCCTCAAGCTCGACGACACTCCCACTCGCTTTCTTGCAAGAGAAACTCTTTCTCTAGAAACACAAAGATGCCTTGAAACAAACACCTTTTGTTCCACAGATGATAGAATTGGTAACCCTTGTTTCCTTAGGGTATCCAATAAATAGACATTTATCGACTTAGCATCGATACTTCGCTTCACATAAGCAGACAACCCCATATCTTCAAGTAAGATACATGAGGTTTCTTACCATTCCATATCTCATATGGAGTAGTTGAGACTACCTTGGTAGGCATTCGCTTAACAAGTAAACAGTCAAGTGCATAACCCCAAAAGGACTTGGGAAGAGTTGCATGATTCATCATTGACCTGACCATGTCCAACAAGGTCCGGTTACGCCTCTCAGATACACCATTATGCTGTGGTGTATAGGGCGGAGTCCATTGAGACAATATGCCATTGTCTCTTAGATAATCAAGAAACTCTTGACTTAAGTATTCACCACCTCGATCCGATCGAAGTATTTTAATACTCTTGTCATGTTGTTTCTCTACTTCATTTCTGAATTCTTTGAACCTTTCAAAGGCTTCAGACTTGTGTTTCATCAAGAACACATACCCAAACCGTGAGTGATCATCGGTGAAGGTAATGAAGTAGCTATAGCCTCCTAATGCTTGAGTTGACATAGGTCCACATACATCAGTATGTACTAAACCTAGTAACTCTCCCACTCGTTCACCTTTTCTCGTAAAAGGTAACTTAGTCATCTTGCCTTTTAAGCATGATTCGCATGTATCGTATGAATCCAATTCAAACGATTCCATAATTCCACATCGGTGTAATTCGGACATGCGTTTCTTGCTTATATGGCCAAGACGACAATGCCACATATAGGAGTCTATGTGATTATCCTTTCGAGCACGCGTGTTGCTCGCTTCGATATTGAAAATGTCACCGGATACGTCCAACGTATAAATGCCATTACTCAAAGTTCCAGTTCCATAAAGTACGCCATTCAAAGTTATATAACAACAATTGTTACTAAACGTTAAATGGAAACCATTTCTATTTAAGGTGAAATAGAAACAATGTTCTTTATTAGAGAAGGAACATAATAGCAATTGTCCAGCCAAGACTAGTCCACTAGGAGCTTCAAGAAATAAGTTCCGATGCGATGACAAAGAACCTTTGCTCCATTGCCAACTCGCAAATTTGACTCCTCCTCGACAAGTCTTCTTCTATTCCTTAGCCTGTATGTCATTACATATATGTGAGCTACACCCAGATCCAATACCCAAGTGTCTAAGGAAATAGAATGACAATCAATAACGAAGATACTCAAGAGGATGGGGCATCGGATGCCTTCTTCTTCTTCATGGACTCAAGATAAATCTTGCATTTCTTCGCTGGCCTTCCTTGCCACATGATGGCAAGTGCCCTTTGCTTGTTCCACCTTCTTTGCCTTTTCTTTCCTTTCTTACATTTCTTTTGCCTTCCTCTTGGAACCTTTCTTTGAGGAATCAACTAACGAGAATCGCCTTCTCCTCATGCTTCATGTAAGGCTCCACGGTCTTCAAAGATATTGAGGAGCTCGGGAATGGTGGATTCCAATTTGTTCATCCGATAGTTCATCACAAATTGCGAGAAACTCTTGGGCAAACAAAACAATTAAGTCAATACTTAACTCATGATCCATCACAAAACCGAGGGTAGCTAGCCGCTCGATGTACGTTCATCTTTAGCACAAACGCACTACAGACTAACCTTCTTGCATCTTCGTGGTGAAGAGGAGCCTAGAGACCTCGAACCTTTCGGATCTCGCTTGCTCATCGAACAACTCATGAAGATGGAAGACCATAGTATTAGCATCCATATGCTCATGCTGCTTTTGCAGCTCGGGTACCATCGCCGCTAGCATGATGCAACTCGCCAGCTCAGAATCTGCCACATGCTTCTGATAGACCAACATTTGGTCCGAGTTGCATCGCCCTTAGGACGGCAGAAGAGGCTCTTCAAGGACATATGCAAGCTTTTCGCCTTGAGAACAATTCTCGTGTTTCTAAGCCACCAAGTTAGGCTCGGTTTGTTCGAATCCAAAATAGTGCGCAAATTCAAAGACGCGTCATGATCAATTTATTGACCTAGAAATACAAAACGAGCATATATGAGAAAATGATTTTAAAATGCATCAATATACATTTATAAATCCCATTCATTTTTCGAATTTCAAAAACCCCAAAATCACTTCGGGAGATCGTAGGTCCATCTCCGAATGGGCTGATATCCATCATAGTTATGAACAACCTTGGAGAGAGTCCAACAAGCCATTCATAACTACGACGGTAGGTATCGTCTATACCGATTGCATATCACGTATATGCAACTATCACAATGTGCTATCAACTAATTGAATGTTCACACATACATCGGGTTGTTAACACATTAACAAGTATGCATCATATGCATAGCACCCAACTTCACCTCCCTTTACATCGACCTTGGAGAGAGTCCAACAAGCCGATGCTCCAGGTTAAAGCCAACCCATTAATCAGGACATAGTTTTAATATGGTTAGAGCGCATTCAACCAATTAGCCCAGCTTGGAGAGAGTCCAACAACCAAAGCTAACGATTGACCTCTGACTCTTACCATATTAGTATTAAACTATTCCATGGTTTGAACATATTCAGGTTCGAGCCGGGCTTGGAGAGAGTCCAACAACCCAAACAAGAAACAGAACTCTGGTTCTAACCATATTAATGGAAGGTGTAGGCTTTAATATTGATTAAGGGTTTTTAATGTCTCATCCTCTTTGCATGCAAATAACTATTATCTACATGGCATGGCATACATGGCATACATCTACATGTCACGACACGCATGGCATAATGTTATGCATCTAATGCAATTACATGGCATACAATTATGTCTTGTCTATATTTCCTTATATGTCATAACTATTTATGGAAATAAAATATGTTTAAGATTTGATTCTCCAAATCAAATCATAATTAAATTAGGAAACAAATTTCCAAATCTAATCACATATTTTATTCATGGAATTATTTGATTAAGGAAAATCTATTTAGGAAACCAATTTCCTAAATCATTAAAACTACTTATGGAAATAAAAATATTTTAAAATTTGATTTCCCAAATCAAATCATGATTAAATTAGGAAACAAATTTCCAGAATCTAATCAAATATTTTATTTATGGAAAATATCAATTTCCATAAATACTTCCAACTTTCCAAAAGTGGAAGATTTCCATAAATACTTCTAGACTTTCCAAAATTGAAAAATTTCCATAAATACTTCTAAATTTCCAAAATTATAAAATTTCCAGAAATACATTATGACTATCGCAAAACCATTTTACGATTATGTCGAAACACAACCTGGGCTCTGATACCACTGTTGGGTTTCCGGCACCGCGGCGTGTGTGTGTTCGATCATGTTTCGTAAACATGAACACAGCGGAAGCAATAAAATAATAAATACTCCTATTTATTACAACACACACAACACACGCATGCTATTACAACAAGTGTAGACATAACCGTAAATTAAAATTGCAATAAAAGGAAATTAAACTACGTTATACCTTCCGTATGACGTGTAGCGGGAACGGCATCAACCGGAACGATCCTCGTAAGAATCGTCTCTATCCGTATCCACGCCGAGCTCCTCGGGATGACTTCGCTAAGTCACGAGCTTTGTCTTCGTACGGGTTACTAGCCTCGTGTTGAAGACGACGTGATCGAGAGATGATCACGATCCGAATCCAAATTCGGATCCAAAACGAGTTCTCAAAACTCGCTTCTCCGGAGAGGTATTCGTCAACCGTTTGACGAATCCTTCGTCCTCCACCTCAGAGGATTACCGGAGCTCAAATCCCCGGTATGTTTGCCGCTGTCGGAGCACTAACCGTCGTCCAAACGACGCTCCGACGAGAGGAGGAGAAGCTGTCCAGAAAACTGGACAGCTTGGTGGAGGAGATAGGCGCCGCCAAAACAAGGAGACAAAAGCTCACCTTGATGCGAACCTTTAGGGATCACCGGAGGGTCGCCGGAGGTTCACCGGCTGAAGCTTGGTCGCGGCAACAAGTTGGAAGGCTGCACCACAAGCTGGGCGGCAACAAGATGTTGGCGCCACAATGTGTTGGGCGGCAACAAGATGTTGGGCGGCAACTCTTGATTAGGTTTAGGGTTAGGGTTTAATCCCTATTTTATAGAGAACTAATTCTCTTAATGGTTAATGGATCATATCCATAAAGCCCGTTAACCCGCTCCATTAAGATAAGTTAAAATAAACCAAACCATGATGGTTTATTTTAAGTTAAAACGAACCGAACCAACCTTTGGTTCATTCGTTTAATATAAACCAAACCATTTGGTTTATTCTCATCCATTGGATTAGAACCAAACCATTTTGGTCCATCCATTATGTCTTCATAAGACACCCATCCACGCTTCCTTTGCATCAAACAATTTCATGCTCGCTTTATGTTTGGTCCAACCAAACATAGTTTCTCTCGGTCTGAGAATCCCATTCTCAAGCTCGTTTTAAATCCTTTGGATTACACTCGTTGTGCGTGTGACCAAATAGGTTCTCGGTTTATGTTGGCCATCTATAATTAACCATTAATTATAGAACGATCATGAGTGGCACCTAGTAGTACATCATGACCCCCAATTAACCGAAAAGATCAACGGTTGATCCAGAACCATTTCTGAAACCCTTCAGTAGCTCGAATGAATCGTGCCCCATTCCCTTCACTCATCTTATACCCACTTGGTTCAGGACATGGTCTATTTTGTCAGTCCCCACTAGGCTGACTACGTCACACCTAGCCCAAGTATCATTTCCTCGTCCTACGGATTCTAGTTACTCCACATGTATCGAAGAGTACCTTACTCTAAACATGTAATGCTTTGGCCAAAGACTTTAGTAACAATCCGACGAGAGGCCATGGGTATACATCTCCTCGCAAGGAGTGGTGAATCCTTTATAGGCTATTCAAACACCTTCGATCACTCGACTTATACCCAATCATCCCGGGTCCACATCTCCTTAGAGATGTTTGCTTAAGATGTCAAAGCATAAGTCTCCATGATCAAGATGACTTGAATACCGCAAGTCAAAGGAACATCGCACTTAAGCCACAGTAAGAACTTCATTAACATATCTATATATGCAGAGAACCATATGAAGTCTTACGGCTGGTCACTCCAATGAACTAGTTACCATAACTAGCATCCACGATTAACTCCGGACATCACTATGTCTCCAGCCAGTGAGAATCAGCTGCTTAGATACACCAAGGAGTATACCTCGTGCTAGTCTCAACAGAATTGATGGTGTCCAGATTCATCAATTCATCGACTAGGGATAATTCCGATACATCACAATTACACATGTAGAGATACTCACTAGTTGTGATCCAATCACAAATTCTCTCATGCTGTGAATCGTATCGTGGACATTCAGTAAATGAGTTTAAGATCCAATCAAATACATAAAACATGTATACTCAAATAGTGAATCTTCATTTATCATATAAATGGTTCATACATAAGGCGATTGCCTTAGGACATCTCTCATATATTACTAACAGGGTTGTCTCTCTATATTTTGCTTCGAAGGTTTTTGTAATCGTAAAACTCCTACCTCCAACGAGGAGGAGTGTTTTAGTAATTGCCCTTGTACGATCCTAGGATCGTTAGGGCCTTGGAGTAGTGGCCGAAGGCTACGAACCAACTAAAAAAACTATTTGTCTCATTTAGTTTTTATTTACATTTCCGCTTCATTTAATTGTCTACCGAACGATTTAAAAGAAAAAGTGTTTATCGCTATTCACCCCCCCCCTCTAGCAAACCGCCTCGATCCAACAACCATTTCATCATCGTGCTATTCGATTAGAGTGGTCACTTGAAAAAACTAGTTGTTCAAGCAACATACCTCTATTCTACGATTAGCCGCGGAATAGACGATGTACGGATCGCCGGTTTTTGTGTTTGTATTTGGGTCCAAGTAAATTAGCCACATATAATTGAAAACAATTATAGACATAATACAAAAAAACACTAATCAAAGTAAACAAGCTTATAGCTCTTGTTATACCTCTTGATCTTTTATTGTATATCCTTCCCCCTTTTGGACGTCGTGTGGGCAACGATCTTCCAAAAGTCGAAGCCTCCTAGATCATGTTCTTCCCTTCCTTGTTTGCTCTGAACAAAGGGAAGTATAAAGTAAAATTCTTCTTCCTATCTAGAACTGACCACCAAATCGATGGACTTGATGTTGCCGTCAGCCAAGGAGGAGAATAGGATCACCGACCAACCTTGAAGAAGGGTTGCCGCCAGCCACAAGAAGAGGAGAAAAGGGAACTCCGACCAAAGGATGAAGAAGAGATGTCCAAACCTTCACCACCTTGCCCCCGGCCCCTTTGCCCTTGAATAATTGGCGCCGCCCAAAGCAAAAGGAAACCCTAACCCTAATTCTTTGCCGCCTAAGCCAAGGAAGCAAAAATCCTAATCTCCAAATTGTGTTCCACGCCCAAGCCTTGACCTCTTTTTATAGAGCTAGGCTTAAGCCTCCTTTTAATCTCCACCGTCGGATATAGGGATTTAATCTCAACCGTCGGATCTAGGGATCTAATCTCAACCGTCGAATCTAGAGATTAAATCTCCACCGTCGGATCTAAATATTTAATCTCCACCGTTGGAACTAGAAATTTAATCTCCACCGTCGGATTTAGAGTTTCATTTTCCATTATCGGATCTAGGATCCATGAGGGTTTTAATAGGAACCATGAGGAGGAGTTGGATCTTGGCCACCCAATGGATCCAGCCCACATAAAGTCTGACCCATTAATGATAATCCATTCCACTAGAGGATTATCATTGATCTACCTCACCAACCCCCATAGTTAATATGGGCTCCATATATTATTTGTACCTATATCTCCCCGTGTTTAACATCTCGAATGTCCGTCGATTAATTAATTTACTAACAATTAATTAATCAACATCTCCATGAGTAGTACCACTCAACCTTATCATCATGTCGGACCAAGTCCACCTGCAGGATTTACATGATGAACCTTATGAGCTCCTCAAGGGGACATCATCATCCTAATATATAGGACACGGTTTCCTCCTATAATCAACGACACACCATATAAATAATATCATTTCCCAACTTGCCAAGCCTATCAATTTACTCTATAAATCTCGCCCATTGGTAAATCAAAGAAATGAATACTAAGTAAATGTGACCGTTATTATATCGGGATTAAGAGCATCTACAACATAATATCTGAGGTCCGATTCGATTATGTAGTGAGTAATAAATCGAATCATCTCTATGTCGGTCCAGCTCAATACACACAAAGTGTACAAGTGTAATTCTATGGTCAAGACAAACCAATGTCAAATTACACTACAACCATACCAATGGTTTGTCCATAATCATCTCGGTTGTGAGCCTTTACTTATACTTTACAAGGAACTGATAACATGATCTCCCGTGTGACACTACACACCATGTTATCTACAATATAATGTATTAGACGATATGCATAACCATAAATATCCAAACAATGATCATGTGATTCTTATTTCAAAAATAAAGATGTTTATATAAAAGATAGACTTTTCAGTATACATCCCAATAATCTCTCACTTATACTAAAAGACTATGTTGTTCTCATACTGCCATACATCTGATCCCCATTCCCTCCACATGACTATCGAAAGCTCTTGCTAGAAGGGCCTTAGTGAAAGGATCTGCCAGGTTATCCTCTGATGCACAGCAACTTCTCCTCGCTTTATGATTTCTCATATCAGGTGGTACTTGTGCTCTATGTATTTACTTGCCTTATGGGCTCATGGTTCCTTCGAGTTTGCAACTGCACCACTATTATCACAATAAATTATGATAGTTCTAGGCAAACCAGGAAGCACATCCAAGTCCATCAAGAAGTTCCTGAGACACACAACTTCTTTGGCCGACTTAGAGACCGCCACATACTCAGCTTCCATGGTAGAGTCCGTCACGCATATCTGCTTGAAACTTCTCCATATAATGGATCCACCTCCCAAAGTAAGAACAAAACCTGAGGTAGACTTATTGTTATCCCTATCTGATTGGAAGTAAGAATCTGTCTAACCCACAGGGAGTAATTAGTCTACCTAGTAAACTAGCATATAATCCCTAGTCCTTCTTAGGTACTTCAATATATGCTTTACCGCAGTCCAATGTCCCTGTCCTGGATTACTCTGATATCTGCTAACCATGCCCACGACAAAGCAGATATCTAATCTCGTACATAGCATAGCATACATGAGGCTTCCTACTGCCAAAGCATAAGGAACCACCTTCATCTCCTCTATCTCATTTGATGTTCCAAGACACATCTCCATAGATAAAGGAACTCCATGCCTGAAAGGTAGAAAACCTTTCTTGGAGTTATGCATGCTAAAACGATCCATAATGGTGTCTATGTATGAAGCTTGAGATAAGCACAACATCCTTTTCCTGCGATCCCTTATAACCTTGATCCCAAGGATGTGTCCCACTTCTCCCAAGTCCTTCTTATCAAATTGTTTGAACAACCATACCCTTACGTCCTATAACACTCTGACATTGTTGCCAATTAACAAAATGTCATCTACGTATAGTACAAGAAATACCACTACGTTTCCGTCACATCTCTTGTATACACAAGACTCATCCAGACTTTAAATAAATCCATACGACTGGATTACCACATCAAAGTGGATGTTCCAAGATCTCGAAGCTTGCTTCAATCCATAAATGGATCGATTAAGCTTGCACACAAGATGCTCTTTGCCATTTGCAATGAATCCCTCTGGTTGCATCATCAAGATGTTTTCCTCAAGACTTCCATTAAGGAAAGTTGTCTTGACATCTATCTGTCATACCTCATAATCCATATGAGCAGCAATACATAAGAAAATCCGGATAGATCAAAAAGGTCTCCTTATAATCGATACCCTCTTTCTGAGTATACCCCTTCGCAACAAGCCTCACTTTGAAGGTCTCAACCTTCCCGTCTATTCCTCACTTTCTTTTGTAGATCCACTTGCATCCAATGACTTTTACATCATTGGGTGGTTTTACTAGCTCCCTGACTTGATTTGAATACATAGATTCTATCTTAGAATTCATTTCACTTTGCCAAGATATTGCATCCTTATCTTGGATCGCCTTGTCAAATGTCCAAGGATCAGGTTCATGTTCGCCAGGGACCAAATCAGAATATTCTCCCAAGAATATGAATCTATCAGGATGTCTAATAACCCTCAAACTAGCACGAGGTATCACTTGTGTATTCTCTGTGACACGGGGTGCAGTGACTTATGGTATATCCTCTTGTACCAGTGGTACTGAAGTAGTGACTTCCTCTCTAAATTCCTCCAGAACAATCTTACTCATGGGCTTATGGTTCATCACATAGTCTTCCTCTAGAAATCTGTCATTCGTGCTAACGATCACCCTCCGATCTCTAGGACTATAAAACAAACCACCTTTCGTTCCTCTAGGATAGCCAACGAACATGCAGACTTCTGTTTGAGGTTCCAACTTACCAGCATCTGCCTTCACCACATATGCTGGACTCCCCCATATTCGAATATGTCTCAGACTAGGATTTCACCCAGTCCACAATTTTGTGGGAGTAGAAGGCACTGATTTAGATGGTACCAAGTTAAGAATATACATTGTCGTATCTAGAGCATATCTCCATAACGAATCTGGAAACACAGAATAACTCATCATTGATCTAACCATCTCCATAAGAGTCCTATTCCTTCGCTCTACTACACCATTTTGCTGGGGTGTGCCAGTGCAGAAAATTGGGATTGAATCCCAACATTTGATATGTAATTCCTAAACACTCCCAAGTGGTACTCACCACCATGATCAGATCGTAGTGTCTTGATACTTTTACCCTGATGTTTCTCCACATTAGCCTTGAATTCTTTGAACTTGTCAAAACATTCAGACTTGCAGCGCATCAAGTAAATATATCCATATCTTGAATAATCGCATATGAAAGAGACGAAATACTCAAAGCCACCTCTTGCCTGGATAGACATAGGACCACACAAATCATAATGAACCAATTCCAACACATCTTTGGCTCTATACCCCTTGGTCTTAAAAGACCTCTTGGTCATTTTACCTTCCAAGCATGATTCGCAGGTTGGGAAGTCTTCCACCACTAATGAACCTAGAGGTCCATCTGCTATCAACCTTTGAATTCCACTTAAGGTTAATATAACCTAGCCTTAGATGCCAAAGATATGTTTGGTTCATCTTCGAAGGTTCTTTTCTCTTTTTGGAATTAGAAGATGAGTTATTCACTTCTATTTGCATCACGGGAGGTTTTGGTTCAAGTGTATATAATTTTTTTATCAATGCACCAGAATAGATAATCTCCCTATTCCTTTTTATAACAATTGTGTCATTAAAAGAAATAGAATATCCATCCATAAACAATTTAGAAATCGAAATCAAATTCTTTCTAAATAAAGGTACATAAAGGCAATTCTTAAGAACCAAAACTTTATTCCTCTCAAAAGACAAATAAACAACTCCTACTGCAACAGCCGCCACCTTCGTGGCATCTCCCAAGTATATGGTAATCTCCCCCTCAGCCAGTCGTCTGGTTTCCTGGAACCCCTACAAAGTATTGCAAACATGATCAGTGGCTCCCGTATCTACATACTAGGTGCTGATAGATAATATCGCTAAACATGTTTCAACGACTAGACAAAAAGATATACCTATGTTCTACTTTCAGCTGGGGCAGTCCTTCTTCCAGTGTCCAATCTGCTTGCAAGTGAAGCACTTTCCTTTCGGCTTCTTCACTCATCCCTGAGATCCTCCCGCCACCATTGCCCCAACTTTTTGTTCTTCTTCTTTCCTTTCGGCTTAGAAGTAGAAACCTTTTGTGCAAGTGCACGGTTGTCGTCAAGTAATAAAAATATCGATCCCACAGGGATTGGAACAATTACCGAATGATCGTGATACCAAGTTATCTAGTAAATCGATTATTGGTTTAAGCAAAGAAACTGAGTAGTCAATAACAACGAATGAGAAGAACGAGCTAAAAGTCAAGAGTCGAGGAAAATCTCGTGATATGGGTTTCACCACGCAAACTATAGTAATACGTAACTGGTTCTTTCCTACCCTAGTCGAGTTGTTTTGATGGAACCTATCCTAAGGTAAATCAGCGGCCCCTTTAGGTCTCGCTAAGCTGTACCTATCAAACTCAACTTACATCACGGTGTTCGAGCATAGGGATCATAATCGACTAAGGGGACTGTCACGAGACCCCATGAAACCTCCCTAGTCTTGCCTCCTTTACAGTAAAAGCTGGATTTGATAGATCCATTAAGTCCATAAGAGTTCCGCTAGAGTCAAATTTCCTTTTCACGGTAGGTTTGCTGCGGGACCATAATCACTAAGGGACTGTCACAAGACCCCATGAGCCCTCATAGATACACTACTACGCTACTTGACAGAGTTATTCCCTAGTTGATTACGGGTTTTGGGAACTGGGTTCAACGTTAGGTACTTCCCCTTAGCTCCTTAGGTTTATCAATAAGAATCCAAAAGAACCAGATCAAAACAAACAATAGTTCGAGTAGTATAGATTATATCATCCATCATAAATCGTCAAGGGCTACTCCCCCATCCTAAGATTACAAGACACTACTCCATAGTCTGACAAGAGTTGCTAGAGAAAGAAAATACAATACTGGATGCCATCTGCGTTCCTCTGCCGACTCCTTCTCTTTTGCTTCTTCTGTTGTCGATCCCTTTGCCGTCTTCTGTCCTCCTTTTTGACCATCCGCCGTCCCCTTTTTGGGTTAGAATAACTTCTCTTTTATAGCTTTAGCCACCTCTTCAATTAAGGCAATAGATTTCCCTTTAATTCAGACGAAGATCCTGATTGCTCGTAGAAAAGGAATCCTGGAGTCAGACCAACACGCCCGTGACACATGAGGGCACAGGCGTGTCGCTGGTTTCCCACAGGGCGTATTACGGTTTGAACTGGGGCGTGTCGCGGCTGCACTAGGGCGTGTCGTCCGCTGGTTCTCATGACACAGGCGTGTCGATTCTCAACACGGCTGTGTTGTTTTGATACGCCTTCTCCTTTGCCCTGTTAACGTAAAAACACCATAAAGCAGTCTCTTCTTCCCAAAATATGCTAAACTTAACTGAATCATGATAAAATACATGCCTAGGATATGAAATGAGATAAAATGCACATATATAAAGTAGTGAAAACATAGCATGATTTACACACATCAAAATCCCCTAGTCTTAAACTTTTGCTTGTCCTCAAGCAAAGAAAACTCAAAAGACAACTTATTTGTGGGAATACTAGACACCATCAAGAAGTATACAATCTGATCTTAATCTTTTCAAATCATTTCTAGTTGCCAAGTTTGAAAGATCCCTATATAGTGCACGTGAAAAGTTTGACTAAAGTCATTGGACACCAATCCGGATTTGCCATTCCTTCTATCGTAGAGCATTCTTATTTCCGGCATAGAGGCACTTACCTGCCTTAATGCATGGATCATTCTTACCTATCATCAAAAGGTCTCAAAGGAGCACTTTCTAAGAAGAGAGAAGGAAAGGAATTATAGAGAGCATTTCCCCAGTAACTAGTTAGTCTCAAAGGGGCACCTTTTAGGTGTTTCCCCAGTAACTACTTGGTCTCGAAGGGTGCTTGAAAACAATTCCAGTCATTTTTTTTACCATACTTCTAGTGAAAGTGTTTCTCCGGTAACCAAGTTGCGCGAGTAAGTCTCAATGGAAAATCGAGTTTTCGTCCGATATGGGGGTTTAAATCTTTTCTTTGGATACCTCGGACCTATAGACCGTGTTAGAGTGAAATAGGGTTCTTATCAAATAGGCAAAAGGAATTTCATGATCCGACCAATGTTGATTGTATTACGCTAGATGATATAAAAAATACCTTTATGTTATGATATATGAAAGATGCAAATAAAATAGCAATAACCAAACTAAAAATCTAAGTAGAAAGCGACATAGCGATGAGGATGTGCATCAAAACTCACAAAATAGTTGAAGGTGGTCAATGGTCATCGTCTTCGCTACTAGCATCCTCCTCTGCCCACCTATGTCGCTGCTCCTGGTAAAACTCCCGGGACTCTTGTCGAAATCTATCATCCTCTTCCCTCAGGCGGACTCTGATGAAAAACTCATGACTCTCTGTAAAAATCATTGCCCTATCCAAATGTTGTGTCACCATGCGATGGTGCTCCTCTGTAGCTTGGGCATCTGATCCACACACCTGTATGCGAGGTATGCTCGACCCTAAATGCTTCGAATGATGATCGGAATCCTGAAAAATCAAAAGAAGAGTACCCTGCAGAAACATTGTCAGTAGGAAACCATGGGGGTTCAGGAGTCGAATGTGATGGCTCAGGGGCTATATGAGATGGCTCCCTAGCAGGGGGTGATGGAGCATGGGCAGTGGGGGTAGGAAAGGGTTCCTGAACATCTCTAAAAAGTCAATTGGATGAATTACGTACAGTCATCCGCTCAGGGTTCGGAAGAGGGATTTTAATTCCATTTCTTAACACCAAACGATATCCCTCGTCACATGCCTCAATCATCTTCATATTTATACAAGCATCCAAATCCAATCTAGGGCTAGCAGGACAATATTCAAGGTCATCCAAATCACATCCTAAGGCTACAGCAATCCTAGTGATAATACCCCCTATGACTATGACTCCGGATGGGCTATTACTAACCTTAACTAAATGCCTAACCATATGGGCTCTAGAATCAATCTTAACTTCATTTAACATGGCCCATAAAAATTGTAACTCACTCTGCCTAGCCACCCCTGCACTATCATATCTCCCTGAGATTGTATTAGCCATGAATCTAAGGAGATAACGGAAAGTAGGATTAGGGATGTTAAATGATTTAGATCTAGATGCATCGTAAGGCGAGGTCATCGAAATTAATCTCAAAATTGATGATCAATAAAATGTCTATGAATTTGCCTCTCCCCTCCGCTAGAAAATCAAATATCATATTAAAATCACTTAAGAAAGGGTAAATTCATGGTTCATTAATCTAAATTTTATTTTCCTTCCTCACAATCCTTTCCTTGCAGTATTTCTGAGACGGGAGCTAAGGAATTCAAGAGTGATGCTAGGGTAAGTAAGGTGATGGTGTGTGATAAACTCGGTCCGACCTATCCTATTTGTTAACCAAGTTATGTCATCTCTTAACCTAAGGTGGTCAGCGTGTAGAAGTCTATAGTTCTTGTAGATACTAACTTCCTTTTTCAAGCTTCTTGAATTTAGTCTTCATAATATCATCCTAAAAACAATTCCATAAGGATGGCTAGAGGTCGGAGGAGGTTCGTTACCCAAATCTGAGCTTTTCTCTTTCCCTTGTCCTTTGCCGAAGAGGAAGAAGCTCCTCCTCTAGTCTTCACTCGCTTAATAAAGGCGTTGGGGAGGGAGAGACAACGAGTTGCTCCTCATTGTGAGAGGAGAAGCCGGCGGTGCTTGACCTTGTATCGCGAGTGGAAGATTAGGGCATGCTCGGGCTGGTTTTAGAGAGCTATCCGCAGCATAGGCGTGTCGGGCATGCTCTTACGCAAATACCCGACCCGTTTAGGTGCGACATAGGCGTGCTCGTCACTCCCGTCCTAGGCATGCCAGTGGTGAGAAAGGTGCGACAGGTGTGCTCGTAAGCGCCTGACTGTGTTGTCTTCGGGTAACCTCAATAGAATAAAATAAAATAAAATGACTAAAAAAATGAAAATAGCATGGGTTGCCTCCCAAGAAGCGCTTTTTTAAGGTCGTTATCTTGACCCCTCAGTTACTCTTTAGTTTTGGGGATATGGCTTGAGTATGCTCTACCTCTCCTCATCTCCAATCAGCTCAACAGAATTATTTGCGAAGTATCTCTTAAGTCTTTGACCATTTACTTTGAAAATTCCGTAGACTCACTAGATATATCAATAGCTCCATGAGGATAAACCTTTTCAATTCGATATGGCCCGACCATCTGGATTTCAGCTTCCCGGGAAAGAGTTTCAATCTGGAGTTGAATAGTAATACCAAGTCTCCTTGATGGAATTCTCTGCGCATGATATTCTTGTCATGCCACCTCTTCGTTTTCTCCTTATAAGACCTCGCATGTTCATAAGCATCAAGGCGTAGTTCTTGAGTTCGTTTAGGCTGTGATTTTCTTTTCTCTCCGGCTTTCTTGAGTCAAAATTAAGCCATTTAATTGCCCAATATGCCCTATGCTCTATTTCAATTGGAAGATGACATGGTTTTCCATAAACTAATCGAAGCGAGTCATTCCAATGGGTGTCTTATAAGCGATTCGATAGGCCCATAGAGCATCATCAAGTCTTAAAGACCAATCCTTCCTTGATCTTGATCTTGTTTTTCCAAGATAGTCTTGATCTCCCTATTCGAAACTTCTACTTGCCCACTCGTTTGTGGATGATATGGTGAGGCTAGTTTATGGGTTACTCCATACTTCTTGAGAAGACTTTCAAATTGTCTTTCGATAAAGTGTGAGCCTCCATCACTTATTACTGCTCTCGGTATTCCAAATCTTGGAAATATTATACTCTTAAAGAGCTTAATGACTGTTTTTGCATCACAAGAGGGGGATGGTAGAGCCTCAACCCATTTAGACACATAGTCCTTTGCTACGGTATATAGGTGTTTTATAGGAAGTAGGAAGGGTCCCATATAGTCAATTCCCCATCGTCGAACAATTCGACTTCAATATCGAATTTTGAGGCATCTCATGTCTCCTTGATCGTTCGGTCCTTTGTGGTCACAAGTCATAATTAGAGTCTCTAAAAATGTGAGGCCAATAAAATCCGCTTGCAAAACCTTTGCGTGATCTTATGCTGTGCTCATGACCTCCATATGCAAAAGAATAGCGGTGGTACAATATATCCTCAATCTCTTCTTGGATCGCATCTTGATATATAGCATCCGCCCCTTGCTTGAAAAGGAATGGTTCGTCCCACACATAATGCTTTACATCAGAAAGAACTTCTTCCCTCGATGATAACTCATGTTAGAAGGTATTATCCCATAAGCTAGGTAGTTGGCAAAATCGATACCACGGAGCCTTGATTGTTCGAAGCTAGTAGTGCTCATCCGGAAAGAAATCATTTATAGCAAGATGTCGGCTCTTCCGCATTTGGTTCTAGATGAAGCCTCGATAGATGATGCAACTCGTTCTCCGTTCCTTGCTTGTCTCGAATTTCTAAGTCAAACTCTTGTAGGAGAAGTATCCACCGGATAAGTCTTGGCTTAGATTCTTTTTTACTCAGCAAGTATCTTATGGCTGCATGATCTGTATAAACTATCACCTTGGTCCCTATGATATAAGATCTGAACTTGTCGAAAGCAAATACTATAGCCAAGAGTTCCTTCTCTGTGGTAGCATAATTCATTTGTGCTTCATCCAATGTCTTACTAGCGTAGTAGATTGCATACACCTTGCGATCCTTTCTTTGTCCTAACACTGCGCCCACAGCAAAATCACTTGCATCACACATAATTTCAAAGGGGAGACTCCAATCTGGAGGTTGCATTATTGGGGCGGTTGTTAATGCTTCCTTTAACCTGGAAAATGCATCAAGACAAGGGTTATCAAAGTGAAACACAACATCTTTAGCAAGCAAATTAGTTAATGGCCTTGAAATTTTTGAGAAGTCCTTGATGAATCGGTAGAACCCTGCATGTCCTAAGAAACTACGCACTCCCTTGACATCAGTTGGAGGTGGCAACTTCTTGATCACTTCAGTTTTAGCAATATCCACCTCGATACCACGGTGTGAAATTAGGTGTCCAAGTACTATGCCTTCTCGCACCATGAAGTGACACTTCTCCCAATTAAGCATTAAATTCATTTCCTCGCATCTCTGCAATACCTTGACCAAATTAGATAAACATATATCAAAATCTGCACCATATACAGAAAAATCATCCATGAATACTTCCATTATATTCTCGATCATATCAGAAAAAATTGAAGTCATACACCTCTGAAAAGTGGCGGGTGCATTGCATAATCCAAAAGGCATTCACCTGAAGGCAAAGGTACCAGAGGGGCAGGTGAAAGTTGGTTTCTCTTGGTCATTAGGATAGATAGGGATTTGATAGAAACACGAGTATCTATCTAAATGTAAATCTGAGTGTTTTGCCAATCGGTCTAACATTTGGTCAATAAATGGGATGGGAAAGTGGTCCTTTCTAGTTTCCTTATTCAATTTCCTATAGTCAATACACATTCTCCATCCCGTACTTGACTCTAGTGGGGATTAACTCATTCATAGCATTCCTTATTCACCGTTATCCCCCTTTCTTTGTACAACATGGACAGGACTTACCCATTCGCTATCGGATATTGGATAGATAATTCCTGCATCTAGCAATTTCATAACCTCTTTCTTGACTATCTCTTTCATGGCTGGGTTCAATCTTCTTTGATGCTTTATAGAGGATTTAAAATTGTCTTCTAATAAAATCCTGTGCATGCAAACCGATGGACTAATTCCTTTAATGTCATCAATCTTGTATCCAATGACATTCTTATATATTTTCAATACCTCAATCATTTTTTCAGTCTCTGCATTACTCAGATTAGCATTAACGATCACAGGGTAAGTAGAATTTTCGAAACTCGTGCACAGTGTCGATGGAAGAGGCTTAAGTTCTACGTGGCGTGAGATTGGAATCGGAAATCTCGGTTCTTTATCTTCAAAATCCCCTCGAGCTTATTAAGATGAGTTTGTTACGGTGCTCCTTTAGTCTTTGTTATTTGAAAGCTGTCAATCCTACAACAAACATCAAAAACATAGGTTTGTTTAACAGCTTTTTAATGGTCAAATTCATTTTTTTAGTTTCCAAATTCAAGTGAAAGTTTGTTGTTTTTTACATCTATAATTGCTCCTCTGCGGTAGCCAAGAAAGGTCTCCCAAAATAAGTGGGATACATGGGTCTTCATCCATGTCTAGTACTCTAATCTCTTTGGAACAATAAAATTTCCCACCCTTTGGTACATCTTCTAAGATTCCCAAAGGATATCTAATGGAAGCGATCGGCTAAGCTGCAAAGCCATAGTAGTTAGTTTCATTTCTCCCAAATCAATTTCTTGCATATGGAAAGAGGTATCAGTTTACCTGGCGCCCAAATCGCAAAAAGCCTTATCAAAATTTGAGTCATTGATTATGCAAGGTATAGAAAAGCTACCGGATCATTTAGTTTGGGAGGTACCATGTTCTTAATTAAAGCCTTTGCACTCCTCGATGAGCCAGCATTACATGCTCCTCGACTTTTCTTTTATTGGTTATGATGTCCTTCAAGAACTTAGAGTATGTAGGCATTTGTTGAAGAGCTTCTGTAAAAGGTATATTGATATACAACTTCCTAATTACCTCAAGGAACTTACCAAATTGTTCATCCAATTTTTCCTTAATCAGTCTTTGAGGGAACGGGATAGGGGGTGTTAGTGCATATAAGATCCACATATCTCCACAATGGTATGATATTGTCCACTTTGGGCCCAAGCCCTCATGGTTTTGTTTTTGGGCTTTACCCAAAAGGCCTCATACCAATGGAGATATCTTTTTTCTTATAAGCACATGATCTTTTCCATGTCTTACCAATGTGGGACTTTGATTGTATTCCCCATACTCCCAACAATCCCCCCCTCAAACGAAGGACCACATTGGGCCCCCCCTCAAGCCTATCCCTCCTCGAAGGATTTTCTCTGCTTGATGTCCGATCTTGACCCACAGACTTCACGCGGTTGTTGGTCCCCCGACCCAACTAGACTTCCTTCCGATCTGCGGTTCTCTTGATCCGGGCGTGGGAGCTCAACTTCCTTCGTTCGAGGTTCATGGCTTGACATGGACCATGGCTCTGATACCAATTGTTAGTGCATATAAGATCCACATATCTCCACAATGGTATGATATTGTCCACTTTGGGCCCAAGCCCTCATGATTTTGTTTTTGGGCTTTACCCAAAAGGCCTCATACCAATGGAGATATCTTTTTTCTTATAAGCACATGATCTTTTCCATGTCTTACCAATGTGGGACTTTGATTGTATTCCCCATACTCCCAACAGGGGGCTTATATGTTCTTGGTTCCCTATTCGACACGCCTGTGTTGTTTGGCACAGCCTGGGCGTGTTGTCTGCTGGAATGACCCGACACAGGTGTGTCGGCTGACACGCGCTCGTGGGCCTCAGGCGTGTTGAACAACATACAGGTGAGTCGAGGTGTATCGGTTCCTTTGTTGTTCAACCCAGTGTCCTTGTCTTCTTCCAACTCCGACACGCTCGTGTCCCTTCTTTCTCCTTCTAAAATCCTTCCGCTTCTCAAACTTATGGAATTACAATGCTCAGCTGGGTTTACTTCTGAATTTCCAGGAAATTTGCCCGGTGTCCTTGCTGCTGAACTGGCAATTTGGGAAATTTGATTTTCCAGCATTCTAGTGTGATTAGTCAAATTATCAACCTTGCCTCCCAATTGCTTGATTTCCTCGGTATTATTTTGATGTTGCCGATTTGATTCTACAATATGCTGTCGAAATTCATCATTTATCTTCCCCTGACATGTAATAGAATTTTCCATCATCTTTTCTAAGTTCGACTTTGGTCATTTGAAATCCGAAGGTGCTCCAAAGTTGTTCTGTCGAGAAAAATTTTGATGGGCTCTATCTGAAAAGTTGGGATGATTTCTCCAGCGGATTATGCGTGTTTGAGTAAGGGTTGCCACCATTAGGCTTGATTAAAATTATTCAAGCGCATCAACTTGCTCAATCGGCTTAGATGATGGTGCGTGTAGGATTTGGATTCATCGCTCGTGTCTGTTACACCACGGATCTACTTAAGTGACATTAGATGAGTTTATAGCTGATACATTAAAATGTTCGAGCTTTTGAGTTAATGCATCGACTTTTGCACTGAGTAGATCAATGGTACTTACCTCAAACTTACCTGGCATTTTAGTTTGATATCCTCGTTCTGTAGCCCATTGGTGACAATTCATTGCCACATTCTCGATGATCTCAAAAGCTTCATCCAATGTTTTGTTCATAAGAGCTCCTCTGCAGAATCAGAGAAACCTTAGTAGCATCTGAGATTCCATTGTAGAAATTATGAACAATGAGCCACTTCTCCGACCCATGATGAGGGCATTCTTTGTAGTAATCCCTTAAATCTGTCCCGAGACTTCAAATAATGTTTCTCCATCCTTTTGCAAAATTAGTGATTTGATGGCGAAGACTTGCGATTTCTTTGGGTGGAAAATACTTGTCTAAAATCTTTGCTCAGTGATCCCAGTAGTTATACAATCTCTTTGGAAGAGTGTAGCCAAGCTCTAGCTTTGTCGCTTGATGAGAAAGAAACAAAGCGCAATCTAATAGCATCGGTGAGGCTCCATTCAGTTTTAAAGTCTACATAAAATTCCAAAAAATACCAAGTGCAGATTTGGATCTTGATGGTGCTCCTCAATTGATCTTTGTTGGACCATAGATAGTAGCGGGTTTTAATTCAAATTGTTTGCTTCAATAGGGGTCTTCTAATACTCGATCTCAATCCCCTTGTACTAGGTCGCATAATCCCTTAAAGGTTTATTTTCGCTTACGGCCAGTCGAGGTCAGATTGTTTTCCTGAGGTTGCTGAAATCGTCTTCTAGCAAGGAAAGTTCTCTCTATCTCAGGATCAATATCGAGAATTTCCCTATTAAGTCTGTGCATGCAACAACAAGAGAGGCTCCCAAAACAAGAATTCAGAATAGATACAAAAGAAAAATAGGAACAATCAATATTCAGAACAGAAATCTAGATTAACTAAATCACGCTCAATTCAATATTGAGTGCCAATCCCCGGCAACGGCGCCAAAAACTTGATGTGTTATTTTCCGCAAGTGCACGGTTGTCATCAAGTAATAAAAATATTGATCCACGAGATTGGAACAATTACCGAATGATCGTGATACCAAGTTATCTAGTAAATCGATTATTGGTTTAAGCAAAGAAACTGAGTAGTCAATAACAACGAATGAGAAGAACGAGCTAAAAGTCAAGAGTTGAGGAAAATCTCAGGATATGGGTTTCACCACGTCAACGATTTATAAGGTGATTTAATTCTTTCCTACCCCTAGTAGAGTTGTTTTGATGGAACCTATCCTAAGGTAAATCAACGGCCCCTTTCGAGGTCTACGCTAACTGTACCTATCAAACTCAACTTACACGGTGTTCGAGCATAGGGGATCATAATCACTAAGGGGACTGTCACGAGACCCCATAAACCTCCTAGTCTTGCCTCGTTACTGGTAAAAACTAGATTTGATAGATCCATTAAGTCCATAAGAGTTCCTAGAGTCAAATTTCCTTTTCACGGTAGGTTTGCACAGGACCATAATCGCCTAAGGGGACTGTCACGAGACCCCGCAAGCCCTCATAGATACACTACCGCTACTTGACAGGAGTTATTCCCTAGTTGATTCTGGGTTTTGGGAACTCGGGTTCACCGTTAGGTACTTCCCCTTAGCTCCTTAGGTTTATCAATAAGAATCCAAAAGAACCAGATCAAAACAAACAATAGTTCGAGTAGTATAGATTATATCATCCATCATAAATCGTCAAGGGCTACTCCCCCATCCTAAGATTACAAGACACTACTCCATAGTCTGACAAGAGTTGCTAGAGAAAGAAAATACAATACTGGATGCCATCTGTGTTCCTCTGCCGACTCCTTCTCTTTTGCTTCTTCTGTTGTCGATCCCTTTGCCGTCTTCTGTCCTCCTTTTTGACCATCCGCCGTCCCCTTTTAGGGTTAGAATATCTTCTCTTTTATAGCTTTGGCCACCTCTTCAATTAAGGCAATAGATTTCCCTTTAATTCAGACGAAGATCCTGATTGCTCGCAGAAAAGGAATCCTGGAGTCAGGCCAACACGCCCGTGCCACATGAGGGCACAGGCGTGTCGCTGGTTTCCCACAGGGCATGTTACGGTTTGAACTGGGGCGTGTCGCGGCTGCACTAGGGCGTGTCGTCCGCTGGTTCTCATGACACAGGCGTGTCGATTCCCAACACGGCTGTGTTGTTTTGATACGCCTTCTCCTTTGCCCTGTTAATGCAAAAACACCCAAAAGCAGTCTCTTCTTTGTAAGGGATCGGATGGCCGGCTAGAGGGGGGTGAATAGCCCTTTTCGTTTGGATGGCGGTATTTTGCTCGTCTACAAAACGTTAGCGCAAGCGGAATATACAAATATAAATAAAGACAAGCAAAATAGAAACAAGCAATACAAACACCAAGATATAACGTGGTTCACGGCTACGCCGCTAATCCACGGTCCGATTCGTCCACGGTGAATCACTCCGCCAAAACCAATCACTATCGGTCTCTCCTTTGCACAAAGCTAGGTGGAGGTAACCTTTACAACCAAGATCACTCTTCTTACAAATAGAATGGAGTAAAAACGAGTAAGAAGAGTTTAGAGCTTGTGGGGCACTAGGAAGATTGTTTGGAACTTAAGCATTAGCCTCTCAAAGGCTCACACCCTCTCTTTTTATAGAGAGGGCTAACTTCTTCCGTTGGCGCCATCACGATCGCCCATGGCGATCATTGCCGTCTACAACGGCCTCGAACACGTCGGATGCCGACCGTTGTTGTCCAGCGGAACTCTTGGCGATCATTCTTTGGACCTCACTCACCGATCATTGACCCGTAGTCGACCGGCCCGATCGGCCTACAGCGGTCTGCGGGCTAAACCCTATTGACCGGTCATTGCGCCTTGGATCGGGATGTCTTAGCGATCGGCGCCAGTAGATGGCGATCACGCCAGAACCGATCGATCGTATACGGTCGAGCTACACTCGACTCGGAAGCGATCGCTATGACATGGCAGATCGTGTCGAAAACCCATCCGACACTTGGCCAAATGGCCGAGTTTCACCTAAGAACTACCCTTCCACGGGTTACAATCGCTCACTCTCATTTCTCGGAGTCCCTCGCCTTCGAAGTTCTCTTCGTTCTCGGCCACGTCCCTCGGCAGCATCAGGCGCACGGCTCTGCAATGCTCCTTCGCGTCTCTTTCCTCGAAGTCTACTTCCTCCGGCTTCACTCCAAGCTTCTCGTCCGGCGGTCCCTCGGATGCTCCAAGCGCACGGCTTCCGCAAAGCTATCCTTCACCGACTCAAGGCACGAGTCATGAGATGTGAAACTCGCCACGGCTCCATGTGCGAATTACTAAGTCCTGCACGACTTCAACGCACATATCACATCAACATATCAAACTAACTTAAACCCTTTGCCACACCATCAAAACCATATCACGGCAAGAGATTGCCCTAACAATCTCCCCCTTTTTGATGTGTGGCAATCCGTTTAAGTTAGGTAAAAGCATTTGATATAAATTCTAAGGTAAGAAAGCATGTAAAGATAGACATCATATAGCAACATGCAACTCCCCCTTAATCCATGAAACTCTCCATGTAAATTTTCTCCCCCTATCATATATTTCTCCCCCTACAATATATTTCTCCCCCTAATATGATTAACTTAAACATACTTATTTCTCCCCCTTTGACACCATCAAAAAGATTAACACTAAGTTATAAGCTCATGGCATCAAGTATAATGGAGGAAAAATATGTCAAGTTGATTTAAAAATTGGGTACCATTTGTTGATGACATAAAGTATATTTCTACCACTTGTAGGAGGTTTACAAACTGAATTCGGCCTTCAATATTCTGTTTCTGAGCCACCCGATCATTATCGATGGCGATCATTGCGCAAAGCAATTTAATTTCGATGAAATTGAAATGCATTAAAATTTCAGAAAATTCGAAAAAATCATGAAATTCGAGGAACATATTTCTCTTAAGTATATCTATCAAGGAAAAATAGTTTTTCATGAAAAATCATTATATTTTACAAGATTTGCTAAAAATCCAAACACTTGAAAAACCACTAGTTTTTGAGCATGTTAGTATCAAGTTAGCTACCTAGTTTTGCATCCAATTGTTTCAAAGCATGAATACATGTATTTTAAGGTAAGAAATTGTTTTGAAAACATTAGAAATATCCAACCATGATCTTTGGGCAATATGTCTATTAATTAAACATAAGCCTTCCCCATGATTGGTCTATTATTGCTATTTTGATACTTTAAATGACCATCTAAATGTCATAGGCATTAGTGGACATTTGTATCATCCTAACATCTCACCCATGCTAAGTTTGCAATCAAGTTAGCCTATAGTGAGTGTGAGATGCATCCTAGGGGGGGTATTTGTATATATATACTTAACCAATATATTCAAGCAATTCTATCATGGTTAAGTATCAACCTAACAACCTACATGATCATAATGACATATATCAATTAATTTCACATTATGATCATGAAATACATGTTTTCATCAAATTATAACCATGCCTTAGGCATTATATGATGATAATAAATAAGTTATCACCTAAAGCATGATTTAAACCTATTTCTCATGATGATGTGCCCAAAATCAAAATCATAATTACACATATGCATAGAAATTACATTAATCATCATGATTTAAGCATTATTACCTTTTTATGGGCACGTTATCATCACCCAACACTATCTAAAAATGTTGTCCCGTCATCCTAAGTCAACCAAAATATGATATAGGTCAAGTTCATATGGTTGACTACCCTAGGGGTTTTCTAACCCTTAAGGATGGATTTTGGAACCCAAAATAGATTTTTGCCTATGGGGTTCACTAGAAATTCTTTGGGGATCCATTTCTTAGCTATTACTTTGTTTTTGTCTTGTCCCCTAGCTATTAGGCATCTATAGGCCTTCTCATTTTTCTTCTCTTTATATCCTAGGCCTTTCTTGTTAAAACTTGCCCTTTGGCTCCCTATGATCATATTCAAGGTGTTGGAGCCAATTGTGAATTTTCCTAGGGCTTTGGTTAAATAATCTACCTTTTCCCTTAATGCCCTATTTTCTTCTATGCATGCATCACTAACATCTAAAGCCACATAATTATCATGTGAGCATGCATCATCATGGCAAGAAGAAGTATCATTATTATTTAAGCATGCATTTTCTAGCTTATTTTCTAATGCCTTAATTTGATCTAGCATGCATTTATTTTTCTTCTTTGCTCTAAACAAATCCCTAGTTAAACTAGAAATCATGGAAACTATCTTATGGGGTGAGAGATTCGTTACCATAGTTTCCATATCTTCTTCTTCTTCTTCGGATGATGAGGAGGATGATGATGTGGAGGAGGCTCCCCCTTCACTTGAGCTCTCTCCTCTTGAGCTTGATCCTTCATTTTCGGAGGAGGAGCACTCCAAATCCTCAAAGGCCATCAAGGCCAAATTGGCGACAAAGGCATTCTCCTCATCCGATGATGAGGAGGAGGATGAGGAAGGATCATCCCATGTCTTGGCCTTGAATGCTTTGGCCTTCCCCTTTTCTTTTGTCTTCTTCTCCTCTTCCTTCTTTTTCTTGCTCCCCTTTTTCTTCTTCTTTTCTTCTTTCTTTTTCCTCTCTTCCTTGCTTTTGTTTAGGAGAGGACAATTGTCCCTTATGTGTCCCTCTCCTTGGCAATTGTAGCATATCACCTTCCCTCGGTCTTCTATTCCTATCATTTGATTTATCAAATCTAAAATTCTTAAATACACGCCTCACCTTCCTTACCATGTAGGCTTCCTCGGTGCTATCCATGGAGGAGGAGGAGGCTTCATCATCGGAGGAGGAGGGGATTTCCATCTTCTTCTTCCCTTGTTTGCCAACAATGCTACTCCTCTTGAGGGTTGAATTCTTGGCTCTTCTTGAATTCCTTCAAGCCTCGTTTCGTGGAGTTCCATCGTTGAGAAGAACTCCTCCAAAGTACTCACTTCTAG
The DNA here is from genome assembly GCA_025175895.1 of Wurfbainia villosa. Lineage (NCBI taxonomy): Eukaryota > Viridiplantae > Streptophyta > Magnoliopsida > Zingiberales > Zingiberaceae > Wurfbainia > Wurfbainia villosa. Next base: position 24,301,113 of record CM046009.1, on the reverse strand, counting down.
GTTCTTGGACATGTAGAAGGAGTCCACCATGGAGCTCCACTTTGAGGACCGGGAAAGGCATCTATAGCCTTCATGAGCATGTCCGTTCGATAGCTTCTCACCTACACTTGTTAGCCCAATTAAAATTTCTTTAAACCTAGAGTGTAAAGAGATTACCTTTTCCCTTTTCTAATTTAATGTTGGATAGTTGAGGCGGAGGAGATCTCTCCTAGCTAGCTTCGCCTCGGATGTGCCTTCATGGAGCTCAATTAGTTTCTCCCACATCTCCTTGGCGCTTAGGCATTCTCCTATTCGGTTGATTTCTTGTTGAGGAAGCACATTGTAGAGATGGTGCTTGGCTTTGGAGTTTGCAAGGTGCTCCTCTCTTTGCTTCTTGGTCCACCTAGATTTCTCTATTGGCTTCCCCTCTTCATCCCTAGGCAAAATGAAACCGGATTCCATTGTAATCATTATATCAAAATCCGTTTCGAAAAATACCTCCATTCGCTTCTTCCACCAAGCGAATTCTCCTTCAAACTTCGGAGGATGGATGTTGGAGCCGGCCATTTTTGATGTAGGGCTTGTTGCGGCGGTTAGTCCGTGACAAGCAACCTCGCTCTCGATACCACTTGTAAGGATCGGATGGCATGGCGGCTAGAGGGGGTGAATAGCCCTTTTCGTTTGGATGGCGGTATTTTGCTCGTCTACAAAAGCGTTAAGCGCAAGCGGAATATACAAATATAAATAAAGACAAGCAAAATAGAAACAAGCAATACAAACACCAAGATATAGCGGTTCACGGCCACGCCGCTAATCCACGGTCCGATTCGGCCCACGGTGAATCACTCCGCCAAAACCAATCACTATCGGTCTCTCCTTTGCACAAAGCTAGGTGGAGGTAACCTTTACAACCAAGATCACTCTTCTTACAAATAGAATGGAGTAAAAGCGAGTAAGAAGAGTTTAGAGCTTGTGGGGCACTAGGAAGATTGTTTGGAACTTAAGCATTAGCCTCTCAAAGGCTCACACCCTCTCTTTTTATAGAGGGGGCTAACTTCTTCCGTTGGCGCCATCGATCTGCCGCCCATGGCGCGGTCATTGCCGCTAACGGCCTCCGAACACGCGTCGGATGCCGTTGTTGTCCAACGGAACTCTTGGCGATCATTGCAGGACCTCACCACGATCGGCCGACCCGTAATCGATCGCCTCGGCTCTAGCGGTCTCTGGCAAAACCCTATTGACCGATCGGCCAGCCTTGGCCGATCGATGATCTTGATCATTGCCAAAGTATGGCGTATCGGCTAAGAACCGATCGATCGTATACCGGTCGAGCTACACTCGACTTGAGCGATCGCCATGACATGGCAGTCGACTGGTGTCGGGAAAACCCATCCGACACTTGGCCAAATGGCCAAGTTTCACCTAAGAGCTACCCTTCCCTGGGTTACAATCGCTCACTCTCATTTCTCGGAGTCCCTCGCCTTCGAAGTTCTCTTCGTTCTCGGCCATGTCCCTCGGCAGCATCAGGCGCACGGCTCTGCAATGCTCCTTCGCGTCTCTTGCCTCGAAGTCTACTTCCTCCGGCTTCACTCCAAGCTTCTCGTCCGGCGGTCCCTCGGATGCTCCAAGCGCACGGCTTCCGCAAAGCTATCCTTCACCGACTCAAGGCACGAGTCATGAGATGTGAAACTCGCCACGGCTCCATGTGCGAATTACTAAGTCCTGCACGACTTCAACGCACATATCACATCAACATATCAAACTAACTTAAACCCTTTGCCACACCATCAAAACCATATCACGGCAAGAGATTGCCCTAACATTCTTCCCAAAATATGCTAAACTTAACTGAATCATGATAAAATACATGCCTAGGATATGAAATGAGATAAAATGCACATATATAAAGTAGTGAAAACATAGCATGATTTACACACATCACATTGCCCCAACTTTTTGTTCTTCTTCTTTCCTTTCGGCTTAGAAGTAGAAACCTTTTGGGCAACCATGGCCTGCACCTGAGCACTCTGACGAAATAGTCCCTCTGTCGCCTGGAGTTTTTTAAGAAGCTCCGCCAACGAATACAACCTCTTATTCATGTTGTAGTTCAAGCGAAACAGCTCAAAACTCCTAGGTAGAGAGTGGAGAATGATATCGACCTTGGTTTCCCCATCGATCTCAGCTCTGATGACTTCCAGCTCATTCAAATGAGCCATCACCTTGAGAACATGATCCCTCACGGGTGTTCTCTCGATCATGGTAGTCATTATCAAAATCCTCATGGCTTCCTGCCTCGCAGCCAGATTCTGGTGTTTAAAAAGCTCTTTGAGATTGAGCATCAAGTCATAAGCAATGGGCATGGCTTTGATGTTGAAGTTGCAGTACATTTGACATAGATGCCTGATCTAACGATTTTTAACTGTCGCAATACCGTTCCCAAATTATTTACCGAACCCCCTAACTACACTAATGGAGTATAGGACTGACTCGGGTCATCTCCCAACAAACCTAATGGCTGGACGTTTGTTTTTAAACAGAAGTAAACACTGGGGGTTTTTACAATTATCAAAACAATTAAAATGCAAAATCAAAAGCAAACATGAGAATTAAACACGCAAAAAGTAAATCTAACTACCAAATAACAAGTAACAAGCAACTATCCTAATGCGCACAAGTAAGTGATCATGCACCGTACTGTCACTATACGATACAATGATCAAACAAATGTGAGCAATTCAACCATGCACCGCACTATCACTATACGACACAGTGATCAAACAGTCACTGAAAAACTAAACTAACAGACAGAAAAGAAATCGACCAAGCACCGCACTGTCACTATACGGTACACTGATCAAACAAATGTGAACCATTCAACTATTCACCGCACTGTCACTATACGACACAGTAGTAAAACAGTCACTAAAAACTGCAATCAACGAAATGCAATAAACGAAAGCAATTCAACCAAGCACTGCACTGTCACTATATGTAAATGAAACTAACCTAACAACTAAATCATAACACAAATAAAACTCTAACTACTACTCGAATTAAACACAAGTTAGAATACAAAATAAAATACAAGGTAAACCGCAGATTAAAATTCAAAGTAAAATACTAGTGAAAACACAAGTTACGAACACTAGTAAAAACACAATTCAAGGCCACTGGTGTAACCACATATTAAAAACACTAGCGAAAACACAATTGAAAACACTAATGCAAACACAATGTAATAACACCAGTGACAACACAAATGAAAACACAAGTGCAAATACGATGGAAAACACAAGTGCAAATACAAATGAAAACACAGTATGAACCATAACTGAAATCACAAACTGAAACCACACAAAGTAACAAGGTAACACAATAAAATAATAACAAACACAATACTGAATCAACAGTAAGTCAATAAAGTAAATCAACAGTCACCCACAAACACCGGAAAGGTACCACCCTCTCTAGTGACCTACGACAATACCGAACAGCTCCAAGGGTCTCAGGGTACAAATCTCTCATCAGAACCCGACGAGAGGTGGATCGATGCAGTAGTTCACAACTCCGATGATGGATGCGGATGCGTGACCACGAGCATCAATGTGGATGGAATCGGATCTGAGGCATCGTCGCCACCTGAAGACCGCCCTGGATTGGAAGAAGCGCTGCCACAGAACCTGCGAAAAGATTCTGCGGGATCCCGATAGTAGCAAGTCACCCCTAGCTTCGTGTGACCATGTCCCACTAGGGTAGCTCAGCTTCGTCGGCGAGGGCTATGAGGATTGCTGGTGAAGACAGACGAACTACACCGCTCGGTCGATGGACTACCGCCGCCCAAATGCTGCTGAGAGCTCCACCTGATCGAAGAGGGAAAAGTCCGCCAGGTGGAATGGACTGGGGTAGAACCTCGGATTACTGGAATTGTCGTCGGAGTGCTGTAGTGGAGCTGTCACCGCGCTCACGAGAGGAAGACGACACCGCCGCGCGTGAAAGGAAGATGACAGGGTTGTGCTGCGTGGAGAAGATGAGGGAAGAGGGAATGCCACCGCCGGCCTTAGTGGAGGAAGAGACCGGCCGGCGGTGCTTCGGGCGGTGGCGTGGAGAAGAAACGCCGGCGGCGTGCGATTGGGGAGGAAGCTGATTCGGGAAGAAAAAAAACTACGGCTCCTGTTTCTGCGCGTGAAGCTAGGTTGATTAAAGGAATTTTGTGAGCCGTCCGATCATTTCCCCCACGATCTCAGCCGTCCATGTAACGCCCGTAAAATTCCTAGCAATTTTATAAGAATTTTTGGCTTGATGATCATGGGCTTTATATGGGCCTTTTCAAAAATAAAAGAAAATAAGCCAAAAAGGGGTGCAAGGCCTAGGAATTGAACCCCAAACCTCTAGAGATAGCCAAGCCATATAGATGCACCCACTAACCAGAAGCCCAATAGAACTATATCATTAGAGGAATAAGGGAAATTATGGTTAAGTGTAAGGGAGATTAAGGGACTCTTTAGGTGAATAAATAGGGGGGGATGAGGAGGCATGAGTGAGCAACTTCACTTTCTCCACTTCTCTTCTTCTTCTCACCGAAATCCTAAAGCTCTTCCTCTCCATTTCCTCTCCATTTCCACTCTTGACCGAAACTCCTTCAAGCAAGAAGCAAGGGCTAGGTTTTGTGTTCCTTAGTTTATCTCACACTACAAGCAAAGCGAAGGATGTAAGTATCCGTCACCTGCATACGAGTAGCTTCGATTGATGTCAGGAAAAATCTAAAAGAGTGACCAGCAATAATACGTAAACTGAACGAATCAATGAAGTTGTATGCTATGTTTAGGAAGTAGATGATGATGTTAACATGGAAAAAAGGATTAGGTTAAAAGCTAACCCTAATAGCCACTAAAGCCTATTCGGCCAAGCCATGATTCTAGGTTTCAATGAGTTGCATGCTATGTTTTTCGTAACTATATGATGATGCTAGGATTTAAAATGGATTAGGTTGAAGGTTAACCCTAAAGACCTACATGGACCATTCGGCCACCCCTAGATCTTGATGATTCAATGAAGTTTAATCCATATTTTTGTAGGCTTATGATGTTGTTGTTATGTTAAAATGAATTAGGTTAAAGGTTAACCCTAATAGCCACCAAGATCCATTCGGCCAAGCCATGTTTTAGGGTTTTAATGAAGTTCTATGCTATGTTTTTGTAACTATATGATGATGTTAGGATTTAAGATGGATTAGGACAAAAGCTAACCCTAAAAACCTACTTGGATCATTAACCATGACTTTTGGGTGATTAAATGAAGTCTAGTTCTTGTTTTATATGCAAATGAAGTTGTTGTGTTATGTTAAATGAATTAGGATGAAGGATAGCCCTAGACACCCCTATGGACCATTCGGCCATCATGCATTTTGGGGATTAGATGAAGTTTTAATTCAAGTCTTATGTGCATATGAAGTTGTTGTTAAGTTAAATGAATAGGCTAACATGTGTTTTATGTTGGGTGAATGCATGTTGACTTGTGATATTAATTAATGCTAGATGAAGATAACATGCCTTAGGTTAATTTAAGTCTTATGTGCATATGAAGTTGTTGTTAAGTTAAATGAATAGGCTAACATGTGTTTTATGTTGGGTGAATGCATGTTGACTTGTGATATTAATTAATGCTAGATGAAGATAACATGCCTTAGGTTAATTCAAGTCTTATGTGCATATGAAGTTGTTGTTAAGTTAAATGAATAGGCTAACATGTGTTTTATGTTGGGTGAATGCATGTTGACTTGTGATATTAATTAATGCTAGATGAAGATAACATGCCTTAGGTTAATTCAAGTCTTATGTGCATATGAAGTTGTTGTTAAGTTAAATGAATAGGCTAACATGTGTTTTATGTTGGGTGAATGCATGTTGACTTGTGATATTAATTAATGCTAGATGAAGATAACATGCCTTAGGTTAATTCAAGTCTTATGTGCATATGAAGTTGTTGTTAAGTTAAATGAATAGGCTAACATGTGTTTTATGTTGGGTGAATGCATGTTGACTTGTGATATTAATTAATGCTAGATGAAGATAACATGCCTTAGGTTAATTCAAGTCTTATGTGCATATGAAGTTGTTGTTAAGTTAAATAAATAGGCTAACATGTGTTTTATGTTGGGTAAATGCATGCCATGCCTTATGCCATGTCTATGTGTATGCGATGTTTAAAATATGTTATGAAATAGAAAAAGATAAGATTATGAAATGAAACAAAATGATATGTTCACGACATGAATATGACATGATGATGAAATGAAGAATGATATGTTATGAAATGAAGAATGGTATGTTTACGAAATGAAAGATGATATGTTCATGAAGGGAAGCATGATGTGTTATGAAATGAAGTATGCTATGTTTGCAAAATGAAATAAGCTATGATATAAAATAAGCATATAAGTATTTTACCTTCTCCATGGCTTGTACCAAGACCTTAACAAGGTTCAAGAAGGGATGGGCTCCTATGATGCCCTAGGTCGATGGAATAAGACTCGGGCTTAGGATGAGCTTCTATGCATGATTGCCCCTAGGTCGATGGAATAAGACTCGGGCCTAGTACGGGATGGGCTCCAAGATGCCTTAGGTCGATGGAGTAAGACTCGGGCCTAGGATGGGCTTCTAAGCTATGACGATTGCCCTAGGTCGACGGACTAAGATCGGGCCTAGTAACCTATTAGGTTCGAGACTTGCTACCTCGGGCCTATTTAGGGATGCGCGCTATGATAATGAAGAAGTGGTACAATGCCCAAATATGTTGAGATTTATATTTACATTACCTATAATATATGTTTTCAAAAGCATCTTGCATATGTTACATGATTAGATTGTTATGTTCACATGCCATGTTGATATGTTACATATGATGTATGTTATGTTTGATATGCCATGTTTATGTCTCTATGCTAGATATGATGCATGTTATGTTTGATATGCCATGTTTATGTCACTATGCTACATATGATGTATGTTATGTTTGATATGCCATGTTTATGCCACTATGTTACATATGAAGTATGTTATGTTTGATATGCCATGTTATGTCACTATGTTACGTATGTTATATGTTATGTTTAATTAAGTCCTAAATGTACATGATATGATGCTATGTTATAGATGATACATGTTATCTTTGCCATGCTATGGATGAGACATGTTATGTTTACTCACGTTACTTATGCTACATGTTAAGTTGATTACGCTATGTATGTTACATGTTATATGGCTTATATGTTATGAATGTTACATGCCATGATTAATGTCGATATATTGTTTTTGTGAGTAGGACTGGATCTTACTAAGCCTATGTGCTTATAGTTTATCTTTCCCTCGTACTGCAGATAAGGGTAAGGGATGGATAAACTAAAGGGAGCAGCAGGAGGGACCAAATGTGTGTGGCAGTGGCATGGTGGAGAAGATCCGTTAGGTTTATATATATATATGTTTACCTATGATGATGATGTTTATAGATGTCCTTACTTATGTCTCCGTATGACGACGAAGTTTAAGAACTTGAACTAAGCACTAAGTATCTATATATGTTATGATGCATGCTCTATGTTAATAAGAAGAAGTAAGGAAGAAGTAAGAAGAAGTATCTATAAATGTTATGATGCATGCCCTATGTTAAGAAGAAGAAGTATATATATATATATATATATATATATATATATATATATATATATATATATATATGTCAATGCATAAGTTTAAAAGAAAAAAAAATAAGTCTAAAGTCTTCCGCTGTAAGAATAAAGAAGTATGTATAAAGTCTTTCGCTGTATGTAATATATGTATGTACGGTCGCGTCACGCGCCGCCCCTCCGGGTTCTGGGTCCGAAAAGGGCGGGCGTGACAGTCCATTTGAAGCTAGGGCTTGATGAAGTTGATTAATCCACTAAGAAGGCTATAATCCAATGGCTGTAATCCAATGGCTGTAATTCCTTCAATTTTGAATGGATGGATATGATCCATCTGAAGGGATAATTACGATCGGTCGAATCTGGAGGAAGGGCTCATATGTCTAGATCGAAATGTATGGACTGGATCTCTCCAACTCTGGATAGATGGCTCAGAATCAACTGCTTTCATCGAATGGTCCATAATATTCAGATCTAATCCCTTGATCGATTTGCCTTCGATCACGATGAAAGACCCAGATTAATCCAGTTTGGAATGATCCTTCTAGTCCTAGATGAAACCATATTTGATCCAACTTGAGTCTAGTCCAGTGGCTCATCTCGATCTCCTACAAATAAAGATAAATTTTGCATATAAGTCCAAAATATAAGAGAATTTACAATTAGGTCCAAAAGATGATCCAACTCATAAAATATGTAAATAATCAACAATTAAACACACGAGAGGATTAAAATGGTGATATTAAGGACCTTAATAATACAACAAAATGACAGTTATCAACTCCCCCACACTTATTCTTGCGCATCCTAAGCAATAATAAAAATAAAGAAACACTGACTCAATCACTCATTCCCCAAATAATACCCAGATCAATAATTTAGAGATAGAAAAATAAGTTACTTAGGATTACCAAATAGATCCGGATCTAGGGTAGTCAAAATATCCAACTCCTACAACAATCAATATGTATGATGATTTACAGTCAAATCAAATAAACTAAGCCTGATACAAAACCTCCCAAAATGGATAAATGCACTGATGCTCACATAATAACGTAGGAGTGGGGTACCCTCAGAACAACATGCAATTTTGTACTACCATATGCTTGCTTATCATGTACTTCTCTACTGCTATCAATACATCTCATACATGAATCAAAAGGATTTATCAAGAATCATAATGAGATCAAAAGTAGACCGCAGATAAAGCATACAAAGAGAAGTACAAGACAAAGGTATAATGAACAGGAAACAATAGAAGAATTGAAGAAATAAACCTGATAAGTTGCTCTGTGAAATGCTGAGTAACCAGCAATATGGAAAGAGATTAGGACAATTGGAAACTTTAGAATTGGATTCAGGATCAAATGGTTCTATCCAATACATTGAAATTCCATTCGCCTGCATTACAATTTCACATTTTCTCTCTAATATTTTTTAACAAAAGAAACATCAATGGCGCCATTTTTTTTTCTTTTTTTTTTGTGTGCAAAAACTCAAGTACTAATCACAGACAAATATATCTCAGGACCAATGACCTCTAAAAATCATGCCATCCATATCATGTTTCCAACAAAAATAATATAACTCCACCCCTACACTTAGAAATTTTGTCCGTCTCGGACAATACAACCCATCAAACTATTCCTCCAACATGGAAAATAATAGATATACAAAAGATAATCCACAAAGATACAAAGACAATTGATAGAAAATGAAGAGATGAGACAAGTAAGACATGGAAGATGGAAGTATCAAGTGGATTAGACAATCAAACAAAGTCAGGAAAAGAATCCAAGAATGAAATCCTTCATCATATTCATGCAAGTAAATGTTACTGTTGTTTTGAAAAGACTCAAAGCAAGTTCTAGAGTAACAAGAATCACATGTGTTATCACACAAAAGTGGGTAGATGATAAGAATGGCTTGCAACCTCACTAGGTGAATCAAAATCAAGCTTAGTCTATCAATAAAAAGTTAACCATCATAACAACTGACTGCATGCAGGTGAAGTCTCCTATCGTACACAAAAATCCACAATTTGATGATCAAACTTAACTAATTTTTACCACCTCTGAAATGATACTAAGGCATGCATAGGGAATATTATTTGACTCAACAACAACACTAAACCTAGGTAAACAGGCAAACAAGCAATCAACCACACAAATTATTCTGAACATGAAAGGAAGAAAATAAATGCAATAAATAAAAGAACACACTCCCCTTTCAAGTCGGAGAAAAATCATCATCATGTCTGACCCCATCATATTTTCTAGAATAGACTTGATCTTTTTGCTCGACACTTCATGAGTCTGTTGCAAAAGTGAGACCCTTGATCGCTAATGATCGCCCCTGGGAACTCTAAATATGCAAAATATGTGAGACCTAACAAAATCCACAACAACTACAGAATCATCAGGCCTGGTGGGGATGACCTCCACCCATTTAGAAACATAAGCATATGCCAAAAGAATATATGAAAATCCAGAAGACACAAGACACAAACCCATAAAATCAATACCCCAAATATCGAAAATCTCACAGAATAACAAAAGTTGTTGAGGCATTTCATTTCTACGTCCTATATTCCCTGTTCGTTGACATCGCTCACAAGACTTGTAGAATTCAAAGGCATCATGAAATAAGGTGGGCCAATACAAACTAGACTATACAACTTTTCTAGCAGTCCTTTAGGGTCCAAAATACCCCCCACAAGTCAGAGAATAACAAAAAGTAAGTACGTATGGAATGAAACTCATAATCAAGTCCACATCATCTAATAATCTGATCACTACACAATTTTCAATGATAAAGATCATCCCATACATAATACTTAGCATCACTTTTCAATTTCTGGACTTGTGCATGAGTAAAATGTGAAGGTATAACACGACAACTAAATAAATAGCAAAATCTGCATACCATGGTGTCTTACCCTATAGGTTAAAAAACTGCTCATCTGGAAAAGAATCTGCTATAGGGGTGGGCTTGATCTCCATCACAATCCTAGTCAAGCTGAAATACCACCTCCTTCTGCAACAATTTGGTCAAGGGTAGGGCAATCTGACTGAAGTCTCTGATAAAATGTCTGTAGAAACCTGCATGACCTAGAAAAGCACAAACATCCCGCACAGAAGAGGGGTAAGATAAAGAAGATATAACATGAATTTTAGCAGAATCTACTTCAATACCATACACAGAAATAATATAACCTAAGACTATCCCATGCTCGACCATGAAATGACATTTCTCACAAACATCTGATGGAAGTGATCCTAGGGCCGTCACCTGAAGCGTGCAAATCCCTACACATTCCATATCCCTGTCTACAATAAAGAGGGCCCACAGATAGGTCCTAACAACAAATCATTATCTACATCAAAATCATCAGAATCAATAAAGTCACAACAAAATATAGAAGGTGCATAAATGTCCAAATGAAAAACAGACTAAGAAATAAAGTTTATGCAGTTTAACTCATCAGCTATAACCACGCTAAGAATAGAATGATCCTCCATCGGGTACCTCATAGCGTCCAAAATACTGAACCTAACTACAGTATCTCTTACCTCCATAGAAAGAGTATAACTTCTCGTGAACAAACAGATCTTTAAGAAAAAACTTGGCATACTTGTGAATCTGCTAGCTCTTGGAATTCCCTAGCCTTTTCTTCAACAATCCCCTTCCTAGGCTGGGCCTCTGAGGGAAGAGAAAAACTGCTACATAAAACTCAAGAAGATTATCGCCTGAAGACCTAGTCATCTATACAAACAAATACAATGAGAAACAAATATAGATAATAAGAAAGATAATTTTAATAAAAGAAAAAGAAAACAAACAAACAAACTACAGGTTAAAGATAAACGAACCCATTAAAATTCCCCGGCAACGATGCCAAAATTTTGATCGAACGATTTTTAACTGTCGCAATATCGTTCCCAAATTATTTACTGAACCCCCTAACTACACTAATGCAGTATAGAACTGACTCGGGTCATCTCCCAATGAACCTAATGGCTGGACGTTTGTTTTTAAATAGAAGTAAACACTAGGGGTTTTTACAATTATCAAAACAATTAAAATGCAAAATCAAAAGCAAACATGAGAATTAAACATGCAAAAAGTAAATCTAACTACCAAATAACAAGTAACAAGCAACTATCCTAATGCGCAAAAGTAAGTGATCATGCACCGCACTGTCACTATACGGTACAATGATCAAATAAATGTGAGCAATTCAACCATGCACCACACTATCACTATACGACACAGTGATCAAACAGTCACTGAAAAACTAAATTAACAGACAGAAAAGAAATCGACCAAGCATCGCACTGTTACTATACGATACAATGATCAAACAAATGTGAACCATTCAACCATACACCGCACTGTCACTATACGACACAGTAGTCAAACAATCACTAAAAACTGCAATAAACGAAATGCAATAAACGAAAGCAATTCAACCAAGCACCGCACTGTCACTATACGGTGCACTAGCCAAATGTAAATGAAACTAACCTAACAACTAAAGCATAACACAAATAAAACTCTAACTACGACTCGAATTAAACACATGTTAGAATACAAAATAAAATACAAGGTAAACCGCAGATTAAAATACAAAGTAAAATACTAGTGAAAACACAGGTTACGAACATTAGTAAAAACACAATTCAAGGCCACTGGTGAAACCACATATTAAAAACACTAGTGAAAACACAATTGAAAACACTAATGCAAACACAATGTAATAACACCAGTGACAACACAAATGAAAACACAAGTGCAACTACAAATGAAAACACAGTATGAACCATAACTGAAATCACAAACTGAAACCACACAAAGTAACAAAGTAACACAATAAAACAATAACAAACACAATACTGAATCAACAGTAAGTAAATAAAGTAAATCAACAGTCATCCACAAACACCGAAAAGGTACCACCCTCTCCGGTGACCTACGACAATACCGAACAGCTCCAAGGGTCTCAGGGTACGAATCTCTCGTCAGAACCCGACGAGAGGTTGATCGATGCGGTAGTTCACAGCTCCGATGATGGATGTGGGACTGCCGTGACCACGAGCAGTCAATGTGGATGGAATCGGATATGGGAATTGATAATCGTCGCCACCAGCTACTGTTGAAGACCACCCTAGATTTGAAGAAGCGCTGCCGCCGGAGCTGGGAAAAGATTCTGCGGGTTCCCGACAGTAGCAAGTCACCCCTAGCTTCGCGTGACCACATCCCACTAGGGTAGCTCAACTCCATCGGTGAGGGCTCTGAGGATCGCTGGTGAAGACAGATGAACTCCACATCTCGGTCGATGGATTGTCGCCGCCCAAATGCTGCTGAGAGCTCCACCTGACCAAAGAGGGAAAAGGTCGCCAGGTGGAATGGACTGTTGGTGCAGTGGACACCTAAGTCGAACCTAAGTTTTGATTATAGCAAACGATACAAAGTTAAGCTTATGTTGTTATCTCACGAGCTGAATCGAGTGTGCAGAAGATTGCTATAGCTGGAGCTGAAGGCTAGCGACACCCGGAGGAAGCCGCGGTGGTCGGGCGACACTCGCGTGACTTCGGAGGGAGCCGAAGGAATCGAGTGGAAGGCCGGAAGCAAAAGCGACACGTAAGTATCGAGGTAAGCTCGTGTGTGTGAGCGTAAGTGAGGTCGTATCCTCTCTACGGGGATGATCTTAAGCGTAGATCCGACCCAAGACATCTCATAGGTGGTCTAGGTCGAGATATGACGGTCGAAGACCGTCGGAAGTATGTTTTTGTTGAGCTAACTTTGACTTGCAGCAAGCATCAGTCGACTGCCAGCTTGGAGGACTCGACTGCCGTGTATCAGTCGACTGCCGAAGGTCATCAATCGACTGATGCTGCCATCAGTCGACTGATGATGGCCATCAGTCGACTGATGGTCAATGATCAGATTCGAGGAGTCAAGGCTTATCACTCCACCTCAAAGCGGTTTGGTGTCCATTTGTGATTGGTTGAAGACCCACTCGAAAAGGGGCTCAAAGGCTATAAAAGGAGGGCCAAACCTAGGGTTTCATCAACAATTCTAAGCTTCCAAAAAGTCTCCGCAAAGCTACCGACAACAACGTGCTTCTTCTTCTCCGACGTCTAGGTTTCATTTCCTTTATTTTTGTACGTCGGTTTTAATTTTAGTGTCGTTGCTCATTTACATTCTTCGAAGCTATTTTTCTATCGTAACGAGGAGAGGGGGAGTGTCCCTCTACTTCAAGTTTTTTTGTATCGATTAACTCCTACCTCCAACGAGGAGGAGTTTGTTTAGTGATTTGCCCTCCGTGCGTGGTCAAGGACCACTAGGGCCTTGGAGCAGTAGCCTTCGGCTACGAACCAAGTAAATATCTTGTTTCTATTGTCTCCTTTACTTTTTGTTTTGTTTATCTTTCCGCTGCGTATATTTGTCTTGAAACGAATTCGAAAAAGTTTTTTCTTTCGCTATTCACCCCCCCCCTCTAGCGAACCGCATTGATCCAACAATTGGTATCAGAGCCGGGGGCGCTTAGATTTGGTGAAACCACCAATCTAACTTTTTTTCACAGATTTGTTTTTCGTTCGTTTAAATTTTTCTCCCGCACTACTAATCCAAGACGAAGTCTTGGTACTCTTCGTTTGATTTTGTTTTACAAGTATTCACTTTTGGAGTAGCCGACGGTCAAACGGGCATAACTTTTCGTACAAGTTGACCCACGACACGGTCTACCTACCAAATCGAAGCTCTCGCAGAGATCTACACTTCTTACTGGGGTTTACCCCCGTAACAAGCTATTTTCATCCTCAAAAAATGACGTTTAGTAGCCTTTCGGGGACATCGAAGGTTGTGAGTACTTACTTTTTATTTAGTTTCTTATTTCTTTGCTTAACTTTCTATTTTTCGTTTATTTCTTTTTATTTCCCGCACTACTAATCCAAGACGCAAGTCTTGGTACTTTCGTGTGTTTTTGTTGTTGCTAGGTTTTCATTTTAGTCTCCTTGTCTTTTTGTTCTAATGGCCCATCTCGAGGGTTTTAGCACCGTCCGACCTCCGTTTTACAACGGAGATGATTTCCATTACTGGAAAGGTCGGATGGAATGCTTTCTCAAAACCCAAATTGAGATGTGGATCATAATTCAAACGGGTTTCACACTTCCGACTAATGAAGTGGGTGACTCCTTGGATTATGATCAATGGACCGTTGCAACAAAACGACAAGTCGAAACCGACGCCAAGGCGACACAAATCCTCCAATGTGGCCTATCCAAGGAGGAGCTAAATTGCGTCGGCCCCTTCATAAGCGCAAAGGATCTTTGGACAAAACTAATCGAGTTACACGAAGGATCGGATCAAGCTAAGGTTTGCAAACGTGATTTGTTATTCAATAAATTGTACACACTAAAAATGCAGGAACACGAGTCCGCGACGCAACTCCACGCCCGTGTCCAAGACATAGTCAACAACCTACATGCAATCGGGCAAAAGGTCGAAAATCGCGACCTTATAAGGTATGTCCTAAACTCTTTTCCGAGGACTACCTTATGGGC
This sequence comes from Wurfbainia villosa, assembly GCA_025175895.1. NCBI lineage: Eukaryota > Viridiplantae > Streptophyta > Magnoliopsida > Zingiberales > Zingiberaceae > Wurfbainia > Wurfbainia villosa. The sequence goes on along the minus strand of CM046009.1, from coordinate 24,285,891 downwards.
ATCCATGGTCGATGCCTATAAGGTCTCCAAGGACCTTTCTAAAATTAGGTTAGATGAACTCTTTTCGGATTTTGAACTTCATGAGCAGTCTAACTCGGAGCCCGAGAGGGGTATAGCCTTGTTTGCAGGTTCAAAGAAGAAGAAAATCACAAGCAAGCCACCACCAACCGAGGAGGAAGACGAGTCCGAAGAAGAAGTTGACCCGGAGTTGACTGCCGAACTAATGAACCTAGCTCGAAGGATAGCCAAGGGACGAAAGCGAACCACGACTCGACCCAACCAAGGTAAGTCTAAAAGTTCTAACATTAGGTGTTATGAGTGTAACAGGTTTGGACACATCAAGTCCGAGTGCCCCAAGCTCAACCACCAAGCACCTAAGCACAAGAAGGCCCTCAACGCGACATGGGAAGAAGCGTCATCCGAAGAAGACGAAGACCACGTCTTCATGGCGAAGTCGATTGAGTCAGACACGGAGACCGAACCTGAACTTGAGTCAGAACCTGAGGATGACTCGGACTACGAAGCTACCTTCAAGTCAAGCCACGGATACGCATCCGGTTCAAAAGATACCCTTAAAGTAAGTCGAAATTTATTTAATACTTTACAAAATACGGTTAGGTTTTTGTCTAGGAAATTAGTTAAATCCGAGTCCAAGGTCGAGACCCTAGTTGAGGAAGTTAAACTCCTCAAACACCAGGTCTCCCTAACCTCTTCGACTAGTCGAGTTCAAGAGAAGGACTCAACTCGGGTTGAAAAACTCGAAGTTGAGAACTCTCTCTTGAAAAGTCAAGTCGAAGATCTTAGGAACACGTTGGAAAGGTTCACTTCGGGATCCAAAGGACTTGACCTCCTACTTGGATCTCAAAGGGCCGTGTACAACAAGGCTGGACTAGGGTTTAACTCAAACGCGACTAATAGGTCGTATATGTCGATCGTAAGTAGACATAAAAAATGTGTCCAAGCATGGGTCCCTAAGACCACTTTGATTTCAACTCTAGGATCTAACTCGTACTGGGTTCCCAAGGACCAAATCCACTATGTGGATAGACCGAACCGATTCAACGGTCTAGGGGGAGCCAGTACAAAATATGTTTGTGCTTTAACTTAGAAATTGCATGTTTTAACTTAGAAAGTTTGTGCTTTAACTTAGAAATTGCATGTTTTTAACTTAGAAAGTTTGTGCTTTAAAACTTGTGAACTCTCTTAGAACACGTACATAACCAACTAAAATTCTTCGAAAAGATTGAGCCTCGGGGAGCCTCTTTTCAAATAACCAACTAAAATCCTTTGAAAAGATTGAGCCTCGGGGAGCCTCTTTTCAAAAATAACCAGTTAGACTAGGAAATGATCTTAGGTGAGTCAAGTCATCATTTTCTTGAACATGGTTTTGTCTAAGGAAGTGGTCGATGATCCGATAAAAGAAGGCCCCTGTGCCTCGCCACGACCTGGAAGCCATGATCTTGAAAAGGTAAACTTGACAAGCCTAGGGTTAAATCCAAATCTAACATAAAATTACTTGAACCTAAATCCACTCAATCAACTTAATTGAAAGTCATCTCAAAAAACACATAAGTATAACATGCTTGATCATATAGACTCCGGCGAGATGACCTAGGGTTAACAACTTACAACCAATTTTCTTAACAAAAAATCTAACATCCAATCCAACCACCTTGTGTGTAGGATCAATGGATGTTGGACAGCGGTTGCTCCCGACACATGACCGGGGATCAACTCAAATTCGCAAAGCTTCGATTCAAACGACAAGGATCGGTAGCCTTTGGGAATAACGGCAAGCTCAAAATCATCGGATCAGGTGATATCGAGCTTAACACGAATTTTGTTATTAAAAATGTATTACTTGTAGAGAATTTTGAATATAACTTACTTAGTGTAAGCCAATTGTGTGATAATAACAATAAGGTTATATTTCTAGAAAATGAATGCATAATTAATACCAACGAAACCTCTAAAACAATTCTTAAAGGAACTAGAAATAACAACATTTATACGATCAATTTAACCAACTCCTCAACTAAGTGTCTTATGACACGGCAAGAGGAATCATGGTTGTGGCACCAAGACGACTACCACTCACACCCAAGACTCGTCCACAAGATGAGTCGAGTGGCTTAGTCGAGGCTTACCTACCTCAACAACTTGGTTAATAAAATCAGAATGCTTGTCAACAAGGAAAACAACCTAGGACACAACACAAGTTAACTAACCAAGAACGAACCTCAAGTGTACTTGAGCTCCGCATATGGATCTGCTCGATTCACATGGAGCCAAGTCTCTCAATAGAAGTCAATATTGCTTAGTCATAATTGACGACTACTCGAGTTTACAGGTTAGGTTCATCAAACATAAAAATGATACCTAGATCAATTAATTAATCTATTCAAATTAATCGAGAATCAAAAAGACCTTAAGGTTAAAAGACTTAGAAGCGATCATGGTGGTGAATTCAAAATCAAAGGTTCACCGACTTACGTAACCTAACGCGGATACCACCATGAATTCTCCTGCCCTAGGACCCTCAAAGAAATGGCCTAGTGGAGCGAAAAAACCGAACTCTACAAGAAGCCGCTAGGACCATGTTGAGCGAATCGACCTACGATGGGTTTTGGGCGGAAGCGTTAGTACGGCTTGCTATGTCCAAAATAGGATCCTTATGGTAAAGAGGCACCTTAAGATCTCGTCTGAGATTTATCACGATAAAATACCTAACATCAAGTACTTTAGGGTATTTGGGTGTAAGGTACATATCCTAAACACTAAGGATTACCTAGGGAAATTTACATCCAAAACCACGACCGGAATCTTTCTAGGATACTCTACTACAAGTAGAGCTTATAGAGTATATAACCACGACACCCTTAGAGTCGAGGAGACTATAAATGTAGTATTCGATGAAGGACATGAACCTACAAAACCCCCGGCAACCCCAATTAGCGAGCCGATTCATACTAGACCTTACTCTGATCCGAGATCAGTGTCTAGTGTTAATCCTAACCTAAGTCAACCTAGTCACTCTATTGATCAAGTGATAGATGACTCAACCAAACTAGTGTTCAACCAAGTCACCCCATTGATCAAGCATTAGGTGACACAAACCCAACCCAATCTAGGACTCGGACTAACCACCCTATCGATCAAGTGATAGGAGATCCTAATCTAGGAGTTGAACTAGAGCATCCTATAGGAACCTTAGTCAAATTTCCTTAATTTCAAAGATAGAACCCAAATCAATTGAACAAGCTCTTCTTGATCCCGATTGGATTATTGCAATGCAAGAAGAGCTAGCTCAATTTACTAGGAACGAAGTGTGGGAATTAGTACCACCACCTAAAGACAAAACGATAATTGGAACAAGGTGGGTGTTTCGAAATAAGCTTGATGATAAAGGTGAAGTAGTTAGAAACAAGGCTCGGTTAGTCGCCAAAGTATTTAGCCAAGTCGAAGGCTTAGATTACGACGAAACCTATGCCCCAGTAGCTAGACTTGAATCCATTCGAATGTTGCTAGCTTATGCCGCACATCGAGGATTTAAGCTATTTCAAATGGATGTTAAGTCGGCATTCCTAAATGGATACATTAAAGAAGAAGTTTATGTTAGCCAACCCCCCGGATTCGAAAATCTAGATAAACCCGACCATGTTCTAAAACTTAAGAAAGCTCTCTATGGACTTAAACAAGCTCCTCGAGCTTGGTACGAGAGACTTTCAATCCATCTTAAGTCAAAAGGGTTTAACCAAGGCTTAGTTGACCCAACTCTCTTCGTAAAAACCTTAGGTAAAGAAATATTTATAGCTCAAATCTACGTAGATGATATAATTTTTGGAACCTCTAACTCAGCCTTACTAAACGAGTTCGTTTCACTCATGGAAAGTGAGTTCGAAATGAACTTGGTAGGTGAGTTAAGTTTCTTTTTAGGTCTACAAATTAAACAAACTAAGGATGGTATATACCTATATCAACAAAAATACACTAAGGAGTTAATTAAAAGATTTGGAATGCAAGACGCTAAGATAATAAACACCCCAATGGCGATTAATGTTAACATAGGAGAAGACCTAGAAAGTAAGTCCATTGACTTAAAGTACTATAGGAGCGCGATAGGAAGTCTCTATACTTAGCTGCAGTCGACCCGACATCCTATTCGCGATGAGTAGTATGTGCGCCAGTTCCAAACCTTTGTGCTAAGGAGTCTCACCTAACCCTAGTTAAGCGTATCCTTAGATATCTTAAGGGTACACTTAACGTTGGTATTTGGTACCCTAGATCTACGGAGTTCGAACTAATCGGCTACTCCGATTCGGATTATGCCGGTAGTAAACTCGATAGAAAGAGCACGAGTGGTTGTTGTCAACTACTCGGCTCAAGCCTAGTGAGTTGGTGCAGTAGGAAGCAACATTGTGTTGCCTTATCTACCACCGAAGCCGAATACGTTGCGATGGGTGAGTGTGTAACTCAGCTTCTTTGGATGAAGCACACTCTCCGAGACTTTAGGTTGGACTTCACCAAAACTAAAATTTTTGTAGACGACATAAGTTCGATAAATCTAACTAAGAACCCTATATGCCATTCAAGGACAAAGCATATAGAGGTAAAACACCATTTCATTCGAGAACATGTAGCCAACGGCTCCATACAACTCGAATATGTTGACTTGAAGTCTAACCTAGCAGACATATTTACTAAACCACTACCCGAAGCCGAATTTAGTCTCTTGAGATGAAAATTAGGCATGTAATAATAGAATAGGAACTTGCAAATTATATTTTCTTACTACTATTTCTTACTTTTTCATGGAACTAGCATAGGACATACCTTAGATATCATGATCCTATAGATTTAAGGAGCCAAGATCATCTCACAACACATAGGACTAATGTGTTTGTGTACTTAGCCACGTAGATGGGCGTGAGATGTTAGGACCTTACTCCTGGTTCCAGATGTAGAGCTAGTGCATCGCTATGAACCACGGAGTATAATCATACATACTAACAGACTCTGACCAGGACTGGTTGATCCTTCATATCAATCAAGCCAAATATGAGTCGAACATTTCATAGATGAGCTTATTTTCAATATATTATTTTTTAAATAAAAAATGTGGAACATGCTTGGACTTTAAATTTAGCACTTATTTTGGTTTCCACACACTCCTTACTCTTTTTGATATACGACAAAAGGGGGAGAAAAAGACCAAAGTTAAGGGGTCAAAATTTTTTTTAACTTAACTCTTACTTCATATTTAAACCAAAAGTTAACTTTAGGTTTTGAAAACTTATTTAACTTTTAACAAAAGGCCAAGTTAAGAGAATTCTTAACTTATTTATGTCGTTAATGCTTTACTTAAGAGGGAGAAAGGGCTTAACTAAAACGTTGTACTAAAGCTAACTTTAAGTAATGATAATTACTTAAAGCAACCCTCAAGGGGGAGGATTAAGGTCTTTCTTCAAGACTCACCCTCGGTCAAGGGGGAGGTTTCCTCAAGGGGGAGTACTTGAAGAAAATCCTTACTACTCCAACTTAATTTTTTCTCATGCACATTATTCTTCATGCTTGGTATTTTACTTAACTTTGTATGTGGGTTTGCCATAAATAAAAAAGGGGGAGATTGTTGGTGCAGTGGACACCTAAGTCGAACCTAAGTTTTGATTATAGCAAACGATACAAAGTTAAGCTTATGTTGTTATCTCACGAGCTGAATCGAGTGTGCAGAAGATTGCTATAGCTGGAGCTGAAGGCTAGCGACACCCGGAGGAAGCCGCGGTGGTCGGGCGACACTCGATTGACTTCGGAGGGAGCCGAAGGAATCGAGTGGAAGGCCAGAAGCAAAAGCGACACGTAAGTATCGAGGTAAGCTCGTGTGTGTGAGCGTAAGTGAGGTCGTATCCTCTCTACGGGGATGATCTTAAGCGTAGATCCGACCCAAGACATCTCATAGGTGGTCTAGGTCGAGATATGACGGTCGAAGACCGTCGGAAGTATGTTTTTGTTGAGCTAACTTTGACTTGCAGCAAGCATCGGTCATTGCCGCTTGGAGGACTCATTGCGAGTGTCGATCGCTGAAGGTCATCAATCGAGATCTTGCCATCGGTCGATCGATGATGGCCATCAGTCGACTGATGGTCAATGATCAGATTCGAGGAGTCAAGGCTTATCACTCCACCTCAAAGCGGTTTGGTGTCCATTTGTGATTGGTTGAAGACCCACTCGAAAAGGGGCTCAAAGGCTATAAAAGGAGGGCCAAACCTAGGGTTTCATCAACAATTCTAAGCTTCCAAAAAGTCTCCGCAAAGCTACCGACAACAACGTGCTTCTTCTTCTCCGACGTCTAGGTTTCATTTCCTTTATTTTTGTACGTCGGTTTTAATTTTAGTGTCGTTGCTCATTTACATTCTTCGAAGCTATTTTTCTATCGTAACGAGGAGAGGGGGAGTGTCCCTCTACCTCAAGTTTTTTTGTATCGATTAACTCCTACCTCCAACGAGGAGGAGTTTGTTTAGTGATTTGCCCTCCGTGCGTGGTCAAGGACCACTAGGGCCTTGGAGTAGTAGCCTTCGGCTACGAACCAAGTAAATATCTTGTTTCTATTGTCTCCTTTACTTTTTGTTTTGTTTATCTTTCCGCTGCGTATATTTGTCTTGAAACGAATTCGAAAAAGTTTTTTCTTTCGCTATTCACCCCCCCCTCTAGCGAACCGCATTGATCCAACATGGACTAGGGTAGAACCGGGGATTGCTGGAATTGTCGCCGGAGTGCTGTAGTGGAGCTGTCGCCGCACTCGCGAGAGGAAGATGACGCCGCTGCGCGTGAAAGGAAGATGACGGGGCTGCGCTGCGTGGAGAAGATGAGGGAATGCCACCGGCCTTGGTGGAGGAAGAGACCGGCCGGTTGTGCTTTGGGCGGTGGCGTGGAGAAGAAACGTCGGCGACGTGCGATTGGGGATGAAGCTGATTCGGGAAGAAAGAAAAAAACTGCGGCTCCTATTTCTGCGCATGAAGCTAGGTTGATTAAAGGGATTTTTTGAGCCGTCCTATTATTTCGCCCACGATCTCTGCCGTTCATTTGAAGCTAGGGCTTGAAGAAGTTGATTAATCCACTAAGATGGCTATAATCCAACGGCTGTAATTCCTCCGATTTTGAATCGATGGATCTGATCCATCTGAAGGGATAATTATGATCGGTCGAATCTCGAGGAAGGGCTCAGAAGTCCAGATCGAAATGTATGGACTGGATCTCTCCAACTCTGGATAGATGGCTCAAAATCAACTGCTTTCATCGAACGGTCCATAATGTTCAGATCTAATCCCTTGATCGATTTACCTTCGATCACGATGAAAGACCCAGATTAATCCAGTTTGGAATGATCCTTCTAGTCCTAGATAAAACCATATTTGATCTAACTTGAGTCTAGTCCAGTGGCTCATCTCGATCTCCTACAAATAAAGATAAATTTTGCATATAAGTCCAAAATATAAGAGAATTTACAATTAGGTCCAAAAGATGATCCAACTCATAAAATATGTAAATAATCAACAATTAAACACACGAGAGGATTAAAATGGTGATATTAAGGACCTAAATAATACAACAAAATGGCAGTAATCAATGCCAAAATGTAACATTGTGTCATCTCGTCAGCCTTAATCCACTTCTTATAACTCTCCTTCTCCTTTTCCCCAGAATAATTGGCAGGCTTAGGAGGACACTCTTCGAAGAGTACATATTTGTACTCCTTAGTAGTCAAGACAATATCAAGATTCCTCTTCCAATCAATATAATTGGGTTCAGTAAGTTTATTTTCTTTCAGTGACACAACAAGCGGGTTGAAAGTCATTTTGAAAAACCTAAGAATCACATAGATCAAAAAATTAAATTTCAAAAAATTATTGATTCCTCAAACAATAAAATTTTAAAATCAACCAACACCTCAAAACACCGAGAGTATCGTATGCCACGATAGTGTGGACGTATACGAATTCTATATTTGTAAGAGGAGGTTTTACCCATTAATTTTACTGTCATGTCAAACTAACTTTTTCACAAATAAAAATAATAATTGGTTCCTCTTCGACTCTACAAATAAAAGCAGTTACTCCGATGGGGAGGATACTTCTATTTGCATCTAAGTGTTCACCATTACTAGGTACCAAGACAATTATCTCGGGTTATGTGTCTTCCGATGGGGAAGTACACACACTCCTTAATAATTTTCAATAACCATATTCGACCCTGTGATCTGCAAACAAACACATCCGATGTGGAGGAAGGAACTCAGAGCCGACATGCAAGTTTGTTTGCATCACATGTCAAATCGTAATGGAGGCCATGAGAATTTATAAAAAATATCCCTCTCCCACTTAGTAATTTAAAATTGAGGAATTTTCCTAGCCTACGACATGCATATCAAACAAGAAGCAATAAATATGAAAAAAAAATATTTTCCAACTATTATGACTTTTTTCTCCAATATGCCTCCCGTCGTATCGCCATCTCGTCCGCTACTCCCTATGCCATTTACAAGTCTTCCGGAGAACCGAGCCAAGAATAACTATTTTAACTTACATCCATCGATCCTATACTCCACGTAGGAGTTTAAATGAAATCTAGATAAAAAGTAAACTAAAATAAAAAAAAAGTGGCTAAACAATGCCGTACTTAATTACAAAAATTAAAAACTACCCTCGTCAAACTCAAGGATTCAAATAATATACAATTATACACATGCAATCACATACGCACATATGGCCATAATAGTTGGATCCTATGCCTGCAACCAAAAAGTTAACCTACGCACATCCTACTCTTATCGGGCACATATAATATATGAAAAGTGCATAAAATTAACCGAATCCTAAACACACAAAACTGGAAACCGTGGCTCTGATACCACTTGAAGGTAGGAAACTTCGGTTCCCACTTCAACTCGGTCGCTTGTTCATGGTGATCCCGTCTACGTCCCTGGATTAAAAGTTAATCCTAGACAAAGAGGTATTATCCAAGCAACCATTTCATTGTCGTGTTATTCGATTAGAGTGGTCACTTGAACAAACTAGTTGTTCAAGCAACCTACCTCTATTATACGATTAGCCGCGGAATAGACGATGTACTGATCGCCGATTTTTGTGTTTGTATTCGAGGTCCAAGTAAATTTGCCACATATAATTGAAAACAATTATAGACATAATACAAAAGAACACTAATCAAAGTAAACAAGCTTATACCTCTTGTTATACCTCTTGATCTTCTATTGTATATCCTTCCCCCTTTTGGACGTCGTGTGGGCGACGATCTTCCAAAAGTCAAAGCCTCCTAGATCACTTTCTTCCCTTCCTTGTTCGCTCTGAACAAAGGGAAGTATGAAACAAAATTCTTCTTCCTATCTAGAACCGGCCACCAAATCAATGGACTTGATGTTGCCGCCGGCCAAGGAGGAGAATAGGATCATCGACCAACCTTGAAGAAGGGTTGCCGCAAGCCCCAAGGAGAGGAGAAAAGGGAACTCTGGCCAAAGGATGAAGAAGAGATGTCCAAACCTTCACCACCTTACCGTCGGCCCCTTTGCCCTTGAACAATTGGCGACGCCCAAAGCAAAAGGAAACCCTAACCCAAATGCCTTGCCGCCCAAGCCAAGGAAGCAAAAACCCTAATCTCCAAATTGTGTTCCACACCCAAGCCTTGTCCTCCTTTTATAGAGCTAGGCTTAAGCCTCCTTTTAATCTCAACCGTCGGATCTAGGGATTTAATCTCAACCGTCGGATCTAGGGATCACAACAGTCGGATCTAGAGATTTTATCTCCACCGTCGAATCTAATGATTTAATCTCTACATTTGGATCTAGAGATTTAGTCTCCACCCTGATTGAACCATGTGGGTTTTAATAGGCTACAATAGGGACCATGAGGAGGAGTTGGATCTTAGGCACCCAATGGATCAAGCCCACATAAAGTCTGACCCATTAATGATAATCCATTCAACTAAAGGATTATCATTGATCTACCTCACCAACCCCCATAAGTTAATATGGGCTCCATATATTATTTGTACCTATATCTCCCCGTGTTTAAGATCTCGAATGTCCGTCGATTAATAATTTACTGACAATTAATTAATCAACATCTAACTCCATGTGTAGTACCACTCAATCTTATCATCATGCCGAAGCTAGGCTGAAGCATAATGAACCGCCTTCATCTCCTCTATCTCCTTAGATGTTCCAGGACATATCTCCTTAGATAAAGGAACTCCATGTATGAAAGGTAGAAAACCTTTCTTGGAGTTTTTCATGCTAAAATGATCCATAATGGTGTCTATGTATGAAGCTTGAGATAAGCACAACATTCTTTTCCTGCGATCCCTTATAACCTTGATCTCAAGGATGTGTCCTACTTCTCCCAAGTCCTTCATATCAAATTGTTTGGACAACCATAACCTTACGTTCGATAACACCTTGACATTATTGCCAATTAACAAAATGTCATCTACGTATAGTACAAGAAATACCACTACGTTTTCGTCACATCTCTTGTATACACAAGACTCATCCGGACTTTGAATAAATCCATAAGACTGGATTACCTCATCAAAGCGGATGTTCCAAGATCTCGAAGCTAGCTTCAATCCATAAATGGATCGATTAAGCTTGCACACAAGATGCTCTTTGCCCTTTGCAATGAATCCCTCTGGTTTCTTCATATAGATGTTTTCCTCAAGACTTCCATTAAGGAAAGCTGTCTTGACATCCATCTGCCATACCTCATAATCCATATGAGCAGCAATACGTAAGAGAATCCGGATAGACTTAAGCATGGCTACTGACGAAAAGGTCTCCTCATAATCGATACCCTCTTTCTGTGTATACCCCTTCACAACAAGCCTCGCTTTGAAGGTCTCAACCTTCTCGTCTATTCCTCTCTTTCTTTTCTAGATCCACTTGCTTCCAATGACTTTTACACCATTGGGTGGTTCTACTAGCTCCCAGACTTGATTTGAATCCATAGATTCTATCTCAGAATTCATTGCACTTTGCCAAGATACCTCATCTTTATCTTGGATCGCCTCGTCATATTTCCAGGGATCAGGTTCATGTTCGCCACGGACAAAATCAGAAGATTCTCTCAAGAATATGAAACTATAAGGCTGTCTAACAACCCTCCCACTACCATGAGGTATCACTTGTGTATCCTCTATAACATGCGGTTAAGTGACTTGTGGTATATCCTCTTGTACCAGTGGTAATGAAGCAGTGACTTCCCCTCTCAATTCCTCCAGAATAATCTTACTCATGGGCTTGTTGTTCATCACATAGTCTTCCACTAGAAATCTGGCATACGTGCTAACGGTCACCCTCTGATCTATAGGACTATAAAACAAACCACCTTTCGTTCCTCTAGGATAGCCAACGAACATGCGCACTTCTGTACGAGGTTTCAACTTACCATCATCTGCCTTCAGCACGTGTGATGGACTCCCCCATATTCGAATATGTCTCAGACTTAGCTTTCGCCCATTCCATATTTCTGTGGGAGTAGAAGGCACTGATTTAGATGGTACCTAGTTTAGAATATACACTGTCGTATCTAGAGCATATCCCCAAAACGAATCTGGCAACTCAGAATAACTCATCATTGATATAACCATCTCCATAAGAGTCCTATTCCTTCGCTCTTCTACACCATTCTGCTGGGGTGTGCCAGGTGGAAACAATTGGGATTAAATCCCATCCTCTGATAAGTAATTCCTAAACTCTCCCAAGAGGTACTTACCACCATGATCAGATCGTAGTGTCTTTATACTTTTACCCTGACTTTTCTCCACATAAGCGTTGAATTCTTTGAACTTGTCAAAGCATTCTGACTAGCGGCGCATCAAGTAAATGTATCCATATCTTGAATAATTGTCTATGAAAGAGAAGAAATACTCAAAACCACCTCTTGCCTGGATAGACATAGGACCACACAAATCAGAATGAACCAATTCCAACACAGGCTTTTTACCTCTTTGCCTTAAAAGGCCTCTTGGTCATTTTACCTTCCTAGCAAGATTAGCAGGTTGAGAAATCTTCCACCACTAATGAACCCAGAGGTCCATCAACTATCAACCTTTGAATTCAGCTTAAGGTTAATATGACCTAGCCTTAGATGCCAAAGATATGTTTGGTTTATCTTTGAAGGTTCTTTTCTCTTTTTGGAATTAGAAGATGAGTTATTCTCTTTTATTTGAATCGCGGGAGCTTTTGGTTCAAGTGTATATAAATTTCCTATCAATGCACCATAACAGATAATCTCCCTATTCCTTTTTATAACAACTCTGTCATTAAAAGAAATAGAATATCCATCCATAAATAATTTAGAAACCGAAAATAAATTCTTTATAAATAAAGGTACATAAAGGCAATTCATAAGAACCAAAACTTTATTCCTCTCAAAAGACAAATAAACATCTCCCACTGCAACAGCCGCCACCTTTGTGGCATCGCCCAAGTATACTGTAATCTCCCCCTCAACCAGTCGTCTAGTTTCTTGGAACCCCTGTAAAGTATTGCTTACATGATCAGTGGCTCCCGTATCTACACACTAGGTGTCGGTAGATAACATCGTTGAACATCTTTCAATGACTAGACCAAAAGATATACCTTTGTTCTGCTTCCGGTTGGGGCAGTCCTTCTTCGAGTATCCAGTCTGCTTACAAGTGAAGCACTTGCCTTTCTGCTTCTTCACTCCTCCCTGAGATCCTCCCGCCACCTTTGCCTTAGCTTGTTTCTTGTTCTTCTTGCCTTTCGGCTTAGAAGTAGAAACCTTTTGGGCAACCATGGCCTGCACCTGAGCACTCTGACGAAATAGCCCCTCTGGCTCCTGGAGTTTTTTCAAAATCTTCTCCAACGAATACAACCTCTTATTCATGTTGTAGTTCAGGCGAAACTGCTCAAAACTCCTAAGTAGAGACTGGAAAATGATATTGACCTGTGTTTTCCCATCGATATCAGCTCCGAGGACTTTTGACTCATTCAAATGAGCCATCATCTTGAGAACATGATCCCTCACGGGTGTTCCCTCGATCATGGCAGTCGTCATCAAGTTCCTCATGGCTTCCTGCCTCAGAGCCCTATTCTAGTGTCCGAAATGCTCTTTGAGATTGAGCATCATGTCATAAGCAATGGGCATGGCTTGATGCTGATGTTGCAGTACATTTGACATAGATGCCAAAATGTAACATCGCGCCATCTCATCAGCCTTAATCTACTTCTTATAACTCTCCTTCTCCTTTTGCCCAAAATCATCCGCAGGCTTAGGAGGACACTCTTCGAAGAGTACATATTTGTACTCCTCAGCAGTCAAGACAATGTCATGATTCCTCTTCCAATCAACATAATTGGGTCCAGTAAGTTTATTTTCTTTCGGTATCACAGCAAGCGGGTTGAAAGTCATTTTGAAAAACCTAAGAATCACATAGATCGAAACATTAGATTTCAAAAAATTATTGATTCCTCAAACAATAAAATTTTAAAATCAACCAACATCTAAAAACACCGAGAGTATCGTATGCCACGATAGTGTGGACGTATACAAATTCTACATTTGTAAGAGGAGGTTTTACCCATTAATTTAACTATCTTGTCAACCTAACTTTTTGAAAAATAAAATTAATAGTTGGTTCCTTTTCGGCCCTACAAATAAAAGAAGTGACTCCGATGGGGAGGATACTCCTATTTGCATCTAAGTGTTCACCATTACTCGGTAACAAGGCAATTATCTCGGGTTATGTGCCTTCCGATGGGGAAGTACACACGCTCCTTAATAATTTTCTATAACCATATTCGACCCTGTGATCTACAAATAAACTCATCCGATGTGAAGAAAGGCACTCAGAGTCGATGCACAAGTTTGTTTGCATCACATGTCAAATCGTAATGGAGGTCGTGGGAATTTATAAAAAATATCCCTCTCCCACTTAGTAATTTAAATTTGAGGAAATGTCCGAGCCTACGACATGCATATCAAACAAGAAGTAATAAATATGAAAAAATATTTTCCAACTATTATAGCTTTTGTCTCCAATATGCCTCCCGTCATATCGCCATCTCGTCCGCTCCTCCCTACGCCATGTACAAGCCATCTAGAGAACCGAGACGAGTATAACTATTTAAATTTACATCCATCAATCCTATAGTCCACGAAGGAGTGTACATAAATGAAGGTAGGAAAATTCGCTTCCCACTTCAACTCGGTTGCTTGTTCATGGCAATCCCTTCTATGTCCCCGGATAAAAGAAATTATCCTTCACAAGAGGGATTACCCAAGCTCCCGTTTCATCATCGTGCTATACGAGTAGAGTGGTCACTTGAACAAACTTGTTGTTCAAGCAACCAACCTCTATTCTACGATTAGCCGCGGAATAGACGATATACGGATCGCTGACTTTTGTATTTGTATTCGGGGTTCAAGTTACTTTAGCCATAAAACAGAATATATAACATACATATGATTCAAGAATAAATATAGACATGTTACAAAAGAATATAAACAATCGTTATACCTCCTGATCTTCTATTGCATGTCCTTCCTTCTTTTGGACATCATGTGGGCGACGATCTTCAAAAAGTCGAAGCTCCTAGATCACCAATCTTCCTATCCTTGATCTCTCCGAACAAAGGAAGATCAATAACAAAACTCTTCCTCTCCTTGCTTGCGCCAACCACCAAGCACCACCTTGGTGTACGCCGGCCAAAGGAATGGATGAAGGAGATGGATGCCAGCCAAGAGCTCCAAGGGAAGACCCTAAGCTTTGTTTCCACCGGCCAAGGAGAAGAGAAGGAGGGCTTGAACGTCGGCCAAAGAGAGGAGAAGAAAACCTTGGGCGCCGACCAACAACAAGAAGAAGAAGAGAAAGAAAAATCTTTCCTTAATTGTGGCCGCCCAAAGCCCTAAACCTCCTTGCCGCCCAAAACCCTAAGCCTCCTTTCTCTAATTCTTCTTGCCACCCACCCTAGCCTCTCCTTTTATAGAGTTAGGGATAAGCCTTGTTTTAATCTCCACCATTGGTTCTAGGGATTTAATCTCAACCGTCGGATCTAGAGATTTAATCACTACCGTTCGATCTAGAGTTTTATTTTATCCATTGTATCTAGGCTTCATGAGGTTTTAATAGGCTACAATAGGGACCATGAGGAGGAGTTGGATCTTGGCCACCCAATGGATCAAGCCCACATAAATTCCGATCCATTAATGATAATCCAATCCACTAAAGGATTATCTTTGATCTACCTCACCAACCCCATAAGTTAATATGGGCTCCATATATTATTTGTATATTTTTCTCCCCGTGTTTAAAATCTCGAATGTCCGTCGATTAATTAATTTACTGACAATTATTTAATCAACATCTAACTCCATGAGTAGTACAATTCGACCTTATCATCAGGCCGGACTAAGTCCACCTGTAGGGTTTACATGATGAACCTTATGAGCTCCTCAAGGGGACATCATCATCCTAATATATAGGACACGGTTGCCTCCTATAATCAATGGCACGCCATATAAAGAATATCATTTCCCAACTTACCAGGCCTATCGATTTATTCTATAAATATAGCCATTTGGTAAATCAAAGAAATGAATACTAAGTATATGTGCCCGTTATTATATCGGGATTAAGAGCATGTACAAAATAATATCTGAGGACCGATTCGATTATGTAGTCAGCAATAAATCGAGTCACCTCTAAGTCGGTCTTGCTCAATACACACAAAGTACACTAGTGTGATTCTATGGTCATGACAAACCAATACCAAATCACACTACAACCATACCAATGGTTTGTCCAAAGCCATCTCGGTTGTGAGCCTTTACGTATACTTTATAAGGAGCCGATAACATGATCTCCTGTGTGACACCACACACCATGTTATCTACAATGTAATGTATTAGACAATATGCATAACCATAAATATGCAAACAATTATCATGTGATTCTTATTTCAAAATAAAGATGTTCATACAAAAGATAGACTTTTCAGTATACATCCCAACAATGAAATCTAGATCGAAAGTAAACTAAAATAAAAAGAGTGGCTAAAAAATACCTTAATTACAAAAATTAAATACTAGCCTCATCAACCCCGAGGATTCAAATAATATACAATTACACATATGCAATCACATACACAAACACTACTCTTAATCATTCCTAGTCGAGTATTAACATTCAGGGACAATGTTAATGCGTAGAGACTAGCATGTAGGTCAACAAGATGACTTGATTTCACAAGTCATGGATATGAGATATCAAGTTGACACATGGGTATGCATTGGAGAATGTATACTGAATGACCCGCCATGAGAAAGTATCATGGATCGTTATATGAGTGTCATATACTTTCTCATGTGGCTATTAGTATGACTATTAGTCCTTAGACCTGAAGTCACCATGGTTCCCTACAAAAGGAGTTGCATACTTTGGCTTCGTCAAACGTCACCCGTAAATGGGTGGACTATAAAGGCGATTACTGGTATGTAACAAATTATGCGGAGGGATGTGAGTGATGTAGATGGGATCTATCCCTCCTATATGACGGGGGTGACATCGATATTCTTGATAGAGTGAGACAACAAAGTGCATGGCCATGCCCAAATGAGTCAATATGAGATATTGAGCTCATTTGATTAGAGTGAGTCTACTTAGAGTTCAAGATTTTGATTGTACCGAGGATGACATGGTCTATGCCTCGATTGGTCAATCTAGATGTCAAGGATAGAGGGACATTGTTACATATTGTGAGAGTCACAATTAGTAGTCACAAAGGTGATGTTGGAGCTCAACCTTCTTGTAACTTGGGTAGCAATGATGTGTTGCTAGATACCGCTCATTGCTTATGTTCCTAAATCGGTTTAGGGACATTGCCAACGTTACAAGAACCTATAGGGTCACACACATTAGAGAAATTAGATGGAGATTAGGTTCATATGATGAACCATGAGGATTAGGTTCATGGGATGAACCAAATTGGATTAAGAGTAATCCAAATTAGACTAATTGAGTTAGACTCAAGTTGATTCAAGTGTTGAATGAGTCTAATTTAGATTTGATTCATCAAATCAATTTAAATTAAATGAATAGAGATTCATTAAATTAAATTAACTTGAGTCAAGTGGTTAGATTTGATCAACCATGGGAGATTAGAGGTCAAGTTTTACTTGACTTGAGAGGGAAGATGAAAGGTCAAGTTTGACTTGACCAAATGCCATGTCATGATGATGACATGGCATGGCCGGGCAATGATGGTGCTCCACATCATCATTGACTTGGTCAATTGGTGCCACATCTTGAGGGAGACCAAGGGTCATGGGAGTTACATGCATGCATGTAACCCCCCTTCCATGAAGTTGCCGGCCACTTTAGGGGTTATGGGTGGTGAATTCATTTGGTGAGTTACACTCTTGGATCATCTTCTTCCTTGGTATTTTTCCTCGCAAGCTCTCCCTCTCCTTTCTCATCTTGCCGAGATCTACTAGGAGTTCTAGCACACTCAAGTTTGTCTCTTTCTCCACCTATTGCTTGTGTGGATACCAATAGAGGAGTGTGCACTTGACACTCTCGAGTTCCGACGAACTTTTGGACGAGCGGGATAAGCGAAGGGCATCGCATCGAGGGTAATGATCTCATCTCTTAGATCTAAGGTAGATATAGGGTTTTTAGTAAGCACATACATGTTTTATAATTTTTATACTTCGCACGGATCCGTGGCCGGGGCTTCCGAGGTTTCCGCAACGCAAAAAGCGGTTTTTGCGGCTCGGAAAAACCCAACAACACTAGACACCATGTTATCTACAATGTAATGTATTAGACGATATGCATAACCATAAATATGCAAACAATGATCATGTGATTCTTATTTCAAAAATAAAGATGTTCATACAAAAGATAAACTTTTCAGTATACATCCCAACATTTATTACTTGGCATGATATACCTTTTGGCATGATATAGAGCAACATCCCTTTTCTCCTGAACCAAGTCCAACTCCCTGGGCCGAGCCACTCCATTGTCACTCGGGATATAGGTCATCACTCGGGTAGGCTCTACCTCAATTTTTGCATGCAACACTGCTTCGGTACCAGACCTCATGGTAAAAATAAGTAACAACATGCTTGTATTCTACTTCTTCCCCACCGCCATAAGATACTTCCCGAGTGACTACTTCTTCTCTTCTATTATTAAAATAGGTTGACCCTTCTTCTAACCTAACTTAATTCTTTAAACCTCCTCGATTCCATCCTTTATTATGGGGAAAATACACTTCACTTCGTCCCCCCCAACCCGCCGCCGGCCCCCCAACCCCTTTATAAATAGTTGTACTCTTTCACAACCCCCCCCCAATCATCTCTAATCTCCATCCTTCCATGGCCTCCTTCCTGGCGTATTTAATCCACATAAGCTCATATACAAATTAGACCTCTAATTCAGATACACGCTCTACAGAAACTTAATGTATCGACCTCTACCTTTCAAAGGTCCTGTCGACTCAATTGCTCTAGGCTCATGGGCGCTTTTCTGATCTCCCTGTCCCTCCTTCAACAATCACTTGTGGAGTCCTCCAATAGCCCTACAACAACCCTAGATGGATCCCCCTCTTTTGTCGATTTCCACTCCTCCTCCTCCAATAGCTCCATCACCTTACTTAGAAGACGAATCTTTTGTGGATTTTTCTAGTAGTCTTCTGTAAAATAGAATATTTTCCTTTTTATTCTATGTACTATCATTTAACTTATATAAAAGATCATGCATTTCTCCTTTTTGTCCAAAAAACATAAATGAACAATATATTCAGCAAAACTACGATAATCATAACCTTTCTTAATTATAAACCCTTATTTAACATCATAGAACTTTATGAATGACTACTGTCTTAACTTTTTAATCAAAATGTTACTCGTAATACTTTGATGGCTTCGTGTCTTTTTCCTCTATTACTCCTTTTCCTGCGCAACTTCTCCTTACCCCTTACTTCAAAACACATAGCTCTAAAAACATTCCAACTAATAATCACTTCAAAAAATACCACGGTCTAACCCTGTATCTAGCTTAATCAAAGAAACCTCCCTTTGCAAAATTAGACTCAAAATTCTCCTCCTGTATGATACATATTGTGCTCCCAAACTACCTAATTTTTTTTTAAGTTTTACTAATAGCCTTCCCTTTCTGCCCCGTCCAGATTGCATCTACATAACACCTTCGAGAAAGTGGTTGATCACTCCTAACTTCTCCTATTTCACTCCCAATAGGAAATTTAATCTTCTGATGATAAGGAGAAGCCACTGTTTGCAAACTTCCTACAATAGGCCGACCCAAATAGCATTGTAATTGAAGGGCTTGTCTAGCACTATAAAATTAATCAACACTATTTTCCTCCTTGGCTCTTCTCCTAAGACAAAGATAACTTAATCTCACCCATATGTTGTACTTCATGGCTAGAAAATACGAATAAAGAAGTGTCGACCGACTGCAAATCATTCACACTGACTCCCATCTATTCTAATGCAGACCAATATAAGATATCTGTTGGTGCAGTGGGCACCAAAGTCGAACCGGTATTTTGATTATGGCAAAAGGCTCAATAGTTAAGGGTATATTTGTTATCTTACGAGCTCAATTAAGTGTGCAAAAATGCTAAAGTTGAGCGGAAGGTCTGCGACACCCGGTGGGAACCGAGGTGGTCGGGCAACGCCAGAGGGACTTCGGAGGAAGCCGAGGTACTCGGGTGAAGACCGGAAGCAAGGCTACAAGGTAAGCTCGTGTGAAAGCGAAGCAAGGTCGTTAAGCGTAGATCCGACCCAATACCTCCAATGGAAGGTCTAGGTCGAGATCAGATGGTTAGAACCATCGTACTTTATATTTTAAGCTAAATTGTACTGCAGTCCAAAACCCTTTGACTACAGTCAACTGCTAGTCAAGTTCCAGCCTCGAGAAGAGCTCGAATTTCAAGGGGGTGAATTTGGACTTGACTCGTGTTTTGGTACAAAGGGTGATGTGGCATCAAGGTGGACATCCAAACCATCACCAAGCTTCCTTGTGGTGGACGCCCAAAATAAGGTGAGTTGGCACAAGATGGTTGGCTCCCATGATGTGGCACAAGTTGAATGGCTCCAACAAGTTGGCGCCCAAGGAGGTTGGAGGTGGCACAAGGTGGTTGGATGAAACACCTCATCCTCAAGTTGGCGCCCAAGGAGGTTGGAGGTGGCACAAGGTGGTTGGATGAAACACCTCATCCTTGAGTTGGCGCCAAAGGAGGTTGGAGGTGGCACAAGGTGGTTGGATGAAACACCTCATCCTTGAGTTGGCGCACAAGGAGGTTGGAGGTGGCACAAGGTGGTTGGATGAAACACCTCATCCTTGAGTTGGCGCAAAGGATGTGGATGAACAAGTCTTGGGGGATAAGAACCTCACCTTGGACACTACCTATGTCTAAATTCATAGATCAATATCCATAAATAGACATGTTCAAGCCAAGCAAATAACAAGAATTCAAGAGCTCTCAACACGCCGTCGTAACGCCGCTACTACTACTCACATTTGCTACGACGAAGTGCCGCCGACAACGAAAGCTACATCTTCTACTTATAAGAGTTGTCGGTATATTTATTTAAGTTCTACTTCTTTAAATTGTCTTTGTGCTTTAATCGTAACAAGGAAAGGGGGAGTGTCCCTTTGCCTTGATTTCTTTTTGTAATCGTTGCTCCTACTTCCAACGAAGAGGAGTGGTTTTAGTGAATTGCCCTCCGTACGTGATCAAGGATCACTAGGGCCGTGGATTAGCAATCGAAAGATTGTGAACCACGTAAAAATATCTTGTCTACTTTATATTTCATTGCATTCTCTACTTGCTTTTTACTTATTGCAAAAGTTTTTAACGACACCGTATCGCTATTCACCCCCCCCTCTAGCGACACTTTCGATCCAACAATTGGTATCAGAGCCGGGGGCGCTAAGATTCGGTGAAACCACCAATCTAGCTTTGTTTTTCTTTTTTTTCAGATTTTTTATTTATTTATTTCTGTTTTCGTATAATTATTTCACTTGCTTATCTTCTCCTACATATAGAATTGCATTAGAGGCTTTAGGATCCGGATAAGGTTGTCCTTCGGGTTAGATCCCGAGTAAGGTTGTCCTCCGGAACTTCAACAACATTCGCATTTGATTGTTTATTTCTTTTTGCAAGTTACATTTTATATATCTTTTTACTTCCCCCTACTAATCCAAGACGAAAGTCTTGGAATATTCTTTCGTGTGTGTTTTGCAAGATTCTTTTGTTCTTCTTCTTGTTTTTAAATGGCCCATCTCGAAGGGTTTAGCACCGCCCGACTCCCGCTTTACAATGTAATAACTTTCGTTATTGGAAGGGTCGGATGGAATGCTTTCTTAAAACCCAAATCGAGATGTGGATCGTAATCAAACCGGTTTCACACTTCCTATTAATGAAGATGGTGAATCTTTGGGTTACGATCAATGGTCAAATTCCATGAAAAACAAGTAGAAGCCGATGCCAAGGCAACTCAAATCTTGCAATGTGGGTTGTCAAGGAAGAGCTCAACCGCGTCGGCCCCTTCATTAGTGCAAAGGACTTATGGACCAAGCTAGTGGAACTACACGAAGGCACCGAAGCGACACGAAGGTATGTAAAAGAGATTTACTTTTAAATAAATTGTATAACTTGAAAATGCAGGAAAACGAGACCGCAACTCAACTACATGCTCGTATCCAAGACATCGTCAACCAACTCCATGCCATCGGACAAAAGGTCGAGAATCGCGACCTTATCAGGTATTCTCTTAACTCGTTTCCTAGGACCACCTTGTGGGCATCCATGGTCGATGCCTACAAGGTCTCCAAGGACCTTTCTAAAATTAGGTTAGGCAATTGTTTTGAACTTGAATTACATGAGCAAACTAACGTGGTCCAAAGCCGAGAAGAGTATTGCGTTAGTTGCAGGTTCCAAGAAGAAGAAGCCCGCTAGCAAGCCACCCCCGAAGGAAGAAGACGAGTCCGAATCGGAAGTAGACTCCGAAATAGTATCCGAACTAGTCAATCTAGTTCGGAAGATGATCAAGAGATGAAACGACCAACAACTCAAGGTAAGCCTAAACCTAATTCAAATACTTCTAATTTTAGATGCTATGAGTGCACGAGTTCGGTCACATCAAGTCCGAGTGCCCAAAGCTAAAGAATAACGCATCAAAGACCAAGAAAGCGCTAACGCTACTTGGGAGGAGTTGTCGGAGGAAGAAGGCGATATCAAGCTCTAATGGCCAAGCCGACCGAGCCGCGACTCGAAAGCGAAGAAGTCAAGTCCGATGATGAGCTTCCATTCAAGACAAGCCACGGATCCGTATCCGGTTCAAAAGAATCATTAAGGGTAAGTCGGTCGTTACTTAATACTTTGTATGGTGCAATTAAATTTTTAAATAAGAAACTAGCTAAGTCCGAGTCCAAGGTCGAGACCCTAATTGAGGAGGTTAACCTTCTCAAACATGAGGTCTCCTAACCTCTTCGACTACTCGTATTCAAGAGGAGGACTCAACTCAAGTTGAAAAGCTTGAAGTTGAGAACTCGCTTTTGAAAACACAAGTCGAAGACCTTAGGAACGTTGGAAAGGTTCACTTTGGGATCCAAGGGACTTGACCTCTTACTTGGATCACAAAGGGCCGTGTACAACAAGGCCGGACTCGGGTTTAACTCAAATACAACCAATAAGTCATATATGTCTATAGTAAACCAACATAAGAAAAATGTCCAAGCATGGGTCCCTAAGACCACTTTGATTTCAACTTTAGGATCTAACATGTATTGGGTTCCCAGGACCAAATTCACTATGTGAATAGACCCACTCGATTCAATGGTCAGGGGAGCCAATACAAAATGTATTTTGTTAAGTCTTAGAAATTGCATGCTTAGTTTTTCCTTTATTTTTAGAATGGTTAGATAGGACTCATAACCAACTAAAATCCTGCGAAAAGATTGAGCCTCGGGAGCCTCTTTTCAAAAATAAACCAACTAAAATCCTCTGAAAAGATTGAGCCTCGGGGAGCCTCTTTTCAAAAATAACTAGTTAGACCAAGGCGTAGTCTCAAGTAAGTCGAGTTATCAATTTCTTGAAATTAGCTTTGTCTAAGGAAGTGGTCGTTGTTCCGATCAAAGAAGGCCTCTGTGCCTCGCCACGACCTGGAAGCTAATCTCTTGAAAAGATTACTTGATGAGCTTAGACTAAATCCGAATCTAACCTAATGTAGGTTAATTTAAATTCATTAAAATTAATCAAGTAAAATTGATAGTCATCTCACAATAACACATAGGAATAACATGTTTTGATCATGTAGATATTGGTGAGATGATTTAGGTTTAAAAACTTACAAACAACCCTTTAGTAATTCCAATATCCGATCCAACTACCTTATGTGTAGGATCAATAGATGTTGGACAGTGGTTGCTCCCGACACATGACCGGGGATCAACTCAAATTTTTGAAGTTACGATTCAAACGACAAGGATCGGTAGCCTTCGGAAATAACGGCAAGCTCAAAATCATCGGATCAGGTGATATTGAGCTCAACTCTAACTTTACAATTCAAAATGTCTTATTAGTAGAAAACTTTCAATATAATTTACTTAGTGTAAGCCAATTGTGTGATAACAATTATAAGGTCATATTTCTAGAAAATGAATGCGTAATCAAAATAAATGCAACATCTAAAATAATACTTAAAGGAACTAGGAGTAGCAACATCTACACAATAAATTTACCCAACTCCTCAACCAAGTGTCTTATGACACAGCAAGAGGAATCTTGGTTATGGCACCGAAGACTCGGACACTCGCACCCAAGACTCGTCCACAAGATGAGTCAGAGTGGCTTGTTTATAGGTTTGCCTAAACTAAACAACTTGGATAATAAAATATGTAATGCTTGTCAACAAGGTAAACAATCTAGGACACAACATCAATTAACTAATCAAGAACGAACCAAAAGTGTTCTTGAGCTCCTACATGGATCTATTTGATTCACATGGAGCTAAGTCACTCAATGGTAGTCAATTTTGCTTAGTCATAATTGTCGACTATTCTAGATTTACTTGGGTTAGGTTTATCAAACATAAAAATGATACCCTAGACCAACTAATCAATCTTTGTAGGTTAATCGAAAATCAAAAGAACCTTAAGATTAAAAGACTTAGAAGCGATCATGGTGGTGAATTCAAAACCACAGTTTACTGATTTACGTAACCTAAACGGATACCACCATGAGTTTTCATGTCCTAGAACCCCACAACAAAATGGGTTAGTCGAGCGGAAAAATAGAACCCTACAAGAAGCCGCTAGGACAATGTTAAACGAGTATAACCTACCCGATAGATTTTGCGGAGGCCGTTAGTACGGCTTGCTATGTCCAAAATAGGATCTTATGGTAAAGAGGCACCAAAAGACCTCGTGACGAGATTTATCACGATAAAATACCCATCAAGTACTTTAGGGTATTTGGATGCAAGGTACATATCTTAAACACTAAGGATTACCTAGGAAATTCAAATCCAAAACCTCTCTGGAACCTTTCTAGGATACTCAACCACCAAGAGAGCTTATAGGGTATACAATCACGACACTCTTAGAGTCGAAGAAACCATTAATATAGTTTTTGACGAAGGACATGAACCCGTTCAATCCTTAACAAAACCAACTAGCAAATCAACTTATAGCGAACCCGACTGATCTTGAACTTGAATCGTCCTAACCCAAGTCATCCTATCGACCAAGTGATAGATGACTCTAACCCAAGTCAAACTAGAACTCACCCAAGTCATCCTATCGACCAAGTGATAGATGACCCTAACCCGAGTCACACTAAGACTCAAACAAATCATCCTATCAATCAAGTTATAGGTGATCCAAATTTAGGGGTTCGAACTAGAGCTTCATATCGAAACCTTAGTCAAATCTCGTTAATTTCCAAAATCGAACCCAAAACTATTGAACAAGCACTTCTTGATCCCGACTGGATTATTGCTATGCAAGAAGAGCTAGCTCAATTCACTAGAAATGAAGTCTGGAATTAGTACCACCACCTAAAGAAAAATCAATTATTGGAACAAGGTGGGTATTTTGAAATAAACTTGATGATAAAGGTGAAGTAGTTAGAAATAAAGCTAGGTTAGTCGCAAAAGGGTTTAGTCAAGTCGAAGGTTTAGATTACGATGAGACCTACGCCCCCGTAGCCAGACTAGAGTCCATCCGAATGTTGTTAGCATATGCTGCACATCGAGGTTTTAAATTGTTTCAAATGGATGTCAAGTCAGCATTTTTGAATGGATACATTAAGGAAGAAGTTTACGTCAGTCAACCTCCCGGATTTGAAAATCTAGATAAACGACCATGTCCTTAGACTTAAGAAAGCCCTATATGGACTCAAACAAGCCCCAAGAGCTTGATGCGAAGGCTTTCGATCTATCTTAAGTCCAAAGGATTCAACCAAGGTTTAGTCGACCCAACCTTATTCGTTAAAACCGTAGGAAAAGAAATCTTTATAGCCCAAATCTATGTAGATGATATAATTTTTGGAACTACCAACTCGATCCTGCTAAACGAATTCATCTCACTTATGGAAAGTGAATTTGAAATGAATTTAGTGGGAGAGTTAAGTTTTTTCTTAGGTTTACAAATTAAACAAACTAAAGATGGAATATATTTACATCAACAAAAATATACTAAGGACTTAATAAATCGATTTGGAATGCAAGATGCTAAAATAATCAATACACCTATGGCAACTAATGTTAATATAAACGAAGATGTAGAAGGAAAACCCGTTGACCTAAAATACTATAGGAGCGCAATAGGAAGTCTCCTATACTTAACCGTGAGCCGACCCGACATTTTATTCGCGTGTAAGTATGTGCAAGGTTACAAACTGTATAAGGAGTCTCACCTAACCCTAGTCAAGCGTATCCTTAGATATCTAAAGGGCACGCTAAACGTAGGTATTTGGTACCCTAGATCTACCGAGTTTAATCTAATCGGCTACTCCGACTCCAACTATGCCGGTAGTAAACTCGATAGAAAGAGCACGAGTGGTTGTTGTCAAATCCTCGGCTCGAGTCTAGTAAGTTGGTGCGATGAGGAAGCATTGCGTTGCCTTATCTACCAAAGCCGAATACGTTGCGATGGGTGAGTGTGTCTCTCGGCTCTGGATGAAGCACACTCTCCAAGACTTTAGCTTAATCTTTAACAACATTAAAACCTACATAGATAACATTAGTTCAATTAACTTAACTAAAAATCCAATATGTCATTCTAGGACAAAACATATAGAAGTTAAACACCACTTCATTAGGGAACATGTAACTAATGGAACTATACAACTAGAGTATGTTGAGTCCAAATCAAACCTAGCGGACATCTTCACCAAACCACTACCCGAAGAATTTAGTTTATTAAGGCGAAAGTTAGGTATGTGCGTAATAGAGTAGGATTTAAATTTTTCTATATATGTACTCTACTTTTGCTTCTTTTATGAAATTAGCCTAAGTCTTACCTTAGAAATCATATACCTATAGATTTAAGGAGCCAACACATCTCACAACACATAGGACTAATGTGTTTGTGTACTTAGCCAAGACGCGTGAGATGTTAGGACCTTACTCACAGTTCGAAGTAGATTGATTGCATCGACATGAACCATGGAGTATAATTATTTAAAATTAATCAACTCCTTGAGACTTATTGATCATTCTATATCAATCAAGTCCAACCGAGTTGTACATTTTAGATGAACATATTTTCAAGCTTATTATTATTTTAAAAAAATATATATTTATATTGGGAACTTGCTTGGACTTACAAACCTTAAAATATATTTACAAACTTTTTGAGTTAAGGCAAAAGGGGGAGAAAGTCACAAAAGTAAGGAAGAAAGTAAACAAAATTATTACCTGTTATATTACCTTTTATATTAAGTACTTCCGTTTACTTAAGCAACTATTAAGGGAGTAAAATTATTTTTCAAGAACTCACCTTCGGTCAAGGAGGTTACCTCAAAGGGGAGAACTTGAAACAATAATATTTCTCACTCATGCTTAATCTTTATGCTAGCTCACTCATGCTTAATCTTTATGATAGCTCATTCATACTTAATCATTATGCTAGCTCATTCATATTTAATCATTATGCTAGCTCATTCATACTTAATCATTATGCTAGCTCATTCATATTTAATCATTATGCTAGCTCATTCATATTTAATCATTATGCTAGCTCATTCATATTTAATCTTTATGCTAGCTCATTCATGCTTAATCATTATGCTAGCTTCTTTGTTATGTAATTTTTCCTTAACTTTTGTGTCGGTTTGCCATGAATCAAAAGGGGAGATTGTTGGTGCAAGGGCACCAAAGTCGAACCGTATTTTGATTATGGCAAAAGGCTCAATAGTTAAGGGTATATTTGTTATCTTACGAGCTCAATTAAGTGTGCGAAATGCTAAAGTTGAGCGGAAGGTCTGCGACACCGGTGGGAACCGAGGTGGTCGGGCAACTTGAGAGGACTTGGAGGAAGCCGAGGTACTCGGGTGAAGACCGGAGCGAGGCTACAAGGTAAGCTCGTGTGAAAGCGAAGCAAGGGTCGTTAAGCGTAGATCCGACCCAATACCTCCAATGGAAGGTCTAGGTCGAGATCGGATGGTTAGAACCATCGTACTTTATATTTTAAGCTAACTTGTCTGCGGTCCAAAACCCTTTGACTTGATCAATGCTAGTCAAGTTCGACCTCGAGAAGAGCTCGAATTTCAAGGGGTGAATTTGGACTTGACTCGTGTTTTGGTACAAAGGGTGATGTGGCATCAAGGTGGACATCCAAACCATCACCAAGCTTCCTTGTGGTGGACGCCCAAAATAAGGTGAGTTGGCACAAGATGGTTGGCTCCCATGATGTGGCACAAGTTGAATGGCTCCAACAAGTTGGCGCCCAAGGAGGTTGGAGGTGGCACAAGGTGGTTGGATGAAACACCTCATCCTCAAGTTGGCGCCCAAGGAGGTTGGAGGTGGCACAAGGCGGTTGGATGAAACACCTCATCCTTGAGTTGGCGCCCAAGGAGGTTGGAGGTGGCACAAGGTGGTTGGATGAAACACCTCATCCTTGAGTTGGCGCACAAGGAGGTTGGAGGTGGCACAAGGTGGTTGGATGAAACACCTCATCCTTGAGTCCAAAGGATGTGGATGAACAAGTCTTGGGGATAAGAACTCACCTTGGACACTACCTATGTCTAAATTCATAGATCAATATCCATAAATAGACATGTTCAAGCCAAGCAAATAACAAGAATTCAAGAGCTCTCAACACTGCGTAACGCTACTACTACTCACATTTGCTACGACGAAGTGCCGACAACAGCTACATCTTCTACTTATAAGAGTTGTCGGTATATTTATTTAAGTTCTACTTCTTTAAATTGTCTTTGTGCTTTAATCGTAACAAGGAAAGGGGGAGTGTCCCTTTGCCTTGATTTCTTTTTGTAATCGTTGCTCCTACTTCCAACGAAGAGGAGTGGTTTTAGTGAATTGCCCTCCGTACGTGATCAAGGATCACTAGGGCCGTGGATTAGCAATCGAAAGATTGTGAACCACGTAAAAATATCTTGTCTACTTTATATTTCCGCTGTGCATTCTCTACTTGCTTTTTACTTATTGCAAAAGTTTTTAACGACACCGTATCGCTATTCACCCCCCCCTCTAGCGACACTTTCGATCCAACAATATCCACTAAATTGGTCGGGTCCACAAAAACTCTCCCTACATTAAAATTGGCAATAAGGGCACGGATTACTAAAGCATCAGTATGAGGGGTTATGACTCCCTCCAAGTCATTAGGACCAAAACCCAAAACAAATCCTCTAGATCTAGGCAAAGTGGTTATAGCTACACATTCCTCCCTAATATGTCTTTTCCGAGCCTGATTTGAATCTCCATTAGTGGAACCCCCAGAAATCATATTGATAGCACCCTTTACAACAGATTTGCCTAGAAGAATTATTCTGTGTGAAACCATTTCCCCTGTCTGAGCAAGCTGTACAGGGCGGTCAATAGGGGGTCTTAAATGATTTCCTCTGCCATAATTTCTGACCTAAGGCCTTTGTTGATAGAGAGTTGGGTTCATGACAATATTTCTGTTTATGAGATGAGTTCTCATAATTCTCTGCAACTCAGAATCTAACTGTTGGCATTCCTGAGTATTCGTCCCATAGTCTTGATCATAAGAACAGAAAGTAGAAGATGACAATTTTCTAGGCCCTCTAACAACTGCTAAATGACTTCTCAACAACTGCTGCTTTTCACAGATAGTCATAGCTCTTTCCTTAGAAACCCACAGCTGAGGAACAAACACAACACTCTCTCCCAAATACCGAGCATGTCTTAGCCACTCGATTCATCTCTTCGACATTTCTGTTATTTAATAGTCCCTTGAATCTTGTCGAGACTTTTGAGCATCTTCCAGATTAATAAAATTCTCAACCTGGGATAATAAAAACCTCAAAATCTGCTAGAGGCTTCTTAGCAAGAGAATTGAAGAAATCTCCTTCTCAGAGCCCTTGAGTGAATGCCCCTATTATCAAACCCAGCTCTACAGTAGGGACCTCCCATGGCTACTGAGTAAACCTCGCACATATTGTCAAAGGGTTTCCTGCTCTCTCTGCTTAAGATTGAAAAGACTCAATGGTTGAGGAAGATGTTTCTTAGAACAAGACAAATTCCTTAAAAATAATATTGAAAAATATTTAAATAAAGAGATGCTTTACAATTTTAATGTATTAAACCATTGCTGAGCAGGTCCTACTAATGTAGTAAGAAATACTCATCATTTAACTCCATTAGTATAATGATATAATAATACTATATTTTTAAATCTACCCAAATGTTCATAGGATTAGAGGAGCCGATATATTCGGGCATATAAGGTAATTGAAAGTGTCGAGGCAACTCTTTGTTCAGAATATTATTTGCAAAAGGACTCTACTCTTCAACCTTTAACATAGTATCCATGAAAGGAACTTCTTCATCAAACCTTCCTTCCCCTAGAGGAGCTACACACTTTTTCTTTCCCTTTGATTATTTACAAATTCATGAAGAATCGTTTCTAAGGTGAGAGATTCTGATTACTTCCTCTTCAGAATCATTCCCCAATGTATCATCTTCTTTTACTTCTTTAAGCGTATCTCTTTGAGACATCTGATCCATCATGACAGTCACCATGAGATCCTCCTTACACATAGGGTCTCAACGCCTTCTACTAGTACCCCCCTTAGAAGTACAAGATACAAATTTTTCCTCCTCCATTAGCTCCTTCATCATCCTATGGGTATTCACCATCACAACTGTTTATTCAAATTTTAATAGACGATGCCAATTTGATGGTGTCCTCTTCTTCGACCTACTTACATCTTCTTCTCCCTTCTTCAGATCCTCTTCTGATCGCCTTGGATCCTTGAATTGCGAGATGGATTTGTCACTTTAGAGAATAATGTTAAGAGTGGGTCAACTTCCCGGCACGGACCCTCCGATGCTCAAGTCAGATAGTGTAGGAGAATGAAGAAAATAAAATGCATAAAAAAGAAAGAAGAAGAAGATCTTTGAGGTACCAAATAGCAAAGAGAAAAACCAACCCCTTTCTCCTTCTACCTCTATCCCTTTTATAGGAGATTCATCCCGCTTCTTCTTGAAGTGGATTTACTTTAATGTCCCTTTCAGTCTATCAAGATGTAACCTCTTCTCCTGCCCCTTTTCAAAATAGTTCTTTTCGAACTCCCCACGTATTCTTAATCTCCCTACCAATCATTAATCAAATAAATATACAAAAAAAATATTAATAACACTTCTTTAACACATTCCTCATCACCTCCTATACCCAAAAATACCCCCATCCCCTTTTTCACCTTCTCCAGAAAGAATCCCAGAAAATCATGCATCACTCGGAGAATAGACTTACTACTCGGGAAATACACTAACAACTCGAGAAACATACTGACTACTTGGGAAATACACTAACAACTCTGGAAATGTACTAACTTGCTCGAGAAATACACTAATAAATCAAGAAACATACTAACTTCTCGGGAAATATATAATCTGCTCGGGATATACATAATCTGACCAGGAAAACCCAACTCTCGCATGCACTATGAACTATTCTTCTTCTCCCTACTTGGCACAGAAAATACACATAGGACTCGAGAATTATATACATTGCTTGGGAATTACAGACATCAATTGGGAAGTGCACATAATACTCTATCACCACAATTACTTAGTTCTGAGGATAAATAATCTTTTAACCCCAACTCAACTCGGGAATTACACATACTGCTCGTGAATTACATACATCGATTGGGAAATGCACATACTATTCTGCGAACATAATTACTTAGCTCTGAGAAAACTAAACTACTCACCTCTACTCAGCTTGGGAATTACTCATATTGCTCGAGAATTATATACATCGATTGGGAAGTGCACATACTACTTTATCAACACAATTACTTAGTGTTGGGATGTATACTGAAAAGTCTATCTTTTATATGAACATCTTTATTTTGAAATAAGAATCACATGATCATTGTTTGCATAATTTTATGGTTATGCATATTGTCTAATACATTACATTGTAGATAACATGGTGTGTAGTGTCACACGAAAGAACAAGTTATCGACTCCTTGTAAAGTATAAGTATAGGCTCACAACCGAGATGGCTTTGGACAAACCATTGGTATGGTTGTAGTGTGATTTGGTATTGGTTTGTCTTGAGCATAAAATCACACTAGTACACTTTGTGCGTATTGAGCAGGACCAACTTAGAGGTGATTCGATTTATTGCTGACTACATAATCGAATCAGACCTCATATATTATATTGTACATACTCTTAATCCCGATATAATAACGGGCACATATACTTAGTAGTCATTTCTTTGATTTACCAATGGGCGAGATTTATAGATTAAATCGATAGGCTCAGTAAGTTGGGAAATGATATTATTTATATGGTGTGTCGTTGATTATAGGAGGAAACCATGTCCTATATAATAGGATGATGATGTCCCCTTGAGGAGCTCATAAGGTTCATCATGTAAACCCTACAGGTGGACTTGGTCCGGCATGATGAAAAGGTTGAGTGGTACTACTCATGGAATTAGATGTTGATTAATTAATGGTCAGTAAATTAATTAATTGACGGACATTTGAGATCTTAAAAAAGGGGAGAAAATATACATATAATATATGGAGCCCATATTAACTTATGGGGGTTGGTGAGGTAGATCAATGATAATCCTTTAGTGGATTAGATTATCATTAATGGATCAGACTTTATATGAGCTTGATCCATTGGGTTGCCAAGATCCCACTCCTCCTCATGGTCCCTATTGTAGCCTATTAATACCTCATGAAGCTTTGATTCAATGGATAGAAATAAAACCTTAGATCCAATGGATAGAAACAAAACCTTAGATCCAATGGATAGAAACAAAATCTCTAGATCTGATGGTTGAGATTAAATCTCTAGATCCGACGGTTGAGATTAAATCCCTAGATCCAATGGTGGAGATTAAAACAAGGCTTCTCCCTAACTCTATAAAAGGAGGGCAAGCGGTGGGCGGCAACTTGAATCCAACTAGAGATAGGATTAGGGTTTTTGGGCGGCAAGGCATGGAGGCTAGGGTTTAGGGTTTGGCGGTATCAAATAAAGAAGGTCTTTCCTTTCTTCTTCTTCCCTCAAGGTGGCCGGCGACCTAGCAGCCTTTTCCAGCCATTGGCCGGCGTCCAAAACAGCCCCTCTCCCTCTCTTTGGCTGGTAAAACCTATGCTTAGGGTTCTCCCTTGGAGCTTTGGTTGGCATTCACCTATTCTCCTCTTCCTTCTTAGCCGGCAACAAGCTCCAAGGGATAAATGCTTTCAACCTTGGAGTTTGGTGGTTGGTTGAAAGAAGGAGAAGAGGCTTGTTTCTATTCTTTCTCTTGCTTTGGAAGAGCAAGGAAAAAAGATTAGTGATCTAGGAGCTTCAACTTTTGGTAGATCGTCGCCCACACGACGTCTGAAAGGAGAAAGGTCATACAATAGAAGATCGAGAGGTATATCGATTCTCTATTTTCATTTGTTACATGTTTATATTTGTTTTTCAATTATATGCATGATATATATTCTATTTTGTGGCTAAATATACTTCGACCCCGAACATAAACACAAAAGCCAGTGATCCGTACATCGTCTATTCCGCGGCTATTCGTGGAATAGAGTTGGTCGCTTGAACAACAAGTTTGTTCAAGTGACTACTCTAAACGAATAGCACGACGATGAAAATGTTGCTTGGGCAATCCCTCTTGTCAAGGATAAATTTTTTTATCCGGGGATGTAGAAGGGATCACCGTGAACAAGCGACTAAGTCAAGAGGGGAAGCGAAGTTTCCCCTCACCAAAAATTGGTATCAGAGCTACGATTTCCGATTTTGTGTGTTTAAGATTCGGTTACTCTTATGCATTTTTCATATATTATATGTGCCAGATAATAGTAGGATATTTGTAGGTTATCTCTTTGGTTGCAGGCATAAGATCCGACTATTATGGTCATATGTGTGTATGTGATTGTATGTGTGTAATAGTATATTTTGTTGAATCCTCGGGGTTGACGAGGCTAGTATTTAATTTTTTTTTAAAATAGATACGACATTGTTTAGCCACTCTTTTTATTTTAGTTTACTTTCGATCTAGATTTCATTTACACTCCCTCGTGGAGTATAGGATCGATGGATGTAAATTAAAATAGTTTTTAGTCTCGGCTCGGATCTCCGGATGGCTCGTACATGGCGTAGGAGGAGCGGACGAGAAGGCGATACGACGGGAGACATATTGAAGACAAAAGCCATAATAGTTGGAAATTTTTTATTTTTCATATTTATTTCTTATTGTTTGATATGCATGTCGTAGGCTAGAAAATTCCTCAATTTCAAATTACTAAGTCAGAGAGGGATATTTTTATAAATTCCCATGACCTCCATTACGATTTGACATGTGATGCAAACAAACTTGCGCGTCGGCTCTGAGTGACTTCCCCACCATCGAATGAGTTTGTTTGCGGATCACAAGGTCGAATATTGTTATAGGAAATTATTAAGGAGAGTGTGTACTTCCCCATCGGAAGGCACATAACACGAGATAATTACCTTGGTACCGAGTAATGGTGAACACTTAGATACAAATATAAGTATCCTCCCCATCGGAGTCACTGCTTTTATTTGTAGGGCAAAAGAGGAACCAACTATTAATTTTACTTGTCAAAAAGTTAGGTTGACAAGATAGTAAAATTAATGGGTAAAACCTTCTCTTACAAATGTAGAATTCGTATATGTCCACACTATCGTGGTGATGAACGAATATTTGTCGTGATACCGTTTCAAATTAATTACCGAACCCCCTAACTACACTAATATAGTATAGTAGATGGTCCGGATCATTTCCCAATGAGTGTAATAGACAGAATAGTAAACTTAAGATTTCTAATTATTGCTTTGGGTTTTTTATTGAAGATGGGGGTTTGCAATTTGAAAGATTAAGCCTACTGAACGAAAAGACAATGCACGTAATGAAACTCTAATCTAACTAAACTATGCTTGCGAAATAATTAAATAAAACATAAAGTAAGCATTTAAAAGCATAAAGGTAGTGCAAGAACTAAGAAAACAATTCAAGTGCAGAAGTTAAACCTAGTCTAACCCATTATAACAATGGAAAATTAAAGAAAACATCCTAATCTACTTGCATAACGTAAACTAATTCACTCAAGCATTTCATCGAACACCAGATAGGCACGAAGAAAATTAACCAAAGCACATGCAATTCAAAACATGGATGATCGTGATTTACAAACATTCAACTAATTAACAATCAAACAATCAAAACATGTAGATGCTGAAAATGGAGTTGCTGATCAATGTGAAGAAGTTGTCGGAGTTGTGGAAGACGAGTGGCAAGCGGCGGTGGAGAAGCTTCTGCTGGTCGGAGGTGCTGATGAAGAAGGCGGAGATGGATGGAGATCACCGGTCATCGGAGATTGGAGGGGATCCCCTTCCCTTTCCAGCCACCGGCGAGGAAGGGAAGGGTGCGGCGGCGGTTGGCTTGGCGTCGGGCGATTGTCGCGGAAGAAGAACTATGCCAGCTACCGATCAAGGGAAAATGTTGGATTTTTAAAGCCTTTTTCCTTGGCCGTCCGATCTAAGATGGATCAAATCTCAGCCGTCCAACAGAAGCAAGGTTAATTGCCTTGATGAATCAAATTAAGGGATGTGCATCCTACGGTTGAGAATTCTCCGACGTTAAATGAATGGATCTGATCAATCTGAAAGGATAATCATAATCGGTCGAATCCTGATGAACAGTCAAGATGTCCAAATCTAAATGTATGGACCAGATCACTCCAGATTTAGATGGATCGCTCAGATCAATCAGATCTCATCGGACAATCAAGATTAAATAGATTTGAACCCTTAATTAAATTGCCTCTTATCTTAATGAAGGTCTCATATTCTCTCAGCTTAAAATGCCCAATATGACCCTTCGATGAAGTCATATTTGATCCAACCTGAGTCTAGTCCAGTAGCTCATCTTGATCTCCTACAAACAAAGATAAAATTCGCATATAAGTCCAAAATTTAGGAGAATTTGCAGTAAGGTCCAAAAATATATCCAACTCATAAAACATGCAAATAATCGATAATTAATCACTAGAGAGGATAAAAATAGTGAGATTAAGGACCAAAATAACATGACAAAATGATAGTTATCATGTGGCATACAATATTCTCGGTGTTTTAAGGTGTTGGTTGATTTTAAAATTTTATTGTTTGAGGAATCAATAATTTTTTGAAATCTAATGTTTTGATCTATGTGATTCTTAGGTTTTCTTTCAAAATGACTTTCAACCCGCTTGTTGTGATACTGAAAGAGAATAAACTTACTGGACCCAACTATGTTGATTGGAAGAGGAATCTTGACATTGTCTTGACTGCTGAGGAATAAAAATTTGTACTCCTCGAAGAGTGCCCTCCTATGCCTGCAGATGATTCTGGGGAAAAGGAGAAAGAGAGTTATAAGAAGTGGATAAAGGCCAATGAGATGGCGTAGTGTTACATTTTGACATCTATGTCAAATGTACTACAACATCAGCATTAAGCCAAGCCCACTACTGATGACATGATGCTCAATCTCAAAGAGCTTTTCGGACACTAGAATCGGGCTGCTAGGCAGGAAGCCATGAGGAACTTGATGACGACCACCATGATCGAGGGAACACTCGTGAGGGATCATGTTCTCAAGAATAGACTGAGAATGACTAAGCCTCACAAGGTAAGTGGTGGTTTCTCTCGCTCTCATAAGCATGTAAGAGTGGAGTTCACTCAAGCTACTCATGGTTTATGAACTACCATATGCTTGCTTTTCTTCTACCTTCACCACTATATACACATAAGAATGCACAATCACTAAAAGCTTATTAAGAATGTAAGAGAAATATGAGTACAAGAAAAATGACAAGATCTGGGAAAGAAAAGAAAGATAAGAAATGAAATAGCTAAAGAAATGCAAGAAGAAGATATGAAAATACTGGAATGCTATACAAATGAGTACAAGAAAGTATTAACCTAAATTTTTCTTCCAACCCAATAAACATATAAACAACCTTTATCACATTCTTCAATACAAAACTACACATGATATACAATAAATCTCTCAATAACTGCAACAAAGGATGTCGTTAGCAAAAATACTATCCCACATAAATAAAAATGAATGACACCACATGTCAAAATTTTCACAATACTTTTTTTTTATTTCATGGGCACCCAATTTATTTTTTTTTCAACTTTTTTTTTCAGCTTTTTTTTCAACTTTTTTTCCAGCTTTCTCTTTCATCATTTTTTTCAAACTTTTTTTTTTCAACATGTAGTGCACTTCCCTATGCTCCAAGAAAGAAAACATTAAGCTTAGCTAAAAAGATAAAGAGCTGTTGGAATGTATACTGAAAGCCTAGCTCTTTTTGTATGAACATTTTATTTTGAAATAAGAATCACATGATCATTATTTACATTTTATATATTCATTATATATGTGTGCATATTGTCTGATATTTTACATTGTAGATAACGTGGTGCTTGGTGTGGCACAGAAGATCATGTTATCAGTACCTTGTAAAATATAAGTAAAGGCTCACAACCAAGATGGTTTTGGACAAACCATTGGCATGGTTGTAGTGTAGCTTGGTATTGTTTTATCTTGAACATAGAGTTACACTGGTACACTTTGGTGTATTGAGCAGGACCGATAGAGGTGATTCAATTTAGTACTGACTACATGTTTGAATCGGACCTCGGATATTATATTGTACATGCTCTTAATCCCGATATAATAACGGGCACATGTACTTAGTATTTATTTCTTTGATTTATCAGTGGGTGAGATTTAGATGGATTAAATCAATATGCCCGGTAAGTTGGGAAATAATATTATTTACATGGTGTGCTGTTGATTATAGGAGAAAACCGTGTCCTATATATTAGGTTGATGATGTCCCCTTGAGGAGCTCATAAGGTTCATCATGTAAACCCAGCTGGTTGACTTAGTCAACATGATGATAAGGTTGAGTGGTACTACTCGAGGAATTAGATGTTAATTAATTGATGGTCAGTGAATCAATTAATTGATGGACATTCGATATCTTAAACACGGGGAGATTAATGTACAAATAATATATGGAGCCCATATTGATTTATGGGGGTTGGTGAGGTAGTTCAATGATGATCCTCTAGTGGAATGGAACATCATTGATGGATCAAGTTTATGTGGTTCCGATCCATCGGGTGGCCAAGACCCAACTCCTCCTTATGGTCCCTATCGTAGCCTAATATAATCCTTGTGAAGTCTAGATCCAAGAATGTAAAACAAAACCTAGAACCAACGGTTGGGATTAAATCCCTAGATCCGGTGGTTGGATGAAACCCTAGAACCAACGATTGGGATTAAATCCCTAGATTCGATGGTTAGGATGAAATCCTAGAATCGACGGTTGGGATTAGATCCTTAGATCCGACGGTTGGGATAAAACCCTAGATCCGACGGTTGGGATGAAACCTTAGATCCGACGGTTGGGATGAAATCCTAGATCCGATGGTTGGGATTAAACCCTAGATCCGACGGTTGGGATAAAACCCTAGATCCGACGGTGGAGATTAAATCCCTAGATCCGACGGTGGAGATTTAAGGAGGCTTAAGCCCTATTCTATAAATAGATAGCTAGGGTTGGGCGGCAAGGATGATCAAGGAATTGGAATTAGGGTTTGGCTCATCCTCAAGTGGGCGGCTAGGGTTCATTGGGCGCCTAGGGTTTTGGAGCTAAGAAGTGGGCGGCAACCTCCTTCCTTCAAGTTGATTGCCGACGCCCATCCTCCTCCATGAACTCTTGGCCGGTGCCCATCCTAGAGGTCTCTCCCTTCTTCCTTGGCCGGCGGTTCTCCTCCCATTGGTGGCCGGTTCTCTTCCTCCTCCCTATTCTCCAAAGTGGCCGGCGGCAACTCTTCTTGAAGTTGGCCGGCGCATCATCCATTGCTCCTTGGCCGGCGGTTGCACCAAATTCCCTAATTTGGTGGCCAATTCTAGATAGGAAAGGTATTTGTGAGTTCTTCTCTTTGTTCGCAGCGGACAAGGTAGAGAAGAAAGCGATCTAGAAGGCTTCTACTCGTGGAGGATCTTCGTCCACACGTCGTCCACGAGAAGGATAGGACATACGGTAGAAGATCGTGAGGTATAAAGTTATTTTAACTTTATGTACAGATCTGAGCATGTTCTTATTTGTTTTGATTATGCATGTGTGTGTATGAATATATATTGTATAATCATGGACCCCGAAGACAAACACAAAAACCGGCGATCCATCCGTCGTCTCTTCCGCGGCTAACCAACTAGAAGAGTTGTGTTGCTTGAACAACTAGTTTGTTCAAGCGACCACTCAAGTTGTTAGCACGACGACGAATAGGTTGTGCTAAGGAAGCTCATCCCATCCGGATTAATTCTTTCATTAGTGAAAATTTTAATCCGGGGACATGGGAGCCAATGAGCCTCCGAAGCATCCACCTAACAATTGGTATCAGAGCCACGGTTTCCGGTTTTGTGTGTTTTGGATTCGGTTAATTTTTTATGCACTTTTTCATATATTATATGTGCCGGATAATAGTAGGATATGCGTAGTTTAACTCTTTGGTTGCATGCATTAGATCCGACTATTATGGCTATGTGTGTGTATGTGAATGGATGTGTGTAAAAAATTATTATTTGAATCGTCGGGGTTGACGAGGCTAGATTAGTATTTAATTTTTGTAATTAAATACGGCATTGTTTAGCCGATCATTTTAGTTTACTTTCGATCTAGATTATTTGTACACTCTTTCATGGAGTATAGGATCGATGGATGTAAATAAAATGATTTATCTCGGCTCGGAACTCTTTGGTGACTTGCGTACGGGAAAAGATGGAGCGGACGAGGTGGCGACACGACGGGATGCATATTGGAGGACAATGCCATAATAGTTGGAAAAATTCTGTTTTTTCCATATTTATTGCTTATTTGTTTTATATGCATGTTGTGTATGATTTAAAATTCCTCATTTGCAATTTACTAAGTGGGAGAGGGAGATTTTAATTAATTCCCGTGGCCTCCATTACAATTTGACGTGTGATGCAACAAACTTGCGCGTTGGCTCTGAGTGCCTTCCTCCCCATCGGATGGGTTTGTTTGCGGATCACTAGGTCAAATAATGGTTATAGGAAATTATCTAGGAGCATGTGTACTTCCACAGCGGTAAGGCACATAATCCAAAATAATTCCCTTAGTATCGTGTAATGGTGCACACTTAGATGCAAATAAAAGTATCCTCCCCATCGGAGTCACTGCTTTTATTTGTAGGGCCAAAGAGGAACCAACTATTAATTTTATTTGTCAAAAAGTAAGGTTGACAAGATAATAAAATTAATGGGTAAAACCTCCTCTTACAAATGTAGAATTCGTATACGTCCACACTGCGTGGCATGCGACATTCTCGGTGATTTGAGGTGTTGGTTGATTTTGGGATTTTATTGTTTTGAGGAATCAATAATATTTGAAATCTAATATTTTGATCATTGTGATTTTTAGGATTTTCAAATGGCTTTCAACCCACTTGCTGTGATTTTAAAAGAAAACAAACTTACTGGTCCAAACTACATTGATTGGAAAAGAAACCTGGATATTGTCTTAACTGGAGGAGTACAAATTTGTACTCTTCGAGGTCTTTCCTCCTAAGCCCTCCGATGACTCTGATGAAAAGGAGAAAGAACGTTATAAGAAATGGGTTAAGGCAGATGAGATGGCGCGGTGTTACATTTTGGCATCTATGTCAAATGTCTTTGCAACATCGACATCGAGCCATAGCTATGCTTATGACATGATGTTAAATCTCAAGGAACTTTTTGGACATCAGAGTAGGACGGCTAGGCAGGAGGCGATGAGAAACTTGATGATGACCACCATGATCGAGGGAACACCCGTTAGGGATCATGTTCTCAAGATGATGGCTCATCTTAATGAGATGGAAGTCCTCAGAGCTGAGATCGATGGGGAAACCAGTCGATATCATTCTCGATCTCTGCCTAGGAGTTTTGGCGATTCGCCTCAACTACAACATGAACAAAAGGTTGTATTCGTTGGCGGAGCTTGACGTGAACTCCGAGGCGAGGGCTTTTTTCGAGTGCTCAAGCCATGGTCGCTCGAAGGTTTCTTCCTCTAAAGCGAAAGGTAAGAAGAAGAAGAAACAAGGTGGAGGCGAAGAAAGTGGCGATGGGACCTCGGCGAGGAGTGAAGAAGCGAAGGCAAGTGCTTCACTTGCAAGCGTGATGGACATTGGAAGGCGGACTGTCCTCACGAAAGAACAAAGGTATATCTTCTTGTTTAGTTGTTGAAACATGTTTAGCGGTGTTATCTACCGATTGCACGGTGTGTAGATCTGAGAGCCAGATCATGTCTCAATACTTTGCGGGGGTTCGAAACAGGCGACTAGTGAGGAGAGATTCACATCTTCATGGGCAATGCTTCAAAGGTGGCGGCTATTGCAGTGGGAGACGTTTATTTATCTTTTGATAGGAATAAAGTTTTGCTATTGAGAAATTGTCAAAATGTACATACTTTTAGAAAGAATTTAATTTAAATTGTTTATGGATGGATATTCTGTTTCTTTTAATGACAAAGTGGTTATAAAAGGAATAGGAGATTATCTGATACAGTACATTGGTTGGCAATTTATATACTCTTGAACCAAAAACTCCCACGATGCATATAAATCAATAACTCATCTTCTAAGTCTAATAAGAGAAAAGAACCTTGTGAAATAGACAAACATATCTTTGGCATCTAAGGCTTAGTCATATTAACCTAAGCGAATTCAAAGGTTGATAGGTGATGGACCTTTGGGTTCATTAGTGGTGGAGGATCTCCCAACTGCGAATCTTGCTTGGAAGGTAAAATGACCAAGAGGCCTTTCAAGGCCAAGGGGTATAGAGCCAAAGATGTGTTAGAATTGGTTCATTACGATTTGTCGGTCCTATGTCTATCCAGGCAAGAGGTGGCTTTGAATACTTCATCTCATTTATAGATGATTATTCAAGGTATGGATACATTTACTTGATGCGCAAGTCTGAATGCTTTGACAAGTTCAAAGAATTCAAGACTGATGTGGAGAACCATCAAGGTAAAAGTATCAAGACATTACGATCGATCGTGGTGGCAGTACCTCTTGGGAGAGTTTAGGAGTTACTTATCGGAGGTGGGATTCAATCCCAATTATGCACTTTGGCACACCCAGAGAATGGTGTAGCGGGCGAAGGAATAGGACTCTTATGGAGATGGTCGGATCGATGATGAGTTATTAGAGTTACTGTTTAGTTCTGGGGTATGCTCTGGATCTGCAATGTACACATTACGAACTTGGTTCCATCTAAAGTCGATACCCTCTACTCCCTGAGTTGTGGGTGGGCGAAAGCCTAGTCTAAGACATATTGGATATGGGGTAGTCGGCACATGTCTTTGAAGGGAGATCTTTGGTAAGTTGGAATCTCTGCAGTGCGCTTGTTTGTTGGCTACCCTAAGGAAGCGAAAGGTGGTTTTATTTTATAATCCTAGAGATCGAGAGGTGATCGTTAGCACGAGCCTTGATTTCTAGAGGAGGATTATGTAATGAACCACAAAGCCCAAGTAGGATTGTTCTTGAGGAGTTGGCGAGGAAGTCCACCGATAGCCGTACAAGAGGAACACCACAAGTCACCCACGCGTGTCCTGAGCATACACGGGAGGCACCTGGTAGTAGTGGGAGGGTTGCTAGACAACCCAGAGATTCATGTTTTGGGAGAGTCTTGGACTTAGTCACAGTGAACATGAACGATCCTGGACATATGACGAGGCAATCCAAGATAGAGATCACGTTATCTTGGCAAAGAGTGATGAATTCAGAGATAGAATCTATGAATTCTAATCAGGTCTGGGAGCTAGTAGAGCCACCCGATGGTGTAAAACCATTGGATGCAAGTGGATCTACAAGAGAAAGAGAGCAGTAGACGGGAAGGTTGAGACCTTCAAAGCTAGGCTTGTTGCGAAAGGGTATACTCAGAAAGAGGGTATCGATTATGAGGAGACCTTTTAGTAGCTATGCTTAAGTCTATCGGATTCTCTTATCTATAGTGCTCATATGGATTATGAGATTTGGCGGATGGATGTCAAGGCGGCTTTCCTTAAGAAGTCTTGAGGAGAACATCTATATCGGCAACAGAGGATTCATTGCTAAAGGCAAAAGGCATCTTGTATGTAAGCTTAATCGGTCCATTTATGGATTGAAGCAAGCTTCTAGATCTTGGAACATCCGCTTTGATGAGGTAATCGATCATATGGATTTATTCAAAGTCGGATGAGCCTTGTGTATACAAGAGATGTGATGAAGCGTAGTGGTGTTTCTTGTACTATACGTAGATGACATTTTGTTAGTTGGCAAACAATATCAAAGTGTTATCGGACGTAAGGGTATGGTTGTCAAGCAGTTTGATATGAAGGACTTGGGAGAAGTGGGACACATCCTTGGGATCAAGTTATAAGGGATCGCAAGAAAGGATGTTGTGCTTATCTCAAGCTTCATACATTGACACTATCCTTGCTCGTTTTAGCATGCGAGAACTCCGAAGGTTTTACCTTTGTTTTAGACATGGAGTTCCTTTATCTAAAGAGATGTGTCCCAAAAACATCAAAGGAGATAGAGGACATGAAGGCGGTTCCTTATGCTTCGGCAGTAGGAAGCCTTATGTATGCTATGCTATGTACGAGACCGAATATCTGCTTTGTCGTGGGAATGGTTAGCAGATATCAGAGTAATCCTGGACAGGGACATTGGACTGCGGTAAAGCATATATTGAAGTACCTGAGAAGGACTAGGGATTATATCTTTGGTTTAAGGCGATCAATTAGTCACTCGTGGGTTACTGATTGGATTTCCAATCAGATAGGGACAAGAGTAAGTCTACCTCGGGGTTTGTGTTTACTTTTGGAGGTGGAGCCATAGCATAGAGGAGTGTCAAGCAGAAATGCGTGGCGGACTCTACCATGGAAGCTGAGTATGTGGCAGCCTCTGAGGCAGCCAAGGAAGCTGTATGGCTCAGGAACTTCTTGATGGACTTGGATGTGATTCCTGGTTTGCCCAAAACTATCACAATTTATTGTGATAATAGTGGTGCAGTTGCAAACTCGAAGGAACCACGAGCCCATAAGGCGAGTAAACACATAGAGCGCAAGTACCACCTCATATGAGAGATCGTAAAGCGAGGAGAAGTTGCTGTCGCCAAGATTGCATCAGAGGATAACCTGGCGGATCCATTCACTAAGGCCCTACCAGCGAAAGCGTTTGATAGGCATGTGGAGGACATGGGGATCAGATGTATGGCAGAGTGATGATGGCATAGTCTTTTAGTATAAGTGGGAGATTGTTGGAATGTATACTGAAAGCCTAGCTCTTTTTGTATGAATATTTTATTTTGAAATAAGAATCACATGATCATTATTTGCATTTTATATATTCATTATATATGTGTGCATATTGTCTGATATTTTACATTGTAGATAACATGGTGCTTGGTGTGGCACAGAAGATCATGTTATCAGTACCTTGTAAAATATAAGTAAAGGCTCACAACCAAGATGGTTTTGGACAAACCATTGGCATGG
Source organism: Wurfbainia villosa (assembly GCA_025175895.1). Classification (NCBI taxonomy): domain Eukaryota; kingdom Viridiplantae; phylum Streptophyta; class Magnoliopsida; order Zingiberales; family Zingiberaceae; genus Wurfbainia; species Wurfbainia villosa. Next base: position 24,241,519 of record CM046009.1, on the reverse strand, counting down.
TTGTAGTGTAGCTTGGTATTATTTTGTCTTGAACATAGAGTTACACTGGTACACTTAGGTGTATTGAGAAGGACCGATAGAGGTGATTCAATTTAGTACTGACTACATGATTGAATCGGACCTCGGATATTATATTGTACATGCTCCTAATCCTGATATAATAATGGGCACATGTACTTAGTATTTATTTCTTTGATTTATCAGTGGGTGAGATTTAGATGGATTAAATCAATATGCCCGGTAAGTTGGGAAATAATATTATTTACATGGTGTGCTGTTGATTATAGGAGGAAACCGTGTCCTATATATTAGGTTGATGATGTCGCCTTGAGGAGATCATAAGGTTCATCATGTAAACCCAGCTGGTTGACTTAGTCAACATGATGATAAGGTTGAGTGGTACTACTCGAGGAATTAGATGTTAATTAATTGATGGTCAGTGAATCAATTAATTGACGGACATTCGATATCTTAAACACGGGGAGATTAATGTACAAATAATATATGGAGCCCATATTGATTTATGGGGGTTGGTGAGGTAGTTCAATGATGATCCTCTAGTGGAATGGAACATCATTGATGGATCAAGTTTGTGTGGTTCCGATCCATCGGGTGGCAAAGACCCAACTCCTCCTTATGGTCCCTATCGTAGCCTAATATAATCCTTGTGAAGTCTAGATCCAAGAATGTAAAACAAAACCTAGAACCAACGGTTGGGATTAAATCCCTAGATCCGGTGGTTGGATGAAACCCTAGAACCAATGGTTGGGATTAAATCCCTAGATCCGATGGTTAGGATGAAATCCTAGAATCGACGGTTGGGATTAGATCTTTTGATCCGACGGTTGGGATAAAACCCTAGATCCGACGGTTGGGATGAAACCTTAGATCTGACGGTTGGGATGAAATCCTAGATCCGATGGTTGGGATTAAACCCTAGATCCGACGGTTGGGATAAAACCCTAGATCCGACGGTGGAGATTAAATCCCTAGATCCGACGGTGGAGAATAAAGGAGGCTTAAGCCATATTCTATAAATAGATAGCTAGGGTTGGGCGGCAAGGATGATCAAGGAATTGGAATTAGGGTTTGGCTCATCCTCAAGTGGGCGGCTAGGGTTCATTGGGCGGCTAGGGTTTTGGAGCTAAGAAGTGGGCGGCAACCTCCTTCCTTCAAGTTGATTGCCGGCGCCCATCCTCCTCCATGAACTCTTGGCCGGCGCCCATCCTAGAGGTCTCTCCCTTCTTCCTGGCCGGCGGTTCTCCTCCCATTGGTGGTCGGTTCTCTTCCTCCTCCCTATTCTCCAAAGTGGCCGGCGGCAACTCTTCTTGAAGTTGGCCGGCGCATCATCCATTGCTCCTTGGCCGGCAGTTGCACCAAATTCCCTAATTTGGTGGCCGGTTCTAGATAGGAAAGGTATTTACGAGTTCTTCTCTTTGTTCGCAGCGGACAAGGTAGAGAAGAAAGCGATCTAGAAGGCTTCTACTCGTGGAGGATCTTCGTCCACACGTCGTCCACGAGAAGGATAGGACATACGATAGAAGATCGTGAGGTATAAAGTTATTTTAACTTTATGTACAGATCTGAGCATGTTCTTATTTGTTTTGATTATGCATGTGTGTGTATGAATATATATTGTATAATCATGGACCCCGAAGACAAACACAAAAACCGGCGATCCATCCGTCGTCTCTTCTGCGGCTAACCAACTAGAAGAGTTGTGTTGCTTGAACAACTAGTTTGTTCAAGCGACCACTCAATTTGTTAGCACGACAACGAATAGGTTGTGCTAAGGAAGCTCATCCCATCCGGATTAATTCTTTCATTAGTGAAAATTTTAATCTGGGGACATGGGAGCCAATGAGCCTCCGAAGCATCCACCTAACAAGAGCATGGCTAGCTCATGGTGATCAAACACGACTTGCCTATGCTAACACTAAATTCTCCTGAGATACTCTCTCCCCCACACTTAAACTTTTGTCCGTCCCGGGGAAAATACTCATCATGGAACATCCAATATTTCACATCTAAAAATAGAAATGAAGAAGAAAAATGACATGATGAAAATGTAGAAAAGATAATGGGATAAATAATGAAAATGATATGACATGTGATAGGAAAATTATTCGAATATCATGTGACAACAAAAGAAGTAAAGGGAAACAAGTGAGATTGCCTTCATAGTAATCATGCAAACCTATGGTTGTGTGATCTCGAAAGAATCAAAGCAAGTTCTAGAGTTATAATGACCACAAGTGCACCACACACAAGCAATAAAAACAGACACAATCCTCACTAGGAATGAAAAAAAATCATCTCAATATATCAACATAAAACCCATCACCAAGTAGTAACCATATGCAATCAAATAATCCATTCAAGTCAATAAATCCAAAAATTTGACAATCAAATTTAACTAGCTTTCACGACTTATAAAATGATATAAAGGAATGCATAGGAAATTTATTTGAAAAATTGACAAAACAAAAACTCAACAACCAAAACTTAACAACAAAAACAAAAACAAATGAAGTAAAAGAAACATATATACAAAGGAAAAGAAAAGAGGTGAGATGGAGCAAACTCCCCTGAGGTCCTAGCGGTTGAAAAAGATTTAGCAGGAGGAGCCACTCAGGCAGTGGAGTGCTCCGAAAGAAATTCCGTCCCGGTGGTTGGAGAAGATTCAGTGTAAGCATCCATGCCGGTAGTGGGATGGACAGAATGGGGGTGAGCGCTTTCATGGTATCATCAGAATAGGTCCATGTCGATCCCTCCAATATGATCGCCGCATCATATGTAATCTCTGGTGGTGGGAGGTGATTCAGAAAAAGTGTCCATCCTTGGGGCTGGATTATTGCATATGTTGTTAGGGCCTTCATCAACAAAATTCTTGGAGTCTTCAGCTCAAATAGAAGTGTCCAGTCTGGGGGAAAAATCCAGCTATCCATCACTCCTCCATCAGGCTTATCAAGTGGTTGCACAGCTAAACATAAAAATTCTGTAGGCACTGTCTCATCTGCAACATCATCTGTAATAAAACTGCAAATATGAGTAGCTGCCAACTCACTAACATCATCCTCAACTAATTTTTCTAACCCTGCTTCCACTGCAGATATCTTAGTATCAGCGGCATAAATAGCATCACAAAATAAATCCAAGCCACTAGTATCATCATCCACTTTATCTGCTACAATAGCAACTTCATCTACAAATTCACATCCATCAGTATCTACAATAACATCACAGCACAAAGATTCATAGGAGTCCTGTGGAGCGGCTAAATCATAGACATGCTCATCACTCACTCTACAATCCATCTCCCTAAGCGCATCGATATCCATAGAAATGGTCTTTGACAAAGGCTGAAAGGAATCCTCTGCTTGTATATGACTAATGGATGATGCAATTTGATCTAGCTGGATTTGTAAATTTTGTAGCTTTTCTTGTTGTCGTTGATGACTATTCCTCATTTAGTGCTGCAATATTGCTAGCTGCAAGAACTTTTCTAGTGTATTTTCTTGACTGAGAGCAAGGGTTTCTTCATTGTAGTTTTGATATATTGGACTCTGATATGTTGGAAAAGGTTGATCATGTTGTTGTTGCTCATTTCCATTATCAAAGCTCTGATGACCAGTCCACCCTAAATTGTTGAATTGAGGTTGAGGAATGTTCTGTTGTGTGCTTCCATACTTGAACCCTGAATGATCCATCCAACCCTAATTATAGGTATTTGAAAATGATTCATACCTATTCTATTGTTGAGGTTGGAAGTACTCATGCTGCTTTGAAATTCGTTGGGGCTGATAATATTGCATTGAAGAATCTCCCCAATCATAACTATAAGAACTAAGAGTTGGATCGTAAATGTTCTGATATTCTCGTGGGTAGCTCTGAGGCTCAATAGGAAAAACACTCTGCTGCTCATTTTGGTCTGAATAATAAGTCTGATTGAAGTCTCCAAATCGCTGATAATAAGGATCCATGTTTAAAGAAATTTCCTGTTCTTTCCTGCAATTATAACAAATAATATCAAAAGACACAGGAAATAGATATGACCAAATACATGGATATACAAGAAATAAAATAATGCAGCCCTAAACAAAAATTTTGATTTTTGAATTATTTTTTTTTAGAAAAATGGACAAACAATCCTAAGTCTACCAAGCATCATTACACTCCACGGCAACGGCACCAAAATTTGATGAACGAATATTTGTCGTGGTACCGTTTCAAATTAATTACCGAACCCCCTAACTACACTAATATAGTATAGTAGATGGCTCGGATCGTTTCCCAACGAGTGTAATAGACAGAATAGTTAACTTAAGATTTCTAATTATTACTTTGGGTTTTCTATTGAAGATGGGGGTTTGGAATTTAAAAGATTAAGCCTACTGAACGAAAAGACAATGCATGTAATCAAACTCTAATCTAACTAAACTATGCTTGCAAAGTAATTAAATAAAACATAAAGTAAGCATTTAAAAGCATAAAGGTAGTGCAAGAACTAAGACAACAATTCAAGTGCAGAAGTTAAATCTAGTCTAACCAATTATAACTATGGAAAATTAAAGAAAACATGTACTTGCATAACGTAAACTAATTCACTCAAGCATTTCATCGAACACCAGATAGGCACAAAGAAAATTAACCAAAGCACATGCAATTCAAAACATGGAAGATCATGAATTACAAACATTCAACCAATTAACAATCAAACAATCAAAACATGTAGATGCTGAAAATGGAGCTGCTGATCGATGTGAAGAAGTTGCCGGAGCTGTGGAAGACGAGTGGCAGGCGGCGATGGAGAAGCTTCTGGTGGTCGAAGGTGTTGATGAAGAAGGCAGAGATGGCTGGAGATCACTGGTCACCGGAGATTGGAGGGGATCCCCTTCCCTCTCCGACGACCGGCGAGGAAAGGAAGACCGTGACAATGGTTGGCGTGGCGTCGGGCGATTGTCGCGGAAGAAGAACTATGCCAGCTACCGATCAAGGGAAAATGTTGGATTTTTAAAGCCTTTTTCCTTGGCCGTCTGATCTAAGATGGATAAAATCTCAGCCGTCCAACTGAAGCTAGGTTAATTGCCTTGATGAATCAAATTAAGGGTTGTGCATCCTACGGCTAAGAATTCTCCGATGTTAAATGAATGGATCTGATCAATCTGAAAGGCTAATCACAATCGGTCGAATCCGGATGAACGGTCAAGATGTCCATATCTAAATGTATGGACCAGATCACTCCAGATTTAGATGGATGGCTCAGATCAATCAGATCTCATCGGACGGTCAAGATTAAATAGATTTGAACCCTTAATTAAATTGCCTCTTATCTTAATGAAGGGCTCAGATTCTTTCAGCTTAAAATGCCCAATATGACCCTTCGATGAAGCAATATTTGATCCAACCTGAGTCTAGTCCAGTGGCTCATCTTGATCTCCTACAAACAAAGATAAAATTCACATATAAGTCCAAAATTTAAGAGAATTTGCAGTAAGGTCCAAAAATATATCCAACTCATAAAACATGCAAATAATCGATAATTAATCACTAGAGAGGATAAAAATAGTGAGATTAAGGACCAAAATAACATGACAAAATGATAGTTATCATGTGGCATACAATATTCTCGGTGTTTTAAGGTGTTGGTTGATTTTAAAATTTTATTGTTTGAGGAATCAATAATTTTTTGAAATCTAATGTTTTGATCTATGTGATTCTTAGGTTTTCTTTCAAAATGACTTTCAACCCGCTTGTTGTGATACTGAAAGAGAATAAACTTACTGGACCCAACTATGTTGATTGGAAGAGGAATCTTGACATTGTCTTGACTACTGAGGAATAAAAATTTGTACTCCTCGAAGAGTGCCCTCCTATGCCTGCAGATGATTCTGGGGAAAAGGAGAAAGAGAGTTATAAGAAGTGGATAAAGGCCAATGAGATGGCGTAGTGTTACATTTTGGCATCTATGTCAAATGTACTACAACATCAGCATCAAGCCAAGCCCACTACTGATGACATGATGCTCAATCTCAAAGAGCTTTTCGGACACTAGAATCGGGCTGCTAGGCAGGAAGCCATGAGGAACTTGATGACGACCACCATGATCGAGGGAACACTCGTGAGGGATCATGTTCTCAAGATGATGGCTCATTTGAATGAGTTGGAAGTCCTCGGAGCTGAGATCGATGGGGAAACCCAGGTCGATATCATTCTCTAGTCTCTACCTAGGAGTTTTGAGCAGTTTCTCTTGAACTACAACATGAACAAGAGGTTGTATTTATTGGCGTAGCTTCTGACAAAACTCCAGGTGACAGAGGGGCTATTTCATCAGAGTGCTCAAGCGCATGCCATGGTGACCCAAAAAGTTTCTACTTCTAAGCCGAAAGGCAAGAAAAAGAAACAAACTGGGGCGAAGGCAGTGGGAGGAACTCAGGGAGGAGTGAAGAAGCCGAAAGGCAAGTGCTTCACTTGTAAGCAGACTGGACACTGGAAGAAGGACTGTCCCAACCGCAAGCAGAACAAAGGTATATCTTTTGGTCTAGTCGTTGAAACATATTTAGCGGTGTTATCTACCGGCACCTGGTGTGTAGATACGGGAGCCACTGATCATGTCTGCAATACTTTATAGGGGTTTTAGGAAACCAGACGACTGACTAAGGGGGAGATTACCGTATACTTGGGCGATGCCACGAAGGTGGCGCCTATTGCAGTGGGAGGCATTTATTTATCTTTTGAGAAAAATAAAGTTTTGGTTCTTAAGAATTGCCTTTATGTACCTTTATTTAGAAAGAATTTAATTTCAGTTTCTAAATTGTTTATGGATGGATATTCTATTTCTTTTAATGATAGAGTTGTTATAAAAAGGAATAGGGGCATTATCTGTTCAGGTGCATTGATAGGAAATTTATACACACTTGAACCAAAACCTCCCATGATGCAAATTGAAGTTAATAACTCATCTTCTAATTCCAATAAGAGAAAAGAACCTTCGAAGATGAACCAAACATATCTTTGACATCTTAGGCAAGGTCATATTAACCTAAGCAGAATTCAAAGGTTGATAGTTGATGGACCTTTGGGTTCATTAGTGGTGGAAGATTTCCCAACCTGCGAATCTTGCTTGGAGGGTAAAATGACCAAGAGGCCTTTTAAGGCCAAGGGGCATAGAGCCAAAGATGTGTTAGAATTAGTTCATTCTGATTTGTGTGGTCCTATGTCTATCCAGGCTAGAGGTGGTTTTGAGTATTTTGTCTCTTTTATAGATGATTTTTCGAGATATGGAAATATTTACTTGATGCGCCACAAGTCTGAATACTTTGACAAATTCAAAGAATTCAAGGCTGATGTGGAGAAACATCAAGGTAAAAGTATCAAGACACTGCGATCTAATCGTGGTGGTGAGTACCTCTTGGGAGAGTTTTGGAATTACTTATCAGAGGCTGGGATTCAATCCCAATTATCTGCACCTGGCACACCCCAGCAGAATGGTGTAGCAAAGCGAAGGAATAGGACTCTTATGGAGATGGTTAGATCAATGATGAGTTATTCTGAGTTGCCAGATTCGTTCTAAGGATATGTTCTAGATACGGCGCTGTACATACTGAACTTGGTTCCATATAAATCAGTGCCTTCTACTCCCACAGAATTGTGGACTGGGCGAAAGCCTAGTCTAAGACATATTCGGATATGGGGGAGTCCAGCACATGTGCTGAAGGCAGATGCTGGTAAGTTGGACCTCGTACAGAAGTACGCATGTTCGTTATCTATTTTAGAGGAACGAAGGGTGGTTTGTTTTATAGTCCTAGAGATCAGAGGGTGATCGTTAGCACGAATGCCAGATTTCTAGAGGAAGACTATGTGATGAGCCACAAGCCCAAGAGTAAAATTATTCTTGAGGAATTAAAAGGGGAAGTCACTTCTTCAGTACCACCGGTACAAGAGGATATACCACAAGTCACTGCACCGCGTGTCACAGAGGATATACAGGTAATACCTCATCGTAGTGGGAGGGTTGTTAGACAACCTGATAGATTCATGTTCTTGGAAGAATTTTCTGATTTGGTCCTTGGTGAACATGAACCTGATCCCTGGACATATGACGAGGCAATCCAAGATAAAGATGCAGTATCTTGGCAAAGTGCAATGAATGCTGAGATTGAATCTATGGATTCAAATCAGGTCTGGGAGCTAGTAGAACTACCCGATGGTGTAAAAACTATTGGATGCAAGTGGATCTACAAAAGAAAGAGAGGAATTGACGGAAAGGTTGAGACCTTCAAAGCGAGGCTTGTTGCGAAGGGGTATACTCAGAAAGAGGGTATCGATTATGAGGAGACCTTTTGGTCGTGGCCATGCTTAAGTCTATTCGGATTCTCTTATGCATTGCAGCTCATATGGATTATGAGGTGTGGAAGATGGATGTCAAGACAACTTTCCTTAATGGAAGTCTTGAGGAAAACATCTATATGAAGCAACCAGAGGGATTCATTGCGAAGGGCAAAGAGCATCTTGTATGTAAGCTTAATCGGTCCATTTATGGATTGAAGCAAGCTTCGAGGTCTTGGAACATCCGATTTGATGAAGTAATCCAGTCTTATGGATTTATTCAAAGTTCGGATGAATCTTGTGTATACAAGATATGTGACGGAAATGTAGTGGTATTTCTTGTACTATACGTAGATGACATTTTGTTTATTGGTAACAATATCAAGGTGTTATCGGACGTAAAGGTATGGTTGTCCAAACAGATTGATATGAACGACTTGGGAGAGGTGGGACACATCCTTGGGATCAAGGTTATAAGAAATCGCAGGAAAAGGATGTTGTGCTTATCCCAACCTTCATACATAGACACGATTATGGATCATTTTAGCATGCAAAATTCCAAGAAAGGTTTTCTACCTTTCAGGCATGGAGTTCCTTTATCTAAGGAGATGTGTCCTAGAACATCTGAGGAGATGAAGGCAGTTCCTTATGCTTCGATAGTAGGAAGTCTCATGTATGTGATGCTATGTACGAGACTAGATATCTGCTTTGCCGTGGGCAAGGCCAGCATATATCAGAGTAATCTAGGACAGGGACATTGGATTGCGGTAAAGCATATATTGAAATACCTAAGAAGGACTAGGGATTATATGCTGGTTTACCAAGCAGACCAATTACTCCCTGTGGGTTTCACGGATTTCGACTTCCAATCTAATAGGGATAACAGTAAGTCTACCTCAGGTTTTGTGTTTACTTTGGGTGGTGGAGCCATTGTATGGAGGAGTGTCAAGCAGAAATGCGTGGCGGACTCCACCATGGAAGCTGAGTATGTGGCAGCCTCTGAGGCGGCCAAAGAAGCTATGTTGCTAAGGAACTTCTTGATGGACTTGGATGTGATTCCTAGTTTGCCCAGAACTATCACAATTTATTGTGATAATAGTGGTGCAGTTGCAAACTCGAAGGAACCATGAGCCCATAAGGCTAGTAAACATATAGAGCGTAAGTACCACCTGATACGAGAAATCATAAATGTAGGGTTTTGCTTATCGAGTCCGTGAGGGAAAACTTCACTTCCCACTTCACCTCGGTTGCTTATTCATGGCTATGCCATCGATGTCCCCGGATTAAAAAAATTTAATCATAGACAAAAGGGATTGCCCAAACAACCAAGTCATCGTCGTGCTATTCGTTTAGAGAGGTCACTTGAACAAACTTGTTGTTCAAGCGACCAACCTCTATTCTTCGAGTAGCTGCGGAATAGACGATGTCCGGATCGCCGACTTTCATATTTATATTCGGGATCCAAGTATTATTTAGCCACATACATAATGTAAACATCCACATAATACATGCATATAATTGAAAAGCAATTATAAACATAATACAAAGGAAGACTAATCAAAATAAATAAGATTATACCTCTTGTTATACCTCTTTATCTTCTATTGTATGTCCTTCCTCCTTTTGGACGTCGTGTGGGCGACGATCTTCCAAAAGTTGAAGCCTCCTAGATCACCAATCTTTCTTTCCTTGTTCACTCCGAACAAAGGAAGATCATCAAACTAAACTCTTCTTTTTAACTAGAACCGACCACCAAGTCAATAGACTCGATGTTATCGCCGGCCAAGGAAGAGAACATGGAGTATAGGAACCGGCCAAAAAAGAATCAAAGAGGGTATCGGAGCCGACCAACACTTGGAAAAGAGAAAGGAAAGAAATCATCCTCCTTGTTGCCGCCCAAACCCTAAACTAAGCTCTCCTAATTTCCGGCCAAGGATGAAAGGAAGAAGAATAGCTTGACCTCCAGCCAAGGTAGAGGGAAGAAGAATAGGGGCTGACCAACCTTAGGAAGAAGAAGAAGAATCCCCTCCTCTTGTTGCCGCCCACCCCAAATCACCCAAACCCTAACCCTAGCCGCCCACTCCTAATCCTATCCCAACTAGGATTGCCGGCCAAGGGAAGAAAACCCTACCCTCATCCATCAAGTTGCCACCCACCCCTTGTCCTCCTCTTATAGAGTTAGGGATAAGCCATTGGTTCTAGGGATTTAATCTCAACCGTCGGATCTAGAGATTTAATCTCAACCGTCGGATCTAGAGATTTAATCTCTACCTTTGGATCTAGAGTTTTGTTGTCATCCATTGGATCTAAGCTTCATGAGGTGTTAATAGGCTACAATAGGGACTATGAGGAGGAGTTGGATCTTGGCCACTCATGGATCAAGCCCACATAAATTCTGATCCATTAATGATTATCCATTCCACTAGAGGATTATCATTGATCTACCTCACCAACCCCCATAAGTTAATATGGGCTCCGTATATTATTTGTACATTTTCTCCTCATGTTTAAGATTTCGAATGTCCGTCGATTAATTAATTTACTGACCATTAATTAATCAACATCTAACTCTATGAGTAGTACCACTCATCCTTTTCATCATGCCGGACCAAGTCCACCTGCATGGTTTACATGATGAACCATATGAGCTTCTCAAGGGGACATCATCATCCTAATATATAGGACACAGTTTCCTCCTATAATCAACGACACACCATATAAATAATATCATTTCCCAACTTACCGAGCCTATCGATTTAATCTATAAATCTCACCCATTGGTAAATCAAAGGAATGAATACTAAGTATATGTGCCCGTTATTATATCGGGATTAAGAGCATGTACAACATAATATCTGAGGTCCGATTCAATTATATTGTCAGCAATAAATCGAATCACCTCTAAGTCGGTCATGCTCAATAAACACAAAGTGAACTAGTGTGATTCTATGGTCAAGACAAACCAATACCAAATCACACTACAACCATTCCGATGGTTTGTCCAAAGCCATCTGGGTTGTGAGCCTTTACTTATACTTTACAAGGAGCCGATAACATGATCTCCCATGTGACACCACACACCATGTTATCTACAATGTAATGTATTAGACAATATTGCATAACCATAAAAATATGCAAACAATGATCATGTTATTCTTATTTCAAAAATAAAGATGTTTATCCATAAGATAGGCTTTTCAGTATACATCGCAACAATCTCCCACATATACTAAAAGACTATGCTGTCCTTATACTGCCATACATCTGATTCCCCTTCCCTCCTCATGTCTATCAAAGCTCTCGTTAGAAGGGCCTTAGTGAAAGGGTCTACCAGGTCATCCTCTAATGCAATCTAGGTGACAACAACTTCTACCTCCTTTACGATTTCTCGTACTCGGTGGTACTTGCTCTCTATGTGTTTACTTAGCTTATAGGCTCGTGGTTCCTTCGAGTTTGCATCTGCACCACTATTACCACAATAAATTGTGATAGTTCTAGGCAAACCAAGAATCACATCTAAGTCCATCAGGAAGTTCCTGAGCCACACAACTTCTTTGGCCGCCTTAGAGGCTGCCATATTCTCAGCTTGCATGGTAGAGTCCGCCATGCATTTCTACTTGACACTTCTCCATACAATGGCTCCACCTCCCAAAGTAAACACAAAACCTGAGCTAGACTTACTATTATCCCTGTCTGATTGGAAGTCAAAATCCGTGTAACCCACAGGGAGTAATTGGTCTGCCTGGTAAACTAGCATATAATCCCTAGTCCTTCTCAGGTACTTCAATATATGCTTTACCGCAGTCCAATGTCCCTATCCTGGATTACTCTGATATTTGCTGACCATGCCCACGACAAAGCAGATATCTGGTCTCGTACATAGCATCGCATACATGAGGCTTCCTACTGCCGAAGCATAAGGAACCACCTTCATCTCCTCTATCTCCTCAGATGTTCTAGGACACATCTCCATAGATAAAGGAACTCCATGCCTGAAAGGTAGAAAACCCTTCTTGGAGTTCTGCATGCTAAAATGCTCCATAATTGTATCTATGTATGAAGATTGGGATAAGTACAACATCCTTTTCCTACGATCCCTTATAACCTTGATCCCAAGGATGTGTCCCACTTCTCTCAAGTCCTTCATATCAAACTGTTTGGACAACCATACCCTTACGTCCGATAACACCTTGATATTGTTGCCAATCAACAAAATGTCATCTATGTATAGTACAAGAAATACCACTACGTTTCCGTCACATCTCTTGTATACACAAGACTCATTCGGACATTGACCAAATCCATAAGACTAGATTACCTCATCAAAGTGGACATTCCAAGACCTCGAAGCTTGCTTCAATCCATAAATGGACCGATTAAGCTTACACATAAGATGCTCTTTGCCTTTAGCAATGAATCCCTCTGGTTGCTTCATATAGATGTTTTCCTCAAGACTTCCATTAAGGAAAGATGTCTTGACATCCATCTGCCACACCTCATAATCCATATGAGTTGCTATGCATAAGAGAATCCGAATAGACTTAAGCATAGCTACTGGCGAAAAGGTCTTCTCATAATCGATACCCTCTTTCTGAGTATACCCCTTCGCAACAAACCTCGCTTTGAAGGTCTCAACCTTCCCATCTATTCTTCTCTTTCTTTTACAGATCCACTTGCATCCAATGGTTTTTACACCATTGGGTGGGTCTACTAGCTCCCATACCTGATTTGAATCCATAGATTCAATCTCAGCATTCATTGTACTTTACCAAGATGCTGCATCTTTATCTTGGATTGCCTCGTCATATGTCCAGGGATCAGGTTCATGTTCGCCAGGGACCAAATTAGAAGATTCTCCCAAGAATATAAATCTATCAGGCTGTCTAACAACCCTCCCACTACGATGAGGTATCACTTGTGTATCCTTTGTGACCAGCGGTGCAGTGACATGTGGTATATCCTCTTGTACCGGTGGTACTAAAGAAGTGACTTCCTCTTTTAATTCCTCCAGAATAATTTTACTCTTGGGCTTGTGGCTCATAACATAGTCTTCCTCTAGAAATATGTCATTCGTGCTAATGATCACCCTCTGATCTATAGGACTATAAAACAAACCACCCTTCGTTCCTCTAGGATAGCCAATGAACCTGCGTACTTCTGTACGAGGTTCCAACTTACCAGCACCTGCCTTCAACACATGTGCTGGACTCCCCCATATCCAAATATGTCTTAGACTAGGCTTTTGCCAGTCCACAATTCTGTGGGAGTAGAAGGCACTGATTTATATGTAACCAAGTTCAGAATGTACACCGCCGTATCTAGAGTATATCCTCAGAACGAATCTGGCAACTCAGAATAACTCATTATCGATCTAACCATCTCCATAAGAGTCCTATTCCTTCGCTTTGCTACACCATTCTGATGAGGTGTGCCAGGTGCAGTCAATTGGGATTGAATCCCAGTCTCTGATAAGTAATTCCTAAACTCTCCTAAGAGGTACTCGCCACCACGATCAGATCGTATTGTCTTGATACTTTTACCTTGATGTTTCTCCACATCAGCCTTGAATTATTTGAACTTTTCAAAGCATTCTGACTTGCGGTGCATCAGGTGAATGTATCCATATCTTGAGTAATCGTCTATGAAAGAGACAAAATACTCAAAACCACCTCTAGCCTGGATAGACATAGGACCACACAAATCAGAATGAACCAATTCTAACACATCTTTGGCTCTATACCCCTTGGCCTTAAAAGGCCTCTTGGTAATTTTACCTTCCAAGCATGATTCACAGGTTGGAAAATCCTCCACCACTAATAAACCTAAAGGTCCATCAGCTATCAACCTTTGAATTCTGCTTAGGTTAATATGACCAAGCCTAAGATGCCAAAGATATGTTTGGTTCATCTTCGAAGGTTCTTTTCTCTTTTTGGAATTAGAAGATGAGTTATTAATTTTAATTTGCATCGTGGGAGCTTTTGATTCAAGTGTGTACAAATTTCCTATCAATGTACCAGAACAGATAATCTCCCTATTCCCTTTTATAACAACTCTATCATTAAAGGAAATAGAGTATCTATTCACAACCAATTTTGAAACCGAAATTAAATTATTTCTAAATAAAGGTACATAAAGGGAAATCTTAAGAACCAAAACTTTATTTTTCTCAAAAGATAAATAATCATCTCCCACTGTAACAGCCGCCACCTTCGTGGCATTGCCCAAGTAAATGGTAATCTCCCCTTTAGCTAGTCGTCAGGTTTTTTGGAACCCCTACAAAGTATTGTAGACATTATCAGTGGCTCACATATCTACACACCATGTGTTGGTAGATAACACCGCTAACCAAGTTCTAATGACTAGACCAAAGGATATACCTGTTGGATCGAAAGTGTCGCTAGAGGGGGGGGGGTGAATAGCGATACGATGTCGTTAAAAAACTTTTGCAATAAGTAAAAAGCAAGTAGAGAGTGCACAGCGGAAATATAAAGTAGACAAGATATTTTTACGTGGTTCACAATCTTTCGATTGCTAATCCACGGCCCTAGTGATCCTTGATCACGTACGGAGGGCAATTCACTAAAACCACTCCTCCTCGTTGGAGGTAGGAGCAACGATTACAAAAAGAAATTAAGGCAAAGGGACACTCCCCCTTTCCTTGTTACGATTAAAGCACAAAGACAATTTAAAGAAGTAGAACTTAAATAAATATACCGACAACTCTTATAAGTAGAAGATGTAGCTTTCGTTGTCGGCGGCACTTCGTCGTAGCAAATGTGAGTAGTAGTAGAGGCGTTACGACGGCGTGTTGAGAGCTCTTGAATTCTTGTTATTTGCTTGGCTTGAACATGTCTATTTATGGATATTGATCTATGAATTTAGACATAGGTAGTGTCCAAGGTGAGGTTCTCATCCCCACTCAAGGATGAGGTGTTTCATCCAACCACCTTGTGCCACCTCCAACCTTCTTGTGCGCCAACTCAAGGATGAGGTGTTTCATCCAACCACCTTGTGCCACCTCCAACCTCCTTGGGCGCCAACTCAAGGATGAGGTGTTTCATCCAACCACCTTGTGCCACCTCCAACCTCCTTGGGCGCCAACTCGAGGATGAGGTGTTTCATCCAACCACCTTGTGCCACCTCCAACCTCCTTGGGCGCCAACTTGTTGGAGCCATTCAACTTGTGCCACATCATGGGAGCCAACCATCTTGTGCCAACTCACCTTATCTTGGGCCCCACCACAAGGAAGCTTGGTGATGGTTTGATGTCCACCTTGATGCCACATCACCCTTTGTACCAAAACACGAGTCAAGTCCAAATTCACCCCTTGAAATTGAGCTCTTCTCGAGGTCGGAACTTGACTAGCAAGACTGTAGTCAAAGGGTTTTGGACCGCATACAAGTTAGCTTAAAATATAAAGTACGATGGTTCTAACCATCCGATCTCGACCTAGACCTTCCATTGGAGGTATTGGGTCGGATCTACGCTAACGACCTTGCTTCGCTTTCACACGAGCTTACCTTGTAGCCTCGCTTAGGTCTTCACCCGAGTACCTCGGCTTCCTCCGAAGTCCGCCTGGCGTTGCCCGACCACCTCGGTTCCCACCGGGTGTCGCAGACCTTCCGCTCAACTTTAGCATTTCTGCACACTTAATTGAGCTCGTAAGATAACAAATATACCCTTAACTATTGAGCCTTTTGCCATAATCAAAATACCGGTTCGACTTTGGTGCCCACTGCACCAACAATCTCCCCCTTTTTGATTCATGGCAAACCGACACAAAAGTTAAGGAAAAATTAACAAAGAAGCTAGCATAATGATTAAGCATGAATGAGCTAGCATAAAGATTAAATATGAATGAGCTAGCATAATGATTAAGCATGAATGAGCTAGCATAAAGATTAAATATGAATGAGCTAGCATAATGATTAAATATGAATGAGCTAGCATAATGATTAAGCATGAATGAGCTAGCATAAAGATTAAATATGAATGAGCTAGCATAAAGATTAAATATGAATGAGCTAGCATAATGATTAAATATGAATGAGCTAGCATAATGATTAAGTATGAATGAGCTAGCATAAAGATTAAGCATGAGTGAGAAATATTATTGTTTCAAGTTCTCCCCTTTGAGGTAACCTCCCCCTTGACCAAGGTGAGTTCTTGAAAATAATTTTTACTCCCCTTAATAGTTGCTTAAGTAAACGGAATTACTTAATATAAAAGGTAATAATTTTGTTTACTTTCTTCCTTACTTTTGTGACTTTCTCCCCCTTTTGCCTTAACTCAAAAAGTTTGTAAATATATTTTAAGGTTTGTAAGTCCAAGCAAGTTCCCAATATAAATATATATATATATTTTTTTAAAATAATAATAAGCTTGAAAATATGTTCATCTAAAATGTACAACTCGGTTGGACTTGATTGATATAGAATGATCAATAAGTCTTGAAGGAGTTGATTAATTTTAAATAATTATACTCCATGGTTCATGTCGATGCAATCAATCTACATCTCGAACTGTGAGTAAGGTCCTAACATCTCACTCTCATCGTGGCTAAGTACACAAACACATTAGTCCTATGTGTTGTGAGATGTGTTGGCTCCTTAAATCTATAGGTATATGATTTCTAAGGTAAGACTTAGGCTAATTTCATAAAAGAAGCAAAAGTAGAGTACATATATAGAAAAATTTAAATCCTACTCTATTACGCACATACCTAACTTCGTCTTAATAAACTAAATTCGCTTCGGGTAGTGGTCTGGGGAAGATGTCCGCTAGGTTTGATTTGCACTCAACATACTCTAGTTGTATAGTACCATAAGTAACATGTACCCTAATGAAGTGTTGTTTAAATTATATATTTTTTTTCCTAGAATGACATATTGGATTTTTAGTTAAGTTAATTGAACTAATGTTATCTATGTAGGTTTTAATGTTGTTAAAGATTAAGCTAAAGTCTTGGAGAGTGTGCTTCATCCACAGGAGCTGAGAGACACACTCACCCATCGCAACGTATTCGGCTCTGGTAGATAAGGCAACGCACGTCGCTCTCCATCGCACTAACTTACTAGACTCGAGCCGAGGATTTGACAACAACCACTGTGCTCTTTCTATCGAGTTTACTACCGCATAGTCGGAGTCGGAGTAGCCGATTAGATTAAACTCGTAGATCTAGGGTACCAAATACCTACGCTTAGCGTGTCTCTTTAGATATCTAAGGATACGCTTGACTAGGTTAGGTGAGACTCCTCGCACAGGTTTGTAACCTTGCGCACATACTTCATGAATAAAATGTCGATTGGCTCGTGGTTAAGTATAGGAGACTTCCTATTGCGCTCCTATAGTATTTTAGGTCAACGGGTTTTCCTTCTACATCTTCGTTTATATTAACATTAGTTGCCATAGGTGTATTGATTATTTTAGCATCTTGCATTCCAAATCGATTTATTAAGTCCTTAGTATATTTTTGTTGATGTAAATATATTCCATCTTTAGTTTGTTTAATTTGTAAACCTAAGAAGAAACTTAACTCTCCCACTAAATTCATTTCAAATTCACTTTCCATAAGTGAGATGAATTCGTTTAAGCGAGGATCGAGTTGGTAGTTCCAAAATTATATCATCTACATAGATTTGGGCTATAAAGATTTCTTTTCCTACGGTTTTACGAATAAGGTTGGGTCGACTAAACCTTGGTTGAATCCTTTGGACTTAAGATAGATCGAAAGCCTTTTCGTACCAAGCTCTTGGGGCTTGTTTGAGTCCATATAGGGCTTTCTTAAGTCTAAGGACATGGTCGGGTTTATCTAGATTTTGAATCCGGAGGTTGGTAGCGTAAACTTCTTCCTTAATGTATCCATTCAAAAATGCTGACTTGACATCCATTTGAAACAATTTAAAACCTCGATGTGCGGCATATGCTAACAACATTCGGATGGACTCTAGTCCAGCTACTAGGCGTAGGTCTCATCGTAATCTAAACCTTCGACTTGACTAAACCCTTTTGCGACTAACCTAGCTTTATTTCTAACTACTTCACCTTTATCATCAAGTTTATTTCGAAATACCCACCTTGTTCCAATAATTGATTTTTCTTTAGGTGGTGGTACTAATTCCCAGACTTCATTTCTAGTGAATTGAGCTAGCTCTTCTTGCATAGCAATAATCCAGTCGGGATCAAGAAGTGCTTGTTCAATAGTTTTGGGTTCGATTTTGGAAATTAACGAGATTTGACTAAGGTTTCGATATGAAGCTCTAGTTCGAACCCCTAAATTTGGATCACCTATAACTTGATTGATAGGATGATTTGTTTGAGTCTTAGTGTGACTCGGGTTAGGGTCATCTATCACTTGGTCGAT
Organism: Wurfbainia villosa; assembly: GCA_025175895.1. NCBI lineage: Eukaryota > Viridiplantae > Streptophyta > Magnoliopsida > Zingiberales > Zingiberaceae > Wurfbainia > Wurfbainia villosa. The sequence continues at coordinate 24,222,827 of CM046009.1, read as the reverse complement.
AGGATGACTTGGGTGAGTTCTAGTTTGACTTGGGTTAGAGTCATCTATCACTTGGTCGATAGGATGACTTGGGTTAGGACGAGATTCAAGTTCAAGATCAGAGTCGGGTTCGCTATAAGTTGATTTGCTAGTTGGTTTTGTTAAGGATTGAACGGGTTCGTGTCCTTGATTAGTTAATTGATGTTGTGTCCTAGATTGTTTACCTTGTTGACAAGCATTACATATTTTATTATCCAAGTTGTTTAGTTTAGGCAAACCTATAACCAAGCCACTCTGACTCATCTTGTGGACGAGTCTTGGGTGCGAGTGTCCGAGTCTTCGGTGCCATAACCAAGATTCCTCTTGCTGTGTCATAAGACACTTGGTTGAGGAGTTGGGTAAATTTATTGTGTAGATGTTGCTACTCCTAGTTCCTTTAAGTATTATTTTAGATGTTGCATTTATTTTGATTACGCATTCATTTTCTAGAAATATGACCTTATAATTGTTATCACACAATTGGCTTACTAAGTAAATTATATTGAAAGTTTTCTACTAATAAGACATTTTGAATTGTAAAGTTAGAGTTGAGCTCAATATCACCTGATCCGATGATTTTGAGCTTGCCGTTATTTCCGAAGGCTACCGATCCTTGTCGTTTGAATCGTAACTTCGAAAATTTGAGTTGATCCCCGGTCATGTGTCGGGAGCAACCACTGTCCAACATCCATTGATCCTACACATAAGGTAGTTGGATCGGATATTGGAATTACTAAAGGGTTGTTTGTAAGTTTTTAAACCTAAATCATCTCACCAATATCTACATGATCAAAACATGTTATTCCTATGTGTTATTGTGAGATGACTATCAATTTTACTTGATTAATTTTAATGAATTTAAATTAACCAACATTAGGTTAGATTCGGATTTAGTCTAAGCTCATCAAGTAATCTTTTCAAGAGATTAGCTTCCAGGTCGTGGCGAGGCACAGAGGCCTTCTTTGATCGGAACAACGACCACTTCCTTTTCCATGTCTTACCAATGTGGTCCTTCGTTTGAGGGGGGGATTGTTGGGAGTATGGGGAATACAATCAAAGTCCCACATTGGTAAGACATGGAAAAGATCATGTGCTTATAAGAAAAAAGATATCTCCATTGGTATGAGGCCTTTTGGGTAAAGCCCAAAAATAAAACCATGAGGGCTTAGACCCAAAGTGGACAATATCATGCCATTGTGGAGATATGTGGAGCTTATAAGCACTAACAATACCTTTGTTCTTCTTTAGATTGGGACAGTCCTTCTAATGTCCAGTCTGCTTGCAAGTGAAGCACTTGCCTTTCGGCTTCTTCACTCCTCTCTGAGATCCTCCCACTCGCTTTGCTCTACCTTGTTTCTTCTTCTTCTTTCCTTTCGGCTTAGAAGTAGAAACCTTCTGAGCAACCATGGCCTGAGCCTGAGCAAGCCTTTTAATCGACTGGAGAATGATATCGACCTGGGATTCCCTATCGATCTCAGCTCCAGGGACTTCCAGCTCATTCGCAGGCTTAGGAGGACACTCTTCGAAGAGTGCATACTTATACTCCTTAGCAGATAAGACAATATCTAGATTCTTTTCCAATCAACATTATTTGGGTACAGTAAGTTTATTTTCCTTTAGTATCATAGCAAGTGGACTGAAAGTTATTTTTTCAAATCCTAAGAATCACATAGATCATTACTTTAGATTTCAAAAAATAATTGATTTTTCAAACAATAAAATTTTAAAATCAACCAACACCTCAAAACACCGAGAATATCGTATTCCACGATAGTGTGGACGTATACGAATTCTACATTTGTAAGAGGAGGTTTTACCCATTAATTTTACTATCTTGTCAACCTAACTTTTTGACAAGTAAAATTAATAGTTGGTTTCTCTTCGGCCCTACAAAAAAAAGCAGTGACTCCGATGGGGAGGATACTTATATTTGTATCTAAGTGTTCACCATACTTTGTACTTATCTCGGGTTATGTGACTTACGATGGGGAAGTACACATGCTCCTTAATAATTTCCTATATCCATATTCGACCTCGTGATCCGCAAACAAACTCATCCGATGGGGAGGAAGGCACTCAGAGCCGACGCGCAAGTTTGTTTGCATCACTTGTCAAATCTTAATGGAGGCTGTGGGAATTTTAAAAAAAAATTCCTCTCCCACTTAGTAATTTAAAATGAGGAATTTTCTAGCCTACGACATGCATATCAAACAATAAGCAATAAATATGAAAAATAAATTATTTTACAACTATTATGGCTTTTGTCTTCAATATGTCTCCCGTCGCATCGCCTTCTCGTCCGCTCCTCCTACGCCATGTACGAGCCATCCAGAGATCCGAGCCAAGACTAAAATCTATTTTAATTTACATCCATCGATCCTATACTCCACGAGGGAGTGTACATGAAATCTAGATTGAAAGTAAACTAAAATAAAAAGAGTGGCTAAACAATGTCGTATCTAATTTACAAAAAATTAAATACAAGCCTCGTCAGCCCCGAGGATTCAACAAAATATACACATACAATCACATACACACATATGGCCATAATAGTCGGATCTTATGTCTGCAACCAAAGAGTTAAACTACGCATATCCTACTATTATCCGGCACATATAATATATGAAAAGTGCATAAAAATTAAGCGAATCCTAAACACACAAAACATGAAACCTTGGGTCTAATACCAATTGTAGGGTTTTGCTTATTGAGTCCGTGAGGGGAAACTTCGCTTCCCACTTCACCTCGGTTGCTTGTTATAGCGATGCCATCGATGTCCCCGGATTAAAAAAATTTAATCCTAGACAAAAGGGATTGTCCAAACAACCAAGTCATCGTCGTGCTATTCGTTTAGAGAGGTCACTTGAACAAACTTGTTGTTCAAGCGACCAACCTCTATTCTACGTGTAGTCGCGGAATAGACGATGTCCGAATCGCCGGCTTTCGTGTTTATGTTCGGGATCAAAGTATTATTTAGCCACACATAAAGTAAACATCCACATAATACATGCATATAATTGAAAAGAAATTATAAACATAATACAAAGGAAGACTAATCAAAATAAACAAGATTATACCTCTTGTTATACCTCTTGATCTTCTATTGTATGTCCTTCCTCCTTTTGGACGTCCTATGGGCGACGATCTTCCAAAAGTTGAAGTCTTGTAGATCACCAATCTTCCTTTCCTTGTTCACTCCGAACAAAGGAAGATCATCAAACAAAACTCTTCTTCCTATCTAGAACCAGCCACCAAGTCAATAGACTCGATGTTACCGCCGTCCAAGGAAGAGAACATGAAGTATAGGAACCGGCCAAAGGAGAATCAAAGAGGGCATGGGCGCCGGCCAACACTTGGATAAGAGAAAGAAAAGCAATCCTCCTCCTTGTTGCCGCCCAAACCCTAAACTAAGCTCTCCTAATTTCCGGCCAAGGATGAAAGGAAGAAGAATAGGTTGAGCTCCGGCCAAGGTAGAGAGAAGAAGAATAGGGGCCGGCCAACCTTAGGAAGAAGAAGAAGAATCCCCACCTCTTGTTGCTGTTGGCAATGTGCTATACCTCGGAATGCTCATTGGCTCCCATGTCCCCGGATTAAAATTTTCACTAATGAAAACTAATCCGGATGGGATGAGTTTCCTAAGCACAACCAATTCGTCGTCGTGCTAATGACTTGAGCGATCGCTTGAACAAACTAGTTGTTCAAGCAACCCAACTCTTCTAGTCGGTTAGCCGCGGAAGAGACGACGGACGGATCGCTGGTTTTTGTGTTTCTTATCAGGGTCCATGATTATACAAATACATGCAAATGCAAACTAGTATAATCAACATATACTAACATAATGAACATAAGCTAGCATATCAAATAAGAACATGAAAAGAACAATAATAAAAGTTGTGAAACTTTTATACCTCTTGATCTTCTATCGTATGTCCTAACCTCCTTGTAGACTTCGTGTGGGCGAAGATCCTCCACAAGTTGAAGCTTCTTAGATCTTCTTCAATCCAAAGAATGAAGAACTCTCTTTCCCTTCTTGCTTGAGCCAACCACCAATTCACAAAGGATTGATGCCGCCGGCCCCATGAATAGAGAGAATATAATGGAAAAAACCAAGCAACCGAACTAGGGACAAACCCTAGCTCCTAGTGCCGCCGGCCAAGAGGAAAACAAAAGGAAAAGAGGAATAGGTTGGGCACCACCAAAGGTATAGGAAAAAGGATAGGAACCGGCCAACACCCTAGGAAGAAGAAGAACACTTCCCTATAGTTGCCACCTACCATACCTTCCAAACCCTAGCCAGCAACCAAGCTTCCTTTGGATTTCTTGCCCCAAGGTAGAGGAAGAGAAGGTAGTACCAACCCTTAGAAGAAAGAAGATGAGCCCTTCCCTATAGTTGCCGCCAACTATAACTTCCAAACCTAGCCTAATCCAAAGAGCCAAACCCTAATCTAATTAGGGTTTCCTCCATAGGTTTCTTGCCACTAAGCATGGTGGAGAGGAGAGATCTAGGAGCTAGCCACCTCAAGGAAGAAGACAAGCTCCTCCATAGGTTGCCGCCTCTTGCTCCACCACCTTGGCCACCCAACCTAAGGAGCCAAAAACCTAATTAGGGTTTTCCTTGAGGTTGCTTCACGCCAAGTAATGCTAGGCAAAACCCTAATTCCTTAGCATCCATCATCAACCATTCAAAAAAACTGTTTGCCAACCCATGCTCCCTTATATAGAACTTAGGAGAAAATTGGTTATTGATGAGGTAGCCAAAAATATAGGAACTAATTCCCAATTTTCTTGCCGCCACCTTATCCAACCTTTCCTCTTTTATATAGAGTTAGGTTTAGGCCTTGGTTTAATCTCCACCGTCGGTTCTAGGGTTTTAATCTCAACCGTCGGATTTAGAGATTTAATCTCAACCATCGGTTCTAGTAAATAATCCCAACCGTTTGATCTAGAGATTTAATCTCAACCGCCGGTTCTAGGAAATTTAATCCCAACGTGGATCTAGAGATTTAATCTCAACCGTTCTAGGAATTTAATCCTAACCGGGATCTAGAGATCTAATCTCCACCCGGGTTCTAGGGATTCAATCCTAACCGGATCTAGAGATTTGTTTTCCATCATTTGATCTAGACTTCATGAGGTTTATATAAGGCTACGATAGGGACCATGAGGAGGAGTTGGGTCTTGGCCACCCGATGGATCGGAACCACACAAACTTGATCCATCAATGATGTTCCATTCCACTAGAGGATCATCATCGAACTACCTCACCAACCCCCATAAATTAATATGGGCTCCATATATTATTTGTACATCCATCTCCCCATGTTTAAGATATCGAATGTCCATCAATTAATTGATTTACTGACCATCAATTAATTAACATCTAACTCCTCGAGTAGTACCACTCAACCTTATCATCATGTTGACTAAGTCAACCTGCAGGGTTTACATGATGAACCTTATGAGCTCCTCAAGGGGACATCATCAACCTAATATATAGGACACGGATTCCTCCTATAATCAACGACACACCATGTAAATAATATCACTTCCCAACTTACCGGCCATATTGATTTAATCCATAGAAATCTCACCCTCTGGTAAATCAAAGAAATAAATACTAAGTACATGTGCCCGTTATTATATCGAGATTAAGAGCATGTACAACATAATATCCGAGGTCCGATTCAATTATGTAGTCAGCAATAAATTGAATCACCTCTATGTCGGTCCTGCTCAATACACCGAGGTGTACTAGTGTAACTCTATGTTCAAGATAAAACAATACCAAGCTACACTACAACCATGCCAATGGTTTGTCCAAAACCATCTTGGTTGTGAGCCTCTACTTATATTCTACAAGGGACTGATAACATGATCTTCTGTGCCGCACCCAGGCACCATGTTATCTACAATGTAAAATATTAGACAATATGCACATATATAAATATAAAGTGCAATCAATGATCATGTGATTCTTATTTCAAAATAAAGACGTCCATACAAAAGAGCTAGGCTTTCAGTATACATCCCAATAATCTCCCACTTATACTAAAAGACTATGCTGTCATCATACTGCCATACATCTGATTCCCCTTCCCTCCACATGCCTATTAATGCCTTTAGTGAAAGGGTCTACTGTGTCATCCTCCGATGCAATCTTGGCGACAAGAACTTCTACCTCCTTACGATTTCTCGTATCAGGTGGTACTTGCACTCTATGTGTTTACTAACCTTATGGGCTCGTGGTTCCTTCGAGTTTGCAACTGCACCATTATTATCACAATAAATTGTGATAGTTCTGGGCAAACAAGGAATCACATCCAAGTCCATTAGGAAATTCCTGAGCCACCCAGCTTCTTTGGCCACCTTAGAGGCTTCCATACAGTCAGCTTCCATGGTAGAGTCCACCACGCATTTCTGCTTGACACTCTTCCATGCTATGGCTCCACCTCCCAAAGTAAACACAAACCCTGAGGTAGACTTACTGTTATTCCTTTTTGATTGGAAATCGGAATCCGTGTAACCCACAGGGAGTAATTGGTCTGCCCGGTAAACTAGCATATAATCCCTAGTCCTTCTCAGGCACTACAATATATGCTTTACCGCAGTCCAATATCCCCATCTGATTACTCGATATCACGACCATGCCCACGGCAAAGCAGATATCTGGTCTCGTACATAGCATACATTAGGCTTCCTACCGCCGAAGCATAAGGAACTGCCTATATCTCCTCTATCTCCTCAGATGATCTAGGACACATCTTGTTAGATGAAGGAACTCCATGCCTGAAAGGTAGAAAAACCCTTCTTGGAGTTTTGCATGCTAAAACGATCCAAAATCATATCTATGTATGAAGCTTGGGATAAGCACAACAACCTTGATCCCCAAGGTTGTGACCCACTTCTCCCAAGTCCTTCATATCATACTGTTTGGACGACCATACCCTTACGTCTGATAACACTTCGATGTTGTCGCTAACCACCAAAATGTCATCTACGTATAGTACAAAAATACCACTATGTTTCCGTCACATCTCTGATATACACAAGACCCATCCGAACTTTGAATAAATCCATAAGACTGGATTTACTTCCTCAAAGCGGATGTCCCAAGACTTCAAAGCTTGCTTCAGTCCATTAACGGACCGATTAAGCTTATATACAATACGCTCTTTGCCCTTAGCAATGAATTCCTCTGGTCGCTTCATGTAGATGGATTCCTTAAGACTTCCACTAAGGAATGCTGTCTTGACATCCATCTGTCACGCCTCATAATCCATATGAGTTGCAGTGCACAAGAGCTCCCAGACCTGTCTTGAATCCATAGATTCAATCTCAGTATTCATTGCACTTTGCAAAGATGCTGTATTTATATCTTGGATTGCCTCGTCGTATGTCTAGGGATCAGGTTCATGTTTGCTAGGGACCAAATCAGAAGATTTGTCCAAAAACATGAATCTAAGAGGTTGTCTAACAACCCTCCCACTACGACGAGGTATCTTCTGAGTATCCTCTGTGACACGCGGTGCAGTGACATGTGGTATGTCCTCTTGTACCGGTGGTACTAAAGAAGTAACTTCCCTTTTTAATTCCTCCAGAACAATTTTACCCTTGGGCTTGTGGCTTATCACATAGTCTTCCTCTAAAAATCTGGCATTCTTGTTAACGATCACCCTCTGATCTCTAGGACTATAAAACAAGTCAGAATAACTCATCATCGATCTAACCATCTCCATAAGAGTCCTATTCCTTCAGATCGCTACATCGCTCACTGGGTGTGCCAGTGCATAATTGGGATTGAATCCCAACCTCTGATAAGTAATTCCTAAACTCTCCCAAGAGGTATTCACCACTACGATCAGATCGTAGTGTCATCTTGAATAATTGTCTATGAAAAAGACAAAATATTCAAAACTACCTCTTGCCTGGATAGACATAGGACCATACGAATCAGAATGAACCAATTCCAACACATCTTTGGATCTATACCCCTTGGCCTTGAAAAGGCCTCTTGGTCATCTTACTCTCCAAGCAAGATTCGTAGGTTGGGAGATCCTCCACCACTAATGAACCCAAAGGTCCATCAGCTATCAACCTTTGAATTCTGCTTAGGTTAATGTGACCAAGCCTAAGAAGCCAAAGATATGTTTGGTTCATCTTCGAAGGTTCTTTTCTCTTATCGGAATTAGAAGATGAGTTATTAACTTCAATTTGCATCATGGGAGCTTGTGGCTCAAATTATTAATTTCCTATCTATGTACCTGAATAGATAATGTCCCTATTCCTTTTATAACAAATCTGTCATTAAAAGGAATAGATTATCCATCCATAATTTAGAAACCGAAATCAATTCTTTCTAAATAAAGGTACATAAAGAAAATTCTTAAGAACCAAAAACTTTATTTTCTCAAAAGATAAATAAAACATCTCCCACTGCAATAGCCGCCATCTTCATGGCATTGCCCAAGTAAATGGTAATATCCCCTTTGGCTAGTTGTCAGGTTTTCGAACCTCGCAAAGTGTTGCGGACATGATTAGTGGCTCTCGATCTACACACCGTGCCTAGAGATAACACCGCTAACCATGTTACAACGACTAGACCAAAAGATCTACTTTTGTTCTTGCTTCGGATTGGGATAATCCTTCTTCTCATGTCCGGTCTGCTAGTAAGTGAAGTACTTGCCTTTCGGCTTCTTCACTCCTCCCTGAGATCCTCCCACCACTACTGCTCCACTTTGTTTCTCCTTCTTCTAGCCTTTCGGCTTAGAAGTTGAAACCTTTTGAGCAACCATGGCTTGAGGACACTCTTTGAAGAGTGTATACATGTACTTCCTAGCAGATAAGACAACATCTAGATTCTTTTCTAATCAACATTAATTGAGTACAGTAAGTTTATTTCATTTTGTATCATTATAAGTGGACTAAAAATCATTTTGAAAATCCTAAGAATCACAATGATCAAAGCTTCAGATTTCAAATATTATTGATTCCTCAAAACAATAAAATCCCGAAATCAACCAACACCTCAAAACACCGAGAATGTCGCATGCCACGATAGTGTGGACGTATACGAATTCTACATTTGTAAGAGGAGGTTTTACCCATTAATTTTATTATCTTGTCAACCTTACTTTTTGACAAATAAAATTAATAGTTGGTTCCTCTTTGGCCCTACAAATAAAAGCAGTGACTCCGATGGGGAGGATACTTTTTATTTGCATCTAAGTGTGCACCATTACACGATACTAAGGGAATTATCTCGGATTATGTGCCTTACCGATGGGGAAGTACACACGCTCTTAAATAATTTCCTATAACCATTATTTGACCTAGTGATCCACAAACAAACTCATCCGATGGGGAGGAAGGCACTCAGAGCCGACGCGCAAGTTTGTTGCATCACATGTCAAATTGTAATGGAGGCCATGGAATTAATTAAAATATCCCTCTCCCACTTAGTAAATTGAAAATGAGGAATTTTCAAGCACACACAACATGCATATAAAACAAATCAGCAATAAATATGGAAAAATCAGAATTTTTCCAACTATTATGGCATTGTTCTCCAATATGTGTCCCGTCGTGTCGCCACCTCGTCCGCTCCTCCTACGCCATGTACGAGCCATCCGGAGATCCGAGCCGAGTATAAAACCTATTTTATTTTACATCCATCGATCCTATACTCCTCGAGGGAGTGTACATGAAATCTAGATCGAAAGTAAAATAAAATAAAGAGTGGCTAAACAATGCCGTATTTAATTACAAAAAATAAATACTAATCTAGCCTCGTCAACCCCGAGGATTCAAATAATATACAATCATACACAAACAATCACATAGACACATATAGCCATAATAGTCGGATCTTATGCCTGCAACCAAAAAGTTAGCCTACGCACATCCAACTATTATCCGGCATACAAAATATATGATATGTGCATGAAAGTAACCGAATCCAAAACACACAAAATCAAAAACCGTGGCTCTGATACCATTTGTTGGCAATGTGCTATACCTCGGAATGCTCATTGGCTCCCATGTCCCCGGATTAAAATTTTCACTAATGAAAACTAATCCGGATGGGATGAGTTTCCTAAGCACAACCAATTCATCGTCGTTCTAATGACTTGAGCGATCGCTTGAACAAACTAGTTGTTCAAGCAACCCAACTCTTCTAGTCGGTTAGCCGCAGAAGAGACGACGGACGGATCGCCGATTTTTGTGTTTCTTATCGGGGTCCATGATTATACAAATACATGCAAATGCAAACTAGTATAATCAACATATACTAACATAATGAACATAAGCTAGCATATCAAATAAGAACATGAAAAGAACAATAATAAAAGTTGTGAAACTTTTATACCTCTTGATCTTCTATCGTATGTCCTAACCTCCTTGTAGACTTCGTGTGGGCGAAGATCCTCCACAAGTTGAAGCTTCTTAGATCTTCTTCAATCCAAAGAATGAAGAACTCTCTTTCCCTTCTTGCTTGAGCCAACCACCAATTCACAAAGGATTGATGCCGCCGGCCCCAAGAATAGAGAGAATATAATGGAAACAACCAAGCAACCGAACTAGGGACAAACCCTAGCTCCTAGTGCCGCCGGCCAAGAGGAAAACAAAAGGAAAAGAGGAATAGGTTGGGCACCACCAAAGGTATAGGAAAAAGGATAGGAACCGGCCAACACCCTAGGAAGAAGAAGAACACTTCCCCTATAGTTGCCACCTACCATACCTTCCAAACCCTAGCCGCCCAACCAAGCTTCCTTTGGATTTCTTGCCGCCCAAGGTAGAGGAAGAGAAGGTAGTGGCCGGCCAACCCTTAGAAGAAAGAAGATGAGCCCTTCCCCTATAGTTGCCGCCCAACTATAACTTCCAAACCTAGCCGCCTAATCCAAAGAGCCAAACCCTAATCTAATTAGGGTTTCCTCCATAGGTTTCTTGCCGCCTAAGCATGGTGGAGAGGAGAGATCTAGGAGCTAGCCACCTCCAAGGAAGAAGACAAGCTCCTCCATAGGTTGCCGCCCCCTCTTGCTCCACCACCTTGGCCGCCCAACCTAAGGAGCCAAAACCCTAATTAGGGTTTTCTCCTTGAGGTTGCTTGCCGCCCAAGTAATGCTAGGCAAAACCCTAATTTCCTTAGCATCCATCATCAACCATTCAAAAAAACTTAGTTGCCGCCCAACCCATGCTCCCTTATATAGAACTTAGGAGAAAATTGGTTATTGATGAGGTAGCCAAAAATATAGGAACTAATTCCCAATTTTCTTGCCGCCCACCTTATCCAACCTTTCCTCTCCCTTTTATATAGAGTTAGGTTTAGGCCTTGGTTTAATCTCCACCGTCGGTTCTAGGGTTTTAATCTCAACCGTCGGATTTAGAGATTTAATCTCAACCGTCGGTTCTAGGAAATAATCCCAACCGTCGGATCTAGAGATTTAATCTCAACCGTCGGTTCTAGGAAATTTAATCCCAACCGTCGGATCTAGAGATTTAATCTCAACCGTCGGTTCTAGGAATTTAATCCTAACCGTCGGATCTAGAGATCTAATCTCCACCGTCGGTTCTAGGGATTCAATCCTAACCGTCGGATCTAGAGATTTGTTTTCCATCATTTGATCTAGACTTCATGAGGTTTATATAAGGCTACGATAGGGACCATGAGGAGGAGTTGGGTCTTGGCCACCCGATGGATCGGAACCACACAAACTTGATCCATCAATGATGTTCCATTCCACTAGAGGATCATCATCGAACTACCTCACCAACCCCATAAATTAATATGGGCTCCATATATTATTTGTACATCCATCTCCCCGTGTTTAAGATATCGAATGTCCGTCAATTAATTGATTTACTGACCATCAATTAATTAACATCTAACTCCTCGAGTAGTACCACTCAACCTTATCATCATGTTGACTAAGTCAACCTGCAGGGTTTACATGATGAACCTTATGAGCTCCTCAAGGGGACATCATCAACCTAATATATAGGACACGGATTCCTCCTATAATCAACGACACACCATGTAAATAATATCACTTCCCAACTTACCGGGCATATTGATTTAATCCATAGAAATCTCACCCTCTGGTAAATCAAAGAAATAAATACTAAGTACATGTGCTCGTTATTATATCGAGATTAAGAGCATGTACAACATAATATCCGAGGTCCGATTCAATTATGTAGTCAGCAATAAATTGAATCACCTCTATGTCGGTCCTGCTCAATACACCGAGGTGTACTAGTGTAACTCTATGTTCAAGATAAAACAATATCAAGCTACACTACAACCATGCCAATGGTTTGTCCAAAACCATCTTGGTTGTGAGCCTCTACTTATATTCTACAAGGGACTGATAACATGATCTTCTGTGCCGCACCCAGGCACCATGTTATCTACAATGTAAAATATTAGACAATATGCACATATATAAATATAAAGTGCAATCAATGATCATGTGATTCTTATTTCAAAATAAAGACGTCCATACAAAAGAGCTAGGCTTTCAGTATACATCCAAACAGTTGCCGCCCACCCGAAATCACCCAAACCCTAACCCTAGCCGCCCACTCCAAATCCTATCCCAACTAGGATTGCCGCCCAAGGGAAGCAAACCCAAACCTCATCCATAAAGTTGTCGCCCACCCCTTGTCCTCCTCTTATAGAGTTAGGGATAAGCCATGATTTAATCTCCTACATTGGTTCTAGGGATTTAATCTCAACCGTCGGATCTAGAGATTTAATCTCAACCGTCAAATCTAGAGATTTAATCTCTACCTTTGGATCTAGAGTTTTGTTGTCATCCATTGGAACTAAGCTTCATGAGGTGTTAATAGGCTACAATAGGGACCATGAGGAGGAGTTGGATCTTAGCCACTCATGGATCAAGCCCACATAAAGTCCGATCCATTAATGATTATCCATTCCACTAGAGGATTATCATTGATCTACCTCACCAACCCCCATAAGTTAATATGAGCTCCATATATTATTTGTACATTTTCTCCCCGTGTTTAAGATTTAGAATGTCCGTCGATTAATTAATTTACTGACCATTAATTATTCAACATCTAACTCTATGAGTAGTACCACTCAACCTTATCATCATGCCGAACCAAGTCCACCTGCAGGGTTTACATGATGAACCTTATGAGCTCCTCAAGGGAACATCATCATCCTAATATATAGGACACAGTTTCCTCCTATAATCAACGACACACTATATAAATAATATTATTTCCCAACTTACTGAGCCTATCGATTTAATCTATAAATCTCACCCATTGGTAAATCAAAGAAATGAATACTAAGTATATGTGCCCATTATTATATCGGGATTAAGAGCATGTACAACATAATATATGAGGTCCGATTCAATTATATAGTCAGCAATAAATCGAATCACCTCTAAGTCGGTCCTGCTCAATACACACAAAGTGCACTAGTTTGATTCTATGGTCAAGACAAACCAATACCAAATCACACTACAACCATTCCGATGGTTTGTCCAAAGTCATCTCGATTGTGAGCCTTTACTTATACTTTACAAGGAGCCGATAATATGATCTCCCTTGTGACACCACACACCATGTTATCTACAATGTAATGTATTAGACAATATTGCATAACCATGAAAATATGCAAACAATGATCATGTGATTCTTATTTAAAAAATAAAAATGTTTATCTAAAAGATATACTTTTCAGTATACATCACAACAGTAAAGAGAGGAGAAGTTGTTCTGGGAAAGATTGCATCGGAGGATAACCTGGCAGATCCTTTCACTAAGGCCCTTCCGGCGAGAGCTTTTGATAGGCATGTGGAGGGAATGGGGATATGATGTATGGTAGTTTGAGGACAACATAGTCTTTTAGTATAAATGAGAGATTGTTGCGATGTATACTGAAAAGTCTATCTTTTGTATGAACATCTTTATTTTGAAATAAGAATCATATGATCATTGTTTGCATAATTTTATGGTTATGCATATATTCTAATACAATACATTGTAGATAACATGGTGTGTGGTTTCACACGAGAGATCATGTTATCGGCTCCTTGTAAAGTATAAGTATAAGCTAACAACCGAGATGGCTTTGGACAAACCATTGGTATGGTTGTAGTGTGATTTGGTATTGGTTTGTCTTGACCATAAAATCACACTAGTACACTTTGTGCGTATTGAGCATGACCGACTTAGAGGTGATTCGATTTATTGCTGACTACATAATCAAATCAGACCTCAGATATTATATCGTACATACTCTTAATCCCGATATAATAACGGGCACATATACTTAGTAGTCATTTCTTTGATTTACCAATGGGTGAGATTTATAGATTAAATCGATAGGCTCGGTAAGTTGGGAAATTATATTATTTATATGGTGTGTCATTGATTATAGGAGAAATCTGTGTCCTATATTAGGATGATGATGTCCCCTTGAGGAGCTCATAAGGTTCATCATGTAAACCCTGCAGGTGGACTTGGTCCGACATGATGAAAAGGTTGAGTGGTACTACTCATGGAGTTAGATGTTGAATAATTAATGGTCAGTAAATTAATTATTTGACGGACAATCGAGATCTTAAACACGGGGAGAAAATGTACATATAATATATGGAGCCCATATTAACTTTTGGGGGTTGGTGAGGTAGATTAATGATCTCCCATGTGACACCACAACAGCCGGCGTCCAAAACAGCCCCTCTCCCTCTCTTTGGCTGGTAAAACCTATGCTTAGGGTTCTCCCTTGGAGCTTTGGTTGGCATTCACCTATTCTCCTCTTCCTTCTTGGCCGGCGGCAAGCTCCAACCATGGAGTTTGGTGGTTGGTTGAGAGAAGGAGAAGAGGCTTGTTTCTATTCTTCCTCTTGCTTTGGAAGAGAAAGGAAGGAAGATTAGTGATTTAGGAGCTTTAACTTTTGGTAGATCGTCGCCCACACGATGTCCGAAAGGAGGAAGGTCATACATTAGAAGATCGAGAGGTATATCGATTCTTTATTTTCATTTGTTACATGTTTATATTTGTTTTTCAATTATATGCATGATATATATTCTATTTTGTGGCTAAATATATTTGGCCTTCGAACATAAACACAAAAGTCGGCGATCCGTACATCATCTATTCCGCGGCTATTCGTGGAATAGAGGTTGGTCGCTTGAACAACAAGTTTGTTCAAGTGACTACTCTAAATGAATAGCACGACGATGACAAGGTTTCTTGGGCAATCCCTCTTGTCAAGGATAAATTTTTTTATCCAGGGACGTAGAAGGGATCACCGTGAACAAGCGACTATGTCGAGAGGGGAACCGAAGTTTCCCCTGACCAACACTTAGCTCCGAGCACAACTAAACTGCTCACCCCTACTAAGCTATGGATTTATAGATACTGCTTTGGAATTAAATATATCGATTGGGAAGTGCATATACTACTCTGTCAGCGCAATTACTTAGCTCTGGGCACAATAAAACTACTCACCTCTACTTAGCTCGAGATTTACACATACTGCTCGGAAATTATATATATTGATTGGAAAGTGTATATACTACTTTGTCGGCACAATTACTTAGCTCTGAGCACAACTAAACTTCTCACCCTTACTCATCTGAGGAATCACGTATACAACCCAGGAATTGCATGTACTACACGAAAAACAAACTAACTAGTCAGGAATTACAGTTATCAATTAGAAAACACATATATTGCCCGAGAAACATAATAACTAGTCCAGAATCACACTTGATGCCTTCTGAGAAACATGTTATGTTTCTGACTGAAGATCCCGACCCTATCATAAGTTTCGCCTCTTTAGTAAAATTGAAGAACAAAGTCGAGTGATGTTTAACAAGTATGCCTTTTCTGAAAAAAATTTCTTGCCTTAGCTATAAAAAAAAAACTTCTTGACCTTAACTAATAAAACAAAACTTCTCTGCCTTAGCTGATTAAACAAAACTTCTTTGCCTTAGCTAATAAAACAAAACTTCTCTTCTTTAGCTAAAAACCCCACACCCATCATAAGTTCACCCTCTATAGTGAAACTGAAGAGCGAAGCCGAGTGAAGTTTCACTAGTATGCCATTACTGAAAAAATTTTCTTACCTTAGCTTCTCAATAACTTCTCTATCTTAACTGATAAAACAAAACTTCTCTGCCTTAGCTCATAAAACAAAACTTTTTTTCCTTAGCTAAAAAACCCAAACCTATCATAAGTTCCCCCTCTTTAGTGAAACTGAAGAGAGTAATCGAGTGAAGTTTCACAAGTTCGTACTGACATAGATTATGCCATACCAAACATAGAACCCACAAACAGTTATAAAAGACATAAGGCTTTAAACTGTTAGGCGCAGGGCCTTCAATTATCTTGCTAGGCATAGGGCCTTAAACTTGAATGTTAGCAATTTACCTTCCATATAACTGACATTATAGTCCCCGTGGGAGAAATGTAATTACCTAGCCCATAGTCTGTTATATGAGGCATGAGAGCCTTGAGAACATTTTACCTACCATATAGTTGGCGTTATAGTCCTCGTGAGGGAACATAATTACCTAAACCATAGGCTGTTATATTAGGTGTAAGAGCCTTGAGAGCATTTTAACTACTATATAGATGGTGTTATAGTCCCCGTAGGGGAATGTATCTACCTAGCCCATAGGCTGTTATAGGAGGCGTAAGAGCCTTGAGTCAGTTTTTGTATCCAGACCCCTACAGGAGAAAATTTTGTATACCTTAGTCTCTTGTATTAGGCATAAAAGCCTTAGAAAAATATACCTAATCCCTACAAAAGAACATTAGGTTGCCCTTAGGCCCATGTAATAGGTGTAAAATGCTTTAGAAAAAATTGTCTGCTTCCTGTAAAAGAATTTTAAAAAAAAATGTTAGAGCCAAGAAAAAATACAATAATTCCCCCTTAACTTCATTTTTTCCTGCATCCATCATTTTACTTCATTTTTTCACCTTTCCTTTTAAAGGGCACCACTTCACTTTTACACTTAGCTGTTAACTCCTTTTTTGCTTTTAAAAACCCCTAACTTCCTTCTTCCTCGATGTTGGGAGTATAAGGAATACAATCAAAGTCCCACATTGGTAATACATAGAAAAGATAATGTGCTTATATGATAAAAAGATATCTCCATTGGCATGAGACCGCTTGGGTAAAGGCCAAAAACAAAACCATGAGGGCCCAGGCCCAAAGTGGACAATATCATACCATTGTGAGATATATAAATCTTATAGGCACTAAGAATTAGTAACAGAGTCATGGTCCATGTCAAGCCATGAACCTCGAACAAAGGAAGTGGGGCTCCCATATCCGGATCAAGAGAACTAGACACCAGGCAGGAAGTCCAGTTGGGTTAGGAGGACCGAACAATTGGCAGGAAGTCTAGCTGGGTATGGAGGACCAGACAGTTGGTAGAAAGTCCTGGTGGGTTGATGATCGAACATCAAGAAGAGGAAGTCCTTTGAGGATGGATAGGCTTGAGGGGGGCTCAATGTGGTCCTTTGTTTGAGGGGGGGATTGTTAGGAGTATAAGGAATACAATCAAAGTCCTTCATTGGTAACACATAGAAAAATCATGTGCATATAAGATAAAAATATATCTCCATTGGTATGAGGCCTTTTGGGCAAAGCCCAAAAATAAAAACATGAGTGCTTAGGCCAAAAGTGGACAATATCATACCATTGTGAAGATATATGAATCTCATAGGCACTCACACTCGACACCTTCAAACCCTTCGGGACCACTCTCCCTTCATGGCTTCTTCCTCCTCTAACCCTCCCTGGTACGAAACGACCTATAGCCGACTAACCCTCAATCGCTCATTCTTCCTTCATGAGCCCAAATACAACCCCGAGGGCTTCACCGCCATCATCTCTAGCCCCCATCAGCTACCTCACCAACCCCCAACCGACACAAGCACTCTATTCACAGGCCACCTTGAAGGGGGTCTCCGCCTTCTAGTCCCAAAACCCTTCTTTGATGTCTTAACCCACTATGGCATTCCCCTTAACCAACTGACCCCCCAATTCCTTCCACATCCTTGTCGGAACCCTAACCGTATTCAAACATCTCAACATTCCCAAGACTCCCCACGTCTTCCACTTCTTCAACCAACTAAAAATTGCTGATACTGGCGTGTTCTACTTCATTGCACACAAAGATTAATAATTTCTAACTGATATGCCAACCTCTCACAAGGGCTGGAAAGAGTTGTATTTCTATGTCTCCATAGATTCCATCCTTCAATTCTCTTATTCTTGGAAAACCACTCTCCCCTGACTCCCCAAACTAAAAGCCATCAAAACCTATGTTAACTTCACCTCCATTGAACCCCTACTTGAAAATAAACACTTTAGTATTTTTGAAATTTTGCAAGAGCCCATTTTGTCGTACCATGAGTTGTCCTCCTTTCAATCACTCGAAGCTCACCCAATCGATAAGTATCACCTTCACTGTATATTTATTGATTTTTTTTCACATGTATGTTGATACCTTATTTTGTAGAAGATATGAAGCACAATGTAATTGCCAGAACTTTGGCAAAAAAAATAACAGAAGAAAAGAAAAAGACTTGAAGAAACTACCACTTTCACATATAACCAAGGACCTTCATTAGTAATTACTCCTTTTCCTACTATTAGTAATATATGAGAGATGTCCTAAGGCAATCGCCTTATGTTTGAACGATTTATATGATAAATGAAGATTCACTATTTGAGTATACATGTTTTCATGTATTTGATTGGATCTTAAACTCATTTACTGAATGCCCACGATACGATTCACAACATGAAAGAATTTGTGATTGGATCACAACTAGTGAGTATCTCTACATGTGTAATTGTGATGTATCGGAATTATCCCTAGTCGATGAATTGATGGATTTGGACACGATTGATTCTGTCGAGACTAGCACGAGGTATACTCCTTGGTGTATCCAAGCAATTGATTCTCACTAGCTGGAGACATTGTGATGTCCGGAGTTAATCGTGGATGCTAGTTATGGTAACTAGTTCATTGGAGTGACCAGCCGTAAGACTTCATAAGGTTCTCTGCATATATAGATATGTCAATGAAGTTCTTACTGCAGCTTAAGTGCGATGTTCCTTTGACTTGCGGTATTCAAGTCATCTTGATCATAAAGACTTATGCTTTGACATCTTAAGCAAGCATCTCTGAAGAGATGTGGACCCGGGATGATTGGGTATAAGTCGAAGTGATCAAAGGTGTTTGAATAGCCTATAAAGGATTCACCACTCCTTGTGAGGAGATGTATACCCATGGCCTCTCGTCGGATTGTTAGTAAAGTCTTTGGCCAAAGCATTACATGTTTAGAGTAAGGTACTCTTCGATACATGTGCAGTAACTAGAATCCGTAGGACGAGGAAATGATACTTGGGCTAGGTGTGACGTAGTCAGCCTAGTGGGGACTGACACTATAGGCCATGTCCTGAACCAAGTGGGTATAAGATGAGTGAAGGGAATGGGGCACGATTCATTCGAGCTGCCGAAGGGTTTCAGAAGTAGTTCTGGATCAACCGTTGATCTTTTCGGTTAATTGGGGATCATGATGTACTACTAGGTGCCACTCATGATCGTTATATAATTAATGGTTAATTATAGATGACCAACATAAACTGAGAACCTATTTGGTCACACGCACAACGAGCGTAATCCGAAGGATTTAAAACGAGCTTGAGAATGAGATTCTCAGACCGAGAGAAACAAGGTTTGGTTGGACCAAACATGGAGAGAGCATGAAATCGTTTCAGTCACAATGGAAACGTGGATGGGCCATGTCTTATGAAGACATAATGGATGAACCAAATTGGTTTGGTTCTAATCCAATGGAGGAGAATAAACCAAAGGGGTTTGGTTTGTTTTAAACGAATGAACCAAAGTTGGTTCGGTTCATTTTAACTTAAAATAGACCATCATGGTTTGGTTTATTTTAACTTAAATTAATGGAGCGGGTTAACGGGCTTTTGATTATGATCCGATAACCATTAAGAGAAGTTGTTCTCTATAAAATAGGGCTTAGGGGTTTTTTTGTTAAACCCTAATCTAGTGGTTGCCGCCCAACCCCCTCTCCTCTCCATGTCTTGCCGCCGCCCAACATCAAGCCGCCGCCCAGCTCCCTTGCCGGCGACTAGAAGGTGTTGTCCTTCCCTCTTGCCGGCGTCGAGCTACTGCTGGAGGAGCTCCGGTGATCTCCTTTGGGTTCGGCGACAAGGTGAGCCTCAACCTTCCTTATTTGACCGACCCCTATTCCTCCACCAAAGCTGTCCAGTTTTCTGGACAGCTGGTTTCCTTCTTGTCGGAGCATCATTTGGACGACGTTTGGAGCTCCGAAAATGGTAGTCATGCCGGGAATTCGATCTCCGGTAATCCTCATAGGTGGAGGACGAAGGATTCGTCAAACAATTGACGAATACCTCTCCGGAGAAGCGAGTTTTTGAGGACTCGTTTTGGATCCGAATTTTGATTCGGATCGTGATCTTCTCTCGATCACATCGTCTTCAACACGAGGCTAGTAACTCATACGAAGATGAGGCTCGTGACTTTGTGAAGTCATCCCGAAGATACTCGGCATGGATACGGATAGAGACGATTCTAGCGAGAATCGTTCCGGTTGATGCCTTTCCCGCTACACGTGATACGTCAGGTATACGTAGTATAAATTTCCTTTTATTGCAAATTTTGAATTTACGGTTATGTCTACACATGTTGTACTATGCATGCGTGTGATGTGTGTGTTGTAATAAATTAGATTTATTATTTTATTCCTTCCGCTGTGCACATGTTTACGAAACATGTTCGAACACACACTCGCTGTGGTGCCGGAAACCCAACACCTACTACTGTCTATTTTACTCCTTCGCAAATTTTTTACACCTTTGCATCATAGGTTCCCACCGAACTCCCACAAGGTCATATCATCACTCTCTCAGAACTAGGGCAACTCTTCCTTACCATAATAGATCCTACTCAACTTCCTCCTCCACCCGAACCCATTCAAAATCCTTTTTCCCCCTTTAACATCTTACTTTTGGTAGAGCCCTCTTCATCTCCTCAAGAACCATTGCTTCCCTCTGATACACTTACTCATAGTCAAATTCCTGATCCCTCCAATGACCCCATTGAACTTTCCTCATCTCCTTCCCCCTCGTCCTCTGCTGATGATCTTCCTTTAGCCTCTTTATTTCCAATTTGATGCGGATGGGTGAAATCTGTTCACTCCTTTTTCAATGTAGTGAAGCACTGAGGGAGATCTCAGAGGGTTCTCACAGGCCGCAATCAGTAGAGAATAAGAAGATGAAGTAGATGAAATGCAAGAAACTGACGCCAGCGATTGAGACTCAGACACAAGATGTAACGTGGTTCGGAATAAGGATTCCTACTCCAGGGAGGTGAGCTTTCTCACCGGATGCAGTGCCTAAGAACTTTCACTATGAAGGTCCTCCTTTACGGAAAGTAAGTTTCCGAAGGTGTAGGAGAAAGACCTCTTACAGTGATATCACAAGACGAGAAAAATACAAGAGATGTAACAACGACAGATCTCCGTCCTTCCTCTCCGGTGAGGCGGTTGTCGCTCCCCTTCTCCTCCTGCGTCCCCTTCTCTCTTGCTGGGTGGGAATAATTACAGATCCCTCTTTCCTCCTTGCTTCCACCCTTTTATCTTCCCTTTTCCTTCATCGTAACGTCGCAGGCTATCTCCATCGTACACGTGGCCACCACCTCCACCTGGAGAATAATTCTGTTACAGACATGAGGAGTGAAGACTCCTTGGAATATTGTGTGGGGCCTCCCAAGCCGTTGCCTAACACCTCTTCCTCTACTTTTCGGGTAACTAGGTTAAACTATCTCCCTCAACCATCCGCTTTGAGTGAAGCTAGCTTAGGTCTATAGCTCACGGGCGCCCTAGCCCTAGGGTTCCTCATCAACCCGAACCAATTCCTCTTTTTCCTGTGCCTAACTTCCTTCAGATCAATCAGGCTGAGCCGACCCCTTAGCGAAGTGCCTTCCGTCTCTTCTTTTCCATGCCAATTGCTTCTGCTAACTCTCCCGTGCCAATTTCTTCTGCTAATTCTCCCGTTCCAATTGCTTCTGCTAATTCTCCCGTGCCAATTGCTTTCGATATTCTCCCATACCAATTGCTTCTGCTAATTCTCCTGTGCCAATTGCTTCTGCTAATTCTCCCGTGCCAATTGCTTCTGTTAATTCTCCCGTGCCAATTGCCTTCGATATTCTCCCGTACCAATGGCTTCTGATATTCGCGCCCGAACCATTCTTTCGTTTCTCCCTTCGCTGAGCCGAACATTTTGGATTGGATCATGGGTGACCCGCTAACCCTTCTATCGGGAACTATATAGAAAAGGTACCAGCAGTATCACAATTAGACAACAACATTTCTTACCTCCCTCTAGCCCCATAATTCCCGAAGTCACCCCTTCCCCTCCTCTGGATCTTCTGGTACAAGTTGTATCATATGCCTATACCATCCCTCCCCCATCTTCTCCACCGAACTTTGCATGTCCCCTTCTAATCCTAATTCTCCTCATATACCTCCCACATCTTCCCCTCCTCCTGATACTTCGATTCCCATATCAGATTCTACTCTACCGTAGACTGTCCCCTTCTTCACCCATTCTAAAATTCCTCTATTTTTACAAGAGCTCCAGCAGAGCCTCCAAATGGTAAACTTCTTCATTTTATTAATTTACTTCTTTGTGCAAATAGATCTTTCACATAACTTTTTACTTTGTCTATTTTTCATAGCACCACCAAGCTTAATGATTTTAGTCAATGGTTTATTAAGTCCCACATTATGAAATCCCAACCTTCAACTTCTCATGCAAAAATGTCCCAACCAACTTGTGCACCCCCAATTTTGTCCAAGGACTCTCAAACTAGGCCTACTCAACCTTCAACATCTTTATAGGGATTGAAGACCAGTCCCCCTGCATCTCCCGACTGAGCTTAGAAAGAAGCTGCATATCAGCAAAAACTACTGGAGCCCCAATTTCAAGTACACATCCTTACTATCGAGCGATCCTAGCTACTATCAAAAAAAGGAAAAACCTCCTTTCAATATGAGAAAGATGTGCAGAAGGCCAAATGCAAAAGTTCTACCAAGGATACCACTATCAGGCTACATTGGGAACAAGTAGAATTTTATAAGAAATAGGCAGCCTTATCACAAGAAGAAGCTCAGAAACTGGCACAGAAAGAGAAGGACTGGCACTTCTAGTCGGGACAGTGCTTCCATCCTTTGGAAGATCTTATAAATGATGTTAGTGATCTCAATGATAGAACATATTATAGGATCAGAATTGACCGAGAGACGAGGGTGAATCTCGGAATATAAATTTTCTTTATGAATATTAAAAAACTTTTCTTTTAAGATTAAAAGAGTAATTACAATGGAAATGAAAAATAAATATGAAAAGATTATTTTACAAGGTTAACAACCCTAGTAGGCTTGCTACACAAAGGCCAGCTCTCCGAGAGCTACCTCGATGGGTAATCACTAAAAAGTCCTCTGATTCGAAACTCTCGAACTCGGAGGGTATTCACTTTTTTACAAAGATGAGAGGGAAAGGTAACACACTACCTTCCCTCTAGAAACTAAATACAAAAGCAAAGAAGTATATACAAATGCAAAGCTTATACCGATACTTCTTTGAATGTAGAAATGTAGCTCGGAGTGCAAAGTGTTGGCGTGTAGATGCTTTTACAATTGAAAAATTCTAGCAACAAGACTTGGACATAGTAGAGTTGTGTATTTCGAAACTGTTCATTGATGCACACGAGCATGACCCCAAATCTTCATCGGGAATCGTCAAGGACTTGAAGTGCGTGGTTGCGCTCAACCTCTTGCAAATGCACAAATGTCATCATGTAATAAAAGATTTATCAATCCCACAGAGACTAACATTCGAATATTGTTTATCCAGTGGATGTTGTTGTTCGGAGTTAATATCATAAGAATAAGGGTCTCGAGGTTGACGGTAGTCCTAACTCAATTACGGTGTCACTCGGAGGAAGCGAAAGTAGGTTTGAAGTTCCCTAAGAATATTCTAGGACTTCGGTTTTACTTGTGCATTGTGTAACATGCTATCAATTATATGCTTTTGGGATCTCTAATTATGATCTTGTGGGAGGATCATCATGCATTTGCCCGATGAACTTTTTCTTCTACTAGGAACAACGTATTCCTAACCAAGTTTCCCTTTCGGATCGTTAGAGCTAAAGGGGTTGATATCGTTGGGAGCCCTCTTTCACTAAGGTCCCTCAACCCTTCTAGAATTGATCTCTCCTACATTGGGCCTTCTGCTAAGATAAGTTATTGGGTACGAGGACGTCCTAATAATCCCTATGAAGAGGTGGATTGTATTTCATATCCTACACTATCATATTCTATCTTCTACGATTACGAGAGGGAGGATGACCACAAGGTTCATCCTTGGTCCTCCTAGATTTTTGATACAAAGGCTCTCACCCTTGTATAGCCTATGTTCAATATAAATAGAATCAAGACATAATCCTCAACGATCCCAACAACACAAAATTGCAAATAGAATCAAAAGAGATGAATAACTATTTGGACTAGCATGTCCACATAAACAAAGTACTCCCTAATCCTAGAATCGAAGAATCTACTCCATGGATAAACGAGAATAAAAACATATTAAGAAAATCCATTATAATGCAAGTAGAACAAGAAAATAAAGAATGTACTCTCTGTCCTATCCAATTTGCGTGTCTTGGTTGTTCTCCATGGTGCTGGAGCATCGAGATAGATCTTCTAGTCACTTCCTTGCTCCCCGTTGTGAGACTCCAGTCCTTTTTAGGGAACCTTCTGTTGTATCTTGCATGCGTGTGGTGTGTGTATTGTAATCAATTGGTTTATTACTTATTTTTGCTTCTGTTGTGTGCATATTTACGAAACGTGTTCAAACACATACCCACGTCGGTGTCGAGGAAACCCAACAGTCACAGTAGAGCCCAACTGTGTTCCGACATAATCGTAAAATTATTTTGTGATAGTCATAATTGTATTTTTGGAAATTTTCTACTTTTGGAAAGTTTAGAAAACATTATGGAAATTTTAATTAGTAAAGAAATTTAAATTGAAAATTTTCTAATGTGATTAGGAAATTACAATTTAGGGAATTTATTTCCTAAATTAAATTTGAATTTCCTAAATTAATATATTCCATAAATAAAATATGTGATTAGATTTGTAAAATTGTTTCCTAATTTAATCAAGATTTTATTTAAGAAATCAAATTTCAAACATATTTTATTTTCAAAATTAGTTATGACAAATAAGGAAACTATTTATACATGCCATATTATATGCCACGTAATTGCATTAGATGCATATCATTATGTCATGCGTGTCGTGACATATATGTTGGGATGTATACTGAAAAGTCTATCTTTTGTATGAACATTTTTATTTTTGAAATAAGAATCACATGATCATTGATTGCATATTTATGATTATGCATATTGTTCGATACATTACATTGTAGATAACATGATGTGTAGTGTCACACGGGAGATCATGTTATCATTTCCTTGTAGAGTATAAGTAGAGGCTCACAACGGAGATGGTTTTGGACAAACCATTGGTATGATTGTAGTGTGATTTGGTATTGGTTTGTCTTGACCATAGAATTACACTAGTACACTGTGTATATTGAGCAGGACCAACTTAGAGGTGATTCAATTTATTGCTGACTACACAATTGAATCGGTCCTCGGGTATTATGGTGTACATGCTCTTAATTCCGATATAATAACGGGCACATGTACTTAGTATTTATTTCTTTTATTTACCAATGGGCGAGATTTATAGATTAAATCGATAGGCTATGTAAGTTGGGAAATGATATTATTTACATGGTATGTCATTGATTATAGGAGGAAATCGTGTCCTATATATTAGGATGATGATGTGCCCTTGAGGAGCTCATAAGGTTCATCATGTAAACCCTGCAGGCGGACTTGGTTCGGCATGATGATAAGGTTGAGTGGTACTACTTATGGAGTTAGATGTTGATTAATTAATTGTTAGTAAATTAATTAATTGACGGACATTGGAGATCTTAAACACGGGGAGATATTTGTACAATTAATATATGGAGCCCATATTTATTTATGGGGGTTGGTGAGGTAGATCAATTATAATCTTGTAGTGGAATGGATTATCATTAATGGATCGGACTTTATGTGGGCTAGATCTATTGGGTGGCCAAGATCCAACTCCTTCTCATGCTCCCTATTGTAGCCTATTAAAACCCTCATGAAGCCTAGATTCGATAGTGGAGATTAAATCTCTAGATCTGACGGTGAAGATTAAATCTATTGAACTTTCTGAGCTTCAAAAACTGCTTTTTGCATTGCGAAAACCCCGAAAATCTGGCCATGGATCAGTGCAAAGTATAACAAATAAAACTAACATGTATGTGTCTAATACATTTAGATTTACTCAAGATCTACATGATAAGAAATTACCCTTGAAGCGAAGCCCTTCGCCTATCCCGCTCGTCCAAAAGGATTGCCGGAACTCGAGAGTGTCAAGTGCACACTCCTCTATTGGCATCCACACAAGAAATAGGTGGAGAAAAGACAATCTTGAGTGTGCTATCACTCCTTGAAGGTCTTGGAAAAATGGACAATTGGGAGAGAACTTGAGTGGAGCAAGGAAGAAGATGAAGTTGGAGTTACCACACAAATGAATTTCCACCATCAAGCTTCCTAAAGTGGCCGACCACTTATTTGGGAGTTACATGCATGCATGTAACTCCAACAGCCAATGGCTCTTAGTCTCCCTCATGAGGTGGCACCCCATGATAAGTCCATGATGATGTGGAACACCATCATTGGCCGACCCACATGTCATGTCACCATGACATGGCAATTGGTCAAGTCAAAATTGACCATTCATCTTCCCTCTCAAGTCATGTCAAACTTGACCTCTTATCTCCCATGGTTGATCAAATATAACCACTTGATTCAAGTCAATTTGATTTAATGAATTTCTATTCATTAATTTAAATTGACTCAATGAATCAAATCAAAATTAGACTGATTAAACACTTGAATCAACTTGAGTCTAACTCAATTAGTCTAATTTGGATTACTCTTAATCCAATTTGGTTGATCCCATGAACCTAATCCTCATGGTTCATCATATGAACCTAATCTCCATCTAATTGCCCTTTGTGTGTGACCCTATAGGTTCTTGTAACGTTGGCAATGCCCCTAAACCGATTTAGGAACATAAGCAATGAGCAGTATCTAGCAACACATCATTGCTACCCAAGTTACAAGAATGTTGAGCTCCAACATCACCTTTGTGACTAATAATTGTGACTCTCACAATATGTGACAATGTCCCTCTATCCTTGACATCTACATTGACCAATTGAGGCATAGACTGTGTCATCCTAGGTACAATCTATATCTTGAACTCCAAGTAGACTCACTCTAATCAAATGAGCTCAGTATCTCATATTGACTCATTTGGGCATGGCCATGCACTTCGTGGTCTCAATCTATCAAGAATAACATTGTCGCTCCCGTCATATGAGAGGGATAGATCCCATCTACATCACTCACATCCCTCCACATAATTTGTTACATACCCAGTAATCGCCTTTATAGTCCACCCATTTACGGGTGACGTTTGACGAAGTCAAAGTATTCAACTCCTTATGTAGGGAACCATGGTGACTTCAGGTCCATGAACTAATAGTCACATATGAAAGTATATGACACTCATATACCGATCCATGATACTTTCTCATGGCGGGTCATTCAGTATACATTCTCCATTGCATACCCATGTGTCAATTTGATATCTCATATCTATGACTTGTGAGATCAAGTCATCGTGTTGACCTACATACTAGTCTCTACGCATTAACATTGTCCTTGAATGTTAATACTTAACTAGGAATTATTAAGAGTAGTGTTCTCTATATCATCTCATTATCAATTCAACCAATCGATTAATATAGATAAGAACCTACTACTCAAGGACATTATTATACTTAGTTATTTGGCACCAATACAAGTAAATATAATAACCTTGCCTTTATAAATAGGAATATGATACAATAAAGTCCATACAACAATCATCACATGATTGTCTCTAGGGCTTTCACTAACAATCTCCCACTAGCACTAGTGCCAATTACCGTAGTATCTAATACCCAATGACCTAGTGTGACCATCATGCTTTTTCTGTGCCAAAGCCTTGGTCAAGGGATCTGCAATGTTAGCCTCTGTGGGTAGTCTGCAAATCTTCACATCTCCTCTATCGATAATCTCTCGATTGAGATGGAAGCATCGTAGTATGTGTTTGGTCCGCTGATATGAGCGAGGTTCCTTAGCCTGTGCAATCACTCCATTGTTGTCACAATAGAGCTCTATGGGATCTTCTATGCTAGGAACCACCCCAAGCTCAGTAATGAACTTGCGGATCCAAATTTCCTCCTTTGCTGCCTCAGATGCAGCGATATACTCGACTTCTATTGTATAATCAACAACTGTGTCCTGCTTTGAACTCTTCCAGCTCACAGCGCCACCATTCAAGCAAAACACGAACCATGATTCCGATCTATAATCATCTTGGTTAGTTTGGAAACTGGCATCGCTGTAACCCTTTACAGCTAGCTCCTCATTTCCTCCAAATATCAAGAAATACTCTTTAGTCCTTCTCAAGTACTTAAGAATATTCTTGACTGCTATCCAGTGACGTTCACCTGGATCGAACTGGTATCTACTCATCATGCTCAAAGCATACGAGACATCAGGATGAGTACACGACATGGAATACATGAAATATCCTATAGCAGATGCATAAGGGATCTTATCCATGCGGTCTCTCTCCTCTCTATAAGAGGGACTTTGAGTCTTCGAAAGACTCACACCATGTGACATCGACAGAAGTCCCTTCTTGGAATTATGCATGGCAAATCGTAGTAATACCATGTCAATGTATGTACTCTGACTTAGGCCAAGCAATCTCTTAGATCTATCTCTATAGATCTTGATGCTTAGAATACAGGCTGCTTCACCTATCTCCTTCATTGAGAAGCATGTCCCCAGCCAAGTCTTCACATATTGTAGCAAAGGGATGTCATTCCCAATGAGTAGTATGTCATCCACATACAATACAAAGAAGACAACTGTGTTCCCATTAACCCTCTTATAGACACAGGGTTCATCTTCATTCTTGATGAAACCAAACTGTTTGATCGCTTCATCGAATCGAAGATTCCAGCTCCGAGAGGCTTGCTTTAGCCCATAAATGGACCTTTTTAGCTTGCATAATTTCCCATTATGCTGTGGATCTTCAAAACCCTCAGGTTGTATCATGTACACATCCTCGAGTAAGTTTCTATTCAGAAATGAGGTTTTGACATCCATCTGCCAGATCTCATAATCGTGGTATACTGTAATAGCAAACATGATCCGAATGGACTTAAACATCGCCACTGTAGAAAAGGTTTCATCATAGTCAATACCATGAATTTGCTTGAAACCTTTAGCCACCAATCGACCCTTATAGGTATGCGTAAGTCCATCCATGTCAGTCTTTCTCCTAAAGACCCACTTAACCCCAATGGGTTTGACCCCTTTAGGTGGATCAACCAAAGTCCATACTTGGTTGGTGTACATGGATTCTATCTCGGATCTCATAGCCTCTAGCCATTTCTCAGAATCTGGGATCATCACAGCTTCCTGATAGGAGGTAGGCTCATTCTCAATGAGCATAACGTCATCATGGTCATACAAGAGAAATGAGTATCTCTCAGGCTGATAACGTAACCTATCAGACTTGCGAAGAGGTAGGTCTATCTGAACATGTGATTGTTCCACAACTCTTTGTGCAACAAACTCATCACCCACAACACTTTGTGGTTCTTGTTCAACCTCCATCAAGGCCTCAGTGCTATGTTCCTTATCTTGAAATTCTTCAAGATCGAACGTACTCCCACTAGTTTTTCTAGAAACAAAATCGCTCTCTATAAAAACCCCAGTCTTTGCCACAAACACTTTGTGCTGACTTGGAATGTAAAAGTAATAACCCTTCGTGTCCTTGGGATATCCAAAAAAATAGCACCTATCAGATTTGGGTCCCAGTTTGTCTGAGACTTGATGTTGAATGTAAGCCTCACAACCCCAAATCCTCATGAAAGACATCTTGGGATTTCTCCCTATCCATATCGTATATGGTGTCTTTATCACAACCTTGGATGATACACGGTTAAGGGTGAAGGTTGCTGTGTCTAGAGCATATCCCCAAAAGGATATAGGAAGATCTGTATGACTCATCATAGGTCGTACCATATCTAATAGGGTACGATTACTCCTTTCGGATACACCATTCCACTGTGGTGTACCAGGAGGAGTGAGTTGGGATAGAATCCCACACTAAGCTAGATAGTCACAAAACTCATGGCTAAGGTATTCACCACCTCGATCTTATCGAAGTATCTTAATACTCTTGCCAAGCTAGTTTTGTACTTCATTCTTGAATTCTTTGAACTTTTTAAAGGATTCTGATTTATGTGTCATGAGATACACATAACCATATCTACTGAAGTCATCAGTAAATGTAATGAAGTACCTGTAACCACCTCTAGCTGCAACATTGAAAGGGCCACATACATCACTATGTATAAGTCCTAACAAGTCTGTTGCT
The DNA here is from genome assembly GCA_025175895.1 of Wurfbainia villosa. NCBI lineage: Eukaryota > Viridiplantae > Streptophyta > Magnoliopsida > Zingiberales > Zingiberaceae > Wurfbainia > Wurfbainia villosa. The sequence goes on along the minus strand of CM046009.1, from coordinate 24,192,065 downwards.
CTTTCGCCGTGTCCACTAAAGGGAGTCTTGGTCATCTTGCCTAAAAGGCAAGACTCATATGTCTCATATGATTCAAAATCAAATGAGTCTAGCAGTCCATCCTTATGGAGCTGAGATAAGCGACTCTCATTTATGTGACCTAAGCGACAATGTCAGAGATAGGTTTGGTTCAACTCATTTGACTTGAACCTTTTGGTACTTATGTTATAGATAGGGCTCTCTAAGTCTAGAAAGTAGAGTCCGTTCATTAGAGGTGCACTACAATAGAACATATCATTTAAATAAACTGAACAATATTTGTTCTTTATTATAAATGTAAATCCTTTCTTGTCCAAACAAGAAATCAAAATTATGTTCTTAGTTAAGGCAGGCACATAACAACATTCATCTAATTCTAGTACATGCCCAAAGGGCAGAGATAGATCATAAGTTCCTACAGCAATAGCAGCAACTCTTAGTCCATTGCCTTGCTTGTCCTTGATATAGTTGATGAAGATGTTCAACCATATCATAAGCATTCATGAACTCGTATTTCTTATGAAGCTTAGAGTTCCTGGTCGCAAGCATTAGACATGACACATCTAATGCATCATCTTGATGCTTCTTGTAAGTAACTTTGTCAGCTCGCGAGGCAGTGGCAGGAGGTGCCTCCGGAATGGGCTGTTCCAGAACGTACAGTTTCCTTTCTTGGGTGAGAACGATTCTCAGGTTCCTGTACCAGTCCAGGAAATTTTCTCCATTGAGCTTGTCCTTCTCAAGGACAGAATGCAGAGAGAGAGTGTTCGTGTTTGTCGACATAGTAATCTACAACATACAATGCAGAGAATTAATATCATATTCTTTTATCATTTAATTAGGCTTTTAATTAAATGATGCTCTCACTGAATTATAGGAATTTTGTAGAATCGAGTTATGGATGTGGTCAAACCACATTTCTAGATTCATACAAACTAGCTATAATTCCTGCGGGACAAGATCCACATCATACTAAGCATTGAGTTTGCTTTGGCTCAATTTCCCAAGACTTAGTACAATCGGTGGGTAACACATTACTGATTATATCTCTATGCAACTCTTGTTTATAGGATCAAGACCCACATTTACAAAAGACCTTGAGTTAGCTTTTGCTAAATCGCCCAAGATTTAGTGTAAATGCGACCTTATCCTATCTTTCCAACGGTTGGAATATGCCTGTAGTTCTACTCGATCCAATTGAGTTAACTAGTTTTACTCAATCTAATTGAGCTTATTCTAACCCAAGCCGTGATAGGCGGGATGAAGATTGTCCCTCCGCACCCTACCAAGATAATATGCGTTGCTCTGCTTTGGAAGATTCAACCACTACAAATGATCGAGGTAGTGATGGGTATCAAGGACTTGGTAGGGATTTTTCGAGTTGATTCGATTAAGATCTAATCTAATCGTAATGTGTATCATATACACATTGAGGCCTTTATTATCCTATACTAACATGCATCACATACATACAAGAATTATTCTAGCATGCATCATATACATACAAGAAAAATATCCTAGCATGCATCATATACATACAAGCATTATTCTACTAGCATGCATCACATACATACAAGCATAAAAAATATATATCAACATATATATACATATATACAAATTAATTGTGATTAGGTCATGGCCCTACTACGATCTTCTCAAGCAAATGAGAAGATTGGATGGTCAACCTAGGGTTAGCGTCTTCTCCAAGCGCCTCCTTTGACCGCCATGTGTTGTCGGCAACCTTCTCGTAACTCCGTCTAGAAGGACCTTCCACCGCTCCATTTTGTACATTACAAACATGAAACTCAAGTTACATTTGAGTCTAAAACTATTTACAACTAGAATATTAAAAGAAGAGGCACGACGTGCAGGTCACATACCCTATACAACAAGCACAATCACAAAAATGGCACGCAGGCCGTATTATGAATTACAACACATTAACATTCAATCATATTGGGGTTCATGGGCCATGATCATCACATAATTATACATAATACTAAATTATGTATTTTACAAAAAATTTCTATAATTTTTCCAATTTTGTTTTTCAATTTTATGAGTCACCTCTCCGTAACGGTCCCGCTAAGCAGTTTTCGGGCGCGATCACAGGACATGGCCCCTTTCTGGATAGGGGCAGCGCCCCTACTCTCAAAAATAAACTTTGCGAGTGTCCCTACTATATCTTACAGTGACTAAAGTCATTGTCCCAAAAACCTAAAGCGAGAACTCGCCGTTCCGGAGAGTTTTTCTCGGCGGTTGAAGCCTACAAGTGTCCCAACATTTGTTGCTTTGACTATTTGAGAAAAATACCCAAAAATTCTATAAAAATAGGAAATTTACAGAAACTTAAAAATCTGTAATTTTTATATCTAATACAAAAACTACAAATACGAAATACATACATACTTCGCACGTGGTTCTGATACTACTGTTGGGTTTTCCGAGCCGCAAAAACCGCTTTTTGCATTGCGGAAACCTCGGAAGTCCGACCACGGATCCATGCGAAGTATAACAAATAAAACTAACATGTATGTGTTTAATACCTTTAGATCTACTCTAGATCTACATGATAAGAAATTACACTTGAAGGGATGCCCTTCACTTATCCCGCTTGTCCAAAAGGATTGCCGAAACTCGAGTGTCAAGTGCACACTCATCTATTGGTATCCACACAAGTAATAGGTGGAGAAAAGACAATCTTGAGTGTGCTAGCACTCCTTGAAGGTCTTGGAAAAATGGAGGATTGGGAGAGAACGTGAGTGGAGCAAGGAAGAAGATGAAGTTGGAGTCACCACACAAATGAATTTCCACCATCAGATCAAACCCATGGTCCTGCCAAGCGGTTTATCATTGGGGATCGCTGGACAATGCATGCATAACTCCAAGAGCCACATGGAGAGTTTTAGCAATACGTAATAAGTCCATGATGATGTGGAACACCATTATTGGCCGCCCCACATGCCATGTCACCATGACATGGCAATTGGTCAAGTCAAAATTGACCATTCATCTTCCCTCTCAAGTCAAGACAAACTTGACTTCTTATCTCCCATGGTTGATCAAATCTAACCACTTGATTCAAGTCAATTTGATTTATTGAATCTCTATTCATTAATTTAAATTGACTCAATGAATCAAATCTAAATTAGACTCATTAAACACTTGAATCAACTTGAGTCTAACTCAATTAGTCTAATTTGGATTACTCTTAATCCAATTTGGTTGATCCCATGAACCTAATCATCATGGTTCATCATATGAACCTAATCTCCATCTAATTGCCCTTTGTGTGTGACCCTATAGGTTCTTGTAACGTTAGCAATGCCCCTAAACCGATTTAGGAACATAAGCAATGAGCAGTATCTAGCAACACATCATTGCTACCCAAGTTACAAGAATGTTGAGCTCCAACATCACCTTTGTGACTAATAATTGTGACTCTCACAATATGTGACAATGTCCCTCTATCCTTGACATCTACATTGACCAATTGAGGCATAGACCGTGTCATCCTCGGTACAATCTATATCTTGAACTCCAAGTAGACTCACTCTAATCAAATGAGCTCAATATCTCATTTATCAAATGAGTCAATATCTGGGCATGGCCATGTACTTCGTGGTCTCACTCTATCAAGAATAACATTGTCGCTCCCGTCATATGGGAGGGATAGATCCCATCTACATCACTCACATCCCTCCACATAATTTGTTACATACCCAGTAATCGCCTTTATAGTCCACCCATTTACGGGTGACGTTTGACGAATCCAAAGTATGCAACTCCTTATGTAGGGAACCATGGTGACTTCAGGTCCATGAACTAATAGTCACATAAGAAAGTATATGACACTCATATATCGATCCATGATACTTTCTCATGGCGGGTCATTCAGTATACATTCTCCATTGCATACCCATGTGTCAATTTGATATCTCATACCTATGACTTGTGAGATCAAGTCATCGTGTTGACCTACATACTAGTCTCTACGCATTAACATTGTCCTTGAATGTTAATACTTAACTAGGAATTATTAAGAGTAGTGTTCTCTATATCATCTCATTATCGATTCAACCAATCGATTAATATAGATAATAACCTACTACTCAAGGACATTATTATACTTAGTTATTTGGCACTAATACAAGTAAATACAATAACCATTCCTTTATAAATAGGAATATGATACAATAAAGTCCATACAACAATCATCACATGATTGACTCTAGGGCTTTCACTAACAATCTCCCACTAGCACTAGTGTCAATCATCGTAGTATCTAATACCCAATGACCTAGTGTGACCATCATGCTTTTTCTGTGCCAAAGCCTTGGTCAAGGGATCTGCGATGTTAGCCTCTGTGGGTAGTCTGCAAATCTTCACATCTCCTCTATCGATAATCTCTCGATTGAGATGGAAGCATCGTAGTATGTGTTTGGTCAGCTGGTGTGAGCGAGGTTCCTTAGCCTGTGCAATCACTCCATTGTTGTCACAATAGAGCTCTATGGGATCTCCTATGCTAGGAACCACCCCAAGCTCAGTAATGAACTTGCGGATCCAAACTGCCTCCTTTGCTACCTCAGATGCAGCGATATACTCGACTTCTATTGTATAATCAACAACTGTGTCCTGCTTTGAACTCTTCCAGCTCACAGCGCCACCATTCAAGCAAAACACGAACCATGATTCCGATCTATAATCATCCTGGTTAGTTTGGAAACTGGCATCGCTGTAACCCTTTACAGCTAGCTCCTCATTTCCTCCAAATATCAAGAAATACTCTTTAGTCCTTCTCAAGTACTTAAGAATATTCTTGACTGCTATCCAGTGACGTTCACCTGGATCGAACTGGTATCTACTCATCATGCTCAAAGCATACGAGACATCAGGATGAGTACACGACATGGAATACATGAAATATCCTATAGCAGATGCATAAGGGATCTTATCCATGCGGTCTCTCTCCTCTCTATAAGAGGGACTTTGAGTCTTCGAAAGACTCACACCATGTGACATCGACAGAAGTCCCTTCTTGGAATTATGCATGGCAAACCGTAGTAATACCATGTCAATGTATGTACTCTGACTTAGGCCAAGCAATCTCTTAGATCTATCTCTATAGATCTTGATGCCTAGAATACATCATGCTTCACCTATCTCCTTCATTGAGAAGCACGTCCCCAGCCAAGTCTTCACATACTGTAGCGAAGGGATGTCATTCCCAATGAGTAGTATGTCATCCACATACAATACAAGGAAGACAACTGTGTTCCCATTAACCCTCTTGTAGATACAGGGTTCATCTTCATTCTTGATGAAACCAAACTGTTTGATCGCTTCATCGAATCGAAGATTCCAGCTCTGAGAGGCTTGCTTTAGCCCACAAATGGACCTTTGTAGCTTGCATAATTTCCCATTATGCTGTGGATCTTCAAAACCCTCAGGTTGTATCATGTACACATCCTCGAGTAAGTTTCTATTCAGAAATGAGGTTTTGACATCCATCTGCCAGATCTCATAATCGTGGTATACTGTAATAGCAAACATGATCCGAATGGACTTAAACATCGCCACTGTAGAAAAGGTTTCATCATAGTCAATACCATGAATTTGCTTGAAACCTTTAGCCACCAATCGACCCTTATAGGTATGCGTAAGTCCATCCATGTCAGTCTTTCTCCTAAAGACCCACTTAACCCCAATGGGTTTGACCCCTTTAGGTGGATCAACCAAAGTCCATACTTGGTTGGTGTACATGGATTCCATCTCGGATCTCATAGCCTCTAGCCATTTCTCAGAATATGAGCTCATCACAGCTTCCTGATAGGAGGTAGGCTCATTCTCAATGAGCATAACGTCATCATGGTCAGACAAGAGAAATGAGTATCTCTCAGGCTGACGACATAACCTATCAGACTTGCGAAGAGGTAGGTCTATCTGAACATGTGATCGTTCCACAACTCTTTGTGCAACAAACTCATCACCCACAACACTTTGTGGTTCTTGTTCAACCTCCATCAAGGCCTCAGTGCTATGTTCCTTATCTTGAATTTCTTCAAGATCGAACGTATTCCCACTAGTTTTTCTAGAAACAAAATCCCTCTCTATAAAAACCCCAGTCTTTGCCACAAACACTTTGTGCTGACTGGGAATGTAGAAGTAATATCCCTTCGTGTCCTTGGGATATCCAAAAAAATAGCACCTATCAGATTTGGGTCCCAGTTTGTCTGAGACTTGACGTCGAATGTAAGCCTCACAACCCCAAATCCTCATGAAAGACATCTTGGGATTTCTCCCTATCCATATCGTATATGGTGTCTTTATCACAACCTTGGATGGTACACGGTTAAGGGTGAAGGTTGCTGTGTCTAGAGCATATCCCCAAAAGGATATAGGAAGATCTGTGTGACTCATCATAGGTGGTACCATATCTAATAGGGTACAATTACTCCTTTCGGATACACCATTCCACTGTGGTGTTCCAGGAGGAGTGAGTTGGGATAGAATCCCACACTCAGCTAGATAGTCACAAGACTCATGGCTAAGGTATTCACCACCTCGATCTTATCGAAGTATCTTAATACTCTTGCCAAGCTAGTTTTGTACTTCATTCTTGAATTCTTTGAACTTTTTCAAGGATTATGATTTATGTGTCATGAGATACACATAACCATATCTACTGAAGTCATCAGTAAATGTAATGAAGTACCTGTAACCACCTCTAGCAGCAACATTGAAAGGACCACATACATCACTATGTATAAGTCCTAACAAATCTGTTGCTCTTTCGCTATGTCCACTAAAGGGAGTCTTGGTCATCTTGCCTAAAAGGCAAGACTCGCATGTCTCATATGATTCAAAATCAAATGAGTCTAGCAGCCCATCCTTATGGAGCTGAGATAAGCGACTCTCATTTATGTGACCTAAGCGACAATGTCAGAGATAGGTTTGGTTCAACTCATTTGACTTGAACCTTTTGGTACTTATGTTATAGATAGGGCTCTCTAAGTCTAGAAAGTAGAGTCCGTTCATTAGAGGTGCACTACAATAGAACATATCATTTAAATAAACTGAACAATATTTGTTCTTTATTATAAATGTAAATCCTTTCTTGTCCAAACAAGAAATCAAAATTATGTTCTTAGTTAAGGCAGGCACATAACAACATTCATCTAATTCTAGTACATGCCCAGAGGGCAGAGATAGATCATAAGTTCCTACAGCAATAGCAGCAACTCTTGGTCCATTGCCTTGCTTGTCCTTGATATAGTTGATGAAGATGTTCAACCATATCATAAGCATTCATGAACTCGTATTGCTTATGAAGCTTAGAGTTCATGGTCGCAAGCATTAGACATGACACATCTAATGCATCATCTTGATGCTTCTTGTAAGTAACTTTGTCAGCTCACGAGGCAGTGGAAGGAGGTGCCTCCGGAATGGGCTGTTCCAGAACGTACAGTTTCCTTTCTTGGGTGAGAACGATTCTCAGGTTCCTGTACCAATCCAGGAAATTTTCTCCATTGAGCTTGTCCTTCTCAAGGACAGAATGCAGAGAGAGAGTGTTCGTGTTTGTCGACATAGTATTCTACAACATACAATGCAGAGAATTAATATCATATTCCTTTTATCATTTAATTAGGCTTTTAATCAAATGATGCTCCCACTGAATTATAGGAATTTTGTAGAATCGAGTTATGGATGTGGTCAAACCACATTTCTAGATTCATACAAACTAGCTATAATTCCTGCGGGACAAGATCCACATCATACTAAGCATTGAGTTTGCTTTGGCTCAATTTCCCAAGACTTAGTACAATCGGTGGGTAACACATTACTGATTATATCTCTATGCAACTCTTGTTTATAGGATCAAGACCCACATTTACAAAAGACCTTGAGTTAGCTTTGGCTAAATCGCCCAAGATTTAGTGTAAATGCGACCTTATCCTATCTTTCCAACGGTTGGAATATGCCTGTAGTTCTACACGATCCAATTGAGTTAACTAGTTTTACTCAATCTAATTGAGCTTATTCTAACCCAAGCCGTGATAGGCGGGACCAAAATTGTCCCTCCGCACCCTACCAAGATAATATGCGTTGCTCTGCTTTGGAAGATTCAACCACTACAAATGATCGAGATAGTGATGGGTATCAAGGACTTGGTAGGGATTTTTCGAGTTGATTCGATTAAGATCTAATCTAATCGTAATGTGTATCATATACACATTCAGGCCTTTATTATCCTATACTAACATGGATCACATACATACAAGAATTATTCTAGCATGCATCATATACATACAAGAAAAATATCCTAGCATGCATCATATACATACAAGCATTATTCTACTAGCATGCATCACATACATACAAGCATAACAAATATATATATATATATATATATATATATATATATATATATATCAACATATATACATATATACAAATTAATTGTGATTAGGTCATGGCCCTACTACGATCTTCTCAAGCAAATGAGAAGATCGGATGGTCAACCAAGGGTTAGCGTCTTCTCCAAGCGCCTCCTTTGACTGCCATGTGTTGTCGGCACCCTTCTCGTAACTCCATCTAGAAGGACCTTCCACCGCTCCATTTTGTACATTACAAACATGAAACTCAAGTTACATTTGAGTCTAAAACTATTTACAACTAGAATATTAAAAGAAGAGGCACGACGTGCAGGTCGCATACCCTATACAACAAGCACAATCACAAAAATGACACGCAGGCCGTATTATGAATTACAACACATTAACATTCAATCATATTGGGGTTCTTGGGCCATGACCATCACATAATTATACATAATACTAAATTATGTATTTTACAAAAAATTTCTATAATTTTTCGAATTTTGTTTTTCAATTTTATGAGTCACCTCTCCGTAACGGTCCCGCAAAGCAGTTTCCGGGCGCGATCACATGACAAGGCCCCTTTCAGGATAGGGGCAGCGCCCCTACTCTCAAAAATAAACTTTGTGAGTGTCCCTACTATATCTTACAGTGACTAAAGTCATTGTTCCAAAAACCTAAAGCGAGAACTCGCCGTTCCGTAGAGTTTTTCTCGGCGGTTGAAGCCTACAAGTGTCCCAACATTTGTTGCTTTGACTATTTGAGAAAAATACCCAAAAATTCTATAAAAATAGGAAATTTACAGAAACTTAAAAATCTGTAATTTTTATATCTAATACAAAAACTACAAATACGAAATACATACATGCTTCGCACGTGGCTCTGATACTACTGTTGGGTTTTCCGAGCCGCAAAAACCGCTTTTTGCATTGTGGAAACCCCGGAAGTCCGGCCACGGATCCATGCGAAGTATAACAAATAAAACTAACATGTATGTGTTTAATACCTTTAGATCTACTCTAGATCTACATGATAAGAAATTACACTTGAAGGGATGCCCTTCGCTTATCCCGCTTGTCCAAAAGGATTGCCGAAACTCGAGAGTGTCAAGTGCACACTCATCTATTGGTATCCACACAAGTAATAGGTGGAGAAAAGACAATCTTGAGTGTGCTAGCACTCCTTGAAGGTCTCGGAAAAATGGAGGATTGGGAGAGAACGTGAGTGGAGCAAGGAAGAAGATGAAGTTGGAGTCACCACACAAATGAATTTCCACCATCAAGCCTCCTAAAGTGGCCGGCCACTTATTTGGGAGTTGCTTGCATGCATGTAACTCCAAGAGCCAATGGCTCTTGGTCTCCCTCATGAGGTGGCACCCCATGATAAGTCCATGATGATGTGGAACACCATTATTGGCCGCCCCACATGCCATGTCACCATGACATGGCAATTGGTCAAGTCAAAATTGACCATTCATCTTCCCTCTCAAGTCAAGTCAAACTTGACTTCTTATCTCCCATGCTTGATCAAATCTAACCACTTGATTCAAGTCAATTTGATTTAATGAATCTCTATTCATTAATTTAAATTGACTCAATGAATCAAATATAAATTAGACTCATTAAACACTTTAATCAACTTGAGTCTAACTCAATTAGTCTAATTTGGATTACTCTTAATCCAATTTGGTTCATCCCTTGAACCTAATCCTCATGGTTCATCATATGAACCTATTCTCCATCTAATTTCCCTTTGTGTGTGACCCTATAGGTTCTTGTAACGTTGGCAATGTCCCTAAACCGATTAAGGAACTTAAGCAATGAGCGGTATCTAGCAACACATCATTGCTACCCAAGTTACAAGAATGATGAGCTCCAACATCACCTTTGTGACTACTAATTGTGACTCTCACAATATGTGACAATTTCCCTCTATCCTTGACATCTAGATTGACCAATTGAGGCATAGACCGTGTCATCCTTGGTACAATCTATATCTTGAACTCCAAGTAGACTCACTCTAAACAAATAAGCTCTATATCTCATATTGACTCATTTGGACATGTCCATGCACTTCGTGGCCTCACTCTATCAAGAATAATGATGTCGCTCCCGTCATATAGGAGGGATAGATCCCATCTACATCACTCACATCCCTCCGCATAATTTGTTACATACTAGTAATCGCCTTTATAGTTTACCCATTTATGGGTGACATTTGACAAAGCCAAAGTATGCAACTCCTTATGTAGGGAACCATGGTGACTTCAGGTCCATGAGCTAATAGTCATACTAATAGTCACATGAGAAAGAATATGACACTCATATAATGATCCATGATACTTTCTCATGGAGGGTCATTCAGTATACATTCTCCAATGCATACCCATGTGTCAATTTGATATCTCATATCCATGACTTGTGAGATCAAGTCATCATGTTGACCTACATGTTAGTCTCTACGCATTAACATTCTCCCTGAATGTTAATACTTGACTAGGAATGATTAAGAGTAGTGTTCTGTATATCATCTCATTATCGATTCAACCAATCGATTGATATAGATAAGAACCTCTACTCAAGGACATTATTACACTTAGTTATTTGGCACCAATACAAGTAAATATAATAACCATGCCTTTATAAATAGGAATATGATACAATAAAGTCCATACAACAATCATCACATGATTGACTCTAGGGCTTTCACTAACAAAATCTCTAGATCCGACGGTGGAGATTGAAAGGCGGCTTAAGCCTAACTCTATAAATAAGGCTTAGGAGTGGGAGACAAGAGAGGCTTGGAGAGATATCCAATTAGGGTTAGGGTTTTTGGAGTTGGCTTGAGAGAAGAGGTCGGCGACAACCCTAGGTTTTAGCTCTTCTTGCCCGGCGGCACCTCGCCCTCTCTCTCTCTAGATTGGTCGGCAACTCCTCCCTCTCTCTCTCTGTCTCTTTGGTCGGTGGCAACCTTTCTTCAAGGTTGGCCGACGCTCATTCATCCTCTCCTTGCCCGGTGGCAATATCAAGTTCCTTGGCTTGGTGGTCGGTTCTAGATAGGGAAAGAAGTTTTGTTTTATTCTTCCCTTTGTTTGGAGCGAGCAAGGAAGGGAAGAACGTGATCTAGGAGGCTTTGAATTTTGGAAGATCATCACCCACACGACGTCCAAAAGGAGGAAGGACATACAATAGAAGACCTAGAGGTAAACAAGAGGTATAATTCTTGTTTTGCTTTCCTTTTGTTTCTTTGCAATTTGTATGTATTGTATGTGACTAATTTTCTTGGACCCCGAAGACAAACACAAAAATCGGTGATCCACACATTGTCTATTCCGCGACTAATCGAAGATAAGAGGTAGGTTGCTTGAACAACAAGTTTGTTCAAGTGACCACTCTATTCGAATAACATGAAGATGGATCGGTTGCTTGGCAATCTCGTTTTGTCAAGGATTATTTTTTTAATCCGGAGACGTAGATGGGATCGCCATGCACTAGCGATCGAGGTGGGAAGCGATGCTTCGGATCCACCCTTCAAGTGGTATCAGAGCCACGATTTCCGGTTTTGTGTGTTTAGGATTCGGTTAATTTTATGCACTTATCATATAATGTATGTGCCGAATGATAGTAGGATGTGCGTAGGCTAACTTTTTGGTTGCAATCATAAGACCCAACTATTATGGCCATATGTGTGTGTATGTGATTGGATGTGTGTAATTGTATTATTATTTGAATCCTCAGGGTTGACGAGGCTAGTATTTAATTTTTATAATTAAGTGTGACATTGTTTAGCCACTCTTTTATTTTAGTTTACTTTCGATCTAGATTTCATGTACACTTTTTCGTGGATTATAGAATCAATGGATGTAAATTAAAATAATTTTTCTAGGCTCGGATCTCCGGATGGCTTGTACATGGCATAGGGAGGAGCGGGCGAGATGGCGATACGATGGGAGGGATATTGGAGAACAAAAGCCATAATAGTTGGAAAATATTTTTTTCATATTTATTGCTTCTTGTTTGATATGCATGTCGTGAGCTAGGAAAATTCCTCAATTTTAAATTACTAAGTGGGAGAGGGATATTTTTGTATAAATTCCCATGCTCTCCATTACGATTTGACATGCGATGCAAACGAACTTACGCGTCGACTCTGAGTGCTTTCCTCCCCATCGGATGAGTTTGTTTTGTGGATCACAGGGTCAAATATGGTTATAGAAAATTATTTAGGAGTGTGTGTACTTCCCTATCAGAAGGAAAATAATCCGAGATAATTGCCTATGTATCGAGTAATGGTGAACACTTAGATGCATATAAGAGTATCCTCCCCATCTAAGTCACTGCTTTTATTTGTAGGGCCAAAGAGGAACCAACTATTAATTTTATTTGTTAAAAAGTTAGGTTGACAGGATAATAAAATTAATGGATAAAACCTCCTCTTACAAATGTAGAATTCGTATACGTCCACAGGATCGTGGCATACGATATTCTCGATGTTTTGAGGTGTTGGTTGATTTTAAAATTTTATTGTTTGAGGAATCAATAATTTTTTGAAATCTAATATTTTGATCTATGTGATTCTTAGGTTTTTTAAAAATGACTTTCAACCCTCTTGCTGTGATACTAAAAGAGAATAAACTTACTGTACCTAATTATGTTGATTGGAAAAGGAATCTTGATATTGTCTTGACTGCTGAGGAGTACAAGTATGTACTCTTCGAAGAGTGTCCTCCTAAGCCTTTGGATGATTCTGGGAAAAAGGACAAGGAGAGTTATAAGAAGTGGATGAAGGCTGATGAGATGGTGCGGTGTTACATTTTGGCTTCTATGTCAAATGTATTGCAACATCAACATCAAACCATGCCCACTGCTTATGACATGATGCTCAATCTCAAGGAGCTTTTCGGACACAAGAATCGGGCTGTTGGGCAGGAAGCCATGAAGAACTTGATGGCGACCACCATGATTGAGGGAACACCTGTGAGGGATCATGTTCTCAAGATGATGGCTCATTTGAATGAGCTAGAAGTCCTTGGAGCTAAGATCGATGGGGAAACCCAGGTCGATATCATTCTCCAGTCTCTACCTAAGAGTTTTGAGCAGTTTCGCCTGAACTATAACATGAATAAAAGGTTGTATTCGTTGGCAGAGCTTCTGACAGAACTCCAGGCGGTAGAGGGGCTTTTTCGTCAGAGTGCTCAAGCTCAGGCCATGGTTTCCCAAAAGGTTTCTACTTCTAAGATGAAAGGCAAGAAGAAGAAGAAACAAGGTGGGGCAAAGGTGGCGGGAGGATCTCAGGGAGGAGAGAAGAAGCTGAAAGGAAAGTGCTTCACTTGCAAGCAAACTCGACATTGGAAGGACTACACCAATCTGAAGCAGAACAAAGGTATATCTTTTGGTCTAGTCATTGAAACATGTTTAGAAGTGTTATCTACCGGCACATGGTGTGTAGATATGGGAGCCACTGATCATGTCTGCAATACTTTGCAGGAGTTCCTGGAAACCAGACGACTGGCAGAGAGGGAGATTACCATTTACTTGGGCGATGCTGAAGGTAGTAAACTTCGCTTCCCACTTCAACTCAGTCGCTTGTTCATGGCGATCCCTTCAACATCCCCGAATAAAAAAAATTTATCCTTGACAAGAGGGATTGCCCAAGCAACCTTGTCATCGTCGTGCTATTCGATTAGAGTAGTCTCTTGAACAAACTTGTTGTTCAAGTGACCAACCTCTATTTTACGAATAGTCACGGAATAGACGATGTACGGATCGCCGACTTTTGTGTTTATGTTCGGGGTCCATGTTATATTAGCCACAAAACAGAATATAACATTCATATAATTGAAAAACAAATATAAACATGTTACACATGAAGATAGATAAGTGATATACCTTTCGATCTTCTATTGTATGACCTTCCTCATTTCGGACGTCATGTGGGCGACGATCTACCAAAAGTTGAAGCTCCTAGATCACCAATCTTCCTTCCTTGCTCGTTCCGAGAAAGAGGAAGAAAAGAAACAAGACTCTTTTCCTTCCTTTAGTTAACTAACAAGCAACAAAAAAGTTGCTTGCCGTCGGCCAACAAGGAGAAGGAAAAGGATGGTTGTCGGCCAAGAGCTCCAAGGGAGGACCCTAAGCCTTGGTTGCACCCGCCAAGGAGAGGAGAAGAAGGTGGTTTTGACGCCGGCCAAGGGCTGGGAAGGCTAGTATTGGCGCCGACCACTAATGGAGAAGAAGAAGACAAGGAAAGAATTTCCTTATTTGGTACCGCCAAGCTCCAAACCCTAATCCTAGCTTCTTGCCGCCAACTCCAAAGCTCCCTTACTTCTCAATTTCTCTTCACGCCAACCCTAAGGCCTCCTTTTATAGGGTTTAGGGATAAGCCTTGTTTTAATCTCCACCATTGGTTCTAAAGATTTAATCTCAACCGTCGGATCTAGAGATTTAATCTCAACCGTCGGATCTAGAGATTTAATCTCTACCATTGGATCTAGAGTTTTCTTTATATCCATTGGATCTAGGCTTCATGAGATATTAATAGGCTACAATAGGGAACATGAGGAGGAGTTGGATCTTGGCCACCCAATGGATCAAGCCGACATAAAGTCCGATCCATTAATGATAATCCAATCCACTAAAGGATTATCATTGATCTACCTCACCAACCCCCATAAGTTAATATGGGCTCCATATATTATATGTACATTTTCTCCCCGTGTTTAAGATCTCGAATGCCCATCGATTAATTAATTTACTAAATATTAATTAATCAACATCTAACTCCATTAGTAGTACCACTCAACCTTTTCATCATGCCGGACCAAGTCCACCTGCAGGGTTTACATGATGAACCTTATGAGCTCTTCAAGGGGACATCATCATCCTAATATATAGGACACGGTTTCCTCCTATAATCAATGGCACACCATATAAATAATATCATTTCTCAACTTACCGAGTCTATCGATTTAATCTATAAATCTTGCCCATTGGTAAATCAAAGAAATGAATACTAAGTATATGTGCCCGTTATTATATCGGGATTAAGAGCATGTACAATATAATATTTGAGGTCCGATTTGATTATGTAGTCAGCAATGAATCGAATCATCTCTAAGTCGGTCCTGCTCAATACACACAAAGTGTACTAGTGTGATTCTATGGTCAAGACAAACAAATACCAAATCACACTACAACCATACCAATGGTTTGTCCAAAACCATCTCAGTTGTGAGCCTATACTTATACTTTACAAGGAGCCGATAACATGATCTCCCGTGTGACACCACACACCATGTTATCTACAATGTAATGTATTAGACAATATGCATAACCACAAAAATATGCAAACAATGATCATGTGATTCTTATTTCAAAAAAAAAGATGTTCATATAAAAGATAGACTTTTCAGTATACATCCCAACAATCTCCCACTTATACTAAAAGACTATGTTGTCCTCAAACTCCCATACATCTGATTCCCATTCCCTCCACATGTCTATCACAAGCTCTCGTCGGAAGGGCCTTAGTGAAAGGATCTGCCAGGTTATCCTCCGATGCAATCTTGGCCACAGCAACTTCTCCTCTCTTTACGATTTCTCGTATCTGGTGGTAGTTGCACTCTATGTGTTTACTTGCCTTATGGGCTCATGGTTCCTTCGAGTTTGCAACTGCACCACTATTATCGCAATAAATTGTGATAGTTCTGGGCAAACCAAAAATCACATCTAAGTCCATCAGGAAGATCATGAGCCACACAACTTCTTTGGTCGCCTCAGAGGCTGCCACATACTTGTTAGTAATATATGAGAGATGTCCTAAGGCAATCGCCTTATGTTTGAACCATTTATATGATAAATGAAGATTCACTTTTTGAGTGTACATGTTTTCATGTATTTGATTAGATCTTAAACTCATTTACTGAAAGTCCATGATACGATTCACAGCATGAGAGAATTTGTGATTGGATCATAACTAGTGAGTATCTCTAAATGTGTAATTGTGATGCATCGGAATTATCCCTAGTCGATGAATTGAAGGATTTGGACACCATGGATTCTGTCGAAACTAGCACAAGGTATACTCCTTGGTGTATCCAAACAGCTGATTCTCACTGGCTGGAGACATTGTGATGTACGGAGTTAATCGTGGATGCTAGTTATGGTAACTAGTTCATTGGAGTGACCAACCGTAAGACTTCATATGGTTCTCTGCATATATAGATATGTCAATGAATTTCTTACTGTAGCTTAGGTGCGATGTTCCTTTGACTTGTGGTATTCAAGTCATCTTGATCATAAAGACTTATGCTTTGACATCTTAAGCAAGCATCTCTAAGGAGATGTCGACCCGGGATGATTGGGTATAAGTCGAAGTGATCGAAGGTGTTTGAATAGCCTATAAAGGATTCACCACTCCTTGCGAGGAGATGTATACACATGGCCTCTCATCGAATTGTTACAAAAGTCTTTGGCCAAAGCATTACATGTTTAGAGTAAGGTACTCTTTGATACATGTGCAGTAACTAGAATCCGTAGGACAAGGAAATGATACTTGGGCTAGGTGTGACATAGTCAGCCTAGTGAGGATTGACACTATAGACCATGTCCTGAACCAAGTGTGTATAAGATGAGTGAAGGGAATGGGGCACGATTCATTCGAGCCGCTGAAGGGTTTCAGAAGTAGTTATGGATCAACCGTTGATCTTTTCGGTTAATTGGGGATCATGATGTACTACTAGGTGCCACTCATGATAATTCTATAATTAATGGTTAATTATACACGACCAACATAAACTGAGAACCTATTTGGTCACACGCACAACGAGCGTAATCCGAAAGATTTAAAATGAGCTTGAGAATGAGATTCTCAGACCGAGAGAAACTAGGTTTGGTTGGACCAAACATGGAGTGAGTATGAAATCGTTTCAGTCGATATGGAAGCATGGATGGGCCGTGTCTTATGAAGACATGATGGATGAACTAAATTGGTTTGGTTCTAATCCAATGGAGGAGAATAAACCATAGGGTTTGGTTTGTTTTAAACGAATGAACCAAAGTTTGTTCGGTTCGTTTTAACTTAAAATAAACCATCATGGATTGGTTTATTTTAACTTAAATTAATGGAGCAGGTTAACGGGCTTTTGGTTATGATCCGATAACCATTAAGAGAATTTGTTCTCTATAAAATAGGGCTTAAGGGTTTTGTTAAGCCCTAATCCAAGTCCTTGCAACCCTAAGTTGCCGCCCCCTCCTCTCCTTGATGTAGTCGCCGCCAACCCCACCTTGTCGCCGCCCACCACCACCCAGCTCCCTTGCTGGAATCCACCGCCGCTAATCATGATTTGATTTGGGAAATCAAATCTTTAAATATTTTATTTCCATAAGTAGTTTTGATGATTTAAAAAATTGGTTTCCTAAATTGACTTTCCTTAATCAACTATTTCCACAAATAAAATATGTGATTAGATTTGGAAATTTATTTCCTAATGTAATCATGATTTGATTTGGAGAATTAAATCTTAAACATATTTTATTTCCAAAAATAGTTATGACATATAAGGAAATTTTGTACATGACATAATTGTATGTCATGTAATTGCATTAGATGCATATCATTATGCCATGCGTGTCGTGACATTTAGATGTATGTCATGTATGTCATGCCATGTAGATAATAGTTATTTGCATGCAAAGAGGATGAGATATAAAAACCCTTACTCAATATTAAAGTCTACACCTTCCATTAATATGGTTAGAACCAGAGTTTCGTTTCTTGTTTGTGTTGTTGGACTCTCTCCAAGCCCGGCTCGAACCCGAACATGTTCAAACCATGGAATAGTTTAATACCAATATGGTAAGAGTCAGAGGTCAATGGTTAGCTTTGGTTGTTGGACTCTCTCCAAGCTGGGCTAATTGGTTGAATGTGTTCTAACCATATTAAAACTATTTCTCGATTAATGGGTTGGCTTTAACCTAGAGCATTGACTTGTTGGACTCTCTCCAAGGTCAATGTTAAGGGAGGTGAAGTTGGGTGCTATGCATATGATGCATACTTGTTAATGTGTTAACAACCCGATGTATGTGTGAACATTCAAATAGTTGATAGCACATTGTGATAGTTGCATATACGAGATATGCAATCGGTATATTTAATACCTACCATCGTAGTTATGAATGGCTTGTTGGACTCTCTCCAAGGTTGTTCATATCTATAATGGATATCAGCCCATTCGGAGATGGACCTACGATCTCCCAAAGTGATTTTGGGGTTTTTTGAAATTCGAAAAATGAATGGGATTTATAAATGTATATTGATGCATTTTTAAAATTATTTTCTCATATATGCTCGTTTTGTATTTCTAGGTTAATCGATTGATCATGACGTCTTTGAATTTGTGCACTATTTTGGATTCAAACAAATTGACTGGGCCTAACTTCCTGGACTGGCTTAGAAACCTGAGAATTGTTCTCAAGGCAGAAAAGCTAGCATATGTCCTTGAAGAGCCTCTTCCCAACCGTCCTAAGGACGATGCAACTCCAGACCAAATGTTGGTCTATCAGAAGCATGTGGCAGATTCTGAACTGGCGAGTTGCATCATGCTAGCTGCGATGGTACCTGAGCTGCAAAAGTAGCATAAGCATATGGATGCTAATACCATGGTCTTCCCTCTTTATGAGCTGTTTGATGAGCAAGCGAGATCCGAAAGGTTCGAAGTCTCTGGGCTCCTCTTCACCACGAAGATGCAAGAAGGTTCATCTGTAGTGCAGTTTGTGCAAAAGATGAACGGGTACATCGAGCAGCTAGCCACCCTCGGGTTTGTGATGAATCATGAATTAAGTATTGACTTAATTCTGCATTGTTTGCCCAAGAGTTTCTCACAATTTGTGATGAACTATTGGATGAACAAATTAGAATCCACTATTCTTGAGCTCCTCAATATGCTGAAGACTGTGGAGCCTTCTGTGAAGCATGAGGAGAAGGTGGTTCTGTTAGTTGATTCCTCAAAGAAAGGTTCTAAGAGGAAGGCAAAGGAATAGAAGAAAGGGAAGAACAAGAAGGCAAAGAAGGCAGAACCAGCACAAAAGGGCACTTGCCATCATTGTGTCAAGGAAGGCCACTGGCGAAGAAACTGCAAGATTTATCTTGAGTCCATGAAGAAGAAGAAGGCATCCGATGCCCCATCCTCTTCAGGTATCTTCGTTATTGATTGTCATTCTATTTCCTTAGATACTTGGGTATTGGATACTGGGTGTGTCTCACATATATGTAATGACATACAGGGGCTAAGGAATAGAAGAAGACTCATCAGAGGGGAGTCAAATTTGCGAGTTGGCAATGGAGCAAAGGTTGATGCGGTCGCCATCGGAACTTATTTGTTGAAGCTCCCTAGCGGACTAGTCTTGGAACTGGACAATTGCTATTGTGTTCCTTCTCTAATAAAGAACATTGTTTCTATTTCTTGTTTAAATAGAAATGGTTAGCATTTGACGTTTAGTAACAATTGTTGTTATATAACTTTGAATGACGTACTTTATGGAACTGGAACTTTGAGCAATGGAATTTATACGTTGGATGTATCCAGTGACATTTTCAATATCGAAGCGAGCAACAAGCGTGCTCGAAAGGGTAATCAATTAGACTCCTACATGTGGCATTGTCATCTTGGCCATGTAAGCAAGAAACGCATGTTCGAATTACACCGATGTGGAATTTTGGAATCGTTTGAATTGGATTCATACGATACATGCGAATCATGCTTGAAAGGCAAGATGACTAAGTTACCTTTTTCAGGAAAAGGTGAACGAGTGGGAGAGTTGCTAGGTCTAATACATACTGATGTATGTGGACCTATGTCAACTCAAGCTTTAGGAGGCTATAACTACTTCATTACCTTCACCGATGATCACTCACGGTTTGGGTATGTGTTCTTGATGAAACACAAGTCTGAAGCCTTTGAAAGGTTCAAAGAATTAATAAATGAAGTAGAGAAACAACATCACAAGAGTATTAAAATACTTCAATCGGATCGAGGTGGTGAATACTTAAGTCAAGAGTTTCTTGATTTTCTAAGAGACAATGGTATATTGTCTCAATGGACTCCGGCATATACACCACAACATAATGGTGTATCTGAGAGGCGTAACCGGACCTTGTTGGACATGGTCAGGCCAATAATGAATCATACGAATTTTCCCAAGTCCTTTTGGGGCTATGCACTTTAGACATCTGTTTACTTGTTAAACAGAATGCCAACCAAGGTAATCTCTACTACTCCATATGAGATATGGAATAGTAAGAAACCTTATGTATCTTACTTGAAGATATGGGGTTGTCCTGCTTATGTGAAGCGGACTGTATCAGACAAATTGGATGCTAAGTCTGATAAATGTCTATTTATTGGATACCCTAAGGAAACAAGGGGTTACCAATTCTATCATCCTGTGGAACAAAAGGTGTTTGTTTCAAGTCATGTTGTGTTTCTAGAGAAAGAGTTTCTCTTGCAAGAAAACAGTGGGAGTGTCGTCGAGCTTGAGGAGGCTCGAGAGACTCAAATAGACATTAATGAGATACCTGGTGAAGCACAACAGTCGATAACTTATAGTGATGAGCAATCGGCTGGACCTATTGAAACACCACATCTTCGTAGATATGGTAGAAGATGCAACATTCCTGAGAGATATGGATTTCTTGTGAGTGAATCGAACGACGTGTTACTCATTGATGATGAGGAGGCTACCAGTTATGAAAAAGTGCTGACAAGTTCAGAAAGGGATAAGTGGCTTGATGCCATGAAGTCGGAAATGGATTCCATGTATGAAAACCAAGTTTGGAACTTAGTTGACCCACCTGAAGGCATCAAGCCTATAGGGTGCAAGTGGGTTTTCAAGAAGAAAACTGACATGGATGGTAATATGATTACCTATAAGGCTAGATTAGTGGCGAAAGGATATCGTCAAAAACAAGGTGTTAATTATGACAAAACCTATTCACCTGTAGCTATGCTTAAATCCATTCGGATGCTCCTGGCCATAGCGGCTCATTATAATTATGAGATATGGCAGATGGATGTAAAAACAGCTTTCCTTAATGGAAACCTGCTTGAGGACATGTATATGATACAACCTGAGGGTTTCACATCAGTTGATAAAACCAAGGTATGCAAATTGCGACGGTCCATATATGGATTGAAGCAAGCATCCAGGAGCTGGAATATCCGTTTTGATGAGATAATCAAAAGGTTTGATTTCTCACAAAACCCAGACGAACCTTGTGTGTATAAGAAGGTTAGTGGGAATGCAGTCGTGTTCCTAGTATTGTATGTCGATGATATATTACTTATAGGAGACCATGTTTGAGTCTTACAGTCAGTTAAGATTTGGTTATCCAAGACATTCTCCATGAAAGACCTGGGAGAAGCAACCTACATCCTCGGGATTAAGATATATAGAGATAGATCAAAACGGTTGCTTGGTCTTTCGCAGTCTACATATATAGACCGAGTGCTAAAGAGGTTTAGCATGTCGGAATCCAAGAAAGGTTTCCTACCCATCAGGCATGGGATACACCTTTCGAAGTCTATGTGTCCGCGCACAGAAGACGAGAGGATTTGTATGAGTAAGATTCCCTATGCATCTGCAATAGGATCTATCATGTATGTTATGTTATGTACGAGGCCCGATGTATCATATGCTCTGAGTGTCATGAGTAGATACCAGTCTGATCCAGGAATGGATCATTGGATGGTTGTTAAGACGATCCTTAAGTACTTAAGAAGAACTAAGGATGTGTTCCTAATATATGGAGAAGGGGACATGGTGATACGCGGGTATACGGATGCCAGCTTCCAGACAGACAAGGATGATTCCAGGTCTCAGTCTGGATATGTGTTCAATTTGAATGGGGGCGCAGTGAGTTGGAAAAGTTCCAAACAAGACACTGTAGCGGATTCTACCACTGAGGCTGAATACATTGAAGTTTCGGAAGCAGCAAAAGAAGCGGTTTGGATCAAGAAGTTCATTTATGAACTTGGTGTGATTCCAACCATTGTTGAAGCAATACCGGTCTACTGCGACAACAATGGAGCAATTGCACAAGCGAAAGAGCCAAGGTCTCATCAACGATCAAAACATGTGCTTCGCTGCTATCATCTTATCAGAGAGATCATCAGTAGGAAGGAAATATAAATCGAGAAAATCCCCACTGAAAGGAACTTAGCGGATCCTTTGACTAAGGCATTAACTCAAAGTAAGTTTGAGAGTCATGTTAGAGCTTATGGTATTGGATACTGTAGCGATTGGCATTAGGCCAAGTGGGAGTTTGTTAGTAATATATGAGAGATGTTCTAAGGCAATCGCCTTATGTTTGAACCATTTATATGATAAATGAAGATTCACTTTTTGAGTGTACATGTTTTCATGTATTTGATTAGATCATAAACTCATTTACTGAATGTCCACGATACGATTCACAGCATGAGAGAATTTGTGATTGGATCACAACTAGTGAGTATCTCTACATGTGTAATTGTGATGTATCGGAATTATCCCTAGTCGATGAATTGATGGATTTGGACACCATAGATTCTGTCGAGACTTGCACGAGGTATACTCCTTGGTGTATCCAAGCAGCTGATTCTCACTGGCTGGAGATATTGTGATGTCCGGAGTTAATCGTGGATGCTAGTTATGGTAACTAGTTCATTGGAGTGACCAGCCGTAAGACTTCATATGGTTCTCTACATATATAGATATGTCAATGAATTTCTTACTGCAGCTTAGGTGTGATGTTCCTTTGACTTGCGGTATTCAAGTCATCTTGATCATAAAGGCTTATGCTTTGACATCTTAAGCAAGCATCTCTAAGGAGATGTGGACCCGGGATGATTGGGTATAAGTCAAGGTGATCGAAGGTGTTTGAATATCTTATAAAGGATTCACCACTCCTTGCGAGGAGATGTATACCCATGGCCTCTCATCGGATTGTTACTAAAGTCATTGGCCAAAGCATTACATATTTAGAGTAAGGTACTCTTCGATACATGTGCAGTAACTAGAATCCGTAGGATGAGGAAATGATACTTAGCCTAGGTGTGACGTAGTCAGCCTAGTGGGGACTGACACTATAGACCATGTCTTGAACCAAGTGGGTATAAGATGAGTGAAGGGAATGGGGCACGATTCATTCGAGGTGCTGAAGGGTTTCAGAAGTAGTTCTGGATCAACCGTTGATCTTTTCGGTTAATTGGGGATCATGATGTACTACTAGGTGACACTCATGATCATTCTATAATTAATGGTTAATTATAGACGGCCAACATAAATCGAGAACCTATTTGGTCACATGCACAACGAGCGTAATCCGAAGGATTTAAAACGAGAATGAGATTCTCAGACCGAGAGAAACTAGGTTTGGTTGGACAAAACATGGAGCGAGCATGAAATCATTTCAGTCGCAATGGAAGCATGGATGGGTCGTGTCTTATGAAGACATGATGGATGAACCAAATTGGTTTGGTTCTAATCCAATGGAGGAGAATAAACCAAAGGGTTTGGTTTGTTTTAAATGAATGAACCAAAGTTGGTTCGGTTCATTTTAACTTAAAATAAACCATCATGGTTTGGTTTATTATAACTTAAATTAACGGAGCGGGTTAACGGGCTTTTGCTTATGATCCGATAACCATTAAGAGAATTTGTTCTCTATAAAATAGGGCTTAAGGGTTTTGTTAAGCCCTAATCCAACTCCATGCAACCCTAAGTTGCTGCCCCCTCCTCTCCTTGGTGTAGTCGGCACCAACCCCACCGTGCCGCCGCCCACCACCACCCAGCTCCCTTGCCGGCGTCCAGAAGGTGCTGTCCTTCCCTCTTGCCAGCGTCGAGTTGCCACTGGAGAAGCTCCGGTGATCTCCTTTGGGTCCGGCGACAATGTGAGCCTCAACCTTCTTTATTTGGCCGACCCCTATTCCTCCACCAAAGCTGTCCAATTTTTTGATAGCTTGTTTCCTTCTCGTCAGAGCATCATTTGGATGACGTTTGGAGCTCTGACAGAGGTAGCCTTGCTGGGATTCGATCTTCGGTAATCCTCATAGGTGGAGGACGAAGGATTCGTCAAATAGTTGACGAATACCTCTCCGGAGAAGCGAGTTTTTAAGAACTCATTTTGGATCCTAATTTTGTTTCAGATCGTGATCTTCTCTCGATCACATCATCTTCAACATGAGACTAGTAACCCATACGAAGACGAGGCTCATGACTTTGTGAAGTCATCCCGAAGATACTCGGCGTAGATACGAATAGAGATGATTCTAGCGAGAATCGTTCTGGTTGATGCCTTTCCCGCTACACGTGATACGTCAGGTATACATAGTATAAATTTCCTTTTATTGCAAAATTTGAATTTACGATTATGTCTACACATGTTGTACTATGCATGTGTGTGATGTGTGTGTTGTAATAAATTATATTTATTATTTTATTCCTTCCGTTGTGCACATGTTTACGAAACATGTTCGAACACACACTCGCTGTAGTGCCAGAAACCCAACAATACTCAGCTTCTATGGTGGAGTCCGCCAAGTATTTCTGCTTGACACTCCTCCATACAATGGCTCCACCTCCCAAAGTAAACACAAACCCTGAGGTAGACTTGTTGTCATCCCTATCTGATTGGAAGTCGGAATCTGTATAACCAATTGGGAGTAATTGGTCTTGTTAGAATGTATACTGAAAGCCTAGCTCTTTTCTGTATGAACATTTTATTTTGAAATAAGAATCACATGATCATTGTTTGCATTTTATATATTCATTATATATGTGTGCATATTGTCTAATATTCTACATTGTAGATAACATGGTGCTTGGTGTGACACAGAAGATAATGTTATCAGTCCCTTGTAAAATAAAAGTAGAGGCTCACAACCAAGATGGTTTTGGACAAACCATTGGCATGGTTGTAGTGTAGCTTGGTTTTGTTTTATCTTGAACATAGAGTTACACTAGTACACTTAGGTGTATTGAGTAGGACCGACATAGAGGTGATTCAATTTAGTACTGACTACATAATTGAATCGGACCTCGGATATTATGTTGTACATGCTCTTAATCCCGATATAATAATGGGCACATGTACTTAGTATTTATTTCTTTAATTTCCCAGTGGGTGAGATTTAGATGGATTAAATCAATATGCCCGGTAAGTTGGGAAATAATATTATTTACACGGTGTGCCGTTGATTATAGGAGGAAACTGTGTCCTATATATTAGGTTGATGATGTCCCCTTGAGGAGCTCATAAGGTTCATCATGTAAACCCAGCTGGTTGACTTAGTCAACATGATGATAAGGTTGAGTGGTACTACTCGAGGAGTTAGATGTTAATTAATTGATGGTCAGTAAATCAATTAATTGACGAACATTCGATATCTTAAACACGGGGAGATTAATGTACAAATAATATATGGAGCCCATAATAATTTATGGGGGTTGGTGAGGTAGTTCAATGATGATCCTCTAGTGGAATGGAACATCATTGATGGATCAAGTATGTGTGGTTCCGATCCATCGGGTGGCCAAGACCCAACTCCTCCTTATGGTCCCTATCGTAGCCTAATATAATCCTTGTGAAGTCTAGATCCAAGAATGTAAAACAAAACCTAGAACCAACAGTTAGGATTAAATCCCTAAGATCCGATGGTTAGGATGAAACCCTAGAACCAACGGTTGGGATTAAATCCCTAAGATCCGATGGTTAGGATGAAACCCTAGAATCGACGGTTGAGATCAAATCCCTAGATCCGACGGTTGGGATAAAACCCTAGATCTGACGATTGGGATGAAATCCGAGATCCGACGATTAGGATGAAATCCTAGAGCCGACGGGGGAGATGAAACCCTCGATCCGACGGGTGGGATAAAACCCTAGATCCGACGGTGGAGGTTAAATCACTAGATCCGACGGATGAGATTAAAGGAGGCTTAAGCCCTATTCTATAAATAGGTGCTTAGGGTTGGGCAAGGATAAGATAAGGAGATTGGTTTTCAATTAGGGTTAGGGTTTGGCCTCATCTTCCATTGGGCTAGGGTTTGGGGCTACAAGCTCGGCAAGCTAGGGTTTGGCCGGTCCATCCTCTCTTCTCCTCCTTGGTTTTGGGTGGCACTCTTCCCTTTTCCTTGCTCCTTGGCCGGCGGTTCTCCATCCATTGGTGGCCGGCAATCATCTTCCTCCAATCTCCAAGGTGGCCGGTTTATTCATTTGGTGGCCGCAAGATCATCCACTTGCTCCTTGGCCGGCGGTTGCACCAAATTCCCTAATTTGGTGGTCGGTTATAGATAGGAAAGGTATTTGTGATTGCTTCACTTTGTTCACAGCGGACAAGGTAGAGAAGAAAGTGATCAAGAAGGCTTCAACTCGTGGAGGATCTTCGTCCACACGTCGTCCACGAGAAGGATAGGACATACGATAGAAGATCGTAAGGTATAAAGTTGTTTTTAACTTTATTTACAGATCTGAATATGTTCTTTAATATTTTGATTATGCATGTGTATGAATGGATATATATTGTATAATCATGGACTTCAAGACAAACACAAAAACCGCGATCCATCCGGCTGCCTTTTCCGCGGCTAACCAACTAGAAGAGTTGTGTTGCTTGAACAACTAGTTTGTTCAAGTGACCACTCAAGTTGTTAGCACGACGACGAATAGGTTGTGCCAAGGAAGCTCATCCCATCCGGATTAAGTCTTTCATTAGTGAAAATTTTAATCCGGGGACATGCGAGTCAATGAGCCTCCGAAGCGACATCCCAACAATTGGTATCAGAGCCACGGTTACCGGTTTTGTGTGTTTTGGATTCGGTTAATTTTTTATGCATTTTTCATATATTATATGTGCCGGATAATAGTAGGATATGCATAGTTTAACTTTTTGGTTGCAGGCATAAGATCCGACTATTATGGCCATGTGTGTGTATGTGAATGGATGTGTGTAAAAAAAAATTATTATTTGAATCCTCGGGGTTGACGAGGCTAGATTAGTATTTAATTTTTGTAATTAAATACGACATTGTTTAGCCACTCATTTTAGTTTACTTTCGATCTAGATTATTTGTAAACTCCTTCGTGGAGTATAGGATCGATGGATGTAAATTAAAATGTTTTATCTTGGCTCGGAACTCTTTGGTGACTTGCGCACGGGAAAAGATGGAGTGGACGAGGTGGCCACACGACGGGATGCATATTGGAGGACAATGCCATAATAGTTGGAAAAAATTCTGTTTTTTTCCATATTTATTGCTTATTTGTTTTATATGCATGTTGTGTGTGATTTAAAATTCCTCATTTGCAATTTACTAAGTGGGAGAGGGATATTTTAATTAATTCCCGCGGCCTCCATTACAATTTGACGTGTGATGCGAACAAACTTGTGTGTTGGCTCTGAGTGCCTTCCTCTCGCGGACGGTTTATGCGGATCACTAGGTCAAATAATGGTTATAGGAAATTATCTAGGAGCATGTGTACTTCCACAGCGGTAAGGCACATAATCCGAAATAATTCCCTTAGTATCGTGTAATGGTGCACACTTAGATGCAAATGAAAGTATCCTCCCCATCGGAGTCACTGCTTTTATTTGTAGGGCCAAAGAGGAACCAACTATTAATTTTATTTGTCAAAAAGTAAGGTTGACAAGATAATAAAATTAATGGCTAAAACCTCCTCTTACAAATGTAGGTTTCGTATACGTCCACACAGCGTGGCATACGAAATTCTCGGTGTTTTGAGGTGTTGGTTGATTTCAGGATTTTATTGTTTTGAGGAATCAATAATATTTGAAATCTAATATTTTTGATCATTGTGATTTTTAGGAATTTCAAATGGCTTTCAACCCACTTGCTGTGATTTTAAAAGAAAATAAACTTACTGGTCCAAACTACATTGATTGGAAAAGAAACCTGGATATTGTCTTAACTGCGGAGGAGTACAAATTTGTACTCTTCGAGGTCTGTCCTCCTAAGCCCACCGATGACTCTGATGAAAAGGAGAAAGAACATTATAAGAAATGAGTTAAGGCAGATGAGATGGCGCGGTGTTACATTTTGGCATCTATGTCAAATGTGCTGCAACATCAGCATCAGGCCATAGCCATAGCTTATGACATGATGTTCAATCTCAAGGAACTTTTCGGACATCAGAGTAGGGCGGCTAGGCAGGAGGCAATGAGAAACTTGATGACGACCACCATGGTCGAGGGAACACCCGTTAGGGACCATGTTCTCAAGATGATGGCTCATCTTAATGAGATGGAAGTCCTCGGAGCTGAGATCGATGGGGAAACCCAGGTCGATATCATTCTCCAGTCTCTGCCTAGGAGTTTTGAGCAGTTCCACCTCAACTACAACATGAACAAGAGGTTGTATTCGTTGGCAGAGCTTCTGATAGAACTCCAGGCGGCAGAGGGGCTTTTTCGTCAGAGTTCTCAAGCCATGGTCGCTCAGAAGGTTTCTTCCTCTAAACCGAAAGGTAAGAAGAAGAAGAAGCAAGGTGGAGCGAAGAAAGTGGCACGAGGACCTCATGCAGGAGTGAAGAAGCCGAAAGGCAAGTGCTTCACTTGCAAGCAGACTGGACATTTGAAGGCAGACTGTCCTCGCCAAAAGAATAAAGGTATATCTTCTTATTTAGTTGTTGAAACATGTTTAGCGGTGTTATCTACCAGTACCTCGTGTGTAGATACAGGAGCCACTGATCATGTCTGCAATACTTTGCAGGGGTTCCAGGAAACCCGACGACTAGCTGAGGGAGAAATCACAGTCTTCATGGGCAATGCTTCAAAGGTGGCAGCTATTGCAGTGAGAGACGTTTATTTATCTTTTGATAGGAATAAATTTTTGGTGTTGAGAAATTGTCTTTATGTACCTACTTTTAGAAAGAATTTAATTTCAGTTTCTAAATTGTTTTTGGATGGATATTCTATTTCTTTTAATGACAAGGTGGTTATAAAAAGGAATAGGGAGATTATCTATTCTGGTACATTGGTTGGCAATTTATATACTCTTGAACCAAAAACTCCCACGATGCATATAGAAGTAAATAACTCATCTTCTAAATCTAATAAGAGAAAAGAACCTTCGCAAATGAACCAAACATATCTTTGGCATCTAAGGCTTGGTCATATTAACCTAAGTAGAATTCAAAGGTTGATAGCTGATGGACCTTTGGGTTCATTAGTGGTGGAGGATCTCCCAACCTGCGAATCTTGCTTGGAAGGTAAAATGACCAAGAGGCCTTTCAAGGCCAAGGGGTATAGAGCCAAAGATGTGTTGGAAATGGTTCATTCTGATTTGTGCGGTCCTATGTCTATCCAGGCAAGAGGTGGCTTTGAATACTTCGTCTCTTTTATAGACGATTATTCAAGGTATGGATACATTTACTTGATGCGCCACAAGTCTGAATGCTTTGACAAGTTCAAAGAATTCAAGGCTGATGTAGAGAACCGTCAAGGTAAAAGTATCAAGACATTACGATCTGATCGTGGTGGCGAGTACCTCTTGGGAGAGTTTAGGAGTTACTTATCAGAGGCTGGGATTCAATCCCAATTGTCTGCACCTGGCACACCCCAGTAGAATGGTGTAGCGGAGCGAAGGAATAGGACTCTTATGGAGATGGTCAGATCGATGATGAGTTATTCTGAGTTACCTGTTTCGTTCTGGGGGTATGCACTGGATACGACAATGTATACTCTGAACTTGGTTCCATCTAAATCAGTACCTTCTACCCCTGTAGAATTGTGGACTGGGCAAAAGCCTAGTCTGAGACATATTCGGATATGGGGGAGTCCAGCACATGTGCTGAAGGCTGATGCTGGTAAGTTGGAACCTCGTACAGAAGTATGCATGTTTGTTGGCTACCCTAAGGGAACGAAAGGTGGTTTATTTTATAATCCTAGAGATCAGAGGGTGATCGTTAGCACGAACGCCAGATTTCTAGAGGAGGATTATGTAATGAACCACAAGCCCAAGAGTATGATTGTTCTTGAGGAGTTGGCAGGGGAAGTTCCGACTTGGATCACCCGGTACAAGAGGATACCCTGGTCACCGCACCGCGTGTCACAGAGCATACACGGGAGGTACCTCGTCATAGTGGGAGGGTTGTTAGACAACCCGATAGATTCATGTTTTTGGGATAGTCTTCGGACTTAGTCCCTGGTGAACATGAACCTGATCCCTGGACATATGACGAGGCAATCCAAGATAGAGATGCGGTATCTTGGCAAAGAGCGATGAATTCAGAGATAGAATCTATGGATTCTAATCAGGTCTGGGAGCTAGTAGAGCCACCCGATGGTGTAAAAACTATTGGATGCAAGTGGATCTACAAGAGAAAGAGAGGGGTAGACGGGAAGGTTGAGACCTTCAAAGCTAGGCTTGTTGCGAAAGGGTATACTCAGAAAGAGGGTATCGACTATGAGGAGACCTTTTCGCCGGTAGCTATGCTTAAGTCTATCCGGATTCTCTTATCTATAGCTGCTCATATGGATTATGAGATATGGCAGATGGATGTCAAGACAGCTTTCCTTAACGGAAGTCTTGAGGAGAACATCTATATGCGGCAACCAGAGGGATTCATTACTAAAGGCAAAGAGCATCTTGTATGTAATCTTAATCGGTCCATTTATGGATTGAAGCAAGCTTCTAGATCTTGGAACATCTGCTTTGATGAGGTAATCCAGTCATATGGATTTATTCAAAGTCCGGATGAACCTTGTGTATACAAGAGATGTGACGGAAACATAGTGGTGTTTCTTGTACTATACGTAGATGACATTTTGTTAGTTGGCAACAATATCAAAGTGTTATCAGACGTAAGGGTATGGTTGTCCAAACAGTTTGACATGAAGGACTTGGGAGAAGTGGGACACATCCTTGGGATCAAAGTTATAAGGGATCGCAAGAAAAGGATGTTGTGCTTATCTCAAGCTTCATATATTGACACTATCCTTGCTCGTTTTAGCATGCAGAACTCCAAGAAAGATTTTCTACCTTTTAGGCATGGAGTTTCTTTATCTAAAGAGATGTGTCCCAAAACATCAAAGAAAATAGAGGACATGAAGGCGGTTCCTTATGCTTCGGCAGTAGGAAGCCTTATGTATGCTATGCTATGTACGAGACCGGATATACGCTGCCAGGCATGGTTAGCGATATCGTAGTAATCTCGACGAGGACATTGGATCATGTAAAGCATATATTGAAGTACCTGAGAAGGACTAGGGATTATATGTTGGTTTACCGGGCAGATCAATTAGTCCCTGTGGGTTACACGGATTCGGATTTCCAATCAGATAGGGACAAGAGTAAGTCTACCTCGGGGTTTGTGTTTACTTTTGGAGCTGGAGCCATAGTATGGAGGAGTGTCAAGCAGAAATGCATGGCGGACTCTACCATGGAAGCTGAGTATGTGGCAGCCTCTGAGGCAGCCAAGGAAGCTGTATGGCTCAGGAACTTCTTGATGGACTTGGATGTGATTCTGGTTTGAGAACTATCACAATTTATTGTGATAATAAAGTGCAGAGGAACCACGAGCCCATAAGGCGAGTAAACACATAGAGCACAAGTACCACCTCATACGAGAGATCGTAAAGCGAGGAGAAGTTGTTGTCGCCAAGATTGCATCAGAGGATAACCTTGCAGATCCATTCACTAAGGCCCTTCCAGCGAAAGCGTTTGATAGGCATGTGGAGGACAAGGGGATCAGATGTATGGCAGAGTGATGACAGCATAGTCTTTTAGTATAAGTGGGAGATTGTTAGAATGTATACTGAAAGCCTAGCTCTTTTCTGTATGAACATTTTATTTTAAAATAAGAATCACATGATCATTGTTTGCATTTTATATATTCATTATATATGTGTGCATATTGTCTAATATTCTACATTATAGATAACATGGTGCTTGGTGTGGCACAGAAGATCATGTTATCAGTCCCTTGTAAAATATAAGTAGAGGCTCACAACCAAGATGGTTTTGGACAAACCATTGGCATGGTTGTAGTGTAGCTTGGTTTTGTTTTATCTTGAACATAGAGTTACACTAGTACACTTAGGTGTATTGAGTAGGACCGACATAGAGGTGATTCAATTTAGTACTGACTACATAATTGAATCGGACCTCGGATATTATGTTGTACATGCTCTTAATCCCGATATAATAACGGGCACATGTACTTAGTATTTATTTCTTTAATTTCCCAGTGGGTGAGATTTAGATGGATTAAATCAGTATGCCTGGTAAGTTGGGAAATAATATTATTTACATGGTGTGCCATTGATTATAGGAGGAAACCGTGTCCTATATATTAGGTTGATGATGTCCCCTTGAGGAGCTCATAAGGTTCATCATGTAAACCCAACTGGTTGACTTAGTCAACATGATGATAAGGTTGAGTGGTACTCGAGGAGTTAGATGTTAATTAATTGATGGTCAATAAATCAATTAATTGACGATATCTTAAACACGGGGAGATTAATGTACAAATAATATATGGAGCCCATATTAATTTATGGGGGTTGGTGAGGTAGTTCAATGATGATCCTTTAGTGGAATGGAACATCATTGATTGATCAAGTATGTGTGGTTCCGATCCATCGGGTGGCCAAGACCCAACTCCTCCTTATGGTCCCTATCGTAGCCTAATATAATCCTTGTGAAGTCTAGATCCAAGAATGTAAAACAAAACCTAGAACCAACGGTTAGGATTAAATCCCTAAGATCCGATGGTTAGGATGAAACCCTAGAACCAACGGTTGGGATTAAATCCCTAAGATCCGATGGTTAGGATGAAACCCTAGAATCGACAGTTGAGATCAAATCCCTAGATCCAACGGTTGGGATAAAACCCTAGATCCGACGGTTGGGATGAAATCCTAGATCCGACGATTAGGATGAAATCCTAGATCCGACGGTTGAGATGAAACCCTAGATCCGACGGTTGGGATAAAACCCTAGATCCGACTGTGGAGGTTAAATCCCTAGATCCGACGGATGAGATTAAAGGAGGCTTAAGCCCTATTCTATAAATAGGTGCTTAGGGTTGGGCGGCAAGGATAAGATAAGGAGATTGGTTTTCGAATTAGGGTTAGGGTTTGGCTCATCTTCCATTGGGCGGCTAGGGTTTGGGCGGCTACAAGCTTGGCCGGCAAGCTAGGGTTTGGCCGGTCATCCCTCTCTTCTCCTCCTTGGTTTTGGGCGGCACTCTTCCCTTTTCCTTGCTCCTTGGCCGGCGGTTCTCCATCCATTGGTGGCCGGCAATCATCTTCCTCCAATCTCTCCAAGGTGGCCGGCGGTTTCCATTCATTTGGTGGCCGGCGCATCATCCACTTGCTCCTTGGCCGGCGGTTGCACCAAATTCCCTAATTTGGTGGTCGGTTCTAGATAGGAAAGCTATTTGTGATTGCTTCTCTTTGTTCGCAGCGGACAAGGTAGAGAAGAAAGTGATCAAGAAGGCTTCAACTCATGGAGGATCTTCGTCCACACGTCGTCCATGAGAAAGATAGGACATACGATAGAAGATCGTAAGGTATAAAGTTGTTTTTAACTTTATTTACAGATCTGAAAATGTTCTTTAATATTTTGATTATGCATGTGTATGAATGGATATATATTGTATAATCATGGACCCCGAAGACAAACACAAAAACCGGCGATCCATCCGTCGTCTTTTCCGTGGCTAACCAACTAGAAGAGTTGTGTTGCTTGAACAACTAGTTTGTTCAAGTGACCACTCAAGTTGTTAGCACGACGACGAATAGGTTGTGCCAAGGAAGCTCATCCCATCCGGATTAAGTCTTTCATTAGTGAAAATTTTAATCTGGGGACATGGGAGCCAATGAGCGTCCGAAGCGACATCCCAACAGGTCTGCCTGGTAAACTAGCATATAATCCCTAGTCCTTCTCAGGTACTTTAATATATGCTTTACCGCAGTCCAATGTCCCTGTCCTGGATTACTCTAATATCTGCTGACCATGCCCACGGCAAAGAAGATATCTGGTCTCGTACAAAGCATCGCATACATGAGGCTTCCTACCTCCGAAGCATAAGGAACCGCCTTCATCTCCTCTATCTCCTCAGATGTTCTAGGACACATCTCCTTAGATAAAGAAACTTCATGCCTGAAAGGTAGAAAACCCTTCTTGGAGTTCTGCATGCTAAAACGATCCATAATTGTGTCTATGTATGAAGCTTGGGATAAGCACAACATCCTTTTCCTGCTATCCCTTATAACCTTGATCCCAAGGATGTGTCCCACTTCTCCCAAGTCCTTCATATCTAACTGTTTGAACAATCATACCCTTACGTCCGATAACACCTTGATATTGTTGCCAATCAACAAAATATTGGGAGGGGAAACTTTGCATCCCCTTTCAACTTAGTCGCTTGTTCATGGCGATTCCTTCTACGTCCCCGGATAAAATAAATTTATCCTTGACAAGAGGGATTGCCCAAGCAACCTTTTCATCGTCATGCTATTCGTTTAGTATAGTCACTTGAACAAACTTGTTGTTCAAGCGACCAACCTCTATTCCACGAATAGCCGCAAAATAGACGATGTACGGATCGCCGGCTTTTGTGTTTATTATCGGGGTCCAAGTGTATTTAGCCACAAAACAGAATATATATCATGCATATAATTGAAAAACAAATATAAACATGTAACAAATGAAAATAGAGAATCGATATACCTCTCAATCTTCTATTGTATGACCTTCCTCCTTTCGGACGTTGTGTGGGCGACGATCTACCAAAAGTTGAAGCTCCTAGATCACCAATCTTCCTTCCTTGCTCGTTCCGAGCAAGAGGAGAAACAAGACTTTTCTTCTTCCTTTAGCCAACCAACAAGCAACAAGCAAGTTGCTTGCCACCGGCCAACAAGGAGAAGGGAGAAGAGATGATTGCCGACCAAGAGCTTCAAGGGAGGACCCTAAGCCTTTGTTCCACTGGCCAAGGAGAAGGAGAAGAGTTGCTATGGACGTCGGCCAAGGTGAGGAAGGTGTTGTAGGGGATCGATAAGGCCGGCTAGAGGGGGGGTGAATAGCCCTCGTACGATGGATGTCGTAATTCGTTAGTTCTTCTTCCGTTGCTTGTCTACAATTGTCGTTAGCGCAGCGGAATAACAATAATAATGAAACTAACAACAATACACAATCACACAACACAAGATATACGTGGTTCGAAACCGAATGGTTCCTACTCCACGGGCGAGCTCACCGAGCTCTAGTTATGCGCATGACACTAACTATAACACTCCTTCTCGACAACACGTCGGAGGTGGAGAAACCTCTCACAAGCAATTACAATGTAATATAGAAATACAAGCAAATACACAAATACAATACAAAAGAAAACTTTCACCGATTGCTTTGATCGCTTTGTTTATTTCTTACTTTGATTGTCTCTTGAAGGACTAGAATGCAGTAGCAATTCCCCTCCAATAGCTCCACAAAAGGCTTGGCGAAATCCTCTAACTCGTGCTCCATTTATAACCTGCATCAAGCTATTTTCGCGCCTAGCAGTCGACTGCCAAAAGGCCCCAGTCGACTGCCCCTGTAGCCGTTGTCTCACAATGGCCAGATCCACGTCGGACAAGTTCCAATGGATCACCTACCAGTCGACTGATGATGCCCATCACGATCGGTGATCCGATAATCGGCATCGCCTACGGCATTTGTGCTCGCGACACTCCCATCAGTCGACTGCCATCCCTCAGCAGTCTACTGCCATGTCCATGGCAGTCGACTGTCAAGCACAAAACCCTAGCCTTACACCAGTCGAACTCTAGTCGACTTGGATCAATCGAACCGGCATCTATGCCAGTCGACTAATGTCGGGCAAAACCTCAAACACCAAGTTGTTTGAGCCTCCGACACTCAGTCTTAGCCACTTGGCCAAGTCCACCTTATCCCTCATGGAGTTCCCCACCAAAGCTCTCTTCCCTCGGCCTACGTCCCTTGGATGTGCCAAGCGCACGACTTCGCAAAGCCATCCTTCGCGTCTCATGCCCTAGAAGTATGCTTCCCTTTGGGCTCACTTCATTCGCTCCCCGTCCGGCGGTCCCTCGGATGCACCAAGCGCACGGCTTCACAATGCCATCCTTCACCGACTCAAGGACCCGAGCCTAGTGAACTTTCCAAGTTCTCAAGACTTCCCAAATGCACCAAGCGCACGGCTTCGCAATGCATTTCTCACCAAGAACCAAGTGCACGGCTTCGCAATGCTTTGGATTTCCCATGCCAAGCACCAAGCGCACGGCTTCGCAATGCTTTGGACTTTCCCATGCCAAGGCTTCCCCCTTGGACTTCCACACCAAGCTCCATGCTTGGATTTTCCATGCCAACCCCATGTTGGACTTTCCCACACCAAGCTCCATGCTTGGATTTTCCATGCCAACCCCATGTTGGACTTTCCCACACCAAGCTCCATGCTTGGATTTTCCATGCCAACACCATGTTGGACTTTCCCACACCAAGCTCCATGCTTGGATTTTCCATGCCAACACCATGTTGGACTTTCCCATGACAATCCCATGTCATGAGTTTTGTCTATCATCAAAATACCATCAAGGTACTGCTGGGCCGATTGCACCAATAGGTGTTGTATGGACGCCGACCACCAAAGAAGAAGAAGGAGATAAGGAAAAAATTTTGCTAATAGGTGTCGCCAACTCCAAACCCTAGCCTCCAAGCCTTGTAGCCCAAAACCCAAATCCTATCTCTTATTTGATTCTTTTTTGTCTTCCACCCCTTGTCCTCCTTTTATAGAGTTAGGGATAAGCCTTGTTTTAATCTCCACTATTGGTTTTAGAGATTTAATATCAACCGTCAGATCTAGAGATTTAATCTCAACCGTCGGATCTAGAGATTTAATCTCTTCCTTTGGATCTAGAGTTTTGCTTCTATCCATTGATATAAGCTTCTTGAGGTATTAATAGGCTACAATAGGGACCATGAGGAGGAGTTGGATCTTGGCCACCCAATGGATCAAACCTACATAAAATTCGATCCATTAATGATAATCCAATCCACTAAAGGATTATCATTGATCTACCTCACCAACTGCCATAAGTTAATATGGGCTCCATATATTATATGTACATTTTCTCCCCGTGTTTAAAATCTCAAATGTCCATCGATTAATTAATTTACTAACCATTAATTAATCAACATCTAACTCCATGAGTAGTACCACTCAACCTTTTCATCATGCTGGACCAAGTCCACCTGCAGGGTTTACATGATGAACCTTATGAGCTCCTCAAGGGGACATCATCATCCTAATATATAGGACACGATTTCCTCCTATAATCAACGACACACCATATAAATAATATCATTTCACAACTTACCGAGCCTATCGATTTAATCTATAAATCTCGCCCATTGGTAAATCAAAGAAATGAACACTAAGTATATGTGCCCGTTATTATATCGAGATTAAGAGCATGTACAAAATAATATCTGAGGTCTGATTCGATTATGTAGTCAACAATAAATCGAATCACCTCTAAGTCAGTCCTGCTCAATACACACAAAGTGTACTAGTGTGATTCTATTGTCAAGACAAACCAATACCAAATCACACTACAACAATACCAATGGTTTGTGGTGTCACACGGGAGATCATGTTATCGGCTCCTTGTAAAGTATAAGTATAGGCTCACAACCGAGATGGCTTTGGACAAACCATTGGTATTGTTGTAGTGTGATTCTACAATGTAATGTATTAGACAATATGCATAACCATAAAAATGTGCAAATAATGATGATGTGATTCTTATTTCAAAATAAAGATGTTCATACAAAAGATAGACTTTTCAGTATACATCCAAACAATCTCCCACTTATACTAAAAGACTTTACTGTCCTCAAACTGCCATACATCTGATCCCCATTCCCTCCACATGCCTATCAAAAGCTCTCGCCGGAAGGTCCTTAGTGAAAGGATATGGCAGGTTATCCTCCGATGCAATCTTGGCCATAGCAACTACTCCTCTCTTTACGATTTCTCGTATCAGGTCGTACTTGCGGTCTATTTGTTTACTAGCCTTATGGGCTCGTGGTTCCTTCGAGTTTGCAACTGCAACACTAATATCATAATAAATTATGATAATTCTGGGCAAACCAAGAATCACATCCAAGTCCATCAGGAATTTCCTGAGCCACACAACTTCTTTGGCCGCCTCAGAGGCTGCCACATACTCAGCTTCCATGTTTGAGTCTGCCACGCATTTCTGCTTGACACTCCTCCATACAATGGCTCCACCTCCCAAAGTAAACACAAAACCTGAGGTAGACTTACTGTTATCCCTATCAGATTGGAAGTCGGAATCCGTGTAACCCAGAGGGAGTAATTGGTCTCCCTAGTAAACCAGCATGTAATCCCTAGTCCTTCTCAGGTACTTCAATATATGCTTTATCGCAGTCCAATGTCTCTGTCCTGGATTACTCTGATATCTGCTGACCATGTCCATGACAAAGCATATATCTGGTCTCGTATATAGCATCGCATACATGAGGCTTCCTATTGCAAAGGCATAAGGAACCGCCTTCATCTCCTCTATCTCATCAGATGTTCTAGGACACATCTCCTTAGATAAAGGAACCCCATGTTTGAAAGTTAGAAAAACCTTCATGGAGTTCTGCATGCTAAAACAATCCATAATCGTGTCTATGTATGAAGCTTGGGACAAGCACAACATCCTTTTCCTGCGATCCCTTATAACCTTGATCACAAGGATGTGTCCCACTTCTCCAAAGCCCTTCATATCGAATTGTTTGGACAATCATACCCTTACATTTGATAACACTTTGATATTTTTGCCAATCAACAAAATGTCATCTACGTATAGTACAAGAAATACCACTACGTTTCCTTCACATCTCTTGTATACACAAGACTCATCCGGACTTTAAATAAATCCATAAGACTGGATTACCTCATCAAATCGGATGTTCTAAGACCTCGAAGCCTGCTTCAATCAATAAATAGACCGATTAAGCTTACATACAAGATGCTCTTTGCCCTTCGCAATGAATCCCTCTGGTTGCTTCATATAGATGTTTTCCTCAAGACTTCCATTAAGGAAAACTGTCTTGACATCCATCTGCCACTCCTCATAATCCATATGAGCTGCAATGCATAAGAGAATTCGGATAGACTTAAGCATGACTATCGGTGAAAAGGTCTCCTCATAATCGATACCCTCTTTCAGAGTATACCCCTTTGCAACAAGCCTTGCTTTGAAGGTCTCAACCTTCCCATCTATTCCTCTCTTTCTTTTGTAGATCCACTTGCATCCAATGGTTTTTACACCATCGGGTGGTTCTACTAGCTCCTAGACCTGATTTGAATCCATAGATTCAATCTCAGTATTCATTGTACTTTGCCAAGATATTGTATCTTTATCTTGGATTGCCTCATCATATGTCCAGGGATCAGGTTCATGTTCACCAGGGACCAAATTCGAAGATTCTCCCAAGAATATGAATCTATCAGGCTATCTCACAACCCTCCCACTATGAGGAGGTATCACCTGTGTATCCTCTGTGACACGTGATGCAGTGACTTGTGGTATATCCTCTTGTACCGGTCATACTGAAGAAGTGACTTCCCCTTTTATTTCCTCCAGAACCATCTTACTCATGGGCTTGTGGTTCATCACATAGTCTTCCTCTAGAAATCTGACATTCGTGCTAACGATCATCCTCTAATCTCTAGGACTATAAAACAAACCACCTTTCGTTCCTCTAGGATAGCCAACGAATATGCGTACTTCAATACGATGTTCCAACTTACCAGCATCCGCCTTCAGCACATGTGCTGGACTCCCCCATATCCGAATATGTCTTAGACTAGGCTTTCACCCAGTCCATAATTCTGTGGGAGTAGAAGGCACTGATTTAGATGGAACCAAGTTCAGGTTGTACATCGCAGTATCTAGAGCATATCCCCCAAACGAATATGGCAACTCAGAATAACTCATCATCGATCTAACAATCTCCATAAGAGTCCTATTCCTTCGCTCTGCAACACCATTCTGCTGGGGTATGCCAGGTGAAGACAATTGGGGATTGAATCCCAGCCTCTGATAAGCAATTACTAAACTCTCCCAAGAGGTACTCACCACCACGATCAGATCGTAGTGTCTTGATACATTTACCTTGATGTTTCTCCACATCAGCCTTGAATTCTTTGAACTTGTCAAAGCATTCAGACTTGCGGCAAATCAAGTAAATGTATCCATATCTCGAATAATCGTCTATAAAAGAGACGAAATTCTCAAAACCACCTCTAGCCTGGATAGTCATAGGACCACACAAATCAGAATGAACCAATTCTAACGCATCTTTGGCTCTATACCCCTTGGCCTTAAAAGGCCTCTTGGTCATTTTACCCGCCA
Source organism: Wurfbainia villosa (assembly GCA_025175895.1). Classification (NCBI taxonomy): domain Eukaryota; kingdom Viridiplantae; phylum Streptophyta; class Magnoliopsida; order Zingiberales; family Zingiberaceae; genus Wurfbainia; species Wurfbainia villosa. Next base: position 24,151,229 of record CM046009.1, on the reverse strand, counting down.
AGCAAGATTCGCAGGTTGGGAAATCTTCCACCACTAATGAACCCAAAGGTCCATCAGCTATCAACCTTTGAATTCCACTTAGGTTAATATTACCAAGCCCAAGATGCCAATGATATATTTGGTTCGTCTTCGAAGGTTCTTTTCTCTTATTGGAATTAGAAGATGAGTTATTAACTTCCACTCCGATCGTGGGAGAGGTTGGAGTCACTACATTGTGAGTGCAAAGCATATGAGCACGGTTATATAAAGCAATACGTAAACTGGAACGTGTCATTAAAAGAAATAGAATATCCATCGATAAACAATTTAGAAACTGAAATTAAATTCTTTCTAAATAAAGGTACATAAAGGCAATTCTTAAGAAACAAAAACTTTATTGTTCTCAAAAGACAAATAAATATCTCCCACTGCAACAACCGCCACCTTCATGGCATCGCCCAAGTATACGGTAATTTCTCCCTCATCGTAGTTTTAGATGCAAGTAAGACATGATGTGGCTCCGTATCACACACTAGGTTCCTAGATAACATAAACATGTTTCAACGACTAGACCAAAAGATATACCTTTGTACGCTGCATTAGGCGATCCTTCTTCGGTGTCCGATCTACATTAAGTGAAGCACTTGCCTTGGCTTCTTCACTCCTCACGGAGTTCCTCTCTCACAGCCTGATTTGTTTCTTCTTCTTCTTTCCTTTGGCAGAAGTAGAAACCTTTTGGTCACCATGGCATCTTTGAGCACTCTATGAAAAATAGCTCTGGATTTGGAGTTCTTGTTGGGTTTAAGACACATGGCGTGTGTGTGTTCGATCATGTTTCGTAAACATGAGCACAGCGGAAGCAATAAAAATAATAAATACTCATATTTATTACAACACACACAACACACGCATGCTATTACAACAAGTGTATCTTCATGGATAAGAGATCGGATGGTAGAGCTAGAGGGTGAATAGCCCTCGTTGTTGGTTATCGAATTTGCTCATCTACAATTAGATTAGCGCAAGCGAAACAACAATACAAGCAAAATAAACAAATAAAAACAAAGCAAGAAATAGGCAATGCTAACACAAGATGTAGCGGTTCGCACGCGCTAATCCACGGTCCCCGATTCCCTCGGTGAATCACTCCGCTCAAACCAATCCACTAAATGGTCTCTCCTTTGCACCAAGCTAGGTGGAGGTAACCTTTACAATCAAGATCACTCTTCTTACAAATAGAATGGAGTAAGCGAGTAAGAAGAGTTTAGAGCTTGTGGGGCACTAGGAAGATTGTTTGGAACTTAAGCATTAGCCTCTCAAAGGCTCACACCCTCTCTTTATAGAGAGGGCTAACTCTTCCGTTGGCCGCCATCACGATCCGCCCATGGCGATCATGTAAATCTACAACGGCCTCGAACACGTCGGATCCCGACCGTTGTAGTCCAACGGAACTCTTGGCGATCGTGATGGACCTCACGATCATTCGCCCGTAGTCGGCCGCCCGATCGGTATGGCGGTTCTGGCCAAAACCCTATTGACGGTCATCACGCCTTGTGATCATTCCTTAGCGATCGGCAGCGTATGGCGATCGCGCACGCCTCCACCGATCGATCGTATACCGGTCGAGCTACACTCGACTGAAGCCGATCGCCATGACATGGCGATCGGTGTGTCGGAAAACCCATCCGACACTTGGCCAAATGGCCAAGTTTCACCTAAGAGCTACCCTTCCCGGGTTACAATCGCCACTCTCATTTCTGAGTCCTCGCCTTGAAGTTCTTCGCTTCTCGGCCACGCCCTCGGCAAGCATCAGCGCGGCTGCGAATGCTCCTTCGCGTCTCTTGCCTCAAGTCTACTTCCTCCGGCTTCACTCCAAGCTTCGTCCGCGGTCCTCGGATGCTCCAAGCGACGGCTTCCGCAAAGCTATCCTTCACCGACTCAAGGCACGAGTCATGAGATGTGAAACTCGCCATGGCTCATGTGCGAATTACTAAGTCTGCATGACTTCAACGCATATCAAATCAACATATCAAACTAACTTAAACCCTTTGCCACACCATCAAAACCATATCACGGCAAGAGATTGCCCTAACAATCTCCCCTTTTGATGTGTGGCAATCCGCTTAAGTTAGGTAAAACATTTGATATAAATTCTAAGGTAAGAAAGCATGTAAAGATAAACATGATATAGCAACATGCAACTCCCCTTAATCCATGAAACTCTCCATATGCAAATTTTCTCCCTTATCATATATTTCTCCCTACAATATATTTCTCCCTAATGTGATTAACTTAAACATACTTATTTCTCCCCTTTGACACCATCAAAAGATTAACACTAAGTTATAAGCTCATGGCATCAAGTATAATGGAGGGAAAATATGACAAGTTGATTTAAAATTGGCTACCATTTGTTGGATGGCATCAAGTATATTTCTACCACTTGTAGGAGGTTTACAAACTGAATTCGGCCTTCAATATTCTGATTTATAGGGCCACCCGATCAAGCTATCGATTATGGCAAATGACAAAAGCCAATTTCGATTTTCGATGAAATTCGAAATGCATTATAATATTCGAGAAAATTCGAAAAATCATGAAATTCGAGAACATATTTCTTTAAGTATATCTATCAAGGAAAATAGTTTTTCATGAAAACTCATTATATTTTCTTGATTTGCCAAAAATCCAAACACTTGAAAAACCACTAGTTTTTGAGCATGTTAGTATCCATTTTAACACCTAGTTTTGCATCCAATTGTTTCAAAACATGAATACATGTATTTTAAGGTAAGAAATTGTTTTGAAAACATTAGAAATATCCAACCATGATCTTTGGGCAATATGTCTATTAATTAAACATAAGCCTTCCCAATGATTGGTCTATTATTGATATTTTGATACTTTAAATGACCATCTAAATGCCATAGGCATTAGTGGACATTTGTATCATCCTAATATCTCACCCATGCTAAGTTTGCAATCAAGTTAGCCTATAGTGAGTGTGAGATGCATCCTAGGGGGGTATTTGTATATATATACTTAACCAATATATTCAAGCAATTCTATCATGGTTAAGTATCAACCTAACAACCTACATGATCATAATGACATATATCAATTAATTTCACATTATGATCATGAAATACATGTTTTCATCAAATTATAACCATGCATTAGGCATTATATGATGATAATAAATAAAGTATCACCTAAAGCATGATTTAAACCTATTTCTCATGATGATGTGCCCAATATCAAAATCATAGATCATGATTACACATATGCATAGAAATTACATTAATCATCATGATTTAAGCATTATTACCTATTTATGGGCACGTTATCATCACCCAACACTATCTAAAAATGTTGTCCCGTCATCCTAAGTCAACCAAAATATGATATAGGTCAAGTTCATATGGTTGACTACCCTAGGGTTTTCTAACCCTTAAGGATGGATTTTGGAACCCAAAATAGATTCTTTCCTATTGGGGTTCACTAGAAATTCCTTGGGGATCCATTTCTTAGCTATTACTTTCTTTTGTATCTTGTCCCCTAGCTATTAGGCATTTATAGGCCTTCTCATTTTTCTTCTCTTTATATCCTAGGCCTTTCTTGTTAAAACTTGCCCTTTGGCTCCCTATGATCATATTTAAGGTGTTGGAGCCAATTGTGAATTTCTAGGGCTTTGGTTAAATAATCTACCTTTTCCTTAATGCCCTATTTTCTCTATGCATGCATCACTAACATCTAAAGGCACATAATTATCATGTGAGCATGCATCATCATGGCAAGAAGAAGTATCATTATTATTTAAGCATGCATTTTCTAATTATTTTCTAATGCCTTAATTTGATCTAGCATGCATTTATTTTTCTTCTTCATTCCAAATAAGTCCTTAGTTAAACTAGAAATCATAGAAACTATTTTACTAGGTGAGAGGTTGCTTACTATAGTTTCCATGTCCTCTTCTTCTTCTTCGGATGAGGAGGATGATGATGTGGAGAAGCTCCTTCACTTGAGCTCTCCTCTTGAGCTTGATCCTTCATTTTCGGAGGAAGGAGCAATCCAAGTCATCAAAGGCCATCAAGGCCAAATTGGTGACAAAGGCATTCTCCTCATCCGATGATGAGGAGGATGAGGAAGGATCATCCCATGTCTTGGCCTTGAATGCTTTGGCCTTCCCTTTTCTTTTGCCTTCTTCTCCTCTTCTTCCTTTTCTTGCTCCCCTTTTCTTCTTCCTCTTTCTTCTTTCTTTTCCTCTCTTCCTTGCTTTTGTTTAGGAGAGGACAATTGTCCCTTATGTGTCCCTCTCCTTGGCAATTGTAGCATATGACCTTCCCCTTGGTCTTCTATTCCTATCATTTAGATTTATCAAATCTAAAATTCTTAAATACACGCCTTACCTTCCTTACCATGTAGGCTTCTTCGGTGCTATCCATGGAGGAGGAGGAGGCTTCATCATCGGAGGAGGAGGGATTTCCATCTTCTTCTTCCCTTGTTTGCCATCAAGGCTACTCCTCTTGAGGGTTGAATTCTAGGCTCCTCTTGTATTCCTTCAAGCCTAGTTTCGTGGAGTTCCATTGTTGAGAAGAACTCCTCCAAGGTGCTCACTTCTAGGTTCTTGAGATGTAGAATGAGTCCACCATGGAGCTCCACTTTGAGGACCGGGAAAGGCATCTATGGCCTTCATTACATATCCCGTTGATAGCTTCTCACCTACACTTGTTAGCCCAATTAAAATTTCTTTAAACCTAGAGTGTAGTGAGTTACCTTTTCTCCCTTTTCTAATTGATATTGATAATTGGGAGCGGAGGAGGTCTCTCCTTGCTAGCTTGGCCTCGGATGTGCCTTCATGGAGTTCTATAAGCTTCTCCCACATCTCTTTGGCGCTAGCACATTCTCCTATCCGGTTGATCTCTTGTTGAGGGAGCACATTGTAGAGATGGTGCTTGGCTTTGGAGTTTGCAAGGTGCTCCTCTCTTTGCCTCTTGGTCCACCTAGATTTCTCTATTGGCTTCCCTCTTCATCCCTAGGCAAAACGAAACCGATTCCATTGTAATCATTATATCAAAATCCGCTTTCAAAAATACCTCCATTCGCTTCTTCCACTGAGAATTCTCCTTCAAACTTCGGAGGATGGATGTTGGAGCCGCCATTTTTGATGTAGGCTTGTTATGGCGGTTAGTCCGGTGACAAGCAACCTCGCTCGATACCACTTGTAAGAGATCGGATGGCGGCTAGAGGGGTGGTGAATAGCCCTCGTTCTTTGGTTATAGGAATTTTCTCGTCTACAATTAGATTAGCGCAAGCGGAAACAACAATACAAGCAAAATAAACAAATAAAAAAAAAGCAAAGGAAATATACAATGATAACACAAGATGTAACGTGGTTCACTGCTACGCCGCAAATCAAAGGACCCCGATTCGTCCTCGGTGAATCACACCGATCAACCAATCCACTAAATGGTCTCTCCTTTGCACCAAGCTAGGTGGAGGTAACCTTTACAATCAAGATCACTCTTCTTACAAATAGAATGGAGTAAAGCGAGTAAGAAGAGTTTAGAGCTTGTGGGGCACTAGGAAGATTGTTTGGAACTTAAGCATTAGCCTCTCAAAGGCTCACACCCTCTCTTTATAGAGAGGGCTAACTTCTTCCGTTGGCGCCATCGATCGCCGCCCATGGCGGTCGCCTCTGCGGCCTCGAACACGTCGGATCGACCGTTGTTGTCAGCGGAACTCTTGCGATCGATCGATGGACCTCACTCATCGCGACCCGTAATCGGCGCCCGATCGGCTCTGGCGGTCTATGGCCAAAACCCTATTGACGATCATTGCGCGTTGATCATTCTGTCTTGGCGATCGCCAGCGTATGTGATCGGCTACGCCACAAACCCGATCGATCGTATACCGGTCGAGCTACACTCGACTCGGAAGCGATCATTGCCATTCCATGCGGTCGGTGGTGTCGGGAAAACCCATCCGACACTTGGCCAAATGGCCAAGTTTCACCTAAGAGCTACCCCTCCCCGGGTTACAATCGCTCACTCTCATTTCTCGGAGTCCCTCGCCTTCGAAGTTCTCTTCGTTCTCGGCCACGTCCCTCGGCAGCATCAGGCGCACGGCTCTGCAATGCTCCTTCGCGTCTCTTGCCTCGAAGTCTACTTCCTCCGGCTTCACTCCAAGCTTCTCGTCCGGCGGTCCCTCGGATGCTCCAAGCGCACGGCTTCCGCAAAGCTATCCTTCACCGACTCAAGGCACGAGTCATGAGATGTGAAACTCGCCATGGCTCCATGTGCGAATTACTAAGTCCTGCACGACTTCAACGCACATATCAAATCAACATAACACACTAACTTAAACCCTTTGCCATACCATCAAAACCATATCACGGCAAGAGATTGCCCTAACAATAACCGTAAATTAAAATTGCAATAAAACGAAATTAAACTACGTTATACCTTTCGTATGACGTGTAGCGGGAACGGCATCAACCGGAACGATCCTCGTAAGAATCGTCTCTATCCGTATCCACGCCGAGATCCTCGGGATGACTTCGCCAAGCCACGAGCTTCGTCTTCGTACGGGTTACTAGCCTCGTGTTGAAGACGACGTGATCGAGAGATGATCACGTTCCGAATCCAAATTCGGACCTAAAACAAGTCCTCAAGACTTGCTTCTCCGGAGAGGTATTCGTCAACCGATTGACGAATCCTTCGTCCTCCACCTCAGAGGATTACCGGAGATCAAATCCCTGGTATGTTAGCCGCTGTCGGAGCACTAACCGTCGTCCAAACGACGCTCCGACGAGAGGAGAAGAAGCTGTCCAGAAAACTGGACAGCTTGGTGGAGGAGATAGGCGCCGGCCAAAACAAGGAGACAAAAGCTCACCTTGATGCCGAACCTTTTAGGGGGTCACCGGAGGGTCGCCGGAGGTTCACCGGCTGGAGCTTGGACACCGGCAAGGGTCTTGACGGCAGCACAATCAAGCTGGGCGGCAAGGAGCTTGGGCGGCACAAACAGGTTGGGCGGCAACTCCTTGGAGGCTAGGGTTTTGATTTTGGATTAGGGTTTAACAATCCCTTAAGCCCACTTTTATAGAGAACTAATTCTCTTAATGGTTAATGGATCATATCCATAAAGCCCGTTAACCCGCTCCATTAAGATAAGTTAAAATAAACCAAACCATGATGGTTTATTTTAAGTTAAAACGACCCGAACCAACCTTTGGTTCATTCGTTTAATATAAACCAAACCCTTTGGTTTATTCTCATCCATTGGATTAGAACCAAACCATTTTGGTCCATCCATTATGTCTTCATAAGACACGGCCCATCCACGCTTCCATTGCATCAAACAATTTCATGCTCGCTTTATGTTTGGTCCAACCAAACATAGTTTCTCTCGAGAATCTCATTCTCAAGCTCGCTTTAAATCCTTTGGATTACACTCGTTGTCGCGTGTGACCAAATAGGTTCTCGGTTTATGTTGGCCGTCTATAATTAACCATTAATTATAGAATCCGATCATGAGTGGCACCTAGTAGTACATCATGATCCCCAATTAACCGAAAAGATCAGATTGATCGAACTATTTCAAACCCTTCATGCTTCGAATGAATCGTGCCCCATTCCCTTCACTCATCTTATACCCACTTGGTTCAGGGACATGGTCTATTGTGTCAGTCCCCACTAGGCTGACTACGTCACACCTAGCCCAAGTATCATTTCCTCGTCCTACGGATTCTAGTTACTCCACATGTATCGAAGAGTACCTTACTCTAAACATGTAATGCTTTGGCCAAAGACTTTAGTAACAATCCGACGAGAGGCCATGGGTATACATCTCCTCGCAAGGAGTGGTGAATCCTTTATAGGCTATTCAAGCACCTTCGATCACTTCGACTTATACCCAATCATCCCGGGTCCACATCTCCTTAGAGATGTTTGCTTAAGATGTCAAAGCATAAGTCTCCATGATCAAGATGACTTGAATACCGCAAGTCAAAGGAACATCGCACTTAAGCCACAGTAAGAACTTCATTGACATATCTATATATGCAGAGAACCATATGAAGTCTTACGGCTGGTCACTCCAATGAACTAGTTACCATAACTAGCATCCACGATTAATTCCGGACATCACTATGTCTCCAGCCAGTGAGAATCAGCTGCTTGGATACACCAAGGAGTATACCTCGTGCTAGTCTCAACAGAATTGATGGTGTCCAGATTCATCAATTCATCGACTAGGGATAATTCCGATACATCACAATTACACATGTAGAGATACTCACTAGTTGTGATCCAATCACAAATTCTCTCATGCTGTGAATCGTATCGTGGACATTCAGTAAATGAGTTTAAGATCCAATCAAATACATAAAACATGTATACTCAAATAGTGAATCTTCATTTATCATATAAATGGTTCACACATAAGGCGACATCTCTCATATATTACTAACAGTTATGTCAGAAGCTCCACAAATGAATACAACCTCTTGTTCATGTTGTAGTTCAGGAGAAACCACTCAAAACTCCTAGGTAGAGACTGGAGAATGATATCGACCTAGGTTTTCCCATCAATCTCAGCTCCGAGGACTTCCAACTCATTCAAATGAGCCATCATCTTGAGAACATGATTCTCAGGGGTGTTCCCTCGATCATGGTGGTTGTCATCAGGTTCCTCATGGCTTCCTGCCTTGCAGCCCGATTTTGGTGTTCGAAAAGCTCTTTGAGATTGACCATCATGTCATAAGCAGTGAGCATGGCTTGATGCTGATGTTGCAGTACTTTTGACATAGATGCCAAAATGTAACACCGCGCCATCTCATCGGCCTATATCCACTTCTTATAACTCTCTTTATTCTTTTCCCCAGAATCATCTACAGGCTTAGGAGGGCACTCTTCGAGGAGTACATATTTGTATTCCTCTACAGTTAATACAATGTCAAAATTCCTCTTCCAATCAACATAGTTGGGTCCAGTAAGTTTATTCTCTTTTAGTATCACAGCAAGCGGGTTGAAAGTCATTTTTAAATAAAACCTAAGAATCACATAGATCAAAACATTAGATTTCAAAAAATTATTGATTCCTCAAACAATAAAATTTTAAAATCAACCAACACCTCAAAACACCGAGAATATCGTATGCCACGATAGTGTGGACGTATATGAATTCTACATTTGTAAGAGGAGATTTTACCCATAAATTTTACTATCTATTAAACCTAACTTTTTGACAAGTAAAATTAATAGTTGGTTCCTCTTTGGCCCTACAAATAAATCAGTGACTCCGATGGGGAGGATACTTATATTTGTATCTAAGTGTTCACCATTACTCGGTAGCAAGGTAATTATCTCGGGTTATGTGCCTTCGGATGGGGAAGTACACACGCTCCTTAATAATTTTCTATAATCATATTCGACCTTGTGATCCACAAACAAACTCATCCGATGGGGAGGAAGGCACTCAGAGCTGACGCGCAAGTTTGTTTGCATCATTTGTCAAATCGTAATGAGGCCGTGGGAATTTATAAAAATTTCCCTCTCCCACTTAGAAATTTAAAATTGAGGAATTTACTAGCCTACGATATGCATATCAAACAATAAGCAATAAATATGAAAAATAAAAATTTTCCAACTATTATTGCTTTTGTCTTCCATATGTCTTCCGTCGTATCGCTTTCTCGTCCGCTCCTCCTATGCCATGTACGAGCCATCCGGAGATCTGAGGCGAGACTAAAAACTATTTTAATTTACATCCATCGATCCTATACTCCACGTGGGAGTGTACATGAAATCTAGATCGAAAGTAAACTAAAATAAAAAAATTGGCTAAACAATGTCATATCTAATTTATAATAAATTAAATACTAGCCTCGTCAACCCCGAGGATTCAACAAAATATAGTATTACACACATACAATCACATACACACATATGACCATAATAGTCGGATCTTATGCCTACAACCAAAGAGTTAACCTATGCATCCTACTATTATACAGCACATATAATATATGAAAAATGCATAAGAGTAACCGAATCCTAAACACACAAAATCGGAAACCGTGGCTCTGATACCACATGTTGGGAGGGGAAACTTCGCTTCACCTTTCAACTTAGTCGCTTGTTCAAGGTGATCCCTTCTACGTCCCCGGATAAAAAAAAATTATCCTTGACAAGAGTGATTGCCCAAGCAACCTTGTCATCATCGTGCTATTTGTTTAGAGTAGTCACTTGAACAAACTTGTTGTTCAAGCGACCAACCTCTATTCCACGAATAGCCACGGAATAGACGATGTACGGATCGCCGACTTTTGTGTTTATGTTCGGGGTCCAAGTATATTTAGCCAGAAAACAGAATATATATCATGCATATAAATGAAAAACAAATATAAACATGTAACATATGAAAATAGAGAATCGAAATACCTCTCGATCTTCTATTGTATGACCTTCCTCCTTTCGAACGTCGTGTGGGCGACGATCTACCAAAAGTTGAAGCTCCTAGATCACCAATATTCCTTCCTTGCTCGTTCCGAGCAAGAGGAAGAATAGAAACAAGACTTTCTTCTTCCTTTAGCCAACCAACAATCAACAAGCAAGTTGCTTGCCGCTGGCCAATAAGGAGAAGGGAGAAGAGATGATTGTCGGCCAAGAGCTTCAAGGGAGGAACCTAAGCCTTGGTTCCACCGGCCAAGGAGAAAGAGAAGAGATTCTATGGACTCCGGCCAAGGTGAGGAAGGTGTTGTATGGACGCCGGCCACCAAAGAAGAAGAAGAAGATAAGGAAAAAATTTCCTTAATAGGTGCCGCCAACTCAAACCCTAGCCTCCAAGCCTTGCCGCCCAAAACCCTAATCCTATCTCTTATTGGATTCTTTTTTGCCGCCCACCCTTGCCCTCCTATTATAGAGTTAGGGATAAGTCTTGTTTTAATCTCCACCATTGGTTCTAGGGATTTAATCTCAACCGTTGGATCTAGAGATTTAATCTCAACCGTCGGATATAGAGATTTAATCTCTACCTTTGGATCTAGAATTTTGTTTCTATCCATTGGATCTAAGCTTCATCAGGAATTAATAGGCTACAATAGGGACCATGAGGAGGAGTTGGATCATGGCCACCCAATGGATCAAGCCCACATAAAGTCCGATCCATTAATGATAATCCAATCCACTAAAGGATTATCATTGATCTACCTCACCAACCTCCTTAAGTTAATATGGGCTCCATATATTATATGTACATTTTCTCCCCGTGTTTAAGATCTCGAATGTCCGTCGATTAATTAATTTATTGACCATTAATTAATCAACATCTAACTCCATGACTAGTACCACTCATCCTTTTCATCATGCCGGACCAAGTCCACCTGCAGGGTTTACTTGATGAACCTTATGAGCTCCTCAAGGGGACATCATCATCCTAATATATAAGACACGGTTTCCTCCTATAATCAACGGCACACCATATAAATAATATCATTTCCCAACTTACCGAGCCTATCAATTTAATCTATAAATCTCGCCCATTGGTAAATCAAAGAAATGAACACTAAGTATATGTGCCCATTATTATATCGGGATTAAGAGCATGTACAAAATAATATCTGAGGTCCGATTCGATTATGTAGTCAGCAATAAATCGAATCACCTCTAAGTTGGTCCTGCTCGATACACACAAAGTGTACTAGTGTGATTCTATTGTCAAGACAAACGAATACCAAATCACACTACAACCATACCAATGGTTTGTCCAAAGCCATCTCGGTTGTGAGCCTATACTTATAATTTACAAGGAGCCGATAACATGATCTCCCGTGTGACACCACACACCATGTTATCTACAATGTAATATATTAGACAATATGCATAACCATAAAAATGTGCAAACAATGATCATGTGATTCTTATTTCAAAATAAAGATGTTCATACAAAAGATAGACTTTTCAATATACATCCCAACACAAAATGTTAACTATGTATAGTATAAGAAATACCACTACGTTTTCGTCACATCTCTTGTATACACAAGACTCATCCGGACTTTGAATAAATCCATAAGACTGGATTGCTTCATCAAATCGGATGTTCCATGACCTCGAAGCTTGCTTTAATCCATAAATGGACCGATTAAGCTTACATACAAGATGCTTTTTGCCCTTTGTAATGAATCCCTCTGGTTGCTTCATATAGATGTTTTACTCAAGACTTCCATTAAGGAAAGCTGTCTTGACATCCATCTTCCACACCTCATAATCCATATGAGCTACAATGCATAAGAGAATCTGTATAGACTTAAGCATGGCTACCGGCGAAAAGGTCTCCTCATAATCGATACCCTCTCTATGAGTATACCCCTTCGCAACAAGCCTCTCTTTGAAGGTCTCAACCTTCCTATCTATTCATCTCTTTCTTTTGCAGATCCACTTGCATCTAATAGTTTTAACACCATCGGGTGGTTCCACTATCTCCCAGACCTGATTTGAATCGATAGATTAAATCTCAGCATTCATTGCACTTTGCCAAAATACTACATCTTTATCTTGGATTGCCTCCTCATATGTCCAGGGAACCAGTTCATGTGCGCCAGGGACCAAATCAGAAGATTCTCCCAAGAACATGAATCTATCAGGCTTTCTCACAACCCTCCCACTACGATGAGGTATCACCTGTGTATCCTCTGTGACACGCGGTGTAGTGACTTGTGGTATATCCTCTTGTACCAGTGGTACTGAAGAAGTGACTTCCCCTTTTATTTCCTCCAGAACAATCTTACTCATGGGCTTGTGGTTCATCACATAGTCTTCCTCTAGAAATATGGCATTCGTGCTAACAATCACCCTCTGATCTCTAGGACTATAAAACAAACCACCTTTCGTTCCCCTAGGATAACCAACGAACATACGTACTTCTGTACAAGGTTCCAACTTACCAGCATCAGCACATGTGCTGGACTCCCCTATATCGGAATATGTCTTAGACTAGGCTTTCACCCAGTCCACAATTCTGTGGGAGTAGAAGGCACTGATTTAGATGGAACCAAGTTCAGAATGTACACTGCCGTATCTAGAGCATATCCCCAGAACGAATCTGACAACTCAGAATAACTCATCATCGATCTAACCATCTCCATAAGAGTCCTATTCCTTCACTCTGTAACACCATTAGGCTGGGGTGTGCCAGGTGCAGATAATTGGGATTGAATCCCAGCCTCTGATAAGTAATTCCTAAACTCTCCCAAGAGGTACTTACCACCACGATCAGATCGTAGTGTCTTGATACTTTTACATTGACGTTTCTCCACATCAGCCTTGAATTCTTTGAGCTTGTCAAAGCATTCAGACTTGCGGCGCATCAAGTAAATGTATCCATATCTCAAATAATCGTCTATAAAAGAGACAAAATACTCAAAACCACCTCTAGCCTGGATAGACATAGGACCACACAAATCAGAATGAACCAATTCTAACACATATTTGGTGTTATACCCCTTCTCCTTAAAAGGCCTCTTGGTCATTTTATCCTCTAAGCAAGATTCGCAGGTCGGGAAATCTTCTACCACTAATGAACCCAGAGGTCCATCAGCTATCAACCTTTGAATTCTGCTTAGGTTAATATGACCAAGCCTTAGATGCCAAAGATATGTTTAGTTCATCTTCGAAGGTTCTTTTCTCTTATTGGAATTAGAAGATGAGTTATTTACTTCTATTTGCATCGTGGGAGCTTTTGGATCAAGTGTGTATAGATTTCCTATCAATGCACCTGAACAGATAATGTCCCTATTCCTTTTTATAACAACTCTGTCATTAAAAGAAATAGAATATCCATCAATAAACAATTTAGAAACCGAAATTAAATTCTTTCTAAATAAAGGTACATAAAGGCAATTCTTAAGAACCAAAACTTTATTTTTCTCAAAAGATAAATAAACGTCTCCCACTGCAATAGCTGTCACCTTCGTGGCATTGCCCAAGTATACGGTAATCTCTTCCTCAGCAAGTCGTTTGGTTTCTTCGAACCCCTTCAAAAGATTGCAGACATGATCAGTGACTCCCGTATCTACACACCAGGTGTTGGTAGATAACACCGCTAAATATGTTTCAACGACTAGACCAAAATATATACCTTTGTTCTGCTTGCGATTGGGGCAGTCCTTCTTCCAGTGTTCAGTCTGCTTACAAGTGAAGCACTTGCATTTCGGCTTCTTCACTCCTCCTTGAGTTCCTCCCACCGCCTTTGTCTCATTTTGTTTCTTATTCTTCTTACCTTTCGGCTTAGAAGTAGAAACCTTTTGGGTCACCATGGCATGCATCTATGCAGTCTGACGAAATAGCCCCTCTTCCGCCTGGAGTTCTGTCAAAAGCTCCGGCAACGAATACAAGCTCTTTTTCATGTTGTAGTTCAAGCGAAACTGCTCAAAACTCCTAGGTAGAGATGGAGAATGATATCGACCTGGGTTTCCCCATCGATCTCAGCTCTGGGACTTCCAACTCATTCAAATGAGCCATCATCTGAGAACATGATCCCTCATGGGTGTTCCCTCGATCAAGGTGGTCATCATCAAGTTCTTCATGGCTTCCTGCCATGGAGCCCGATTCTAGTGTCCGAAAAGCTCTTTGAGATTGAGCATCATGTCATAAGTAGTGGGCATGGATTGATGCTCGTTGCAGACATTTGACATAGATGCCAAAATGTAACACCGCACCATCTCATTTATCCACTTCTTATAACTCTCTTTCTCCTTTTCCCCAGAATCATCCGCAGGCTTAGGAGGGCACTCTTCGAGGAGTAAATATTTGTATTCCTCAGCAGTCAAGACAATGTCTAGATTCCTCTTCCAATCAACATAGTTGGGTCGAGTATGTTTATTCACTTTTAGTATCACAGCAAGTGGGTTGAAAGTCATTTTGAAAGAAAACAAAAGAATCACATAGATCAAAACATTAGATTTCAAAAAATTATTGATTCCTCAAACAATAATATTTTAAAATCAACAAACACCTCAAAACACCGAGAATATTGTATGTCACGATAGTGTGGACGTATACGAATTCTACATTTATAAGAGGAGGTTTTACCCATTAATTTTACTATCTTGTCAATCTAACTTTTTGACAAGTAAAATTAATAGTTGGTTCCTCTTTGGCTCTACAAATAAAAGCAGTGACTCCTATGGGGAGGATACTTTTATTTGTATCTAAGTGTGCACCATTACACGATACTAAGGGAATTATTTTGGATTATGTGCCTTACCTCTGTGGAAGTACACATGCTCCTAGATAATTTCCTATAAATATGAAAAATAATTATTTTCCAACTATTATGACTTTTGTCTTCAATATGTCTCCCATCGTATCGCCTTATTGTCCACTCCTCCTACGTCATGTACGAGCCATCCAGAGATCTAAGCCGAAACTAAAATATATTTTAATTTACATCCATCGATCCTATACTCCATGAGGGAGTGTACATGAAATCTCGATCGAAAGCAAACTAAAATAAAAGGAGTGGCTAAACAATGTCGTATCTAATTTACAAAAAATTAAATATTAGCCTCGTCAACCTCGAGGATTCAACAAAATAAACATTTAGACACATACAATCACATACACAAAAATGGCCATAATAGTTCGATCCTATGCCTGCAACAAAAGAGTTAACCTACGGATATCCTACTATTATCCGACACATATAATATATGAAAAATACATAAAAGTAATCGAATCCTAAACACACAAAACTGAAAACTGTGGCTCTGATACCACTTGAATGTAGGAAACTTCGCTTCCCACTTCAACTCGGTCGCTTGTTCATGGCGATCCCTTCCACGTCCCCGGATAAAAAATTTTTATCCTTGACAAGAGGGATTGCCCTTGCAACCTTGTCATCATCGTGCTATTCGATTAGAGTAGTCTCTTGAACAAACTTGTTGTTCAAGTGACCAACCTCTATTTTAAGAATAGCGGAATAGGCGATATGGATGATCGACTTTTGTGTTTATGTTTGGGGTCCAAGTTATATTAGCCACAAAATAGAATATAACATTCATATAATTGAAAAACAAATATAAACATGTTACACATGAAGATAGATAAGTGATATACCTCTTGATCTTCTATTGTATCACCTTCCTCCTTCCGGACGTCGTGTGGGCGACGATCTACCAAAATTTGAAGCTCCTAGATCACCAATATTCCTTCCTTGCTCATTCCGAGCAAGAGGAAGAATAGAAATAAGAGTCTTCTCCTTCCTTTAGTCAACCAACAAGCCACAAAAAAGTTGCTTGCCACCGGCCAACAAGGAGAAGGAAAAAAGGATGGTTACTGGCCAAGAAGTCCAAGGGAGGACCCTAAGCCTTGGTTGCACCGGCCCAGGAGAGGAGAAGAAGTGGGGCCGGGAAGGTGGTATGTGGCCACCAATGGAGAAGAAGAAGACAAGGAAAGAATTTCCTTATTTGGTGCTGCCAAGCTCCAAACCCTAATCCTAGCTCCTTGTCGCCAACTCCAAAGCTCCCTTGCTTCTCAATTGCTCTTCACACCAACCCTAAGGCCTCCTTTTATAGAGTTTTGGGATAAGCCTTGTTTTAATCTCCACCATTGGTTCTAGGTATTTAATCTCAACAGTCGGATCTAAAGATTTAATTTCAACCGTCGGATCCAGAGATTTAATCTCTACCATTGGATCTAGAGTTTTGTTTCTATCCATTGGATCTAGGGTTCATGAGGTATTAATAGGCTACAATAGGGACCATGAGGAGGAGTTGAATCTTGGCCACCCAATGGATCAAGTCGACATAAAGTCCGATTCATTAATAATAATCCAATCCACTAAAGAATTATCATTGATCTACCACACCAACCCCCATAAGTTAATTTGGGCTCCATATATTATATGTACATTTTCTCCCCGTGTTTAAGATCTCGAATGTTCGTCGATTAAATAATTTACTGACTATTAATTAATCAACATCTGACTCCATGTGTAGTACCACTCAACCTTTTCATCATGTCGGACCAGTCCACCTGCAGGGTTTACATGATGAACCTTATGAGCTCCTCAAGGGGACATCATCATCCTAATATATAGGACACGGTTTCCTCCTATAATCAATGACACACCATATAAATAATATCATTTCCCAACTTATCGAGCCTATCGATTTAATCTATAAATCTCGCCCATTGGTAAATCAAAGAAATGAATACTAAGTATATGTGCCCGTTATTATATCGGGAATAAGAGCATGTACTATATAATATCTAAGGTCTAATTCGATTATGTAGTCAGCAATAAATCGAATCACCTCTAAGTCGGTCCTGCTCAATACACACAAAGTGTACTAGTGTGATTCTATGGTCAAGACAAACCAATACCAAATCACACTACAACCATACCAATGGTTTGTCCAAAGCCATCTCGGTTGTGAGCCTATACTTATACTTTACAAGGAGCCGATAACATGATCTCCCGTGTGACACCACACACCATGTTATCTACAATGTAATGTATTAGACAATATGAATAACCACAAAAATATGCAAACAATGATCTTGTGATTCTTATTTCAAAAATAAAGATGTTTATACAAAAGATAGACTTTTCAGTATACATCCCAACAAATGCTACGAAGGTGGCGATTATTGCAGTGGGAGATGCTTATTTATCTTTTGATAGAAATAAAACTTTGGTTCTGAGAAATTCATTTATGTACCTTTATTTAAAAATAATTTGATTTCGGTTTCTAAATTGTTTTTGGATGGATATTCTATTTCTTTTAATGACAGAGTTGTTATAAAAAGGAATTGGGAGATTATCTGTTCTGGTGCATTGATAGGAAATTTATATACCCTTGAACCAAAAGCTCCCACAATGCAAATATGAAGTAAATAACTCATCTTCTAATTCTAATAAGAGAAAAGAACCTTCGAAAATGAACCAAATATATCTTTGGCATCTAAGGTTATGTCATATTAACCTAAGTAGAATTCAAAGGTTGATAGTTGTTGAACCTTTAGGTTCATTAGTGGTGGAAGATTTCTCAACCTGCGAATCTTGCTTGGAAGGTAAAATGACCAAGAGGCCTTTTAAGGCCAAGGGGTATAGAGCCAAAGATGTGTTGGAATTGGTTCATTCTAATTTGTGTGGTCCTATGTCTATCGAGGTTTGAGGTGGTTTTGAACATTTTGTCTCTTTTATAGACAATTATTCAAGATATGGATACATTTACTTGATGCGCCACAAGTCTGAATGTTTTGCTAGGTTCAAAGAATTCAAGGCTGATATGGAGAAACGTTAAGGTAAAAGTATCAAGACACTACGATCTGATCATGGTGGTGAGTACCTCTTAGGAGAGTTTAGGGATTACTTGTCAGAGGCTCGGATTCAATCCAAATTGTCTGCACTTGGCACACCCCAGCAGAATGGTGTAGTGGACTAAAGGAATAGGACTCTTATGGAGATGGTTAGATCGATGATGAGTTATTTTGAGTTGCCAGATTCATTCTAGGGGTATGCTCTGGATACAACAGTATATATTCTGAACTTGGTACCATCTAAATCAGTGCCTTCTACTCCCACAGAATTCTGGACTGGGCGAAAGCCTAGTCTGAGACATATTCGGATTTGGGGGAGTCCAACACATGTGATGAAGGCAGATGCTGGTAAGTTAGAACCTCGTACATAAGTGTGCATGTTCATTGGCTATCCTAGAGAAATGAAAGGTGGTTTGTTTTATAGTCCTAGAGATCAGAGGGTGATCGTTAGCACGAATGCTAGATTTCTAGAGGAAGACTATGTGATGAACCACAAGGCCATGAGTAAGATTGTTCTGGAGGAATTGAGAAGGGAAGTCACTACTTTAGTACCACCGATACAAGAGGATATACCACAAGTGACTACACTGCGTGTCACAGAGGATACACAGGTGATACCTCATCGTAGTGGGAGGGTTGTCAGATAACCTGATAGATTTATGTTCTTGGGAGAATCTTCTGATTTTGTCCTTGGCGAACATGAACCTGATCCTTGGACATATGACAAGGCAATCAAAGATAAAGATGCGGTATCTTGGCAAAGTGCGATGAATTCTGAGATAGAATCCATGGATTCAAATTAGGTCTGGGAGCTAGTAGAACCACCCAATTGTGTAAAAACCATTGGATGCAAGTGGATCTATAAAAGAAAGAGAGGAATAGACGGGAAGGTTGAGACCTTCAAAGCAAGGCTTGTTGCGAAAGGGTATACTCAGAAAGAGGGTATTGATTATGAGGAGGCCTTTTCGCCGGTAGCCATGCTTAAGTCTATTCGGATTCTCTTATGTATTGCTACTCATATGGATTATGAGGTGTGCCAAATGGATGTCAAGACAGCTTTTGTTAATGGAAGTCTTGAGGAAAACATCTATATGAAGCAACCAGAGGGATTCATTGCAAAGGGCAAAGAGCATCTTGTGTGCAAGCTTAATCGATCCATTTATGGATTAAAGCAAGCTTCAAGATCTTGGAACATCTGTTTTGTTGAGGTAATCCAGTCTTATGGATTTATTCAAAGTCCGGATGAGTCTTGTGTATACAAGAGATGTGACGGAAACGTAGTGGTATTTCTTGTACTATATGTAGATGATATTTTGTTAATCGACAACAATGTCAAGGTGTTATTGGACGTAAGGGTATGGTTGTCCAAACAGTTTGATATGAAGGACTTGGGAGAAGTGGGACACATCCTTGGGATCAAGGTTATAAGGGATCACAATAAAAGGATGTTGTGCTTATCTCAAGCTTCTTACATAGACACCATTTTGGCTCGTTTTAGCATGCAGAACTCCAAAAAAGGTTTTTTACCTTTTAGGCATGGAGTCCCTTTATCTAAAGTGATGTGTCCTAGAACATCAAAAGAGATAGAGGAGATGAAGGTGGTTCCTTATGCTTCAGCAGTAGGAAGTCTCATGTATGTTATGCTATGTACGAGATCAGATATCTACTTTGCCATTGGCATGGTTAGCAGATATCAGAGTAATCTATGACAGAGACATTGGACTGCGGTAAAGCATATATTGAAGTACCTGAGAAGGACTAGGGATTATATGCTAGTATACCAGGCAGATCAATTACTCCCTGTGGGTTACACAGATTCTGACTTTCAATTAGATAGGGATAACAGTAAGTCTACCTCGGGTTTTGTGTTTTCTTTGGGAGGTGGATGTTGGCAATGTGTTATTCCTCGGAAGGCTCATTGGCTCCCATGTCCCCGGATTAAAATTTTCACTAATGAAAAAAATAATCCGGATGGGATGAGTTTCCTAAGCACAACCAATTCGTCGTCGTGCCAACGACTCGAGCAATCGCTTGAACAAACTAGTTGTTCAAGCAACCAAACTCTTCTAGTCGATTAGCCGCGGAAGAGATGACGGACGGATCGCCGGTTTTTGTGTTTCTTATTCGAGGTCCATGATTATACAAATACATGCAAATGTAAACTAGTATAATCAACATATACTAACTTAAAGAACATAAGCTAGCATAACAAATAAGAACATGCAAAGAACAATAATAAAAGTTATAAAACTTTTATACCTCTTGATCTTCTATCGTATATCCTAACCTCCTTGTAGACTTCGTGTGGTGAAGATCCTCCACAAGTTGAAGCATCCTAGATCTTCTTCAATCCAAAGAAAGAAGAACTCTCTTTCCCTTCTTGCTTGAGCCAACCACCAATCCACAAAGGATTGATGCCGCCGGCCCCAAGAATAGAGAGAACAAAATGGAAACAAAACTCATCTCTTATCTAGGACCAACCATCAAGCTCCAAGCATGATGTTTGCCGCCGGTCCAAAGAGAAGATGGAATGGAGTATGGAAGTCAACCGAAAGAGAAACACCAAGGGTATGGGCACCGGCCAACACTTGGAGAAAGGAAAGGAAAACAATCCTCCTCCTTGTTGCCGCCCAAACCCTAGACAAACCTTTCCTAATTCCCGGCCAAGGATGAAAGGAAGGAGAATAGGTTGAGCTCCGGCCAAGGTATAGGGAACATGGATAGTGGCTGGCCAACACTTAGAAGGAAGAAGAAGAAGATCTTCATCTCCATGTTGCCGCCCAACATAATCCCAAAACCCTAACCCTAGCCGCCCAACCCCAATCCTATCCCATCTAGGTTTTGGTTGCCGCCCAAGGGAAGCCATCCTAATTCCATCCAACCTAAGCCATAGAAGGAAAGGTAAAACTTGGGTGCCAGCCAAATCAAGGAGGAATAGGGAGGATGGGTTGCCGGCCAACTATTGGAAGAAGGAGAAGCCTTGCCGCCCAACACCATCAACCAAACCCTAACCCTAATCCATATCTCTTTCTTCCGCCCAAGCCTAAGCCCCTATTTATAGAACTTAGGAGAAAGTTGGTTATTGATGAGGTAGCCAAAAATATAGGAACTAATTCCCAATTTTCTTGTCACCCAAGGGTAGCAAGGAATTAGTAAAATTTTTTTTCTTCCTATAATCTTGCCGCCCAAGGTGGCATAGGAAATTTTTTTTTCACCAATTCTAATCTAAAATTTTTTTTTAACTAATTCTAATCTTGCCGCCCAAGGTGGCATAGAATTAGGAAAAAAATTTTATCAATCTTTTAAACTTGCCGCCCACCTTATCCAACCTTTCCTCTCCCTTTTATATAGAGTTAGGTTTAGGCCTTGGTTTAATCTCCACCGTCAGTTCTAGGGTTTTAATCTCAACCGTCGGATTTAAAGATTTAATCTCAACCATCGATTCTAGGGTTTTAATCCCAACCGTCGGATCTAGAGATTTAATCTCAACCATCGGTTCTAGGGATTTAATCCTAACCGTCGGATCTAGAGATTTGTTTTCCATCATTTGATCTAGACTTCATGAGGTTTATATTAGGCTACGATAGGGACCATGAGGAGGAGTTGGGTCTTGGCCACCCGATGGATCGGAACCACACAAACTTAATCCATCAATGATGTTCCATTCCACTAGAGGATCATCATCGAACTACCTCACCAACCCCCATAAATTAATATGGGCTCCATATATTATTTGTACATCCATCTCCCCGTGTTTAAGTTATCGAATGTCCGTCAATTGATTGATTTACTGACCATCAATCAATTAACATCTAACTCCTCGAGTAGTACCACTCAACCTTATCATCATGTTGACTAAGTCAACCTGCAGGGTTTACATGATGAACCTTATGAGCTCCTCAAGGGGACATCATCAACCTAATATATAGGACACGGTTTCCTCCTATAATCAAAGACACACCATGTAAATAATATCATTTCCCAACTTACCGGGCATATTGATTTAATCCATAGAAATTTCACTCTCTGGTAAATCAAAGAAATAAATACTAAGTACATGTGTCCTTTATTATATCGGGATTAAGAGCATGTACAACATAATATCCGAGGTCCGATTCAATTATGTAGTCAGCAATAAATTGAATCACCTCTATGTCGGTCCTACTCAATACACCGAGGTGTACAAGTGTAACTCTATGGTCAAGACAAACCAATACCAAGCTACACTACAACCATGCCAATGGTTTGTCCAAAACCATCTTGGTTGTGAGCCTCTACTTATATTCTACAAGGGACTGATAACATGATCTTCTGTGCCACACCCAAGCACCATGTTATCTACAATGTAAAGTATTAGACAATATGCACATATATAAAGTGCAAACAATGATCATGTGATTCTTATTTCAAAATAAAGATGTTCATACAAAAGAGCTAGACTTTCAGTATACATCCCAACAGTGGAGCCATTCTATATAGGAGTGTCAAGAAGAAATGTGTGGTTGACTCTGTTGAGTTTTCGGCACCGCGGCGAGTGTGTGTTCGAAGATGTTTCGTAAACATGTGCACAGCGGAAGAAATAAAAATAATAAATCTAATTTATTACAACACACACACCACACACATGCATAGTACAACATGTGTAGACATAATTGTATTTTCAAATTTTGTAATAAAAAGAAATTTATTCTACGTATACCTGACGTATCACGTGTAGTGGGAAAGGCATCAACCGGAGCGACCCCCGCTAGAATCGCCCCTATCCGTATCCATGCCGAGTATCTTCGGGGTGACTTCACAAAGTCACGAGCCTCGTCTTCATACGAGTCACTAGCCTCGTGTCGAAAATGATGTGATCGAGAGAAGATCACAATCTGAATCAAAATTTGGATTCAAAACCGAGTCCCCAAAACTCGCTTCTCCGGAGAGGTATTCCTCAACCGTTTGACGAATCCTTTGTCCTCCACCTATGAGGATTACCGGAGATCGAATCCCCGGCAAGATAGCCACTATTGGAGCTCCAAATGTCTTTCAAACGACGCTCCGACAAGAAGGAAACAAGCTGTCCAGAAAACTTGACAGCTTTGGTGGAGAACTTGCGCCGACCAATTAAGGAAAGCTAGATGCTCACCTTGTCACCGGAGCCAAGGAAGATCACCAGAGAGTCGCCGGTAGGAGCTTGGACGCCGGCAACAACTTGGACGGCACAAGATGGCGTGACAAGAGGTTGGGCGCCGACTAGAAGAGGAGAAGAGAGGGAGGGGCAGCACAATTAGGGTTGGGCAACTCCAAAAGTTATCCATGAAAAACCATTAAGCCTTGTTTTATAAGAGAACACATTCTCCTAACGGTTATTGGTTCATAACCAAAATCGGTTAACCCGCTCCAATAACTTAAGTTAAAATAAACCAAACTGTGTTGGTCTATTTTAAGTTAAAACGAACCGAAGAAACTTTTGGTTCATTCGTTTAAAACAAACCAAACTTCTTTAGTTTATTCTCCACCATTGGATTAGAACCAAACCAATTTGGTTCATCCATCATGTCTTCATAAGACACGGCCCATCCACGCTTCCATTGCGACTGAAACGATTTCATGCTCGATCCTTGTTTGGTCCAACCAAACCTTGTTTCTCTTGGTCTTAGAATCTCATTCTCAAGGTCATTTTAAATACTTCATATTACGCTTGTTGTGCGTGTGACTAAATAGGTTCTCGGTTTATGTTGGCCGTCTATAATTAACCATTAATTATAGAATGATTATGAGTAGCACCTAGCAGTACATCATGATCCCCAATTAACCAAAATGATCAACGGTTGATCCAGAACTATTTCTGAAACCCTTCAACAGCTACAATGAATCGTGCTCCATTCCTTTCACTCATCTTATACCCACTTGGTTCAGGACATGGCCTATAGTGTCAGTTCCCACTAGGTTGACTACGTCACACCTAGCCCATGTATCATTTCCTCGTCCTACGGATTCTAGTTACTGCACATGTATCCAAGAGGACCTTACTCTAAACATGTAATGCTTTGGCTAAAGACTTTAGTAACAATCCGACGAGAGGCCAAGGGTATACATCTCCTCGCAAGGAGTGGTGAATCCTTTATATCTATTCAAACACCTTTGATCACTTCGACTTATACCCAATCATCCTAGGTCCACATCTCCTCAAAGATGCTTGCTTAAGATGTCAAAGCATAAATCTTCATGATCAAGATGACTTGAATACCACAAGTCAAAGGAACATCGGACATAAGCTGCAGTAAGAACTTCATTGACATATCTATATATGCAGAGAACCATATAAGTCTTACGGTTGGTCACTCCAATGAACTAATTGTTGGGATGTATACTGAAAGCCTAGCCCTTTTTGTATGAACATTTTTATTTTGAAATAAGAATCACATGATCATTGTTTGCACTTTATATTTATTATATGTGTGCATATTGTCTAATACTCTACATTGTAGATAACATGGTGCTTGGTGTGGCACAGAAGATCATGTTATCAGTTCCTTGTAGAAAATAAGTAGAGGCTCACAACCAAGATGGTTTTGGACAAACCATTGGCATGGTTGTAGTGTAGCTTGGTATTGGTTTGTCTTGACCATAGAGTTACACTAGTACACTTAGGTGTATTGAGCAGGACTGACATAGAGGCGATTCAATTTATTGCTGACTACATAATTGAATCGGACCTCGGATATTATGTTGTACATGCTCTTAATCCCGATATAATAACGGGCACATGTACTTAGTATTTATTTCTTTTATTTACCAAAGGGTGAGATTTCTATGGATTAAATCAATATGCCCGGTAAGTTGGAAAATGATATTATTTACATGGTGTGCCATTGATTATAGGAGGAAACCGTGTCCTATATATTAGGTTGATGATGTTCCCTTGAGGAAGTCATAAGGTTCATCATGTAAACCCTGCAGGTTGACTTAGTCAACATGATGATAAGGTTGAGTGGTACTACTCGAGGAGTTAGATGTTAATTGATTTATGGTCAGTAAATCAATTGGTGTGACGCATTCGATATCTTAAACACGGGAGATGGATGTACAAATAATATATGGAGCCCATATTAATTTATGGGGTTATGTAATTCAATGATTATCCTCTAGTGGAATGGAACATCATTGATGGATCAAGTTTGTGTGGTTCCGATCCATCGGGTTGCCAAGATCCAACTCCTCCTCATGGTCCCTATCGTAGCCTAACATAAACCTCATGGAGCCTAGATCCAATGATGGAACATAAAACTCTAGATCCGACGGTTGAGATTAAATCTCTAGGTCCGACGGTTGAGATTAAATCTCTAGATTCGACGGATGGGATGAAACCCTAGATCCGACGATTGGGATGAAACACTAGATCCGACGATTGGGATGAAACCCTAGATCCGACGGTGGAGATTAAATCCCTAGATCCGATGGTGGAGATTAAAGGAGGCTTAAGCCCAACTCTATAAATAGAGGGTTAAGGCTTGGGCGGCATGGGAATTCTTGGAAGATTAGGGTTTTGCCTCTCAAGAGTTTGGGCGGCAAGAAATCCAAGGAGGGATTAGGGTTTGTCCCTTGGGCGGCTAGGGTTTGGCTTGTGGCGGCAACAAGGTGGGAGATTAGGGTTTGCTTCCTTTCTCTTCCTAAGGTGTAGCCAGTGCCCACTCCATCTTCCCCTCTACCTTGGCCGGTGCTCAACCAATTCCTCGTCTTCTCCTTGGCCGGCGGCTATATCAAGCTCCTTTGCTTGGTGGTCGGTTCTAGATAGGAGAAGGAGTTTTGTTTGGTTCTTCTCTTTGTTCGGAGCGAGCAAGGAAGGGTAGAACGTGATCTAGGAGACTTCAACTTGTGGAGGATCTTCGCCCACACGAAGTCTACAAGGAGGTTAGGACATACGGTAGAAGATCGAGAGGTATAAAAGTTTTACAACTTTTGTTATTGATCTTTGCATGTTCTTATTATTATGTTCCTTATCTTAGTATGTGTTGATTATACTAGTTTACATTTGTATGTATTTGTATAATCATGGACCCCGAAGATAAATACAAAAACCGGCGATCCGTCCATCGTCTCTTCGGCGGCTAATCGACTAGGCGAGTTGATTGCTTGAACAACAAGTTTGTTCGCGATTGCTCGAGTCGTTAGCACGACGACGAATTGGTTATGCTTAGGAAACTCATCCCATTCGGATTAGTTTTCATTAGTGAAAATTTTAAATCCGGGGGACATGGGAGCCGATGAGCCTCCGAAGCAATTCCCATCACTAATTACCATAACTAGCATCCACGATTAACTCCGGACATCACAATGTCTCTAGCCAGTGAGAATCCGCTGCTTGGATACACCAAGGAGTATACCTCGTGCTAGTCTCGACAGAATTGATAATGTCCAAATCCATCAATTCATCGACTAGGGATAATTCGAATACATCATAATTACACATGTAGAGATACTCACTAGTTGTGATCCAATAACAAATTCTCTCATGCTGTGAATCGCATCGTGGACATTCAGTAAATGAGTTTAAGATCCAATCAAATACATGAAAACATGTATACTCAAATAGTGAATCTTCATTTATCATAAAAATGGTTCAAACATAAGGCGATTGCCTTAGGACATCTCTCATATATTACTAACAAACTCCCACTTGGCCTAATGCCAATCGCTACAGTATCCAATACCATAAGCTCTAACATGACCCAAAACTTACTTTTAGGTAATACCTTAGTCAAAGGATCCGCTAAGTTCCTTTCAGTGGGGATTTTCTCGATTTGTATTTCCTTCCTACTAATGATCTCTCTGATCAAATGATAGCAGCGAAGCACATGTTTGGATCGTTGATGAGACCTTAGCTCTTTCGCCTGTTCAATTGCTCCATTGTTGTTGTAGTAGACCGGTATTGCTTCAACAATGGTTGAAACCACACCAAGTTCATAAATGAACTTCTTGATCCAAACCTCTTGCTTTGCTTCTTCCGAATATGCAATGTATTCTGCCTCAGTGCTAGAATCTGCTACAGTATCTTGTTTGGAACTTTTCCAACTCACTGCGCCCCCATTCAAGGTGAACACGTATCCAAACTGAGACCTAGAATCATCCTTGTCTGTCTAAAAGCTGGCATTCGTATACCCACATATCACCATGTACCCTTCTCCATATATTAGGAACGCATCCTTAGTTCTTCTTAAGTACTTAAGGATCGTCTTAACAGCTGCCCAATGATCCATTCCTGGATCAAACTGGTATCTACTCGTGACACTCAGAGCATATGATACATCGGGCCTCGAACATAACATAGCATACATGATAGATCCTATTGCGGATGCATAGAGAATCTTACTCATGCAAATCCTCTCATCTTCTGTGCGCGGACACATAGACTTCGAAAGGTGTATCCCATGCCTGATGGGTAGTAAACCTTTCTTGGATTCCGACATGCTAAACCTCTTTAGCACTTGGTCTATATATGTACACTGCGAAAGACCAAGCAACTATTTTGATCTATCTCTATAGATCTTAATCCCGAGGATGTAGGTTGCTTCTCCCAGGTCTTTCATGGAGAATGTCTTGGACAATCAAATCTTAATCGGTAGAAGATCGAAACATCATTTTCTAAAAGTAATATGTCATCGACATACAATACTAGGAACACGACTGCACTGCCACTAACCTTCTTGTACACACAAGGTTCGTCTGGATTTTGTGAGAAATCAAATTTTTTGATTGTCTCATCAAAATGGATATTCTATATCCTGGATACTTGCTTCAATCCATATATGGACCATCGCAATTTGCATGCCTTAGTTTTATCAATCGATGTGAAACCCTCAGGCTGTATCATATACACGTCATCGAGTAGGTTTCCATTAACGAAAGTTGTTTTCATATCCATCTGCCATATCTCATAATCATAATGAGACGCTATGGCCAGGAGCATCCGAATGGATTTAAGCATAGCAAAAGGCGAATAGGTTTTGTCATAATCAACACCTTTCTTTTGACGATATTCTTTCACCACCATTCTAGCTTTATAGGTAATCACATTACCATCCATGTCGGGTTTCTTCTTGAAAACCCACTTGCACGCTATAGGCTTTATGCCTTCCGCTGGGTCAACCAAGTTCCAAACTTGGTTTTCATACATGGAATCCATTTCCGACTTCATGGCTTCAAGCCACTTATCCCTTTCTGAACTTGTCAGAATTTCTTCATAACTGGTAGGCTCCTCATCATCAATGAGTAACACGTCATTTGATTCACTTATGAGAAATCCATATCTCTCAGGAATATTGTGTGTTCTACTCGATCTACGAAGATGTGGTGTCTCAATAGGTCCAGTCGATTGCTCATCACTATGAGTTATTGGCTATTGTGCTTCACCAGGTATCTCATCAATGTCTATTTGAGTCTCTTAAGCCTTCTCAAGCTCAACGACACTCTCACTATTTTCCTGCAAGAGAAATTCTTTCTCTAGAAACACAACATTGTTGGATCGAGTGGATCGCTAGAGGGGGGGGGTGAATAGCGATAAACACTTTTTCTTTTAAATCGTTCGGTAGACAATTAAATGCAGCGGAAATGTAAATAAAAACTAAATGAGACAAATAGTTTTTTTACTTGGTTCGTAGCCTTCGGCCACTACTCCAAGGCCCTAACGATCCTAGACCGTGTACGGAGGGCAATCCACTAAAACACTCCTCCTTGTTGGAGGTAGGAGTTTTACGATTACAAAAACCTTCGAAGCAAAAGATAGAGAGACAACCCCTCTCTTCTATTAAAATAAAATGCAACGGTAGAAAGCCTCAATTAACAAACGAATTGCAAGATTAAGAGAAATGACAAACTAAGATTATACCAACAACTCGAAGATAGGACTTAAACTAGGGTTGTTGGCAGCACTTCGTTGTTGTAGAGTCGTCGGAGAGTCGCAGCGTTGCAGAGGCTTTTGAGTACTTAGAATTGATGAGAAAACCCTAGGTTAGGACCTCCTTTTATAGCCTTTGAGCCCCTTTTCGAGAGGAACCCTAGCCAATCACAATTGAGCACCAATCTCCTTGAAATGGGGTGATAAGCCTTGACTCCTTGAATCTGATCATTGACCATCAGTCGACTGATGGCCATCATCGATCCGATCGATGGCAAAGATCGTCAGTCTTGACCTCGGCGATCATTGTTGGCGATCGAGTCCTCAAGTTGGCGATCGATGCTTGCTGCAAGTCAAAGTTAGCTCAACAAAAACATAATTTCGACGGTCGTCGACCGTCCAATCTCGACCTAGACCATCTATAGGATGTCTTTGGTCGGATCTATGCTTAAGATCATCCCCGTAACGAGGATACGACCTCACTTACGCTTGCACACATGAGCCTACCTCGATACTTATGTGTTGCTTTTGCTTTCGGCCTTCCACTCGATTCCTTCAGCTCCCTCCGAAGTCACTCGTGTGTCGGCCGACCACCGCGGCTTCCTCCGGGTGTCGCTAGCCTTCAGCTCCAGCTATAGCAATCTTCTGCACACTCAATTCAGCTCGTGAGATAACGACGTGAATTTAACTTTGTATCGTTTGCTAAAATCAAAACTCAGGTTCGACTTAGGTGCCTACTGCACCAACAATCTCCCCCTTTTTGATTTATGGCAAACCCACATACAAAGTTAAGTAAATAGCAAGCATGAAGAATAATGTGCATTAGAAACAAACAAGAAATAAAGAAGATTAAGTTGGAGCAGTAAGGATTTTCTTCAAGTACTCCCCCTTGACCGAGGGTGAGTCTTGAAGAAAGACCTTAATCCTCCCCCTTGAGGGTTGATTTAAGTAATTACTTAATGTTGGCCTTAGTAAAACATTTAAGTTAAGAGTTCTTCTTAACTTGGCCCTTTCTCCCCTTTAAGTAAAGCATTAACGGCATAATGTTTACGTTGACGGCACACATAAGTTTAAGTTAAGAATTCTCTTAACTTGGCCTTTACTTCCTTTTGTTAAAAGTTAAATAAGTTTTCAAAAACTTAGAGTTAACTTTTGGTTTAAATATGAAGTAAGAGTTAAGTTATAAAAAAATTTGACCCCTTAACTTTGGCCTTGTTCTCCCCCTTTTGCCATATATCGAAAAGAGTGAGGGTGTGTGTGGAAAACAAAAATAAGTGTTAAATTTAATGTCCAAGCATGTTCCACATTATTTTGAAAATAATAAACTGAAAATAAGTTCATCTATAAAATGTTCGACTCATATTTGGCTTGATTGATATGAAAGATCAACCAGTCCTGGTCAGAGTCGGTTAGTATATATGATTATACTCCGTGGTTCATAACGATGCACTAGCTCTATATCTGGAACCAGGAGTAAGGTCCTAACATCTCACGCCCATCTACGTGGCTAAGTACACAAACACATTAGTGTTAGTGAAAGCCCTAGAGCCAATCATGTGATGATTGTTGTATGGACTTTATTGTATCATATTCCTATTTATAAAGGCATGGTTATTATATTTACTTGTATAGGTGCCAAATAACTAAATATAATAATGTCCTTGAGTAGTAGGTTCTTATCTATATCAATTGATTGGTTGAATCGATAATGAGATGATATAGAGAACACTACTCTTAATCATTCCTAGTCGAGTATTAACATTCAGGGACAATGTTAATGTATAGAGACTAGCATGTAGGTCAACAAGATGACTTGATCTCACAAGTCATGGATATGAGATATCAAGTTGACACATGGGTATGCATTGGAGAATGTATACTGAATGACCCGACATGATAATTTATCATGTATCGTTATATGTTTGTCATATACTTTCTCATGTGGCTATTAGTATGACTATTAGTCCTTAGAACTGAAGTCACCATGGTTCCCTACATAAGAAGTTGCATACTTTGGTTTCACAAACGTCACCCGTAAATGGGTGGACTATAAAGGCGATTACTGGGTATGTAACAAATTATTCGGAGGGATGTGAGTGATGTAGATGGGATCTATCCATCCTATATGACGGGGGTGACATCGATATTCTTGATAGAGTGAGACCACGAAGTGCATGACCATGCCCAAATGAGTCAATATGAGATATTGAGCTCATTTGATTAGAGTGAGTCTACTTGGAGTTCAAGATTTAGATTGTACCGAGGATGACACGGTCTATGCCTTGATTGGTCAATCTAGATGTCAAGGATAGAGGGACATTGTCACATATTGTGAGAGTCACAATTAGTAGTCACAAAGGTGATGTTGGAGCTCAACATTCTTGTAACTTGGGTAGCAATGATGTGTTGCTAGATACCGCTCATTGCTTATGTTCCTAAATCGGTTTAGAGACATTGCCAACGTTACAAGAACCTATAGGGTCACACACATAAGAGCAATTAGATGGAGATTAGGTTCATATGATGAACCATGAGGATTAGGTTCATGGGATGAACCAAATTGGATTAAGAGTAATCCAAATTAGACTAATTGAGTTAGACTCAAGTTTATTCAAGTGTTGAATGAGTCTAATTGAGATTTGATTCATCAAATCAATTTAAATTAATGAATAGAGATTCATTAAATTAAATTGACTTGAGTCAAGTGGTTAGATTTGATCAACCATGGGAGATTAGAGGTCAAGTTTGACTTGACTTGAGAAGGAAGATGAAAGGTCAAGTTTGACTTGACCAAATGCCATGTCATGATGATGACTAGGCATGGCCGGCCAATGATGATGCTCCACATCATCATTGACTTGGTCAATTGGTGCCACATCATGAGGGAGACCAAGGGTCATGGGAGTTACATGCATGCATGTAACCCCCCTTCCATGAAGTGGCCGGCCACTTTGGTATTAGGGGTTTCATTAGGTGAATTCATTTGATGAGTTACTCTCATTGACTTCATCTTCAACCTTGGCACTTTTCCGCTCAAGCTCTCCCTCTCCTTCCTCATCTGGCCGAGACACCCTAGGAGTGCTAGCACACTCAAGTGTGTTTTTCTTCCACCTATTGCTTGTGTGGATACCATAGAGGAGTGTGCACTTGACACTCTCGAGTTCCGTGGACTTTTGAGGCGGGATTTGCGAAGGGCATCGCATCGAGGGTAATGATCTTATCTCTTAGATCTAAGGTAGATCTAGGTTTTATACAAGCACATACATGTTTTGTTTTAATACTTCTTCGCACGGATCCGCGGGTCGGGCTTCCGAGGTTTCCGCAACGCAAAGCGGTTTTGCGCTCGGAAAAACCCAACAGGGTATCGAGCCACGCGAAGCATGTATGTGTTTCGTTTTGTTGTTTTTATATTAGATATAAAAATTACAGATTTATATGTTTCTGTAAATTTTCTTATTTTATAGAATTTTTGGGTATTTTTCTCGAGAGTCAAGCAACGAGTGTTGGGACACTCGTAGGCTTCAATCACGAGAAAAACTCTCCGAATCGGCGAGTTCTCGCTTTAGGTTTTGGGACAGCGACTTAAGTCGCTGTAAGATCATTGTAGGGACACTCACAAGTTTATTTTATGCAGTAGGGCGCTGCCCCTATCCCCGAAAGGGCCATGTCCCGCGATCGCGCAAACCGCTAGCGGACCGTACGGAGAGTTGACTCATAAATTCGAAATAAATTAGGAAAAATTATAGAAATTTCTGTAAAATACATAATTTAGAATTATGTATAATTCTGTGATTGTCATGGCCCAATAACCCAATTGGATTGGATTAAGTGTGTTGTAATTCATAATACGACTGCGTATGCGTTTTGTGGTCAGGCGTGTTGTAAAGTGTTTGCGACTGCGCGTCGCACCTATTCTTTAATATTCTAGTTATAAATAGTTTTAGACTCGAATGTAACTCGAGTTTCGCATTTGTAATGTACAAAATTGGAGCGGTGGAAAGTCCACTTGAAGACGAGCTTACGAGAAGGGTGACGACGACACATGGCGGTCAAAGGAAGCGCTTGGAGAAGCCGCTAGCCTTAGGTTGACCGTCCGATCTTCTCATTGGCTTGAGAAGATCGTAGTAGGGCCATGACTATATCACATTTAATGATATATATATATGTTGATATATATATATGTATATTTAATTGATTTTGCTTGTATGTATGTGATGCATGCTAGTAGAAACATGTTTGTATGTATATGATGCATGCTAGGTTAATTTTCTTGTATGTATATGATGCATGCTAGAATAATTAATGTATGTATATGATGCATGCTAATATAGGATAATAAAGGCCTAAATGCGTATAAGATACACATTACGATTAGATTAGATCATAATCGAATCAACTCAAAAAATGCCTACCGAGCCTTGATACCCATCACTACCTCGATCATTTGTTGTTGTTGAATCTGCCAAAGCAGAGCAACGCATATTATCTTGGTAGGGTGCGGAGGGACAATCTTGGTCCCGCCTATCACGACTTGGGTTAGAGTAAGCTCAATTAGATTGAGCAAAACTAGTTAACTCAATTGGATCGAGTAGAACTATAGGCATATTCCAATCGTTGGAAAGATAGGTTAAGATCGCATTTACACTAAATCTTGGGCGATTTAGCCAAAGCTAACTCAAGGTCTTTTGTAAATGTTGGTCTTAATCCTATAAACAAGAGTTGCATAGAGATGTAATCGGTAATGTGTTACCCACCGATCGTACTAAGTCTTGGGCGATTTAGCCAAAGCTAACTCAAGGCTTAGTATGATGTGGATCTTGTCCCAAGAATTATAGCTAGTTTGTATGAATCTAGTAAAAGTGGTTTGACCACATCCATAACTCGATTCTACAAAATTCCTATAATTTAGTGGGAGCATCATTTGATTAAAGGCCTAATTAAATGATAAAAGGAATATGATATTAATCCTCTGCATTGTATGTTGTAGATTACTATGTCAACAAACACGAACACTCTCTCTCTGCGATCCGTCCTTGAGAAGGACAAGCTCAATGGAGCAAATTTCGACTGCACAGAACTCGAGAATTGTTCTCACCCAAGAAATGAAGTTTTACGTCCTGGAGCAGCCCATTCTGGAGGCACCTCCTGCCAATTCCTCGCGATCTGACAAAGATGCTTACAAGAAGCATCAAGATGATGCATTAGATGTGTCATGTCTAATGCTCGCAACCATGAACTCGAGCTTCGTATAGCAACACGAGTTCATGAATGCTTATGATATGGTTGGACATCTTCACAACTATATCAAGGACAAGCTAGGCATGAGAGATATGAAGTCTCTAAGGCATTATTTGGGTCCAAAATGCAAGAAGGGACTCTGTAGGTACATATGTACTCAAGATGATTGGGTACGAGAAAACCTACAAAGGCCGGGATTCCCACTTGGCCAAGAGCCGCCACTGACCTAATCTTGCAATCTTGCCAAGAGCCTTCAATCAATTTGTCATGAATTATAACATGAATGAAATTGATAAGCCATTACTCAAATGCTCAAAGATGTTGAGAATCACGAGCTTAACCTTAAGAAGGGAAAATTTGACTCCATTTTGATGGTGCAAAAGAAGAAAGGCAAGGGAAAGCCTAAAGGTAAGGGAAAGTCCCAAGCCAAGGGCAAAGGCAAAGAACTTAAACCCAAAGGAGGGGTAGCCAAGGAAGGGGCTTGCTTCCACTGCAAGGAAGCAGACACCGGAAGCGTGAATCGCAAGGCATACCGAAGATCTTAAGAAGAAGAGAAGTGAGACTTCTACTGTATAAATGTTATAGAAGTTGAGAAATAGCAAGGCATTGACAAAGGCGAGGTGGACCTACGAGTAGGCAATGGAGCAAGGGTTCTTTCTTTATTCTTTGTAGGAACTTATGATCTATCTCTGCCCTCTGGGCTTGTACTAGAATTAGAAGAATGTTGTTATGTGCCTGCTTTAACTAAGAACATCATTTCAGTTTCTTGTTTGGACAAGAAAGGGTTTTCATTTATAATAAAGAACAAATGTTGTTTAGTTTATTTAAATGATATGTTCTATTGTAGTGCACCTCTAATGAACGGACTCTACTTTCTAGACTTAGAGAGCCCTATCTATAACATAAGTACCAAGAGGTTCAAGTCAAATGAGTTGAACCAAACCTATCTCTGGCATTGTCGCTTAGGTCACATAAATGAGAGTCGCTTATCTCAGCTCCATAAGGATGGGCTGCTAGACTCATTTGATTTTGAATCATATGAGACATGCGAGTCTTGCCTTTTAGGCAAGATGACCAAGACTCCCTTTAGTGGACACAGCGAAAGAGCAACAGATTTGTTAGGACTTATACATAGTGATGTATGTGGTCCTTTCAATGTTGCTGCTAGAGGTGGTTACAGGTACTTCATTACATTTACTGATGACTTCAGTAGATATGGTTATGTGTATCTTATGACACATAAATCTGAATCCTTTGATAAGTTCAAAGAATTCAAGAATGAAGTACAAAACCATCTTGGCAAGAGTATTAAGATACTTCGATCAGATCGAGGTTGTGAATACCTTAGCCATGAGTTTCGTGACTATCTAGCTGAGTGTGGGATTCTATCCCAACTCACTCCTCCTGGAACACCACAGTGGAATGGTGTATCCGAAAGGAGGAATCGTACCCTATTGGATATGGTACGATCTATGATGAGTCACACAGATCTTCCTATATCCTTTTGGGGATATGCTCGACACAGACCTTTACCCTTAATCGTGTACCATCCAAGGTATGGTAAAGACACCATATACGATATGGACAGGAAAAATCCCAAGATGTCTTTTATGAGGATTTGGGGTTGTGAGGCTTACGTTGACGTCAAGTCTCGGACATAAACCGGGACCCAAATCGATAGGTGCTATTTTGTTGGATATCCCAAGGATACAAAGGGATATTACTTCTACATTCCCGGTCGGCAAAGTGTTTGTGGCAAGACTGGGGTTTTTCTAGAAAGGGATTTTGTTTCTAGAAAAACTAGTGGGAGTACCTTCGATCTTGAAGAAATTCAAGATAAGGACCATAGCACTGAGGCCTTGATGGAGGTTGAACAGGAACCACAAAGTGTTGTGGGTGATGAGGTTGTTGCCCAAAGAGTTGTGGAACAACCACCTGTTCAAGTAGACCTACCTCTTCGCAGGTCTGATAGGGTACGTCGTCAGCCTGAGAGATACTCATATCTCTTGTCTGACCATGATGACGTTATGCTCATTGAGAATGAGCCTACCTCCTATCAGGAAGCTGTGATGAGCCCAGATTCTGAGAAATGGCTAGACGCCATGAGATCTGAGATGGAATCCATGTACACTAACCAAGTATGGACTTTGGTTGATCCACCTGAAGGGGTCAAACCCATTGGGTGTAAGTGGGTCTTTAGGAGAAAGACTGACATGGATGGACTTACGCATACCTATAAGGGACGATTGGTGGCTAAAGGTTTCAAGCAAATTCATGGTATTGACTATGATGAAACCTTTTCTCCAGTGGCGATGTTTAAGTCCATTCGGATCTTGCTTGCTATTGCAGCATACCACGATTATGAGATCTGACAGATGGATGTCAAAACCGTGTTTCTGAATGGAAACTTACTCGAGGATGTGTACATGACACAACCTGAGGGTTTTGTAGATCCACAACATACTGGGAAGGTATGCAAGCTGCAAAGGTCCATTTATGGGCTAAAGCAAGCTTCTCGGAGCTGGAATCTTCGATTCGATGATGCGATCAAACAGTTTGGTTTCATCAAGAATGAAGATGAACCCTGTGTCTACAAGAGGGTTAATGGGAACACAGTTGTCTTCCTTGTACTGTATGTGGATGACATACTACTCATTGGGAATGACATCCCTTCGCTACAGTCTGTGAAGACTTGGCTGGGGACGTGCTTCTCAATGAAGGACTTAGGTGAAGCAGCCTGTATTCTAGGCATAAAGATCTATAGAGATAGATCTAAGAGATTGCTTGGCCTAAGTCAGAGTACATACATTGACACGGTATTACTTCGGTTTGCCATGCAGAATTCCAAGAAAGGACTTCTGTCGATGTCACATGGTGTGAGTCTTTCGAAGACTCAAAGTCCCTCTTCTAGAGAGGAGAGAGACCGCATGGATAAGATCCCTTACGCATCTGCTATAGGATCTATCATGCATACATGCTATGTACTTCACGATGTCTCGTATGCTTTGAGCATGACGAGTAGATACCAGTCAGATCCAGGTGAGCGTCACTGGATAACAGTCAAGAATATTCTTAAGTACTTGAGAAGGACTAAAGAATATTTCTTGATATTTGGAGGCGATGAGGAGCTAGCTGTAAAGGGTTACAGCGATGCCAGCTTCCAAACTGACCAGGATGATTATAGATCACAGTCAGGGTTCGTGTTTTGCTTGAATAGGTAGCACTGTGAGCTGGAAGAGTTCCAAGCAGGACACAGTTATTGATTCTACAACAGAGACCGAATATATCGGTGCTTCCATCTCATTCGTGAGATTGTCGATCGAGGAGATGTGAAGATTTGCAGAGTACCCACAGAGGCTAACATCGCAGATCCCTTGACCAAGGCTTTGGCACAGGAAAAGCATGATGGTCACACTAGGTCATTGGGTATTAGATACTACGGTGATTGGCACTAGTGCTAGTGGGAGATTGTTAGTGAAAGCCCTAGAGCCAATCATGTGATGATTGTTGTATGGACTTTATTGTATCATATTCCTATTTATAAAGGCATGGTTATTATATTTACTTGTATAGGTGCCAAATAACTAAATATAATAATGTCCTTGAGTAGTAGGTTCTTATCTATATCAATTGATTGGTTGAATCGATAATGAGATGATATAGAGAACACTACTCTTAATCATTCCTAGTCGAGTATTAACATTCAGGGACAATGTTAATGCATAGAGACTAGCATGTAGGTCATCAAGATGACTTGATCTCACAAGTCATGGATATGAGATATCAAGTTGACACATGGGTATGCATTGGAGAATGTATACTGAATGACCCGCCATGAGAAAGTATCATGGATCGTTATATGAGTGTCATATACTTTCTCATGTGGCTATTAGTATGACTATTAGTCCTTAGACCTGAAGTCACCATGGTTCCCTACATAGGAGTTGCATACTTTGGCCGTCAAAGCGTCACCCGTAAATGGGTGGACTATAAAGCGATTCTTGGGTATGTAACAATTATGCGGAGGATGTGAGTGATGTAGATGGGATCTATCCCTCCTATATGAGGGTGACATCGATATTCTTGATAGAGTGAGACCACGAAGTGCATGGCCCTGCCCAAATGAGTCAATATGAGATATTGAGCTCATTTGATTAGAGTGAGTCTACTTGGAGTTCAAGATTTAGATTGTACCGAGGATGACACGGTCTATGCCTCGATTGGTCAATCTAGATGTCAAGGATAGAGGACATTGTCACATATTGTGAGAGTCACAATTAGTAGTCACAAAGGTGATGTTGGAGCTCAACATTCTTGTAACTTGGGTAGCAATGATGTGTTGCTAGATACCGCTCATTGCTTATGTTCCTAAATCGGTTTAGAGACATTGCCAACGTTACAAGAACCTATAGGGTCACACACATAAGAGCAATTAGATGGAGATTAGGTTCATATGATGAACCATGAGGATTAGGTTCATGGGATGAACCAAATTGGATTAAGAGTAATCCAAATTAGACTAATTGAGTTAGACTCAAGTTTATTCAAGTGTTGAATGAGTCTAATTGAGATTTGATTCATCAAATCAATTTAAATTAATGAATAGAGATTCATTAAATTAAATTGACTTGAGTCAAGTGGTTAGATTTGATCAACCATGGGAGATTAGAGGTCAAGTTTGACTTGACTTGAGAGGGAAGATGAAAGGTCAAGTTTGACTTGAACAAATGCCATGTCATGATGATGACTAGGCATGGCCGGCCAATGATGATGCTCCACATCATCATTGACTTGGTCAATTGGTGCCACATCATGAGGGAGACCAAGGGTCATGGGAGTTACATGCATGCATGTAACCCCCCTTCCATGAAGTGGCCGGCCACTTTGGTATTAGGGGTTTCATTAGGTGAATTCATTTGATGAGTTACTCTCATTGACTTCATCTTCAACCTTGGAACTTTTCCTCTCAAGCTCTCTCCCTCTCCTTCCTCATCTTGCCGAGACACCCTAGGAGTGCTAGCACACTCAAGTGTGTTTTTCTTCCACCTATTGCTTGTGTGGATACCATAGAGGAGTGTGCACTTGACACTCTCGAGTTCCGGCGGACTTTTGGACGAGCGGGATTTGCGAAGGGCATCGCATCGAGGGTAATGATCTTATCTCTTAGATCTAAGGTAGATCTAGGGTTTTTATACAAGCACATACATGTTTTGTTTTAATACTTCTTCGCACGGATCCGTGGCCGGGGGCTTCCGAGGTTTCATAGCGCAAAAGCGGTTTTTGCGGCTCGGAAAAACCCAACAATTAGTCCTATGTGTTGTGAGATGTACTGGCTCCTTAAATCTGTTAGTAATATATGAGAGATGTTCTAAGGCAATCATCTTATGTATGAACCATTTATATGATAAATGAAGATTCACTATTTGAGTATATATGTTTTATGTATTTGATTGGATCTTAAATTCATTTACTGAATGTCCACAATACGATTCACAGCATGAGAGAATTTGTGATTGGATCACAACTAGTGAGTATCTATACATGTGTAATTGTGATGTATCGGAATTATCCCTAGTCGATGAATTGATGGATTTGGACACCATCAATTCTGTCGAGACTAGCATGAGGTATACTCGGTGTATCCAAGCAGCTGATTCTCACTGGCTGGAGACATTGTGATGTCCGAAGTTAATCGTGGATGCTAGTTATGGTAACTAGTTCATTGGAGTGATCAGCCGTAAGACTTCATATGGTTCTCTGCATATATAGATATGTCAATGAAGTTCTTACTGTGGATTAAGTGCGATGTTCCTTAGACTTGCGGTATTCAAGTCATCTTGATCATGGAGACTTATGTTTTGACATCTTAAGCAAACATCTCTAAGGAGATGTGGACCCGGGATGATTGGGTATAAGTCGAAGTGATCGAAGGTGTTTGAATAGCCTATAAAGGATTCACCACTCCTTGCGAGGAGATGTATACCCATGGCCTCTCGTCGGATTGTTACTAAAGTCTTTGGCCAAAGCATTACATGTTTAGAGTAAGGTACTCTTCGATACATGTGGAGTAACTAGAATCCGTAGGACGAGGAAATGATACTTGGGCTAGGTGTGACATAGTCAGCCAAGTGGGGACTGACACAATAGACCATGTCCTGAACCAAGTGGGTATAAGATGAGTGAAGGGAATGGGGCACGAATCATTCGAGCTGTTGAAGGGTTTCAGAAATAGTTCTGGATCAACCGTTGATTTTTTCGGTTAATTGGGGATCATGATGTACTACTAGGTGCCACTCATGATCATTCTATAATTAATGGTTAATTATAGATGACCAACATAAACCGAGAACCTATTTGGTCACACGCACAACGAGCGTAATCCAAAGGATTTAAAACGAGCTTGAGAATGGGATTCTCAGACCGAGAGAAACTATGTTTGGTTGGACCAAACATGGAGCGAGCATGAAATCGTTTCAGGCGCAATGGAAGCATGGATGAGCCATGTCTTATGAAGACATAATGGATGGACCAAAATGGTTTGGTTCTAATCCAATGGAGGAGAATAAACCAAAGGGTTTGGTTTATTTTAAACGAATGAACCAAAAGTTGGTTCGGTTCGTTTTAACTTAAAATAAACCATCATGGTTTGGTTTATTTTAACTTATCTTAATGGAGCGGGTTAACGGGCCTAATGGTTATGATCCAATAACCATTAAGAGAATTAGTTCTCTAGAAAAGAGGGCTTAAGGGATAATTAAGCCCTAATCCACAACCCTAAGTTGCCGCCCACCTCTCCTTGGAGAAATTCGGAGCCAACTCTCCTCCTCCTTGCCGCCGCCCACCTTGAGGGTCCAATCGGCGTCCAGAAGGTGCTGACCTTCCCCCTCGCCAGCGTCGAGCTGCTGCCGGTTGGTACTCCGGTGATCTCCTTTAGGTTTGGCATCAAGGTGAGCTTTATCTTCCCTTGGTTGTCCGGCGCCTATCTCCTCCACCAAAGCTGTCCAGTTTTCTGGACAGCTTGTTCTCCTCTCGTCGGAGCGTCGTTTGGACGACGGTTAGAGCTCCGACAGCGGCTAACTTACCGGGGATTCGATCTCCGGTAATCCTCTGAGGTGGAGGACGAAGGATTCGTCAATCGGTTGACGAATACCTCTCCGGAGAAGCGAGTTTTGAGGACTCGTCTTTACATCCGAATTTGGATTCGGATCGTGATCATCTCTCGATAACGTTGTCTTCAACACGAGGCTAGTAACCCGTACGAAGATGAAGCTCGTGGCTTAGCGAAGTCATCCCGAGGAACTCGGCGTGGATACGGATAGAGACGATCCTATTGAGGATCGTTCCGGTTGATGCCGTTCCCGCTACACGTCATACGAAAGGTATAACGTAGATAAATTTCCTTTTATTGCAAATTTAAATTTACGGTTATGTCTACACTTGTTGTAATATGCATGCGTGTGTTGTGTGTGTTGTAATAAATGTAGATTTATTATTTTTATTTCTTCATTGTGTTCATGTTTACGAAACGCGTGATCGAACACACACACGTCAGATCTTAGGAAACCCAACAGTGGTATCAGAGCCCAGGTTGTGTTTCGACATAATCGTAAAATTGGTTTTGCGATAGTCATAATGTATTTCTGGAAATTTTCTAATTTTGGAAATTTAGAAGTATTTATGGAAATTTTTCAATTTTGGAAAGTGTAGAAGTATTTATGGAAATCTTCCACTTTTGGAAAGTTAGAAGTATTTATGGAAATTGATATTTTCCATAAATAAAATATTTGATTAGATTCTGGAAATTTGTTTTCTAATTTAATCATGATTTGATTTGGGAAAGCAAATCTTAAAATATTTTATTTCCATAAGTAGTTTTAATGATTTAGGAAATTGGTTTCCTAAATAGATTTTCCTTAATCAAATAATTCCATGAATAAAATATGTGATTAGATTTGGAAATTTGTTTCCTAATTTAATTATGATTTGATTTGGAGAATCAAATCTTAAACATATTTTATTTCCATAAATAGTTATGACATATAAGGAAATATATACATGACATAATTGTATGCCATATAATTGCATTATATGCATAACATTATGCCATGCGTGTCGTGACATGTAGATGTATGCCATGTATGCCATACCATGTAGATAATAGTTATTTGCATGCAAAGAGGATGAGACATAAAAACCCTTAAACAATATTAAAGCCTACACCTTCCATTAATATGGTTAGAACCAGAGTTCCGTTTCTTGTTTGGGTTGTTGGACTCTCTCCAAGCCCGGCTCGAACCCGAATATGTTCAAACCATGGAATAGTTTAATACTAATATGGTAAGAGTCAGAGGTCAATCGTTAGCTTGGGTTGTTGGACTCTCTCCAAGCTGGGCTAATTGGTTGAATGCGCTCTAACCATATTAAAACTATTTCTCGATTAATGGGTTGGCTTTAACCTGGAGCATCGGCTTTTTGGACTCTCTCCAAGGTCGATGTAAAGGAAGGTGAAGTTGGGTGCTATGCATATGATGCATACTTGTTAATGTGTTAACAACCCGATGTATGTGTGAACATTCAAT
Source organism: Wurfbainia villosa (assembly GCA_025175895.1). NCBI lineage: Eukaryota > Viridiplantae > Streptophyta > Magnoliopsida > Zingiberales > Zingiberaceae > Wurfbainia > Wurfbainia villosa. Next base: position 24,108,225 of record CM046009.1, on the reverse strand, counting down.
TAGTTGATAGCACATTGTGATAGTTGCATATCCGTGATATGCAATCAGTATAGTTGATACCTACCGTCGTAGTTATGAATGGCTTGTTGGACTCTCTCCAAGGTTGTTCATAACTATAATGGATATCAGCCCATTCGGAGATGGACCTACGATCTCCCGAAGTGATTTTGGGGTTTTTGAAATTCGAAAAATGAATGGGATTTATAAATGTATATTGATGCATTTTAAAATCATATTTATCATATATGCGCGCTTTGTATTTCTAAGATTGATCACGATGTCTTTGAATTTGCATTCCATTTTGGATTCTAATAAATTTACTGGGCTGAGCTTCTTGGACTGGCTGAGAAGCTTGAGAATTGTTCTCAAGGTTGAAAAGCTTGCAAATGTCCTCGAAGCGCCTCTTCCCGCCCGTCCTAGTGACGATGCAACTCTGGACCAATTGTTGGCCTATCAGAAACATGTGAATGATTCTGAATAAATGAGTTGCATCATGCTAGCCGCGATGTAACCCAAGATCAAGCGGCATGAGCATATGGATGCTCATATCGTAGTCCTTCATCTTTGTGAGTTGGTTGATGATGAGCAAGTGAGATTGAAGGTTCAAGTCTCAAAGATCCTCTTCACCTCTGAGATGCTAGAAGGTTCATCGTGGTCTTGCTCAATATCTTTGAAGGCTGTGAGTCTTACGAGAAGCATGAGCGAGGGGCGGTGCTATTAGTTGATTCCTCAAGAAAGGTTCTAAGAGGAAGTCAAAGAAAGCGAAAGGGAAAGAAGGATAGAAGGGCTAAGAAGGTAGAACTAGCACAAAAGGAAACTTGCCATCATTATGGCAAGGAGAGCCATTTTGAAGAAAGTGCAAGATTTATCTTGAGTCCGTGAAGAAGAATAAGGCATCGGATGCCCCATCTTCTTGAATATCTTCGTTATTGATTGTCATTCTATTTCCTCAAACACTTGGGTATTGGATACTGGGTGTGGCTCACATATATGTAATGACATACATGGGCTAAGGAATAGAAGAAGACTCGTCAAGGGAGAGTCAAATTTACGTGTTGGGAATGGAGCAAAGGTTGCACTCGCCATTGGAACACATTTGTTGAAACTCCCTACGAGGACTTGTCTTAGAACGGACAATTGCTTTTATGTTCCTTGTTGATAAAGAACATCATTTCTATTTCTTGTTTAAATAGAAATCGGTACCATTTGACTTTTAGTAACAATTGTTGTTACATAACTTTGAATGGAGTTCTTTATGGAATTTGGAACTTTAAGCAATGGTGTTTATCGTTGGGCGTATCGGTGACATCTTCAATATCGCGAGCAACAAGCGTGCTCGAAAGGATAATCAATTAGACTCTCATATGTAGCATTATCGTCTTGGTCATATAAGCAAGAAATGCATGTCCGAATTACACCGATGTGGAATTCTGGAATCGTTTGAATTGGATTCATACGATACATGCGAATCATGCTTAAAAGGCAAGATGACTAAGTTACCTTTTACTGGAAAAGGTGAATGAGTGGGAGAGTTACTAGGTCTAATACATACTGATGTATGTGGACCTATGTCAACTCAAGCATTAGGAGGCTATATCTACTTCATTACCTTCACCGATGATCACTCACGGTTTAGGTATGTGTTCTTGATGAAACACAAGTTTGAAGCCTTTGAAAGGTTCAAAGAGTTCAAAAATGAAGTAGAGAAACAACATGAAAAGTGTATTAAAATACTTCGATCGGATCGAGATGGTGAATACTTGAGTCAGGAGTTTCTTGATTACCTAAGAGACAATGGTATATTGTCTCAATGGACTCCGCCCTATACACCACAGCATAATGGTGTATCTGAGAGGCGTAACCGGACCTTGTTGGACATGGTTAGGTCAATGATGAATCATGCGACTCTTCCCAAGTCCTTTTGGGGTTATGCACTTCAGACAGCTGTTTACTTGTTAAACAGAATGCCTACCAAGGTAGTCTCAACTACTCCATATGAGATATGGAATAGTAAGAAACCTCATGTATCTTACTTGAAGATATGGGGTTGTCCTGCTTATGTGAAGCGGGTATGTCGAGACAAATTGGATGCTAAGTCGATAAATGTCTATTTATTGGATACCCTAAGAAACAAGGGGTTACCAATTCTATCATCCTGGAACAAAAGATGTTTGTTTCAAGGCATTCTGTGATTCTAGAGAAAGAGTTTCTCTTGCAAGAAAATAGTGGGAGTGTCGTCGAGCTTGAGGAGGCTCGAGAGACTCAAATAGACATTGATGAGATACCTGGTGAAGCACAACAGCCGACAACTCATAGTGATGAGCAATCAGCTGGACCTATTGTAACACCACATCTTCGTAGATCTGGTAGAACATGCAATATTCCTGAGAGATATGGATTTCTCTTAAGTGAATCGAACGACATGTTACTCATTGATGATGAGGAGCCTACCAGTTATGAAGAAGTGCTGACAAGTTCAGAAAGGGATAAATGGCTTGGTGCCATGAAGTCGGAAATGGATTCAATGTATGAAAACCAAGTTTGGAACCTGGTTGACCCACCTGAAGGCATGAAGCCTATAGGGTGCAAGTTGGTTTCCAAGAGGAAAACCGACATGGATGGTAATGTGATTACCTATAAGGCTAGATTGGTGGCGAAAGGATATCGTCAAAAACAAGATGTTGATTATGACGAAACCTATTCACCTATAGCTATGCTTAAATCCATTCGGATGCTCCTGGCCATAGCGGCTCATTATGATTATGAGATATGGCAGATGGATGTGAAAATAGCTTTCCTTAATGGAAACCTGCTCGAGGACATGTATATGATACAACCTGAGGGTTTCACATCGGTTGATAAAACCAAGGTATGCAAATTGCGACGGTCCATTTATGGATTGAAGCAAGCATCCAGGAGCTGGAATATCCGTTTTGATGAGACAATCAAAAAGTTTGATTTCTCACAAAATCGACGACCTTGTGTGTACAAGAAGGTTAGTGGGAGTGCGATCGTGTTCCTAGTATTGTATGTCGATGACATACTACTTATAGGAAAGCGATGTTTCAATCTTGATCAGTGAAGGTTTGGTTATCAAGACATTCTCCATGAAGACACAGGAGAAGCAACCTACATCCTCAGGATTAAGATCTATAGAGATAGATCGAAACGGTTGCTTGGTCTTTCGCAGTCTACATATATAGACCGAGTGCTAAAGAGGTTTAGCATGTCGAAATCCAAGAAAGGTTTCTTACCCATCAGGCATGGGGTACACCTTTCGAAGTCTATGTGTCCGCGCACAGAAGACGAGAGGATTTGCATGAGTAAGATTCCCTATGCATCCGCAATAGGATCTATCATGTATGCTATGTTATGTACAAGGCGACGTATCGTACACTCACGAGTGTCACGGCGGATACTAGATCCGATCGGGAATGGATCATTGGCGGTATTAAGGCGATCCTTAAGTACTTGAGAAGAACTAAGGATGTGTTCCTAATATATGGAGAAGGGGACATGGTGATATGCGGGTACGGATGCGCTTGACATGACAAGGATGATTCTAGGTCTCGATGCAGGTATGTATTCACTAGAATGGGCGCAATAAGTTGAAAAGGTTCCAAGCTTGACACTATAGCGGATTACGCCACTAAGGCGAGAATACATTGCACTTTAGGCGAAGGAAGTGGTTTGGATCAAAAGTTCATCGAACTTTATGTGGTCTCATCAATGATCCAAACAGCTTATCATCATCTTATCGAGAGATCATCATTAGGAACTAAATACAAATCGAGAAAATTCCTTTGAAAGGAACTTAGCGGATCCTTTGACTAAGGCATTACCTCAAAGTAAGTTTGAGGTCATGTTAGAGCTTATGGTATTGATATCTGTGGCGATTGGCATTAAACCAAAGGGTTTGGTTTATTTTAAACGAATGAACCAAAAGTTGGTTCGGTTCGTTTTAACTTAAAATAAACCATCATGGTTTGGTTTATTTTAACTTATCTTAATGGAGTGGGTTAATGGGACTAATGGTTGGATCCAACCATTAAGAGAATTAGTTCTCTATAAGAGGGCTTAGGGATAATTAAGCCTAATCCACAATGGTTGGCCCATCCTTGGAGAAATTGAACTCTCCTCCTCCTTGGCCGCCCGGAGGCTCGGAGTCAAGGTCATTTGGAGTCGATCTGTTGGGTTGCTACTCCGGTGATCTCCTTTAGGTTTGGCATCAAGGTGAGCTTTATCTTCCCTTGGTTGGCGATATCTCCTCTACCAAAGCTGTCCTGTTTTGACAGCTTGTTCTCTCGGAGCGTCGTTTGGGCGGCGGTTGGAAACTCGACAGCGGCTAACTTATAAATTCGATCTCTGGTAATCCTCGAGTGGAGGGCGAAGGATTAGTCAATCGGTTGTGAATACCTCTCCGGAGAAGCGAGTTTTGAGACTCGTCTTTGCATCCGAATTTGGATTGGATGTGATCATCTCGATCACGTCGTCTTCAACGAGGCTAGTAACTGTAGAAGGCGAAGCTCGTGGCTTAGCGAAGTCATAGGAACTCGGCGTAGATACGGATAGAGCGATCCTAGTGAGGATCGTTAGGTTGATTTCATTCTACGTCATGAAGGTATAACGTAGATAAATTTCCTTTTTGCAAATTTAAATTTCGATTATGTCTACACTTATTGTAATATGCATGCGTGTGTTGTGTGTGTTGTAATAAATGTAGATTTATTATTTTATTGAATGTGTTCATGTTTACGAAGCATGATCGAACACACACCCTGATTTGGAAACCCAACAAAATCTATAGGTGCATGATATCTAAGGTAAGTCCTATACTAGTTCCATGAAAAATGAAAAGTAAGAAATAGTAGTAATATAATTATAAAGTCCTATTCTACTACACATGCCCAATTTTCGTCTTAATATGAATTCGGGTAGGGGTTTAGTAAATAGGTCCAAGTTGGATTTGATGTATTAAGTTGTATGGCTCAGTTGGACACATGTTCTCGAATGAAATGGTGTTTAACCTCTATATGTTTAGTCCTAGAGTGACATATATTCTTAGTAAGGTTAATTGAACTAATGTTATCTTGGAGTTTTGTGTTGGTAAAGTCTAACTTAAAATCGCGGAGAGTGTGCCGTCGAAGCTGCGTGACACACTCACCCATCGCGATGTATTCCGTGGTAGATAAGGCAACCTGCCCCTCTGCACCAACTCACTGACTCTGAAGTTGACATCTTCACCACTCTTTCTATCTTTATCGAGCTTACTCGCATAGTCCGAATCGTAGCGATTAGTTCGAACTCGATAGATCTAGGGTACAAATCGACATTAAGTGTACCCTTTAGATATCTAAGGATCGTTTAACTAGAGTTAGGTGAGACTCCTTGCAGGTTTGGAACCTTGCGCACATACTTCTGCAAATAGGATATCGTCGACAGTTAAGTAGAGACTCCTATTATGCTCCTATAGTATTTTAAATCAATTGAGTTTCGATTAAATCTTCTTCTATATTGACATTAGTTGCCATTGGGGTATTAATAATTTTAGCATCTTGCATTCCAAAGCGTTTAATTAATTCCTAGTATATTTTTGATGTAGGTATATTCCATCTTTAGTTTGTTTAATTTGTAGACCTAAAGAAACAACTCACCTACTAAATTCATTTCAAATTCACTTTCCATAAGTGAAATGAACTCATTTAGTAGGATTGAGTTAGTGGTTAAAATAATATCATCTCGTAGATTTGGGCTATGAATATGTCTTTACCTAAGGTTTTCTACGAAAGAGTTGGGTCAACTACACCTTGGTTAAAACCTTTGGACTTAAGATAAATCGAAAGTCTCTGTACCAAGCTCGAGCTTGTTTAAGTCCATAAAGAGCTTTCTTTAACCTAAGGACATGATCGGGTTTGTCTAAACTTTGAAAGTTGACTAACGTAAACTTCTTCTTTAATGTATCCATTTAAGAATGCAGATTTCACATCCATTTGAAACAATTTAAATCCTCGATGTTGCATATGCTAATAGCATTCGAATGGACTCTAATCTAGCTCTTGGGGCATAGGTCTCGTAAGTAATCTAAACCTTGACTTGACTAAACCCTTTGCAACTAGTCTAGCTTTATTTCTAACTACTTCACCATCTCAATTTTATTTCTAAACACCCACCTTGTTCCAATGATTGTTTTATCTTTGGGTGGTGGTACTAATTCCATGCGTTCTAGTGATTGAGCCAACTCTTCTTGCATTGCAATAATCAATCGGGATCAAGAAAGCTTGGTCAATAGTTTTGGGTTCAATTTTAGAAATCAAGATATTTGACTAAGGTTTTGATGAGGCTCTAGTTGAACTCCTAGACTTGGATCACCTATCACTTGGTCGATAGGATGATTAGTTTGAGTCCTAGTTGGATTTGGGTTTGAGTCTACAACTTGATCCATAGGATGGCTTGTTTGAGTTCTAGTTTGGTTGGAGTCATCTATTACTTGGTCGATAGAGTGACTTGGTTGACTTAGGTTAGGATTAACACTAGATATCTCGGATCGAGTTGGGTCTAGTATTGGCTCTAATTGGGGTTCGGGGTTTGTAGGTTAAATGTCCTTCATCAAATACCATTGATAGTCTCCTCGACTCTAAGGGTGTTTATATACTCTATAAGCTCACCTTGTTCAGTATCCTAGAAAGATTCGGTCGTGGTTTTGGATGTAAATTTCCTAGGTAATCCTTAGTGTTTAGGATATGTACCTTACATCCAAATACCTAAAGTATGATGTTAGGTATTTTATCATGATAAATCTGTGAGGTCTTAAGGTGCCTCTACCATGGATTCTATTTTGGACATAGCATGCCATCTAACCCAAAACCTTCGATGATTATACTCATTTAACATTGTCTGCTCTTGTAGGGTTCTATTTTCGTTCTACTAGGCCATTTTGTTGTGGAGTTCTAAAAGAGAACTACCTGGTGGTATCCATTTAGGTTCAGTCTGTAAACCTATAGTTTCAATTCACCACCATGATCATCTAAGTCTTTTGATTTTAATGCTTTGTTGATTTTCTATTAACCAAATAGATTGATTAATTGATCTAGGGTATCATTTTGTGTTTGATGAACCTAACAAGTAAATCTAGAATAGTCATCAATTATGACTAAGCGAATTTACTTAGTTAAGTGACTTAGCTCGTGAATCAAATAGATCCATGTGTAGGAGCTCAAGCACACTTTTGGTTTATTCTTGACTAGTTAGTTGATGTTGTGTCCTACCTTGTTGACAAGCATTACATATTTTATTATCCAAGTTATTGATGTTAGGCAAACCTCTTACTAAGTCACTCTTACTCATCTTGTGGATGTGTCTTGGTTGTGAGTGACAGAGTCGTCGGTGACACAACAATGATTCCTCTGGCCGTGTCATAAGACACTAAGTTGAGGAGTTAGTTAAGTTAATAGTGTAAATGTTGTTATTTCTAGTTCCCTTAAGAATTGTTTTAGAGGTTTGTTGTATTAATTACGCATTCATTTTCTAGAAATATGACCTTATAGTTATTATCACAATTGGCTTACTGAGAAGATTATATTGAAAATTTTCTACTAATAAAGCTTTGAATGACAAAATTTGAGTTAAGCTCAATATCACGATCCGATGATTTTGAGCTTGCTATTCAAGGCTCTGATCCTTGTCGTTTGAATCGAAGCTTGAAACAGTTGATCCCGGTGTGTAGGCAACCACTATCAACATCCATTGATCCTTGAGTCTATCTTTTGAAATGCGTGTCAGTGGCTATCTTGAATAGTGCTTGATCTACTATCTTGGTTTGATTCAAGTTCTAGGCTCGTCTCAATTCCTGGTTTAGCCATGAGGACTTGATCGTTATCTTCTTCCTCATAAGCTTCTTACCAAGTGGCATTAAGTGCCTTTTTGTATTTGGTGCCTTGCTCTTGAGTTTTGGGCATTGACTTAATGTCCAAACCACTTGCATTCTAACATCTTATGTTTGAACTTTTAGGCTTACCTTCGTTGGGTGAGTGTGCTCATTTCCCTTGACTATCCTTGAACTAGGTTGACTAGTTCGTTTTTAAAGTCGACCTAAATCGGACTCATCCTCTTCTTCCTTGGTGGAGCGGTTTCTTCTTTGAACACGCAAATAATGCTATACCTTTCTGGTTAGTTAGCTCATGAAGTTAAAATCGAAAAAGTTCATCTAATCTAAGTTTAGAAAGATCCTTGAGACCTTAGGCATCGACCATGGATGCCCATAGGTAGTCCTCGGAAAGGAGTTTAGGACATACCGTATAAGGTCGGGTTTGAATCGATGCGTGTAGATTGTTGGCGATGTCAGGACTCGAGCGTGAAGTTCGTCGCGGACTCATGTTCTGCATTTTAGATTATATAATTTATTGAATAAAAATTGCTTACCCTTGGCTTCATCGGTCCTTCTGTAACTCTACTAGCTTTGTCCATAGGTCCTTTGCGATGAACGGACGATTTAACTCCTCCTTGGACAAGCCGCATTGGAGGATTTGTGTTGCCTTGGCATCGGCTTTGACTTATCGTTTTGTTACAACGGTCCATTGATCATAACCCAAGGATTCACCCACTGTTAGTGAAGTGTGAAACCCGTTTGGATTATGATCCACATCTCGTTAGGTTTTGAAAGCACTCCATCGACCTTTCCAGTACGAAAATCATCTCCGTTTAAGCGGAATGGACGCTAAAACCCTCGAGATGGGCCATTTGGAAGAAAATCTTGCACAAAAATACAAAAAAAACACAAAGGGTTCCAAGACTTACTTGTATTAGTAGTGCGTGAAATAAAAGAAACAAGCGAGAAATAGAAAGTTAAGCAAAGAAATAAACTAAATAAAAGTAAGTACTCACAACCGATGTCCCAAGGCTACTAAACGTCGATTCTTGAGGATGAAAACAGATTATTACGGGTTAAACCCCAGTAAGAAGTGTAGATCTCTCGAGCTTGATTTGGTGGGTAGATCGTTTCGTGAGTCCCCCAGTTATGCTCATTTGATGTGAGGTACTCAGCGATTAGTACTTGCAAAAACACAACCAAAACTATGTACCAAGACTTGGTCTTGGATTAGTAGTGTGGAGAAATCTTAAAATGATAAATACGAAAGAAAATTGCTCGATTGGTGGTTGCACGAATTTGGCGCCTCGATACGATTGTTGGATCAGTGGATCGCCAAGAGGAGGTGAATAGATAAACACTTTTTCTTTTAAATCGTTCTAGACAATTAAATGCAGCGGAAATGTAAATAAAAACTAAATGAGACAAATAGTTTTTTGCTTGTAGCCTTACCACTACTCCAAGGCCCTAGATCCTAGGCAGGTATGCGGAGGGCGATTCACTAAAACACTCCTCCTCGTTGGGTAGGAGTTCAATTACAAAAACCTTGACAAAGATAGAGACAACCCCTCTTATTAAAATAAAATGCAACGTAGAAAGCCTCGATTAACAAGCGAATTGCAAGATTAAGAGAAATGACAAACTAAGATTATACCAACAACTCGAAGATAGGACTTAAACTAGGGTTGTTGCGGCCCTTCGTTGTTGTAAATTGTCGGAGTCCTTTGCGGAGGCTTTTGAGCACTTAGAATTGATGAGAAAACCCTAGGTTAGGACCTCCTTTTATAGCCTTTGAGCCCCTTTTTAGAGGAACCCTAGCCAATCACAATTGAGCCAATCTCCTTGAAATGGGGTGATAAGCCTTGACTCTCGAATCTAATCATTGACCATCGATCGGTGATGGCTCATCGATCATTGATGGCGGTATCAATCGAGTCTTGACCTCCGATCGGTGATTGGGCGGTCAGAGTCCTCAATAGCGATGATGCTTGAGTCAAGTTAGCTCAGCAAAAAACATAATTTCGATTGTCGGCCGTCGATCTCGACCTAGACCATCTATAGGATGTCTTTGGTGAATCTAAGATCATCCCGATGGAGATCGACCTCACTTACGCTCGCACACACGAGCTTACCTCGATACTTACATGTTGCTTTTCTTTTCCACTCGATTCCTTGGCTCCTCGAAGTCACTCAGTGTCGCCGATCACCGGCTTCCTCGGGTGTCGCTAGCCTTGACTCGACTATAGCAATCTTACGCACTCGATTCAACTCGTGAGATAACGGCGTGAGCTTAACTATCATTTGCTATAATCAAAACTCGAGGTTGACTTAGGTTTGCACCAATAAGCATATCTTGAAACAAACACCTTTTGTTCCGGGATAATAGAATTGGTAACTGTTGTTTCCTTAGGTATCTAATAAATAGACATTTATCAAACTTAGCATCAATTTATACGTCTGATCACTTCATAAGCAGACAACCCCATATCTTCAAGTAAGATACATGAGATTTTTACTATTCCATATCTCATGGAGTAGTAGAGACTACCTTAGTTGGCATTACATTTTGTAAACAAGTGTTTGAAGTGCATAGTCCCAATAGGACTTGGGAAGATTCTTATGATTCATCATTGACCGACCATGTCAGCAAGGTCGATTACACCTCACAGATATTCCATTATGATGTGGTGTATATGGCGAAGTCCATTGAGACAATATACCATTGTCTCTTAGATAATCTAGAAACTTTTGACTTAAGTATTCACCACCTCGATCTGATCGAAGTATTTTAATACTCTTGTCATGTTGTTTCTCTACATCATTTTTGAATTCTTTGAACCTTTCAAAGGCCTCAGACTTATGTTTTATCAAGAACACATACCCAAACTGTGAGTGATCATCGGTGAAGGTAATGAAGTAGTTATAGGCTCCTAAAGCTTGAGTTGACATAGGTCCACATACATTAGTATGTATTAAACCTAGCAACTCTACCACCCGTTCACCTTTTCCTGTAAAAGGTAACTTAGTCATCTTGCCTTTTAAGCATGATTCACATGTATCGTACGAATCAAATTCAAACGATTCCAGAATTCCACATCGGTGAAGGTAATGAAGTAGCTATAGGCTCCTAAAGATTGAGTTGACATAGGTCCACATACATTAGTATGTATTAAACCTAGCAACTCTACCACCCGTTCACCTTTTACTGTAAAAGGTAACTTAGTCATCTTGCCTTTTAAGCATGATTCGCATGTATCGTATGAATCAAATTCAAACGATTCCAGAATTCCACATCGGTTTAATTCGTATATGTATTTATTGCTTGCATGGCCAAGATGACAATGCCGCATGTAGGAGTCTAATTGATTATCCTTTCGAGCACACTTGTTGCTCACTTCGATATTGAAAATGTCACTAGATACGTCCAACGTATAAATACCATTGCTCAAGGATCCAGTCCCATAAAGTACGCCATTCAAAGTTACGTAACAACAATTGTTACTAAATGTTAAATGGTACTCATTCTATTTAAACAAGAAATAGAAATGATGTTCTTTATCAACGAAGGAACATAAAAGCAATTGTTCAGTTCTAAGAAAAGTCCTATAGGGAGTTTCAATAAATACGTTCCGATGGTGAGTGCAGCAACCTTTGCTCCATTCCCAACACGTAAATTTGATTCTCCCTTGACGAGTCTTCTTCTATTCCTTAGCCCATGTATGTCATTACATATATGTGAGCCACACCCAGTATCCAATACCCAAGTGTTTGAGGAAATAAAATGATAATCAATAATGAAGATATCTGAAGAATATAGGGCATCTGATGCCATATTCTTCTTTACGGACTCAAGAAAAATCTTGCAGTTTCTTCGGCAATGGCCCTCCTTGCCATAATGATGGCAAGTGCCCTTTTGAGCTGGTTCTGCCTTTTTAACCTTTTTCTTCTTCCCCTTCTACTGTTCCTTTGACTCCCTCTTAGAACTTTTCTCCGAGGAATCAACTAACAGCACCATCCCCTGCTCATGCTTCTCAGAAGGCTCCATAGTCTTCACCATGTTTAACAGTATCACAGATGAAACTTCTTGCATCTAAGAGGTGAAGAGGAGCTTGGAGACTTCGAACCTTTCGAATCTCACTTGCTCATCAAACAACTCATAAAGATGAAGGACTATGGTATGAGCATCCATATGCTCATGCTGCTTCCGCAGCTCGGGTACCATCGGGGCTAGCATGATGCAACTCACTTGATCAGAATCACTCACATGTTCCTGATAAGCCAACAATTGGCCCAGAGTTGTGTTATCATTAGGACAGACGGGAAGAGGCTCTTCGAGGACATACGCAAGCTTTTCAACCTTGAGAACAATTCTCAAGTTTCTAAGCCAATCCAAGAAGTTTGGCCCAGTAAATTTATTCAAATTCAAAATAGAGTGCTAATTCAAAGACATCATGATCAAGCGATTAACTTAGAAATACAAAATGAGCATATATGAGAAAGATGATTTTAAATGCATCCACATTCATTTACAAAATACCATTCATTTTTCAAATTCAAAAACCCCAAAATCACTTCGGGAGATCATAGGTCTATCTCCGAATGGTCTGATATCCAACATAGATATTAACAACCTTGGAGAGAGTCCAACAAGCCATTCATAGCTACGATGGTAGGTATCAAATATACTGATTGCATATCACATATATGAAACTATCACAATGTGCTATCAACTAATTGAATGTTCACACATACATCGGGTTGTTAACTCATTAACAAGTATGCATCACATGCATAACACCCAACTTCACCTCCCTTCACATCGACCTTGGAGAGAGTCCAACAAGCCGATGCTCCAGGTTAAAGCCAACCCATTAATCGAAAAATAGTTTTAATATGGTTAGAGCACATTCAACCAATTAGCCCCGCTTGGAGAGAGTCCAACAACCAAAGCTAACGATTGACCTCTGACTCTTACCATATTAGTATTAAAATATTTCATGGTTTGAACATGTTCAGGTTCGAGCCGGGCTTGGAGAGAGTCCAACAACCCAAACAGGAAACAGAACTTTGGTTCTAACCATATTAATGGAAGGTGTAGGCTTTAATATTGTATTAGGGTTTTATGTCTCATCCTCTTTACATGAAAATAAATATTATCTTCTTGGCATGACATACATGGCATACATCTACATGTCACGACATGCATGACATAATGATATGCATCTAATGCAATTACATGGCATACATTTATGACATGTACAAAATTTCCTTATATGTCATAACTATTTATGGAAATAAAATATGTTTGAGATTTGATTCTTTAAATCAAATCATGATTAAATTAGGAAATAAATTTCCAAATATAATCACATATTTTATTTGTGGAAAGTGTTGATTAAGGAAAGTCAAATTTAATTTAGAAAACAAATTTCCTAAATTGTCAAAACTATTTATGGAAATAAAATATATTTAAGATTTTATTCCCAAATCAAATCATGGTTAAATTAGTGAACAAATTTTCAAATCTAATCAAATATTTTATTTGTGGAAAATGTTAATTTCCATAAATACTTCTAACTTTCCAAAAGTAGAAGATTTCCATAAATACTTCTAGACTTTCCAAAATTAAAAATTTTCATAAATACTTCTAACTTTCCAAAAGTAAAAAATTTCCATAAATACAATTACGACTATCATAAAACAATTTTACGATTATGTCGAAACACAACCTGGGCTCTAATAACTGTTGGGTTTCCGACACCGCGGCGAGTGTGTGTTTGAACATGTTTCGTAAACATATGCACAGCGGAAGAAATAAAAATAATAAATCTAATTTATTACAACACACACACCACACGCATGCATAGTACAACATATGTAGACATAACCGTAGTTTTAAATTTTGCAATAAAAAGAAATTTATTCTACGTATACCTGACGTATCACGTGTAGTGGGAAAGACATCAACCGGAGCGACCCTCGCTAGAATCGTCTCTATCCGTATCCACACCGAGTATCTTCGGGATGACTTCACAAAGTCACAAGCCTCGTCTTCGTATGAGTCACTTGGCTCGTGTCGAAGATGATGTGATCGAGAGAAGATCACAATCCAAATCAAAATTCAGATTCAAAACCGAGTCCCCAAAACACGCTTCTCCGGAGAGGTATTCCTCAACCGTTTGACGAATCCTTCATCCTCCACCAATGAGGATTACCGGAGATCGAATCCCCGGCAAGGTAGCCATTTCAGAGCTCCAAACGTTGTCCAAACGACGCTCCGACAAGAAGAAAACAAGCTGTCCAGAAAATTGGACAGCTTTGGTGGAGAACTTGTGCCGGCCAAATAAGGAAAGCTAGATGCTCATCATGTCGTCGGAGCCAAGGAAGATCACCAGAGGGTGGCCGGTAGGAGCTTGGGTGCCGGCAACAACTTGGACTGCGGCACAAGGGTTGGGCAGCGGCAAGAGGTTGGGCGCCGGCTAGAAGAAGAGAAGAGAGAGAGGGGCGACACAATTAGGGTTGGGCAACTCCAAGGGTGCGTTTGGTTCAAGTAATCATACATAACCTTGGTTATGTGATTACCAGGGAATAAAACATAACCTTGGAATAAAGTATAACCTTAGATAAAAACCTTGTTTGGTTGGAGGTTTTAATATATAACTTAGTTTAACATTTTACTAAATTATCCTTTGTCTTTGCTCAATCAATTCGATGACGACGACAGAAATATTAATGACGTCGGCAGCGATCTGCCATCGGCAATGCCCGACCGACCGACGGTGGCGGTGACCAACCAGCGACCGACCGACGATAGTGGTGACCGGTGGCGACGATGATGGTCGACCGATCGGCGGCGACAACGATGATTGGTCGACCGACAACGACAACGATGGGCGATCGATTGGCGGCGACGGCCGCCATCGCCCGCCGATCGGCGATGGGCGACGGTGGAGGTGATCGGGCGACGACGGGCGGCGGCGATGGGCGGTGGCGGCGACAGGCGGTGGCGATGGTGGCGACGGTGGCGGCGGCAGCGGCGAAGCGATGCGCGGCGGCGGCGGCGGCGACGACGATGCGGCGCGGTGGCGGCTAGTGATGGCGCGATGATGGGCGCGGTGGTGGCGGTGAGCAGCGGGTGGCGGCGGCGGCAGCGAGGCAGGCGGCGACGGCGCGGCGGGACGGCGGCGGCGGTGGCTCGCGACGGCGCGGCGGCGGCGGCTGCGACTGGGCGGCGGCGGTGGCTCGCGACGGCGGTGGCTGCGGCGAAGCGGCGGCGGTGGCGGCGGCGAAGCGGCGGCGGTGGCGATGGCGGCGGCAGCGACGGCGGCGAAGTTTTGACAAATTGTCATTTAATATATTGCTAGGGGTAATATTGGAAAAAAGTTTCCTTAACCCCGGAATCAACAAAAACTTTAGTTCTCCAAGGTTTTCCGATTCCCCCTAAAAAGGTTTTTGTTCATAACCAGGTAATGAACAATTACCAGGTAATTATTTATAACCTAAACCAAACAAAGTTTTTGTTGATAACCTAACAAGGTTATCAACAAAAACCCCCAACAAAACGCACCCCAAAAGTTATCCACGAAAAACCCTTAATCCATGTTTTTATAGAGAACACATTCTCCTAACGGTTATTGGTTCATAACCAAAATCGGTTAACCCGTTCCAATAACTTTAGTTAAAATAAACCAAACTGCATTGGTCTATTTAAAGTTAAAACGAACCGAACCAACTTTTGATTCATTTGTTTAAAACAAACCAAATCCCTTTGGTTTATTCTCCACCATTGGATTAGAACCAAACCAATTTGGTTCATCCATCATGTCTTCATAAGAAATGGCCCATTCACGCTTCCATTGCGACTGAAATGATTTCATGCTCGATCCTTGTTTGGTCCAACCAAACCTAGTTTCTCTCGGTCTAAGAATCTCATTCTCATGCTCGTTTTAAATCCTTCGGATTACGCTTGTTGTGCGTGTGACCAAATAGGTTCTCGGTTTATGTTAGCCATCTATAATTAACCATTAATTATAGAATGATCATGAGTGGCACCTAGTAGTACATCATGATCCCCAAATAATCGAAATGATCAACGGTTGATCCAGAACTATTTCTGAAACCCTTCAGCAGCTACAATGAATCATGCTTCATTCCTTTCACTCATCTTATCCCCACTTGGTTCAGGACATGGTCTATAGTGTCAGTCCCCACTAGGCTGACTACGTCACACCTAGCCCAAGTATCATTTCCTCGTCCTACGGATTCTAGTTACTGCACATGTATCGAAGAGTACCTTACTCTAAACATGTAATGCTTTGGCCAAAGACTTTAGTAACAATCCGACGAGAGGCCATGGGTATACATCTCCTCGCAAGGAGTGGTGAATCCTTTATAGGCTATTCAAACACCTTGATCACTTGACTTATACCCAATCATCCCGGGTCCACATCTCCTTAGAGATGTTTGCTTAAGATGTCAAAGCATAAGTCTCCATGATCAAGATGATTTGAATACCGCAAGTCAAAGGAACATCGCACTTAAGCCACAGTAAGAACTTCATTGACATATCTATATATGCAGAGAACCATATGAAGTCTTACGGCTGGTCACTCCAATGAACTAGTTACCATAACTAGCATCCACGATAAACTCCGGACATCACTATGTCTCCAGCCAGTGAGAATCAGCTGCTTGGATACACCAAGGAGTATACCTCGTGCTAGTCTCGACAGAATTGATGGTGTCCAAATCCATCAATTCATCGACTAGGGATAATTCCGATACATCACAATTACACATGTAGAGATACTCACTAGTTGTGATCGATCCAATCAATTCTCGATGTTGTGAATCGTATCGTGGACATTCAAAAATGTGTTTAAGATCCAATCAAATACATTAAACATGTATACTCAAATAGTGAATCTTCATTTATCATATAAATGGTTCATACATAAGGCGATTGCCTTAGGACATCTCTCATATATTACTAACAGACTCTACCATGGAAGCTGAGTATGTAGCAGCCTCTGAGGCAGCTAAGGAAGCTGTATGACACAGGAACTTCTTGATGGACTTGGATGTGATTCCTGGTTTGCCCAGAACTATCACAATTTATTGTGATAATACAGGGATCTGTGTAAACTCGAAGGAACCATTGGCCTATAAGGCAAGTAAACACATAGAGCGCAAGTACCACCTGATATGAGAAATTGTAAAGCGGGTAGAAGTTGATGTCATCTAGATTGCATCAGAGGATGACCTGGTAGATCCTTTCACTAAGGCCCTTCAAGTGAGAGCTTTTAATAGGCATGTGGAGGGAATGATAATCAGATGTATGGCAGTAGCAGTATGAGGACAACATAGTCTTTTAGTATAAGTGTGAGATTATTGGGATGTATGCTGAAAAGTCTATATTTTGTATGAACATCTTTATTTTTGAAATAAGAATCACATGATCATTGTTTGCATATTTATGGTTATGCATATTGTCGATACATTACACTATAGATAACATGGTGTGTAGTGTCACACAGAGATCTTGTTATCAGTTCCTTGTAGAGTATAAGTAGAGGCTCACAACCGAGATGGTTTTGGACAAACCATTGGTATGGTTGTAGTGTGATTTGGTATTGGTTTGTCTTGAACAAAAAATTATACTAGTACACTTTGTGTGTATTGAGCAAGTGAAAATAGAGTGATTGATTTATTCATCGACAACATAATTGAATGCTAACCTAAGATATTATGGTGTACATGCTCTTAATCCATATAATAATGGGCACATGTACTTAGTATTTATTTCTTTAATTTAACAATCGAGATTTATAGATTAAACCGATAGGCTCTTAAGTTGGGAAATGATATTATTTACATTGTGCGTTGATTAAAGGAAAACCGTGTCCTATATATTAGGATGATGATATCCTTGAGGAGCTCATAAGGTTCATCATAAACCTGCAGTGGACTTGGTCGGCATGATTGTTGTTTAGGCACCAAGAGTGTGTGTTCGAACATGGATATTAAGTAACATGTGATGTGGAAGAAATAAAAATAATAAATCTACATTTATTACAAAACACACATCCCGCATGCATAGTACAACATGTGTAGACATATACAGTAAATTTAAATTTTGCAATAAAAGGAAATTTACATCATTATACCTATCTCGTATCACGTGTAGCGGGAATGGCATCAACCAATGGATTTAAGATCGCTAGAATCGTCTCTATCCATATCAACAGCGAGTATCTTGGGATGACTTCACAAAGTCAATCACGAGCTTCATCTTCGTGTGGTTACTGCCTCGTGTTGAAGGCGGCGTGATCGAGAGAGGATCACGATCGAATCCAAATTCGGATCCAAGCGAGTCCTCAAAACTCTTCGCTTCTAGAGGTATTCGTCAACCATTTGGCGAATCATTTATCCTCCACCTCAGAGGATTACGGAGATCAAATCCCGCAAGGCTACCACTGCAGCTCATAACATCGTACAAGCGATGCTCCAATGAGAGGGAACAGGCTGTCCAACTGGACAGCTTTGGTAGAGACCTTGCGCCCGGCCAAATAAGAAAGCAACTTGCTCACCGGCGGAGGCAAGGAAGATCACGAGCTCCTCCGCAGCTTCACCGGCACCGACAATGGGAGAAGGCGAGCCTGGTCACTGGGTTGGAGCTTCAAGGTGGGCAGCGGCAAGGAGGAGGGTTGGCACCGAAATCTCCAAGGGGAGGTGGGCGGCAACTCTTAGGTTAGTCTTTTGGATTAGGGTTTAAGCCCTCTTTTATTGGATCATAACCATAAGGCCCGTTAACCCGCTCCATTAATATAAGTTAAAATAGACCAAACCATGATGGTTTATTTTAAGTTAAAACGAACCGAACCAACTTATGGTTCACTCGTTTAAAATAAACCAAACCCTTTGGTTTATTCTCCTCCATTGGATTAGAACCAAACCATTTTGGTTCATCCATTATGTCTTCATAAGACACGGCCCATCCACGCATTGCATGAAAGCGATTTCATGCTCGCTTCTTGTTTGGTGACAAAACCTAGTTTCTCTCGATCGAGAATCTCATTCTCAAGCTCGTTTAAATCCTCGTTCGCTGCGTTCGTGTGACCAAATAGGTTCTCGATTTATGTTGGTCGTCTATAATTAACCATTAATTATAGAACGATCATGAGTGGCACCTAGTAGTACATCATGATCCCCAATTAACCGAAAAGATCAACGGTTGATCCAGAACTATTTCTGAAACCCTTCAGCAGCTCGAATGAATCGTGCCCCATTCTCTTCACTCATCTTATACCCACTTGGTTCAGGACATGGTCTATAGTGTCAGTCCCCACTAGGCTGACTATGTTACACCTAGCCCAAGTATCATTTCCTCGTCCTACGGATTCTAGTTACTGCACATGTATCGGAGAGTACCTTACTCTAAACATGTAATGCTTTGGCCAAAGACTTTAGTAATAATCCAACGAGAGGCCATGGGTATACATCTCCTCGCAAGGAGTGGTGAATCCTTTATAGGCTATTCAAACACCTTCGATCACTTCGACTTATACCCAACATTGGAATGTATCAAAAGCCTAGCTCTTTTTGTATGAACATTTTATTTTGGAATAAGAATCACATGATCATTGTTTGCACTTTATATATTTATTATATGTATGTGCATATTGTTTAATATTTTACATTGTAGATAACATGGTGCTTGGTGTGGCACAGAATATCATGTTATCAGTCCCTTGTAAAATATAAGTAAGGGGCTCACAACTAAGATGGTTTTGGACAAACCATTGGCATGGTTGTAGTGTAGCTTGGTATTGTTTTGTCTTGAACATAGAGCTACACTAGTACACTTAGGTGTATTGAGCAGGACTGACATAGAGGTGATTCAATTAATTGCTGACTACATAATTGAATCGGACCTCGGATATTATGTTGTACATGCTCTTAATCCCGATATAATAATGGGCACATATACTTAGTATTTATTTCTTTGATTTACCAGAGGGTGAGATTTAGATGGATTAAATCAATATGCCCGGTAAGTTGGGAAATGATATTATTTACATGGTGTGCCGTTGATTATAGGAGGAAACCGTGTCCTATATACTAGGTTGATTATGTCCCCTTGAGGAGCTCATAAGGTTCATCATGTAAACCCAGCTGGTTGACTTAGTCAACATGATGATAAGGTTGAGTGGTACTACTCGAGGAGTTAGATGTTAATTAATTGATGGTCAGTAAATCAATTAATTGACGGACATTCGATATCTTAAACACGGGGAGATGAATGTACAAATAATATATGGAGCCCATATTAATTTATGGGGGTTGGTGAGGTAGTTCAATGATGATCCTCTAGTGGAATGGAACATCATTGATGGATCAAGTTTGTGTGGTTCCGATCCATCGGGTTGCCAAGATCCAACTCCTCCTTATGGTCCCTATCGTAGCCTAATATAATCCTCATGAAGTCTAGATCCAAGAATGTAAAACAAAACTCTAGAACCAACGGTTGGGATTAAATCCCTAGATCCGATGTATACTCAAATAGTGAATCTTCATTTATCATATAAATGGTTTAAGCATAAGGCGATTACCCTAGGACATCTGTCATATATTACTAACAGACTCTACCATGGAAGATGAGTATGTGGCAGCCTCTAAGGTAGCCAAAGAAGTTGTATGGCTCAAGAACTTCTTGATGGACTTGGATGTGATTCCTAGTTTGCCCAGAACTATCACAATTTATTGTGATAACAGGGATGCAGTTGCAAACTCGAAGGAACCATTGGCCCATAAGGCAAGTAAACTCATAGTGCGCAAGTACCACCTGATATGAGAAATTGTAAAGTGGGTAGAAGTTGATGTCATCTAGATTGCATCAGAGGATGACCTGGTAGATCCTTTCACTAAGGCCCTTCAAGTGAGAGCTTTTAATAGGCATGTGGAGGGAATGAGAATCAGATGTATGGCAGTAGCAGTATGAGGATAACATAGTCTTTTAGTATAAGTGGGAGATTGTTGGGATGTATACTGAAAAGTCTATATTTGTATGAACATCTTTATTTTTGAAATAAGAATCACATGACCATTGTTTGTATATTTATTGTTATGCATATTGTCCGATACATTACACTGTAGATAACATTGTGTGTAGTGTCACACGGGAGATCATGTTATCAGTTCCTTGTAGAGTATAAGTAGAGGCTCATGGCAGATGGTTTTGGACAAACTATTGGTATGGTTGTAGTGTGATTTAGTATTAGTTTGTCTTGAACATAAAATTATACTAGTACACTTTGTGTGTATTGAGCAAGACCGACATAGAGGTGATTTGATTTATTGCTGACAACATAATTGAATCGAACCTCGGGTATTATGGTGTGCATGCTCTTAATCCTGATATAATAATGGGCACATGTACTTAGTATTTATTTCTTTGATTTAACAATGGGCGAGATTTATAGATTAAATAGATAGGCTCGGTAAGTTGGGAAATGATATTATTTACTTTGTGTGTCGTTGATTAAAGGAGGAAACCATGTCCTATATATTAGGATGATGATATCCTCTTACGGAGCTCATAAGATTCATCATGTAAACCCTGCAGGTGGACTTGGTCCGGCATGATTGTTGGAGTTTCGCGAGTGTGTGTTCGAACATGTTTCGTAAACATGTGCACAACGGAAGAAATAAAAATAATAAATCTACATTTATTAGAACACACACATCACACGCATGCATAGTACAACATGTGTAGACATAACCGTAAATTTAAATTTTGCAATAAAAGGAAATTTAACTACGTATACCTTTCGTATCACGTGTAGCGGGAACGGCATCAACCGGAACGATCCTCGCTAGAATCATCTCTATCCGTATCCACGCCGAGTATCTTCGGGATGACTTCACAAAGTCATGAGCTTTGTCTTCGTACGGGTTACTAGCCTCGTGTTGAAGACGACGTGATCGAGAGAGGATCACGATTCGAATCCAAATTCGGATCCAAAAATGAGTCCTCAAAACTCGCTTCTCCGGAGAGGTATTCGTCAACCGTTTGACGAATCATTCGTCCTCCACCTCAGAGGATTACCGGAGATCAAATCCCCGGCAAGGCTACCGCTGTCGGAGCTCTTAACGTCATCCAAATGATGCTCCGACGAGAGGGAAACAGGCTGTCTAGAAAACTGGATAGCATTGGTGGAGACCTTGCACTGGCCAAATAAGGAAAGTGACTTGCTCACCTTGTCGCCGGAGGCAAGGAAGATCACCAGAGCTCCTCCGGCAGCAGCTCGGCTCGATGGGGAGAGGAGGCAGACTAGTCGCCGGTTGGAGCTTCAAGGTGGGCGGCGGCAAGGAGGAAGGTTGGCACCGAAATCTCCAAGTGGAGGTGGGCGGCAACTCTTAGGTTAGTCTTTTGGATTAGGGTTGAATCCCTCTTTTATAGAGAACTAATTCTCTTAATGGTTATTGGATCATAACCATAAGGCCCGTTAACCCACTCCATTAATATAAGTTAAAATAGACCAAACCATGATTGTTTATTTTAAGTTAAAATGAACCGAACCAACTTTTGGTTCATTCGTTTAAAATAAACCAAACCCTTTGGTTTATTCTTTTCCATTGGATTAGAACCAAACCATTTTGGTTCATCCATTATGTCTTTATAAGACACGGCCCATCCACGCTTCCATTGTGACTGAAACGATTTCATGCTCGCTTCTTGTTTGGTCCAACCAAACCTAGTTTCTCTCGGTCTGAGAATCCCATTCTCAAGCTCATTTTAAATCCTTCGGATTACGCTCGTTGTGCGTGTGACCAAATAGGTTCTCGATTTATGTTGGCTGTCTATAATTAACCATTAATTATAGAACCATCATGAGTGGCACCTAGTAGTACATCATGATCCCCAATTAACCGAAAAGATCAACGGTTGATCCATAACTATTTCTGAAACCCTTCAGCAGCTCGAATGAATCGTGCCCCATTCTCTTCACTCATCTTATACCCAATTGGTTCAGGACATGGTCTATAGTGTCAGTCCCCACTAGGCTGACTAAGTCACACCTAGCCCAAGTATCATTTCCTCGTCCTACGGATTCTAGTTACTGCACATGTATCGAAGAGTACCTTACTCTAAACATGTAATGCTTTAGCCAAAGACTTTAGTAATAATCCAACGAGAGGCCATGGGTATACATCTCCTCGCAAGGAGTGGTGAATCCTTTATAGGCTATTCAAACACCTTCGATCACTTCGACTTATACCCAATCTGTTGGAATGTATACTGAAAGTCTAGCTCTTTTTGTATGAACATTTTATTTTGGAATAAGAATCACATGATCATTGTTTGCACTTTATATATTTTTTATATGTGTGTGCATATTGTCTAATATTTTACATTGTAGATAACATGGTGTTTGGTGTGGCACAGAAGATCATATTATCAGTCTCTTGTAAAATATAAGTAGAGGCTCACAACCAAGATGGTTTTGGACAAACCATTGGCATGGTTGTAGTGTAGCTTGGTATTGTTTTGTCTTGAACATAGAGTTACACTAGTACACTTAGGTGTATTGAGCAGGACCGACATAGAGGTGATTCAATTAATTGCTGACTACATAATTGAATCGGACCTCGGATATTATGTTGTACATGCTCTTAATCCCGATATAATAACGGGCACATGTACTTAGTATTTATTTCTTTGATTTACCAGAGGGTGAGATTTAGATGGATTAAATCAATATGCCTGGTAAGTTGGGAAATGATATTATTTACATGGTGTGCCGTTGATTATAGGAGGAAACCGTGTCCTATAAACTAGGTTGATGATGTCCCCTTGAGGAGCTCATAAGGTTCATCATGTAAACCCAGCTGGTTGACTTAGTCAACATGATGATAAGGTTGAGTGGTACTACTCGAGGAATTAGATGTTAATTAATTGATGGTCAGTAAATCAATTAATTGACGGACATTCGATATCTTAAACACGGGGAGATGAATGTACAAATAATATATGGAGCCCATATTAATTTATGGGGGTTGGTGAGGTAGTTCAATGATGATCCTCTAGTGGAATGGAACATCATTGATGGATCAAGTTTGTGTGGTTCCGATCCATCGGGTGGCCAAGATCCAACTCCTCCTTATGGTCCCTATCGTAGCCTAATATAATCCTCATGAAGTCTAGATCCAAGGATGTAAAACAAAACTCTAGAACCAACGGTTGGGATTAAATCCCTAGATCCGATGGTTGGGATGAAACCCTAGAACCAACGGTTGGGATTAAATCCCTAGATCCGATGGTTAGGATGAAACCCTAGAATCGACGGTTGGGATTAAATCCCTAGATCCGACGGTTGGGATGAAACCCTAGATCTGATGGTTGGGATGAAACCCTAGATCCGACGGTTGGGATGAAATCCTAGATCCGACGGTTGGGATGAAACCCTAGATCCGACGTTTGGGATAAAACCCTAGATCCGACGGTGGAGATTAAATCCCTAGATCCGACGGTGGAGATTAAAGGAGGCTTAAGCCCAATTCTATAAATAGAGGGCTTAGGTTGGGTGGCAATGGTTCATTTGGATTAGGTTTTGCCTCTCAAGTGCTTTAGGCGGGTTGAAAGGTTTTGGGCGGCAAATTAGAAGGAGATTAGGTTTCTCCTTCGTCCTTGTGCCGCGCCACCTTCCTTCCTAGCTTGAGCAATACGTAATCGCTCTTTTTCTCCTAGGTGGCCGGCGGTTCTCCAACTCCTTGGTGGCTGGTGCTTCTCCAACCTCTAGGTGCCCGGCGGCAACATTGCAACAAGTTGGTCGGCGCTCATCCATTCACTCCTTGGCCGGCGGTTACATCGAGCTCTTTTGATTGGTGGCCGGTTCTAGAAAGGCGGAGTTTTTGTTCTTGTTCTTCTCTGTGTTTGCAGCGAACAAGGAAGGGAAGAACGCGATCTAGAAGGCTTTTACTCGTGGAGGATCTTCGCCCACACGTCGTCCACGAGGAGGATAGGACATACGGTAGAAGATCATAAGGTATAAAAGTTTTACAACTTTATATTCTGATCTTAGCATGTTCTTTTATGTGTTGATTATACAAGTGTGTGTAGCTATATATTTTGTATAATCATGGACCCCGAAGACAAACACAAAAACCGGCGATCCGTCCGTCGTCTCTTCCGCGGCTAACCAACTAGAAGAGTTGTGTTGCTTGAACAACTAGTTTGTTCAAGCGATCACTCAAGTTATTAGCACGACGATGAATAGATTGTGTTTAGGAAACTCATCCCATCCGGATTAGTTCTTTCATTAGTGAAAATTTTAATCCGGGGACATGGGAGCCAATGAGCCTCCGAAGCAACTCCCTTCAAGTAGTATCAGAGAACGGTTTCCGGTTTTGTGTGTTTTGGATTCGGTTACTTTCATGCACATATCATATATTGAGTATGCCGGATAATAGTAGGATGTGCGTAGGCTAACTTTTTGGTTGCAGGCATAAGATCCGACTATTATGGCTATTTGGTTGTATGTGATTGTTTTGTGTGTGATTGTATGTATATTATTTGAATCCTCGGGGTTGACGAGGCTAGATTAGTATTTAATTTTTGTAATTAAATATGGCATTGTTTAGCTGCTCATTTTAGTTTACTTTCGATCTAGATTATTTGTACACTCCTTCATGGAGTATAGGATAGATGGATGTAAATTAAAATGATATATCTCGGCTCGGATCTCTTTGGTGACTTGCGCACGGGAAAAGGTGGAGCGGACGAGGTGGCGACACGACGGGATGCGTATTGGAGAATAATGCCATAATAGTTGGAAAAATTTTGTTTTTTCCATATTTATTGCTTATTTGTTTTATATGCATGTTGTGTATGCTTGAAAATTCCTCATTGTCAATTTACTAAGTCGAGAGGGACATTTTAATTAATTCCCGCGGCCTCCATTACAATTTGACGTGTGATGCAATAAACTTGCGCGTTGGCTCTGAGTGCCTTCCTCCCCATCGGATGGGTTTGTTTGTGGATCACTAGGTCAAATAATGGTTATAGGAAATTATTTAGGAGCATGTGTACTTCCCCATCGGTAAGGCACATAATCCGAAATAATTCCCTTAGTATCGTGTAATGGTGCACACTTAGATGCAAATAAAAAGTATCCTCCCCATCGGAGTCACTGCTTTTATTTGTAGGGCTAAAGAGGAACCAACTATTAATTTTATTTGTCAAAAAGTAAGGTTGACAAGATAATAAAATTAATGGGTAAAACCTCCTCTTACAAATGTAGAATTCGTATACGTCCACACTATCATGGCATGCGATATTCTAGGTGTTTTGAGGTGTTGGTTGTGTTGTCAATGTGCTATTCCTCGGAGGCTCATTGGCTCTCATGTCCCCGGATCAAAATTTTCACTAATGAATCCTAATCCGGATGGGATGAGTTTCCAAAGCACAACCAATTCGTCGTCGTGCTAACGACTCGAGCAATCGCTTGAACAAACTAGTTGTTCAAGCAACCAAGCTCTTCTAGTCGGTTAGCCACGGAAGAGACGACGGACGGATCGCCGATTTTTTGTGTTTCTTATCGGGGTCCATGATTATACAAATACATACAAATGTAAACTAGTATAATCAACATATACTAACATAAAGAACATAAGCTAGCATATCTTATAAGAACATGCAAAGAACAATAATAAAAGTTGTGAAACTTTTATACCTCTTGATCTTCTATCGTATGTCCTAACCTCCTTGTAGACTTCGTGTGGGCGAAGATCCTCCACAAGTTGAAGCTTCATAGATCTTCTTCAATCCAAAGAAAGAAGAACTCTCTTTCCCTTCTTGCTTGAGCCAACCACCAATTCATAAAAGGATTGATGCCGCCGGCCCCAAGAATAGAGAGAACATAATGGAAACAACCAAGGAACCGAACTAGGGACAAACCCTAGCTTCTTGTGCCACCGGCCAAGATGGAGTAAAGAGGAGAAAGGGAATATGTTGGGCACCGGCCACGGTGGAGGGAATAGAAAAAGGAGCCGGCCACAACCTAGGAAGAGGAAGAGCTCCTCTCCTATAGTTGCCGCCCAACTTCCTTGCAATCCCTAGCCGCCCAACCATAGGAGCCAAACCCTAATTAGGGTTTCCTCCTTTGGTCTTCTTGCCGCCCAACCAAGGTGGAAGGAGCAGATCTAAACCGGCCAGCTTTCCTAGGAAGAAGAAGAACTCTTCCACAAGATGCCGCCTACCCTCCTTCCAAACCTTGGCCGCCCAACCCTAAAGGAGCCAAACCCTAATTAGGGTTTCCTCCTTAGGGTTGCTTGCCGCCCAAGCCATCCAACTCCATCAACTATGCGCCAGCCATGGAAGAGGGGATAGAAGAATAGAATGTGGACCAACCAAGGTAGAAGGGTAGAAGGAAGGGACCGGCCATGCCTTAGGGAGAAGAAGAAACTCTTCTTCCTCTTGTTGCCGCCCCATGCCTTTCTCCCAAACCCTAGCCGCCCAAAAGATTCTAAACCAACTAGGGTTCCTAGCCCCCAAAGGAAGCAAACCCTAATCCCCTAAACCATCCATCATCAATTACCTTTGCCGCCCACCTTAAGCCTATATATATATAGAGTTAGGTTTAGGCCTTGGTTTAATCTCCACCGTCGGTTCTAGGGTTTTAATCCCAACCGTCGAATCTAGAGATTTAATCTCAACCGTCCGTTCTAGGGTTTTAATCCTAACCATCGGATCTAGAGATTTAATCTCAACCGTCGGTTCTAGGGTTTTAATCCCAACCGTCGGATCTAGAGATTTAATCTCAACCGTCGGTTCTAGGGTTTTAATCCTAACCATCGGATCTAGAGATTTAATCTCAACCGTCGGTTCTAGGGATTTAATCCCAACCGTCGGATTTAATCTAGACTTTATGAGGTTTATATTAGGCTACGATAGGGACCATGAGGAGGAGTTGGGTCTTGGCCACCCGATGGATCGGAACCACACAAACTTGATCCATCAATGATGTTCCATTCCACTAGAGGATCATCATCGAACTACCTCACCAACCCCCATAAATTAATATGGGCTCCATATATTATTTATACATCCATCTCCCCGTGTTTAAGATATCGAATGTCCGTCAATTAATTGATTTATTGACCATCAATTAATTAACATCTAACTCCTCGAGTAGTACCACTCAACCTTATCATCATGTTGACTAAGTCAACCTACAGGGTTTACATGATGAACCTTATGAGCTCCTCAAGGGGACATCATCAACCTAATACATAGGACACGGTTTCCTCCTATAATCAACGACACACCATGTAAATAATATCATTTCCCAACTTACCGGGCATATTGATTTAATCCACAGAAATCTCACCCTCTAGTAAATCAAAGAAATAAATATTAAGTACATGTGCCCGTTATTATATCGGGATTAAGAGCATGTACAACATAATATCCGAGGTCCGATTCAATTATGTAGTCAGCAATAAATTGAATCACCTCTATGTCGATCCTGCTCAATACACCTAAGTGTACTAGTGTAACTTTATGTTCAAGACAAAACAATACCAAGCTACACTACAACCATGCCAATGGTTTGTCCAAAACCATCTTGGTTGTGAGCCTCTACTTATATTCTACAAGGGACTGATAACATGATCTTCTGTGCCACACCCAAGCACCATGTTATCTACAATATAAAGTATTAGACAATTTTGTATAATCATAAAAATATGCAAACAATGATCATGTGATTCTTATTTCAAAATAAAGATGTTCATACAAAAGAGCTAGGCTTTCAGTATACATCCCAACAGGTTGATTTCGGAATTTTATTGCTTTGAGGAATCAATAATATTTGAAATCTAATGTTTTGATCATTGTGATTTTTAGGTTTTTCAAATGGCTTTCAACCCACTTGTTGTGATATTAAAAGAAAATAAACTTACTGGACCAAACTTTATTGATTGGAAAAGAAATCTGGATATTGTCTTAACTGCGGAGGAGTACAAATTTGTACTCTTCGAGGTCTGTCCTCCTAAGCCCACTGATGACTCTGATGAAAAGGAGAAAGAACGTTATAAGAAATGGATCAAGGCAAATGAGATGGCGCGGTGTTACATTTTGGCATCTATGTCAAATTTGTTGCAACATCAGCATCAGGCCATGGCCACAGCTTATGACATGATGTTCAATCTCAAGGAACTTATCGGACATCAGAGTAGGGCGGCTAGACAGGAGGCAATGAGAAACTTGATGACGACCACCATGGTCGAGGGAACACCCGTTAGAGATCATGTTCTCAAGATGATGCCTCATCTTAATGAGATGGAAGTCCTCGGAACTGAGATTGATGGGGAAACCCAGGTCGATATCATTCTCCAGTCTCTGCCTAGGAGTTTTGAGCAGTTCCGCCTCAACTATAACATGAACAAGAGGTTGTATTCGTTGGCGGAGCTTAGAACTCGGTGTGGCAGAGGGCTTTTCATCAAAGTGCTCAAGCCATGGTCGCTCAGAAGGTTTCTTCCTCTAAACCAAAAGGTAAGAAGAAGAAGAAGCAAGGTGGAGCGAAGAAAGTGGCAGTGGGACCTCAGGCAGGAGTGAAGAAGCCGAAAGGCAAGTGCTTCACTTGCTGATATCGATATTCAAGGAAAGAACAAAGGTATATCTTCTTGTTTAGTTGTTGAAACATGTTTAGCCGTGTTATCTACTAGTGCCTGGTGTGTAGATACAGGAGCCACTGATCATGTCTGCAATACTTTGCAGGGGTTCCAGGAAATCTGACGACTAGCTGAGGGAGAGATTACCGTCTTCATGGGCAATGCTTCAAAGGTGGCGGCTATTGCAGTGGGAGACGTTTATTTATCTTTTGATAGGAATAAAGTTTTGGTTTTGAGAAATTGTCTTTATGTACCTACTTTTAGAAAGAATTTAATTTTAGTTTCTAAATTGTTTATGGATGGATATTCTGTTTCTTTTAATGACAAAGTGGTTATAAAAAGGAATAGGGAGATTATCTGTTCTGGTACATTGGTTGGAAATTTATATACTCTTGAACCGAAAACTCCCACGATGCATATAGAAGTCAATAACTCATCTTCTAAGTCTAATAAGAGAAAAGAACCTTCGCAAATGAACCAGACATATCTTTGGCATCTAAGGCTTGGTCATATTAACCTAAGGAGAATTCAAAGGTTGATAGCTGATAGACCTTTGGGTTCATTAGTGTTGGAGGATCTCCCAACCTGCGAATCTTGCTTGGAAGGTAAAATGACCAAGAGACCTTTCAAGGCAAAGGGGTATAAAGCCAAAGATGTGTTATAATTGGTTCATTCTGATTTGTGCGGTCCTATGTCTATCCAGGCAAGAGGTGGTTTTGAATATTTCGTCTCTTTTATAGACGATTATTCAAGATATGGATACATTTACTTGATGCGCCGCAAGTCTGAATGCTTTGACAGGTTCAAAGAATTCAAGGCTGATGTGGAGAACCATCAAGGTAAAAGTATCAAGACATTGCGATCTGATCGTTGTGGCGAGTACCTCTTGGGAGAGTTTAGGAGTTACTTATCAGAGGCTGGGATTGTTCGGTTTCTGGCACCGCGGCGTGTGTGTGTTCGATCACGTTTCGTAAACATGAACACAGCGGAAGCAAAAAAAATAATAAATCTACATTTATTACACCACAAACAACACACGCATGCATAGTACAACAAGTGTAGACATAACCGTAAATTTAAATTTGCAATAAAAAGAAATTTATCTACGTTATACCTTTCGTATGACGTGTAGCGGGAACGGCATCAACCGGAATGATCCTCGCTAGAATCGTCTCTATCCGTATCCACGCCGAGTTCCTCGGGATGACTTCGCTAAGCCACGAGCTTCGTCTTCGTACGGGTTACTAGCCTCGTGTTGAAGACGACGTGATCGAGAGATGATCACGATCCGAATCCAAATTCGGATCCTAATACGAGTTCTCAAAACTCGCTTCTCCGGAGAAGTATTCGTCAACCAATTGACGAATCCTTCGTCCTCCACCTCAGAGGATTACCGGAGATCGAATCCCCGGTAAGTTATCCGCTGTTGGAGCTCTAACCGTCGTCCAAATGACACTCTGACGAGAGGAGAAGCTGTCCGAAAACTGGACAGCTTGGTGGAGGAGTAGCGCCCGGCCAAAACAAGAAGCCAAGTGCTCACCTTTTCACCGAGGCCTAGGAAGATCACGAGGGTCGCGGAGGATCACCGGCTGAAGCTTGGACGCCAGCAAAGAGCCGGTCGTGCTCAAGGGTTGGCGGCAATGGAGTTGACGCCAACAAGAGGAAGAGGGGTTTTTGATTAAGGCTTAATTATCCATTAAGCCCTCTTTTATAGAGAACTAATTCTCTTAATGGTTATTGGATCATAACCATTAGGCCCGTTAACCCGCTCCATTAAGATAAGTTAAAATAAACCAAACCATGATGGTTTATTTTAAGTTAAAACGAACCGAACCAACTTTTGGTTCATTCGTTTAAAATAAACCAAACCCTTTGGTTTATTCTCCTCCATTGGATTAGAACCAAACAATTTTGGTTCATCCATTACGTCTTCATAAGACTCGGCCCATCCACGCTTCCATTGTGACTGAAACGATTTCATGCTCGCTTTATGTTTGGTCCAACCAAACCTAGTTTCTCTCGGTCTGAGAATCGCATTCTCAAGCTCGTTTTAAATCCTTTGGATTACGCTCGTTGTGCGTGTGACCAAATAGGTTCTCGGTTTATGTTCGCCGTCTATAATTAACCATTAATTATATAACAATCATGAGTGGCACCTAGTAGTACATCATGATCCCCAATTAACCGAAAAGATCAACGGTTGATCCAGAACTATTTCTGAAACCCTTCAGTAGCTCAAATGAATCGTGCCCCATTCCCTTCACTCATCTTATACCCACTTGGTTCAGGACATGGTCTATTGTGTCAGTCCCCACTTCGCTGACTACGTCACACCTAGCCCAAGTGTCATTTCCTCGTCCTACGGATTCTAGTTACTCCACATGTATCGAAGAGTACCTTACTCTAAACATGTAATGCTTTGGCCAAAGACTTTAGTAACAATCCGACGAGAGGCCATGGGTATACATCTCCTCGCAAGGAGTGGTGAATCCTTTATAGGCTATTCAAACACCTTCGATCACTTCGACTTATACCCAATCATCCCGGGTCCACATCTCCTTAGAGATGTTTGCTTAAGATGTCAAAGCATAAGTCTCCATGATCAAGATGACTTGAATACCGCAAGTCTAAGAAACATCGCACTTAAGCCACAGTAAGAACTTCATTGACATATCTATATATGCAGAGAACCATATGAAGTCTTACGGCTGGTCACTCCAATGAACTAGTTACCATAACTAGCATCCACGATTAACTCCGGACATCACAATGTCTCCAGCCAGTGAGAATCAGCTGCTTGGATACACCAAGGAGTATACCTCGTGCTAGTCTCGACATAATTGATGGCATCCAAATCCATCAATTCATCGACTAGGAATAATTCCGATACATCACAATTACACATGTAGAGATACTCACTAGTGGTGATCCAATCACAAATTCTCTCATGCTGTGAATCGTATCGTGGACATTCAGTAAATGAGTTTAAGATCCAATCAAATACATAAAATATGTATACTCAAATAGTGAATCTTCATTTATCATATAAATGGTTCATACATAAGGCGATTGCCTTAGGACAACTCTCATATATTACTAACAGACTCCCACTTGGCCTAATGCCAATCGCTACGGTATCCAATACCATAAGCTCGAACATGACCCTCAAACTTATTTTGAGGTAATGCCTTAGTCAAGGGATCCGCTGAGTTCCTTTCAGTGGGAATTTTCTCGATTTGTATTTCGTTCCTACTGAAGATCTCTCTGATAAGATGATAGCGGCGAAGCACATGTTTGGATCATTGATGAGACCACATCAAGTTCAGAGATGAACTTCTCGATCCAAACCGCTTCCTTTGCTGCTTCCAAAGCTGCAATGTATTCTGCCTTAGTGGCAGAATCCGCTATAGTGTCAAGTTTGGAACCTTTCCAACTTATTGCGCCTCCATTCCAGGTGAATACATACCCAGACAAAGACATGGAATCATCCTTGTCTGTCTGGAGCTGGCATCCGTATACCCACGTATCACCATGTACCCTTCTCCATATATTAGGAACGTATCCTTAGTTCTTCTTAAGTACTTAAGGATCGTCTTAACAGTCACCCAATGATCCAATCCTGGATCAGACTGGTATCTGCTCGTGACACTCAGAGCATACGATACATCGGGCCTCGTACATAACATAGCATACATGATAGATCCTATTGCGGATGCATAGGGAATCTTACTCATGCAAATCCTCTCGTCTTACGTTAATGCGGACACATAGACTTCGAAAGGTGTACCCCATGCCTGATGGGTAAGAAACCTTTCTTGGATTCCGACATGCTAAACCTCTTTAGCACTCGGTCTATATATGTAGACTGCGAAAGACCAAGCAACCATTTCGATCTATCTCTATAGATCTTAATCCCGAGGATGTAGGTTGCTTCTCCCAGGTCTTTCATGGAGAATGTCTTGGATAACCAAACCTTCACTGACTGTAAGATTGAGACATCGTTTCCTATAAGTAATATGTCATCGACATACAATACTAGGAACACGACTGCACTCCCACTAACCTTCTTGTACACACAAGGTTCGTCTAGATTTTGTGAGAAATCAAACTTTTTTATTGTCTCATCAAAACGGATATTCCAGCTCCTGGATGCTTGCTTCAATCCATAAATGGACCGTCGCAATTTGCATACCTTGGTTTTATCAACCGATGTGAAACCCTCAGGCTATATCATATACACGTCCTCGAGCAGGTTTCCATTAAGGAAAGCTGTTTTCACATCCATCTGCCATATCTCATAATCATAATGAGCCGCTATGGCCAGGAGCATTCGAATGGATTTAAGCATAGCTACAGGCGAATAGGTTTCGTCATAATCAACACCTTATTTTTGACGATATCCTTTCGCCACCAATCTAGCCTTATAGGTAATCACATTACCATCCATGTCGGTTTTTCTTCTTGAAAACCCACTTGCACCCTATAGGCTTTATCCCTTCAGGTGGGTCAACCAAGTTCCAAACTTGGTTTTCATACATGGAATCCATTTCCGACTTCATGACACCAAGCCACTTATCCCTTTTTGAACTTGTCAGCACTTCTTCATAACTGGTAGGCTCCTCATCATCAATGAGTAACACGTCGTTCGATTCACTTATGAGAAATTCATATCTCTCAGGAATATTGCGTGTTCTACCAGATCTACGAAGATGTGGTGTTACAATAGGTCCAGCCGATTGCTCATCACTATGAGTTGTCGACTGTTGTGCTTCACCAGGTATCTCATCAATGTCTATTTGAGTCTCTCGAGCCTCCTCAAGCTCGACGACACTCCCACTGTTTTCTTGCTAGAGAAACTCTTTCTCTAGAAACACAGCATGCCTTGAAACAAACACCTTTTGTTCCACAGGATGATAGAATTGGTAACCCCTTGTTTCCTTAGGGTATCCAACAAATAGACATTTATCAGACTTAGCATCCAATTTGTCTGATACAGTCCACTTCACATAAGCAGGACAACCCCATATCTTCAAGTAAGATACATGAGGTTTCTTACCATTCCATATCTCATATGGATTAGTTGAGACTACCTTGGTAGGCATTCTGTTTAACAAGTAAACAGCTGTCTGAAGTGCATAGCCCCAAAAGGACTTGGGAAGAGTAGCATGATTCATCATTGACCTGACCATGTCCAACAAGGTCTGGTTACGCCTCTCAGATACACCATTATGTTGTGGTGTATAGGGCGGAGTCCATTGAGACAATAAACCATTGTCTCTTAGGTAATCAAGAAACTCCTGACTCAAGTATTCACCACCTCGATCCGATCAAAGTATTTTAATACTCTTGTCATGTTGTTTCTCTACTTCATTTCTGAACTCTTTGAACCTTTCAAAGGCTTTAGACTTGTGTTTCATCAAGAACACATACCCAAACCGTGAGTGATCATCGGTGAAGGTAATGAAGTAGCTATAGCCTCCTAATGCTTGAGTTGACATAGGTCCACATACATCAGTATGTATTAGACCTAGTAACTCTCCCACTCGTTCACCTTTTCCAGTAAAAGGTAACTTAGTCATCTTGCCTTTTAAGCATGATTTGCATGTATCGTATGAATCCTATTCAAACGATTCCAGAATTCCACATCAACGTAATTCGGATATGTGTTTCTTGCTTATATGGGCAAGACGACAATGCCACATATAGGAGTCTATTTGATTATCCTTTCGAGCACGCGTGTTGCTCACTTCGATATTGAAAATGTCACTGGATACGTCCAACGTATAAATGCCATTACTCAAGGTTCCAGTTACATAAAGTACGCCGTTTAAAGTTATATAACAACAATTGTTACTAAACGTCAAATGGAAACCATTTCTATTTAAACAGGAAATAGAAACAATGTTCTTCATTAGAGAAGGAACAAAATAGCAATTGTCCAGTTCTAAGACTTGTCCACTAGGGAGCTTCAGCAAATAAGTTCCGATGGCGACCGCAGCAACCATTGCTCCATTGCCAACTCGCAAATTTGACTCCCCTCTGACAAGTCTTCTTTTATTCCTTAGCCCCTGTATGTCATTACATATATGTGAGCTACACCCAGTATCCAATACCCAAGTGTCCAAGGAAATAAAATGACAATCAATAACGAAGATACCTGAAGAGGATGGGGCATCGGATGCCTTCTTCTTCTTCATGGACTCAAGATAAATCTTGCAGTTTCTTCGCCAGTGGCCTTCCTTGCCACAGTGATGGCAAGTGCCCTTTTGCGCTGGTTCCGCCTTCTTTGCCTTTTTGTTCTTTTCTTTCTTCTGTTCTTTTGCCTTCCTCTTAGAACCTTTCTTTGAGGAATCAACTAACAGAACCGCCTTCTCCTCATGCTTCACAGAAGGCTCCACAGTCTTCAGCATATTGAGGAGCTCGGGAATGGTGGATTCCAATTTGTTCATCCGATAGTTCATCACAAATTACGAGAAACTCTTGGGCAAACAATGCAGAATTAAGTCAATACTTAACTCATGATCCATCACAAAACCGAGGGTAGCTAGCCGCTCGATGTACCCATTCATCTTTAGCACAAATTGCACTACAGACGAACCTTCTTGCATCTTCGTGGTGAAGAGGAGCCTACAGACCTCGAACCTTTCGGATCTCACTTCCTCATCGAACAACTCATGAAGATGGAAGACCATAGTATTAGCATCCATATGCTCATGCTGCTTTTGCAGCTCAGGTACCATCGCCGCTAGCATGATGCAACTCGCCAGCCCAGAATCTGCCACATGCTTCTGATACACCAACATTTGGTCTGGAGTTGCATCGTCCTTAGGACGGTCAGGAAGAGGCTCTTCAAGGACATATGCAAGCTTTTCCGCCTTGAGAACAATTCTCAGGTTTCTAAGCTAGTCCAGGAAGTTAGGCCCAGTCAGTTTGTTCGAATCCAAAATAGTGCACAAATTCAAAGACGTCATGATCAATTTATTGACCTAGAAATACAAAACGAGCATATATGAGAAAATAATTTTAAAATGCATCAATATACATTTATAAATCCCATTCATTTTTCGAATTTCAAAAACCCCAAAATCACTTTGGGAGATCGTAGGTCCATCTCCGAATGGGCTGATATCCATCATAGTTATGAACAACCTTGGAGAGAGTCCAACAAGCCATTCATAACTACGACGGTAGGTATCATCTATACCTATTGCATATCACGTATATGCAACTATCACAATGTGCTATCAACTAATTGAATGTTCACACATACATTGGGTTGTTAACACATTAACAAGTATGCATCATATGCATAGCACCCAACTTCACCATCCTTTACATCGGCCTTGGAGAGAGTCCAACAAGCCGATGCTCCAGGTTAAAGCCAACCCATTAATCGGGAAATAGTTTTAATATGGTTAGAGCGCATTCAACCAATTAGCCCAGCTTGGAGAGAGTCCAACAACCAAAGCTAACGATTGACCTCTGACTCTTACCATATTAGTATTAAACTATTCCATGGTTTGAACATGTTCGGGTTCGAACCGGGCTTGGAGAGAGTCCAACAACCCAAACAAGAAACGGAACTCTGGTTCTAACCATATTAATGGAAGGTGTAGGCTTTAATATTGTTTAAGGGTTTTTTATGTCTCATCCTCTTTGCAAGCAAATAACTATTATCTACATGGTATGACATACATCTACATGTCACGACACGCATGGCATAATGTTATGCATCTAATGCAATTACATGGCATACAATTATGTCATGTATATATTTCCTTATATGTCATAACTATTTATGGAAATAAAATATGTTTAAGATTTGATTCTCCAAATCAAATCATAATTAAATTAGGAAACAAATTTCCAAATCTAATCACATATTTTATTCATGGAATTATTTGATTAAGGAAAATCTATTTAGGAAACCAATTTCCTAAATCATTAAAACTACTTATGGAATTAAAATATTTAAAGATTTGATTTTCCAAATCAAATCATGATTAAATTAGGAAACAAATTTCCAGAATCTAATCAAATATTTTAATTTATGGAAAATATCAATTTCCATAAATACTTCCAACTTTCCAAAAGTGGAAGATTTCCATAAATACTTCTAGACTTTCCAAAATTGAAAAATTTCCATAAATACTTCTAAATTTCCAAAAATAGAAAATTTCCAGAAATACATTATGACTATCGCAAAACTATTTTTACGATTATGTCGAAACACAACCTGGGCTCTGATACCACTGTTGGGTTTCCGGCACCGCGGCGTGTGTGTGTTCGATCACGTTTCGTAAACATGAACACAGTGGAAGAAAAAAAAAATAATAAATCTACATTTATTGCAACACACACAACACACGCATGCATAGTACAACAAATGTAGACATAACCGTAAATTTAAATTTGCAATAAAAGGAAATTTATCTACGTTATACCTTTCATATGACGTGTAGCGGGAACGACATCAACCGGAACGATCCTCGCTAGAATCGTCTCTATCCGTATCCACGCCGAGTTCCTCGGGATGACTTCGCTAAGCCATGAGCTTCGTCTTCGTAAGGGTTACTAGACTCGTGTTGAAGACGACGTGATCGAGAGATGATCACGATCCGAATCCAAATTCGGATCCAAATACGAGTTCTCAAAACTCGCTTCTCCGGAGAGGTATTCGTCAACCAATTGACGAATCCTTCGTCCTCCACCTCAGAGGATTACCGGAGATCGAATCCCCGATAAGTTATCCGCTGTCGGAGCTCTTGTTGGGGTTGATCCGTGAGGGGAAACTTCGCTTCCCCTTCACCTCGGTTGCTTGACCATGGTGATCCCTTTGATGTCCCTGGATTAAAAATTTAATCTTAGACAAAAGGGATTCCCAAAGCAACCAAGTCATCGTCGTGCTATTCATTTAGAGAGGTCACTTGAACAAACTAGTTGTTCAAGCGACCATTCTCTATTCTACGAGTAGCCGCGGAATAGACGATGTCCGGATCGCCGGTTTTTGTATTTATACTCGGGATCCAAGTATTATTTAGCCTATTTACAGAAATATAACATGCTTATATTTTGAAAAACAAACACAAGCAATGAATAAAAGAGATAGAAGAATAGTTATACCTCTTGGTCTTCTAATGTATGACCCTCCTCCTTTTGGACGTCGTGTGGGCGACGATCCACCAAAAGTCGAAGCTCCTAGATCGCAAAACTTCCTTCCTTGCTTTTCCCAAGCAAGAGGAAGAAGAGAAACAATGTTTTTCTCCTTCAAAAACTCAACCAACAAAGAACTATAGAAGTTCTTGCTGCCGGCCAACTAGAAGGAGAAGAAGATGATGGAAAACTACCAAGACACCAAGGGAAACCCTATATCTTGTTTCCACCACCTAAGGAGAAGAGAGGGGAGTGTTTTTGGGCGTGGCCAAGGGCTGGGAAGGGCTGGAATAGCTGCTGGACGTTGGCCACAAGGCAAGGAAGAAGAAGGAAAACTTGCCTTATTTGGTGCCACCCTTGCTTCCAAACCCTAACCCTAATTCCAATCCTATCTCAACTAGGATTGCCCTATTCTGCCGCCCAAGCCTTGCTCCTCCCTATGATGTTATCCACGACAACTTTCCATGCCCTCCTTTTATAGAGTTAGGGATAAGTCATGAATTAATCTCCTCCATTGGTTCTAGGGATTTAATCTCAACCGTCGGATCTAGAGATTTAATCTCAACCGTCGGATCTTAGAGATTTAATCTCTACCAATGGATCTTAGTGTTTTGTTTCTATCCATTGGATCTAAGCATCTTGAGGTGTTAATGGGCTACATTAGGGACCATGAGGAGGAGTTGGGTCTTGGCCACCCATGGATCAAGCCCACATAAAGTCCGATCCACTAATGATGGTCCAATCCACTAAAGGTCCATCATTGATCTACCTCACCAACCCCCATATGATAATATGGGCTCCATATATTATTTGTACATTTTCTCCCCGTGTTTAAGATCTCGAATGTCCGTCGATTAATTAATTTACTAACCATTAATTAATCAACATCTAACTCCATGAGTAGTACCACTCAACCTTTTCATCATGCCGGACCAAGTCCACCTCCAGGGTTTACATGATGAACCTTATGAGCTCCTCAAGGGGACATCATCATCCTAATATATAGGACACGGTTTCCTCCTATAATCAACGACACACCATATAAATAATATCATCTCCCAACTTACCGAGTCTATCGATTTAATCTATAAATCTCGCCCATTGGTAAATCAAAGAGATGAGTACCAAGTATATGTGCCCGTTATTATATCGGGATTAAGAGCATGTACTAAATAATATCTGAGGTCCGATTCGATTATGTAGTCAGCAATAAATCGAATCACCTGCATGTTTCTGCTCAATACACACAAAGGTGATTCTATGGTCAAGACAAACCAATACCAAATCACACTACAACCATTCCGATGGTTTGTCCAAAGCCATCTCGGTTGTGAGCCTTTACTTATACTTTACAAGGAGCCGATAACATGATCTCCCGTGTGACACCACACACCATGTTATCTACAATGTAACGTATTAGACAATATTGCATAACCATAAAAATATGCAAACAATGATCATGTGATTCTTATTTCAAAATAAAGATGTTCATACAAAAGAGCTAGGCTTTCAAGATACATCCCCATGACTCTAACCGCCGCCCAAACGACGCTCCGACGAGAAGAAGCTGTCGGTAAATCGACTTGGTGGAGGAGTAGGCGCCGGCCAAAACATGGAAGCCAAGTGCTCACCTTTTCACCGAGGCCTAGGAAGATCACCGGAGGGTCGCCGGAGGATCACAGTCAAGACGCCGCAAAGAGCCGTCAGCGGCTCAAGGGTTGGGCGACAATGGAGTTGACGCCAACAAGAGGAAGAGGGGTTGGGCGGCCAAGCTAGGGTTTTGATTAGGGCATAAATATCCATTAAGCCCTCTTTTATAGAGAACTAATTATCTTAATGGTTATTGAATCATAACCATTAGGCCCGTTAACCCGCTCCATTAAGATAAGTTAAAATAAACCAAACCATGATGGTTTATTTTAAGTTAAAACGAACCGAACCAACTTTTGGTTCATTCGTTTAAAATAAACCAAACCCTTTCGTTTATTCTCCTCCATTGGATTAGAACCAAACAATTTTGGTTCATCCATTACGTCTTCATAAGACTCGGCCCATCCACACTTCCATTGCGACTGAAACGATTTCATGCTCGCTTTATGTTTGGTCCAACCAAACCTAGTTTCTCTCGGTCTGAGAATCGCATTCTCAAGCTCATTTTAAATCCTTTGGATTACGCTCGTTGTGCGTGTGACCAAATAGGTTCTCGGTTTATGTTGGCCGTCTATAATTAACCAATAATTATATAACGATCATGAGTGGCACCTAGTAGTACATCATGATCCCCAATTAACCGAAAAGATCAACGGTTGATCCAGAACTATTTCTGAAACCCTTCAGTAGCTCAAATGAATCGTGCCCCATTCCCTTCACTCATCTTATACCCACTTGGTTCAGGACATGGTCTATTGTGTCAGTCCCCACTAGGCTGACTACGTCACACCTAGCCCAAGTGTCATTTCCTCGTCCTACGGATTCTAGTTACTCCACATGTATCGAAGAGTACCTTACTCTAAACATGTAATGCTTTGGCCAAAGACTTTAGTAACAATCCGATGAGAGGCCATGGGTATACATCTCCTCACAAGGAGTGGTGAATCCTTTATAGGCTATTCAAACACCTTCGATCACTTCGACTTATACCCAATCATCCCGGGTCCACATCACCTTAGAGATGTTTGCTTAAGATGTCAAAGCATAAGTCTCCATGATCAAGATGACTTGAATACCGCAAGTCTAAGGAACATCGCACTTAATCCACAGTAAGAACTTCATTGACATATCTATATATGCAGAGAACCATATGAAGTCTTACGGCTGGTCACTCCAATGAACTAGTTACCATAACTAGCATCCACGATAAACTCCGGACATCACAATGTCTCCAGCCAGTGAGAATCAGCTGCTTGGATACACCAAGGAGTATACCTCGTGCTAGTCTCGACAGAATTGATGGCGTCCAAATCCATCAATTCATCGTCTAGGGATAATTCCGATACATCACAATTACACATGTAGAGATACTCACTAGTTGTGATCCAATCACAAATTCTCTCATGCTGTGAATCGTATCGTGGACATTCAGTAAATGAGTTTAAGATCCAATCAAATACATAAAATATGTATACTCAAATAGTGAATCTTCATTTATCATATAAATGGTTCATACATAAGGCGATTGCCTTAGGACATCTCTCATATATTACTAACAGACTCCCACTTGGCCTAATGCCAATCGCTACGGTATCCAATACCATAAGCTCGAACATGACCCTCAAACTTATTTTGAGGTAATGCCTTAGTCAAGGGATCCGCTAAGTTCCTTTCAGTGGGAATTCTCTCGATTTGTATTTCGTTCCTACTGATGATCTCTCTGATAAGATGATAGCGGCGAAGCACATGTTTGGATCATTGATGAGACCACATCAAGTTCAGAGATGAACTTCTCGATCCAAACCGCTTCCTTTGCTGCTTCCAAAGCTGCAATGTATTCTGCCTTAGTGGCAGAATCCGCTATAGTGTCAAGCTTGGAACCTTTCCAACTTATTGCGCCTCCATTCCAGGTGAATACATACCCAGACAAAGACATGGAATCATCCTTGTCCATCTGGAGCTGGCATCCGTATACCCACGTATCACCATGTACCCTTCTCCATATATTAGGAACGTATCCTTAGTTTTTCTTAAGTACTTAAGGATCGTCTTAACAGTCACCCAATGATCCAATCCTGGATCAGACTGGTATCTGCTCGTGACACTCAGAGCATACGATACATCGGGCCTCGTACATAACATAGCATACATGATAGATCCTATTGTGGATGCATAGGGAATCTTACTCATGCAAATCCTCTCATCTTCTATGCGCGGACACATAGACTTCGAAAGGTGTACCCCATGCCAGATGGGTAAGAATCCTTTCTTGGATTCCGACATGCTAAACCTCTTTAGCACTCGGTCTATATATGTAGACTGCGAAAGACCAAGCAACCGTTTCGATCTATCTCTATAGATCTTAATCCCGAGGATGTAGGTTGCTTCTCCCAGGTCTTTCATGGAGAATGTCTTGGATAACCAAACCTTCACTGACTGTAAGATTGAGACATCGTTTCCTATAAGTAATATGTCATCGACATACAACACTAGGAACACGACTGCACTCCCACTAACCTTCTTGTACACACAAGGTTCGTCTGGATTTTGTGAGAAATCAAACTTTTTGATTGTCACATCAAAACGGATATTCCAGCTCCTGGATGCTTGCTTCAATCCATAAATGGACCGTCGCAATTTGCATACCTTGGTTTTATCAACCGATGTGAAACCCTCAGGCTGTATCATATACACGTCCTCGAGCAGGTTTCCATTAAGGAAAGCTGTTTTCACATCCATCTGCCATATCTCATAATCATAATGAGCCGCTATGGCCAGGAGCATCCGAATGGATTTAAGCATAGCTACAGGCGAATAGGTTTTGTCATAATCAACACCTTGTTTTTTACGATATCCTTTCGCCACCAATCTAGCCTTATAGGTAATCACATTACCATCCATGTCGATTTTTCTTCTTTAAAACCCACTTGCACCCTATAGGCTTTATCCCTTCAGGTGGGTCAACCAAGTTCCAAACTTGGTTTTCATACATGGAATCCATTTCCGACTTCATGGCACCAAGCCACTTATCCCTTTCTGAACTTGTCAGCACTTCTTCATAACTGGTAGGCTCCTCATCATCAATGAGTAACACGTCGTTCGATTCACTTACGAGAAATCCATATCTCTCAGGAATATTGCGTGTTCTACCAGATCTACGAAGATGTGGTGTTACAATAGGTCCAGCCAATTGCTCATCACTATGAGTTGTCGGCTGTTGTGCTTCACCAGGTATCTCATCAATGTCTATTTGAGTCTCTCGAGCCTCCTCAAGCTCGACGACACTCCCACTGTTTTCTTGCAAGAGAAACTCTTTCTCTAGAAACACAACATGCCTTGAAACAAACACCTTTTGTTCCACAGGATGATAGAATTGGTAACCCCTTGTTTCCTTAGGGTATCCAACAAATAGACATTTATCAGACTTAGCATCCAATTTGTCTGATACAGTCCGCTTCACATAAGCAGGACAACCCCATATCTTCAAGTAAGATACATGAGGTTTCTTACCATTCCATATCTCATATGGAGTAGTTGAGACTACCTTGGTAGGCATTCTGTTTAACAAGTAAACAGCTGTCTGAATTGCATAGCCCCAAAAGGACTTGGGAAGAGTCGCATGATTCATCATTGACCTGACCATGTCCAACAAGGTCTGGTTACACCTCTCAGATACACCATTATGCTGTGGTATATAGGGCGGAGTCCATTGAGACAATAAACCATTGTCTCTTAGGTAATCAAGAAACTCCTGACTCAAGTATTCACCAACCCGATCCGATCGAAGTATTTTAATACTCTTGTCATGTTGTTTCTCTACTTCATTTCTGAACTCTTTGAACCTTTCAAAGGCTTCAGACTTTGTGTTTCATCAAGAACACATACCCAAACCGTGAGTGATCATCGGTGAAGGTAATGAAGTAGCTATAACCTCCTAATGCTTGAGTTGACATAGGTCCACATACATCAGTATGTATTAGACCTAGTAACTCTCCCACTCGTTCACCTTTTCCAGTAAAAGGTAACTTAGTCATCTTGCCTTTTAAGCATGATTCGCATGTATCGTATGAATCCTATTCAAACGATTCCAGAATTCCACATCGGCGTAATTCGGACATGCGTTTCTTGCTTATATGGCCAAGACGACAATGCCACATATAGGAGTCTATTTGATTATCCTTTCGAGCACGCGTGTTGCTCGCTTCGATATTGAAAAT
Source organism: Wurfbainia villosa (assembly GCA_025175895.1). Classification (NCBI taxonomy): domain Eukaryota; kingdom Viridiplantae; phylum Streptophyta; class Magnoliopsida; order Zingiberales; family Zingiberaceae; genus Wurfbainia; species Wurfbainia villosa. The sequence goes on along the minus strand of CM046009.1, from coordinate 24,063,666 downwards.
GTCCTTTGGATCGCCAGCGTATAAATGCCATTACTCAAGGGTCTAGTTCCATAAAGTACGCCATTTAAAGTTATATAACAACAATTGTTACTAAACGTCAAAAGGAAACCATTTCTATTTAAACAGAAAATAGAAAAAATGTTCTTTATTAGAGAAGGAACATAATAGCAATTGTCCAGTTCTAAGACTAGTCCACTAGGGAGCTTCAGTAAATAAGTTCCGATGGCGACCGCAGCAACCTTTGCTCCATTGCCAACTCGCAAATTTGACTCCCCTCTGACAAGTCTTCTTTTATTCCTTAGCCCCTGTATGTCATTACATATATGTGAGCTACACCCAGTATCCAATACCCAAGTGTCCAAGGAAATAGAATGACAATCAATAACAAAGATACCTAAAGAGGATGGGGCATCGGATGCCTTCTTCTTCTTCATGGACTCAAGATAAATCTTGCAGTTTCTTCGCTTGTGGCCTTCCTTGCCACAGTGATGGCAAGTGCCCTTTTGCACTGGTTCCGCCTTCTTTGCCTTTTTGTTCTTTCCTTTCTTCTGTTCTTTTGCCTTCCTCTTAGAACCTTTCTTTGAGGAATCAACTAACAGAACCGCCTTCTCCTCATGCTTCACAGAAGGCTCCACAGTCTTCAGCATATTGAGGAGCTCGGGAATGGTGGATTCCAATTTGTTCATCCGATAGTTCATCACACATTACGAGAAACTCTTGGGCAAACAATGCAGAATTAAGTCAATACTTAACTCATGATCCATCACAAAACCAAGGGTAGCTAGCTGCTCGATGTACCCGTTCATCTTTAGCACAAACTGCACTACAGACGAACCTTCTTGCATCTTCGTGGTGAAGAGGAGCCTAGAGACCTCGAACCTTTCGGATCTCGCTTGCTCATCGAACAACTCATGAAGATGGAAGACCATAGTATTAGCATCCATATGCTCATGCTGCTTTTGCAGCTCAGGTACCATCGCCGCTAGTATGATGCAACTCGCCAGCTCAGAATCTGCCAAATGCTTCTGATAGACCAACATTTGGTCTGGAGTTGCATCGTCCTTAGGACGGTCAGGAAGAGGCTCTTCAAGGACATATGCAAGCTTTTCTGCCTTGAGAACAATTCTCAGGTTTCTAAGCCAGTCCAGGAAGTTAGGCCCAGTCAGTTTGTTCGAATCCAAAATAGTGCGCAAATTCAAAGACGTCATGATCAATTTATTGACCTAGAAATACAAAACGAGCATATATGAGAAAATGATTTTAAAATGCATCAATATACATTTATAAATCTCATTCATTTTTTGAATTTCAAAATCCCCAAAATCACTTTGGGAGATCGTAGGTCCATCTCCGAATGGGCTGATATCCATCATAGTTATGAACAACCTTATAGAGAGTCCAACAAGCCATTCATAACTACGATGGTAGGTATCGTCTATACCTATTGCATATAACGTATATGCAACTATCACAATGTGCTATCAACTAATTGAATGTTCACACATACATCGGGTTGTTAACACATTAACAAGTATGCATCATATGCATAGCACCAAACTTCACCTCCCTTTACATCGGCCTTGGAGAGAGTCCAACAAGCCGATGCTCCAGGTTAAAGCCAACCCATTAATCGGGAAATAGTTTTAATATGGTTAGAGCACATTCAACCAATTAGCCCAGCTTGGAGAGAGTCCAACAACCAAAGCTAACGATTGACCTCTGACTCTTACCATATTAGTATTAAACTATTCCATGGTTTGAACATGTTCGGGTTCGAGCCGGGCTTGGAGAGAGTCCAACAACCCAAACAAGAAACGCAACTCTGGTTCTAACCATATTAATGGAAGGTGTAGGCCTTAATATTGTTTAAGGGTTTTTTATGTCTCATCCTCTTTGCATGCAAATAACTATTATCTACATGACATGACATACATCTACATGTCACGACACGCATGGTATAATGTTATGCATCTAATGCAATTACATGGCATATAATTATGTGATGTATATATTTCCTTATATGTCATAACTATTTATGGAAATAAAATATGTTTAAGATTTGATTCTCCAAATCAAATCATAATTAAATTAGGAAACAAATTTCCAAATCTAATCACATATTTTATTCATGGAATTATTTGATTAAGGAAAATCTATTTAGGAAACCAATTTCCTAAATCATTAAAACTACTTATGGAATTAAAATATTTAAAGATTTGATTTCCCAAATCAAATCATGATTAAATTAGGAAACAAATTTCCAGAATCTAATCAAATTTTTTAATTTATGGAAAATATCAATTTCCATAAATACTTCCAACTTTCCAAAAGTGGAAGATTTCCATAAATACTTCTAGACTTTCGAAAATTGAAAAATTTCCATAAATACTTCTAAATTTCCAAAATTAGAAAATTTCCAGAAATAGATTATGACTATCGCAAAACTATTTTTACGATTATGTCGAAACACAACCTGGGCTCTGATACCACTGTTGGGTTTCCGGCACCGCGGCGTGTGTGTGTTCGATCACGTTTCGTAAACATGAACACAGCGGAAGCAAAAAAAATAATAAATCTACATTTATTACAACACACACAACACACGCATGCATAGTACAACAAGTGTAGACATAACCGTAAATTTAAATTTGCAATAAAAGGAAATTTATCTACGTTATAGCTTTCGTATGACGTGTAGCGGGAACGACATCAACCGGAACGATCCTCGCTAGAATCGTCTCTATCCATATCCACGCCGAGTTCCTCGGGATGACTTTGCTAAGCCACGAGCTTCGTCTTCGTACGGGTTACTAGCCTCGTGTTGAAGACGACGTGATCGAGAGATGAACACGATCCGAATCCAAATTCGGATCCTAATACGAGTTCTCAAAACTCGCTTCTCCGGAGAGGTATTTGTCAACCAATTGACGAATCCTTCGTCCTCCACCTCAGAGGATTACCGGAGATCGAATCCCTGATAAGTTATCCGCTGTCGGAGCTCTAACCGTCGTCCAAACGACGCTCCAACGAGAGGAGAAGAAGCTGTCCAGAAAACTGGACAGCTTGGTGGAGGAGTAGGCGCCGGCCAAAACAAGGAAGCCAAGTGCTCACCTTTTCACCGAGGCCTAGGAAGATCACCGGAGGGTCGCCGGAGGATCACCGACTGAAGCTTGGACGCCGACAAAGAGCTGGTCGGCGGCTCAAGGGTTGGGCGGCAATGGAGTTGACGCCAACAAGAGGAAGAGGGGTTGGACGGCCAAGCTAGGGTTTTGATTAGGGCTTAATTATCCATTAAGCCCTCTTTTATAGAGAACTAATTCTCTTAATGGTTATTGGATCATAACCATTAGGCCCGTTAACCCGCTCCATTAAGATAAGTTAAAATAAACCAAACAATGATGGTTTATTTTAAGTTAAAACGAACCGAACCAACTTTTGGTTCATTCGTTTAAAATAAACCAAACCCTTTGGTTTATTCTCCTCCATTGGATTAGAACCAAACAATTTTGGTTCATCCATTATGTCTTCATAAGACTCGGCCCATCCACGCTTCCATTGCGACTGAAACGATTTCATGCTCGCTTTATGTTTGGTCCAACCAAACCTAGTTTCTCTCGGTCTGAGAATCTCATTCTCAAGCTCGTTTTAAATCCTTTGGATTACGCTCGTTGTGCGTGTGACCAAATAGGTTCTCAGTTTATGTTGGTCGTCTATAATTAACTATTAATTATAGAACGATCATGAGTGGCACCTAGTAGTACATCATGATCCCCAATTAACTGAAAAGATCAACGGTTGATCCAGAACTATTTCTGAAACCCTTCAGTAGCTCGAATGAATCGTGCCCCATTCCCTTCACTCATCTTATACCCACTTGGTTCAGGACATGGTCTATTGTGTCAGTCCCCACTAGGCTGACTACGTCACACCTAGCCCAAGTGTCATTTCCTCGTCCTACGGATTCTAGTTACTCCACATGTATCGAAGAGTACCTTACTCTAAACATGTAATGCTTTGGCCAAAGACTTTAGTAACAATCCAACGAGAGGCCATGGGTATACATCTCCTCGCAAGGAGTGGTGAATCCTTTATAGGCTATTCAAACACCTTCGATCACTTCGACTTATACCCAATCATCCCGGGTCCACATCTCCTTAGAGATGTTTGCTTAAGATGTCAAAGCATAAGTCTCCATGATCAAGATGACTTGAATACCGCAAGTCTAAGGAACATCGCACTTAAGCCACAGTAAGAACTTCATTGACATATCTATATATGGAGAGAACCATATGAAGTCTTACGGCTGGTCACTCCAATGAACTAGTTACCATAACTAGCATCCACGATTAACTCCGGACATCACAATGTCTCCAGCCAGTGAGAATCAACTGCTTGGATACACCAAGGAGTATACCTCGTGCTAGTCTCGACAGAATTGATGGCGTCCAAATCCATCAATTCATCGACTAGGGATAATTCCGATACATCACAATTACACATGTAGAGATACTCACTAGTTGTGATCTAATCACAAATTCTCTCATGCTGTGAATCGTATCGTGGACATTCAGTAAATGAGTTTAAGATCCAATCAAATACATAAAATATGTATACTCAAATAGTGAATCTTCATTTATTATATAAATAGTTCATACATAAGGCGATTGCCTTAGGACATCTCTCATATATTACTAACAGGGATTCAATCCCAATTGTCTGCACCTGGCACACCCCAGCAGAATGGTATGGCGGAGCGAAGGAATAGGACTCTTATGGAGATGGTCAGATCGATGATGAGTTATTCTGAGTTACCTGATTCGTTCTGGGGGTTTGCTCTGGAAACAGTAGCACACATTCTGAACTTGGTTCCATCTAAGTCAGTACCCTCTACTCCCACAGTGTTGTGGACTGGGCGGAAGCCTAGTCTAAGACATATTCGGATTTGGGGTAGTCCAGCACATGTGCTGAAGGGAGATGCTGGTAAGTTGGAATCTCGTACAGAAGTACGCTTGTTTGTTGACTACCCTAAGGGAACGAAAGGTGGTTTATTCTGTAGTCCTAGAGATCAGAAGATGATCGTGAGTACGAATGCCATATTTCTAGAGGAGGACTATGTAATGAACCACAGACCCACGAGTAGGATTGTTCTTGAGGAGTTAACAGGGGAAGTCCCGACTTCAGTACCATCGGTACAAGAGGAGATGCCACAAGTCACTGCACCGTGTGTCACAGAGCATACACAGGAGACACCTCGTCGTAGTGGGAGGGTTGTTAGACAACCCGAGAGATTCTTGTTTTTGGGATAGTCTTCGGACTTAGTCCCTGGCGAACATGAACCTGATCCCTGGACATATGACGAGGCACTCCAAGATAGAGATGCGGTATCTTGGCAAAGAGCGATGGATTCAGAGATAGAATCTATGGATTCTGATCGGGTCTGGGAGCTAGTAGAACCACCCAATGGTGTAAAATCCATTGGATGCAAGTGGATCTACAAGAGAAAGAGAGGAGTAGATGGGAAGGTTGAGACCTTCAAAGCTAGGCTTGTTGTGAAAGGGTATACTCAGAAAGAGGGCATCGATTATGAGGAGGCCTTTTTGCCGGTAGCTATGCTTAAGTCTATCCGGATTCTCTTATCTATAGCTGCTCATATGGATTATGATATTTGGCAGATAGATGTCAAGACAGCTTTCCTTAACGGAAGTCTTGAGGAGAACATCTATATGCGGCAACCAGAGGGATTCATTGCTAAAGGCAAAGAGCATCTTGTATGTAAGCTTAATCGGTCCATTTATGGATTGAAGCAAGCTTCTAGATCTTGGAACATCCGCTTTGATGAGGTAATCCAGTCATATGGATTTATTCAAAGTCCGGATGAGCCTTGTGTATACAAGAGATGTGACGGAAACATAGTGGTGTTTCTTGTACTATACGTTGATGACATTTTGTTAGTTGGCAACAATATAAAAGTGTTATCAGACGTAAGGGTATGGTTGTCCAAACTGTTTGACATGAAGGACTTGGGAGAAGTGGGACACATCCTTGGGATCAAAGTTATAAGAGATCGCAAGAAAAGGATGTTGTGCTTATCTCAAGCTTCATACATTGACACTATCCTTGCTCATTTTAGCATGCAGAACTCCAAGAAAGGTTTTCTACCTTTTAGGCATAGAGTTCCTTTATCTAAAGAGATGTGTCCCAAAACATCAAAGGAGATAGAAAAGCATATATCAAGAACCCGAGAAGGACTAGGGATTATATTTACGGGCAGATCAATTAGTCCTCGATTTGGATTTCCAATCGAAAGGGACAAGAGTAAGTCTACATCGGGTTTGTGTTTACTTTTGGAGGTGGAGCCATATGGAGGAGTGTCAGAAATGCGTGGCGGACTCTACCATGGAACTCGCGATGTGGCGCGAGGCAAGGAAGTTGTATGGCTCAGAACTTCTTGATGGACTTGGATGTGATTCTGTTTGCCCGTATCACAATTTATTGTGATAACGTGCAGCAAATCAAACTCGAACCACGAGCCCATAAGGCAGTAAACACATAGAGTGCAAGTACCACCTTATCAAGAGATCGTAAAGCAGAGAAGTAGCCGCCAAGATTACATCAGAGGATAATAACTGGCGATCCATTCACTAAGGCCCTTCCAGCAAAGTTTGATAGGCATGTGAAGGACATGGGGATCTGATGTATGGTAGTGATGATGATAGTCTTTTAGTATAAGTGGGAGATTGTTGGAATGTATACGAAAGCCTAGCTCTTTTTGTATGAACATTTTATTTTGGAATAAGAATCACATGATCATTGTTTGCACTTTATATATTTATTATATGTGTGTGCATATTGTCTAATATTTTACATTGTAGATAACATGGTGCTTGGTGTGGCACAGAAGATCATGTTATCAGTCCCTTGTAAAATATAAGTAAGAGGCTCACAACCAAGATGGTTTTGGACAAACCATTGGCATGGTTGTAGTGTAGCTTGGTATTGTTTTAACTTGAACATAGAGTTACACTAGTACACTTAGGTGTATTGAGCAGGACCGACATAGAGGTGATTCAATTAATTGCTGACTACATAATTGAATCGGACCTCGGATATTATGTTGTACATGCTCTTAATATCGATATAATAACGGGCACATGTACTTAGTATTTATTTCTTTGATTTACCAGAGGGTGAGATTTAGAAGGATTAAATCAATATGCCCGGTAAGTTTGGAAATGATATTATTTACATGGTGTACCGTTGATTATAGGAGGAAACCGTATCCTATATACTAGGTTGATGATGTCCCCTTGAGGAGCTCATAAGGTTCATCATGTAAACCCAGCTGGTTGACTTAGTCAACATGATGATAAGGTTGAGTGGTACTACTCGAGGAGTTAGATGTTAATTAATTGATGGTCAGTAAATCAATTAATTGACGGACATTCGATATCTTAAACACGGGGAGATGAATGTACAAATAATATATGGAGCCCATATTAATTTATGGGGGTTGGTGAGGTAGTTCAATGTGTTAGTTAAAGCCCTAGAACCAATCATGTGATGGTTGAATAGGGAACATTTTGTATCATATTCTATAAAGGCAAAGGATTGGTTATTATATTTACATCTTGCTTGTGCCAGCTAATTTAAATATAATAATGCCCTAGAAAAGTAGGTTCTTATCTACAGCACATCAATTGGCAGAATTGATTATGAGAGGCTGTAGAGAACACTTTCCTAAATGTTCCTAGTCGAGTATTAATATGCAAGGGCAATATTAATACATAAAGACTAGCATGTAGGTCAATTGATGACTTGATCTCACAAGTCATGGATATATGATATCGAGTTGACACATGGGTATATATTGGAGAATATATACTGAACTGACCCGCCATGAGAAAGTTTCATGGATCGTTATATGAGTGTCATAAACTTTCTCATGTGACTATTGGTATGAATAGTCCTTAGACCTGAAGTCACTACGGTTCCCTACATAAGGAGTTATGTACTTTGGTATCGTCAAACGTCACCCGTAACAGGGTGGACCATAAAGGCGATTACTGGGTATGTAACAAATTATGCGGAGGGATGTGAGTGATGTAGATGGGATCTATCCCTTCCATATGACAGGAGTGATATCGGTGGGCCCCTTGATTGAGTAGAACTACTAAAACGCATGGCCATGCTCGAATGAGTCAATATGAGATATTGAGCTCATTTGTTTGAGTTAGTTTACTCAGGGATCAAGAAACACATAGATTGATCGATGATGACACGCCTATGCCTCATTGATCAACTGATATCAAGGATAGAAGGACACATATATTATAGTAGTCACGGAAAGGTTAGTCGGATCTTGACTTATCTCGTAACTTGGGTAGCAATGATGTATTGCTAGATGCCGCTCATTGCTTGTGTATCTAAAAGAGTTTAGGTCCACTGCCAACGTTATGAGAGCCTAGAGGGTCACACACAAAGAGCATGATAATTAGAGGAATTAGAGTATTCTAGTTTGACTAGAATAATTTGGGAATAAGCTTAAGTACAAAATGGTTTTTGGACTTTAAGCTTAATGAGAATTTTAGCTAATTGATTTAATGAGATTAATTCAATATGTTACCTTATTGATTTAATAAGATTAATTCAATATGATAACATAAGCTTAATTGAATTAATAAGATTAATTCAATATGATAACATAAGCTTAATTGAATTAATAAGATTAATTCAACATGCATGAATGCCACATAAGCATGCCACATAAGCATGCCACATAAGCATGCCACCTAAGCATCCACCTAAGCTAGATAAGGGGGAAGGGGACAACCTGGTTTTTGACTCCTTAAGTGGCCGGCCACCACAACAGGGGTCTCAATGCAATGGATTGCATTAAATTGTAGGAGGTGAAAGGGTTTTGCCAACCCTATAAAAGGCCCCATGGAGTGGCCGGCCAAAGCATGATTTGGATTGTGATTGTGGTGTGGTTGTGAGAGAGAGCTTGAGAAGCTTGGTGGAAGCTTTGGTTGTGTGGCTTTGTGAGTGTAGGCTAGCAAGAAGAGAGTAGTCTTTCTTCCTTTCTCTTCTTCCTAGATTCCTCTCCTTTAGGGACTTCTAGCAAGAAGTAAAGGAGAGCTCTTCTAGTTTCTCTTGTGAGACAAGAGCTTGCTCGTGTGTGGATACGATAGAGGCACCTGACACTTGAACGCAAGCTAAAGATCCAACAAACCGAAAGGAAAAGCAGGATTAACAAGGGCACGCAACAAAGGTAATCCTCTCCTATAAGATAGGTTTGGTTTAGAGAAATTTATTTTATACGAGTTTGCTTTCGCATGGATCACTTGGAAGGGATCCTATTTTCCGTCACAAGATATGCCATTTGGCATACGAGATTTCTACAAAGGGTATCAGAGCCACTTTAAAGATCGATAAAAATAGGTTTTCTATTTTATATGTGATATAGAAGTAGGATAAATTTTATTATGAGTTGATAATTGCATTAGCAAATTTTCAAACATAATAAAATATCCAATGTCTTTTAAAAGTTAAAATGACATGGTGCATGGTTATGGCCTAGTCCCAAAAAGTTTGTGATTGTGTGTTGTAATTTTAATACTACCACATGGTCGTGCCTTTCTCCTAATATTCTTGTTGTAAAATTAGTTTTAGACTCGAATGTAACTCGAGTATTTCTTCTTTTGTAATGTACAAAACAAGGATGGAGGGTCCATTGGAAGATGAGGTTACAAGGAGGAAGTCAACACACAAGACAACCAAAAGGAAGCACTTAGGAGAAGATGCTATCCCTAGGTTGACCAATCAATCTTTTCATTGGCTTGAGAAGATTGTAGAATAAGGGCCATAACCATGACACGTTAGTTTAATATGTATGTGATGCATGTTAGTTTAGCTTGTATGTGATGCATGATTAGTTTAGCTTATATGTGATATATGCTAATGTGTATATGATACATGTTTATTTCTTAATAAGTCTAAACGATATGCCTACCAAAGTTGGTACTCACTACTTCCTCGATCATTTGTTATTGGGTTTGCCAAAGCAAAGCAATGCATTTTATCTTGAGGGGTGCGAGTGGACAATCGTGATGTCCCGCTATCACCTTGGTTAAGACTTAATTAAGTGTTTTCTTAATTGGTTAAGAAAGTAGAGGCATATATTAGCTTTGAACATAAGTGTTAACATTAGTTTTGTGTGATTTCAACATCGCACTTTGTCTTAGAAGTGGTCGCTGTTCGATATCCAAGAAGGCCCAGGCCTCGCCACACCGAAGTCGTTTAGGAATAAACACTAAACTAATCTAAAACTTAACCAAAGCTATTAAAGAGTTACATCAGATGTAATTGGCAAAAGATTGCCTACCTAATTATACTACGTCCTGGGCGATTAGCCAAAGCTAACTCAAGACGAATTATGATGTGGATCTTTATCCCATATAAATTTATAGCTAAATAGAAGCTATGAGAATTTAGTGGGAGCCTCATTTAATTAAAGGCCTAATTAAATGATTTAGGTATGATACTTAACTTTGCATTTTAATGTTGTAGATCACCATGTCATCTAACACGACACACCCTCAATCGCGATCCGCCCTGAGAAGGACAAGCTCAATGGAGCAAACTTTCTTGATCGGTATAGGAACTTGAGGATTATCCTCAAGCAAGAACGCAAACTATATGTCCTAGAGCAGGCTACCCTGAAATACCCGCCTACCTACGGCCACTGTAAAAAAGGATGCTTATAAGAAGCATCAAGATGACGATTAGATGTGTCATGCCTTATGCTTGCCACCATGAACTCGAGCTTCGTATAACATGAGAACATGGATGCCTATGATATGGTTGAGCATTTGAAACAACTATATCAAGGACAAGCTAGGCACGAGCGTTTTGAAGTGTCTAAGGCTCTTTTTACATGCAAGATGCAAGAAGGAACACCTGTAGGAACTCACGTACTCAAAATGATTGGGTACGTTGAGAACCTGAAAGACTAGGTTTTCCATCGAGCCAAGAATTGGCAACGATGTTATCCTCGCAATCGCTGTCAAGCATACAATCAATTCGCCATGAATTATAACATGAATGAAATTGATAACCTTGCTCGAGATTCTCAAAGATGTTGAGAATCACAACCAAATCTCAAGAAGAAAGTTAGTAATGTACTAATGGTCAAGAAGGACAAAGGTAAGCGCAAAGGCAAGGGTAAGACCCAAGCCAAAGGCAAGGCCAATTCATCCACTTCAAAGGGTAAAGGTAAAGTACCTAAGGAAGGGGACTGCTTCCATTGCGGTGAGACTGGACACTGGAAGCGGAACTGCAAAGTCTACCTTGAGGAAGTAAAGAATAAAAGAAGTGGGACTTCTGCCTCAGGTATACATGTTATAGAAGTTAATCTATCTATTTCTTCTACATGGGTATTAGATACCGGATGTGCATCTCACATTTGTACTAATGTGCGAGGGTGAAATAGTAGAATAATGGCAAAGTGAAGTGGACCTCTACAGTAGGCAATGGCGCAAAGTTCTTTCTTATTTTGTAGGAACATATTCTTTGTCTTTGCCCACTGGGCTTATCTTAGAACTAGAGGAGTGCTTCTATGTACCTGCATTAACAAAGAACATAATTTCTGTATCTTGTTTAGACAAGAAAAACTTTTCTTTTATAATAAAGGACAAATGTTGTTCCATTTATTTAAATGAAATGTTCTATTGTAATGCACCACTTATGAATGGTCTCTATGTTCTAGATTTAGATAACCCAATTTATAACGTAAATACCAAACGGTTCAAATCGAATGATTTGAACTGTGACATATCTTCGCATCGTCGCCTAGGTCACATAAATGAAAAACGATATCCCAACTCCATAAAGATGGATTATTGGACTCATTTGATTTTGAATCATATGAGGTATCGATCTTGTCTTTAGGAAAGATGACAAAACTCCATTTAGTGGACATGGCGAGAGCAGACTGACTTGTTAGGACTCATACATACTGATGTATGTGGCCCTTTCAATGTCGAAGCCAAAGGAGGCTATAAGTACTTTATTACTTTCACTGATGATATGAGTAGATTTGGCTACTTATATTTGATGAGACATAAGTCAGAATCCTTTGAAAAGTTCAAAGAATTCAAGAATGAAGTACAAAACCAACTTGGTAAGCGTGTTAAGCTACTTCGATCGGATCGAGGTGGTGAATACCTTAGTCAAGAGTTTCGTGATCACTGGTGAGTGTGGGATAATATCCCAACTCACTCCCCTGGAACACCACAATGGAATGATGTATCCGAGAGGAGAAATCGTACTCTATTAGATATGGTACGATCAATGATGAGGAGATCTACCTACTTCCTTTTGGGGTTTAGCTCTAGAGACAGTAGCTTTCACACTTAATCGCGTTCCATCAAGCCAGTAGAAAAGACACCATATCTGATATGGTGAAGAGTCCCAAAATGTCTTTTATAAAGATTTGGGGTTGTGAAGCTTACGTTAGACGTCAAGTCTCAGATAAACTAGGAGCCAAATCAGATAAGTGTTATTTTGTAGGATATCCCAAGGAAACTAAGGGATATTACTTTTACAATCCCACACTTGGCAAGGTGTTTGTTGCGAAATCTGTCTTTCTAGAAAGAGAATTTATTTCTAGAAATACTAGTGGGAGTAAAATTCATCTTGAAGAAGTTCAAGATGATGATAACACTAAGGCTTCGATGGAAAATGAACAGGCACCACAAAGTGTTGTGGATGAGGAATTTGTTGCCCAAAGAGTTGTGGAGCAAACACCTGTTCAAGTAGACCAACCTCTTCGTAGATCTAATAGGATCGTCGTCAACCCGAGATATTCTTTTCTCTTGGTGACAACGTGATGTATTGCTTATCAATCTTGATGAGCCTACATCCTATCAAGAAGCTATGATGAGCCCAGATTCCGAGAAATGGCTAGAGGCCATGAGATCCGAAATGGAATCCATGTACACTAACCAAGTATGGACTTTGGTTGATCCACCTGAAGGGGTAAAACCCATTGGGTGTAAGTGGGTCTTTAAAGTAAAGACTGACATGGATGGTAATAAGCATACCTATAAAGGTAGATTGGTGGCTAAAGGATTCAAACAAATTCATGGTATTGACTATGATGAAACCTTTTCACCAGTTGCGATGCTTAAATCCATTCGGATCATACTTGCTATTGCAACCTACCATGATTATGAGATCTGGCAGATGGATGTCAAAACCGCTTTTCGAATGGAAAGCTACTCGAGGATGTGTACATGACACAACTGAGGTTTTGAAGATCCAAAGCATCTGAAAGGTATGCAAAGCGCAAGGTCCATTTATGGACTAAAGCAAGCCTCTGTGGAATCTTGATTCGATGATGCAATCAAAGAGTTTGGTTTCATCAAGAATGAAGATGAGCCTTGTGTCTACAAGAGAAATAGTGGGAGCACAGTTGTATTTCTTGTCTTGTATGTAGATGACATACTTCTCATCGGAAATGATATTCCCTCACTCCAGTCTGTGAAGATGTGGTTAGGGAATTGTTTCTCGATGAAGGAATTAGGTGAAGCTGCCTATATTCTAGGCATCAAGATCTATAGAGATAGATCTAGAAGATTACTTGGCCTAAGTCAGAGTACATACATTGATAAAGTGCTAGATCGTTTTGCTATGCAAAATTCTAAGAAAGGGTTTCTGCCTTTATCACATGGTGTGAGTCTTTCGAAGACTCAATGTCCCTCTTCTAAGGAGGAGAGAGATCGCATGGATAAGATCCCTTATGCATCAGCTATAGGGTCTATCATGTACGCCATGCTTTGTACTCGTCCTGACGTCTCGTATGCTTTGAGCATGACGAGTAGATACGATCGGATCGGTGAAAGTCACTGGATAGCAGTCAAAAATATTCTTAAGTACTTACGAAGAACGAAAGAATATTTCCTGATATTTGGAGGCAATGAGGAGCTAACTGTAAAGGGTTACAGTGATGCAAGCTTCCAAACAGACAAGGATGAATATAGATCGCAATCGGGGTACGTGTTTTGCCTGAATGGTGGAGCTGTGAGCTGGAAGAGTTCAAGCGAGACATGATTCGATTCTACAAGAAGCGAGTATATTGCGATCTCGATCAGCAAAGGAGGCTGTTTGGCTCCGCAAGTTCATCAGTGAACTTGGGGTAGTTCCTAGCATTGTAGATCCAATAGAACTCTATTTTGACAACAATGGGGCTATTACACAGGCTAAGGAACCTCGATCACATCAGCGGACCAAACACATACTGCGGCGCTTCCATCTCATTCGAGAGATCATCGATAGAGGAGATGTGAGGATATGCAAAGTACCGATAGAAGCTAACATCGCAGATCCATTGACCAAGGCTTTGGCACAGAGGAAGCATGATGGTCACACTAGGTCACTAGGTATTAGATATCATAGTGATTGGTACTAGTGCTAGTGGGAGATTGTTAGTTAAAGCCCTAGAACCAATCATGTGATGGTTGAATAGGAAACATTTTGTATCATATTCTATAAAGGCAAAGGATTGGTTATTATATTTACATCTTGCTTGTGCCAGCTAATTTAAATATAATAATGCCCTAGAAAAGTAGGTTCTTATCTACAGCACATCAATTGGCAGAATTGATTATGAGAGGCTGTAGAGAACACTTTCCTAAATGTTCCTAGTCGAGTATTAATATGCAAGGGCAATATTAATACATAAAGACTAGCATGTAGGTCAATTGATGACTTGATCTCACAAGTCATGGATATATGATATCGAGTTGACACATGGGTATATATTGGAGAATATATCTTGACCCGACCCTTCATGAGAAAGTTTCATGGATCGTTATATGAGTGTCATAAACTTTCTCATGTGACTATTGGTATGAATAGTCCTTAGACCTGAAGTCACTACGGTTCCCTACATAAGGAGTTATGTACTTTGGTATCGTCAAACGTCACCCGTAACAGGGTGGACCATAAAGGCGATTACTGGGTATGTAACAAATTATGCGGAGGGATGTGAGTGATGTAGATTGGATCTATCCCTTCCATATGACGGGAGTGATATCGGTGGGCCCCTTGATTGAGTAGAACTACTAAAACGCATGGCCATGCTCGAATGAGTCAATATGATATATTGAGCTCATTTGTTTGAGTTAGTTTACTCAGGGATCAAGAAACACATAGATTGATCGAGGATGACACGGTCTATGCCTCATTGATCAATCTGATATCAAGGATAGAAGGACACGGTCATATATTATAGTAGTCACGGAAAGGTTAGTCGGATCTTGACTTATCTCGTAACTTGGGTAGCAATGATGTATTGCTAGATCGCTCATTGCTTGTGTATCTAAAGAGTTTAGGTCCACTTGCCAGCGTTATGAGAGCCTATAGGTCACACACAAAGAGCATGATAATTAGAGGAATTAGAGTATTCTAGTTTGACTAGAATAATTTGGGAATAAGCTTAAGTACAAAATGGTTTTGGACTTTAAGCTTAATGAGAATTTTAGCTAATTGATTTAATGAGATTAATTCAATATGTTACCTTATTGATTTAATAAGATTAATTCAATATGATAACATAAGCTTAATTGAATTAATAAGATTAATTCAATATGATAACATAAGCTTAATTGAATTAATAAGATTAATTCAACATGCATGAATGCCACATAAGCATGCCACATAAGCATGCCACCTAAGCATCCACCTAAGCTAGATAAGGTGGAAGGGGACAAAATGGTTTTTGTCTCCTTAAGTGGCCGGCCAAACAAGGAAGCCAAATCCTTTTTGAGTGTGTCTCAATGCAATGGATTGCATTGAATGTGAAGGAGGTGGAAGGGTTTTGCCAACCCTATAAAAGGCCCCATGGAGGGTGGCCAAAGCATGATTTGGATTGTGATTGTGGTGTGGTTGTGAGAGAGAGCTTGAGAAGCTTGGTGGAAGCTTTGGTTGTGTGGCTTTGTGAGTGTAGGCTAGCAAGAAGAGTAGTCTTCTTCCTCCTTTCTCTTCTTCCCTAGATTCCTCTCCTTTAGGGACTTCTCTAGCAAGAAGTAAAGGAGAGCTCTTCTAGTTTCTCTTGTGAGACAAGAGCTTGCTCGTGTGGATACGTATAGAGGCACGGACACTTGAACGTGCTAAAGATCCAACAAACCGAAAGGAAAAGCGGGATTAACAAGGGCACGCAACAAAGGTAATCCTCTCCTATAAGATAGGTTTGGTTTAGAGAAATTTATTTTATACGAGTTTGCTTTCGCATGGATCACTTGGAAGGGATCCTATTTTCCGTTGCGCATATGCCATTTGGCATAAGAGATTTCCCTACACAATGATGATCCTCTAGTGGAATGGAACATCATTGATGGATCAAGTTTATGTGGTTCCAATCCATCGGGTGGCCAAGATCCAACTCCTCCTTATAGTCCCTATCGTAGCCTAATATAATCCTCGTGAAGTCTAGATCCAAGGATGTAAAACAAAAATCTAGAACCAATGGTTGGGATTAAATCCCTAGATCCAATGGTTGGGATGAAACCCTAGAACCAACGGTTGGGATTAAATCCCTAGATCCGATGGTTAGGATGAAACCCTAGAATCGACGGTTGGGATAAAATCCCTAGATCTGACGGTTCGGATAAAACCCTAGATCCAAAGGTTGGGATGAAATCCTAGATCCGACGGTTGGGATGAAACCCTAGATCCGACGGTTGGGATAAAACCCTAGATCCGACGGTGGAGATTAAATCCCTAGATCCGATGGTTGAGATTAAAGGAGGCTTAAGCCCAATTCTATAAATAGAAGGCTTAGGTTGGGCGACAAGTAATGGTTCATTTGGATTAGGGTTTTGCCTCTCAAGTGCTTTAGGCGGCTAGGGTTTTTGGAAAGGTTTTGGGCGGCAACTAGAAAGGAGATTAGGGTTTCCTCCTTTGCTCCTTGGTGGCCGGCGCTCACTCCTTCCTTCTCCTAACTTTGGCCGGCCCTCTTCCTCCTCTTTTGCTCCTAGGTGGCCGGCGGTTCTCCAACTCCTTGGTGGCCGGTGCTTCTCCAACCTCTAGGTGGCCGGCGGCAACATTGCAACAAGTTGGCCGACGCTCATCCATTCACTCCTTGGCCGGTGGTTACATCGAGCTCTTTTGATTTGTGGCCGGTTCTAGAAAGGAGGAGTTTTTTGTTTTGTTCTTCTCTTTGTTCGCAGCAAACAAGGAAGGGAAGAACGTGATCTAGAAGACTTCTACTCGTGGAGGATCTTCGCCCACACGTCGTCCACGAGGAGGATAGGACATACGGTAGAAGATCGTAAGGTATAAAAGTTTTACAACTTTATATTCTGATCTTAGCATGTTCTTTTATGTGTTGATTATACAAGTGTGTCTATGTATATATTTTGTATAATCATGGACCCCGAAGACAAACACAATAACCGGCGATCCGTCCGTCGTCTCTTCCGCGGCTAACCAACTAGAAGAGTTGTGTTGCTTGAACAACTAGTTTGTTCAAGCGATCACTCAAGTTGTTAGCACGACGATGAATAGATTGTGCTTAGGAAACTCATCCCATCCGGATTAGTTCTTTCATTAGTGAAAATTTTAATCCGGGGACATGGGAGTCAATGAGCCTCCGAAGCAACTCCCTTCACAATCATCCCGGGTCCACATCTCCTTAGAGATGCTTGCTTAAGATGTCAAAGCATAAGTATCCATGATCAAGATGACTTGAATACCGCAAGTCAAAGGAACATCGCACTTAAGCTACAGTAAGAACTTCATTGACATATCTATATATGCAGAGAACCATATGAAGTCTTACGGCTAGTCACTCCAATGAACTAGTTACCATAACTAGCATCCACAATTAACTCCAGACATCACAATGTCTCCATCTAGTAAGAATCAGCTGCTTGGACACACCAAAGAGTATACCTCGTGCTAGTCTCGACAGAATCAATGGAGTCCATATCCATCAATTCATCGACTAGGGATAATTCCGATACATCACAATTACTCATGTAGAGATACTCACTAGTTGTGATCCAATCACAAATTCTCTCATGCTGTGAATCGTATCGCGGACATTCAGTAAATGAGTTTAAGATCCAATCAAATACATGAAAACATGTACACTCAAATAGTGAATCTTCATTTATCAAATAAATGGTATGACCATAAGGCGATTGCCTTAGGACACCTCTCATATATTACTAACAAACTCCCACTTGGCCTAATGTCAATCGCTACGGTATCCAATACCATAAGCTCTAACTGTTGGGATGTATACTGAAAGCCTAGCTCTTTTGTATGAACATCTTTATTTTGAAATAAGAATCACATGATCATTGTTTGCACGTTATATTTATATGTGTGCATATTGTCTAATATTTTACATTGTAGATAACATGGTGCCTGGGTGCGGCACAGAAGATCATGTTATCAGTCCCTTGTAGAATATAAGTAGAGGCTCACAACCAAGATGGTTTTGGACAAACCATTGGCATGGTTGTAGTGTAACTTGGTATTGTTTTATCTTGAACATAGAGTTACACTAGTACACTTAGGTGTATTGAGCAGGACCGACATAGAGGTGATTCAATTTATTGCTGACTGCATAATTGAATTGGACCTCAGATATTATGTTGTACATGCTCTTAATCCCGATATAATAACGGGCACATATACTTAATATTTATTTCTTTGATTTACCAGAGGGTGAGATTTCTATGGATTAAATCAATATGCCCGGTAAGTTGGGAAATGATATTATTTACATGGTGTGCCGTTGATTATAGGAGGAATCCGTGTCCTATGTATTAGGTTGATGATGTCCCCTTGAGGAGCTCATAAGGTTCATCATGTAAACCCTGCAGGTTGACTTAGTCAACATGATGATAAGGTTGAGTGGTACTACTCGAGGAGTTAGATATTAATTAATTGATGGTCAGTAAATCAATTAATTGACGGACATTCGATATCTTAAACACAGGGAGATGAATGTACAAATAATATATGGAGCCCATATTAATTTATGGGGGTTGGTGAGGTAGTTCAATGATGATCCTCTAGTGGAATGGAACATCATTGATGGATCAAGTTTATGTGGTTCCAATCCATCGGGTGGCCAAGATCCAACTCCTCCTTATAGTCCCTATCGTAGCCTAATATAATCCTCGTGAAGTCTAGATCCAAGGATGTAAAACAAAAATCTAGAACCAACGGTTGGGATTAAATCCCTAGATCCAATGGTTGGGATGAAACCCTAGAACCAACGGTTGGGATTAAATCCCTAGATTCGATGGTTAGGATGAAACCCTAGAATCGACGGTTGGGATTAAATCCCTAGATCCGACGGTTGGGATAAAACCCTAGATCCAAAGGTTGGGATGAAATCCTAGATCCGACGGTTGGGATGAAACCCTAGATCCGACGGTTGGGATAAAACCCTAGAACCGACGGTGGAGATTAAATCCCTAGATCCGATGGTTGAGATTAAAGGAGGCTTAAGCCCAATTCTATAAATAGAAGGCTTAGGTTGGGAGACAAGTAATGGTTCATTTGGATTAGGGTTTTGCCTCTCAAGTGCTTTAGGCGGCTAGGGTTTTTGGAAAGGTTTTGGGAGACAACTAGAAAGGAGATTAGGGTTTCCTCCTTTGCTCCTTGGTGGCCGGTGCTCACTCCTTCCTTCTCCTAACTTTGGCCGGCCCTCTTCCTCCTCTTTTGCTCCTAGGTGGCTGGCGGTTCTCCAACTCCTTGGTGGCCGGTGCTTCTCCAACCTCTAGGTTGCCGGCGGCAACATTGCAACAAGTTGGCCGGCGCTCATCCATTCACTCCTTGGCCGGCGGTTACATCGAGCTCTTTTTATTTGTGGCCGGTTCTAGAAAGGAGGAGTTTTTTGTTTTGTTCTTCTCTTTGTTCGCAGCGAACAAGGAAGGGAAGAACGTGATCTAGAAGGCTTCTACTCGTGGAGGATCTTCGCCCACACGTCGTCCACGAGGAGGATAGGACATACGGTAGAAGATCGTAAGGTATAAAAGTTTTACAACTTTATATTCTGATCTTAGCATGTTCTTTTATGTGTTGATTATACAAGTGTGTCTATGTATATATTTTGTATAATCATGGACCCTGAAGACAAACACAATAACCGGCGATCCGTCCGTCGTCTCTTCCGCGGCTAACCAACTAGAAGAGTTGTGTTGCTTGAACAACTAGTTTGTTCAAGAGATCACTCAAGTTGTTAGCACGATGATGAATAGATTGTGCTTAGGAAACTCATCCCATCCGGATTAGTTCTTTCATTAGTGAAAATTTTAATCCGGGGACATGGGAGTCAATGAGCCTCCGAAGCAACTCCCTTCACAATCATCCCGGGTCCACATCTCCTTAGAGATGCTTGCTTAAGATGTCAAAGCATAAGTATCCATGATCAAGATGACTTGAATACCGCAAGTCAAAGGAACATCGCACTTAAGCTACAGTAAGAACTTCATTGACATATCTATATATGCAGAGAACCATATGAAGTCTTACGGCTAGTCACTCCAATGAACTAGTTACCATAACTAGCATCCAAAATTAACTCCGGACATCACAATGTCTCCATCTAGTGAGAATCAGCTGCTTGGACACACCAAAGAGTATACCTCGTGCTAGTCTCGACAGAATCAATGGAGTCCATATCCATCAATTCATCGACTAGGGATAATTCCGATACATCACAATTACTCATGTAGAGATACTCACTAGGAGTGATCCAATCACAAATTTTCTCATGCTGTGAATCGTATCGTGGACATTCAGTAAATGAGTTTAAGATCCAATCAAATACATGAAAACATGTACACTCAAATAGTGAATCTTCATTTATCAAATAAATGGTATGACCATAAGGCGATTGCCTTAGGACACCTCTCATATATTACTAACAAACTCCCACTTGGCCTAATGTCAATCGCTACGGTATCCAATACCATAAGCTCTAACTGTTGGGATGTATACTGAAAGCCTAGCTCTTTTGTATGAACATCTTTATTTTGAAATAAGAATCACATGATCATTGTTTGCACGTTATATTTATATGTGTGCATATTGTCTAATATTTTACATTGTAGATAACATGGTGCTTGGGTGCGGCACAGAAGATCATGTTATCAGTCCCTTGTAGAATATAAGTAGAGGCTCACAACCAAGATGGTTTTGGACAAACCATTGGCATGGTTGTAGTGTAGCTTGGTATTGTTTTATCTTGAACATAGAGTTACACTAGTACACTTAGGTGTATTGAGCAGGACCGACATAGAGGTGATTCAATTTATTGCTGACTGCATAATTGAATTGGACCTCGGATATTATGTTGTACATGCTCTTAATCCCGATATAATAACGGGCACATATACTTAATATTTATTTCTTTGATTTACCAGAGGGTGAGATTTCTATGGATTAAATCAATATGCCCGGTAAGTTGGGAAATGATATTATTTACATGGTGTGCCGTTGATTATAGGAGGAATCCGTGTCCTATGTATTAGGTTGATGATGTCCCCTTGAGGAGCTCATAAGGTTCATCATGTAAACCCTGCAGGTTGACTTAGTCAACATGATGATAAGGTTGAGTGGTACTACTCGAGGAGTTAGATGTTAATTAATTGATGGTCAGTAAATCAATTAATTGACGAACATTCGATATCTTAAACACGGGGAGATGGATGTACAAATAATATATGGAGCCCATATTAATTTATGGGGGTTGGTGAGGTAGTTCGATGATGATCCTCTAGTGGAATGGAACATCATTGATGGATCAAGTTTGTGTGGTTCCGATCCATCGGGTGGCCAAGACCCAACTCCTCCTCATGGTCCCTATCGTAGCCTAATATAAACCTCATGAAGTCTAGATCAAATAATGGAAAACAAATCTCTAGATCCGACGGTTGGGATTAAATTCCTAGAACCGACGGTGAAGATTAAATCTCTAGATCCGACAGTTGGGATTAAATTCCTATAACCGACGGTAGAGATTAAATCTCTAGATCCGACGGTTGGGATTAAAACCCTAGAACCGACAATTGAGATTAAATCTCTAGATCCGACGGTTGAGATTAAAACCATAGAACCGACGGTGGAGATTAAACCAAGGACTAAACCCTAACTCTATAAAAGGGTGGCTATGGGTTGGGCGGCAACAAGTTTTAGAGGTTGGATGATGGATGCTATGGAGATTAGGGTTTAGCCTCCAATTGCTTGGGCGGCAAGCAACCCTAGGAGGAAACCCTAATTAGGGGGGTTGGGCGGCCAAGGTGAGGAAGAAGAGTGGGCGGCTACCTATGGAGGAGCTTGTCTTCTTCCATGGAGGTGGTTAGCTTCTAGATCTTTTCTCTCAACCATGCTTGGGCGGCAAGGAACCCTATGGAGGAAACCCTAATTTGATTAGGGTTTTGGCTCCTTTGCATGGGTGGACATGGATGGTAATGAAGGTTGGGCGGCCACTTGTGGAGGAGTTTGTCTTCTTCCTTGGTGGTGGCTAGCTCCTAGATATCTTCTCTCCACCATGGTTGGGCGGCAAGAAAGCCTAAGGAGAAACCCTAATTTGGGTTTCCTCCTTAGGTTGGGCGGCTAGGGATTGCAAGGAAGTTGGGCGGCAACTATAGGAGAGGAGGTCTTCTTCTTCCTAAAGTGTGGCCGACTCCTTCCTCTATTCCCTCCACCGTGACCGGGGCCCAACATATTCCTTTTCTCCTATTCACTCCATCTTGGCCGGCGGCACTAAAACTAGGGTTTGTCCCTAGTTCGGTTCCTTGGTTGTTTCCATATTATTCTCTCTATTCTTGGGACCGGCGACATCAATCCTTTGTGGATTGGTGGTTGGCTCAAGCAAGAAGGGAAAGAGAGTTCTTCATTCTTTGGATTGAAGAAGATCTAGGAAGCTTCAACTTGTGGAGGATCTTCGCCCACACGAAGTCTACAAGGAGGTTAGGACATACGATAGAAGATCAAGAGGTATAAAAGTTTCACAACTTTTATTATTGTTCTTTTCATGTTTTTATTTGATATGCTAGCTTATGTTTATTATGTTAGTATATGTTGATTATACTAGTTTGCATTTGCATGTATTTGTATAATCATGGACGCCGATAAGAAACACAAAAACCGGCGATCCGTCCGTTGTCTCTTCCGCGGCTAACCGACTAGAAGAGTTGGGTTGCTTGAACAACTAGTTTGTTCAAGCGATCGCTCAAGTCGTTAGCACGACGACGAATTAGTTGTGCTTAGGAAACTCATCCCATCCGGATTAGTTTTCATTAGTGAAAATTTTAATCCGGGGACATGTGAGCCTATGAGCATTCCGAGGTATAGCACATTGCCAACAATTGGTATCAGAGCCACGGTTTCCGGTTTTGTGTGTTTTGGATTCGGTTACTTTCATGCATTTATCATATATTGTGTATGCCGGATAATAGTAGGATGTGCGTAGGCTAACTTTTTGGTTGCAGGCATAAGATCCAACTATTATGGCTATATATGTGTGTATGTGATTGCATGTGTGTGTGATTGTATATTATTTGAATCCTCGGGTTGTGAGGCTAGATTAGTATTTAATTTTTGTAATTAAATACGGCATTGTTTAGCAGCTCATTTTAGTTTACTTTCGATCTAGATTATTTGTACACTCCTTCGTGGAGTATAGGATCGATGGATGTAAATTAAAATGTTTTATCTCGGCTCGGAACTCTTTGGTGACTTGCGCACGAGAAAAGATGGAGCGGACGAGGTGGCGACACGACGGGACGCATATTGGAGAACAATGCCATAATAGTTGGAAAAATTCTGATTTTTCCATATTTATTGCTGATTTGTTTTATATGCATGTTGTGTGTGCTTGAAAATTCCTCATTTTCAATTTACTAAGTGGGAGAGGGATATTTTAATTAATTCCCGCGGCCTCCATTACAATTTGACGTGTGATGCAATAAACTTGTGTGTCGGCTCTTAGTGCCTTCCTCCCTGCGGATGAGTTTGTTTGCGGATCACTAGGTCAAATAATGGTTATAGGAAATTATCTAGGAGCGTGTGTACTTCCACAGCGGTAAGACACATAATCCAAAATAATTCCCTTAGTACCGTGTAATGGTGCACACTTAGATGCAAATAAAAAGTAGTTTTATTTGTAAGGCCGAAGAGGAACCAACTATTAATTTTATTTGTCAAAAAGTAAGGTTGACAAGATAATAAAATTAATGGGTTAAACCTCCTCTTACAAATGTAGAATTCGTATACGTCCACACAGCGTGGCATGCGATATTCTCGGTGTTTCAGGTGTTGGTTGATTTCGAAATTTTATTGTTTGAGGAATCAATAATTTTTTGAAATCTACAGTAATAATAAGCATGCTGTGTGTGCTTGAAAATTCCTCATTTTCAATTTACTAAGTGGGAGAGGGATATTTTAATTAATTCTCGCAGCCTCCATTACAATTTGACATGTGATGCAACAAACTTGCGTGTCGGCTCTGAGTGCCTTCCTCCCTGCGGATGAGTTTGTTTGTGGATCACTAGGTCAAATAATGGTTATAGGAAATTATCTAGGAGCGTGTGTACTTCCATAGCGGTAAGGCACATAATCCGAAATAATTCCCTTAGTATCGTGTAATGGTGCACACTTAGATGCAAATATAAAGTATCCTCCCCATCGGAGTCACTGCTTTTATTTGTAGGGCCAAAGAGGAACCAACTATTAATTTTATTTGTCAAAAAGTAAGGTTGACAAGATAATAAAATTAATGGGTAAAACCTCCTCTTACAAATGTAGAATTCGTATACGTCCACACTGCGTGGCATGCGATATTCTCGGTGTTTTGAGGTGTTGGTTGATTTCAAAATTTTATTGTTAGAGGAATCAATAATTTTTTGAAATCTAAAGTTTTGATCATTGTGATTCTTAGGATTTTCAAAATTGACTTTCAGTCCACTTATTTTGATACTAAAGGAAATAAACTTATTGTACCCAAATTATATTGATTGGAAATGAATCCAAATATTGTCTTATCTGCTAGTATGCAATCTTCGAAGAGTGTCCTCAAGCCATCATTGCTCAAAAGAGTTTCTACTTCTAAGCCGAAAGGCAAGAAGAAGAAGAAACAAGGTGAAGCAAAGATGGTGCGAGGATCTCAGGGAAGAGTGAAGAAGCCGAAAGGCAAGTACTTCACTTGCAAGCAGGATGGACATTGGAACAAAGACTGTCCCAATCCAAAATAGAACATAGGTATATCTTTTGGACTAGTCATTGAAACATGATTAGCGGTGATATCTACCAGCACCTGGTGAGTAGATACGGGAGCCACTAATCATGTCTGCAACAATTTGCAGGGGTTCCAGGAAACCCGATGACTAGTTGAAGGGGAGATTACCATTTACTTGGGCAATGCCATGATGGTAGCGGCTATTGCAGTGGGAGAAGTTTTATTTATCTCATGAAAATAATAAAACTTTGGTTCTGGAAAATTCCCTTTATGTACCTTTATTTAGAAAGAATTTAGTTTCAGTTTCTAAATTATTATGGATGGATATTCTATTTCTTTTAATGACAGAGTTGTTATAAAAAGGAATAGGGAGAATATCTATTCAGGTACATTGAAAGGAAATTTGAACCAAAACCTCCCACGATGCAAATAGAAGTTAATAACTCATCTTCTAATTCCAATAAGAGAAAAGAACCTTCGAAGATGAACCAAACATATCTTTGGCTTCTTAGGCTTGGTCACATTAACCTAAGCAGAATTCAAAGGTTGATAGCTGATGGACCTTTGGGTTCATTAGTGGTGGAGGATCTCCCAACCTACGAATCTTGCTTGGAGGGTAAGATGACCAAGAGGCCTTTTTAAGGCCAAGGGGTATAGAGCCAAAGATTTGTTAGAAATGGTTCATTCTGATTTGTGTGGTCCTATGGCTATCTAGGCAAGAGGTAATCTTGAATATTTCATCTCTTTTGTAGATGATTATTCAAGATGTGGATGACACTACGATCTGATCATGGTGGTGACAACCTCTTGGGAGAGTTTAGGAACTACTTATCAGAGGTTGGGATTCAATCCCAATTGACTGCACCTGGCACACCCCAGCAGAACGGTGTAGCAGAGCGAAGGAATAGGACTCTTATGGAGATGGTTAGATCGATGATGAGTTATTCTGACTTGTTTTATAGTCCTAGAGATCAGAGGGTGATCGTTAACACGAATGCCAGATTTCTAGAGGAAGACTATGTGATAAGCCACAAGCCCAAGGGTAAAATTGTTCTGGAGGAGTTAAAAAGGGAAGTCACTTCTTTAGTACCACCGGTACAAGAGGACATACCACATGTCACTGCACCGCGTGTCACAGAGGATACACAGAAGATACCTCGTCGTAGTGGGAGGGTTGTTAGACAACCTCTTAGATTCATGTTTTTGGACAAATCTTCTGATTTGGTCCCTAGCAAACATGAACCAGATCCCTAGACATACGACGAGGCACTCCAAGATATAAATACAACATCTATGCCAAGTGCAATGAATCGAGATTGAATCTATGGATTCAAGTCAGGTCTGGGAGCTCTCATGCATAGCAACTCATATGGATTATGAGACGTGACAGATGGATGTCAAGACAGCATTCCTTAGTGGAAGTCTTGAGGAATCCATCTACATGAAGCGACCAGAGGGATTCATTGCTAAGGGCAAAGAGCGTATTGTATATAAGCTTAATCGGTCCGTTAATGGACTGAAGCAAGCTTTGAAGTCTTGGGACATCCGCTTTGAGGAGGTAAATCCAGTCTTATGGATTTATTCAAAGTTCGGATGAGTCTTGTGTATATCAGAGATGTGACGGAAACGTAGTGGTATTTTTGTACTATACGTAGATGACATTTTGGTGGTTGGCGACAACATCGAAGTGTTATCAGACGTAAGGGTATGGTCGTCCAAACAGTATGATATGAAGGACTTGGGAGAAGTGGGTCACAACCTTGGGGATCAAGGTTGTTGTGCTTATCCCAAGCTTCATACATAGACATGTTATTGGATCGTTTTAGCATACAAAACTCCAAGAAGGGTTTTCTACCCTTCAGGCATGGAGTTCCTTTATCTAAGCAGATGTGTCCTAGATCATCTGAGGAGATAGAGGAGATATAGGCAGTTCCTTATGCTTCGGCGGTAGGAAGCCTAATGTATGCTATGTACGAGACCAGATATCTGCTTTGCCATAGGCATGGTCAGCAGATATCAGAGTAATCCAGGACAGGGACATTGGACTGTGGTAAAGCATATATTGTAGTGCCTGAGAAGGACTAGAGATTATATGCTAGTTTACTGCAAACTAATTACTCCTGGTTGCATGGATTGCGATTTCCAATCAAATAGGAATAACAGTAAGTCTACCTCAGGTTTTGTGTTTACTTTAGGAGGTGGAGCCATTGTATGGAGGAGTGTCAAGCAGAAATGCGTGGTGGACTCCACCATGGAAGCTGAGTATGTGGCAGCCTATGAGGCGGCCAAAGAAGCTGAGTGGCTCAGGAACTTTCTGATGGACTTGGATGTGATTCCTGGTTTGCCCAGAAATATCACAATTTATTGTGATAATAATGGTGCAGTTGCAAACTCGAAGGAACCACGAGCCCATAAGGCTAGTAAACACATAGAGTGCAAGTACCACCTGATACGAGAAATCGTAAAGGAGGTAGAAGTAAGCTGTCGCCTAGATTGCATCAGAGGATGACCTGGTAGACCCTTTCACTAAGGCCCTTCTAGCGAGAGCTTTGATAGGCATGTGGAGGGAAGGGGAATCAGATGTATGGCAGTATGATGACAGCATAGTCTTTTAGTATAAGTGGGAGATTGTTGGGATGTATACTGAAAGCCTAGCTCTTTTGTATGAACATCTTTATTTTGAAATAAGAATCACATGATCATTGTTTGCATGTTATATTTATATGTGTGCATATTGTCTAATATTTTACATTGTAGATAACATGGTGCCTGGGTGCGGTACAGAAGATCATGTTATCAGTCCCTTGTAGAATATAAGTAGAGGCTCACAACCAAGATGGTTTTGGACAAACCATTGGCATGGTTGTAGTGTAGCTTGGTATTGTTTTATCTTGAACATAGAGTTACACTAGTACACTTAGGTGTATTGAGCAGGACCGACATAGAGGTGATTCAATTTATTGCTGACTACATAATTGAATCGGACCTCGGATATTATGTTGTACATGCTCTTAATCCCGATATAATAACGGGCACATGTACTTAATATTTATTTCTTTGATTTACCAGAGGGTGAGATTTCTATGGATTAAATCAATATGCCTGGTAAGTTGGGAAATGATATTATTTACATGGTGTGCCGTTGATTATAGGAGGAATCCGTGTCCTATGTATTAGGTTGATGATGTCCCCTTGAGGAGCTCATAAGGTTCATCATGTAAACCCTGCAGGTTGACTTAGTCAACATGATGATAAGGTTGAGTGGTACTACTCGAGGAGTTAGATGTTAATTAATTGATGGTCAGTAAATCAATTAATTGACGGACATTCGATATCTTAAACACGGGGAGATGGATGTACAAATAATATATGGAGCCCATATTAATTTATGGGGGTTGGTGAGGTAGTTCGATGATGATCCTCTAGTGGAATGGAACATCATTGATGGATCAAGTTTGTGTGGTTCCGATCCATCGGGTGGCCAAGACCCAACTCCTCCTCATGGTCCCTATCGTAGCCTAATATAAACCTCATGAAGTCTAGATCAAATAATGGAAAACAAATCTCTAGATCCGACGGTTGGGATTAAATTCCTAGAACCGACGGTGAAGATTAAATCTCTAGATCCGACAGTTGGGATTAAATTCCTAGAACCGATGGTAGAGATTAAATCTCTAGATCCGACGGTTGGGATTAAAACCCTAGAACCGACGGTTGAGATTAAATCTCTAGATCCGACGGTTGAGATTAAAACCCTAGAACCAATGGTGGAGATTAAACCAAGGCCTAAACCCTAACTCTATAAAAGGGTGGCTATGGGTTGGGCGGCAACAAGTTTTAGAGGTTGGATGATGGATGCTAAGGAGATTAGGGTTTAGCCTCCAATTGCTTGGGCGGCAAGCAACCCTAGGAGGAAACCCTAATTAGGGTTTGGCTCTTTTGGGTTGGGCGGCCAAGGTGAGGAAGAAGAGTGGGCGGCAACCTATGGAGGAGCTTGTCTTCTTCCATGGAGGTGGTTAGCTCCTAGATCTCTTCTCTCCACCATGCTTGGGCGGCAAGGAACCCTATGGAGGAAACCCTAATTTGATTAGGGTTTTGGCTCCTTTGCATGGGCGGCCATGGATGGGAATGAAGGTTGGGCGGCCACTTGTGGAGGAGTTTGTCTTCTTCCTTGGAGGTGGCTAGCTCCTGGATATCTTCTCTCCACCATGGTTGGGCGGCAAGAAAGCCTAAGGAGAAACCGTAATTAGGGTTTCCTCCTTAGGTTGGGCAGCTAGGGATTGCAAGGAAGTTGGGCGGCAACTATAGGAGAGGAGGTCTTCTTCTTCCTAGAGTGTGGCCGACTCCTTCCTCTATTCCCTCCACCGTGACCAGGGCCCAACATTTTCCTTTTCTCCTATTCACTCCATCTTGGTCCTAGGGTTTGTCCCTAGTTCGGTTCCTTGGTTGTTTCCATATTATTCTCTCTATTCTTGGGGCCGGCGGCATCAATCCTTTGTGGATTGGTGGTTGGCTCAAGCAAGAAGGGAAAGAGAGTTCTTCATTCTTTGGATTGAAGAAGATCTAGGAAGATTCAACTTGTGGAGGATCTTCGCCCACACGAAGTCTACAAGGAGGTTAGGACATACGATAGAAGATCAAGAGGTATAAAAGTTTCACAACTTTTATTATTGTTCTTTTCATGTTCTTATTTGATATGCTAGCTTATGTTCATTATGTTAGTATATGTTGATTATACTAGTTTGCATTTACATGTATTTGTATAATCATGGACCTCGATAAGAAACACAAAAACTGGCTATCCGTCCGTCGTCTCTTCCGCGGCTAACCGACTAGAAGAGTTGGGTTGCTTGAACAACTAGTTTGTTCAAGCGATCGCTCAAGTCGTTAGCACGACGACGAATTGGTTGTGCTTAGGAAACTCATCCCATCCGGATTAGTTTTCATTAGTGAAAATTTTAATCCGAGGACATGGGAGCCTATGAGCATTCCGAGGTATAGCACATTGCCAACACTAACATGACCCTCAAACTTGCATTGAGGTAATGCCTTAGTCAAAGAATCCGCTAAGTTCCTTTCAGTGGGGATTTTCTCGATTTGTATTTCCTTCCTACTAATGATCTCTCTGATCAGATGATAGCGGCAAAGCACATGTTTGGATCATTGATGAGACCACATCAAGTTCAGAGATGAACTTCTTGATCCAAACCGCTTCCTTTGCTGCTTCTAAAGCTGCAATGTATTCTGCCCTGGTGGCAGAATCCGCTATAGTGTCAAGCTTGGAACCTTTCCAACTTATTGTGCCTCCATTCTAGGTGAATACATACCCAGACTGAGACATGGAATCATCCTTGTCTGTCTAGAGCTGGCATCCGTATACCCACGTATCACCATGTACCCTTCTCCATATATTAGGAACGCATCCTTAGTTCTTTCTAAGTACTTAAGGATTGTCTTAACAGCCACCCAATGATCCATTCCTGGATCAGATTGGTATTTGCTCGTGACACTCATAGCATACGATACATCGGGCCTCGTACATAACATTGCATACATGATAGATCCTATTGTGGATGCATAGGGAATCTTACTCATACAAATCCTCTGGTCTTCTGTGCGCGGACACATGGACTTTGAAAGGTGTACCCCATGCCTGATGGGTAAGTAACCTTTCTTGGATTCCGACATGCTAAACCTCTTTAGCACTCGGTCTATATATGTAGACTGTGAAAGACCAAGCAACCGTTTCGATCTATCTCTATAGATCTTAATCCCGAGGATGTAGGTTGCTTCTCCCAGGTCTTTCATGGAGAATGTCTTGGATAACCAAACCTTAACTGACTGTAAGATTGAAACATCGTTTCCTATAAGTAATATGTCATCGACATACAATACTAGGAACACGACTGCACTCCCACTAACCTTCTTGTACACACAAGGTTCGTCTAGATTTTATGAGAAATCAAACTTTTTGATCGTCTCATCAAAACGGATATTCCAGCTCCTGGATGCTTGCTTCAATCCATATATGGACCGTCGCAATTTGCATACCATGGTTTTATCAACCGATGTGAAACCCTCAGGCTGTATCATATACACGTCCTCGAGCAGGTTTTCATTAAGGAAAGTTGTTTTCACATCCATCTGCCAAATCTCATAATCATAATGAGCCGCTATGGCCAGGAGTATCCGAATTGATTTAAGCATAGCTACAGGCGAATAGGTTTCGTCATAATCAACACCTTATTTTTGACGATATCCTTTCGCCACTAATCTAGCTTTATAGGTAATCACATTACCATCCATGTCGGTTTTCTTCTTGAAAACCCACTTGCACCCTATAAGCTTTATGCCTTCAGGTGGGTCAACCAAGTTCCAAACTTGGTTTTCATACATGGAATCCATTTCCGACTTCATGGCACCAAGCCACTTATCCCTTTCTGAACTTGTCAGCACTTCTTCATAACTGGTAGGCTCCTCATCATCAATGAGTAACACGTTGTTCGATTCACTTACGAGAAATCCATATCTCTCAAGAATATTGCATGTTCTACCATATCTACAAAGATGTGGTGTTACAATAGGTCCAGTCGATTGCTCTTCACTATGAGTTGTCAGCTGTTGTGCTTCACCAGGTATCTCATCGATGTCTATTTGAGTCTCTCGAGCCTCCTCAAGCTCGACGACACACCCACTATTTTCTTGCAAGAGAAACTCTTTCTCTAGAAACACAGCATGCCTTGAAACAAACATCTTTTGTTCCACAGGATGATAGAATTGGTAACCCCTTGTTTCCTTAGGGTATCCAATAAATAGACATTTATCAGACTTAGCATCCAATTTGTCTGATATAGTCCGCTTCACATAAGCTGGACAACCCCATATCTTCAAGTAAGATACATGAGGTTTCTTACCATTCCATATCTCATATGGAGTAGTAGAGACTACCTTGGTTGGCATTCTGTTTAACAAGTAAGCGGTATGCGAAGTGCATAGCCCAAAAGGACTTGGGAAGATTGCATGATTCATCATTGACTGACCATGTCCAACAAGGTCGATTCGCCTCTCAGATACACCATTATGCTGTGGTGTATATGGCGGAGTCCATTGAGACAATATACCATTGTCTCTTAGATAATCAAGAAACTCTTGACTTAAGTATTCACCACCTCGATCCGATTGAAGTATTTTAATACTCTTGTCATGTTGTTTCTCTACTTCATTTCTGAATTCTTTGAACCTTTCAAAGGCTTCAGACTTGTGTTTCATCAAGAACACATACCTAAACTGTGAGTGATCATCGGTGAAGGTAATGAAGTAGCTATAGCCTCCTAAAGCTTGAGTTGACATAGGTCCACATACATCAGTATGTATTAGACCTAGTAACTCTCCCACTCGTTCACCTTTTCCTGAAAAAGGTGACTTAGTCATCTTGCCTTTTAAGCATGTTTCACATGTATCGTATGAATCCAATTCAAACGATTCCAGAATTCCACATCGGTGTAATTCGGACATGTGTTTCTTGCTTACATGGCCAAGACGACAATGCCACATGTAGGAGTCTATTTGATTATCCTTTCAAGCACGCTTGTTGCTCGCTTCGATATTGCAAATGTCACAGGATACGTCCAACGTATAAACACCTTTGCTTAAAGTTCCAGTCCCATAAAGAACTCCATTCAAAGGTATGTAACAACAATTGTTACTAAAAGTCAAATGGTACCCATTTCTATTTAAATAAGAAATAGAAATGATGTTCTTTATCAACGAAGAAACATAAAAGCAATTGTCCAGTTCTAAGATAAGTCCTGCAGGGAGTTTCAACAAATACGTTCCGATAGCGAGTGCAGCAACCTTTGCTCCATTCCCAACACATTAATTTGACTCTCCCTTGACGAGTCTTCTTCTATTCCTTAGCCCATGTATGTCATTACATATATGTGAGCCACACCCAGTATCCAATACCCAAGTGTCTGAGAAAATAGAATGACAATCAATAACGAAGATATATGAAAAAGATGGAGCATCTTATGCCATATTCTTCTTCACATACTCAAGATAAATCTTGCAATTTCTTCGCTAATGGCCCTACTTGCCATAATGATGGCAAGTGCCCTTTTGAGTTGGTTCTGCCTTTTTAGCCTTTTTCTTCTTCCCCTTCTGTTGTTCCATTGACTCCCTCTTAGAACCTTTCTTCGAGGAATCAACTAACAACAACGTCCCCTGCTCATGCTTCTCAGAAGGCTCCATAGTCTTCAGCATGTTGAGCAGTACCACAGATGAACCTTCTTGCATCTCAGAGGTGAAGAGGAGCTTGGAGACTTCGAACCTTTCGAATCTCACTTGCTTATCAAACAACTCATAAAGATGAAGGACTACGATATGAGCATCCATATGCTCATGCTGCTTTCGTAGCTTGGGTTCCATCATGGCTAGCATGATGCAACTCATTTGTTCAGAATCACTCACATGTTTCTGATAGGCCAACAATTGGTCCAGAGTTGCATTGTCTCTAGGACGGGCGGGAAGAGGCGCTTCGAGGACATTTGCAAGCTTTTCAACCTTGAGAACAATTCTCAAGTTTCTATGCCAATCCAAGAAGTTCGGCCTAGTCGATTTATTCGAATCCAAAATGGAACGCAAATTCAAAGACATCATGATCAATCTTAGAAATACAAAATGAGCATATATGTGAAAGATGATTTTAAAATGCATCAATATACATTTATAAATCCCATTCATTTTTCGAATTTCAAAAACCCCAAAATCACTTCGGGAGATCATAGGTCCATCTCCGAATGGGTTGATATCCAACATAGATATGAACAACCTTGGAGAGAGTCCAATAAGTCATTCATAGCTACGATGGTAGGTATCAAATATACCGATTGCATATCACGTATATGCAACTATCACAATGTGTTATCAACTAATTGAATGTTCACACATTCATCGGGTTGTTAACACATTAACAAGTATGCATCATATGCATAGCACCCAACTTCACCTCCATTCACATCAACCTTGGAGAGAGTCCAACAAGCCGATGCTCCAGGTTAAAGCCAACCCATTAATCAAGACATAGTTTTAATATGGTTAGAGCGCATTCAACCAATTAGCCCGACTTAGAGAGAGTCCAACAACCAAAACTAACGATTGACCTCTGACTCTTACCATATTAGTATTAAACTATTCCATGGTTTGAACATGTTCGGGTTCGAGCCGGGCTTGGAGAGAGTCCAACAACCCAAACAAGAAACGGAACTCTGGTTCTAACCATATTAATGGAAGGTGTAGGCTTTAATATTGAGTAAGGGGTTTTATGTCTCATCCTATTTGCATGCAAATAACTATTATCTACATGGCATGACATACATGACATACATCTACATGTCACGACACGCATGGCATAATGATATGCATCTAATGCAATTACATGGCATATAATTATGTCATGTATATAATTTCCTTATATGTCATAACTATTTATGGAAATAAAATATGTTTAAGATTTAATTCTCCAAATCAAATCATGATTAAATTAGGAAACAAATTTCCAAATCTAATCAGATATTTTATTTATGGAAATAGTTGATTAAGAAAAGTCAATTTAGGAAACCAATTTCCTAAATCATCAAAACTACTTATGGAAATAAAATATTTTAAGATTTGATTTCCCAAATCAAATCATGATTAAATTAGGAAACAAATTTCCAAAATCTAATCAAATATTTTATTTATGGAAAATATCAATTTCCATAAATACTTCCAACTTTCCAAAAATGGAAGATTTCCATAAATACTTCTAGACTTTCCAAAATTGAAAAATTTCCATAAATACTTCTAACTTTCCAAAAGTAGCAAATTTCCAGAAATATCATTATGACTATCGTAAAACCATTTTACGATTATGTCGAAACACAACCTGGGCTCTGATACCACTGTTGGGTTTCCGACACCGCGGCGAGTGTGTGTTCGAACATGTTTCGTAAACACGTGCACAGCGGAAGAAATAAAAATAATAAATCTACATTTATTACAACACACACATCAGACGCATGCATAGTACAACATGTGTAGACATAACCGTAAATTTAAATTTTGCAATAAAAGGAAATTTAACTACGTATACCTTTCGTATCACGTGTAGCGGGAACGGTATTAACCGAAACGATCCTCGCTAGAATACATTGTAAAAAATGGACCTATGATCTCTCGAATTGATTTTGAGGGTTTTGAAATTCGAAAAAAAATGAATGGGATTTTGTAAATACATGTTGATGAATTTTAAATCATCTTTCTCATATATGCTCAATTTATATTTCTAGGTTAATTGATTGATCATGATATTTTTAAATTTCTATTCCATTTTGGATTTGAATAAATTGACTGGGCCAAACTTCTTGGACTGGCTTAGAAACTTGAGAATTGTTCTCAAGGTTGAAAAGCTTGCGTATGTGTTCGAAGAGCCTCTTCCTGCCCGTCCTAGTGATGACGCAACTACGAACCAATTGTTGGTTTATCAGAAACATGTGAGTGATTCTGAATTAGCGAGTTGCATCATGCTAGCCACAATGGCACCCAATTTGCAGAAGCGGCATGAGCATATGGATGCTCATACCGTAGTCTTTCAAATCTATGAGTTTTTTGATAAGCAAGTGAGATTCGAAAGGTTCGAAGTATCCAAGCTCCTCTTCACCTCTGAGATGCAAGAAGGCACATCTGTGGTACTGCTCAACATGCTGAAGATGGTGGAGCCTTCTGTGAAGCATGAGAAGGGGACGGTGCTATTAGTTGATTCCTCGAAGAAAGGTTCTAAGAGAAAGTCAAAGGAAAAGTAGAAGGGGAAGAAGAAAAAGGCTAAAAAGGCATAACCACCTCAAAAGAGCACTTGCCATCATTGTGGAAAAGTGGGCCATTAGCGAAGAAACTGCAAGATTTTTCTTGAGTCCGTGAAAAAAAATAAGGCATATGATGCCCCATCTTCTTCAGATATCTTTGTTATTGATTGTCATTCTATTTCTTTAGACACTTGGGTATTGGATTCTGGGGGTGATTAACATATATGTAATGACATACATGAGCTAAGGAATAGAAGAAGACTCATCAAGGGAGAGTCAAATTTACGTGTTGGGAATGGAGCAAAGGTTTCTGCACTCGTCATAGGAACATATCTATTGTAGCTCCCTACATGACTCATCTTAGAACTGGACAATTGCTATTTCGTTCCTTCGTTGATAAAGAACATCATTTCTATTTCTTGTTTAAATAGAAATGGGTACCATTTGACTTTTAATAACAATTGTTGTTACATAACATTGAATGGAGTTTTTTATTGGACTAGAACTTTATGCAATGGTATTTATACGTTGAACGTATCCAATGACATTTTCAATATCGAAGCGAGCAACAAACGTGCTTGGAAAGATAATCAATTAGACTCCTATATGTGGCATTGTCGTCTTGGCCATGTAAGCATAAAATGCATGTCTGAATTACAACGATGTGGAATTTTGGAATCGTTTGAATTTGATTCATTCGATACATGCGAATCATGCTTAAAAGGCAAGATAACTAAGTTACCTTTTACTGGAAAAGTTAAATCGGTGGGAGAGTTGCTTGGTCTAATACATACTGATATATGCGGACCTATGTCAACTCATGCCCTAGGAGGCTATAGCTACTTCATCACCTTTACTGATGATCACTCATGGTATGGGTATGTGTTCTTGATGAAACATAGGTCTGAATCCTTTGAAAAGTATAAAGAATTCAGAAATGATGTAGAGAAATAACTTGGCAAAAGTATTAAAATACTTCGATATGATCAAGGTGGTGAATACATGAGTTAAGAGTTTCTCGATTATCAAAGGAACAATGGTATATTGTCTCAATGGACTTCGCTGTATACACCACAACTTCATAGTGTATCTGAGAGGCGAAACCAAACCTTGTAGGACATGGTAAGGTCGATGATGAATCATGCGAATCTTTCCAAGTCCTTTTGGGGCTATACACTTCAGACAGCTGTTTACTTGCTCAATAGAGTCCCGACAAAGGTAGTCTCTACTACTCCATATGAGATATGGAATACTAAGAAACCTCATTTTTCTTACTTGAAGATATGGGATTGTCCTACTTATGTAAAGAAGACTGTATTAGATAAATTGGATGCTAAGTTTGATAAATGTTTATTTATTGGATACCCTAAGGAAATGAGGGGTTACATATTCTCTCACCCAGTGGAACAAAAGGTGTTTGTTTCAAGGCATGTTATGTTTCTAGAGAAAGAGTTTCTCTTCCAAGAAAATAGTGGTGTAGGGATGTATACTGAAAAGTCTACCTTTTGTATGAACATCTTTATTTTGAAATAAGAATCACATGATTATTGTTTGCATATTTTTATGGTTATGCAATATTGTCTAATACTTTACATTGTAGATAACATGGTGTGTGGTGTCACACAGGAGATCATGTTATCGGCCCCTTGAAAAGTATAAGTAAATGCTCACAACCGAGATGGTTTTGGACAAACCATCAGAATGGTTATAGTGTGATTTGGTATTAGTTTGTCTTGACCATAGAATCACACTAGTGCACTTTGTGTGTATTGAGCAGGACCGACTTAGAGGTGATTCGATTTATTACTGACTACATAATCGAATCGGACCTCAGATATTATTTAGTACATGCTCTTAATCCCGATATAATAACGGGCACATATACTTAGTACTCATCTCTTTGATTTACCAATGGACGAGATTTATAGATTAAATCGATAGGCTCGGTAAGTTGAGAGATGATATTATTTATATGGTGTGTCGTTGATTATAGGAGGAAATCGTGTCCTATATATTAGGATGATGATGTTCCCTTGAGGAGCTCATTGTTGGATCGAGGTGGTTCGCTAGAGGGGGGGTGAATAGCGATAAACACTTTTTCTTTTAAATCGTTCGGTAGACAATTAAATGCAGCGAAAATGTAAATAAAAACTAAATGAGACAAATAGTTTTTTTACTTGGTTCGTAGCCTTCGGCCACTACTCCAAGGCCCTAACGATCCTAGACCGTGTACGGAGGGAAATTCACTAAAACACTCCTCCTCGTTGGAGGTAGGAGTTTTACGATTACAAAACCTTGAAGCAAAGAAGATAGAGACAACCCCTCTCTTCTATTAAAATAAAATGCAACAGTAGAAAGCCTCGATTAACAAACGAATTGCAAGATTAAGAGAAATGACAAACTAAGATTATACCAACAACTCGAAGATAACACTTAAACTAGGGTTGTTGGCAACACTTCGTTGTTGTAGAGTCGTCGGAGAGTCGCAGCGTTGCGGAGGCTTTTGAGCACTTAGAATTGATGAGAAAACTTTAGGTTAGAACCTCCTTTTATAGCCTTTGAGCCCCTTTTCGAGAGGAACCCTAGCCAATCATATTTGAGCACCACTCCCCTTGAAATTTGGTGATAAACCTTGACTTTGATCCTTTGACCATCGTTGGTGATGGCCATCATCGATTGATGATGGCGATCACGATCAGTGCTAACCTCCAGCAGTAGACTAATTGATGGCAGTCGAGTCCTCTAAGCTGGCAGTCGACTGATGCTAGCTACAAGGCAAAGTTAGCTTAACAAAAACATTATTTTGACGGCCTCCGATCGTCCGATCTCGACCTAGACCATCTATAGGATGTATTTGGTCGGATCTACACTTAAGGTCATCCCCGTAAAGAGGATACGACCTCACTTACGCTCGCACACACGAGCTTACCTCGATACTTACGTGTTGCTTTTGCTTCCGGCCTTCCACTCGATTCCTTTGGCTCCCTCCGAAGTCACTCGAGTGTCGCCCAACCACCGTGGCTTCCTCCGGGTGTCGCTAGCCTTCAGCTCTAGCTATAGCAATCTTCTGCACACTCGATTCAGCTCGTGAGATAACGACATGAGCTTAACTTTGTATTGTTTGCTATAATCAAAACTCAGGTTCGACTTAGGTGCCTACTGCACCAACAATGGTTGCATGGGTAATCCCTCTTTGTCTAGGATTAATTTTTAATCCGGGGACGTAGACGGGATTGCCATGAACAAGCGACCGAGTTGAAGTGGGAAGCGAAGTTTCCTACCTTCATGTGGTATCAGAGCCACGATTTCCAGTTTTGTGTGTTTAGGATTCGTATCCTTTTATGCACTTTTCAAATATTATATGTGCCAGATAATAGTAGGATGTGCGTAGGTTTACTTTTTGGTTGCAGGCATAGGATCCAACTATTATGGCCATATGTGTGTATGTGATTGCATGTGTGTAATTATATATTATTTGAATCCTCGAGGTTGATGAGGCTAGTATTTAATTTTTATAATTAAGTACGACATTGTTTAGCCACACTTTTTATTTAATTTATTTTTGATCTAGATTTCATGTACACTCCTTCGTGGAGTATAGGATCAATGGATGTAAATTAAAATAGTTATTTTTGGCTCGGTTCTCCGGATGACTTGTACATTGCATAGGGAGGAGCTGATGAGATGGCGATACGACGGGAGGCATATTAGAGACAAAAGTCATAATAGTTGGAAAATATTTTTTTTCATATTTATTGCTTCTTGTTTGATATGCATGTCGTAGGCTAGGAAAATTCCTCAATTTTAAATTACTAAGTGGGAGAGGGATATTTTTTATAAATTCTCACGGCCTCCATTACGATTTGACATGTGATACAAACAAACTTGCACATCAACTCTGAGTGCCTTCCTCCACATCGGATGAGTTTGTTTGCATATCACAGGGTCGAATATGGTTATAGAAAATTATTAAGGAGCGTGTATACTTCCCCATCAGAAGGCACATAACCCGAGATAATTGTCTTGGTACTGAGTAATGGTGAACACTTAGATGTAAATAGGAGTATCTTCCCCATCGGAGTCACTGCTTTTATTTATAGAGCCGAAGAGGAACCAACTATTAATTTTATTTGTCAAAAAGTTAGGTTGACAAGATAGTAAAATTAATGGGTAAAACGTCCTCTTACAAATGTAGAATTCGTATATGTCCACACTATCATGGCATTTGATACTCTCGGTGTTTTGAGGTGTTGGTTGATTTTAAAATTTTATTGTTTGGGGAATCAATAATTTTTTGAAATCTAATGTTTTGATCTATGTGATTCTTAGGTTTTTCAAAATGACTTTCAACCCGCTTGTTGTGATAATGAAAGAAAATAAACTTACTGGACCTCTGGGTTCATTAGTGGTGGAAGATTTCCCAACCTGCGAATCTTGCTTGGAAGGTAAAATGACCAAGAGGCCTTTTAAGACTAAGGGGTATAGAGCCAAAGATGTGTTGGAATTGGTTTATTTTGATTTGTGTGGTCCTATGTCTATCCAGGCAAGAGGTGGTTTTGAGTATTTCATCTCATTCATAGATGATTATTCAAGATATGGATACATTTACTTGATGCGCTGCAAGTCTGAATGCTTTGACAAGTTCAAAGAATTCAAGGCTGATGTGGAGAAATGTCAGGGTAAAAGTATCAAGACACTACGATCTGATCATGGTGGTGAGTACCTCTTGGAAGAGTTTAGGAATTACTTATCAGAGGCTGGAATTCAATCTCAATTGTTTGCACCTGGCACACCCCAGCAGAATGGTGTAGAAGAGCGAAGGAATAGGACTCTTATGGAGATGGTTAGATCAATGATGACTTATTCCGAGTTGCCAGATTCGTTCTGGGGATATGCTCTAGATACGACAGTCTATATTCAAAACTAGGTACCATCTAAATCAGTGCCTTCTACTCCCACAAAATTGTGGACTGGGCGAAAGCCTAGTCTAAGACATATTCAAATATGGGGGAGTCCAGCACATGTACTGAAGGCAAATACTGGTAAGTTGGAACCTCGTACAGAAGTGCGCATGTTCGTTGGCTATCCTAGAGGAACGAAAGGTGGTTTGTTTTATAGTCCTAGAGATCAGAGGATGATCGTTAGCACGAACGACAGATTTCTAGAGGAAGACTATGTGATTAACCACAAGCCCATGAGTAAGATTGTTCTGGAGGAATTTAGAGGGGAAGTCACTGCTTCAATACAACATGTACAAGAGGATATACCACAAGTCACTGCACCGCGTGTAACAGAGGATACACAAGTGATACCTCATGGTAGTGGGAGGGTTGTTAGACAGCCTGATAGATTCATGTTCTTCGGAGAATATTCTGATTTGGTGCCTGGCGAACATGAACCTGATCCCTGGACATATGATGAGGCGATCCAAGATAAGGATACGGTATCTTGGCAAAGTGCAATGAATTTTGAGATAGAATCTATGGATTCAAATCAAGTCTGGGAGTTAGTAGAACCACCCAATGGTGTAAAAGCCATTGGATTCAAGTGGATCTACAAAAAAAAGTGAGGTGTAGACGGGAAGGTTGAGACCTTCAAAGTGAGGCTTGTTGCGAAGGGGTATACTTAGAAAGAGGGTATCGATTATGAGGTGACCTTTTCGCCGGTAGCCATGCTTATGTCTATCCGGACTCTCTTATGTATTGCTGCTCATATGGATTATGAGGTATGACAGATGGATGTCAAGACAGCTTTCCTTAATGGAAGTCTTGAGAAAAATATCTAGATGAAGCAACCAGAGGGATTCATTGCAAAGGGAAAAGAGCATCTTGTGTGAAAATTTAATCGATCCATTTATGGATTGAAGCAAACTTCGAGATCTGTGAACATCCGCTTTGATGAGGTAATCCAGTCTTATGGATTTATTCAAAGTCCGGATAAGTCTTGTGTATACAAGAGATGTGACGAAAATGTAGTGGTATTTCTTGTACTATACGTAGATGATATTTTGTTAATTGGGAACAATATCAAGGTGTTATCGGACGAAGGATATGGTTGTCCAAACAGTTTGATACGAAGGACTTGGGAGAAGTGGGACACATCCTTGGGATCAAGGTTATAAGGGATCGCAGGAAAAGGATGTTGTGCTTATCTCAAGCTTCATACATAGACACCATTATGGATCGTTTTAGCATGCAGAACTCTAAGAAATGTTTTCTACCTTTCAGGCATGGAGTTCCTTTATCTAAGGAGATGTGTCCTGGAACATCTATGGAGATAGAGGAGATGAAGGTGGTTCCTTATTCTTCGGCAGTAGGAAGCCTCATGTATGTTATGCTATGTACGAGATCGGATATCTACTTTGTGATGGGTTTGGTTAGCAGATATCAGAGAAATCAAGGACAGGGACATTGGACAGCGGTAAAGCATATATTGAAGTACCTGAGAAGGACTAGGGATTATATGCTAGTTTATAGGCAGACCAATTACTCCCTGTGGGTTAGATAGATTCCGACTTCCAATCAGATAGGGATAACAGTATGTCTACCTCAGGTTTTGTATTTACTTTGGGAGGTGGAGTCATTCTATGGAGGAGTGTCAAGCAGAAATGCGTGGCGGACTCTACCATGGAAGTTGAGTATGTGGCGGCCAAAGAAGTTGTGTGGCTCAGGAACTTCTTGATGGACTTGGATGTGATTCCTGGTTTGCCCAGAACTATCACAATGTATTGTGATAATAGTGGTGCAGTTGCAAACTCGAAGGAACCACGAGCCCATAAGGCTTGTAAAAACATAGAGCACAAGTACCACCTAATACGAGAAATCGTAAAGCGCAGAGAAGTTGCTGTGGCCAAGATTGCATCAGAGGATAACCTAGCAGATCCTTTAACTAAGGCCCTTCTAGCGAGATCTTTTGATAGGCATGTGGAGGGAATGGGAATCAGATGTATGGTAGTATGAGGACAACATAGTCTTTTAGAATAAGTGGGAGATTATTGGAATGTATACTGAAAAGTCTATCTTTTGTATGAATATCTTTATTTTAGAAATAAGAATCACATGATCATTGTTTGCATATTTATGGTTATGCATATCGTCTAATACATTACATTGTAGATAACATGGTGTGTAGTGTCACACGGGAGATCATGTTATCAGTTCCATGTAAAGTATAAGTAAAGGCTCACAACCGAGATAGTTATGGACAAACCATTGGTATGGTTGTAGTGTAATTTGGCATTGGTTTGTCTTAACCATAGAATTACACTAGTACACTTTGTGTGTATTTAGCAGGACTGACTTAGAGGTTATTCGATTTATTACTAACTACATAATTGAATCGGATGTCAGATATTATGTTGTACATGCTCTTAATCCCGATATAATATCTGGCACATATACTTAGTATTCATTTCTTTGATTTACCAATGGGCGAGATTTATAGAGTAAATCGATAGGCTCGGTAGGTTGCGAAATGATATTATTTATATGGTGTGTCGTTGATTATAGGAGGAAACCATGTCCTATATATTAGGATGATGATGTCCCCTTGAGGAGCTCATAAGGTTCATCATGTAAACCCTGCAGGTTGACTTAGTCAACATGATGATAAGGTTGAGTGGTACTACTCGAGGAGTTAGATGTTAATTAATTGATGGTCAGTAAATCAATTAATTGACGGACATTCGATATATTAAACACGGGGAGATAAATGTACAAATAATATATGGAGCCCATATTGATTTATGGGGGTTGGTGAGGTAGTTCGATGATAATCCTCTAGTGGAATGGATTATAATTAATGGGTCGGACTTTATGTGGGCTTGATCCATTGGGTGGCCAAGATCCAACTCCTCCTCATGGTCCCTATTGCAGCTTATTAAAACCCTCATGGAGCCTAGATCTGATGATAGAAAATGAAACTCTAAATCTGATGGTGGAGATTAAATCTCTAGATCAAACAGTGGAGATTAAATCTTTAGATCTGATGGTGGAGATTAAATCTCTATATTCGACGGTTGAGATTAGATCCCTAGATCCGACGGTTGAGATTAAATCCCTCGATCTGACGG
Organism: Wurfbainia villosa; assembly: GCA_025175895.1. NCBI lineage: Eukaryota > Viridiplantae > Streptophyta > Magnoliopsida > Zingiberales > Zingiberaceae > Wurfbainia > Wurfbainia villosa. The sequence goes on along the minus strand of CM046009.1, from coordinate 24,019,493 downwards.
TGGAGATTAAAAGGAGGCTTAAGCCTAGATCTATAAAAGGAGGCCAAGGCTTGGGCATGAAACACAATTTGGAGATTAGGGTTTTTGCTTCCTTGGCTTGGGCGGCAAGGCATTAGGGTTAGGGTTTCCTTTTGCTTTGTACGGCGCCAATTGTTCAAGGGCAACGGGGCTGGCGTCATGGTGGTGAAGGTTTGGACATCTCTTCTTCATCCTTTGGCTGGAGTTCCCTTTTCTCCTCTCCTTGTGGCCGGCGGCAACCCTTCTTCAAGGTTTTCCGGTGATCCTATTCTCCTCCTTGGCCGGCGGCAACATCAATTCCATTGATTTGGTGGCCGGTTCTAGATAGGAAGAAGAATTTTGTTTCATACTTTTTTTTGTTCAGAGCGAACAAGGAAGGGAAGAACGTGATCTATGAGGCTTCGACTTTTGGAAGATCGTCGCCCACACGACGTCCAAAAGGGGGAAGGATATACAATAGAAGATCAAGAGGTATAACAAGAAGTATAAGCTTGTTTACTTTGATTAGTGTTCATTTGTATTATGTCTATAATTGTTTTCAATTATATGTGGCTAATTTACTTGGACCTCGAATACAAACACAAAAACCAACGATCCGTATATCATCTATTCCGTGGCTAATCGTAGAATAGAGGTAGGTTGCTTGAACAACTAGTTTGTTCAAGTGACCACTCTAATCGAATAGCACAACGATGAAACGGTTGCTTGGGTAATCCCTCTTTGTCTAGGATTAATTTTTAATCCGGGGACGTAAATCGAATCGCCATGAACAAGTGACCGAGTTGAAGTGGGAAACGAAGTCTCCTTCCTTCAATAAAAGCTTATAATAAGAAAGTAGTACCTCACGCTTTCCAGGTTGGAGACTTAGTGTTAAAGAAAATATTGCCCGTTGGATGCAATGGTAAGCTAGGACTCAAATGGGAAGGACCCTTCTAGGTGAGCAGTCGAGCGGGGATTTGAGCTTATTATTTGAATGCTGCTCAAGGAAGACTTTTAGTGAGACCATGGAATGTGTATCATCTGCATCCTTACTTTAGTGATGAATGCTATAGAATTTATGTTTTTGCTCTTTTAGAATAATAATAAATTGTAGATTGAGTAATATGTTGTATTTCAAGAATTTTACTAAATACAAATTGTCACATTTTCTCAACATTGGAAGATAAAGGAAAAGATAGTAAATTAGGTGGAATTCAGTCAATAGTATTTCTTAAGTCTAAAAAACATGTAGAGTGCCTGGGAGGTGGATAGATTGCTGCTTGGAATTGATTGATTCAGTCTTGGAAGGCCCATTGCAAAAAAGCAAATCCTCGATCTAGAAACATGTCATTGATTGCAGCAAAAGGCCCGAAGGTTTCTAGTGCTATACTGGTTCCTTCTTTATATGGTCGTGCTTTTAAAATGTCCAGAGTGTTTTGTAAGTAGGTACTTTGAAAGTGAAGGGCTGAAAGTTTTGCCCAGTCGGCTTGTTCTTTTATATATAAAGCTTGAAGTTCTCTCTCGAGTATTTGATAAGCATGTTGTAGTGATAACTCTCGAGCTTGGCATTCTTGTAATTCTTTCTTTAAGGTACTAGTATACTGGATCCATTAATTGTTTAAACCCGTTATGCTTGTACTTCCTTGCACAATTAAGCAATAGTATTAAGTAAAAGTAGTAAATTAAGTAGTATACTAACCTCATTGAGCCTGGTTAAAAGGGAATTTGGTAAATCTTGGACTAAGGGAGAGGGAAGATTTTGTGTGATTGGGCATGAAGGTGGAGGTTGGAGGGAAGTGTTGAGCTACGAGGGAAGAGATGAATGGGGTTTATATGAGAAGGTGGATGGATATTGCTGGAAGCTTGGGATAGGAGTGATTCCGCAAAGGGAAAAAGAAAACATGCTTGAATATCTACGAAGAAAAACAATAAAAAAAGAGAAAGAAGGAAAGCGAGGGTTACCCAGTGTATCAGTCGACTGTAGGGGCTAATTTTCTCTAATTAATGCTAGTGATGATTTGGTGATTAGCTGGTTTAAATTGAATTGTTCCTCTGCTAATAGTAAAGTCATTACCTGGTATTCATCTTTGTCTCTGTATTGGTTTAAGGAAGGGCGAGGGGAAGAGTATGGAACCAAGTAGATGGAAACGGGAATAGAGATGGGGAATGTAAAAAGAAATAGTGTTCCTTCCATCCTTTGTGTGAAAAAGGGATGTCGGTCAAAAATTGAAAATCTGACTGGGCCTAGAAATAGAAGATATCAATTTCTGATGACTTTATTTCAAAAAAGCAGTGAAATAAAAAGGCCAATGGGGTAATTGATTAGTATGATGCGATGAGGTAAAAGCCTAACACAAAACGGAAGGAGTTGGGACTTAGCTGATTTAAAGGGATAGAAAAGTATTCCGATACTTCTAAAAAGAATAGATGAATAGGAAAATATAGTCCGAATTCTATCTGCTCCATGAAGAAAGCCTTTGTTCTGCCAGGGGGTGAGTGAGGGCACTCGATAGAGGTAGATGCGATTATGTGGAAGACTGAAGGAATTTATAATCGAGAAGATAAGGATCATCACTGTTCTCTTGTCACTTTTAGAGTGAGTGGATGAGAACCATGGACGAGGGATTGGAGAAATAGGATGCATTTTCTTGAGGTTGTAGAATGGGAGAGAGTGAAGAGTGCTTCTGCATTTATAGTGAAGAAGGGAGAGGAAAAAGGAGGGAAATAATAACTTTTCCTGCTTATTTTTAGGAGTGGGGTCATTTAGTCAGGTTGAATCAGTTTGTTAGGGTAAGGATAATGGGTATATCAGGGATAAATTTTTGGTTAAACAGTTTCAGATATGGTGTATGTGCAGGTTTTGTTATAAGGCATTAATAAGTTATGGTGAAGTCTGAAGAATAGATATTAAGAGTATAGATCTGGAAGCAGACCTTTGTCATAGAATATTGTAATAGAAAATTTCATAGAAATAGGTACACACAAAATATGCACATTATGGATTTAAAGATAGAAAAGGAGACTGAAGATAAATATTCCTGACAAACTATTTAATACATATGAAACTTACAAAATATTGAATATTCATTACCACAGAATATGACAAATTCATTATTGTTTTGAATACAATTCTATGATTCTGATGCACACGAACACGACCTCAAATCTTCGATAGGAGTCGTCAAGGACTCGAAGCACGTGCTCGCGCTCAACGCCCGCAAGTGCACGGATGTCATCAAGTAATAATAGATTTATCGATCCTATAGAGATTGAGATTCGAATACCATTTGTCTAGTGGATGTTGTTGTTCGGAGTTAATATCCTAAGAATAAGAGTTTTGAGGTTGTCGATAGTCCTAACTCAAGTACGGTGTCACTTGGAGGAAGCTAAGGTAGGTTTATGTTAGTGAAAGGCATAGAGCCAATCATGTGATGATTATTGTATGGACTTTATTGTATCATATTCCTATTCATAAAGGCATGGTTATTATATTTACTTGTATTGGTGCTAAATAAACTAAGTATAATAACGTCCTTGAGTAGTAGGTTCTTATCTATATCAATCGATTGATAGAATTGATAATGAGATGATATAGTGAACACTACTCTTAATCATTCCTAGTCAAGTATTAACATTCAGGGACAATGTTAATGCATAAAGACTAGCATATAGGTCAACACGATGACTTGATCTCATAAGTCATGGATATGAGATATCAAGTTAACACATGGGTATGCATTGGAGAATGTATACTGAATGACCCGCCATTAGAAAGTATCATGGATCGTTATATGAGGGTCATATACTTTCTCATGTGGCTATTAGTATGACTATTAGTCCTTAGACCTGAAGTCACCATGGTTCCCTACATAAGGAGTTGCATACATTGGCTTCGTCAAACGTCACCCATAAATGGGTGGACTATAAAGGCGATTACTGGGTATATGACAAATTATGCGGAGGGATGTGAGTGATGTAGATGGGATCAATCCCTCTTATATGACGGGGGTGACATCGATATTCTTGATAGAGTGAGACCATAAAGTGCATGGCCATGCCCAAATGAGTCAATATGAGATATTGAGCTCATTTGATTAGAGTGAGTCTACTTGGAGTTCAATATATAGATTGTACCGAGGATGACACGGTCTATGCCTCAATTGGTCAATCTTGATGTCAAGGATAGAGGGACATTGTCACATATTGTGAGAGTCAAAAATTAGTAGTCACAAAGGTGATGTTGGAGCTCAACATTCTTGTAACTTGGGTAGCAATGATGTGTTGCTAGATACCGCTCATTGCTTATGTTACTAAATCGGTTTAGGGACATTTCCAATGTTACAAGAACCTATAGGTTCACACACAAAGGGCAATTAGATGGAGATTAGGTTCATATGATGAACCATGAGGATTAGGTTCATGGGATGAACCAAATTGGATTAAGAGTAATCCAAATTAGACTAATTGAGTTAAACTCAAGTTGATTCAAGTGTTGAATGAGTCTAATTTAGATTTGATTCATTAAGTCAATTTAAATTAATGAAAAGAGATTCATTAAATCAAATTGACTTGAGTCAAGTTGTTAGATTTGATACACCATGAGAGATAAGAAGTCAAATTTGACTTGTAGAAAATTTGACGCCGCTAGAGGGGGGATGAATAGCGATGTGCCCGTAGGAAGATGGAATTCGTTCACGTTGCTTGTCTACAATCTTGTTAGTACGCAGCGGAATAAACAATAACAAATACAAACACAAGATACAATAACAACACGCACGATATAACGTGGTTCGGAACCACACGGTTCCTACTCAACGGATCGAGCTCTACAGAGCTCTAGCGACGGCAATGCAATCACTAATTAATAAACTCCTTCTCGACAACAAGTCAGAGGCGGAGAAACCTCGTACAAACGTTTACAACAATAAACGAAAGAAATACAAGCAAATACAAAGGAAATGTAAAGAACACTTTACAAACTAGGGTTTTGAGCGCTAGCTTGTTGGTTGCTTGGATGAGCTTGAAGGACCCTGAAATGCACCTGCAAATCGCCTTCAAATCGCCTCACCAAAGCTCCCAAAAATCTGATGCTTGAGCCTTCCACGAACAGCTGCTTTTATCCTCCATCGGGCTGGATTTCTGCCTATCAGTCGACTGCCATAAGTCCCCAGTCGAATGCCAGCACTGTAATTGTGAGACAACGGCTAAATCCACGTCGGACAAGTTCCAACGGGACTCTTGGCGATCGGCAACATTAGGCGATCGATCCGACCGTAGTCGGCGGCGGTCGGCCACGGGAGCGCTCGTGCTCGAATGACAGAACTAGCGACCGCAGAGCAATTCCATCTCTTAACCGGCAGTCAAACTTAAGTCGACTCACGACAGTCGAACCGGCCATAATGCCAGTAGACTGCCATCCTAAAAAATGAGGTTTTAACCCAAGTATGGTGCCCCCATACTTGCTACACCACCCTTAGCCTAGACCTAAGCCTTCTAGCCACCTCCATCAGCCTCACGCCTCTCGGATCCCTCCAAGTCATCCATGACTTGTTCATCCATCGCGCTAGCCTCTAGGTGCTTCCGTCGGCTATGTCATGCTAATGGTGTCTACACCGCCAAGGCACATTGGACTTACGCCGCAAAGACTCCGCTTGGACTTTACGCAGCCAATATCAAACCCCTTGGACTTCTCATGCCAAGACTCAAGCTTGGACATTCCCTTGCCAACCCATGTTGGACTTCTCAAATGCCAATACCATGCTTGGACTTTCCCTTGCCAACCCATGTTGGACTTTTACATTGCCAAGACCCATGCTTGGACTTTTCACATTGCCAAGACCCATGCTTGGACTTTTACATTGCCAAGACCCATGCTTGGACTTTTCATGCCAAGTACTCAAGACTTGGACTTTACCAAATGCCAAGTGTTCCACTTGGACTTTCCATGACAAGTACACAAGACTTGGACTTTCCCATGACAATTACATTGTCATATGTTTTTGTCGAAACATCAAAACATCACTCGAGTCAAACTCGAGTCCTGGTCAATCGTGACCTGGGCCGATTGCACCAACAATCTCCCCCTTTTTGATGTTTGACAAAAACCAAACAAATCATTTGAATTAGACCACTAACTCAAATCCCTTACCAATTATCCCAAATTGGTAAACACTCTCCAAATGTTCTCCCCCAAACATTCTCCCCCTTTTTGACTAACATCAAAAAGGTTTTCTCTCCAAGGAGATGAATGTCTCATGTCCCAATGAAATCTTACAATCTCTCCCTTGATCCAAAAATAAATACCTAGGATGTCTACCATCTTCCTAGTGATAATTCACATATCACTCAAGAGAGGCAATCCTATACTCTCTCCCAATTTCCAAATTGGGTATCAAAAACCCATCAATTTTGATACTCTCCCAAAAACTTCTCCTCTTCAAGGAGAAAAACACATCCATCATCCCAAGATGGATACCTCCCCCTAAAGACTTGCTTCCCCTTGACCATTGCACCAACAATGTCCTTGGGAAGCCCCTAAGCCAATAGGAACTCTAAACCATCAAAATTAAGGTTCTAAGTTCAACATAGAACTTTCACTCACCCTAAATTTGATACTTTGACCTAACACATCTCCTAATCCATATCCAATGGATTTTCACCCTTTATAATGCTTCCCAAAGCATATCCTAGGGTTAGGAGAGATTATGGACCTTTACAATGGTTGAACACGGGCTAAACAAACCTTGTTAACCCGTAATCAGACCTGTCAGTCGACTCTGAAAGAATCCGATCATTGCCACCCATATCGATCGCCACGAAGGATCGATAGCTAAAATTTCAATTTCAAATTTATCGTAGAATCGAGATTTGGAAAAGCATAAGTAATACTACGTAATTTGAAAAATCATAAAATTTGATACGTATATTACTTATAGTCAATACAATGGGTGAAAAATATTTGAAAATTATTTTACCCATAAACTAGTGAGTTTGATACAAAACTCAAAACCATTGAAGTTTTCAATGTTTTGGCCCTATTTTGTATCAGCTCTATCAATGGTGATTGCTATCAAAAGATAGACTTCACCAAGGTTTTTCAAAATGATTTTAAAATGTTTTCAAAACCTTATTTTGGATCATATTCCTTGGGCTCTATGCACATGACTTGTACACAAGCTTTCCTAATGATCCACAAATGAAACAAGATGAGTTTTAGTTCATCTAGATGCAAAAACTATGCACCTTTAACTCAACTCATATCCTAGTATCTCACATGTATCTAAGGTGTATAAAATACACATACATGTCAATTTAATGTGAGATGTGGGTTTTGTTCATCCTAATCTAGGGTTTCATGCATTCTCTAAGGCAACCCTACTTGATTCCCTTATAAATGGGACTTCAAGTCATGTCATAGTCCTTAATTCAATTTCAACCAAATTCTCTTAAATGCATGAATGATTATGGCATTAGAAATGATATAAATAAGCATATGCTCATAATCATGATGTCATGGCATATGATATAAAACTAAGCATACATGACATTAACCTAAAACCTAAGCATACTCATGACATATAAAATCATAGAAATAGGCATGATGTCATGACATGGCATATGGCAATCAAGGCATGACATATAAAATATATAGGTATAGTGATACCTAAATTTTAATATTAATTGCCATTTGATATAATTAGATATATTTTGCCATATTATCATTAATCTCCCAAGTGTGCCAAAATCCCAAAATGGCACACTAACCTCTAAACTCAACTTGTGCCAATTTGATCATTTTATCAAAACTTCTCAATTAATATTGGCACATCCTAAAAACCTTTAGGATTCAAATCAGACCACATTTCCAAGATAACCATAACCTTGAAAATGACCTAAAATGCCACCTTTATCATGGTTGAGTTAACTACCCATCCAATCAAGGTTGACACACCCCAAACCCATCTAGCGTGAATCAATCACGCTCTTAGGAACCCAAAACCGATTTGAGCTCCTAGGGTTAATTAGGTATTCCTTAGGGATAACCTCCCTAGATACCTTCCTAATGACCCTCCTAGACTTGTTAGCCTTGGTCATTTGGGTCTTACCTAGGTTGACTCTAGGGGTAACTCCCCTTGCAACCTTCTTAGTTGCCACCTTAGGTTTCCTTGAAACCCTAGCCACTAGGCACACCCTTTGGTCAATTCTAGGGATGACTTCCCTATTGACCTTGGTCTTCCTAGACCTAGTTTGTGTTCCATAGTCAAATGGAACACTATGATAAGCCACTTTAGGCTTAGGTTTGTGACCCAAACCTTGCTTGCCCTTGATTGACTTTTGACTCTTAGGTCCTAGGTGTTGACTTTGACTTTTGGACCCTTGATTTTGACCACTAGACCCTTTAAATTGATTTTGTATGTTCCTAAGGGTCTTCTCAAGTTTTTCAAGCCTTGACCTCAAGGCTTGGTTTTCAATCTCTAATTGCCCAATTTTAGAGTTTTGATTTAAACCATGGGCATGGGACGTCCTAAGCATATGCCTAGTCCACTTGGGATTAAAACCTAGGTGTTCTCCTATTTTCTTGATAAATTCCCTAGGTAAAACATTTTTAGGGACATTAGTCCCAAATTTCTCCCTATTGTCTAAGTAGACATTCTTAGCTCCTAAGCAAAAATATTTATTCCTATTAGCATGTTTTTCATAAATTGCAAGAGAATTAAAGTTCCTAGCATGCTTTTTAGCATTTAAATTAGAAGATGCATTACTAAAAAGTACCTTAGGGTTAGCCTTAGCTCCCCCTACTTGTGATGCTTCTTCTTGGGTCTTTTTGCTCCCCCTAGGACATTGATTCCTATAATGTCCTTTTGAATTGCACTTGAAGCATAAGATGCACTCCTTGCCTTTAGGTGTTGGGGAACCGGCATCCTTTGTTGGATCGAAGCGGATCGCTAGAGGGGGGGGTGAATAGCGATAAAACTTTTTCGTACGAATTCGTTTCAAAATACTTATATACAGTGGAAAGATAAATAAAAAATAAAAGAGACGAGTAGATTTTTTACTTGGTTCGTAGCCTTCGGCTACTACTCCAAGGCCCTAGTGATCCTTAATCACGTACGGAGGGCAAATCACTAATGAACTCCTCCTCGTTGGAGGTAGGAGTTAATCAGATACAAAAACCACGAAAGAGACTCGAGATAGAGGGACACTCCCCCTTTTCTCGTTACGATAAAACCAAAATAAAAAGAAGTGCAGAATTGAATTAAACTTAGATGATACCGATGACTCGCAGATGGAAAGATGAAACCCTAGTCGTCGTGTCTGCAGAGCTTCGTCGTAGGAATGTCGGAGACTCGTAGCGTACCGGAAGCACTTGGAAGCTTTTTAATTGATGAAAAACCCTAAGGCAAGCCCTCCTTTTATAGCCTTTGAGCCCCTCATCGAATGGGTCTTCAACCAATCACAAATGGACACAAAACCTCCTTGAAATGGGGTGATAAGCCTTGACTGAGTCGATCATTGACCATCAAGATCGATGGCCATCATCACGATATGGTAGCATCACCGAGTGTGACGAGACAATGATCGATGAAGGGTAGTCGAGTCCTCCAAGCTGGCAGTCGACTGATACTAGCTGCAAGGCAAAGTTAGCTCAAAGAAAACATTATTTCGACGGCCTTCGACCGTCTGATCTCGACCTAGACCATCGATGGGATGTCTTTGGTCGGATCTACGCTTAAGACCATCCCCGTAAGGAGGATACGACCTCACTTATTAGCACACACGTAAGCGCCATAACCTTCTCGATAATTTATCAAGGCCGCTGGCCTTCCACCTCACTCCTCCGGGTCAATTGAGTGTCGCCTCGGCCAACCGCCAAGCTTCGCTCCGTGTCGCGGAGCTTCGTGGTTGCTAACCGCTTGTTAATACTTTTTCTCGCATACCGATGTTGCAAATTCGACAAACACCTTTCTCGAGATAAGGCGAGAAAACTCGCATATGATTACTAATAATAATCAATTATCACAAGCAAATACAATTGGCAATTTTTTTTCATAATCAAGCACTTGCTCTTATAGTGCCCAATTTCCCTACACTCAAAACACATAATATTATTTTTATTTGAAATTAGAGTGTTTGAGTTACCTAGGTTAATGGAGATCGGAATTGGATTTTGGGCTTCTTCATCTTGACCAAATGTCGAGGCTTCTTCTTGATGCTCCGGTGTTGAGGAAACTCTAATCTCCTCCTCAATCCTAGAAGTGGATGATTCTTCCACTTCCTCCACCAACCCGGAAATTGACTCCCTATCAACTTCCGATTCTACTTCATCTTCCTCCTTGGATGTTGATGATCTCTCAACCTCCAAGTCCTCACTTCCTTGTGAGGATGATGCATTAGCCTCTTCGGTCTCTTCCTCTTGGACCGTTGATGGGCTTTCATGGAGCTTGGCCAAATCGCTCCATAGCTCCTTGGCATCCACATAGTCACCTAGACTACACAAGAGGTCATTAGGAATTAAATCAAAGATGAATTTGATTACCGTTTTGTTTTTCTCAAATTGTTGGAGTTGCTCCTCACTCCACTTCTTCTTCTTGAGAAACCCTCCCTTTGGTCCCTTAGGATATTCAAATCCTTCCATCAATGCGGACCACTCCTCAAGGTCTCTCATCATCAAAAAAATCTTCAATTCTCGCCTTCCAAGAATTGAAACCTTCTCGTCCATAGAAGGAATAAGGGATCGGTGTGTTAATATTCCATCCCAATTGTTCTTCCATCTTCACCCTCTAGCTTCTTTGTCCTAGCTCCCGACGGTTAGTCCGTAGAAGAGCCCCGGGCTCTGATACCAATTGTAGAAAATTTGACGCCGCTAGAGGGGGGTGAATAGCGATGTGCCCGTAGTACGCATCGGAATAAACAATAACAAATACAAACACAAGATACAATAACAACACACACGATATAATGTGGTTCGAAACCACACGGTTCCTACTCCACGGATCGAGCTCTACTGAGCTCTAGCGATGCCAATGCAATCACTAATTAATAAACTCCTTCTCGACAATAAGTCGGAGGCGGAGAAACCTCGTACAAACGTTTACAACAATAAACGAAAGAAATACAAGCAAATACAAAGGAAATGTAAAGAACACTTTACAAACTAGGGTTTTGAGCGCTTGCTTGTTGGTTGCTTGGATGAGCTTGAAGGACCCTAAAATGCATCTGCAAATCGCCTTCAAATCGCCTCACCAAAGCTCCCAAAAATCTAATCCGTGAGCCTTCCACGAACAGCTGCTTTTATCCTCCATCGGGCTGGATTTATGCCTATCAGTCGACTGCCATAAGTCCCCAGTCGACTGCCAGAACTGTAGCTGTGAGACAACGGCTCAATCCACGTCGGACAAGTTCCAACGGGACTCTTGGCAGTCGACTGCCAACATTGGCAGTCGATTGCGCAAGACTCGTAGTCGATCGGCCAGCTACGGAGCATTCTCGACCGAGAACTAGCGATCGCCATCCTTGGCGATCGTTGCATCGACATCGATCATGCTCGATGGCGATCACCGCGAGCAATTCCAGCTCTTAACCGGCAGTCGAACTTAAGTCGACTCACGGCAGTCGAACCGGCCATAATGCCAGTCGACTGCCATCCTCAAAAATGAGGTTTTAACCCAAGTATGGTGCCCCCATACTTGCTAGACCACCCTTAGCCTAGACCTAAGCCTTCTAGCCACCTCCATCAGCCTCACGCCTCTCGGATCCCTCCAAGTCATCCATGACTTGTTCATCCATCGCGCTAGCCTCTAGGTGTTTCCGTCGGCTATGTCATGCTAACGGTGTCTACACCGCCAAGGCACATTGGACTTACGCTGCCAAGACTCCGCTTGGACTTTACGCCGCCAACCATTGGACTTATGCTGCCAAGACTCTCGCTTGGACTTTATGCAGCCAATATCAAACCCCTTGGACTTCTCATGCCAAGACTCAAGCTTGGACTTTCCCTTGCCAACCCATGTTGGACTTCTCAAATGCCAAGACCATGCTTGGACTTTCCCTTGCCAACCCATGTTGGACTTTTACATTGCCAAGACCCATGCTTGGACTTTTACATTGCCAAGACCCATGCTTGGACTTTTCACATTGCCAAGACCCATGCTTGGACTTTTACATTGCCAAGACCCATGCTTGGACTTTTACATTGCCAAGACCCATGCTTGAACTTTTCATATTGCCATGACCCATGCTTGGACTTTTACATTGCCAAGACCCATGCTTGGACTTTTCACATTGCCAAGACCCATGCTTGGACTTTTACATTGCCAAGACCCATGCTTGGACTTTTCACATTGCCAAGACCCATGCTTGGACTTTTACATTGCCAAGACCCATGCTTGGACTTTTCATGCCAAGTACTCAAGACTTGGACTTTACCAAATGCCAAGTGTTCCACTTGGACTTTCCATGCCAAGTACACAAGACTTGGACTTTCCCATGACAATTACATTGTCATATGTTTTTGTCGAAACATCAAAACATCACTCGAGTCAAACTCGAGTCCTAGTCAATTGTGACCTGGGCCGATTGCACCAACAATTTCCAATGTTACAAGAACCTATAGGGTCACACACAAAGGGCAATTAGATGGTGATTAGGTTCATATGATGAACCATGAGGATTAGGTTCATGGGATGAACCAAATTGGATTAAGAGTAATCCAAATTAGACTAATTGAGTTAAACTCAAATTGATTCAAGTGTTGAATGAGTCTAATTTAGATTTGATTCATTAAGTCAATTTAAATTAATGAGAAGAGATTCATTAAATCAAATTGACTTGAGTCAAGTTGTTAGATTTGATACACCATGGGAGATAAGAAGTCAAGTTTGACTTGACTTGAGAGGGAAGATGAATGGTCATTTTTGACTTGACCAATTGTCATGTCATGGTGACACATCATCATTGACTTATCATGTGGTGCCACTTCATGAGGGAGACCAAAAGCCATTGGCTCTTGGAGTTACATGCATGCACGTAACCCCCCAAGACTTGAAGTGGCCGACCACTATTCTCATTAGATGAGAATTGATTTTGTCTGGTAACCCTATCTTCTTCTTCCTTGGATCATCTTCCTCTCAAGCTCTCTCTCCCAATCCTCTATCTTGGCCGAACCATCCAAGGGGTGTTAGCACACTCAAGGTTGTGTTTTCTCCACCATTTGTCCGTGTGGATACCAATAGAGGAGTGTGCACTACGAGGGCAATCCTCTCAACATATAGATCTATGGTAGATCTAGGTTTCTTTAAACACATACATGTAATTATTTTTATATCTTCGCATGGATCTGTGGCCGGGCTTCCGAGGTTTCCGCAACGTAAAAAAAAATGGTTTTTGCGGCTCGGAAAACCCAACAGTGGTATTAGAGCCACATGCAAAGCATGTATGTATTTCGTATTTGTAGTTTTTGTATTAGATATAAAAATTACAGAATTTTAAGTTTCTGTAAATTTTCTATTTTTATAGAATATTTGGGTATTTTTCTCAAAGAGTCGAAGAAACAAGTGTTGGGACACTTGTTGGCTTCAACTACCAAGAAAAACTCTCCGAAACGATCAGTTCTCATTTTAGATTTTTGGGACAGCGACTTAAGTAGCTGTAAGATCTAGTAGGGACACTTGTAAAGTTTATTTTTGTGAGTAAGGGCGCTTCCCCTATCCCCGAAAGGGGCCTTGTCCCGCGATCGTGCCCGGAAACCGCTTAGCGGGACCGTTACAGAGAGGTGACTCATAAAATTGAAAAAAAAATAGGAAAGATTATAGAAATTTTCTGTAAAATACATAATTTAATATTATGTATAATTTTGTGATGGTCATGGCCCAAGAACCCCAATATGATTGGATGTTAATGTGTTGTAATTCATAATATGTCCTGCGTGCCGTTTTTGTGATTGTGCTTGTTGTATAGGGTATGCGACACCTTGCACGTGCCTCTTCTTTTAATATTCTAGTTGTAAATAGTTTTAGACTCGAATGTAACTCAAGTTTCATATTTGTAATGTACAAAATGGAGCGGTGGAAGGTCCACTTCTAGACGGAGTTACGAGAAGAGTGCCGACGACACATGGCGGTCAAAGGAGGCACTTGGAGAAGTCGCTAACCCTAGGTTGACCGTCCGATCTTTTCATTGGCTTGATAAGATCGTAGTAGACTCATGACCTAATCACAATTAATTTATATATATATATATATATATATATATATATATATATATATATATATATATATATATATGCTTGTATGTATGTGATGCATGCTAGTAGAATAATGCTTGTATGTATATGATGCATGCTAGGTTATTTTTCTTGTATGTATATGATGCATGCTAGAATGATGCTTGTATGTATGCGATGCATGCTAGTGTAGGATAATAAAGGCCTTAATGCATATATGATACATATTACGATTAGATTAGATCTTAATCGAAACAACTCGAAAAATGCCTACCAAGTCCTTGATACCCATCACTACCTCGATCATTTGTAGTTGTTGAATCTGCCAAAGCAGAGCAACGCATATTATCTTGGTAGGGTACGGAGGGACAATCTTGGTCCTGCCTATCATAGCTTGGGTTAGAGTAAGCTCAATTAGATTGAGTAAACTAGTTAACTCAATTGGATCGAGTAGAACTATAGGCATATTCCAACCGTTTGAAAGATAGGATAAGATCGCATTTACACTAAATCTTGGGCGATTTAGCCAAAGCTAACTAAAGGTCTTTTGTAAATGTGGGTCTTGATCCTATAAACAAGAGTTGCATAGAGATGTAATCGGTAATATGTTACCCACCGATTATACAAAGTCTTGGGCGATTTAGCCAAAGCTAACTCAAGGCTTAGTATGATGTGGATCTTGTCCCGCAAGAATTATAGCTAGTTTGTATGAATCTAGTAATGTGGTTTGACCACATCCATAACTCGATTCTATAAAATTCCTATAATTCAGTGGGAGCATCATTTGATTAAAGGCCTAATTAAATGATAAAAGGAATATGATATTAATTCTCTGCATTGTATGTTGTAGATTACTATGTCGACAAACACGAACACTCTCTCTCTGCGTTCTATCCTTGAGAAGGACAAGCTCAATGGAGCAAATTTCCTGGACTGGTACAGGAACCTGAGAATTGTTCTCACCCAAGAAAGGAAACTGTACATCCTAGAGCAGCCCATTCCGGAGGCACCTTCTGCCACTGCCTCGCGAGCTGACAAAGATGCTTACAAGAAGCATCAAGATGATGCATTAGATGTGTCATGTCTAATGCTCACGACCATGAACTCTGAGCTTCAGAAGCAACACGAGTTCATGAATGCTTATGATATGGTTGAACATCTTCGTCAACTATATCAAGGACAAGCAAGGCACGAGAGATATGAAGTCTCTAAGGCATTGTTTGGTTCCAAAATGCAAGATGGGACTCTCGTAGGTCCATATGTACTCAAGATGATTGGGTACGTAGAAAACCTACAGAGATTGGGATTCCCCCTTGGCCAAGAGCTGGCCACTGACTTGATCTTGCAGTTTTTGCCGCAAAGCTACAATCAATTTATCATGAATTACAACATGAATGAAATTGATAAGTCACTGCCTGAGATGCTCAGCATGTTGAGAACTGCTGAGCTCAACCTTAAGAAGGGAAAATCTGATGTCATTTTGATGGTGCAAAAGAAGAAAGACAAGGGCAAGCCTAAAGGTAAGGGAAAGTCCCAAGCCAAGGGCAAAGGCAAGGAACTGAAACCCAAAGGAGGGGTGGCCAAGGAAGGGGCTTGCTTCCACTGCAAGGAAGCTGGACACTGGAAGCGTAACTGCAAGGCATACCTGGAAGATCTTAAGAAGAAGAGAAGTGAGACTTCTACTTCAGGTATAAATGTTATAGAAGTCAATCTATCTATTTCTTCATCATGGGTATTAGATACCGGATGTGCATCTCACATTTGTACCAATGTGAAGGCGCTGAGAAATAGCAAGGCATTGACAAAGGGCGAGGTGGTCCTACGAGTAGGCAATGCAAGCAAGGGTTCTTTGCTATTCTTTGTAGGAACTTATGATCTATCTACGCCCTCAGGCTTGTACTAGAATTAGATGAATGTTGTTATGTACCTTTATCTAAGAACATCATTTCTGTTTCTTGTTTGGACAAGAAAGGATTTACATTTATAATAAAGAACAAATGTTGTTCAGTTTATTTAAATGATATATTCTATTGTAGTACACCTCTAATGAACGGACTCTACTTTCTAGACTTAGAGAGCCCTATCTATAACATAAGTACCAAAAGGTTCAAGTCAAATGAGTTGAACCAAACCTATCTCTGGCATTGTCGCTTAGGTCACATAAATGAGAGTCGTAAACATCCCGGCTCCATAAGGATGGGTCTAGACTCATTTGATTTTAAATCATATGAGATATGCGAGTCTTTCCTGTTAGGCAAGATGACTAAGACTCCCTTTAGTGGACACAGCGAAAGAGCAACAGACTTGTTAGGACTTATACATAGTGATGTATGTGGCACTTTCAATGTTGCTGCTAGAGGTAGTTATAGGTACTTCATTACATTTATTGATGACTTCAGTAGATATGGTTATGTGTATCTCATGACACATAAATCAGAATCCTTTGAAAAGTTCAAAAATTCAAGAATGAAGTACAAAACCAGCTTGGCAATAGTATTAAGATACTTCGATCAGATCGAGGTGGTGAATACCTTAGCCATGAGTTTCGTGACTATCTAGCTGAGTGTGAGATTCTATCCCAACTCACTCCTCCTAGAACACCACAGTGGAATGGTGTATCCGAAAGGAGAAATCGTACCCTATTAGATATGGTACGATCTATGATGAGTCACACAGATCTTCCTATATCCTTTTGGGGATATGCTCTAGACACAACAGCCTTCACCCTTAACCGTGTATCATCTAAGGCTGTGATAAAGACACCATATACGATATGGACAGGGAGAAATCACAAGATGTCTTTCATGAGGATTTGGGGTTGTGAGGCTTACGTTCGATGTCAAGTCTCAGACAAACTGGGACCCAAATCTGATAGGTGCTATTTTGTTGGATATCCCAAGGACACGAAGGGATATTACTTCTACATTCCAGTAAGCACAAAGTGTTTGTGGAAAAGACTGGAGTTTTTCTAAAAAGGGATTTTGTTTCTAGAAAAACTTGTGGGAGTATGTTCGATCTTAAAGAAATTCAAGATAAGGAACATAGCACTGAGGCCTTGATGGAGGTTGAATATGAACCACAAAGTGTTGTGGGTGATGAGGTTGTTGCACAAAGAGTTGTGGAACAACCACCTGTACAGGTGGACCTACCTCTTCGCAGGTCTGATAGAATACGTCGTCAGGCTGAGAGATACTCATTTCTCTTGTCTGACCATGATGACGCTATGCTCATTGAGAATGAGCCTACCTCCTATCAGGAAGCTGTGATGAGCCCAGATTCTGAGAAATGGCTAGAGGCCATGAGATCCGAGATGGAATCCATGTACACCAACCAAGTATGGACTTTGGTTGATCCACCTGAAGGGGTCAAACCCATTGGGTGTAAGTGGATCTTTAGGAGAAAGACTGACATGGATGGACTTACTCATACCTATAAGGGCCGATTGGTGGCTAAAGGTTTCAAGCAAATTCATGGTATTGACTATGATGAAACCTTTTCTCTAGTGGCGATGTTTAAGTCCATTTGGATCATGCTTGCTATTGCAGCATACCACGATTATGAGATCTGGCAGATGGATGTTAAAACCGTATTTCTGAATGGAAACTTACTCGAGGATGTGTACATGACACAACCTGAGGGTTTTGAAGATCCACAGCATATTGGGAAAGTATGCAAGCTGCAAAGGTCCATTTATGGGCTAAAGCAAGCCTCTCGGAGCTGGAATCTTCTATTCAATGATGCGATCAAACAGTTTGGTTTCATCGAGAATGAAGATGAACCCTGTGTCTATAAGAGGGTTAATGGGAACACAATTGTCTTCCTTGTATTGTATGTGGATGACATACTACTCATTGGGAATGACATCCCTTCGCTACACCTGCAAGACTTGAGGGACGTGCTTCTCAATGAAGGACTTAGGTGAAGCACTGTATTCTAGGCATCAAGATCTATAGAGATAGATCTAAGAGATTGCTTGGCCTAAGTCGAGTACATACATTGACACTATTACTACTATGGTTTACCATGCAGAATTCCAAGAAGGGACTTCTGCTGATGTCACATGGTGTGAGTCTTTCGAAGACTCAAAGTCCCTCTTCTAGAGAGGAGAGAGACCACATGGATAAGATCCCTTATGCATCTGCTATAGGATCTATCATGTATGCCATGCTGTGTACTCGTCCTGATGTCTCGTATGCTTTGAGCATGACAAGTAGATACCAGTCAGATCCAGGTGAGCGTCACTGGATAGCAGTCAAGAATATTCTTAAGTACTTGAGAAGGACTAAAGAATATTTCTTAATATTTAGAGACAATGAGGAGCTAGCTCTAAAGGGTTATAGCGATGTCAGCTTCCAAACTGACTAGGATGATTATAGATCGCAGTCAGGGTTCGTGTTTTGCTTGAATGGTGGCGCTGTGAGCTGGAAGAGTTCGAAGCAGGACACAGTTGCTGATTCTACAACAGAAGCCGAGTATATCGCTGCATCTGAGGCAGCAAAGGAGGTAGTTTGGATCCGCAAGTTCATTACTGAGCTTGGGGTGGTTCCTAGCATAGCAGATCCCATAGAGCTCTATTGTGTCAACAAAGGAGCGATTGCACAGGCTAAGGAACCTCACTCACACCAGCGGACCAAACACATACTACGGCGCTTCCATCTCATTCGAGAGATTATCGATAGAGGAGATGTGAAGATTTGCAGAGTACCCACAGAGGCTAACATCGCAAATCCCTTGACCAAGGCTTTGGCACAGAAAAAGCATGATGGTCACACTAGGTCATTAGGTATTAGATACTACGGTGATTGGCACTAGTGCTAGTGGGAGATTATTAGTGAAAGCCCTAGAGCCAATCATGTGATGATTATTGTATGGACTTTATTGTATCATATTCCTATTCATAAAGGCATGGTTATTTTATTTACTTGTATTGGTGCCAAACAAACTAAGTATAATAACGTCCTCGCGTAGTAGGTTCTTATCTATATCAATCAATTGGTAGAATCGATAATAAGATGATATAGAGAACACTACTCTTAATCATTCCTAGTCAAGTATAAACATTCAGGGACAATGTTAATGCATAGAGACTAGCATGTAGGTAAACACGATGACTTGATCTCACAAGTCATGGATATGAGATATCAAGTTGACACATGGGTATGCATTGGAGAATGTATATTAAATGACCCACCATGAGAAAGTATCATGGATCATTATATTAGTGTCATATACTTCCTCATGTGGCTATTAGTATGACTATTAGTCCTTAGACCTGAAGTAACCATGGTTCCCTACATAAGGAGTTGCATACTTTGGCTTCGTCAAACGTCACCTGTAAATGGGTAAACTATAAAGGCGATTACTGGGTATGTGACAAATTATGCGGAGGGATGTGAGTGATGTAGATAAGATCTATTCCTCTTATATGATGGGGGTGACATTGATATTCTTGATAGAGTGAGAGCACGAAGTGCATGGCCATGCCCAAATGAGTCAATATGAGATATTGAGCTCATTTGATTAGAGTGAGTCTACTTGGAGTTCAAGATATAGATTGTACCGAGGATGACACGGTCTATGCCTCAATTGGTCAATCTAGATGTCAAGGATAGAAGGGCATTGTCACATATTGTGAGAGTCACAAATTAGTAGTCACAAAGGTGATGTTGGATCTCAACATTCTTGTAACTTGGGTAGCAATGATGTGTTGCAAGATATCGCTCATTGCCTATGTTCCTAAAATGGTTTAGGGACATTGCCAACGTTACAAGAACCTATAGGGTCACACACAAAGGGCAATTAGATGGAGATTAGGTTCATATGATGAACCATGAGGATTAGGTTTATGGGATGAACCAAATTGGATTAAGAGTAATCCAAATTAGAGTAATTGAGTTAGACTCAAGTTGATTCAAGTGTTGAATGAGTCTAATTTAGATTTGATTCTTTAAGTCAATTTAAATTAATGAATATAGATTCATTAAATCAAATTGACTTGAGTCAAGTGGTTAGATTTGATCAACCATGGGAGATAAGAGGTAGAGTTTGACTTGACTTGAGAGGGAAGATGAATGGTCAATTTTGACTTGACCAATTGCCATGTCATGGTGACATGGCATGGGGGACGGCCAATGATGATGTTCCACATCATCATTGACTTATCATGTGGTGCCACCTCATGAGGGAGACCATTGGCTCTTGAAGTTACATGCATGCATGTAACCCCCCAAGACTTGAAGTGGCCGACCACTATTCTCATTAGATGAGAATTCACTACAACAAAAAATCGGATAGACAACGGTGAAAAATCGTTGTCTATTAGCAAAAAAATCTGTGGTAAAATGACCCGTTGTGAAAAGTGGTTCGGGGAAAGACAACGGTGAAAAACCTTTGTCGTTTCAAGGATAAGACAACGGTTTTTACCCGTTGTCTTTGACCGAATCACTTTTCACAACGGGTCGATTTACCACGGATGTTTTTGCTAATAGACAACGGTTTTTCACCGTTGTCTTTTCCTTAAATCTACAATGTGTTGGGTTTCCGACACCGCGGCGTGTGTGTGTTCGATCATGTTTCGTAAACATGAGCACAGCGGAAGCAATTAAAAATAATAAATCTATATTTATTACAACACACACAACACACGCATGCATATTACAACAAGTGTATACATAACCGTAAATTAAAATTTGCAATAAAAGAAAATTATCTACGTTATACCTTTCGTATGACGTATAGCGGGAACGGCATCAACCGGAACGATCCTCGTAATAATCGTCTCTATTCGTATCCACGCCGAGCTCCTCGGGATGACTTCGCTAAGCCACGAGCTTCGTCTTCGTACGGGTTACTAGCCTCGTGTTGAAGACGACGTGATCGATAGATGATCACAATCCGAATCCAAATTCGGATCCAAAACCGAGTCCTCAAAACTCGATTCTCCGGAGAGGTATTCGTCAACCGTTTGACGAATCCTTCGTCCTCCACCTCAGAGGATTACCGGAGATCAAATCCTGTAAGTTAGCCGCTGTCGAGCACTAACCGCCGCCCAAACGACGCCCGACGAGGAGAAGCTGTCCAGAAAACTGGACAGCTTGGTGGAGGATATAGGCGCCGCCAACCAAGGAAAGAAAAGGCTCACCTTGATGCCAAACCTATAGGGATCAGAGGATCGCCGGAGGGTTCACCGGCTAAGCTTGGTCGCCGGCAAGGACTTGGACGGCGGCACAAAAGCTGGGCGGCGCTTAGGTTGGCGCCGAATAGAGAAGGAGGGGGTGGGCGGCCAAAACTTGATTAGCTTTAGGTTAGGTTTAAGCCCTATTTTATAGAGAACTAATTCTCTTAATGGTTAATGGATCATATCCATAAAGCCCGCTAACCCGCCTCCATTAAGATAAGTTAAAATAAACCAAACCATGATGGTTTATTTTAAGTTAAAACGAATCAACCAACTTTGGTTCATTCGCTTAAAATAAACCAAACCCTTTGGTTTATTCTCATCCATTGGATTAGAACCAAACCATTTTGGTCCATCCATTATGTCTTCATAAGACACGCCCATCCACGCCCATTGCGATCAAACAATTTCATGCTCGCTTATGTTTGGTCCAACCAAACATAGTTTCTCCTGGCCCGAGAATCCCATTCTCAAGCTCGCTTTAAATCCTTTGGATTACACTCAAGGTGGTGACCAAATAGGTTCTCGTCTTATGTTGGCTGCCCAAAATTAACCATTAGCAATACGTAAACTATGAGTGGCACCTAGTAGTACATTATGATCCCCAATTAACCGAAAAGATCAACGGTTGATCGAGAACTATTTCTGAAACCCTTCAGCAGCTCGAATGAATTGTACCCCATTCCCTTCACTCATCTTATACCCACTTGGTTCAGGACATGGTCTATAGTGTCAGTCCCCACTAGGCTGACTACGTCACACCTAGCCCAAGTATCATTTCCTCGTCCTACGGATTCTAGTTACTGCACATGTATCGAAGAGTACCTTACTCTAAACATGTAATGCTTTGGCCAAAGACTTTAGTAACAATCCGACGAGAGGCCATGGGTATACATCTCCTCGCAAGGAGTGGTGAATCCTTTATAGGCTATTCAAACACCTTCGATCACTTGACTTATACCCAATCATCCCGGGTCCACATCTCCTTAGAGATGTTTGCTTAAGATGTCAAAGCATAAGTCTCCATGATCAAGATGACTTGAATACCGCAAGTCAAAGGAACATCGCACTTAAGCCACAAGAAGAACTTCATTGACATATCTATATATGCAGAGAACCATATGAAGTCTTACACCTGGTCACTCCAATGAACTAGTTACCATAACTAGCATCCACGATTAACTCCGGACATCACAATGTCTCCAGCCAGTGAGAATCAGCTGCTTGGATACACCAAGGAGTATACCTCGTGCTAGTCTCAACAGAATTGATGGTGTCCAAATTCATCAATTCATCGACTAGGGATAATTTCGATACATCACAATTACACATGTAGAGATACTCACTAGTTGTGATCCAATCACAAATTCTCTCATGCTGTGAATCATATCGTGGACATTCAGTAAATGAGTTTAAGATCCAATCAAATACACAAAACATGTATACTCAAATAGTGAATCTTCATTTATCATATAAATGGTTCATACATAAGGCGATTGCCTTAGGACATCTCTCATATATTACTAACACAATGGTCTTTCACCGTTGTCTTTGACCGTCCACCGATTTACCACGGATTTGTTTTTCTCATAGACAACGGTTTTTCACCGTTGTCATTTCTCAACGGTTACTCTAGAACACAATAAATCGTTGTAGATTTATAGTGTTGCGTTTTTAATATAAATCATACAACATCAAAAAGAATTATAAAAAACACATATATACATGCGCACTTGTAGCAATGTAAAGTACAAGGTCACATCACATTTTAAATGATCACTCTTACCAATATATATTAAAAAGTACTGTGGCAAAACAACTACACATCATATGCACCAAAAGTATTATGCATAATATGCAAAACACATATAGATTACCACATGTAACCAAAAGAGTTAAGTACACTTAAATCTCTCCTAATCATCTGATATGTGATCTTGTATGCATTCAGCCCACTCCGAACGTACTTCATCAATTTCCTTTGCCGCTATCACAGTTTTAGAAATGCATGTGAATAAATGAATGAAAATGTAATTAAACACTATGGTATCAATAAGAAAATTTGAAAATATATCTAATATTACTATTGATCGTAGGGAAGACTTGTCAAAGGATGCGGCGCCTTCAATTATCTCTCTCATATATCGTAAAACAAAATAACTGCATTTAACTCTATCCGGTTGAAAAGGAACCTGTGATGAAAAAAATTATAGTAGTTATGTAGAGATTTTCACAAAGCTTCTCATTTCCTACAAAGTACAAAATATTTAACGGATCTTTGCTAGATTTCAACATCAATATAACTTTCATATCTGCCAGAATGCACAAAAACATTTTGTTGGGATGTATACTGAAAGCCAAGCTCTTTTGTATGAACATCTTTATTTTGAAATAAGAATTACATGATCATTGTTTGCACTTTATATTATGATATATGTTCATATTGTCTAATACTTTACATTGTAGGCAACATGGTGCTTGGGTGTGGCACAGAAGATCATGTTATCAGTCCCTTGTAGAGTATAAGTAGAGGCTCACAACCAAGATGGTTTTGGACAAACCATTGGGATGGTTGTAGTGTAGCTTGGTATTGTTTTGTCTTGAACATAAAGTTACACTAGTACACTTAGGTGTATTGAGCAGGACCGACATAGAGGTGATTCAATTTATTGCTGACTACATAATTGAATCGGACCTCGGATATTATGTTGTACATGCTCTTAATCCCGATATAATAACGGGCATATGTACTTAATACTTATATCTTTGATTTGCCATAGGGTGAGATTTCTATGGATTAAATCAATATGCCCGGTAAGTTGGGATTATTTACATGGTGTGTCGTTGATTATAGGAGGAAACCATGTCCTATGTATTAGGTTGATGATGTCCCCTTGAGGAGCTGATAAGGTTCATCATGTAAACCCTGCAGGTTGACTTAGTCAACATGATGATAAGGTTGAGTGGTACTACTCGAGGATTTAGATGTTAATTAATTGATGGTCAGTAAATCAATTAATTTACGGACATTTGATATCTTAAACACGGGTAGATGGATGTACAAATAATATATGGAGCCCATATTAATTTATAGGGGTTGGTGAGGTAGTTCGATGATGATCCTCTAGTGGAATGGAACATCATTGATGGATCAAGTTTGTGTGGTTCCGATCCATCGGGTGGCCAAGACCCAACTCCTCCTCATGGTCCCTATCGTAGCCTAATATAAACCTCATGAAGTCTAGATCAAATGATGGAAAACAAATCTCTAAATCCGACGGTTGGGATTAAATCCCTAGATCCGATGGTTGAGATTAAATCTCTAGATCCGACGGTTGGGATTACAACCCTAGAACCGACGGTTGAGATTAAATCTCTAGATCCGACGGTTGAGATTAACACCCTAGAACCGACGGTGGAGATTAAACCAAGGCCTAAACCTAACTCTATATATAAGGGAGCATGGGTTGGGCGGCAATAAGTTTTGATGGATGATGGAAATTAGGGTTTAGCCTCTCTTTGCTTGGGCGGCAAGAAACCCTAAGGAGGAAACCCTAATTAGGGTTTGGCTCCTTGGGTTGGGCGGCCATGGTAAGGAAAGGAGAGTGGGCGGCAACTTGTGGAAGAGTTCTTTTTTCTTCCTAGGGAAGGTGGCCGGTTCTAGATCTCCTCCTTCCACCATGGTTGGGCGGCAAGAAATAGGAAGAGGCTAGGGTTAGGGTTTAGTCCATGATGGTGGGCGGCAACCCTTCTTCCTCCTTCCTCCTTGGTTTGGCCCCTTCTTTCTATGGATTAGGTTGGTTTGGGAAATTAGGGTTTGCCCTTCCATTAGTGGACGGCAAGAAACCCTAGAGTTTTCCTTTCCTTGGTTGGGCGGCTAGGTTATGGAGGGTAAAGTGGGCGGCAACTATAGGAGAGGATATCTTCTTCTTCCTCCTAGGGTGTTGCCGGCTCCTAGATCTTTTCCCTCTACCTTGGTCGGCGCTCAACCTATTCCTCTCATCCTCTTCTTGTTCTCTTTGGACCGGGGGCAAACATCATGCTTGGAGCTTGATGGTTGGTTCTAGATAAGAGATGAGTTTTGTTTCCATTTTGTTCTCTCTATTCTTGGGGCCGGCAGCATCAATCCTTTGTGGATTGGTGGTTGACTCAAGCAAGAAGGGAAAGAGAGTTCTTCTTTATTTGGATTGAAGAAGATCTAGGATGCTTCAACTTGTGGAGGATCTTCGCCCACACGAAGTCTACAAGGAGGTTAGGACATACGATAGAAGATCAAGAGGTATAAAAGTTTTACAACTTTTATTATTGTTCTTTGCATGTTCTTATTGATATGCTAGCTTATGTTCTTTATATTAGTATATGTTGATTATACTAGTTTACATTTTTCATGTATTTGTATAATCATGGACCCCGATAAGAAACACAAAAACCGGCGATCCGTCCGTCGTCTCTTCCGCGGCTAACCGACTAGAAGAGTTGTGTTGCTTGAACAACTAGTTTGTTCAAGCGATCGCTCAAGTCGTTAGCACGACGACGAATTGGTTGTGCTTTGGAAACTCATCCCATCCAGATTAGTTTTCATTAGTGAAAATTTTAATCTGGGGACATGGGAGTCGATGAGCATTCCGAGGAATAACATATTGCCAACAAATGGTATCAGAGCCACGGTTTCCGGTTTTGTGTGTTTTGGATTCGGTTACTTTCACGCACTTATCATATATTGTGTATGCCGGATAATAGTCGGATGTGAGTAGGCTAACTTTTTGGTTGCAGGCATAAGATCCGACTATTATGGCTATATGTGTGTATGTGGTTGATTGTGTGTATATTATTTGAATCCTCGGGGTTGACGAGGCTAGATTAGTATTTAATTTTTGTAATTAAATAAGGCATTGTTTAGCCACTCTTTATTTTATTTTACTTTCGATCTAGATTTCATGTACACTCCCTCGTGGAGTATAGGATCGATGGATGTAAAATAAAAATAGGTTTTATTCTCGGCTCGGATCTCTGGATGGCTCGTACATGGCGTAGGAGGAGCGGACGAGGTGGCGACACGATGGAACGCATATTGGAGAACAATCCCATAATAGTTGGAAAAAATCTATTTTTTCCATATTTATTGTTGATTTGTTTTATATGCATGTTGTGTGTGCTTGAAAATTCCTCATTTTCAATTTACTAAGTGGGAGAGGGATATTTTAATTAATTCCCACGTCCTCCATTACAATTTGACGTGTGATGCAACAAACTTGCGTGTCGTCTCTGAGTGCCTTCCTCCCTGCGGATGAGTTTGTTTGCGGATCACTAGGTCAAATAATGGTTATAGGAAATTATCTAGGAGCTTGTGTACTTCCACAGCGGTAAAGCACATAATCCGAAATAATTCCCTTAGTATCGTGTAATGGTGCACACTTAGATGCAAATATAAAGTATCCTCCCCATCGGAGTCACTGCTTTTATTTGTAGGGCCAAAGAGGAACCAACTATTAATTTTATTTGTCAAGAAGTAAGGTTGACAAGATAATAAAATTAATGGGTAAAACCTCCTCTTACAAATGTAGAATTCGTATACGTCCACACTACGTGGCATGCGATATTCTCGGTGTTTTGAGGTGTTGGTTGATTTCGGAATTTTATTGTTTTGAGGAATCAATAATATTGGAAATCTAAAGTAATGATCTATGTGATTCTTAGGATTTTTAAAATGACTTTCAGTCCACTTACTGTGATACTAAAGGAAATAAACTTATTGTACCTAAATAATGTTGATTGGAAAAGATTCAAGATATTGTCTTATCTGCTAAGGAGTACAAGTATGCGCTCTTCAAATAGTGTCCTGAAGCCATCGTTGCTCAAAAGGGTTTCTACTTCTAAGCCGAAAGGCAAGAAGAAGAAGAAACAAGGTGGAGCAAAGATGGTGAGAGGATCTCAGGGAAGAGTGAAAAAGCCGAAAGGCAAGTACTTCACTTGTAAGCAGGATGGACATTGGAAGAAGGACTGTCCCAATCCAAAACAAAACAAAGGTATATCTTTTGGACTAGTCATTGAAACATGATTAGCGGTGATATCTACCGGCACCAGGTGAGTTGATACGGGAGCCACTAATCATGTCTGCAACAATTTGCAGGGGTTCCAGGAAACTCGATGACTAGCTAAAGGGGAGATTATCATTTACTTGGGCAATGCCATGATGGTGGCGGCTATTGCAGTGGGAGAAGTTTTATTTATCTCTTGAAAATAATAAAACTTTGGTTCTGGAAAATTCCCTTTATGTACCTTTATTTAGAAAGAATTTAGTTTCAGTTTCTAAATTATTATGGATGGATATTCTATTTCTTTTAATGACAGAGTTGTTATAAAAAGAAATAGGGAGAATATCTATTCAGGTACATTGAAAGGAAATTTGAACCAAAACCTCCCACGATGCAAATTGAAGTTAATAACTCATCTTCTAATTCCAATAAGAGAAAAGAACCTTTGAAGATGAACCAAACATATCTTTGGCTTCTTAGGCTTGGTCACATTAACCTAAGCAGAATTCAAAGGTTGATAGCTGATGGACCTTTGGGTTCATTAGTGGTGGAGGATCTACCAACCTACGAATCTTGCTTGGAGGGTAAGATGACCAAGAGGCCTTTTTAAGGCCAAGGGGTATAAAGCCAAAGATGTGTTAGAAATGGTTCATTCTGATTTGTGTGGTCCTATGACTATCTAGACAAGAGGTGGTCTTGAATATTTTGTCTCTTTTATAGATAATTATTCAAGATATGGATGACACTACGATCTGATCGTGGTGGTGAGAACCTCTTGGGAGAGTTTAGGAACTACTTATCAGAGGTTGGGATTCAATCCCAATTGATCGCACTGCACCCCAGCAGCAGGTAGGAGCGAAGGAATAGGACTCTTATGGAGATGGTTAGATCGATGATGAGTTATTCTGACTTGTTTTATAGTCTTAGAGATCAGAGGGTGATCGTTAACACGAATGCCAGATTTCTAGAGGAAGACTATGTGATGAGCCACAAGCCCAAGGGTAAAATTGTTCTGGAGGAGTTAAAAGGGAAGTCACTTCTTTAGTACCACCGGTACAAGAGGATATACCACATGTCACTGCACCACGTGTCACAGAGGATACACAGATGATACCTCGTCGTAGTGGGAGGGTTGTTAGACAGCCTCTTAGATTCATGTTTTTGAGTGAATCTTCTGATTTGGTCCCTAGCAAACATGAACCTGATCCCTAGACATACGACGAGACAATCCAAGATATAAATACGACATCTTGGCAAAGTGCAATGAATACTGAGATTGAATCTATGGATTCAAGTCAGGTCTGGGATCTCTTATGCATAGCAGCTCATATGGATTATGAGGTGTGGCAGATGGATGTCAGGACAACTTTCCTTAATGGAAGTCTTGAGGAAAACATCTATATGAAGCAACCAGAGGGATTCATTGCTAAGGGCAAAGAGCGTATTGTATGTAAGCTTAATCGGTCCGTTTATGGACCGAAGCAAGCTTTGAGGTCTTGGAACATCCGCTTTGATGAGGTAAATCCAGACTTATGGATTTATTCAAAGTCCGGATGAGTCTTGTGTATACAAGAGATGTGACGGAAACGTAGTGGTATTTCTTGTACTATACGTAGATAATATTTTGATAGTTGGCAACAATATCAGAGTGTTATCAGACATAAGGGTATGGTTGTCCAAACAGTTTTGAAGGACTTGGGAGAAGTGGGTCACAACCTTGGGATCAAGGTTGTTGTGCTTTTCCCAAGCTTCATAGATAGACATGATTTTGGATCATTTTAGCATGCAGAACTCCAAGAAGGGTTTTCTACCTTTCAGGTATGGAGTTACTTTATCTAAAAAGATGTGTCCTAAATCATCTGAGGTGATAAAGGAGCTGAAGGCGGTTCCTTATGCTTCTGTAGTAGGAAGTCTCATGTATGCGATGCTCTGTACGAGACTAGATATCTACTTTGCCGTGGGCATGGTTAGTGAATGTAGTAATCCGGGAATGAGGACATTGGACTACGGTAAAAGCATATATTGTAGTGCTTGAGAAGGACTAGGGATTATATGCAAGTTTACCGGGCAAACCAATTACTCCCTGTGGGTTGCATGGATTACGATTTCCAATCAGATAGGAATAACAGTAAGTCTACCTCAGGTTTTGTGTTTACTTTAGGAGGTGGAGCCATTGTATGGAGGAGTGCCCGGAAATGCGTGGCGGACTCCACCATGGAAGGTGAGTATGTGGCGCACCTATGAGGCGACCAAAGAAGTTGTGATGGACTTGGATGTGATTCCTGGTTTGCCCAGAACTATCACAATTAATTGTGATAATAATGGTGCAGTTGCAAACTCGAAGGAACCACGAGCCCATAAGGCAAGTAAATAGATAAAGCGCAAGTACCACCTGATACGAGAAATCGTAAAGGAGGTAGAAGTTGTTGTCGCCTAGATTGCATCAGAGGATGACCTGGTAGACCCTTTCACTAAGGCCCTTCTAGCGAGAGCTTTGATAGGCATGTGGAGGGAAGGGGAATCAGATGTATGGCAGTATGATGACAGCATAGTCTTTTAGTATAAGTGGGAGATTGTTGGGATGTATATTGAAAGCCTAGCTCTTTTGTATGAACATCTTTATTTTGAAATAAGAATCACATGATCATTGTTTGCACTTTATATTTATGATATATGTGCATATTGTCTAATACTTTACATTGTAGACAACATGGTGCTTGGGTGTGGCACAGAAGATCATGTTATCAGTCCCTTGTAGAGTATAAGTAGAGGCTCACAACAAAGATGGTTTTGGACAAACCATTGGGATGGTTGTAGTGTAGCTTGGTATTGTTTTGTCTTGAACATAAAGTTACACTAGTACACTTAGGTGTATTGAGCAGGACCGACATAGAGGTGATTCAATTTATTGCTAACTACATAATTGAATCGGACCTCGGATATTATGTTGTACATGCTCTTAATCCCGATATAATAACGGGCACATGTACTTAATACTTATTTCTTTGATTTACTAGAGGGTGAGATTTTTATGGATTAAATCAATATGCCCGATAAGTTGGGAAATGATATTATTTACATGGTGTGTCGTTGATTATAGGAGGAAACCGTGTCCTATGTATTAGGTTGATGATGTCCCCTTGAGGAGCTCATAAGGTTCATCATGTAAACCCTGCAGGTTGACTTAGTCAACATGATGATAAGGTTGAGTGGTACTACTCGAGGATTTAGATGTTAATTAATTGATGGTCAGTAAATCAATTAATTTACGGACATTCGATATCTTAAACACGGGGAGATGGATGTACAAATAATATATGGAGCCCATATTAATTTATGAGGGTTGGTGAGGTAGTTCGATGATGATCCTCTAGTGGAATGGAACATCATTGATGGATCAAGTTTGTGTGGTTCCGATCCATCGGGTGGCCAAGACCCAACTCCTCCTCATGGTCCCTATCATAGCCTAATATAAACCTCATGAAGTCTAGATCAAATGATGGAAAACAAATCTCTAAATCCGACGGTTGGGATTAAATCCCTAGATCCGACGGTTGAGATTAAATCTCTAGATCCGACGGTTGGGATTACAACCCTAGAACCGACGGTTGAGATTAAATCTCTAGATCCGACGGTTGAGATTAAAACCCTAGAACCGACGGTGGAGATTAAACCAAGGCCTAAACCTAACTCTATATATAAGGGAGCATGGGTTGGGCGGCAATAAGTTTTGATGGATGATGGAAATTAGGGTTTAGCCTCTCTTTGCTTGGGCGGCAAGAAACCCTAAGGAGGAAACCCTAATTAGGGTTTGGCTCCTTGGGTTGGGCGGCCATGGTAAGGAAAGGAGAGTGGGTGGCAACTTGTGGAAGAGTTCTTCTTCTTCCTAGGGAAGGTGGCCGGTTCTAGATCTCCTCCTTCCACCATGGTTGGGCGGCAAGAAATAGGAAGAGGCTAGGGTTAGGGTTTAGTCCATGATGGTGGGCGGCAACCCTTCTTCCTCCTTCCTCCTTGGTTTGGCCAGTGCCCAAGCTTCACCCTTCTTTCTATGGATTAGGTTGGTTTGGGAAATTAGGGTTTGCCCTTCCATTAGTGGGCGGCAAGAAACCCTAGAGTTTTCCTTTCCTTGGTTGGGCGGCTAGGTTATGGAGGGGAAAGTGGGCGGCAACTATAGGAGAGGATATCTTCTTCTTCTTCCTAGGGTGTTGCCGGCTCCTAGATCTTTTCCCTCTACCTTGGTCGGCGCTCAACCTATTCCTCTCATCCTCTTCTTGTACTCTTTGGACCGGCGGCAAACATCATGCTTGGAGCTTGATGGTTGGTTCTATATAAGAGATGAGTTTTGTTTCCATTTTGTTCTCTCTATTCTTGGGGCCGGTGGCATCAATCCTTTGTGGATTGGTGGTTGGCTCAAGCAAGAAGGGAAAGAGAGTTCTTCTTTCTTTGGATTGAAGAAGATCTAGGATTCTTCAACTTGTGGAGGATCTTCACCCACACGAAGTCTACAAGGAGGTTAGGACATACAATAGAAGATCAAGAGGTATAAAAGTTTTACAACTTTTATTATTTTTCTTTGCATGTTCTTATTGATATGCTAGCTTATGTTCTTTATGTTAGTATATGTTGATTATACTAGTTTACATTTGCATGTATTTGTATAATCATGGACCCCGATAAGAAACACAAAAACCAGCGATCCGTCCATCGTCTCTTCCGCGGCTAATCGACTAGAAGAGTTGTGTTGCTTGAACAACTAGTTTGTTCAAGCGATCGCTCAAGTCGTTAGCACGACGACGAATTGGTTGTGCTTTGGAAACTCATCCCATCCGGATTAGTTTTCATTAGTGAAAATTTTAATCCGGGGACAAGGGAGCCGATGAGCATTCCGAGGAATAGCACATTGCCAACACATTTCCCACTATGACTATGAAACGAACATACAAAAATATAGACATAATAAATTATTATATGTAACTAAGCAAAATAGGAAAAAACAAGTATAATACTCACTTTCTGAATATAGACCATATTTGTTCTTGTAATTCAGGATTCGAAAGATGGATGTGCTTCATTAAGTTTGCTTGCTAATTCATGCTAAAGTTCATGAGGATTTAAATATGACCATTTCTTATATACTTCTTAGTATGCTTGCACAACCAGGAAATACAGACCTTGCAACTCAGATAGCCACCCAAAGACTGGATTAGCAATAGCATCATAAAAATAGATTAATTGTTCACACAACATTACAAGAATAAAAAGTGCAATATTTAATATAAGATGCAGAGTGTGAAATTTCTTCAAGCTACTAAATTCCAAGTAATTGATTTAGGCTATATAATTCCTTGTTTGCAACCAATTTTTTTAGGAGAGATAATTATTTGGAAACTTACTTCTTCACAAAATTAGTGGCATTTCTAAACAATGTATCAAACCAACAAGAATGGTTATTTAAGAATACAAACAAACCTGTCCACTCATTGCTCTTTGTAAAATCAATACCAACTATCAGATTCGTAGATTCAAGACCAGCATTTGAAAGAGCTTCAGTAACCTGCATTATAAAGGTGGAATAACTTAGAGTATTGCAAAGAAAATCCATTTAATAGACAAAAGAAAATTTGCAAAGTTAATTTAGGTTTTTTAAGGTTTTATACAAGTATACTGATCGGATAAGGTGTAGCATGTCAACTCTTTCCAAATGTTTGCTTAGCATTGGCTTCTTATATCAAGCAGTGTTTTGAGAATCATACTCAATTTTGCTTCAGCTAAAGTCAGCAAACACATCAAGTCATATTTGTCCCAAGTATTTGAAGTCAGCTATAGATATTTTATTCCTCCAATGAGCTCTATGTAAGACTATATCACTACTAATATTCAAATCAATTAAATTATATTAATTACATTCCCTAAATTTCTTTCATTACCTTGTACCTATTAAAGCTTATACTCTAATCAATTAAGCTCCTCTAGATATAGAACATATTGGTCGATTTTAAAAATGTCCAACTTTACATGACAAAAAGGTGTCACTAAATTAACACTGCAGTTAAAATCATGGTAAGAATTTGATCAAATACAACTGCTAAATTTTCAGTTAATGGTTATGACTATGAGTGTGCTGAATATTTCAACAAATATACTCCTGTAATCCCAAATGTAAGAAAAGGCTCCTGCAGAAACCTTCCAAATAATTGACAAAAGTTCTTTTAAAGTATTTCTCAAGATAAGTAGCCTTATATTTAAGTTTTAAATCCTCAATGGTAAAATTATAAGAATGTAAAAGTGTTATGAAGTGCTAATAACTTGTTAGCAACTTTTACCCGCACTAGAGTTTCAAATGAAACAAATTGCTAAAATGATAGATCATGTATGTCTCTTACTAAAGGGAACTTCGAAAAATTCAACATGTAGGTGAAATTCAAACAAAACTTTCAAGTCTAGACATATTGCACACATTAAGGAATTACTATGGTGGCATGAAGACATCCTACTGCATCAAATTCTACAAAGAGACAAAAGTTAATATAATAAAATTGAAATGCAACGAGTAAATGCAAAGAGTTTTAGCAAACCAGTTTTGCTAAAAGAATTTTCTTCTCAATTTGAATAGAAATCAGAGATCTGCATAAGAGAAACAGCATGACCATTGTCTCATGCAAAGCAGGTTTCTCGAGGCACTCACTCGCTTTCGCTGTTGCATATGGCTTACCCACTTCTCCAACGCAATCGAATCAAGACACCATCAACAATTAGTGACGGTGGAGCTGTATTGAAGACTCTGTCCGACCGCCACAATGCGGCTGATGGTGAAACCAAGCTCACTGCGAAGGCTGGTCCGATTATGCGACGGATGGAGGAAAAATCGACAGTGGTGAATCTACCCTCACGACAATGAGCTAGGAAGGGATTACCGACAATGGAAATCGAATCGGCGACACCACCAGCATTGAATCCTTTGCTCGTGCGAAGAGGATGACAATGGAGCAACGACCACTGGCGAAAGAGAAGATACGGCGATGGGGTGGCAGTGTCGCGTACGGAGTAAGGGCTGTGACGATGAGAAAGAAAGGGCAACAGCTCACCGACGAGGCAAGCGGTGGCGGATGACCGACAGAAAAGGAAGAGAACGAATAGAGGGCGAGCAACCGTGAGAAGGAGGTGCGGAAGAAGAAGGGATGGACGAGCGCGCAACCTAGAACGAACGGCGAAGGTTTTTTGGGAAGTAGGAACGGCGAAGGTTTTTGGTGTAACGCCCGTAAAATTTCTAGCAATTTTACGAGAGTTTTTGGCTTTACAATAATGGGCTTAATGTGGGCTTTTTTCGAAAAATAAAAGAAAATAGCCAAAAAGAGATGCAAGGCCTAGGAATTGAACCCCAAACCTCTAGAGATAGACAAACCCTATAGATGCACCCACTAACCAGAAGCCCAATAGGATTATATCATTAGAAGAAGAGGGGAAATTGTAGATAAGTGTGATGAGGGTAATGAAGGGGCATGGAAAAGAGAAGAGAAACTTCTCTTCCTCCCTTTATAAAGAAGAAAGAAGTTTCCACTTGGCCACTTCTTCTTCCCTTCTTCTTCCTCACCGAAAATCCTCTCTCCCCCTCTCCATCTTCATCCTTTGGCCGAAACCCCCATTCAAGCAAGGAGAAAGCTAGGTGGCTTCCATTAGGTCATCTCCCAAGCAAAGCGAAGGAAGTAAGATTCCCTCACATGCAGTATATTAGTTTTGTAGGATAGGTTACATGAAAGAAATATGAAGTTGTAGCCCTCTATGTTTTGGCTAACTAAGTTTATGGGCTAGGATTCATGAAAATGCTACTAGGGAAAATTTTTATGGGTTGTATACTTCAAGAAGGAATCTTTAGGTGTCAAAAGTCCAAGGGTTTTAGCCCTTACATGTTTCGGCCAACCCAAGCTTTTGGGGTTAGGGTGGCATGAACTTGATTCTAAGGTTGTGTTCAGAAATGGTATGCTTCAAGTAGGAATCTTTAGGTGTCAAAAGTCCAAGGATTTGAGCCCTTACATGTTTCGGCCAACCCAAGCTTTTGGGGTTAGGGTGGCATGAACTTAATTCTAAGGTTGTGTTCATAAATGGTATGCTTCAAGTAGGAATCTTTAGGTGTCAAAAGTCCAAGGATTTTAGCCTTACATGTTTCGGCCAACCCAAGCTTTTGGGGTTAGGGTTGCATGAACTTGATTCTAAGGTTATGTTCATAGAGTGTAGGCTTCAAG
This sequence comes from Wurfbainia villosa, assembly GCA_025175895.1. NCBI lineage: Eukaryota > Viridiplantae > Streptophyta > Magnoliopsida > Zingiberales > Zingiberaceae > Wurfbainia > Wurfbainia villosa. The sequence continues at coordinate 23,983,823 of CM046009.1, read as the reverse complement.
TAGGAATGTTTAGGTAATAAAAACCCAAGCTTGAGCCCTTACATGTTTTCGGCCAACCAAGATATTTAGGGCTAGGGTTGCATGAAAAGGCTTCTAAGGGAAGTAGGAGATGTTATATGCTTCATGTAGAAGTTTTAAGTGACAAAAAAAAATATACAAGGTTTGATACCTTACATGTTTCGGCCAACATTGGTTCTAGGGTTAGGGTTTCATGAAACCACCCCCCCTTATGAAGTTATGTTATGTGTATGAGTTTAATATATTAGGAAATGAAAATATGCCTATGAAATATGCTTAGGGTTCATGATGTAATATGCTATGAAATATGCTTAGGTGATGAACATGTTTTATGATTTAATATGCCATGAATATGCCTAGGAAATATGCTCATGTGATGAACATGTTTATGATATAATATGCCATGAAATATGTCTATGTGATGAACATGTTTTATGATTTAACATGCCATGAATATGCCTATGAAATATGCTTAGGTGATGAACATGTTTGTGATGTAATATGCCATGAATATGCCTAGGAAATATGCTCATGTGATGAACATGTTTATGATATAATATGCCATGAAATATGCCTATGTGATGAACATGTTTTATGATTTAACATGCCATGAATATGCCTATGAAATATGCTTGTGTGATGAACATGTTTGTGCTTTAGGACCCCTTTATATTATGAATGCATGTATGCTATGAAATGTCTAAGATGGAGATGCTTCCCTTTCATGTAGGGATTAAGAGCTCTCCTTATGATAAGATAAGATGGAGATGCTTCCCTTTCAAGTAGGGATTAAGAGCTCTCCTTATGATAAGATAAGATGGAGATGCTTCCCTTTCAAGTAGGGATTAAGAGCTCTCCTTATGATAAGACAAGAAAGAAAGGAATTAAGTATTTTACTTTGTAAGAGGTTAAGTACCCGACCCGTCAGGTGGTCGTTAATCAAATCCATAGGGACATAAGAAGACGTAAGAGGTCTTGCCCTGGTAAGACGTAAGAGGTCTTGCTCTAGTAGGTCTGGTGGCTCGCTACCCCAGCCTATTAGGGAACGCGCATTATGTGGTACTTAACCTGGGGCCCCCCATGCAAGTTATGATTATGTTGAAGTATCTATATGTATATGTTTTGAAAAGAAAGGACTTTTATGAAATTATGAATGCTTATGGTTAAAGTTTATGAATGCTTATGAACTTGTCCTTTATGCATGTTTAGATTTCATGATGCCATGAATGCTTATAGTTAAGTTTAAGAATATTTGTGACTATGGACTTTATGCATGTTTAGATTTCATGATGCCATGAATGCTTATAGTTAAGTTTAAGAATATTTGTGACTATGGACTTTATGCATGTTTAGATTTCATGATGCCATGAATGCTTATAGTTAAGTTTAGAATATTTGTGACTATGGACTTTATGCATATTTGGTTATGATGTTACAGATACTTATGTTATGAATGCTTATGGTTAAGTTTATGAATTCTTATGAACTTGTCCTTTATGCATGTTTAGATTTCATGATGCCATGAATGCTTATAGTTAAGTTTAAGAATAGTTGTGACTATGTAATTTATGCATGTTTCAGATTTATGATGTTACGGATACTTATGTTAGGAATGATTATGGTTAAGTTTATGAATGCTTATGAACTTGTCCTTTATGCATGTTAGATTTTATGAAGTTATGATGCTTATAGTTGAGTTAAGAATAATTGTGATTATGTACTTTATGCATGTCTAAGATTTATAATGTTATGGATTGCTGATGTCATGAATGCTTATGTTAAATTATGCCCTGCTTAGGTTTAATTATGCTTATCATGCGGATGTAAACTCTATGCCATGCTTAGGTTTTATTACGTGGGTATGTTGATAATTAGTGTTGCTATCAAACACTTAGGCTATTTATGCTAGTATGCTCATGTTTCTAATTGCTTGATGAAGTTTGTGGCTTTTGTGAGTAGGCAAGAATCTTACTAAGCTATATGCTTATAGTTTATGTTGTCCATATCTATCTGCAGATAAAGGAAACTGAACTAGCAGCGAAGGAAGGTAGAGTGTGTGTGATAGTGGCATGGTGGAGAAAGACCCTGTTACTATCTGATTATATTACATGCACAATGAACCACTTAAGACTTTGCTGTTAGTAATATATGAGAGATGTCCTAAGGCAATCGCCTTATGTATGAACCATTTATATGATAAATGAAGATTCACTATTTGAGTATACATGTTTAATGTATTTGATTGGATCTTAAACTCATTTACTGAATGTCCACGATACGATTCACGGCATGAGAGAATTTGTGATTGGATCACAACTAGTGAGTATCTCTACATGTGTAATTGTGATGTATCGGAATTATCCTAGTCGATGAATTGATGGATTTGGACACCATCAATTTCGCCGAGACTAACGCAGGTATACTCCTTGGTGTATCCAAGCAGCTGATTCTCACTGGCTGGAGACATAGTGATGTCCGGAGTTGATCGTGGATGCTAGTTATGGTAACTAGTTCATTGGAGTGACCAACCGTAAGACTTCATATGGTTCTCTGCATATATAGATATGTCAATGAAGTTCTTACTGTGGCTTAAGTGCGATGTTCCTTTGACTTGCGGTATTCAAGTCATCTTGATCATGGAGACTTATGCTTTGACATCTTAAGCAAACATCTCTAGGAGATGTGGACCGGGATGATTGGGTATAAGTCGAGTGATCGAAGGTGTTTGAATAGCCTATAAAGATTCACCACTCCTTGCGAGGAGATGTATACCCATGGCCTCTCGTCGGATTGTTACTAAAGTCTTTGGCCAAAGCATTACATGTTTAGAGTAAAGTACTCTTGATACATGTGGAGTAACTAGAATCCGTGGGACGAGAAATGATACTTGGGCTAGGTGTGGCGTGAGTCGACCTAGTGAGGCGACACAATAGACCATGTCACGAACCAAGTGGGTATAAGATGAGTGAAGGAATGGGGCACGCGATTCATTCGAGCTCTTTGAAGGGTTTGAAATAGTTACGGATCAGTTGATCTTTTTGGTTAATTGGGGATCATGATGTACTACTAGGTGCCACTCATGATCGTTCTATAATTAATGGTTAATTATAGGCGGCCAACATAAACCGAGAACCTATTTGGTCACACGCCGAGTGTAATCCAAAGGATTTAAAGCGAGCTTGAGAATGGGATTCTCGACCGAGAGAAACTATGTTTGGTTGGACCAAACATAAAGCGAGCATGAAATTGTTTGATGCAATGGGCGTGGATGGGCGTGTCTTATGAAGACATAATGGATGGACCAAAATGGTTTGGTTCTAATCCAATGGATGAGGATAAACCAAAGGGTTTGGTTTATTTTAAACGAATGAACCAAAAGTTGGTTCGGTTCGTTTTAACTTAAAATAAACCATCATGGTTTGGTTTATTTTAACTTATCTTAATGGAGCGGGTTAACGGGCTTTATGGATATGATCCATTAGCCATTAAGAGAATTAGTTCTCTATAAAAGTGGGCTTAAGGGATTGTTAAACCCTAACTAATCCAATCATCCAAACCCTAGCCGAACACATTGTTGCCGCCACTTGTGGTGTCCAGCCCATAGCTCCTCCAACCGGCGCCCAGAAGGCGGCTTCTTCCTCCTCGCCGGCGTCGAGCTGCTGCCGGAAGAGTTCCGCGATCCTCCTTAGGTTTGGCATCAAGGTGAGCACTTGGCTTCCTTTGTTGGCCGGGCGCCTATCTCCTCCACCAAGCTGTCCAGTTTTCTGGACAGCTTCTTCTCCTCTCGTCGGAGCGTCGTTTGGACGACGGTTAGTGCTCCGACAGCGGCAAACATACCGGGGATTTGATCTCCGGTAATCCTCTGAGGTGGAGGACGAAGGATTCGTCAAACGGTTGACGAATACCTCTCCGGAGAAGCGAGTTTTGAGAACTCGCTTTGGATCCGAATTTGGATTCGGATCGTGATCATCTCTCGATCACGTCGTCTTCAACACGAGGCTAGTAACCCGTACGAAGACGAAGCTCGTGACTTAGCGAAGTCATCCCGAGGAGCTCGGCGTGGATACGGATAGAGACGATTCTTACGAGGATCGCCCGCTTGATGCCGCCCGCTTACACGCCATACTAAGGTATAACGTAGTTTAATTTCCTTTTATTGCAAATTTTAATTTACGGTTATGTCTACACTTGTTGTAATAGCATGCGTGTGTTGTGTGTGTTGTAATAAATAGGAGTATTTATTTTTTTTTATTGCTTCACTGCTCATGTTTACGAAACATGATCGAACACACACACGCCATCAATCTTTAAACCCAACAAAGGGTATCAGAGCCCAGTTGTGTTTCACATAATCGTAAAAATGGTTTTATGATAGTCATAATGTATTTCGAAATTTTCTAATTTTGGAAATTTAGAAGTATTTATGGAAATTTTTCAATTTTGGAAAGTCTAGAAGTATTTATGGAAATCTTCCACTTTTGAAAGTTGGAAGTATTTATGGAAATTGATATTTTCCATAAATAAAATATTTGATTAGATTCTGAAATTTGTTTCCTAATTTAATCATGATTTGATTTGGGAAATCAAATCTTAAAATATTTTATTTCCATAAGTAGTTTTAATGATTTAGGAAATTGGTTTCCTAAATAGATTTTCCTTAATCAAATAATTCCATGAATAAAATATGTGATTAGATTTGAAATTTGTTTCATTTAATTATGATTTGATTTGGAGAATCAAATCTTAAACATATTTTATTTCCATAAATAGTTATGACATATAAGGAAATATATACATGACATAATTGTATGCCATGTAATTGCATTAGATGCATAACATTATGCCATGGTCGTGACATGTAGATGTATGCCATGTATGCCATGCCATGTAGATAATAGTTATTTGCATGCAAAGAGGATGAGACATAAAACCCTAATCACATTAAAGCCTACACCTTCCATTAATATGGTTAGAACCAGAGTTCGCTTTCTTGTTTGGGTTGTTGGACTCTCTCCAAGCCCTCAACCTCGAATATGTTCAAACCATGGAATAGTTTAATACTAATATGGTAAGAGTCAGAGGTCAATCGTTAGCTTTGGTTGTTGGACTCTCTCCAAGCTGGGCTAATTGGTTGAATGCGCTCTAACCATATTAAAACTATGTCCCGATTAATGGGTTGGCTTTAACCTGGAGCATCGGCTTGTTGGACTCTCTCCAAGGTCGATGTAAAGGGAGGTGAAGTTGGGTGCTATGCATATGATGCATACTTGTTAATGTGTTAACAACCCGATGTATGTGTGAACATTCAAATAGTTGATAGCACATTGTGATAGTTGCATATACGTGATATGCAATCGGTATAGATGATACCTACCGTCGTAGTTATGAATGGCTTGTTGGACTCTCTCCAAGGTTGTTCATAACTATGATGGATATCAACCCATTCGAAGATGGACCTACGATCTCCCGAAGTGATTTTGGGGTTTTTGAAATTCGAAAAATGAATGGATTTTATAAATGTATATTGATGCATTTTAAAATCATCTTTCTCATATATGCTCGTTTTGTATTTCTAAGTTAATATATTGATCATGATGTGTTTGAATTTGCGTTCCATTTTGGATTCAAATAAATTGACTGGGCCGAACTTCTTGGACTGGCTTAGAAACTTGAGAATTGTTCTCAAGGTGAAAAGCTTGTGTATGTCCTCGGCGCTTCTTCCCGCTTCGCTCTAGTGACGATGCAACTTTGACCAATTGTTGGCCTATCGTAAACATGTGAGTGATTCTCGAACAAATGAGTTGCATCATGCTAGCCGCGATGGAACCCAAGTTACGAAAAGCATGATGAGCATATGGATGCTCATATCGTAGTCCTTCATCTCTGTGAGTTGGTTGATGAGCAAGTGAGATTCGAAAGGTTCGAAGTCTCCAAGCTCCTCTTCACCTCTGAGATGCAAGGAGGTTCATCTGTGGTACTGCTCAACATGCTGAAGACTGTGGAGCCTTCTGAGAAGCATGAGTAGGGATGGTGTTGTTAGTTGATTCCTCAAGAAAGGTTCTAAGAGGGAGTCAAAGGAACAATGTAAGGGAAGAAGAAAAAGGCTAAAAGGCGTAACTAGCTCAAAGGGCACTTGCCATCATTATGGCAAGGAGGGTCATTGGCGAAGAAATTGCAAGGTTTATCAAGAGTCCGTGAAGAAGAATAAGGCATCGGATGCCCCATCTTCTTCAGATATCTTCGTTATTGATTGTCATTCTATTTCCTCAAACACTTGGGTATTGGATACTGGGTGTGGCTCACATATATGTAAAGACATACATGGGCAAAGGAATAGAAGAAGACTCGTCAAGGGAGAGTCAAATTTACGTTTTGGTAATGAAGCAAAGGTCGTGCACTCGCCATCTAACGTATTTGTTGAAACTCCTAACTTGTCTTAGAACTGACAATTGCTTTTATATTCCTTTGTTGATAAAGAACATCATTTCTATTTCTTGTTTAAATAGAAATGGTTTCCATTTGACGCTTAGTAACAATTGTTGTTACATAACTTTGAATGGGGTTCTTTATGGGACCGAACTTTAAGCAATGGTGTTTATACGCTGGACGATCCAAAGGACATTTGCAATATCGGGCGAGCAACAAGAGTGCTCAAAGGATAATCAAATAGACTCTACATGTGGCATTGTCGCTTGGCCATATAAGCAAGAAACGCATGTCCGAATTACACCGATGTGGAATTCGAATCGCTTGAATTGGATTCATACGATACATGCGAATCATGCTTAAAAGGCAAGATGACTAAGTTACCTTTACGAAAAGGGGAACGAGTGGGAGAGTTACTAGGTCTAATACATACCGATGTATGTGGACCTATGTCAACTCAAGCTTTAGGAGGCTATAGCTACTTCATTACCTTCACCGATGATCACTCACGGTTTGGGTATGTGTTCTTGATGAAACACAAGTCTGAAGCCTTTGAAAGGTTCAAAGAATGAAATGAAGTAGAGAAACAACATGACAAGAGTATTAAAATACTGAGATCGAGGTGGTGAATACTTAAGTCAAGAGTTTCTGATTATCTAAGAGACAATGGCATATTGTCTCAATGGACTCTATACACCACAAAGATAATGGTGTATCCGAGAGGCGAATCGACCTTGTTGGACATGGTCGTCAATGATGAATCATGCAACTCTTCCCAAGTCCTTTGGGGTTATGCACTTTGACATTGCTTACTTTGTTAAACAGAATGCCTACCAAGGTAGTCTCAACTACTCCATATGAGATATGGAATGGTAAGAAACCTCATGTATCTTACTTGAAGATATGGGGTTGTCCTGCTTATGTGAAGCGGACTGTATCAGACAAACTGGATGCTAAGTCTGATAAATGTCTATTTATTGGATACCCTAAGGAAACAAGGGGTTACCAATTCTATCATCCTTTGGAAACAAAAGGTGTTTGTTTCAAGGCATGCTGTGTTTCTAGAGAAAGAGTTTCTCTTGCAAGAAAACAGTGGGAGTGTCGTCGAGCTTGAGGAGGCTCGAGAGACTCAAATAGACATTGATGAGATACCTGGTGAAGAACAACAGCCGACAACTCATAGTGATGAGCAATCGGCTGGACCTATTGTAACACCACATCTTCGTAGATCTGGTAGAACACGCAATATTCCTGAGAGATATGGATTTCTCGTAAGTGAATCGAACGACGTGTTACTCATTGATGATGAGGAGCCAACCAGTTATGAAGAAGTGCTGACAAGTTCAGAAAGGGATAAGTGGCTTGGGGCCATGAAGTCAGAAATGGATTCCATGTACGAAAACCAAGTTTAGAACTTGGTTGACCCACCTGAAGGCATAAAGCCTATAGGGTGCAAGTGGGTTTTCAAGAAGAAAACCGACATGGATGGTAATGTGATTACCTATAAGGCTAGATTGGTGGCGAAAGGATATCGTCAAAACCAAGGTGTTGATTATGACGAAACCTATTCGCCTGTAGCTATGCTTAAATCCATTCAGATGCTCCTGGCCATAGCGGCTCATTATGATTATGAGATATGGCAGATGGATGTGAAAACAGCTTTCCTTAATGGAAACCTGCTCGAGGACGTGTATATGATACAGCCTGAGGGTTTCACATCGGTTGATAAAACCAAGGTATTCAAATTGCGACGATCCATTTATGGATTGAAGCAAGCATCCAGGAGCTGGAATATCCGTTTTGATGAGACGATCAAAAAGTTTGATTTCTCACAAAATCCAGACGAACCTTGTGTGTACAAGAAGGTTAGTGGGAGTGCAGTCGTGTTCCTAGTATTATATGTCGATGACATATTACTTATAGGAGACGATGTGTCAATCTTACAGTCAGTTAAGGTTTGGTTGTCCAAGACATTCTCCATGAAAGACCTGGGAGAAGCAACCTACATCCTTGGGATTAAGATCTATAGAGATAGATCGAAACGGTTGCTTGGTCTTTCGCAGTCTACATATATAGACCGAGTGCTAAAGAGGTTTAGCATGTCGGAATCCAAGAAAGGTTATCTGCCCATCAGGCATGGGGTACACCTTTCGAAGTCTATGTGTCCGCGCACAGAAGACGAGAGGATTTGCATGAGTAAGATTCCCTATGCATCCGCAATAGGATCTATCATGTATGCTATGTTATGTACGAGGCCCGATGTATCGTACGCTCTGAGTGTCACGAGCAGATACCAATCCGATCCAGGAATGGATCATTGGGCGGCTGTTAAGATGATCCTTAAGTACTTGAGAAGAACTAAGGATGTGTTCCTAATATATGGAGAAGGGTACATGGTGATACGTGGGTATACGGATACGACCCGCATGCATAAGGATGATTCCATGTCTTAGTCTGGGTATGTATTCACCTAGAATGGAGGCGCAATAAGTTGGAAAGGTTCCAAGCTTGACACTATAGCGGATTCTGCCACTAAGGCAGAATACGTTGCAGCTTTGGAAGCAGCAAAGGAAGCGGTTTAGATCAAGTAGTTCATCTATGAACTTGATGTGGTCTCATCAATGATCCAAACATGTGCTTCGCCGCTATCATCTTATCAGAGAGATCATCAGTAGGAACGAAATACAAATCGAGAAAATTCCCACTGAAAGGAACTTAGCGGATCCTTTGACTAAAGCATTACCTCAAAGTACGTTTGAGGGTCATGTTAGAGCTTATGGTATTGGATACCGTAGCGATTGGCATTAGGCCAAGTGGGAGTCTGTTAGTAATATATGAGAGATGTCCTAAGGCAATCGCTTTATGTATGAACCATTTATATGATAAATGAAGATTCACTATTTGAGTATACATGTTTTATGTATTTGATTGGATCTTAAACTCATTTACTGAATGTCCACGATACGATTCACAGCATGAGAGAATTTGTGATTGGATCACAACTAGTGAGTATCTCTACATGTGTAATTGTAATGTATCGGAATTATCCCTAGTCGATGAATTGATGGATTTGGACACCATCAATTCTGTCGAGACTAGCACGAGGTATACTCCTTGGTGTATCCAAGCAGCTGATTCTCACTGGCTGGAGACATAGTGATGTCCGGAGTTGATCGTGGATGCTAGTTATGGTAACTAGTTCATTGGAGTGACCAACCTTAAGACTTCATATGGTTCTCTGCATATATAGATATGTCAATGAAGTTCTTACTGTGGCTTAAGTGCGATGTTCCTTTGACTTGCGGTATTCAAGTCATCTTGATCATGGAGACTTATGCTTTGACATCTTAAGAAACATCTCCGAGGAGATGTGGACCCGGGATGATTGGGTATAAGTCGAAGTGATCGAAGGTGTTTGAATAGCCTATAAAGGATTCACCACTCCTTGCGAGGAGATGTATACCCATGGCCTCTCGTCGGATTGTTACTAAAGTCTTTGGCCAAAGCATTACATGTTTAGAGTAAAGTACTCTTCGATACATGTGGAGTAACTAGAATCCGTAGGACGAGGAAATGATACTTGGGCTAGGTGTGACGTAGTCAGCCTAGTGGGGACTGACACAATAGACCATGTCCTGAACCAAGTGGGTATAAGATGAGTGAAGGGAATGGGGCACGACTCATTCGAGCTACTGAAGGGTTTCAGAAATAGTTCTGGATCAACCGTTGATTTTTTCGGTTAATTGGGGATCATGATGTACTACTAGGTGCCACTCATGATCGTTCTATAATTAATGGTTAATTATAGACGGCCAACATAAACCGAGAACCTATTTGGTCACACGCACAACGAGTGTAATCCAAAGGATTTAAAACGAGCTTGAGAATGGGATTCTCAGACCGAGAGAAACTATGTTTGGTTGGACCAAACATAAAGCGAGCATGAAATTGTTTCAGTCGCAATGGAAGCGTGGATGGGCAGTGTCTTATGAAGACATAATGGATGGACCAAAATGGTTTGGTTCTAATCCAATGGATGAGGATAAACCAAAGGGTTTGGTTTATTTTAAACGAATGAACCAAAAGTTGGTTCGGTTCGTTTTAACTTAAAATAAACCATCATGGTTTGGTTTATTTTAACTTATCTTAATGGAGCGGGTTAACGGGCTTTATGGATATGATCCATTAACCATTAAGAGAATTAGTTCTCTATAAAAGTGGGCTTAAGGGATTGTTAAACCCTAACTAATCCAATCATCCAAACCCTAGCCGCCCAACACATTGTTGCCGCCCAGCTTGTGGTGTCTTGACCCATAGCTCCTCCAACCGGCGTCCAGAAGGCGGCTTCCTTCCTCCTCGCCGGCGTCGAGCTGCTGCCGGAAGAGTTCCGGCGATCCTCCTTAGGTTTGGCATCAAGGTGAGCACTTGGCTTCCTTTGTTGGCCGGCGCCTATCTCCTCCACCAAGCTGTCCAGTTTTTCTGGACAGCTTCTTCTCCTCTCGTCGGAGCGTCGTTTGGACGACGGTTAGTGCTCCGACAGCGGCAAACATACCGGGGATTTGATCTCCGGTAATCCTCTGAGGTGGAGGACGAAGGATTCGTCAAACGGTTGACGAATACCTCTCCGGAGAAGCGAGTTTTGAGAACTCGTTTTGGATCCGAATTTGGATTCGGATCGTGATCATCTCTCGATCACGTCGTCTTCAACACGAGGCTAGTAACCCGTACGAAGACGAAGCTCGTGACTTAGCGAAGTCATCCCGAGGAGCTCGGCGTGGATACGGATAGAGACGATTCTTACGAGGATCGTTCCGGTTGATGCCGTTCCCGCTACACGTCATACGGAAGGTATAACGTAGTTTAATTTCCTTTTATTGCAATTTTAATTTACGGTTATGTCTACACTGTTGGTGCAGTGGGCACCAAAGTCGAACCGGTATTTTGATTATGGCAAAAGGCTCAATAGTTAAGGGTATATTTGTTATCTTACGAGCTCAATTAAGTGTGCAGAAATGGAACCGAGGTGGTGGGCAACGCCAGAGGGACTTGGAGGAAGCCGAGGTACTGGGTGAAGACGAAGCGAGGCTACAAGGTAAGCTCGTGTGAAAGCGAAGCAAGGTCGTTAAGCGAGATCCCACCCAATACCTCCAATGGAAGGTCTAGGTCGAGATCGGATGGTTAGAACCATCGTACTTTATATTTTAAGCTCCCAAAACCCTTTGACTACAATCAAGCTGCTAGTCAAGTTCCACTCGAGAAGAGCTCAATTTCAAGGGGTGAATTTGGACTTGACTCGTGTTTTGGTACAAAGGGTGATGTGGCATCAAGGTGGACATCCAAACCATCACCAAGCTTCCTTGTGGTGGACGCCCAAAATAAGGTGAGTTGGCACAAGATGGTTGGCTCCCATGATGTGGCACAAGTTGAATGGCTCCAACAAGTTGGCGCCCAAGGAGGTTGGAGGTGGCACAAGGTGGTTGGATGAAACACCTCAACCTCAAGTTGGCGCCCAAGGAGGTTGGAGGTGGCACAAGGTGGTTGGATGAAACACCTCATCCTTGAGTTGGCGCACAAGGAGGTTGGAGGTGGCACAAGGTGGTTGGATGAAACACCTCATCCTTGAGTTGGAGGTTGGAGGTGGCACAAGGTGGTTGGATGAAACACCTCATCCTTGAGTTGGCTAAAAGGATGTGGATTAACTAGTCTTGGGGGATAAGAACCTCCCCTTGGACACTACCTATGTCTAAATTCATAGATCAATATCCATAAATAGACATGTTCAAGCCAAGCAAATAACAAGAATTCAAGAGCTCTCGAACGCCGCTACTACTACTCACATTTGCTCTGACGAAGTGCACTGACAACGAAAGCTACATCTTCTACTTATAAGAGTTGTCGGTATATTTATTTAAGTTCTACTTCTTTAAATTGTCTTTGTGCTTTAATCGTAACAAGGAAAGGGGGAGTGTCCCTTTGCCTTGATTTCTTATTGTAATCGTTGCTCCTACTTCCAACGAAGAGGAGTGGTTTTAGTGAATTGCCCTCCGTACGTGATCAAGGATCACTAGGGCCGTGGATTAGCAATCGAAAGATTGTGAACCACGTAAAAATATCTTGTCTACTTTATATTTCCGCTGTGCATTCTCTACTTGCTTTTTACTTATTGCAAAAGTTTTTTAACGACATCGTATCGCTATTCACCCCCCCCCTCTAGCGACACTTTCGATCCAACAATTGGTATCAGAGCCGGGGGCGCTAAGATTCGGTGAAACCACCAATCTAGCTTTGTTTTTCTTTTTTTTACAGATTTTTTATTTATTTATTTCTGTTTTCGTATAATTATTTCACTTGCCTATCTTCTCCTACATATAGAATTGCATTAGAGGCTTTAGGATCCGGATAAGGTTGTCCTTCGGGTTAGATCCCGAGTAAGGTTGTCCTCCGGAACTTCAACGACATTCGCATTTGATTGTTTATTTCTTTTTGCAAGTTACATTTTATATATCTTTTTACTTCTTTACTAATCCAAGACGAAAGTCTTGGAATATTCTTTCGTGTGTGTTTTGCAAGATTCTTTTTCGTTCTTCTTCTTGTTTTTAAATGGCCCATCTCGAAGGGTTTAGCGCCCGACCCCGCTTTACAACGGTAATGACTTTCGTTATTGGAAGGGTCGGATGGAATGCTTTCTTAAAACCCAAATCGAGATGTGGATCGTAATCAAACCGGTTTCACACTTCTTATTAATGAAGATGGTGAATCTTTGGGTTACGATCAATGGTCAAATTCCATGAAAAACAAGTAGAAGCCGATGCCAAGGCAACTCAAATCTTGCAATGTGGGTTGTCCAAGGAAGAGCTCAACCGCGTCGGCCCCTTCATTAGTGCAAAGGACTTATGGACCAAGCTAGTGGAACTACACGAAGGCACCGACGACACGAAGGTATGTAAAAGAGATTTACTTTTAAATAAATTGTATAACTTGAAAATGCAGGAAAACGAGACCGCAACTCAACTACATGCTCGTATCCAAGACATCGTCAACCAACTCCATGCCATCGGACAAAAGGTCGAGAATCGCGACCTTATCAGGTATTCTCTTAACTCGTTTCCTAGGACCACCTTGTGGGCATCCATGGTCGATGCCTACAAGGTCTCCAAGGACCTTTCTAAAATTAGGTTAGACGAATTGTTTTCGGAACTTGAATTACATGAGCAAACTAACGTGGTCCAGGCCGAGAAGAGTATTGCGTTAGTTGCGAGTTCCAAGAAGAAGAAGCCCGTAAGCAAGCCACCCCCGAAGGAAGAAGACGAGTCCGAATCGGAAGTAGACTCCGAAATAGAATCCGAACTAGTCAATCTAGTTCGGAAGATGATCAAGAGACGAAAACGACCAACAACTCAAGGTAAGCCTAAACCTAATTCAAATACTTCTAATTTTAGATGCTATGAGTGCAACAGGTTCGGTCACATCAAGTCCGAGTGCCCAAAGCTAAAGAATAACGCATCAAAGACCAAGAAAGCGCTAAACGCTACTTGGGAGGAGTTGTCGGAGGAAGAAGACGATATCCAAGCTCTAATGGCCAAGCCGACCGAGCACGACTAAAATCAAGAAGAGTCCGAGTCCGAATCCGATGATGAGCTTCCATTCAAGACAAGCCACGGATCCGTATCCGGTTCAAAAGAATCATTAAGGGTAAGTCGATCGTTACTTAATACTTTGTATGGTGCAATTAAATTTTTAAATAAGAAACTAGCTAAGTCCGAGTCCAAGGTCGAGACCCTAATTGAGGAGGTTAACCTTCTCAAACATGAGGTCTCCCTAACCTCTTCGACTACTCGTATTCAAGAGGAGGACTCAACTCAAGTTGAAAAGCTTGAAGTTGAGAACTCGCTTTTGAAAACACAAGTCGAAGACCTTAGGAACACGTTGGAAAGGTTCACTTTGGGATCCAAGGGACTTGACCTCTTACTTGGATCACAAAGGGCCGTGTACAACAAGGCCGGACTCGGGTTTAACTCAAATACAACCAATAAGTCATATATGTCTATAGTAAACCAACATAAGAAAAATGTCCAAGCATGGGTCCCTAAGACCACTTTGATTTCAACTTTAGGATCTAACATGTATTGGGTTCCCAAGGACCAAATTCACTATGTGAATAGACCCACTCGATTCAATGGTCCAGGGGGAGCAAATACAAAATGTATTTTTGTTAAGTCTTAGAAATTGCATGCTTAGTTTTTCCTTTATTTTTAGAATGGTTAGATAGGACTCATAACCAACTAAAATCCTGCGAAAAGATTGAGCCTCGGGGAGCCTCTTTTCAAAAATAAACCAACTAAAATCCTACGAAAAGATTGAGCCTCGGGGAGCCTCTTTTCAAAAATAACTAGTTAGACCAAGACGTAGTCTCAAGTAAGTCGAGTTATCAATTTCTTGAAATTAGCTTTGTCTAAGGAAGTGGTCGTTGTTCCGATCAAAGAAGGCCTCTGTGCCTCGCCACGAACTGGAAGCTAATCTCTTGAAAAGATTACTTGATGAGCTTAGACTAAATCCGAATCTAACCTAATGTTGGTTAATTTAAATTCATTAAAATTAATCAAGTAAAATTGAAAGTCATCTCACAATAACACATAGGAATAACATGTTTTGATCATGTAGATATTGGTGAGATGATTTAGGTCTAAAAACTTACAAACAACCCTTTAGTAATTCCAATATCCGATCCAACTACCTTATGTGTAGGATCAATGGATGTTGGACAGTGGTTGCTCCCGACACATGACCGGGGATCAACTCAAATTTTCGAAGTTACGATTCAAACGACAAGGATCGGTAGCCTTCGGAAATAACGGCAAGCTCAAAATCATCGGATCAGGTGATATTGAGCTCAACTCTAACTTTACAATTCAAAATGTCTTATTAGTAGAAAACTTTCAATATAATTTACTTAGTGTAAGCCAATTGTGTGATAACAATTATAAGGTCATATTTCTAGAAAATGAATGCGTAATCAAAATAAATGCAACATCTAAAATAATACTTAAAGGAACTAGGAGTAGCAACATCTACACAATAAATTTACCCAACTCCTCAACCAAGTGTCTTATGACACAGCAAGAGGAATCTTGGTTATGGCACCGAAGACTCGGACACTCGCACCCAAGACTCGTCCACAAGATGAGTCAGAGTGGCTTGGTTATAGGTTTGCCTAAACTAAACAACTTGGATAATAAAATATGTAATGCTTGTCAACAAGGTAAACAATCTAGGACACAACATCAATTAACTAATCAAGAACGAACCAAAAGTGTTCTTGAGCTCCTACACATGGATCTATTTGATTCACATGGAGCTAAGTCACTCAATGGTAGTCAATTTTGCTTAGTCATAATTGACGACTATTCTAGATTTACTTGGGTTAGGTTTATCAAACATAAAAATGATACCCTAGACCAACTAATCAATCTTTGTAGGTTAATCGAAAATCAAAAGAACCTTAAGATTAAAAGACTTAGAAGCGATCATGGTGGTGAATTCGAAAACCACAAAGTTTACAGATTTGTAACCTAAACGGATACCACCATAAGTTTTCATGTCCTAGAACCCCACAACAAAATGGGTTAGTCGAACAGAAAAATAGAACCCTACAAGAAGCCGCTAGGACAATGTTAAACGAGTATAACCTACCCGATAGATTTTGGTAGAGGCCGTTAGTACGCTTGCTATGTCCAAAATAGGATCCTTATGGTAAAGAGGCACCAAAAGTCCTCGTGACGAGATTTATCACGATAAAATACCGAACATCAAATACTTTAGGTATTTGGATGCAAGGTACATATCTTAAACACTAAGGATTACCTAGGGAAATTCAAATCCAAAACCTCTCTGGAACCTTTCTAGGATACTCAACCACCAAGAGAGCTTATAGGGTATACAATCACGACACTCTTAGAGTCGAAGAAACCATTAATATAGTTTTCGACGAAGGACACGAACCCGCTCAATCCTTAACAAAACCAACTAGCAAATCAACTTATAGCGAACCCGACTGATCTTGAACTTGAATCTCGCCCTAACCCAAGTCATCCTATCGACCAAGTGATAGATGACTCTAACCCAAGTCAAACTAGAACTCACCCAAGTCATCCTATCGACCAAGTGATAGATGACCCTAACCCGAGTCACACTAAGACTCAAACAAATCATCCTATCAATCAAGTTATAGGTGATCCAAATTTAGGGGTTCGAACTAGAGCTTCATATCGAAAACTTAGTCAAATCTCGTTAATTTCCAAAATCGAACCCAAAACTATTGAACAAGCACTTCTTGATCCCGACTGGATTATTGCTATGCAAGAAGAGCTAGCTCAATTCACTAGAAATGAAGTCTGGGAATTAGTACCACCACCTAAAGAAAAATCAATTATTGGAACAAGGTGGGTATTTCGAAATAAACTTGATGATAAAGGTGAAGTAGTTAGAAATAAAGCTAGGTTAGTCGCAAAAGGGTTTAGTCAAGTCGAAGGTTTAGATTACGATGAGACCTACGCCCCGTGAGCGACTAGAGTCCATCCGAATGTTGTTAGCATATACGCACATCGAGGTTTTAAATTGTTTCAAATGGATGTCAAGTCAGCATTTTTGAATGGATACATTAAGGAAGAAGTTTACGCTCAACTTCCCGGATTCGAAAATCTAGATAAACCTGACCATGTCCTTAGACTTAAGAAAGCCCTATATGGACTCAAACAAGCCCCAAGAGCTTGATACGAAAGGCTTTCGATCTATCTTAAGTCCAAAGGATTCAACCAAGGTTTAGTCGACCCAACATTATTCGTAAAAACCGTAGGAAAAGAAATCTTTATAGCCCAAATCTATGTAGATGATATAATTTTTGGAACTACCAACTCGATCCTGCTAAACGAATTCATCTCACTTATGGAAAGTGAATTTGAAATGAATTTAGTAGGAGAGTTAAGTTTCTTCTTAGGTTTACAAATTAAACAAACTAAAGATGGAATATATTTACATCAACAAAAATATACTAAGGACTTAATAAATCGATTTGGAATGCAAGATGCTAAAATAATCAATACACCTATGGCAACTAATGTTAATATAAACGAAGATGTAGAAGGAAAACCCATTGACCTAAAATACTATAGGAGCGCAATAGGAAGTCTCCGACCCGACATTTTATTCCGGTAAGTATGTGCAAGGTTACAAACCTGTGCCAAGGAGTCTCACCTAACCCTAGTCAAGCGTATCCTTAGATATCTAAAGGGCACGCTAAACGAGGCATTTGGTACCCTAGATCTACCGAGTTTAATCTAATCGGCTACTCCGACTCCGACTATGCCGGTAGTAAACTCGATAGAAAGAGCACGAGTGGTTGTTGTCAAATCCTCGGCTCGAGTCTAGTAAGTTGGTGCAGTAGGAAGCAGCATTGCGTTGCCTTATCTACCACCGAAGCCGAATACGTTGCGATGGGTGAGTGTGTCTCTCTGTGGATGAAGCACACTCTCCAAGACTTTAGCTTAATCTTTAACAACATTAAAACCTACATAGATAACATTAGTTCAATTAACTTAACTAAAAATCCAATATGTCATTCTAGGACAAAACATATAGAAGTTAAACACCACTTCATTAGGGAACATGTAACTAATGGAACTATACAACTAGAGTATGTTGAGTCCAAATCAAACCTAGCGGACATCTTCACCAAACCACTACCCGAAGCCGAATTTAGTTTATTAAGACGAAAGTTAGGTATGTGCGTAATAGAGTAGGATTTAAATTTTTCTATATATGTACTCTACTTTTGCTTCTTTTTATGAAATTAGCCTACGTCTTACCTTAGAAATCATATACCTATAGATTTAAGGAGCCAACACATCTCACAACACATAGGACTAATGTGTTTGTGTACTTAGCCAATGTACGAGGCGTGAGATGTTAGGACCTTACTCACAGTTCCAGATGTAGATTCGGTTGCATCGACATGAACCATGGAGTATAATTATTTAAATTAATCAACTCCTTCAAGACTTATTGATCATTCTATATCAATCAAGTCCAACCGAGTTGTACATTTTAGATGAACATATTTTCAAGCTTATTATTATTTTAAAAAAATATATATATTTATATTGGGAACTTGCTTGGACTTACAAACCTTAAAATATATTTACAAACTTTTTGAGTTAAGGCAAAAGGGGGAGAAAGTCACAAAAGTAAGGAAGAAAGTAAACAAAATTATTACCTTTTATATTAAGTAATTCCGTTTACTTAAGCAACTATTAAGGGGGAGTAAAAATTATTTTTCAAGAACTCACCTTCGGTCAAGGGGGAGGTTACCTCAAAGGGGAGAACTTGAAACAATAATATTTCTCACTCATGCTTAATCTTTATGCTAGCTCACTCATGCTTAATCTTTATGCTAGCTCATTCATACTTAATCATTATTCTAGCTCATTCATATTTAATCATTATGCTAGCTCATTCATACTTAATCATTATGCTAGCTCATTCATATTTAATCATTATGCTAGCTCATTCATATTTAATCATTATGCTAGCTCATTCATATTTAATCTTTATGCTAGCTCATTCATGCTTAATCATTATGCTAGCTTACTGTTATGCTTAATTTTTCCTTAACTTTTGTGTCGGTTTGCCATGAATCAAAGGGGAGATTGTTGGTGCGATGGGCACCAAAGTCGAACCGTATTTTGATTATGGCAAAAGGCTCAATAGTTAAGGGTATATTTGTTATCTTACGAGCTCAATTAAGTGTGCGTAAATGCTAAAGTTGAGCGGAAGGTTCGCGACACCGGTGGGAACCGAGGTGGTCGCAACGCCAGAGGACTTGGAGGAAGCCGAGGTACTCGGGTGAAGACCGGAAGCGAGGCTACAAGGTAAGCTCGTGTGAAAGCGGGCAAGGTCGTTAAGCGTAGATCCGACCCAATACCTCCAATGGAAGGTCTAGGTCGAGATCGATGGTTAGAACCATCGTACTTTATATTTTAAGCTAACTTGTACTGCGTCAAAACCCTTTGACTACTCAACTGCTAGTCAAGTTCCGGCCTCGAGAAGAGCTCGAATTTCAAGGGGGTGAATTTGGACTTGACTCGTGTTTTGGTACAAAGGGTGATGTGGCATCAAGGTGGACATCCAAACCATCACCAAGCTTCCTTGTGGTGGACGCCCAAAATAAGGTGAGTTGGCACAAGATGGTTGGCTCCCATGATGTGGCACAAGTTGAATGGCTCCAACAAGTTGGCGCCCAAGGAGGTTGGAGGTGGCACAAGGTGGTTGGATGAAACACCTCATCCTCAAGTTGGCGCCCAAGGAGGTTGGAGGTGGCACAAGGTGGTTGGATGAAACACCTCATCCTTGAGTTGGCGCACAAGGAGGTTGGAGGTGGCACAAGGTGGTTGGATGAAACACCTCATCCTTGAGTTGGCGACCAAGGAGGTTGGAGGTGGCACAAGGTGGTTGGATGAAACACCTCATCCTTGAGTTGGCGCAAAGGATGTGGATGAACAAGTCTTGGGGGATAAGAACCTCACCTTGGACACTACCTATGTCTAAATTCATAGATCAATATCCATAAATAGACATGTTCAAGCCAAGCAAATAACAAGAATTCAAGAGCTCTCAACACGCCGCCGTAACGCCGCTACTACTACTCACATTTGCTACGACGAAGTGCCGCCGACAACGAAAGCTACATCTTCTACTTATAAGAGTTGTCGGTATATTTATTTAAGTTCTACTTCTTTAAATTGTCTTTGTGCTTTAATCGTAACAAGGAAAGGGGGAGTGTCCCTTTGCCTTGATTTCTTATTGTAATCGTTGCTCCTACTTCCAACGAAGAGGAGTGGTTTTAGTGAATTGCCCTCCGTACGTGATCAAGGATCACTAGGGCCGTGGATTAGCAATCGAAAGATTGTGAACCACGTAAAAATATCTTGTCTACTTTATATTTCCGCTGTGCATTCTCTACTTGCTTTTTACTTATTGCAAAAGTTTTTTAACGACATCGTATCGCTATTCACCCCCCCCCTCTAGCGACACTTTCGATCCAACATACACTTGTTGTAATAGCATGCGTGTGTTGTGTGTGTTGTAATAAATAGGAGTATTTATTATTTTTATTGCTTCCGCTGTGCTCATGTTTACGAAACATGATCGAACACACACACGCCGCGGTGCCGGAAACCCAACATTTGCTTCCGCTTAAAAGACTTATGAATCATTAGTATCATGTTGGATGATGCTTATTTATGTTACTGTTCAAGTACTTAAGAACTCATGAATGACTCTTTTTGTTATGCATGTTAGAAATGAGACAAGATATGTTAACATGCTAATTATGAATATGATATGTGACGCATGTGCAAAAGAAGGTTTAAGTTATGATAACATGTTAAAAAAAAATAGTAAAGTAGCGCCGCCCTGAGAGAAGATAAGGGCGAGCGTTACAGGTTGGTATCAGAGCGGGTTCACCTTTCCACTATCACACATCAAGCCTCCTTCCTGCTGTTTCCAAGTAAGTAACTTTATGTATACTTAAGTTTCTTTTGTAATGAAGAATGTCTTCTATTTAGATAGAAATAATACCTCATCATGATTTAGTAGAAGGGAATCACACTTGTGATTTAGATAGAAATAATACTTCGTCATGCCTAGTATAATGGAACCATACTTGTGGCTTAGATAGTGATGATACCTTACCAAGCTTTATATGATGGAACACGTCTCTAACCTAGAAATATCACTAGAAAGGATACCTTGCCTTGTTTAAGATGTTGGATGTTAGATGCCTGTATATGAGAAGAAATTATAATAATACCTTAATTAATTATTTATTTATCACTTAGATAACATGAACGGGAGACGTAGTGCTAGAGGGAATGACTCAGCACCCCCACTAGATTTGATGCATGTGGTTACAGAGCTACAGCGTCAGGTCGCAGAACAACAGCTGGTTATCAATGCTCTCACGAATCAACAAGGGAACCCTAGCACCACACCAGGGGCGTAGAACGTAACTCCTAACACGACCACTATGGTGCAAGCACCGCTAATCAATGCTGCCACCGGGGTCCGACCCGAAGCAGAGGTTTCATTTGAGTTTATCGGGGAGTCAAAGAAAGGAACGAGGAAATTTTTATCGGCGCTAAAAGCCTGAAGAATGTTAGAAAAGGGATGCACCGGATTTCTAGCACATGTGGTGGAAACCATATCAGCAAAGAACCAGAAGATAGAAGATGTCAGAGTGGTATGTGACCATCCGGAGGTATTCCCTGATGACCTACCTGGATTACTGCCTGATAGAGAAATTGAGTTCGAGATCGAATTGATTCCCGGAACTAATCCGATCTCCAAGGCACCTTACCGTATGGCGCCGACTGAGTTGAAAGAACTTCAGAAACAGCTACAGGAGTTACTTGACCAGGGATTTATCCGCCCCAGTCACTCACCATGGGGAGCTCCAGTGCTGTTCATAAAGAAAAAAGATGGGTCTATGCGAATGTGTATAGACTACCGGGCACTGAACAACGTGACCATCAAGAATAGGTACCCCCTTCCCAGGATCGACGACCTGTTCGACCAACTGAAGGGAGCTACTGTCTTTTCCAAGATCGATCTCAGGTCTGGCTATCATCAAGTAAAAGTAAAGCCAGGCGATATTCCGAAGACGGCCTTCCGAACGAGATACGGACATTATGAGTTCGTAGTTATGCCCTTCGGAGTAACCAATGCTCCTGCGATGTTCATGGACCTGATGAATCGAGTATTCTCGGCCTTCCTCGACAAATTTGTAATCATTTTCATCGATGATATTCTTATCTACTCGAGAGACCGAGAAGAGCATGCTGAACATCTGAAGACCATACTACAGATTCTTCAAAAAGAGCAACTATATGCGAAATTCTCCAAATGTGAGTTCTGGCTCAATCAAGTGTCGTTCTTGGGTCATGTCATCTCTAAAGAAGGAATCATGGTAGACCCAATAAAGATTAAAGCTGTGAGGAACTGGAATAGGCCAAGGAATGCGAGTGAAATCAGAAGTTTTCTTGAGCTAGCAGGCTATTACAGAAAATTTGTAGAGGACTTCTCTTGAATTGCAGGCCCTATGACAGCCCTCACCCGAAAGGACCAGCAATACAAATGGACTGAGGACTGTGAGAGGAGTTTACTGAAATCAAAAGGAGACTAACCAAGCCCCATTCTCGACTCTCCCAAGATAATGAAAGCTTCGATATGTATAGTGACGCTTCTAAACTCGCCTCTGAGTCAGACTTATGCAAAATGGCAAGGTTATCGCTTACGCCTCTAGACAGCTCAAGGAGCACGAAAGAAATTATCCTACCCATGACTTAGAACTAGCAGCCGTGGTGTTCGCTCTGAAAATATGGAGGCACTACTTATACGGAGCTCGGTGCAGGATTTATACAGACCACCAGAGTTTGAGATATTTCTTCACTCAGAAAGACCTAAATATGAGGCAACGCCGATGGCTCGAGCTAGTCAAAGATTATGATTGTGAGATATTCTATCATCCCGGAAAGGCCAACAAAGTGGCAGATGCACTGAGCAGAAAGTCCGGTGCCGCTTTGTTGTCCTTATCGATGTTATCTCAACCCTTGAAAAGGGAAATAATGAATTACGGGATAGAGATTATTTCTGGACAACTTTCCACCATGACGATAGCGCCGACGCTGTTCGACGATATAATGGGAAAGCAAGATGGCAATTCAGACATCCAGAAGATCAAACAGGAAGTCCTGGAAGGAAGGGATAATGGATTCCGCATTTCCAACAGCGGACTATTATACCTCCGGGACCGACTTTGTATTCCGGACGATCTGGAATTACGGAAGAAGATACTCGAGGAATCCCATGGAACACCTTATACCATGCATCCTGGATCTAATAAAATGTATCAGGACTTAAGAGATAAATTTTGGTGGTCCGGCATAAAAAGGGATGTGGCTCAGTACGTTAGCACCTGTCTGACTTGCCAGAAGGTTAAGGCAGAACACCAGAAACCTGGGGGATTACTGCAGCCGATACATATTCCAGAGTGGAAATGGGAAGAAATTTCTATGGACTTCATCTCAGGATTACCCAGAACAACAAATGGTTACGATGCTATATGGGTAATCATAGACCGGTTGAAAAGTCTGCCCATTTCCTGGCGATTAAGATGACCTATTCGGTGGAGCAGCTAGCTCAATTATTTGTCAAGGAAATTATCAGATTACATGGAGTGCCTAAGGCTATTATTTCTGACCGTGATGGCCGTTTTACCTCCCATTTTTGGGAATGTGTTCAGAAGGCTCTTGGCACAAAGCTGAGATTCAGCATTGCATTTCATCCTCGCATGGTCAGACGAAAAGAGTGAACAGTCTTTGGAAGATATGTTATGGCTTGTGCTCTAGACTTTAAGGAGCCGTGTCGATATTTGTGCTTAGCGGAATTTGCTTACAACATTACTGTGCTACTATTAGAATGACACCATATGAAGCTCTATACGGGAGAAGATGCAGGTCTCCTATCTGTTGGTACGAGGGTGGTGAAAGGAGGGAAATGGGTCCTCGGGTCATTATTATTGACAATACCACCCGCGCTATACAGAATATCCGTCAGAGAATCGAAACTGCTCAGAGCCGACAAAAGAGCTATGCGGATATGCGGCGTAGACCGTTAGAATTCGAAGTCGGAGACCTGGTATTTATCAAAGTGACCCCTATGAAGGGAGTGATGAGATTCGGAAGGAAGTGTAAACTGAGTCCATGCTACATGGGACCGTATCCGATATTGCAGAGGGTTGGCAAGGTAGCTTACAAGCTGGAGCTGCCTCAAGAGATGTCAGCTATACACAACGTGTTCCATGTCTCTGTGCTCAAGAAATGCATATCCAGTGCGGACCAAGTGATTGAGCCACAGACTGTACAAGTTCAAGAGGACCTGAGTATGGAAAGTCGGCCTATCCAGATACTGGACCAAGAGGTCAAGAGGCTAAGGAACAAAGAGGTGCCCTTAGTGAAGGTCCTGTGGCAGAATCAACGATACGAGGAAGCTACCTGGGAACGAGAGGAGGACATGAAGCAGAAATACCTAGAATTGTTTTAAGTTTTGAGGACGAAACTTTTACAAGGTAGGAGGGATTGTAACGCCCATAAAATTTCTAGCAATTTTACGAGAGTTTTTGGCTTTACAATAATGGGCTTGATGTGGGCTTTTTTCGAAAAATAAAAGAAAATAGCCAAAAAGAGATGCAAGGCCTAGGAATTGAACCCCAAACCTCTAGAGATAGCCAAGCCCTATAGATGCACCCACTAACCAGAAGCCCAATAGGATTATATCATTAGAAGAAGAGGGGAAATTGTAGATAAGTGTGATGAGGGTAATGAAGGGGCATGGAAAAGAGAAGAGAAACTTCTCTTCCTCCCTTTATAAAGAAGAAGGAAGTTTCCACTTGGCCACTTCTTCTTCCCTTCTTCTTCCTCACCGAAAACCCTCTCTCCCCCTCTCCATCTTCATCCTTTGGCCGAAACCCCCATTCAAGCAAGGAGAAAGCTAGGTGGCTTCCATTAGGTCATCTCCCAAGCAAAGCGAAGGAAGTAAGATTCCCTCACCTGCAGTATATTAGTTTTGTAGGATAGGTTACATGAAAGAAATATGAAGTTGTAGCCCTCTATGTTTCGGCTAACTAAGTTTATGGGCTAGGATTCATGAAAATGCTACTAGGGAAAATTTTTATGGGTTGTATACTTCAAGAAGGAATCTTTAGGTGTCAAAAGTCCAAGGGTTTTAGCCCTTACATGTTTCGGCCAACCCAAGCTTTTGGGGTTTGGGTGGCATGAACTTGATTCTAAGGTTGTGTTCATAAATGGTATGCTTCAAGTAGGAATCTTTAGGTTTCAAAAGTCCAAGGATTTGAGCCCTTACATGTTTCGGCCAACCCAAGCTTTTGGGGTTAGGGTGGCATGAACTTGATTCTAAGGTTGTGTTCATAAATGGTATGCTTCAAGTAGGAATCTTTAGGTGTCAAAAGTCCAAGGATTTTAGCCTTACATGTTTCGGCCAACCCAAGCTTTTGGGGTTAGGGTTGCATGAACTTGATTCTAAGGTTATGTTCATAGAGTGTAGGCTTCAAGTAGGAATGTTTAGGTAATAAAAACCCAAGCTTGAGCCCTTACATGTTTCGACCAACCAAGATATTTAGGGCTAGGGTTGCATGAAAAGGCTTCTAAGGGAAGTAGGAAATGTTATATGCTTCATGTAGAAGTTTTAAGTGACAAAAAAAAAAATATACAAGGTTTGATACCTTACATGTTTCGGCCAACATTGGTTCTAGGGTTAGGGTTTCATGAAACCACCCCCCCCTTATGAAGTTATGTTATGTGTATGAGTTTAATATGTTAGGAAATGAAAATATGCCTATGAAATATGCTTAGGGTTCATGATGTAATATGCTATGAAATATGCTTAGGTGATGAACATGTTTTATGCTTTAATATGCCATGAATATGCCTAGGAAATATGCTCATGTGATGAACATGTTTATGATATAATATGCCATGAAATATGCCTATGTGATGAACATGTTTTATGATTTAACATGCCATGAATATGCCTATGAAATATGCTTAGGTGATGACCATGTTTGTGATGTAATATGCCATGAATATGCCTAGGAAATATGCTCATGTGATGAACATGTTTATGATATAATATGCCATGAAATATGCCTATGTGATGAACATGTTTTATGATTTAACATGCCATGAATATGCCTATGAAATATGCTTGTGTGATGAACATTTTTGTGCTTTA
The DNA here is from genome assembly GCA_025175895.1 of Wurfbainia villosa. NCBI lineage: Eukaryota > Viridiplantae > Streptophyta > Magnoliopsida > Zingiberales > Zingiberaceae > Wurfbainia > Wurfbainia villosa. Next base: position 23,957,519 of record CM046009.1, on the reverse strand, counting down.
GGACCCCTTTATGTTATGAATGCATGTATGCTATGAAATGTCTAAGATGGAGATGCTTCCCTTTCAAGTCGCGATTAAGAGCTCTCCTTATGATAAGATAAGATGGAGATGCTTCCCTTTCAAGTAGGGATTAAGAGCTCTCCTTATGATAAGATAAGATGGAGATGCTTCCCTTTCAAGTTGGGATTAAGAGCTCTCCTTATGATAAGACAAGAAAGAAAGGAATTAAGTATTTTACTTTGTAAGAGGTTAAGTACCCGACACGTCAGGTGGTCGTTAATCAAATCCATAGGGACATAAGAAGACGTAAGAGATCTTGCCCTGGTAAGACGTAAGAGGTCTTGCTCTAGTAGGTCTGGTGGCTCGCTACCCCAGCCTATTAGGGAACGCGCATTATGTGGTACTTAACCTGGGGCCCCCCATGCAAGTTATGATTATGTTGAAGTATCTATATGCATATGTTTTGAAAAGAAAGGACTTTTATGAAATTATGAATGCTTATGGTTAAAGTTTATGAATGCTTATGAACTTGTCCTTTATGCATGTTTAGATTTCATGATGCCATGAATGCTTATAGTTAAGTTTAAGAATATTTGTGACTATGGACCTTATGCATGTTTAGATTTCATGATGCCATGAATGCTTATAGTTAAGTTTAAGAATATTTGTGACTATGGACTTTATGCATGTTTAGATTTCATGATGTCATGAATGCTTATAGTTAAGTTTAAGAATATTTGTGACTATGGACTTTATGCATGTTTCAGATTTATGATGTTACGGATACTTATGTTATGAATGCTTATGGTTAAGTTTATGAATGCTTATTAACTTGTCCTTTATGCATGTTTAGATTTCATGATGCCATGAATGCTTATAGTTAAGTTTAAGAATAGTTGTGACTATGTACTTTATGCATGTTTCAGATTTATGATGTTACGGATACGTATGTTAGGAATGCTTATGGTTAATTTTATGAATGCTTATGAACTTGTCCTTTATGCATGTTAGATTTTATGAAGTTATGATGCTTATAGTTGAGTTAAGAATAATTGTGATTATGTACTTTATGCATGTCTAAGATTTATAATGTTTTGGATTGCTGATGTCATGAATGCTTATGTTAAATTATGTCCTGCTTAGGTTTAATTATGCTTAGCATGCGGATGTAAACTCTATGCCATGCTTAGGTTTTATTACGTGGGTATGTTGATAATTAGTGTTGCTATCAAACACTTAGGCTATTTATGCTAGTATACTCATGTTTCTAATTGCTTGATGAAGTTTGTGGCTTTTGTGAGTAGGCAAGAATCTTACTAAGCTATATGCTTATAGTTTATGTTGTCCATATACTGCAGATAAAGGAAACCTGAACTAGCAGGAAGGGCCGAGTGTGTGTGATAGTGGCATGGTGGAGAAAGACCCTTTTACTATCTTCTTATATTACATGCACAATGAACCACTTAAGACTTTGCTTCCGCTTATAAGACTTATGAATCATTAGTATCATGTTGGATGATGCTTATTTATGTTACTGTTCAAGTACTTAAGAACTCATGAATGACTCTTTATGTTATGCATGTTAGAAATGAGACAAGATATGTTAACATGTTGATTATGAATATGATATGTGACGCATGTGCAAAAGAAGGTTTAAGTTATGATAACATGTTAAAAAAAAAAAATAGTAAAGTAGCGCCGCCCTGAGAGCAGATAAGGGCGGGCGTTACATTTGGGAAGTAGGAAGAGAAGTTTAGGGAAGCATTATTTAACCTACCAATTTTTAAATATATATAAACTTTTAAAAAAATTATTGTTGTAATATATTGTTTAAAAAATATATATATATTTTTAAATATATTGTTGTAAACGTATATATTTATATTTTTTTTAAAAAAAACTTATTTCCAATAATTTTTATATATTAGTATTAATAATTAAAAAAATAATTTTACCTTTGTATTATAATAAAAAATAGTATTAATAGTATTAAAAAAAATCACCGTTGTATTATTTCAAATAATTTTTAAAAAATAGTAAAAATAATTAAAAAAATAGTATTATAAACTTTTAAAATTTCATTGACAACGGTTTAAAACCGTTGTAATATTATCACAACGACAACAAAAAAATTCTCATTGACAACGATTGATTGTACCGTTGTCCCAACTGTTGTTAAGATAAAAAAAACCTTAATGACAACAGTTTTGGAAAACCGTTGTAAAATGTGTTGTTGATTTTAAAAAAAATATGCTCAACGACAACAGATACTGTAAAACCATTGTCTTTTGTGTTATATGGGCGCTCAAAGAAAACGGTTTTAGGAGAAACCGTTGTCTTTTAACAAAAAGACAACGGTTTCTCCTAAAATCGTTGTCTTTGTGGTGTTGTCTTTTAGCATTTTTGTTATAGTGATTGATTTTGTCTGGTAACCCTATCTTCTTCTTCCTTGGATCATCTTCCTCTCAAGCTCTCTCTCCCAATCCTCTATCTTGGCCGAACCATCCAAGGGGTGCTAGCAAACTCAAGGTTGTGTTTTCTCCACCATTTGTCCGTGTGGATACCAATAGAGGAGTGTGCACTTGACACTCTTGAGTTCCGACGAAGCTTTTGGATGAGCGGGATAAGTGAAGGGCGTCGCTACGAGGGTAATGCTTTCAACATATAGATCTATGGTAGATCTAGGTTTCTTTAAACGCATACATGTAATTATTTTTATATCTTCACACGGATCCATGGCCGGGCTTCCGAGGTTTCCACAACGCAAAAAAAAATGATTTTTGCGGCTCGGAAAACCCAACAGTTCAATGTTCCCTATGATGATTCTAGGACTTTGGTTTCACTTGTGCTTTTTGGAACATGCTATCAATTAGATGCTTTTGGGGATCTCTAATCACGATCTTGTGGGAGGATCATCATGCATTTGCCCGATGAACTTTTGCTTATACCGGGAACTACCTATTCCTAACCAAGTTTCCATTTCGGGTCGTCATAGCTCAGGGGGTTGATACTGTTGGGAGCCCTCTATTACTAAGGTCCCTCAACCCTTCTAGAGTTAATCTCTCTTACTTTGGGCCTTATGCTAAGATAGGTTATCGGGGTATGAGGGCATCCTAATTATTGGTGCAGGGGCGCCAAATAATCAAACCTAGGTTTTGATAATGGCAATGGTTCAAAGTTAAGTTTTTATGGTTATCTCACATGCTGTGTTGAGTGTGTAGGAAATGAATTCAGCTATGTCAAGGTTAACGACACCCGGAGAATCTCGAGACGAGAAACCATGGTGGTTGAGTGACACCAGGAGAACCTCGTTGGAGTCGAGGAACCTTGGTGATAACCGGAAGCTAAGCGATAGGTCAGGAGGACCAGAGGTAACCACTGGGTGCAGAGTGATGGTAAGTGTAGGGGATCGATTGGACGCTAGAGGGAAGGGTGAATTGCGTCGAGCTAGTGCATGATGGAAATCGATCGCGTTTGCTTGCTACAATTCTTGTTAGTACGCAATGGAATAAACAATAATGAAAATACAACAAGAACACAAGCACAACATGAGATATAACGTGGTTCGGAACCGAACAGTTCCTACTCCACGGATTGGGTTCATACAAACCCTAGCGATGCCACAAACACAACTAAGCACAATAGTTCTTTCTCGACACAAGTCGGAGCTGGAGAATTTCCTTACAATTGATTACAACAATAATCTAAAAGCAACAAGCAAATACAATGAAATATAATGCAATACAAGTAAAGAAAACACTTTACAAATGCTTTGGATTGCTTTTTTTTGGTTGCTTGAAGAATAGCCTTGGAGACTCTGATTTGCAGCAACAAATTGCCCCAAGGATGCTCAAGAAACCATATCCAAAAATCCTCCCGTCGAGTTCCTTTTATCCTTTTGTGTGACCTGGATTTCCGCCTATCAGTTGACTGCCATAAGTCACCAGTCGATTGATGCCACTGTTGTCGTGAGACAACAGGTCGATCCACACTGAAAAAAATCCAACGGATCTCTTGGCAGTCGACATCCAACATTGGCGGATCGATGCGTAGTCGATCGCCTGGCCATCGAGCACTCGTGCTCGCGATCAACGTAGCAACTAGCGATCGCCCTCGCGACTGCCTGTCGATTTGTTAGCCGACGATCGCCCAATGAGCAGTTGACTTCCAAAGCAATTTCAGCTCTAAGTCGGCAGTCGAACTCTAGTCGACTCATGGCAGTCGAACTGTCCATAATTCCAGTCGACTGCCAACCTTAAATATGAGGTTTTAACCCAAGTATGGTGCCCCCATACTTGCTAGACCACCCTTAGCCTTGACCTAAGCCTTCTAGCCACCTCCATCATCCTTACGCCTCTCGGATCCCTCCAAGTCATCCATGACTTGTTCATCCATCGCGCTAGCCTCCAGGTGCTTCCATCGACTATATCTTGCTAACGGTGTCTACACCGCCAAGGCACATTGGAGTTACATCGCCAAGACTTCGCTTGGACTTTACACCGCCAACCATTGGACTTATGTTGTCAAGACTCCTGCTTGGACTTTACACTGCCAATATTGAACCCCTTGGACTTCTCAAATGCCAAGACTCAAACTTGGACTTTCCCTTGCCAACCAATGTTGGACTTTCCATGCCAAGACCCATGCTTGGACTTTTTCCTGCCAACCCATGTTGGACTTTCCATGCTAAGTACTCAAGACTTGGACTTTCCCTTGCCAACCCATGTTGGACTTTACACGACAAGTAATCAAGACTTGGACTTTCTCAAATGCCAAGTGTCGCACTTGGACTTTCCATGCCATGTAGCCATGACTTGGACTTCACCTTGCCAAGACCCATGCTTGGACTTTCCCATAATCACATGGTCAACCCTAGTCAACCATCAAGGTCTCCCTCAAGTCAAACTCGAGTATGGTCAATTATAACCTGGGTCGATTGTATAAACAATCTCTTCAAAATATATTAACCGACATCAATTTTAAACATCAATGTCAAACATACTATGTCAAACCACTTTGTCAAACATCTAAACATAACTCGAGTCAAACTCGAGTCTGGTCAATCGTGACCTAGGCCGATTGCACCAACAATCTCCCCCTTTTTGATGTTTGACAAAACAAACCTTGAGTTAGGCCACTAACTCAAAATCCCATACCAATTTCCCAAATTGGTAATTTTACTCTCCCCCTTTTTGACATACATCAAAAAGGTTATCTCCAAGGAGGTCAATGTCTCATGTCCCAATGAGATCTTACAATCTCCCCCTTGGTCCAAAAATACCTAGGATGTCTACCATCTTCCTAATGATAAGTCTCATATCACTCAAGAGAGGCAATCCTATACTCTCTCCCAATTTCCAAATTGGGTTTCTCAAAACCCCATCAATTTAACAATTGATGTCCTTCTCACCATAACTTCTCCTCTTCAAGAAGAAAAACACATCCATCATCCCAAGATGGATACCTCCCCCTAAAGGCTTGCTCCCCCTTGACCATTCCACCTACAATGTCATTGGGAAGTCCCTAAGCCTATAGGAACTCTAAACCATCAAAAATAAGGTTAAAAGTCCAAACATGAACTTTCCTACCCTTAAATTTAACACAAACCCTAAACAACTCTCCTAATCCATATCCAATGGATTTTCACCCTTTCTAATGCTTCCCAAAGCATATCCTAGGGTTAGGAGTGATTAGGGACCTTTACCATAGTTGAACACGAGCTAAACAACCCTTGTTAACCCGAAATCAGCCTAGCAATCGACTCCTAATAGGAGCAGTCGAACTGCCCTTGCATCAGTCGACTGCCAACAAGTGGCAGTCGACTGATAACTGAAATTCTCGAATTTCAACTATCAGAATTGAATTTTGGAAATTCATAAATAATTATACGTATATCGAAAAATCATGAATTTTGATACGTATTGACACATGCAATGGGTGAAAAATATCTGAAAATTATTTTACCCATAAAATAGTGAAATTGGCACAAAGTTTAAAACCATTGAAATTTTCAATGATTTGGTCCTACTTTGTATCAAATTCATCAATGGTGATTGCTATCAAAAGATAGACTTCACCATGGTTTTCCAAAATGATTTTAAAATGTTTTCAAAACCTTATTTTGGATCATATTCCTTGGGCTTTATGTACATGACTTGTACACATGCTTTCCCAATGATCCACTTGTTGGTTAAAGATGAGTTTTAGTTCATCTAGATACAAGAACTATGCACCATGAACTTAACTCATATCCTAGCATCTCACATGTATCTAGGGTGTATAAATACACATACATGTCAATTGGATGTGAGATGTGGGTTTTGGTTCATTTAATCTAGGGTTTCATGCATTTTCTAAGGCAACACTACTTGATTCCCTTATAAATGGGACTCCAAGTCATGTCATTGTCCTTAAATCAATTTTCAATACATTAAATGCATGAAATGATCATGGCATGATGATAAAAAAATAAAGCATGGCCAATGATCATGATGTCATGGCATATGATATAAAACTAAACATACATGACATTAACCTAAAACCTAAGCATAGTCATGACATATAAAATGATTAAAAATAAACATGATGTCATGACATGGCATAAGACAATCAAGGCATGGCATATAGAAAGTATAGGTATAATAATGCCTAAATTTTAATAATAATTGTCATATTAACCTAAATTCTCCCAAGTGTGCAAAAAACCCAAAATGACACATTAAGACCTCGAAACCTAAATTGTGTCAATTCAATTGATTTTTCATAATCTTCAAGATATATTGGCACATCCTAAAATCTTTTGGGATTAAAATCAAAAAATAATTCCAAGGCATCCATAACCTTGAAAATAATCCTAAAGTGCCACCTTTGCCATGGTTGAGTTAACTACCCATCCAATCAAGGTTGGCACACCCTAAGCCCATCTAGCGTGAATCAATCACGCTCTTAAGAACCCAAAACCTATTTGAACTCCTAGGGTTAATTAGGTATTCCTTAGGGATAACCTCTCTATATACCTTCCTAATGACCCTTCTAGGCTTATTAGCCTTGGTCATTTGGGTCTTGCCATGGTTAACCTTAAGGATTGCCTCCCTAGTAACCTTCTTAGTGGCCACCCTAGGTTTCTTCGAAACCCTAGCCACTAAGCATCTACCTTGGTCAACCTTAGGGATGAATTCCCTATTGACCTTGGTCTTCCTAGATCTAATTTGTGTTCTATAATCCAATGGAACACTATTATAAGTCACCTTAGGCTTAAGTTTGTGACCCAAACCTTTCTTGCCCTTGGTTGACTTTTGTCTTTAAGGTCCTAAGTGTTGACTTTGAGATTTGGACCCTTGACTTTGACCATTAGACCCTTGAAATTGATTTTGCATCTTATTGAGGGTCTTTTCTAATTTCTCAAGCCTTGACCTCAAGACTTGATTTTCCTTTTCTAATTGCCCAATTTTTGAATCTTGATCTAATCTTTGGGCATTGCTTTTCCTAGGCACATGCCTAGTCCACTTAGGGTTAAGACCTAGATGTTCTCCTATTTTCTTAATGGTCTCCCTAGGTAAAACTTTTCTAGAGTTATTTGACCTAGGTTTGTCCTTAGATAAATTGTTTTTAGGGACATTAGTCCCAAATTTCTTCTTATTATCTAAGTGGACATTTTTAGAACCTAAGCAAAAATATTTATCTCTAGCATGCTTTTCATGGTGAATTGCAAGAGAATTAAAATTCCTAGCATGCTTTTGACTTTTAAATTTAGAAGGTGCACTATAAAATTTTACCTTAGGGTTTGCCTTAGAGGCTCCCCCTACTTGTGAAGCTCCCCTTTTGACTCTCTTGCTCCCCCTAGGGCATTGATTCCTAAAATGCCCCGGTTTTTAGCACTTGAAGCAAATGTTGTGCTCTTTGCTTCTTTTAGTGGGGATACCAGCATCTTTTGATTTTTCTTGAAGTCTTGGTGCCGGAGGAGTTTTTCTTACTCTTTTCGGACATTGTTGGGATGTATACTGAAAGTCTAGCTCTTTTGTATGAATATTTTTATTTTGAAATAAGAATCACATGATCATTGTTTGCACTTTATATTTATTATAAGTGTGCATATTGTCTAATACTTTACATTGTAGATAACATGGTGCTTGGTGTGGCACAGAAGATCATGTTGTCAGTACCTTGTAGAATATAAGTAGAGGCTCACAACCAAGATGGTTTTGGACAAACCATTGGCATGGTTGTAGTGTAGCTTGGTATTGGTTTGTCTTGAACATAGAGTTACACTAGTACACTTAGGTGTATTGAGCAGGACCGACATAGAGGTGATTTAATTTATTGTTGACTACATAATTGAATCGGACCTCGGATATTATGTTGTACATGCTCTTAATCCTGATATAATAACGGGCACATGTACTTAGTATTTATTTCTTTGCTTTACCAAAGGGTGAGATTTAAATGGATTAAATCAATATGCCCGGTAAGTTGGGAAATGATATTATTTACATGGTGTGTCATTAATTATAGGAGGAAACCGTGTCCTATATATTAGGTTGATGATGTCCCCTTGAGGAGCTCATAAGGTTCATCATGTAAACCTTGCAGGTTGACTTAGTCAACAAGATGATAAGGTTGAGTGGTACTACTCGAGGAGTTAGATGTTAATTGATTGATGGTCAGTAAATCAATTAATTGACGGACATTTGATATCTTAAACACGGGGAGATGGATGTACAAATAATGTATGGAGCCCATATTAATTTATGGGGGTTGGTGAGGTAATTCAATGATGATCCTCTAGTGGAATGGAACATCATTGATGGATCAAGTTTGTGTGGTTCCGATCCATCGGGTGGCCAAGATCCAACTCCTCCTCATGGTCCCAATCGTAGCCTAATATAAACCTCATGAAGCCTAGATCCAATGATGGAAAACAAAACTCTAGATCCGACGGTGGAGATCAAATCTCTAGATCCGACGGTTGAGATTAAATCTCTAGATCCGACGGTTGAGATTAAATCCCTAGAACCGACGGTGGAGATTAAATCTCTAGATCCGATTGTTGAGATTAAATCTCTAGATCCGACAATTGAGGATAAATCCCTAGATCCGACGGTGGAGATTAAATCTCTAGATCCGACGGTTGAGATTAAATATCTAGATCCGACGGTTGATATTAAATCCCTAGAACCAACAGTGGAGATTAAAACAAGGCTTAAGCCTAACTCTATAAAAGGGGGTTTAAGGTGGGCGGCAAGGAGGTTGGTGGTTTTTGGAGATTAGGGTTTTGCCTATCATTAGCTTGGGCGGCAAGAAATCCTAGGATGGTTAGGGTTTGGTTGGGTGGCTAGGGTTTGGGAGGTGGAGTGGGCGGCAACAATAGGAGAGGTTCCCTTCTTCTTCCTAAGGGGTTACCGACACCTATCTCTCTTCCCTCTACCTTGGTCGGCGCTCAACCTATTCCTCCTCTCCTCTTCACTCCATCTAGGGCCGGTGGCACAAAGGGGTTGTAGGGTCTTCTATTGCTCCCCTTTGGCCGGTCTTTCTCTCATCCTTTTCCTCTTGGCCAGTGGCACTAGGAGCTAGGGATTGTTCCCTTGTTTGGTTTCTTGGTTGGCCATCTTGTTCTCTCTTTTCTTGGGGCCAGCGGCAACAAGATTTTTTGGCTTGGTGGTTGGCTCAAGCAAGAAGGGAAGGAGAGTTCTTCTTTCTTTTGATTGAAGAAGATCTAGGAAGCTTCAACTTGTGGAGGATCTTCGCCCACACGAAGTCTACAAGGAGGTTAGGACATACGATAGAAGATCAAGAGGTATAAAAGTTTTACAAGTTTTATTATTGATCTTTGCATGTTCTTATTAATATGTTTGTATGTGTTGATTATACATGTCTACATCAATATGTATTTGTATAATCATGGACCCCGAAGATAAACACAAAAATTGACGATCCGTCCGTCGTCTCTTCTGTGGCTAACCGACTAGAAGAGTTTTGTTGTTTGAACAACTAGTTTGTACAAGCGATCGCTCAAGTCGTTAGCACGACGACGAATTGGTTGAGCTTAGGAAACTCATCCCATCCGGATTAGTTTTCATTAGTGAAAATTTTAATCCGGGGACATGGGAGCCGACGAGCCTCCTAGCATGCCATCAAATTTGTATCAGAGCCACGGTTTCCGGTTTTGTGTGTTTTAGATTCGGTTACTTTCATGCACTTATCATATATTGTGTATGCCGGATGATAGTAGGATGTGCGTAGGATAACTTTTTGGTTGCAGGCATAAGTTCCAACTATTATGGCTATATATATGTGTATGTGATTGCATGTGTGTGTGATTGTAAATTATTTGAATCCTCGGGGTTGACGAGGCTAAATTAGTATTTAATTTTTGTAATTAAATACGACATTGTTTAGTCACTCATTTTAGTTTACTTTCGATCTAGATTATTTGTACACTCTTTCGTGGAGTATAGGATCGATGGATGTAAATTAAAATAGTTTATCTTGGCTCGGATCTCTTTGGTGACTTGCGCACGGGAAAAGGTGGAGCGGACGAGGTGGCGACACGACGGGACACATATTGGAGAACAATACCATAATAGTTGGGAATTTTTTTTTTCCATATTTATTGCTGATTTGTTTTATATGCATGTTGTGTGTGCTTGAAAATTCTTCACTGTTAATTTACTACGTGGGAGAGGGACATTTTAATTAATTCCCGTGGCCTCCATTACAATTTGACGTGTGATGCAACAAACTTGCGCGTCTGCTCTGAGTGCCTTCCTCCCCATCGGATGAGTTTGTTTGTAGATCACTAGGTCAAATAATGGTTATATGAAATTATTTAGGAGCGTGTGTACTTCCCCATCGGTAAGGCACATAATCCGAGATAATTCCCTTAGTATCGTGTAATGGTACATACTTAGATGCAAATAAAAAGTATCCTCCTCATCGGAGTCACTGCTTTTATTTGTAGGGCCAAAGAGGAACCAACTATTAATTTTATTTGTCAAAAAGTAAGGTTGACAAGATAATAAAATTAATGGGTTAAACCTCCTCTTACAAATGTAGAATTCGATACGTCCACACTATCGTGGCATGTGATATTCTCGGCATTTTGTGGTGTTGGTTGATTTCGAAATTTTATTGTTTCAGGAATCAATGATAATTGAAATCTAATATTTTGATCATTGTGATTCTTAGGTTTTTTCAAATGGCTTTCAACCCACTTGCTTTGATATTGAAAGAAAATAAACTTACTGGAACAAATTATATTGATTGGAAAAGAAATTTGGATATTGGCTTAACTACAGAGGAGTACAAATTTGTACTCTTCGAGGTCTGTCCTCCTAAGCCCACCGATGACTCTGATGAAAAGGAGAAAGAGAGTTATAAGAAATGGATCAAGGCAGATGAGTTGGCACGGTGTTACATTTTGGCATCTATGTCAAATGTGCTGCAACATCAGCATCAGGCCATGGCCACGACTTATGACATGATGCTCAATCTCAAGGAACTTTTCAGAGATCAGAGTAGGGCAGCCAAACAAAAGGCTATGAGGAACTTGATGACGACCACCATGATCGAGGGCACACCTGTCAGGGACCATGTTCTCAAGATGATGGCTCATCTGAATGAGATGGAAGTCCTCAGAGCTGAGATCGATGGGGAAACCCAGGTCGATATCATTCTCCAGTCTCTGCCTAGGAGTTTTGAGCAGTTCCGCCTCAACTACAACATGAACAAGAGGTTGTATTCGTTGGCGGAGCTTCTGAAAGAACTCCAGGTAGCAGAGGGGCTTTTTCATCAAAGTGCTCAAGTCATGGTTGCTCAGAAGGTTTCTACTTCTAAACCGAAAGGGAAGAAGAAGAAGAAGCAAGGTGGAGCAAAGAAAGTGGCAGTAGGACCTCAGGCAGGAGTGAAGAAGCCAAAAGGCAAGTGCTTCACTTGCAAGCAGACTGGACATTGGAAGGCGGACTGTCCTCGCCGAAAGAACAAAGGTATATCTTCTTGTTTAGTTGTTGAAACATGTTTAGCGGTGTTATCTACCAGTACCTGGTGTGTAGATACAGGAGCCACTGATCATGTCTACAATACTTTGCAGGGGTTCCAGGAAACCCGACGACTAGCTGAGGGAGAAATTATCGTCTTCATGGGCAATGCTTCAAAGGTGACAGCTATTGCAGTGGGAGACGTTTATTTATCATTTGATAGGAATAAAGTTTTGGTTTTGAGAAATTGTCTTTATGTACCTACTTTTAGAAAGAATCTAATTTCAGTTTCTAAATTGTTTCTGGATGGATATTCTGTTTCTTTTAATGACAAAGTTGTTATAAAAAGGAATAGGGAGATTATCTATTCTGGTACATTGGTTGGAAATTTGTACACTCTTGAACCAAAAACTCCCACGATGCATATAGAAGTGAATAACTCATCTTCTAAGTCTAATAAGAGAAAAGAACTTTCGAAAATGAACCAGATATATCTTTGTCACCTAAGACTTGGTCATATTAACCTGAGTAGAATTCAAAGGTTGATAGCTGATGGACCCTTGGGTTTATTAGTGGTGGAAGATCTCCCAACCTGCGTGTCTTGCTTGGAAGGTAAGATGACCAAGAGGTCTTTTAAGGCTAAGGGGTATAGAGCCAAAGATGTATTGGAATTGGTTCATTCTGATTTGTGCGGTCCTATGTCTATCCAGGATAGAGGTAGCTTTGAATACTTTGTCTCTTTTATAGACGATTATTCAAGGTATGGATACATTTACTTGATGCGTCGCTAGTCTGAATGCTTTGATAGGTTCAAAGAATTCAAGGCTGATGTGGAGAACCGTCAAGGTAAAAGTATCAAGACACTACGATCTGATCGTGGTGGTGAGTACCTCTTGGGAGAGTTTAGGAGTTACTTATCAGAGGCTGGGATTCAATCCCAATTGTCCTCACCTGGCACACCCTAGTAGAATGGTGTGGAAGAGCGAAGGAATAGGACTCTTATGGAGATGGTCAGATCGATGATGAGTTATTCTGAGTTACCTGATTCATTCTGGGGATTTGCTCTGGAAACGACATCACACATTCTGAACTTGGTTCCATCTAAGTCAGTACCCTCTACTCCCATAGAATTGTGGACTGGGCGAAAGCCTAGTCTAAGACATATTCGGATTTGGGGTAGTCCAGCACATGTGCTGAAGGGAGATGCTGGTAAGTTGGAATCTCGTACAAAAGTATGCTTGTTTGTTGGCTACCCTAAGGGAACGAAGGGTGGTTTGTTCTATAGTCCTAGAGATTAGAAGGTGATCGTGAGTACGAATGATAGATTTCTAGAGGAGGATTATGTGATGAACCACAATCCCACAAGTAGGATTGTTCTAGAGGAGTTGACAGGGGAAGTCCCGACTTCAGTACCACCGGTACAAGAGGAAATACCACAAGTCACTGCACCACGTGTCACAGAGCATACACAGGAGACACCTCGTCATAGTGGGAGGGTTGTTAGACAACCCGTGAGATTCATGTTCTTGGGAGAGTCTTCGGACTTAGTCCCTGGTAAATATGAACCTGATCCCTGGACATATGACGAGGCACTCCAAGATAGAGATGCGGTATCTTGGCAAAGAGCGATGAATTCAGAGATAGAATCTATGGATTCTAATCATGTCTGGGAGCTAGTATAACCACCCGATGGTGTGAAACCCATTGGATGCAAGTGGATCTACAAGAGAAAGAGAGGAGTAGACGGGAAGGTTGAGACCTTCAAAGCTAGGCTTGTTGCGAAAGGGTATACTCAGAAAGAGGGTATCGATTATGAGGAGACCTTTTCACCAGTAGCTATGCTTAAGTCTATCCGGATTCTCTTACCTATTGCTGCTCATGAGGATTATGAGATTTGGCAGATGGATGTCAAGACAGCTTTCCTTAACGAAAGTCTTGAGGAAAACATCTATATGAAGAAACCAGAGGGATTCATTGCAAAGGGGAAAGAGCATCTTGTGTGTAAGCTTAATCGACCCATTTATGGATTGAAGCAAGCTTCTATATCTTGGAACATCCGCTTTGATGAGGTAATCCAGTCGTATGGATTTATTCAAGGTCCGGATGAGCCTTGTGTATACAAGAGATGTGATAGAAACATAGTGGTATTTCTTGTACTATACGTAGATGACATTTTGTTAGTTGGAAACAATATCAGAGTGTTATCAGATGTAAGGGTATGGTTGTCCAAATAGTTTGATATGAAGGACTTGGGAGAAGTGGGACACATCCTTGGGATCAAGGTGATAAGGGATCGCAAGAAAAGGATGTTGTGCTTATCTCAAGCTTCATACATTGACACTATCCTTGCTCGTTTTAGCATGCAGAACTCCAAGAAAGGTTTTCTACCTTTTAGGTATGGAGTACCTTTATCTAAAGAGATGTGTCCCAAAACATCAAAGGAGATAGAGGAGATGAAGGCGGTTCCTTATGCTTCGACAGTTGGAAGCCTCATGTATGCTATGCTATGTACGAGACCAGATATCTACTTTGTCGTGGGCATGGTTAGCAGATATCAGAGTAATCCTGGACAGGGACATTGGACTGCGGTAAAGCATATATTGAAGTACCTGAGAAGGACTAGGGATTATATGCTGGTTTACCGGGCAGATCAATTAGTCCCTGTGGGTTACACGGATTCTGATTTCCAATCAGATAGGGACAACAGTAAGTCTACCTCGGGGTTTGTGTTTACTTTTGGAGGTGGAGCCATAGTATGGAGGAGTGTCAAGCAGAAATGCGTGGCGGACTCTACCATGGAAGCTGAGTATGTGACAGCCTCTGAGGCAGCCAAGGAAGTTGTATGGCTCAGGAACTTCTTGATGGACTTGGATGTGATTCTTGGTTTGCCCAGAACTATCACAATTTATTGTGATAACAGTGGTGCAGTTGCAAACTCAAAGGAACCACGAGCCCATAAGGCAAGTAAACACATAGAGCGCAAGTACCACCTAATATGAGAGATCGTAAAACGAGGAGAAGTAGCTGTCACCAAGATTGTATCAGAGGATAACCCGGCGGATCCATTCACTAAGGCCCTTCCAGCGAAAGTGTTTGATAGGCATGTGGAGGACATGGGGATCAGATGTATGGCAGTGTGATGACAGCATAGTCTTTTAGTATAAGTGGGAGATTGTTGGGATGTATACTGAAAGACTAGCTCTTTTGTATGGACATTTTTATTTTGAAATAAGAATCATATGATCATTGTTTGCACTTCATATTTATTATATGTGTGCATATTGTCTAATACTTTACATTGTAGATAATATGGTACTTGGTGTGGCACAGAAGATCATGTTATCATTCCCTTGTAGAATATAAGTAGAGGCTCACAATCAAGATGGTTTTGGACAAACCATTGGCATGGTTGTAGTGTAGCTTGGTATTGGTTTGTCTTGAACATAGAGTTACACTAGTACACTTAGGTGTATTGAGCAGGACCGACATAGAGGTGATTTAAATTATTGTTGACTACATAATTGAATCGGACCTCGGATATTATGTTGTACATGCTCTTAATCCCGATATAATAACGGGCACATGTACTTAGTATTTATTTCTTTGCTTTACCAAAGGGTGAGATTTAAATGGATTAAATCAATATGCCCGGTAAGTTAGGAAATGATATTATTTACATGGTGTGTCGTTAATTATAGGAGGAAACCGTGTCCTATATATTAGGTTGATGATGTCCCCTTGAGGAGCTCATAAGGTTCATCATGTAAACCCTGCAGGTTGACTTAGTCAACATGATGATAAGGTTGAGTGGTACTACTCGAGGAGTTAGATGTTAATTGATTGAAGGTCAGTAAATCAATTAATTGATGGACATTCGATATCTTAAACACGGGGAGATGGATTTACAAATAATGTATGGAGCCCATATTAATTTATTGGGGTTGGTGAGGTAATTCAATAATGATCCTCTAGTGGAATGGAACATCATTGATGGATCAAGTTTGTGTGGTTCCGATCCATCGGGTGGCCAAGATCCAACTCCTCCTCATGGTCCCTATCGTAGCCTAATATAAACCTCATGGAGCCTAGATCCAATGATGGAAAACAAAACTCTAGATCCGACGGTGGAGATCAAATCTCTAGATCCGACGGTTGAGATTAAATCTCTAGATCCGACGGTTGAGATTAAATCCCTAGAACCGATAGTGGAGATTAAATCTCTACATCCGATGGTTGAGATTAAATCTCTAGATCCGATGGTTGAAATTAATTCCCTAGATCCGACGGTGGAGATTAAATCTCTAGATCCGACGGTTGAGATTAAATCTCTAGATCCGACGGTTGATATTAAATCCCTAGAACCAACGATGGAGATTAAAACAAGGCTTAAGCCTAACTCTATAAAAGGGGGCTTAAGGTGGGCGGCAAGGAGGTTGGTGGTTTTTGGAGATTAGGGTTTTGCCTATCATTAGCTTGGGCGGCAAGAAATGCTAGGAAGGTTAGGGTTTGGTTGGACGGCTAGGGTTTGGGAGGTGGAGTGGGCGGCAACAATAGGAGAGGTTCCCTTCTTCTTCCTAGGGGGTTGCCGGCACCTATCTCTCTTCCCTCTACCTTGGTCAGCACTCAACCTATTCCTCCTCTCCTCTTCACTCCATCTAGGGTCGGCGTCACAAAGGGGTTGTAGGGTCTTCTATTGCTCCCCTTTGTCCGGTCTTTCTCTCATCCTTTTCCTCTTGGCCGGCGGCACTAGGAGCTAGGGATTGTTCCCTTGTTTGGTTCCTTGGTTGGCCATCTTGTTCTCTCTTTTCTTGGGGCCGGCGGCAACAAGCTTTTGTGGCTTGGTGGTTGGCTCAAGCAAGAAGGGAAGGAGAGTTCTTCTTTTTTTTGATTGAAGAAGATCTAGGAAGCTTCAACTTGTGGAGGATCTTCGCCCACACGAAGTCTACAAGGAGGTTAGGACATACGATAGAAGATCGAGAGGTATAAAAGTTTTACAAGTTTTATTATTGATCTTTGCATGTTCTTATTAATATGTTTGTATGTGTTGATTATACATGTCCACATCCATATGTATTTGTATAATCATGGACCCCGAAGATAAACACAAAAACCGGTGATCCGTCCGTCGTCTCTTCCGCGGCTAACCGACTAGAAAAGTTTTGTTGCTTGAACAACTAGTTTGTTCAAGCGATCGCTCAAGTCGTTAGCACGACGATGAATTGGTTGAGCTTAGGAAACTCATCCCATCCGGATTAGTTTTTATTAGTGAAAATTTTAATCCGGGGATATGGTAGCCGACGAGCCTCCTAGCATGCCATCAGAAATTTACTCTTGTAATGTCCTACTTTCCTACACTCAAAGCAAACTATGTGATTTTTATTTAAAATTGAATTTCTTGAGTTACCTAAGTCAATGGTGGTGGTGAGGATCTCTTGAGCTTTCTCTTCCTCTCTACCGGATGTAGATGATTCTTCTTATTGCTTCGGTGTTGAGGATGCTCTGTCCTCCCCCTCAATCCTAGAGGTGGAGGATTCTTCCACTTCTACCTTCTCCTTGGAAGTTGATGTCCTCTCAACCTCCAATTCTTCACACTCTCCTCTTGTCCCGGATATTGACTCTTCTTCAACTTCTGAATCCTCACTTGCTTGTGAGGAAGAGCTTGCTTCTTCGGCCTCCTCCTATTGAACCGGTGAGCATTCTACATCTTCTTCTTCTTCTTCTTGGACTGGTTGATGGTTTTCATGATATTTTGCCAATTCATTCCAAAATTCCTTGGCATCCTTGTATTCACCTAGGCTACACAAGATATCATTAGGGATGAAATCACTCAAAAATTTGATTACCTTATTACTCCTCTCGAATTCTCGGAGTTATTCTTTGGTCCACTTCTTCATTTTAAGGAACCCTCCTTTAGGCCCTCTTGGAAATTGGAACCCTTCCATTAAAATGGACCACTCTTCAAAGTCCCTCATCATCAAGAAGTCTTTGGTCCGTGCGCTCCATTGCCTAAACCCTTCTTGTCCATAGAAGGTGTACGGGATCGGAGTGTTGATATCTCATCCCAGTGTTTCTTGAAACTCCATCTTCACCCTCTAGTGTGCTCCCTTCGTTGTTAACCTTAGAAGAGCGGCCTCGCTCTGATACCACTTGTAGGGAATCGATTGGAAGCTAGAGGGGGGGGGTGAATTGCATCGAGCTAGTGCGTGATGGAAATCGATCGCGTTTGCTTGCTACAATTCTTGTTAGTATGCAGTGGAATAAACAATAATGAAAATACAAAAAGAATACAAGCACAACACGAGATATAACGTGGTTCGAAACCGAACGGTTCCTACTCCACGGATTGGGTTCGTACGAACCCTAGCGATGCCACAAACACCACTAAGCACAATAAACTCCTTCTCGACACAAGTCGGAGGTGGAGAAACCTCTTACAATTGATTACAACAATAATCTAAAAGCAACAAGAAAATACAATGAAATACAATGCAATACAAGTAAAGAAAATACTTTACAAATGCTTTGTATTGCTTGCTTTTTGTTGCTTGAAGAATGGCCTTGGAGACTCTGATTTACAGCAACAAATCGCCCCAAGGATGCTCAAGAAACCATATCCAAAAATCCTCCCGTCGAGCTCCTTTTATCCTTCCACGCGACTTGGATTTCCGCCTATCAGTCGACTGCCATAAGTCACCAGTCGACTGATGCCACTGTTGTCGTGAGACAACGGGTCTATCCACGCTAGAAAAACTCCAACGGATCTCTTGGCAGTCGACTGCCAACATTGGCAGTCGACTGCCAGCTGCGTAGTCGACTGCCCAATCGGCTATGGAGCATTTTGTGCTCACGACTAAACTAGCAGTCGACTGCCGTCCCTTGGCAGTCGACTGTTGTCGACATCAGTCGACTACTCCAATGAGCAGTCGACTGCTAAAGCAATTTCAACTCTAAGCCGACAGTCGAACAATAGTCGACTCACGGCAGTCGAACCGGCCATAATGTCAGTCGACTGCCAACCTCAAACATGAGGTTTTAACCCAAGTATGGTGCCCCCATACTTGCTAGATCACCCATAGCCTAGACCTAAGCCTTCTAGCCACCTCCATCAGCCTCATGCCTCTCGGATCCCTCCAAGTCATCCATGACTTGTTCATCCATCCGCTAGCCTCCAGGTTCTTCCATCGACTATGTCATGCTAACGGTGTCTACACCGCCAAGGCACATTGGACTTACGTCGCCAAGACTCCGCTTGGACTTTACACCGCCAACCATTGGACTTATGTTTCCAAGACTCTCGCTTGGACTTTACGCCGCCAATATTAAACCCCTTGGACTTCTCAAATGCCAAGACTCAAACTTGGACTTTCCCTTGGCAACGCATGTTGGACTTTCCATGCCAAGACCCATGCTTGGACTTTTCCTTGCCAACCCATGTTGGACTTTCCATGCCAAGTACTCAAGACTTGGACTTTCCCTTGCCAACCCATGTTGGACTTTACATGCCAAGTACTCTAGACTTGGACTTTCCCAAATGCCAAGTGTCCCACTTGGACTTTCCATGCCAAGTACCCATGACTTGGACTTTACCTTGCCAAGACCCATGCTTGGACTTTCCCATAATCACATGGTCAACCCTAGTCAACCATCAAGGTCTCCCTCGAGTCAAACTCGAGTCTGGTCAATTATAACCTGGGTCGATTGTATAAACAATCTCCCCAAAACATATTAACCGACATCAATGTTAAACATCAATGTCAAACATACTATGTCAAACCACTTTGTCAAACATCAAAACATTACTCGAGTCAAACTCGAGTCTGGTCAATCGTGACCTGGGCCGATTGCACCAACAGTAAGGATGTGTCCTTTGTACGGGAGGATAGTAGGTGGCGATCCAATTAAGACTTCCGGAGGAAAGTCTAGGTCGAGGTCGGACGGTATGGAGCCGTCGTAATTACCATTACTCAATAATTCTATGCTAACTCTATATTGCTTGTGAGTGATCAAGCTGGTAGTCGACTGAAGGCTAGTAGCAGTCGACTGATCCTACCATCAGTCGACTGTTGTGGGGCATCAGTTGACTGTTGGTCAAGCTGATCACTTCGAAGATGGTCAAGATAATATCGCCTCAAAGTGGGGTGATGTGGAGCTTTGACCCAGATCTAGATCTCAACGAGCTAGGGTTCAAGTGGCTATAAAAGAAGAGGCTTTTCACCTCTTTTGATCATCTAAGTGTGCTCCCAAAGTGCTCCAACAATGCCAAGACATCTTCGATAATGCTACGCCATCATAACACTGACATTGTGCCTAACTTCGGATCTTCTAGTCGGTAGTTTTAATTTAAGTTTCCATTTTACTTTACTTGTGCCTTCCATTGCTAAGAGGAGAGGTAGGATTGTTGCCTCTTCATGTATCTTAGATTTGTAACCGTTGGCTCTTACCTCCAACGTGGAAGAGACACTTCTAGTGAATTTCCTCATCGAAAGCGGTCTAGGATCACGAACCCTTGGATTAGCAACCTTTTTGTTGTGAACCATGTAAAAAAGAAAAAGTGTCACTTTCTTTATTGCTTTTATTTCCGCTGTTCTACTCGGGTTTTCAATTGACAAAAAGAAAGATTTTACGTACACTATTCACCCCCCTCTAGTGTGTCTCTTCGATCCAACACTAATAATCCCAATGAAGAGGCAGAGTATATTTCATATCCTACTCTATCATATTCTATCTTCTACGATTATGGGAGGGAGGATTACCGCAAGGTTCATCCTTGGTTCTCCTAGATTTTTGATATGAAGGCTCTCACCCTTGAATCGCCTATGTTAAATATAAATAGAATCAAAACATAATCCTCATCGATCCCAGGAATACAAGATTGCAAATAGAATCAAAAGAGATTAATAACTATTTGAACTAGCAAGTCCACATGCATAAGTTACTCCCTAATCCTAGAATCAAAGTATCTACTCCATGGATAAACGAGAATAAACACAAGACATCTTAAGAAAAGCCATTACAATGCAAGTAGAACAAGAGAATAAAGAATATTCTATGTCTTATCCAATTTGCGTGTCTTGGTTGTTCTCCACGGTGTCGGAGCATTGAGATGGATCTTCTAGCCGCTTCCTTCCTCCCCGTTGCGAGTCTTCGGTACTTTTTAGGGCACCTTCTTCACGTCCTAGCCGTCGAGCCTCCTCTAGGGTTTGGGAGCCCTAGGGTGGCTCCCCCCATGATCCCCAACCTCTTAGATGAGTTTTCTATATATGGATACGACTCTGACATTCCATAAATGCTTGAAAAACCCCTAATTCCTTGGATTTGTGGCGCCACCACACAGCTGTGTGAAATTCACACGACTGAGTGGTGTGCAAGGATGGAAAAGGCTAAAATCTAGGCTAAAAATTGAGTTGGAATTTTAATACAACCATGTGTATTTTACACAACCGGTCATGTGTCACTTTGGACCCTCCATCTTGATCCGTTTCGCTTCGGGAACATGCACGTGTCTTGGGACACGGCCAGAGCATGATCCCTAAAGTTCGTGCTCCATAAAATGCTTCATTTTTGCTCCAAAAATATCGTCCTACACATAAATTAACAAAAGTATATCTCTGAACTAGAAAATAGGAAATTAATGTAAAATAAGGGAGAATATGAATGAAACATGTATGAAATGCAATGAGATATGTGCTCAAACTACTCCTAAAACCCTATATGATTTGCTCACATCAATTCCCCTAGACTTAGATCTTTCCTTGTCCTCAAGGAAATCTCAATGCCATGAAATTTAAAAGTATTGTTCCATACTTAGCATGCCAACTAAAATTATCAAGTGGTATTTTCAATCAAAGCAAATAGATATGTTCTAAAGATTCACTAGGCATCTTTTCGTGCACATGTTGAGAAAATATCCAAGGGGATACTCATTCCATGGTGATTCAAGTCATCACCCTATAGCTTTCCTAAGGTCTCCGGCTATTAGGCACTTACCTGCCCAAAGCAAGGGGTTCCCTAGATTTAGCATAAATTCTCAAAGGCGTGCTCGGTATTGAGAAAAATTGGTAGGTGTTTCCCTAGTAACCTAACTCGGTCTCAAAGGGGCACCTTACCATTTCCACCCACAACAACTATTTTTTATCCCTTAATTTTTTTTCTTTTTTTATAACCTCACAATTTTTTTTCTATTTTCTCTCTCTCTCTTCTTTTCTCTCCCTTTTTTTTCTTTTCAAAGAACTTTTGTCCCCTCATGCTCATAGGGATTTTGATTTTTTCGAATGGGCTTACACAATCCGAGCATCTCTAGTAATTAAAATGCTAAATCTAGAGTCACCTATGGATTCTAAAGTACTGGACTACTGAGATGAATCATAACTACTTATGTAGTAGATTCTCCCATTCAGAATATTCGATTAGTGTAGGTTAAAGATAAAAGCTAACAAGTCAAAAACTTGAATATCCATCAAAGCATCCAAAAAAAAGTGCCACAAGAAAAATGAAGTTAAGCTATCTATGGCATGGAAATAGGTCATGAAAAATTTTGAAAACATCACTGAGGCAGCTTAAAGTGACAAAAAACTAAATGCTGAAAGAAACCTATATATGAACAAATAAATGTAACTAATCTAACACTAAGCCTAGATGTCAAAGAAAACTAACACTAGTAGAAGAGAAAATCAAAATTTGGGGTCCTCCTCCAAACTTGAACGAAATCGTACCTCTAGTAGGGAGACAGTCAAGGTAGAAAGTCTGGAAGTCTCATCATGTCGGGCTCTTGGGAGAATCGTGTGCTCAATCGCTGGTGCCACATGTACATATGATCAATCTGGGAACTGGTGGATGCAGCAGCTTCTCTGTGCACTTCCTCCTTGGCCCACTGTGATCGTGCATCTCGCATAAACTACCGAACCTCCTTGCAGTTAGCAGCCTCCTCCTGAAAATAGTATTGGGCCTCATCATAGAACTCCTTGGCCTTCTGAAAATGCTCTCGTAAATCCTGGAACTCTACCTGTGAATAGGTCTTGTGCTCCTCCTATCACTTCCCCTATGTCTACTGCTCTGTGAAGATGTCATCGAGGCACAATCGGAACTCTGACAAGTCACAGGCAGGCATACATGTATCCTACTCAAAAGAATGCGGTGCAGGCTAGGGGCGTTGACTAGTTAGGCTCCTATACATAGGTTGATCTAGATGTGAATAATGTGAAAGTGGTAAAGGAGGTGTAAGAGCTAGGGTAGAAGATTTGAGAGATATGGTTGGTTTGGAGTAAAACACACAGCTTTCACCCTTTTAAAGGGGCATGACACGGCCGTGTGGAATCCACATGATTGGTCGTGCTAGGCTCTGACCTAAGCTCTTAGAAAAAGTCCAGAATTTGGTACAGTCGTGTGAAATTCAAACGGTCGCCCATGTGCGACTCTAGATTTCTCCTAGAGTGCAACACGGTCCAAGACTTTTCACACGCCCTGCGTGTGTTCTTCTGATCATTGGGCATGACAATGTGAAATTCACACAGGCACACGTTCTTCCTTCTAGGGTTCTAAAAAGGGATCTCTTTTCTACCTAGCAAATTCTATCTGACCCTAAGATACTTATGCGGATTATAATGGTAAAAAATTAAAGCCTATACTAGCCTGCATGAATGCAAAAAGACTAAAAACATGTAAAGTTAAACTTGGGTTTGTTAGTAATATATGAGAGATGTCCTAAGGCAATCGCCTTATGTTTGAAACATTTATATGATAAATGAAGATTCACTATTTGAGTATACATGTTTTCATGTATTTGATTAGATCATAAACTCATTTACTGAATGTCCACGATAAGATTCACAACATGTAAGAATTTGTGATTGGATCACAACTAGTGAGAATCTCTATATATGTAATTGTGATGTATCGGAATTATCCCTAGTCGATGAATTGATGGATTTGGACACCATTGATTCTGTCGAGACTAGCACGAGGTATACTCCTTGGTGTATACAAGCAGTTGATTCTCACTGGCTTGAGACATTGTGATGTTTGGAGTTAATCGTGGATGCTAGTTATGGTAACTAGTTCATTGGAGTGACCAGCCGTAAGACTTCATATGGTTCTCTGCATATATAGATATGTCAATGAAGTTCTTACTACAGCATAATTGCGATGTTCCTTTGACTTGCAGTATTCAAGTCATCTTGATCATAAAGACTTATGCTTTGACATCTTAAGCAAGCATCTCTAAGGAGATGTGGACCCGGGATGATTGGATATAAGTCGAAGTGATCGAAGGTATTTGAATAGCCTATAAAGGATTCACCACTCCTTGCGAGGAGATGTATACCCATGGCCTCTCGTCGGATTATTACTAAAGTCTTTGGCCAAAGCATTACATGTTTAGAGTAAGGTACTCTTGGATACATGTGCAGTAACTAGAATCCATAGGACGAGGAAATGATACTTGGGCTAGGTGTGACGTAGTCAACCTAGTGGGGACTGACACTATAGACCATGTCCTGAACCAAGTGGGTATAAGATGAGTGAAGGGAATGGGGCACAATTCAGTGTAGCTGCTGAAGGGTTTCAGAAATAGTTCTGGATCAACCGTTGATTTTTTTGATTAATTGGGGATCATGATGTACTACTAGGTGTCACTCATGATTGTTCTATAATTAATGGTTAATTATAGACGACCAACATAAACTAAGAACCTATTTGGTCACACGCACAACAAGCATAATCCGAAGGATTTAAAACAGACTTAAGAATGAGATTCTCAGACCGAGAAAAACTAGGTTTGGTTGGACCAAACAAGGAGCGAGCATGAAATCATTTCAGTCACAATGGAAGCGTGGATGGGTCATGTCTTATGAAGACATGATGGATGAACCAAATTGGTTTGGTTTTAATCCAATGGAAGAGAATAAACCAAAGGGGTTTGGTTTGTTTTAAACGAATGAACCAAAAGTTGGTTCGATTCGTATTAACTTAAAATAGACTAACATAGTTAGGTTTATTTTAACTTAAATTAATGGAGCGGGTTAATGGGCATTTGGTTATGATCTGATAACCATTAAAAGAATTTGTTCTCTATAAAATAGGGCTTAAGGGTTTTGTTAAGCCCTAATCCAAGCAATCCCTAGTTGCCGCCCACCCCTCCTCTCCTCTAATGGTCTGCACCCAACCCTAGGCACCGCCCAGCTTTGTGCCACCATCAAAGCTATTTTTCGGTGTCCAAGCTTCAGCCGGTGACCCTCCGATGATCTTCTTTGGGTCCGACGACAAGGTGAGCATCAAATTGAAGGGTTTTTGCTTATCGAGTCTGTGAGGGGAAATTCGCTTCCCACTTCACCTCGGTAGCTTGTCCATGGCTATCCCTTCGATGTCCCCGGATTAAAAAAATTTAATCCTAGACAAAAGGGATTTCCCAAACCACCAAGTCATCATCGTGCTATTCGTTTAGAGAGGTCACTCGAAAAAACTAGTTGTTCAAGCGACCATCCTCTATTTTACGAGTAGTTGCGGAATAGACGATGTCCGGATCGTCGGTTTTTATGTTTATGCTTGGGATCCAAGTATTATTTAGCCATTTACAGATTTATAACATGCTTATAATTGAAAAAAAAACAAGCAACAAACAAAAGAGAAAAGAGAATAGATATACCTCTTGATCTTCTAATGTATGTCCTTCCTCTTTTTGGACGTCGTGTGGGCGACGATCTACAAAAAGTCGAAGCTCCTAGATCGCAAATCTTCCTTCCTTGCTTTTCCAAAGCAAGAGGAAGAATAGAAACAAGGTTTTTCTCCTCCCTAAAACCAACCAACAAGGAGCACACCAAACCCTTGCCGCCGGCCAACTGAAAGGAGGGGAAGATAAAGGAAAACAACCAAGACACCAAGGGAAGCCCTATATCTTGTTTCCACTACCTAAGGAGAAGAGAGGAGGGGCTTTGGCCACCGGCCAAAGGCTGGAAAAGGGCTAGAAAGGGGTTGGGCGCCGGCCAATGGAGAAGGAAGAAGAAAACAACACCTTCCTTATTTGGTGCCGCCCAAGCCTCCAAACCCTAAACCTAATCCTATCTCAACTAGGATTCCTTCTCTTGCCGCCCAAAACCCTAGCTCTCTTGATTATAGTTCACACCAACTCCCATGCCCTCCTTTTAAAGAGTTATGGATAAGTCATGAATTAATCTCCTCCATTGGTTCTAGGGATTTAATCTCAACCGTCGGATCTAGAGATTTAATCTAAACCGTCGGATCTTAGAGATTTAATCTCTATCTATGGATCTTAGAGTTTTGTTTCTATCCATTGGATCTAAGCTCCATGAGGTGTTAATATGCCACATTAGGGACCATGAGGAGGAGTTGGATCTTGGCCATCCATGGATCAAGCCCACATAAAGTCCGATCCACTAATGATGATCCAATCCACTAAAGGATCATCATTGATCTACCTCACCAACCCCCATATGATAATATGGGATCCATATATTATTTGTACATTTTCTCCCCGTGTTTAAGATCTCGAATGTCCGTCGATTAATTAATTTACTGACCATTAATTAATTAACATCTAACTCCTTGAGTAGTACCACTCAACCTTTTCATCATGCCGAACCAAGTCCACCTGCAAGGTTTACATGATGAACCTTATGAGCTCCTCAAGGGGACATCATCATCCTAATATATAGGACACGGTTTCCTCCTATAATCAACGACACATCATATAAATAATATCATCTCCCAACTTACCGAACCTATTGATTTAATCTATAAATCTCGCTCATTGGTAAATCAAAGAGATGAGTACTAAGTATATGTGCCCGTTATTATATCGGGATTAAGAGCATGTACTAAATAATATCTGAGGCCCGATTCGATTATGTAGTCAGTAATAAATCGAATCACCTCTAAGTCGGTCATGCTCAATACATACAAAGTGCACTAGTGTGATTCTATGGTCAAGACAAACCAATACCAAATCACACTACAACTATTCCGATGGTTTGTCCAAAGCTATCTCGGTTGTGAGCCTTTACTTATACTTTTCAAGGAGCCGATAACATGATCTCCCGTGTGACACCACACATCATGTTATCTATAATGTAAAGTATTAGACAATATTGCATAACCATAAAAATATGCAAACAATGATCATGTGATTCTTATTTCAAAATAAAGATGTTCATACAAAGGTTATACTTTTCAGTATACATCCCTACAATCTCCCACTTATACTAAAAGACTATGTCGTGTTTAAAGTGTCATACATCTGATCCCCATTCCCTCCACATGCCTATCAAAAGCTTTCGCCAGAAGGGCCTTCGTGAAAGGATCTGCCAGGTTATCCTCTGATGCAATCTTGGCCACAACAACTTCTCCTCTCTTTACGATTTTTCATATCAGGTGGTACTTGCGCTCTATGTGTTTACTAGCCTTATGGGCTCGTGGTTCCTTCGAGTTTGCAATTGCACCACTATTATCACAATAAATTGTGATAGTTCTGGGCAAACCAGGAATCACATCCATGTCCATCAGAAAGTTCCTGAGACACACAGCTTCTTTGGCCGCCTCAGAGGCTGCCACATACTCAGCTTCCATGGTGGCGTCCGCCACACACTTCTGCTTGACACTCCTCCATACAATGGCTCCACCTCCCAAAGTAAACACAAAACCTGAGGTAGACTTACTGTTATCCCTATCAGATAGGAAGTCAGAATCTGTGTAACCCATTGGGAGTAATTGGTCTGCCCGGTAAACCAACATATAATCCCTAGTCTTTCTCATGTACTTCAATATATGCTTTACCACAGTCCAATGTCCCTGTCCTGAATTACTCTGATATCTGCTGACCATGCCCACATCAAAGCAGATATCTGGTCTCGTACAGAGCATCACATACATGAGGCTTCCTACTGCTGAAGCATAAGGAACCGCCTTCATCTCCTCTATCTCCTCAGATGATCTAGGACACATCTCCTTAGATAAAGGAACTCCATGCCTGAAAGGTAGAAAAGCCTGTTAGTAATATATGAGAGATGTCCTAAGGCAATCGCCTTATGTATGAACCATTTATATGATAAATGAAGATTCACTATTTGAGTATACATGTTTTATGTATTTGATTGGATCTTAAACTCATTTACTGAATGTCCACGATACGATTCACAGCATGAGAGAATTTGTGATTGGATCACAACTAGTGAGTATCTCTACATGTATAATTGTGATGTATCGGAATTATCCCTAGTCGATGAATTGATGGATTTGGACACCATCAATTCTGTCGAGACTAGCACGAGGTATACTCCTTGGTGTATCCAAGCAGCTGATTCTCACTGGCTGGAGACATAGTGATGTCCGGAGTTAATCGTGGATGCTAGTTATGGTAACTAGTTCATTGGAGTGACCAGCCATAAGACTTCATATGGTTCTCTGCATATATATAGATATGTCAATGAAGTTCTTACTGTGGCTTAAGTGCGATGTTCCTTTGACTTGCGGTATTCAAGACATCTTGATCATGGAGACTTATGCTTTGACATCTTAAGCAAACATTTCCGAGGAGATGTGGACCCGGGATGATTGGGTATAAGTCGAAATGATCGAAGGTGTTTGAATAGCCTATAAAGGATTCACCACTCCTTGCGAGGAGATGTATACCCATGGCCTCTCGTCGGATTGTTACTAAAGTCTTTGGCCAAAGCATTACATGTTTAGAGTAAGGTACTCTTCGATACATGTGGATTAACTAGAATCCGTAGGACGAGGAAATGATACTTGGGCTAGGTGTGACGTAGTCAGCCTAGTGGGGACTGACACAATAGACCATGTCTTGAACCAAGTGGGTATAAGATGAGTGAAGGGAATGGGGCACGAATCATTCGAGCTACTGAAGGGTTTCAGAAATAGTTCTGGATCAACCGTTGATCTTTTCGGTTAATTGGGGATCATGATGTACTACTAGGTGCCACTCATGATCGTTCTATAATTAATGGTTAATTATAGACGACCAACATAAATCGAGAACCTATTTGGTCACACGCACAACGAGTGTAATCCAAAGGATTTAAAACGAGCTTGAGAATGGGATTCTCAGACCGAGAGAAACTAGGTTTGGTTGGACCAAACATAAAGCGAGCATGAAATCGTTTCAGTCGCAATGGAAGCATGGATGGGCCGCGTCTTATGAAGACGTAATGGATGAACCAAAATGGTTTGGTTCTAATCCAATGGATGAGAATAAACCAAAGGGTTTGGTTTATTTTAAATGAATGAACCAAAAGTTGGTTCGGTTCGTTTTAACTTAAAATAAACCATCATGGTTTGGTTTATTTTAACTTATCTTAATGGAGCGGGTTAACGGGCTTTATGGATATGATCCATTAACCATTAAGAGAATTATTTCTCTATAAAATAGGGGTTAAACCCTAACCCAAAAACCCTAATGAAGTTTTGGCCGCCCAACCCTAGCCTCCTTTTGTTGTTGCCGCCCAACATGGTGTTGCCGCCAACTTCATGGAGTCTTGCCACCTCCTTGCCGCGGCATCCAAGCTTCAGCGATGCTCGGCGACCCTCGGTGATCTCTTGTGGGTTCGGTGATAAGGTGAGCTCCACATCTCCTTTGGCCGCCTCTATTCCTCCACAAAAGCTGTCCAGTTTTTACGGACAGCTTGTTTCTTTGTTGTCGGAGCGTCGCTTTGGACGACGGTTAGTGCTCCGACAGCGTTAACTTATCGGGATTTGATCTCCGGTAATCCTCTGAGGTGGAGGACGGCGATTCGGCCAAACGGTTGTGAATACCTCTCCGGAGAAGCGAGTTTTGAGAACTCGTTTTAGGATCCGAATTTGGATTCGGATCGTGATCATCTCTCGATCACGTCGTCTTCAACACGAGGCTAGTAACCCGTACTAAGACGAAGCTCGTGACTTAGCGAAGTCATCCCGAGGAGCTCGGCGTGGATACGGATAGAGACGATTCTTACGAGGATCGTTCCGGTTGATGCCGTTCACGCTACACGTCATACGAAAGGTATAACGTAGATAATTTATTTTATTGCAAATTTTAATTTACGGTTATGTCTACACTTGTTGTAATATGCATGCGTGTGTTGTGTGTGTTGTAATAAATATAGATTTATTATTTTTAATTGCTTCCGCTGTGCTCATGTTTGTGAAACATGATCGAACACACACACGCCGCGGTGCCGGAAACCCAACAGTGGTATCAGAGCCCAGGTTGTGTTTCGACATAATCATAAAAATGGTTTTGCGATAGTCATAATGTATTTCTGGAAATTTTCTAAATTTTGGAAATTTAGAAGTATTTATGGAAAATTTTCATTTTTGGAAAGTCTAGAAGTATTTATGGAAATCTTCCACTTTTGGAAAGTTGGAAGTATTTATGGAAATTGATATTTTCCATAAATAAAATATTTGATTAGATTCTGGAAATTTGTTTCCTAATTTAATCATGATTTGATTTGGGAAATCAAATCTTAAAATATTTTATTTCCATAAGTAGTTTTAATGATTTAGGAAATTGGTTTCCGAAATAGATTTTCCTTAATCAAATAATTCCATGAATAAAATATGTAATTAGATTTGGAAATTTGTTTCCTAATTTAATTATGATTTGATTTGGAGAATCAAATCTTAAACATATTTTATTTCCATAAATAGTTATGACATATAAGGAAATTATATACATGACATAATTGTATGCCATGTAATTGCATTAGATGCATAACATTATGCCATGCGTGTCGTGACATGTAGATGTATGCCATGTATGCCATGCCATGTAGATAATAGTTATTTGCATGCAAAGAGGATGAGACATAAAAACCCTTAATCAATATTAAAGCCTACACCTTCCATTAATATGGTTAGAACCAGAGTTCTTTTTCTTGTTTGGGTTGTTGGACTCTCTCCAAGCCCGGCTCGAACCTGAATATGTTCAAACCATGGAATAGTTTAATACTAATATGGTAAGAGTCAGAGGTCAATCGTTAGCTTTGGTTGTTGGACTCTCTCCAAGCTGGGCTAATTGGTTGAATGCGCTCTAACCATATTAATGTTGGGCTTTTCCGGGCCGCAAAAACCGCTTTTTGCGTTGCGGAAACCCCGGAAGTCCCGGCCACGGATCCGTGCGAAGAAGTATTAAAACTAATTACATGTATGTGCTTACAAAATCCTCTAGATCTACCTTAGAACTAAGAGATAAGGATGTTACCCTTGATGCGATGCCCTTCGCAAATCCCGCTCGTCCAAAGTCCGCCGGAACTCGAGAGTGTCAAGTGCACACTCCTCTATGGTATCCACACAAGCAATAGGTGGAAGAAAACTCAACCAGGAGTGTGCTAGCACTCCTTGGTTGGTTCGGCCAAAGAGAGGAAGGAGAGGGAGAGCTTGAGAGGAAAATTCCCAAGGAAGAAGATGAAGTAATGAGTGATTACTCACAAAATCAATTTACCCTAATGAAACCCCTAAAGTGGCCGGCCACTTCAAGGAGAGGGAGTTACATGCATGCATGTAACTCCCATGTCCCTTGGTCTCCCTCATGAGGTGGCACCAATTGACAAAGTCAATGATGATGTGGAGCATCATCATTGGCCGGCCATGCCTAGTCATCATCATGACATGGCATTTGGTCAAGTCAAACTTGACCTTTCATCTTCCCTCTCAAGTCAAGTCAAACTTGACCTCTAATCTCCCATGGTTGATCAAATCTAACCACTTTACTCAAGTCAATTTAATATAATGAATCTCTATTCATTAATTTAAATTGATTTGATGAATCAAATCTCAATTAGACTCATTCAACACTTGAATCAACTTGAGTCTAACTCAATTAGTCTAATTTGGATTACTCTTAATCCAATTTGGTTCATCCCATGAACCTAATCCTCATGGTTCATCATATGAACCTAATCTCCATCTAATTGCTCTCATGTGTGTGACCCTATAGGTTCTTGTAACGTTGGCAATGTCCCTAAACCGATTTAGGAACATAAGCAATGAGCGGTATCTAGCAACACATCATTGCTACCCAAGTTACAAGAATGTTGAGCTCCAACATCACCTTTGTGACTACTAATTGTGACTCTCACAATATGTGACAATGTCCCTCTATCCTTGACATCTAGATTGACCAATCGAGGCATAGACCGTGGTCATCCTCGACAATCTAAATCTTGAACTCCAAGTAGACTCACTCTAATCAAATGAGCTCAATATCTCATATTGACTCATTTGGGCATGGCCATGCACTTCGTGGTCTCACTCTATCAAGAATATCGATGTCACCCCGTCATATAGGAGGGATAGATCCCATCTACATCACTCACATCCTCCGCATAATTGCTTACATACCCAAGAATCGCCTTTATAGTCCACCCATTTACGGGTGACGTTTGACGAAGCCAAAGTATGCAACTCCTTATGTAGGGAACCATGGTGACTTCAGGTCTAAGGACTAATAGTCATACTAATAGCCACATGAGAAAGTATATGACACTCATATAACGATCCATGATACTTTCTCATGGTGGGTCATTCAGTATACATTCTTCAATGCATACCCATGTGTCAACTTGATATCTCATATCCATGACTTGTGAGATCAAGTCATCTTGTTGACCTACATGCTAGTCTCTACGCATTAACATTGTCCCTGAATGTTAATACTCGACTAGGAATGATTAAGAGTAGTGTTCTCTATATCATCTCATTATCGATTCATCCAATCGATTGACATAGATAAGAACCTACTACCCAAGGACATTATTATATTTAGTTATTTGGCACCAATACAAGTAAATATAATAACCATGCCTTTATAAATAGGAATATGATACAATAAAGTCCATACAACAATCATCATATGATTGGCTCTAGGGCTTTCACTAACAATCTCCCACTAGCACTAGTGCCAATCACCGTAGTATCTAATACCCAATGACCTAGTGTGACCATCATGCTTTTTCTGTGCCAAAGCCTTGGTCAAGGGATCTGCGATGTTAGCCTCTGTGGGTACTCTCAAATCTTCACATCTCCTCGATCGACAATCTCACGAATGAGATGGAAGCACCGATATATTCGGCCTCTGTTGTAGAATCAATAACTGTGTCCTGCTTGGAACTCTTCAAGCTCACAGTGCTACCTATTCAAGCAAAACACGAACCCTGACTGCGATCGGTAATCATCCCGGCCGCTTGAAGCCGCATCAGTAACCCTTTACAGCCTAGCTCCTCATCGCTTCCAATATCAAGAAATATTCTTTAGTCCTTCTCAAGTACTTAAGAATATTCTTGATCGCCATCCAGTGACGCCACCGATCGATCCGTATCTACTCGCCATGCTCAAAGCATACGAGACATCGTGAACAGTACACAACATGGCATACATGATAGATCCTATAGCGTATGTAAGGGATCTTATCCATGCGTCTCTCTCCTCTCTAGAAGAGGGACTTTGAGTCTTCGAAAGACTCACATGACATCCAAGTCCTTTCTTGGAATTCGCATGGCAAACCAAGTAATACCGTGTCAATGTATGTACTCGACTTAGGCCAAGCAATCTCTTAGATCTATCTCTATAGATCTTGATGCCTAGAATACAGTCGCTTCACCTAAGTCCTTCATTGAGAAGCACGCCCCCACCAAGTCTTCTGCATCAGCGAAGGGATGTCATTCCCAATGAGTAGTATGTCATCCACATACAATACAAGGAACACATGTGTTCCCATTAACCCTCTTGTAGACACAGGTTCATCTTCATTCTTGATGAAACCAAACTGTTTGATCGCATCATCGAATCGAAGATTCCAACTCCGAGAAGCTTGCTTTAGCCCATAAATGGACCTTTGCGCTGCATACCTTCCCAAGATATCTTTGTGGATCTTCAAAACCCTCAAAGGTTGTGTCATGTACACATCCTCGAGTAAGTTTCCATTCGTAAACGCGGTTTTGACATCCATCCGCCAGATCTCATAATCGTGGTATGTCGCAATAGCAAGCAAGATCCGAATGGACTTAAACATCGCCCATCGGAGAAAAGGTTTCATCATAGTCAATACCATGAATTTGCTTGAAACCTTTAGCCACCAATCGGCCCTTATAGGTATGCGTAAGTCCATCCATGTCGGTCTTTCTCCTAAAGACCCACTTACACCCAATGGGTTTGACCCCTTCAGGTGGATCAACCAAAGTCCATACTTGGTTAGTGTACATGGATTCCATCTCGGATCTCATGGCGTCTAGCCATTTCTTAGAATCTGGGCTCATCACAGCTTCCTGATAGGAGGTAGGCTCATTCTCAATGAGCATAACGTCATCATGGTCAGACAAGAGAAATGAGTATCTCTCAGGCTGTCGACGTACCCTATCAGACCTGCGAAGAGGTAGGTCTACTTGAACAGGTGGTTGTTCCACAACTCTTTGTGCAACAACTTCATCACCCACAACACTTTGTGGTTCCTGTTCAACCTCCATCAAGGCCTCAGTGCTATGGTCCTTATCTTGAATTTCTTCAAGATCGAAGGTACTCCCACTAGTTTTTCTAGAAACAAAATCCCTTTCTAGAAAAACCCCAGTCTTTGCCACAAACACTTTGTGCTGACTGGGAATGTAGAAGTAATATCCCTTTGTATCCTTGGGATATCCAACAAAATAGCACCTATCGGATTTGGGTCCCAGTTTGTCTGAGACTTGACGTCGTACGTAAGCCTCACAACCCCAAATCCTCATAAAAGACATCTTGGGATTTTTCCCTGTCCATATCGTATATGGTGTCTTTACCACAGCCTTGGATGGTACACGGTTAAGGGTAAAGGCTGCTGTGTCCAGAGCATATCCCTAAAAGGATATAGGAAGATCTGTGTGACTCATCATAGATCGTACCATATCCAATAGGGTACGATT
The DNA here is from genome assembly GCA_025175895.1 of Wurfbainia villosa. NCBI lineage: Eukaryota > Viridiplantae > Streptophyta > Magnoliopsida > Zingiberales > Zingiberaceae > Wurfbainia > Wurfbainia villosa. The sequence continues at coordinate 23,922,649 of CM046009.1, read as the reverse complement.
CCTCCTTTCGGATACACCATTCCACTGTGGTGTTCCAGGAGGAGTGAGTTGGGATAGAATCCCACACTCAGCTAGATAGTCACAAAACTCATGGCTAAGGTATTCACCACCTCGATCTGATCGAAGTATCTTAATACTCTTGCCAAGCTGGTTTTGTACTTCATTCTTGAATTCTTTGAACTTTTCAAAGGATTCAGATTTATGTGTCATAAGATACACATAACCATATCTACTGAGGTCATCAGTAAATGTAATGAAGTACCTGTAACCACCTCTAGCAGCAACATTGAAAGGACCGCATACATCACTATGTATAAGTCCTAACAAATCTGTTGCTCTTTCGCTATGTCCACTAAAGGGAGTCTTGGTCATCTTGCCTAAAAGGCAAGACTCGCATATCTCATATGATTCAAAATCAAATGAGTCTAGCAGCCCATCCTTATGGAGCTGAGATAAGCGACTCTCATTTATGTGACCTAAGCGACAATGCCAGAGATAGGTTTGGTTCAACTCATTTGACTTGAACCTCTTGGTACTTATGTTATAGATAGGGCTCTCTAAGTCTAGAAAGTAGAGTCCGTTCATTAGAGGTGCACTACAATAGAACATATCATTTAAATAAACTGAACAACATTTGTTCTTTATTATAAATGAAAACCCTTTCTTGTCCAAACAAGAAACTGAAATGATGTTCTTAGTTAAAGCAGGCACATAACAACATTCTTCTAATTCTAGTACAAGCCCAGGGCGAGATAGATCATAAGTTCCTACGACAACAAAGAACCCTTGCTCCATTGCCTACTCGTAGGTCCACCTCGCCTTTGTCAATGCCTTGCTATTTCTCACCGCACATTGGTACAAATGTGAGATGCACAGCCGGTATCTAATACCCATGATGAAGAAATAGATAGATTGACTTCTATAACATTTATACCTGAAGTAGAAGTCTCACTTCTCTTCTTCTTAAGATCTTCCAGGTATGCCTTGCAGTTACGCTTCCAGTGTCCTGCTTCCTTGCAGAAGAAGCAAGCCCCTTCCTCGCTACCCCTCCTTTGGGTTTAAGTTCTTTGCCTTTGCCCTTGGGAGGACTTTCCCTTACCTTTAGGCTTGCCCTTGCCTTTCTTCTTGCAGCACCATCAAAATGGTGTCGATTTACCCTTCTTAAGGTTAAGCTCGTGATTCTCAACATGACCATTTCGGCGATGGCTTATCAATTTCATTCATGTTATAATTCATGACAAATTGATCGAAGGCTCTTGGCAAAGATTGCAAGATTAGGTCAGTGGCCAGCTCTTGGCCAAGTGGGAATCCCAGCCTTTGTAGGTTTTCTACGTACCCAATCATCTTGAGAACATATGAACCTACTGAGTCCCTTCTGCATTTTAGACCCAAATAGTGCTTTAGAGACTTCATATCTCTCATGCCTAGCTTGTCCTTGATATAGTGACGAAGATGTCCAACCATATCATAAGCATTCATGAACTCATTGCTTCGAAGCTCGAGAGTTCATGGTCGCGAGCATTAGACATGACACATCTAATGCATCATCTTGATGCTTCTTGTAAGCATCTTTGTCACCGCGAGGCGAGGTGCTCGAATGGGCTTCCAGACGCCTTCCTTTCTTGGGTGAGAACAATTCTGTGTTCTACTGCATCCCAGGAAATTTGCTCCATTGAGCTTGTCCTTCTCAAGGACAGATCGCAGAGAGAGAGTGTTCGTGTTGTTTGACATAGTAATCTACAACATACAATGCAGAGAATTAATATCATATTCCTTTTATCATTTAATTAGGCCTTTAATCAAATGATGCTCCCACTGAATTATAGGAATTTTATAGAATCGAGTTATGGATGTGGTCAAACCACATTTACTTGATTCATACAAACTAGCTATAATTCTTGTGGGACAAGATCCACATCATACTAAGCCTTGAGTTAGCTTTGGCTAAATCGCCCAAGACTTAGTACGATCGGTGGGTAACACATTACCGATTACATCTCTATGCAACTCTTGTTTATAGGATTAAGATCCACATTTACAAAAGACCTTGAGTTAGCTTTGGCTAAATCGCCCAAGATTTAGTGTAAATGCGATCTTAACCTATCTTTCCAACGATTGGAATATGCCTATAGTTCTACTCGATCCAATTGAGTTAACTAGTTTTGCTCAATCTAATTGAGCTTACTCTAACCCGAGTCGTGATAGGCGGGACCAAGATTGTCCCTCCGCACCCTACCAAGATAATATCGTTGCTCTGCTTTGGCAGATTCAACAACAACAAATGATCGAGGTAGTGATGGGTATCAAGGCTCGGTAGGCATTTTCGAGTTGATTCGATTATGATCTAATCTAATCGTAATGTGTATCTTATACGCATTTAGGCCTTTATTATCCTATATTAGCATGCATCATATACATACATTCATTATTCTAGCATGCATCATATACATACAAGAAAATTAACCTAGCATGCATCATATACATACAAGCAATTTTTTTTTTTTTTTTACTAGCATGCATCACATACATACAAGCATAAATCAATTAAATATATATATATCAACATATATATATATATAATTAAATGTGATATAGTCATGGCCCTACTACGATCTTCTCAAGCCAATGAGAAGATCGGACGGTCAACCTAAGGCTAGCGGCTTCTCCAAGCGCTTCCTTTGACCGCCATGTGTCGTCGTCACCCTTCTCGTAAGCTCGTCTTCAAGTGGACTTTCCACCGCTCCATTTTTGTACATTACAAATACGAAACTCGAGTTATATTCGAGTCTTAAACTATTTACAACTAGAATATTAAAAGAAGAGGTGCGACGCGCAGGTCGCAAACATTTTACAACACGCACAACCACAAAACGGCACGCAGGCCGTATTATGAATTACAACAAACATAATCCAATCCTATTGGGTTATTGGGCCATGACAATCACAGAATAATACATAATTCAAAATTATGTATTTTTACAGAAAATTTCTATAATTTTTCCTAATTTATTTCAAATTTATGAGTCATCTCTCCGAAACGGTCCCGCTAAGCGGTTTCTGGGCACGATCGCGGGACATGGCCCTTCGATAGGGCAGCGCCTACTCACAAAATAAACTTCGCGAGTGTCCCTACACGATCCTACAGCGACTTAAGTCGCTGTCCCAAAACCTAAAGCGAGAACTCGCGATTGGAGAGTTTTTCTCGACGGTTGAAGCCTACGAGTGTCCCAACACTCGTTGCTTCGACTCTACGAGAAAAATACCCAAAAATTCTATAAAATTAGGAAATTTACAGAAACATAAAAATCTGTAATTTTTATATCTAATATAAAAAATACAAAAATGAAACACATACATGCTTCGCACGTGGCTCTGATACCACTGTTGGGCTTTTCCGCCGCAAAACCGCTTTGCCATGAAACCCCGGAAGTCCCGCCACGGATCCGCGCGAAGAAGTATTAAAACTAATTACATGTATGTGCTTACAAAATCCTCTAGATCTACCTTAGAACTAAGAGATAAGGATGTTACCCTTGATGCGATGCAAATCCCGCCTCCAAAGTCCGCCGGAACTCGAGAGTGTCAAGTGCACACTCCTCTATGGTATCCACACAAGCAATAGGTGGAAGAAAACTCAACCTTGAGTGTGCTAGCACTCCTTGGTTGGTTCGGCCAAAGAGAGGAAGGAGAGGGAGAGCTTGAGAGGAAAATTCCCAAGGAAGAAGATGAAGTAATGAGTGATTACTCACAAAATCAATTTACCCTAATGAAACCCCTAAAGTGGCCGGCCACTTCAAGGAGAGGGAGTTACATGCATGCATGTAACTCCCATGTCCCTTGGTCTCCCTCATGAGGTGGCACCAATTGACAAAGTCAATGATGATGTGGAGCATCATCATTGGCCGACCATGCCTAGTCATCATCATGACATGGCATTTGGTCAAGTCAAACTTGACCTTTCATCTTCCCTCTCAAGTCAAGTCAAACTTGACCTCTAATCTCCCATGGTTGATCAAATCTAACCACTTTACTCAAGTCAATTTAATATAATGAATCTCTATTCATTAATTTAAATTGATTTGATGAATCAAATCTCAATTAGACTCATTCAACACTTGAATCAACTTGAGTCTAACTCAATTAGTCTAATTTGGATTACTCTTAATCCAATTTGGTTCATCCCATGAACCTAATCCTCATGGTTCATCATATGAACCTAATCTCCATCTAATTGCTCTCATGTGTGTGACCCTATAGGTTCTTGTAACATTGGCAATGTCCCTAAACCGATTTAGGAACATAAGCAATGAGCGGTATCTAGCAACACATCATTGCTACCCAAGTTACAAGAATGTTGAGCTCCAACATCACCTTTGTGACTACTAATTGTGACTCACAATATGTGACAATGTCCCTCTATCCTTGACATCTAGATTGACCAATCGAGGCATAGACCGTGTCATCCTGCAGACAATCTAAATCTTGAACTCCAAGTAGACTCACTTAATCAAATGAGCTCAATATCTCATATTGACTCATTTGGGCATGGCCATGCACTTCGTGGTCTCACTCTATCAAGAATATCGATGTCACCTCACATATAGGAGGGATAGATCCCATCTACATCACTCACATCCTCCGCATAATTGCTTACATACCCAAGAATCGCTTTATAGTCCACCCATTTACGGGTGACGTTTCGGCCAAAGTATGCAACTCCTTATGTAGGGAACCATGGTGACTTCAGGTCTAAGGACTAATAGTCATACTAATAGCCACATGAGAAAGTATATGACACTCATATAACGATCCATGATACTTTCTCATGGCGGGTCATTCAGTATACATTCTTCAATGCATACCCATGTGTCAACTTGATATCTCATATCCATGACTTGTGAGATCAAGTCATCTTGTTGACCTACATGCTAGTCTCTACGCATTAACATTGTCCCTGAATGTTAATACTCGACTAGGAATGATTAAGAGTAGTGTTCTCTATATCATCTCATTATCGATTCATCCAATCGATTGACATAGATAAGAACCTACTACCCAAGGACATTATTATATTTAGTTATTTGGCACCAATACAAGTAAATATAATAACCATTCCTTTATAAATAGGAATATGATACAATAAAGTCCATACAACAATCATCATATGATTGGCTCTAGGGCTTTCACTAACAATTAAAACTATGTCTTGATTAATGGGTTGGCTTTAACCTGAAGCATCGCCTTGTTGGACTCTCTCCAAGGTCGATGTAAAGGGAGGTGAAGTTGGGTGCTATGCATATGATGCATACTTGTTAATGTGTTAACAACCCGATGTATGTGTGAACATTCAATTAGTTGATAGCACATTGTGATAGTTGCATATACGTGATATGCAATCGGTATAGTTGATACCTACCGTCGTAGTTATGAATGGCTTGTTGGACTCTCTCCAAGGTTGTTCATAACTATGATGGATATCAGCCCATTCGGAGATGGACCTACGATCTCCCGAAGTGATTTTGGGGTTTTTGAAATTCGAAAAATGAATGGGATTTATAAATGTATATTGATGCATTTTAAAATCATCTTTCTCATATATGCTCGTTTTGTATTTCTTAGTTAATATATTGATCATGATGTGTTTGAATTTGCGTTCCATTTTGGATTCAAATAAATTGACTGGGCCGAACTTCTTGGACTAGCTTAGAAACTTGAGAATTGTTCTCAAGGTGGAAAAGCTTGCGTATGTCCTCGAAGCGCCTCTTCCCGCCCATCCTAGTGATGATGTAACTCTGGACCAATTGTTGGCCTATCAGAAACTTGTGAGTGATTCTGAACAAATGAGTTGCATCATGCTAGCCATGATGGAACCCAAGCTACGAAAACAGCATGAGCATATGGATGCTCATATCGTAGTCCTTCATCTTTGTGAGTTGGTTGATGAGCAAGTGAGATTCGAAAGGTTTGAAGTCTCAAAGCTCCTCTTCACCTCTGAGATGCTAGGAGGTTCATCTGTGGTACTTCTCAATATGCTGAAGACTGTGGAGTCTTCTGAGAAGCATGAGCAGGGGACGGTGCTGTTAGTTGATTCCTCAAAGAAAGGTTCTAAGAGGAAGTCAAAGGAACAGCAGAAGGGAAAGAAGAGAAGGGCTAAGAAGGTAGAACTAGCACAAAAGGAAACTTGCCATCATTATGGCAAGGAGAGACATTTTCGAAGAAAGTGCAAGATTTATCTTGAGTCCATGAAGAAGGATAAGGCATCGGATGCCCCATCTTCTTCAGAAATCTTCTTTATTGATTGTCAATCTATTTCCTCAGACACTTGGGTATTTGATACTGGGTGTGGCTCACATATATGTAATGACATACATGGGCTAAGGAATAGAAGAAGACTCGTCAAGGGGAGAGTCAAATTTACGTGTTGGGAATGGAGCAACGGTTGCTGCACTCGCCATCGGAACGTATTTGTTGGAACTCCCTGTAGGACTTGTCTTAGAACTGGACAATTTCTTTTATGTTCCTTCGTTGATAAAGAACATCATTTCTATTTCTTGTCTAAATAGAAATAGGTTCCATTTGACTTTTAGTAACAATTGTTGTTACATAACTTTGAATGGAGTTCTTTATGGGATTGGAACTTTAAGCAATGGTGTTTATAAGTTGGACGTATCCAGTGACATTTGCAATATCGAATCGAGCAACAAGAGTGCTCGAAAGGATAATCAAATAGACTCCTACATGTGGCATTGTCGTCTTGGCCATGTAAGCAAGAAACGCATGTCCGAATTACACCGATGTGGAATTCTGGAATCGTTTGAATTGGATTCATACGATACATGTGAATCATGCTTAAAAGGCAAGATGACTAAGTTACCTTTTACGGGAAAAGGTGAACGAGTGGGAGAGTTACTAGGTCTAATACATACTGATGTATGTGGACCTATGTCAACTCAAGCTTTAGGAGGCTATAGCTACTTCATTACCTTCACCGATGATCATTCACGGTTTGGGTATGTGTTCTTGATGAAACACAAGTCTGAAGCCTTTGAAAGGTTCAAAGAATTCAGAAATGAAGTAGAGAAACAACATGACAAGAGTATTAAAATACTTCGATCGGATCGAGGTGGTGAATACTTAAGTCAAGAGTTTCTTGATTATCTAAGAGACAATGGCATATTGTCTCAATGGACTCCGCCATATACACCACAGCATAATGGTGTATCCGAGAGGCGAATCGACTCTTGTTGGACATGGTCGTCAATGATGAATCATGCGACTCTTCCCAAGTCCTTTGGGGCTATGCACTTGCATACCAATTACTTGTTAAATGTAATGCCTACTAAGGTAGTCTCAACTACTCCATACGATATGGAATAGTAAGAAACCTCATGTATCTTACTTGAAGATATGGGGTTGTCCTCGCTTATGTGAAGCTGATCAGACGCATAAATTGATGCTAAGTCCGATAAATGTCTATTTATTGATACCCTAAGGAAACAAGGGGTTACCAATTCTATCATCCCGTGGAACAAAAGGTGTTTGTTTCAAGGCATGTGTTTCTAGAGAAAGAGTTTCTCTGCAAGAAAATAAAGGGGAGTGTCGTCGAGCTTGAGGAGGCTCGAGAGACTCAAATAGACATTGATGAGATACCTGGTGAAGCACAACAGCCGACAACTCATAGTGATGAGCAATCGGCTGGACGTATTGTAACACCACATCTTCGTAGATCTGGCAGAACACGCAATATTCCTGAGAGATATGGATTTCTCATAAGTGAATCGAATGACGCGTTACTCATTGATGATGAGGAGCCTACAAGTTATGAAGAAGTGCTGACAAGTCCAGAAAGGGATAAGTGGCTTGGTGCCATGAAGTCGGAAATGGATTCCATGTATGAAAACCAAGTTTGGAACTTGGTTGACCCACCTGAAGGCATAAAGCCTATAGGGTGCAAGTGGGTTTTCAAGAAGAAAACCGACATGGATGGTAATGTGATTACCTATAAGGCTAGATTGGTGGCGAAAGGATATCGTCAAAAACAAGGTGTTGATTATGACGAAACCTATTCGCCTGTAGCTATGCTTAAATCCATTCGGATGCTCCTGGCCATAGCGGCTCATTATGATTATGAGATATGGCAGATGGATGTGAAAACAACTTTCCTTAATGGAAACTTGCTCGAGGACGTGTATATGATACAGCCTGAGGGTTTCACATCGGTTGATAAAACCAAGGTATGCAATTTGCGACGGTCCATTTATGGATTGAAGCAAGCATCCAGGAGCTGGAATATCCGTTTTGATGAGACAATCAAAAAGTTTGATTTCTCACAAAATCCAGACGAACCTTGTGTGTACAAGAAGGTTAGTGGGAGTGCAGTCGTGTTCCTAGTATTGTATGTCGATGACATACTACTTATAGGAAACGATGTTTCAATCTTACAGTCAGTGAAGGTTTGGTTATCCAAGACATTCTCCATGAAAGACCTAGGAGAAGCAACCTACATCCTCGGGATTAAGATCTATAGAGATAGATCGAAACGGTTGCTTGGTCTTTCGCAGTCTACATATATAGACCGAGTGCTAAAGAGGTTTAGCATGTCGGAATCCAAGAAAGGTTTCTACCCATCAGGCATGGGGTACACCTTTCGAAGTCTATGTGTCCGCGCACAGAAGACGAGAGGATTTGCATGAGTAAGATTCCCTATGCATCCGCAATAGGATCTATCATGTATTCTATGTTATGTACGAGGCCCGATGTATCGTATGCTCTGAGTGTCACGAGAAGATACCAGTTTGATCCAGGAATGGATCATTGGGTGGCTGTTAAGACGATCCTTAAGTACTTGAGAAGAACTAAGGATGTGTTCCTAATATATGGAGAAGGGTACATGGTGATACGTGGGTATACGGATGCCAACTCCAGACAGACAAGGATGATTCCATGTCTCAGTCTGGGTATGTATTCACCTAGAATGGAGGCGCAATAAGTTGGAAATGTTCCAAACTTGACACTATAGCGGATTCTGCCACTAAGGCAGAATACGTTTCACCTTTGGAAGCAGCAAAGGAAGCGGTTTGGATCAAGAAGTTCATCTATGAACTTGATGTGGTCTCATCAATGATCCAAACATGGGCTTCGCCGCTATCATTTGATCAGAGAGATCATTAGTAGGAAGGAAATACAAATCGAGAAAATTCCCACTGAAAGGAACTTAGCGGATCCTTTGACTAAGGCATTACCTCAAAGTAAGTTTGAGGGTCATGTTCGAGCTTATGGTATTGGATACCATAGCGATTGGCATTAGGCCAAGTGGGAGTCTGTTAGTAATATATGAGAGATATCCTAAGGCAATCGCTTTATGTATGAACCATTTATATGATAAATGAAGATTCACTATTTGAGTATACATGTTTTATGTATTTGATTGGATCTTAAACTCATTTACTGAATGTCCACGATACGATTCACAGCATGAGAGAATTTGTGATTGGATCACAACTAGTGAGTATCTCTACATGTGTAATTGTGATGTATCAATTATCCTAGTCGATGAATTGATGGATTTGGACACCATCAATTCTGTCGAGACTAGCACGAGGTATACTCCTTGGTGTATCCAAGCAGCTGATTCTCACTGGCTGGAGACATAGTGATGTCCGGAGTTAATCGTGGATGCTAATTATGGTAACTAGTTCATTAGAGTGACCAGCCGTAAGACTTCATATGGTTCTCTGCATATATAGATATGTCAATGAAGTTCTTACCGTGGCTTAAGTGCGATGTTCCTTTGACTTGCGGTATTCAAGTCATCTTGATCATCGAGACTTATGCTTTGACATCTTAAGCAAACATTTCCGAGGAGATGTGGACCCGGGATGATTGGGTATAAGTCGAAATGATCGAAGGTGTTTGAATAGCCTATAAAGGATTCACCACTCCTTGCGAGGAGATGTATACCCATGGCCTCTCGTCGGATTGTTACTAAAGTCTTTGGCCAAAGCATTACATGTTTAGAGTAAGGTACTCTTCGATACATGTGGAGTAACTAGAATCCGTAGGACGAGAAAATGATACTTGGGCAAGGTGTGACGTAGTCAGCCTAGTGGGGACTGACACAATAGACCATGTCCTGAACCAAGTGGGTATAAGATGAGTGAAGGGAATGGGGCACGAATCATTCGAGCATCAAGGATTTCGTAAATAGTTCGATCAACCGCTGATCTTTTCGGTTAATTGGGGATCATGATGTACTACTAGGTGCCACTCATGATCGTTCTATAATTAATGGTTAATTATAGACGGCCAACATAAACCGAGAACCTATTTGGTCACACGCACAACGAGTGTAATCCAAAGGATTTAAAACGAGCTTGAGAATGGAATTCTCAAACCGAGAGAAACTAGGTTTGGTTGGACCAAACATAAAGCGAGCATGAAATCGTTTCAGTCGCAATGGAAGCGTGGATGGGCCGCGTCTTATGAAGACATAATGGATGAACCAAAATGGTTTGGTTCTAATCCAATGGATGAGAATAAACCAAAGGGTTTGGTTTATTTTAAACGAATGAACCAAAAGTTGGTTCGGTTCGTTTTAACTTAAAATAAACCATCATGGTTTGGTTTATTTTAACTTATCTTAATGGAGCGGGTTAACGGGCTTTATGGATATGATCCATTAACCATTAAGAGAATTAGTTCTCTATAAAATAGGGGTTAAACCCTAACCCAAAAACCCTAATGAAGTTTTGGCCGCCCAACCCTAGCCTCCTTTTGTTGTTGCCGCCCAACATGGTGTTGCCGCCAACTTCATGGAGCTGCTGCCACCTCCTTGCCGCCGGCATCCAAGCTTCAGCCGGCGATGCTCCGGCGACCCTCCGGTGATCTCTTGTGGGTTCGGTGATAAGGTGAGCTCCACATCTCCTTTGGCCGGCCTCTATTCCTCCACCAAAAGCTGTCCAGTTTTTCTGGACAGCTTGTTTCTTTGTTGTCGGAGCGTCGTTTGGACGACGGTTAGTGCTCCGACAGCGGCTAACTTACCGAGGATTTGATCTCCGGTAATCCTCTGAGGTGGAGGACGAAGGATTCGTCAAACGGTTGACGAATACCTCTCCGGAGAAGCGAGTTTTGAGAACTCATTTTAGGATCCGAATTTGGATTCGGATCGTGATCATCTCTCGATCACGTCGTCTTCAACACGAGGCTAGTAACCCGTACGAATACGAAGCTCGTGACTTAGCGAAGTCATCCCGAGGAGCTCGGCGTGGATACGGATAGAGACGATTCTTACAAGGATCGTTCCGGTTGATGCCGTTCCCGCTACACGTCATACGAAAGGTATAATGTAGATAAATTTCCTTTTATTGCAAATTTTAATTTACGGTTATGTCTACACTTGTTGTAATATGCATGCGTGTGTTGTATGTGTTGTAATAAATATAGATTTATTATTTTTAATTGCTTCCGCTGTGCTCATGTTTGCGAAACATGATCGAACACACACACGCCGCGGTGCCGGAAACCCAACAAAGCCTTCTTGGAGTTCTGCACGCTAAAACGCTCCATAATCGTGTCTATGTATGAAGCTTGGGATAAGCACAACATCCGTTTCCTACGATCCCTTATAACCTTGATCCCAAGGATGTGTCCTACCTCTCCCAAGTCATTCATATCAAACTGTTTGGACAACCATACTCTTACGTCCGATAACACCTTAATATTGTTGCCAATCAATAAAATGTCATCTACGTATAGTACAAGAAATACCACTACGTTTCTGTCACATCTCTTGTATACACAAGACTCATCCGGACTTTGAATAAATCCATAAGACTGGATTACCTCATCAAAGCGGATGTTCCAAGACCTCGAAGCTTGTTTCAATCCATAAATGGACCGATTAAGCTTACATACAAGATTCTCTTTGCCCTTAGCAATGAATCCCTCTGGTTGCTTCATGTAGATGTTTTCCTCAAGACTTCCATTAAGGAAATCTGTCTTGACATCCATCTGCCACACCTCATAATCCATACGAGCTGCTATGCATAAGAGAATCTGGATAGACTTAAGCATGGCTACCGGAGAAAAGGTCTCCTCATAATCGATACCCTCTTTCTGAGTATACCCCTTCGCTACAAGCCTCACTTTGAAGGTCTCAACCTTCCCATCTATTCCTCTCTTTCTTTTGTAGATCCACTTGCATCCAATGGTTTTTACACCATCGGGTGGCTCTACTAGCTCCCAGACCTGATTTGAATCCATAGATTCAATCTCAGCATTCATTGCACTTTGCCAAGATGCTTCATCTTTATCTTAGATTGCCTCGTCATATGTACAGGGATCAGGTTCATGTTCGCCAGGGACCAAATCAGAAGATTCTCCCAAGAACATGAATCTATCAGGCTGTCTCACAACCCTTCCACTACGACGAGGTATCACCTGTGTATCCTTTGTGACACGCGGTGCAGTGACATGTGGTATATCGTCTTGTACCGATGGTACTAAAGAAGTGACTTCCCCTTTTAACTCCTCCAGAACAATTTTACTCTTGGGCTTGTGGCTCATCACATAGTCTTCCTCTAGAAATTTAGCGTTTGTGCTAACGATCACCCTCTGATCTCTAGGACTATAAAACAATCCACCCTTCATTCCCCTGGGATAGCCAACGAACATGCGTACTTCTGTATGAGGTTCCAACTTACCAGCATCTGCCTTCAGCACATGTGCTGAACTCCCCCATATCCGAATATGTCTTAGACTAGGCTTTCGCCCAGTCTACAACTCTGTCGGAGTAGAAGGCACTGATTTAGATGGAACCAAGTTCAGAATGTATACTGCCATATCTAGAGCATATCCCCAGAACGAATCTGGCAAGTCAGAATAACTCATCATCTATCTAACCATCTCCATAAGAGTCTTATTCCTTCGCTCTGCTACACCATTCTGCTGGGATGTAACAGGTGCAGTCAATTGGGATTAAATCCTAGCCTCTGATAAGTAGTTCCTAAACTCTCCCAAGAGGTACTCACCACCACGATCAGATCGTAGTGTCTTGATACTTTTACCTTGATGTTTCTCCACATCAGCCTTGAATTCATTGAACTTGTCAAAGCATTCAGACTTGCGACGCATCAGGTAAATGTATCCATATCTTGAGTAATCGTCTATAAAAGAGACGAAATACTCAAAACCACCTCTAGCCTGGAAAGACATAGGACCACACAAATCAGAATGAACTAATTCTAATACATCTTTGGCTCTATACCCCTTGGCCTTAAAAGGCCTCTTGGTCATCTTACCCTCCAAGCAAGATTCATAGGTTGGGAGATCCTCCACCACTAATGAACCCAAAGGTCCATCAGCTATCAACCTTTGAATTCTGCTTAGGTTAATGTGACCAAGCCTAAGATGCCAAAGATATGTTTGGTTCATCTTCAAAGGTTCTTTTCTCTTATTAGAATTAGAAGATGAGTTATTAACTTCAATTTGCATCGTGGGAGGTTTTGGTTCAAGTGTGTACAAATTTCCTATCAATGCACCCGAACAGATAATGTCCCTATTCCTTCTTATAACAACTCTGTCATTAAAAGAAATAGAATATCCATCCATAAAAAATTTAGAAACTGAAATTAAATTATTTCTAAATAAGGGTACATAAAGGCAATTCTTAAAAACCAAAAGTTTATTTTTCTCAAAAGATAAATGAACATCTCCCACTACAACAGTCGCCACCTTCATGGCATCGCCCAAGTACACGGTAATCTCCCCCTCAGCCAGTCGTCTGGTTTCCTGGAACCCCTGGAAAGTATTGCAGACATGATCAGTGGCTCCCGTATCTACACACCAGGTGCCGGTAGATAACACCGCTAAATATGTTTCAACGACTAGACCAAAAGATATACCTTTGTTCTTGCGGTTGGGGCAGTCCTTCTTCCAGTGTCCAGTCTGCTTACAAGTGAAGCACTTGCCTTTCGGATTCTTCACTCCTCCCTAAGTACCTCCCACCTCCTTCGTCCCGGTTTGTTTCTTCTTCTTCTTGCCTTTCGACTTAGAAGGAGAAACCTTCTGGGTCACCACGGCATGCGCCTGAGTACTCTGACGAAATAGTCCCTCTGCCGCCTGGAGTTCTGTCAGAAGTTCCGCCAACGAATACAACCTCTTGTTCATGTTGTAGTTCAGGAAAAACTGCTCAAAACTCCTAGGTAGAGACTGGAGTATAATATCGACTTGGGTTTCCCCATCGATCTCAGCTCCTAGGACCTCCAGCTCATTCAAATGAGCCATCATCTTGAGAACATGATCCCTCACGGGTGTTCCCTCGATCATGGTGGTCGTCATCAAGTTTCCCATGGCCTCTTGCCTCACAGCCCGATTCTGGTGTCCGAAAAGATCCTTGAGATTGAGCATCATATCATAAGCAGTGGATATGGCTTGATGCTGATGTTGTAGTACATTTGACATAGATGCCAAAATGTAACAACGCGCCATCTCATCGGCCTTGATCCACTTCTTATAGCTCTCTCTCTCCTTTTCCCTAGAATTATCTGCAGGCTTGGGAGGGCACTCTTCGAGGAGTACATATTTGTATTCCTCTGCAGTCAAGACAATGTCTAGATTCCTCTTCCAATCAATATAGTTGGCTCCAGTAAGTTTGTTCTCTTTCAGTATCACAGCAAGTGGGTTGAAAGTCATTTTGAAAGAAAACCTAAGAATCACATAAATCAAAACATTATATTTCAAAAAATTATTGATTCCTCAAACAATAAAATTTTAAAATCAACCAACACCTCAAAACATCGAGAATATCGTATGCCACGATAGTGTGGACGTATACGAATTCTACATTTGTAAGAGGAGGTTTTACCCATTAATTTTACTATCTTGTCAACCTAACTTTTTGACAAGTAAAATTAATAGTTGGTTCCTCTTTGGCCCTACAAATAAAAGCAGTGACTCCGATGGGGAGGAAACTTATATTTGTATCTAAGTGTTCACCATTACTCGGTACCAAGGTAATTATCTCGGGTTATGTGCCTTACGATGGGCAAGTACACACACTCCTTAATAATTTCCTATAACCATATTCGACCTTGTGATCCACAAACAATCCCATCCGATATGGAGGAAGACACTCAGAGCCGACGCGCAAGTTTGTTTTCATCACTTGTCAAATCGTAATGGAGGCCGTGGGAATTTTAAAAATTGCCTCTCCCACTTAGTAATTTGAAATTGAGGAATTTTCTTAGCCTACGACATGCATATCAAATAAAAAGCAATAAATATGAAAAATAAATTATTTTCCAACTATTATGGCTTTTGTCTTCAATATGACTTTCGTCACATCGCCATCTCGTCCGCTCCTCCTACACCATGTA
Source organism: Wurfbainia villosa (assembly GCA_025175895.1). Lineage (NCBI taxonomy): Eukaryota > Viridiplantae > Streptophyta > Magnoliopsida > Zingiberales > Zingiberaceae > Wurfbainia > Wurfbainia villosa. Next base: position 23,907,275 of record CM046009.1, on the reverse strand, counting down.
CGAGCCATCCGAAGATCCGAGCCGAGACTAAAACCTATTTTAATTTACATCCATTTATCCTATAGTCCACGAGGGAGTGTACATGAAATCTAGACCGAAAGTAAAATAAAATAAAGAGTGGCTAAACAATGCCATATTTAATTTACAAAAACTAAATACTAGCCTCGTCAACCCCGAGGATTCAACAAAATAAATATTTACACACATATGGCCATAATAATCGAATCTTATGCCTGCGACCAAAGAGTTAAACTACGCATATCCTACTATTATCCGGCACATATAATATATGAAAAAGTGCATAAAAATTAACCGAATCCTAAACACACAAAAATGGAAACCTTGGCTCTGATACCAATTGAAGGGTTTTTGCTTATCGAGTCCGTGAGGGGAAACTTCGCTTCCCACTTCACCTCGGTAGCTTGTCCATGGCGATCCCTTCGATGTCCCCGGATTAAAAAAATTTAATCCTAGACAAAAGGAATTGCCCAAACCACCAAGTCATCGTCGTGCTATTCGTTTAGAGAGGTCACTTGAACAAACTAGATGTTCAAGCGACCATTCTCTATTCTACGAGTAGCCGCGGAATAGACGATGTCCGGATCGCCGGTTTTTGTGTTTATGCTCAGGATCCAAGTATTATTTAGCCATTTACAGATTTATAACATGCTTATAATTGAAAAAAAAACAAGCAACAAACAAAAGAGAAAAGAGAATAGATATACCTCTTGATCTTCTAATGTATGTCCTTCCTCCTTTTGGACGTCGTGTGAGTGACGATCTACCAAAAGTCGAAGCTCATAGATCACAAATCTTCCTTCCTTGCTTTTCCAAAGCAAGAGGAAGAATAGAAACAAGGTTTTTTCCACACCAAACCCTTGGTGCCAGCCAACTAGAAGGAGGGGAAGATGATGGAAAACAACCAAGACACCAAGGGAAGCCCTATATCTTGTTTCCACCACCTAAGGAGAAGAGAGGAGGGGCTTTGGCCGCCAGCCAAAGGCTGGAAAGGGGCTAGACGCTGGGCAATGGAGAAGGAAGAAGAAAACAACACCTTCCTTATTTGGTGCCGCCCAAGCCTCCAAACCCTAAACCTAATCCTATCTCAACTAGGATTCCTTCTCTTGCCGCCCAAAACCCTAGCTCTCTTGATTATAGTTCACGCTAACTCCCATGCCCTCCTTTTATAGAGTTAGGGATAAGTCATGAATTAATCTCCTCCATTGGTTCTATAGATTTAATCTCAACCGTCAGATCTAGAGATTTAATCTCAACCGTCGGATCTTAGAGATTTAATCTCTACCTAAGGATCTTAGAGTTTGGTTTCTATCCATTGGATCTAAGCTTCATGAGGTGTTAATAGGCTACATTAGGGACCATGAGGAGGAGTTGGATCTTGGCCACCCATGGATCAAGCCCACATAAAGTCCGATCCACTAATGATGATCCAATCCACTAAAGGATCATCATTGATCTACCTCACCAACCCCCATATGATAATATGGGCTCCATATATTATTTGTACATTTTCTCCTCGTGTTTAAGATCTCGAATGTCCGTCGATTAATTAATTTACTGACCATTAATTAATCAACATCTAACTCCTTGAGTAGTACCACCCAACCTTTTCATCATGCAGACCAAGTCCACCTGCAGGGTTTACATGATGAACCTTATGAGCTCCTCAAGGGGACATCATCATCCTAATATATAGAACATGGTTTCCTCCTATAATCAACGGCACACCATATAAATAATATCATCTCCCAACTTACCGAGCCTATCGATTTAATCTATAAATCTCGCCCATTGGTAAATCAAAGAGATGAGTACTAAGTATATGTGCCCGTTATTTTATCGGGAGTAAGAGCATGTACTAAATAATATCTGAGGTTCGATTCGATTATGTAGTCAGCAATAAATCGAATCACTTCTAAGTCGGTCCTACTCAATACACATAAAGTGAACTAGTGTGATTCTATAGTCAAGACAAACCAATACCAAATCACACTACAACCATTCCGATGGTTTGTCCAAAGTCATCTCGGTTGTGAGCCTTTACTTATACTTTTCAAGGAGCCGATAACATGATCTCCCGTGCGACACCACACACCATGTTATCTACAATGTAAAGTATTAGACAATATTGCATAAGCATAAAAATATGCAAACAATGATCATGTTATTCTTATTTCAAAATAAAGATGTTCATACAAAGGATAGACTTTTCAGTATACATCCCTACACAAGCTTCCTTATTTGGCCGGCTCCTATTCCTCCACCAAAGCTGTCCAGTTTTCTGGACAGCTTATTTACTTCGTGTCGGAGCATCGTTTGGATGATGTTTGGAGCTCTGACAGTGGCTTCCTTGTCGGAGATTCGATCTCCGGTAATCCTCATAGGTGGAGGACGAAGGATTCGTCAAACGGTTGGCGAATACCTCTCCGGAGAAGTGAGTTTTTGAGGACTCGTTTTGGATCCGAATTTTGATTCGGATCGTGTTCTTCTCTCGATCACATCGTCTTCAACACGAGGCTAGTAACTCACACAAAGACGAGGCTCGTGACTTTGTGAAGTCATCCCGAAGATACTCGGCGTGGATACGGATAGAGACGATTATAGCGAGGATCATTCCGGTTGATATCTTTCTCGTTACACGTGATACGTCAGGTATACGTAGTATAAATTTTCTTTTATTGCAAAATTTGAATTTATGGTTATGTCTACACATGTTGTACTATGCATGCATGTGGTGTGTGTGTTGTAATAAATTAGATTTATTATTTTTATTTCTTCCGCTGTGCGCATGTTTACGAAACATGTTCGAACACACACTCGCCGCGGTGCCGGAAACCCAACTGGGTTCCCTCTCAAGAAGCGCCTATTTAAGGTCTTTAGCTTGACCATACTCTTACGTTTCAACTCAACTCCAGTGGTTCCATGAACCTCCATTCATCTTTGTCAAAAATTTTCACTTCACTCTGTGCCTTCGGCTCAAGGAGATTTTTCTTCGTCCCTCTCCTGATGTGTTTGAATCTTGCTCGTGGGGGAGCAAGATACTTGCTCACTTTATGCCTCTTGCCTTGTGGTCCTCCATCACTATATCTCTTAAATCTTACTCATGGAGTGGCAAGATATTTGCTCACTTTATGTTTCTTGCCTTTTGGTTCTCCATCACCATATCTCTTAGATCTTGTTCGTGGAGGGGCAAGATACTTGTTAGCTGCTTTCCTTGGCTCGAGATTGAACATGCTTATTTTTAGTGTCAGCCCTTAGTGTCAATCATGAGATGATTGATTAGGGATCATATGTATCATATTTCATTAATAACAAGCAAAGATTGATTATTATATTTACTTTATGTGTGTGCCAGTAAATAAATATAATAATGTCCTTGAATAGTAGATTCTAATCTACAGTATAATAATTGGTAGAATTGATTAGGAGAAGCTGTAGAGAACACTATTCTTAAACATTCCTAGTCAAGTATTAATAGACAAAGGGATATATTGATACATTGAGACTAGCATGTAGGTCAATGGATGACTTGATATCACAAGTCATGGATATGTGATCACATTGACACATGGGTACATATATTGGAGAATATATGTACTGAATAGATCCACCATGAGAAAGTGTCATGGATCGTTATATGAGTGTCATATACTTTCTCATGTGATTATTGGTATGAATAGTCTTTAGACCTGAAGTTACTATGGTTCCCTACATAAGGAGTTATGTACTTTGGTATTGTCTAACATCACACCGTAACGGGGTGCACTATAACAGTGATTTCTGGGTATGTAACGAATTATGCAGAAGGATGTGAGTGATGTAGATGGGATCTATCCCTTCCATATGACGGGAGTGATATCTTTGGCCTCTTGATAGAGTATGACCACGAAATGCATGGCCATGCTCAAATGAGTAAATTTGAGATATTGAGCTCATTTGTTTGAGTGAGTCTACTTAGGGATCAAGAAACATAAAGATCGATAAGGGGATGACACGGTCTATGCCTCATTGATCAATCTAAGATATCAAGGATAGAAGGACACCGTCATACAAGATAATAGTCACGGAAAGGTTGTCGAATCTCGACTTTCTTGTAGCTTGGGTAGCAATGATGTATTGTTAGATGCCTCTTATTGCTTATGTGTCTAAAAGGGTTTTAGACACATTGCCTACGTTACAAGAGCCTATTGGGTCACACACAAATGATATTCTATTTTGGAGATGGTTTCTTTTACTTTGACTAAAAGTACAATGAAGCATATGGCTAAGACTTGAGTTAGACTCAAAATTGTTAAACTTGAGTTAGACTCAAGTTAAACCATGGAAGATAAATCATCATGCATGTGAATACCAAGGGTCTAGGTATTCTTGATGAGAGGTTCATGCATTGATGAAGAAAAATACCAAGAGTCATGGTATTCAATAGGAGAAAGAGGAATTAATGGCAATGGTTGATGTTTGTGCAGAGGCACCAGATAATCGAACCTGTGTTTTGATTATGGCAAAGACACAAAGTCAAGGTTATTTTGTTATCTCACAAGCTGAATCAAGTGTACAGAAATGCTAAGCTAAGCTGAAGGTTAGCGACACTCAGAGGGAACTGTGGTGGTCGGGCGACATCGGGAGGACTTCGAAGGGAGCCGAAGACCTCAGGTGGAGACCGGAAGCAAGGCTTCAAAGGTAAATGTTGAGGTAAGCTCGAGTGAGTAAAGTGTAGTGAGGTCATGTCCTTCATACGGGGACATCCTTAGGTGATGATCTGACCACGACTTACCTTGGAAGGTCTATGTCGAGATCGGACGGCAAATAACCGTCGAATTCACTTATATTTAGAGCTAACTCTTTATTGCAGTCAAAAATTCTGGCCATCAGTTAACCCGGGAAAGGATCAGTTCAACTACTATCCATTAGTTCAACCGACCAAGGATCAGCTCAATTGCTAGGCCATCAGTTCAATCGGCCAATGAATCAGTTCAACCGTTGGTCAAGGGTCAACATCGAGGATAGTCAAAACTCATCCCTTTCTTCAAGGGTGAGGTGGCCATTGATGTAGGATCTTGATGTGCTTGAGGAGGGGACTTCTAGGGCTATAAAATAAGGTCCATTCCTCACCATTTTATCAATTCTAAGTGCTCAAAATTTCTCCCGTAACACCGCGATTCTCCAACAACTCGATGACAACAAAGCACTGCTGAAAAACCGATGACCCAAGCTCAAGCTTCAACTCCTCAAGTCGTCGGTAATACTTAATGTCATCTATACAGTATATTCTTTTTAATGTTTATATTTTTGGAGCTTTAATCGTAAAGAGGAGAGGGAGTGTGTCCCTCTACCTTAAGGTTTTTGTATCTTCTTGTACTCGTTCACACCTACCTCTAACGAGGAGGAGTATTATAGTTTATTGCCCATCGTACACGGTCTAGGACTGTTAGGGCCTTGGAATAGCAGGCATAGGCTGTGAACCAAGTAAATTCCTTGTGTCTTACTTTACTTTCCGCTACACTAAACTCATGTCTTTATCGAACGAAAAAGAAGAATTTGTTTTGAGCTATTCACTCCCCCCCTCTAGCGCTCAAATCGATCAAACAATTGGTATCAGAGTCGAGGGCTCTACGATTTGGTGAAACTACCAATATAGCAATTTCTTACAGTTTTTGTTATTATTTTTTGTTTTTTCGAGATTTTTGTTTAACTCAAATCCGCTCTCCCACACTACTAATCCATGACGAAAGTCTTGGTACATTTTGGTTGTTTATTTTATGCGAGGTACACATTTTCTTTTCTTTTGTCTAAATGGCCCATCTCGAAGGGTTTAGCACCATCCGACCTCCATTTTACAATAGAGATGACTTTCATTATTGGAAGGGTCGGATGGAGTGCTTCCTAAAGACCAAAATCGAGATGTGGATCATAATCCAATTCGGATTCACGCATCCTACTAATGAAGTGGGTGAATCGTTGGATTATGATCAATGGACTAATGCCATGAAAAGACAAGTGGAAGCCGACACAAATCCTTAAATGTGGTTGTCCAAAGAGGAGTTAAACCACGTCGGCCCTTTCATTAGGGCGAAAGATCTATGGACTAAACTCATAGAGCTACACGAAGGAACTGACGATGCGAAGGTATGTAAACGTGACTTGATTTTCAAAAAATTGTATAACCTTAAGATGCAGGAACACGAGACGACAACACAACTACATGCCCGTATACAAGACATCATCAATAGCTTGTACGCCATTGGACAAAAGGTCGAAAACCGAGACCTTATAAGGTATGCTTTAAATGCTTTCCCAAGGACTACCTTATGGCCATCCATGGTCGATGCCTACAAGGTCTCTAAAGATCTTTCAAAAATTAGATTAGATGAGTTGTTTTTGGAATTCGAACTTCACAAACAAACTAACATGGTCTGGGCCGAGAGAGGTGTTGCTTTACTTGCAGGACAAAGAAGAAAGGAGAATAGTAAGCCACCTCCCGAGCAAGAAGACGGATCTGAACTCGAGGACGAATCCGAATCCAAATCCGAAGAAAAGGCCGCAATAGTCAACATGGTGTGAAGAATAGTTCGAAAAGAAAGAGAGCAATTGAGGAACGAGAAGAAGGGGCGATTCGAATAAAAAAGGAGGCCAAAACAAAAGGGAGCAAAGAAGGCTCTTCATGCAACTTGAGAGAACGAAGAAGAAGGCGTCAGAATAGCATACATGGCAACACCAGAAGAGTCCGAGTCAGAGTCTGAAGCTGAGTACGAGTCCAACTCCGACTCCGACTACGACCCCGAAGCCTACTTCGAGAAGAAACTCAAAGCAGGTATGAAAGAGAAAGTAAAGGTTAGCCGTTCTTTAATTAGTACTTTGTATCATACTATTAAAATGCTAACTAGGAAATTAACTAAGTCCGAGTCTAGGGTCGAGTCCTTGCTTGAGGAGGTTGAAACCCTCAAGAAAGAGACCACTCTAACCTCTTCAACTAGTCGAGTTCGAGAGGAGGACTCAACTTGAGTTGAGAAACTCGAAGAAGAGAACTCCCTCCTAAAAGGACAAGTCTAAGAGCTCGAGGCTTGGATGGATAAGTTCTTGATGAGATCAAAGAATCTTAACCAACTTCTTGGAACTCAAAGAATTGTGTACAATACAGCCAGACTCGGGTTTAGTCCAAAGACTACAAATAGATCATATATGTCTATTGTAAATTGTAGTCATCAACGAGTCCAAGCTTGGGTCCCTAAAACTCTATTAAACTCACATATAAGGACCGATAAGTATTGGATTCCCTAGGATCAAGTTCATTATTTGAATAGACCATATTGGTTCAATGGTCCAGGGGGAGCTAATACACAAAAAGTATACCCGATAACTTAGCATGATCAAACTTTTATTTTACTTTTTAGAATGGATAGATAGGACAAGTAGTTAGTCAACTCTTGACACATAGTATCAGGACGCGGCGAGATGATAGTATGTCAGGGAAATAAAGTCTCGTGTATTCGAGCTAGATAAGGCATATCTAGCTTGGTGCACTTGACCGAGTGGAACTAGCTAAATCTACCTCGCCGTATCCTAAACTAGTTAGACCAGGAAGTAGTCTTAAATGACTCAAGTTATCATTTTTCTAAACTTGGCTTTGTCTAAGGAAGTGGTTGTTGTTCCGATCAAAGAAGGCCCCTATGCCTCGCCACGACCTAGAAGCCAATTTCTTGAAAAGGTTACTTGACGAGCTTAGGGTTAAATCCGAATCTAACCCAAGGTTGTCTAACTTTAATTAAGTTCAAATCATCTCACATAACATATAAGGCGAACAAATCTGAGACACATAGAATGGGTGAGATGATTAAGGAATAATTATAAAATATATAACTTTTTCAAAAATATGTCTATTTTTTTAACTATTGCGCTTAAACGAATAATTATAATCGGCCAATATTAACTATAAAACTCTCTAGGTCATTGTTTAATGCCCCTAACTCTCTTATACCTCATATACTTGACTAAGGGGGAGAGCAAACTAACCCTAAGGGTTATAAATCTTTAAAGTTATTCTTGAAAATTAGTTTATAAGTATTTTGAAATTCAAAACTATCTTTCAAATACTTTTATTGTTGGTGCAGAGGGATATACCTCGAACCAATGAACTTAACCAATTCGAGACTCATGCTTGGACTCATACTACATTATTTTTATGCATGATATAATATTACATTTTTCAAACCCCTACTTTTTATAAAACCCCCAAACCTTGTTTTTTATTCATGGCAAAAGGGGGAGAAGAGCATAAGTTAAGGGCGACGAACAAAATTTAAAATTAAAATTAAAATTTCCTTCAAAACTCACCTAGGGTTAAGGGGGAGTTCGTTAACTTTATTTATTTTTTCTGTGCATTCAATTTCCCGTAACTTTGTGTCAGTTTGCTATAGGATCAAAAAGGGGGAGATTGTTGGTGCAAAGACACTAGATAATCGAACCTGTGTTTAGATTATGACAAAGACACAAAGTCAAGGTTATTTTTTTATCTCACGACCTGAATCAAGTGTGCAGAAATATTAAGCAAAGCTAAAGGTCAGCAACACTTGGAGGGAACTGTGGTGGTCGGGCAACATCGGGAGGACTTCAAAGGGAGCCGAAGACCTCAAGTGGAGACCGGAAGCAAGGCTTCAAAGGTAAATGTTGAGGTATGCTCGAGTGAGTAAAGTGAAGTGAGGTCGTGTCCTTCGTGTTGGTGCAGGGGTACCTAAGTCGAACCTGTATTTTGATTATGGCAAAAGATGCAAAGTCAAGGATATATCATTATCTCACGAGCTGAATCGAGTGTGCAAAAAAGTGCTAAAACTGAAGCTGAAGGCTAGCGACACCCGGAGGAAGCCGCGGTGGTCGGGCGACACTCGAGTGACTTCGGAGGGAGCCGAAGGATTCGAGCGGAAGGCCAAAAGCGAAAGCGACGCAGTAAGTGTCGAGGTAAGCTCGTGTGTGTGAGCGTAAGTGAGGTTGTATCCTCCTTACGGGGATGGTCTTAAGCGTAGATCCGACCAAAGACATCCCATCGATGGTCTAGGTCGAGATCGGACGGTCGAAGGCCGTCGAAATAATGTTTTCTTTGAGCTAACTTTGCCTTGCAGCTAGCATCAGTCGACTGCCATCTTGGAGGACTCGACTGCCCTTCATCGATCGATCTCATCGCCGACTCGGTGATGCTACCATCATCGATCGATGATGATGGCCATCGATCGGGATGATGGCCATCACGATCGTGATGGTCAATGACCAGCTTCAAGGAGTCAAGGATTATCACCCCATTTCAAGGAGGTTTTGTGTCCATTTGTGATTGGTTGAACACCCATTCGATGAGGGGCTCAAAGGCTATAAAAGGAGGGCTTGTCTTAGAGTTTTTCATCAATTAAAAAGCTTCCAAGTGCTTCCGGTACGCTACGAGTCACCGACATTCCTACGACGAAGCTCTGCAGACACGACGACTAGGGTTTCATCTTTCCATCTACGAGTCGTCGGTATAATCTAAGTTTAATTCAATTTTGTACTTCTTTTTATTTTGGTTTTATCGTAATGAGAAGAGGGGGAGTGTCCCTCTATTTCGAGTCTCTTTTGTAGTTTTTGTATCCGATTAACTCCTACCTCCAACGAGGAGGAGTTCATTAGTGATTTGCTCTCCGTGCGTGATCAAGGATCACTAGGGCCTTGGAGTAGTAGCCGAAGGCTGCGAACCAAGTAAAAAATCTACTTGTCTCTTTTATTTTTTATTTATCTTTCCGCTGCATATAAGTGTTTTGAAACGAATTCGTACGAAAAAGTTTTATCGCTATTCACCCCCCCCCCTCTAGCGATCCACTTCGATCCAACACTTCGTACGGGGATATCCTTAGGTGATGATCTGACCAAGACTTACCATGGAAGGTCTATGTCGAGATCGGACATCAAGTGGCCGTCGAATTCACTTATATTTTGAGCTAACTCTTTATTGCAATAAAAAATTCTGGCCATTAGTTAAACTGGCAAAGGATAAGTTCAACTGTTGTCTATCAGTTTAACCGGACATGGATCAATTCAACTGTTGGGCCATCAGTTCAATCGGCCAATGAATCAATTTAACCGCTGGTTAAGGATCAGCTTCGAGGAGAGTCAGAACTCATCCCTTTCTTTAAGGGTGAGGTGGCCATTGATGTAGGATCTTGATGTGCTCGAGGAGGGGACTTCTAGGGCTATAAAATAAGGTCCATTCCTCACCATTTTATCAATTCTATGTGCTCCAAATTTTGTACAGTCGTGTGAAATTCACATGGTTGCCCATGTGTGACTCTGGATTTCTCCCAGAGTGCAACACGGTCCAAGACTTTCCACACACCCTGCGTGTGTTCTTCTGATCATTGGGCATGAGAATGTGAAATTCACACAGGCACCCATGCTTCCTTCTAGGGTTCTAAAAAGGGATCCCTTTTCTACCTAGCAAATTCTATCTGACCCTAAGATACTTATGCGGATTCTAATGGTAAAAAATTAATGCCTATACTAGCCTGCATGAATGCAAAAAGACTAAAAACATGTAAAGTTTAACTTGGGTTGCCTCTTAAGAAGCACCTGTTTAAGGTCTTTAGCTTGACCGTACTCTTACATTTCATCTCGGCTCTGGTGGTTCCATGAACCTCCATTCATCTTTGTCAAAAATTTTAACTTCACTCTGTGCCTTTGGCTCAAGGAGATTTTTCTTCATCCCTCTCCTGATGTGTTTGAATCTTACTCGTGGGGGAGCAAGATACTTGCTCACTTTATGCCTCTTGCCTTGTGGTCCTTGATGTCTCGATTTCCGCAAGTGCATGATTGTCGTCAAGTAATAAAAATATCGATCCCACAGGGATTGGGTCAATTACCGAATGATCATGATACCAAGTTATCTAGTCAAATAAAATTTGTGAATTAAGTAAAGAAACTAAGCAGTCAAGAACAACGAATGAGAAGAACGAACTAAAAGTCAATAATTGAGGGGAATCTCAGGATATGGGTTTCACCGCATCGACGAATTATAAGGTGATTATGTTCTCTCCTCCTTAGAGTTGTTTCGATAGAACCTGTCCTAAGATAAATCAACGGCCCCTTTTGAGGTCTACGCCAATTCTACCAATCAAACTCAATTTCCCTGTCACGGTATTCGAGCGTAGGTGATCATAATCAGCTAAGGAGACCAATCACGAGACCCCCGCAAACCTCCCTAGTCTTACTACCATTACATGGTAAGATTTGGATTTGTTATATCCATTAAGTCCATAAGAGTTCTTCTAGAGACTAAATTTCCTTTTCACGATAGGTTTGCACTCGGGACCATAATCAGCTAAGGAATCATCAATGATTCCCGCATGCCCTCATAGATACGCTATCGATACTTGGTAGGAGTTAATCCCTAGTTTGGATCTAGGTTTCGAGAACTTGGGATCACTGTTAGGTACTTCCCCAAGGTTCCTTAGATTTATCAATAAGAATCTAAACCCAAATAAAAACAAATGACAATTCAAGTAGAAGAGATTCAATCAACCATCATAAGTCGTCAAGGGATACTCCCCCATCCTAAGATTACAAGACACTACTCCATGGCTAAACAAGAATTGCCAGAGAAAGAAATTACAATCCTTAATGCCATCGTTTTGTTTCCTCCACCATCGGATTTGTCATCCTTCTTCAAATTCCGCCGCCTCCTCCTTTAGGGTTAGAATATCTCCTCTTTTATAGCCTTGGCTTGGTCTTCAATTAAGGAAAAAATTCTCTTCAATTAAGGTGGAAATCCTGGGCTTCGTCGTGTTGTACGCAAAAAAGGAAAGGCAGGAAATAGGGCGGCATGCCCATGCCAATGGAGGGCATGGGCGTGTCGGGCATGAAGCGTGGGTGTGTCGACCAACACACCCGGGGTGTGTTGAGGTCTGAAAGTTTTGACATGCACGTGTCTCTAATGGCATGGCTGTGTTATTTTGATACGCCTTGATAATTTCCGATTCTTCAACCTGTTAACATGAAAAATATTCCAAAACTGTTTCTTTGTCCAAAATATGTTAAACTTGACTAAAACATGACAAAATACATGACTAAAACATAAAATGGGATGAAATGCATGCATATTGAATACCCAAAATGTTACATGAATTACGCACATCAAAATCCTCTAGACCTAAACTTTTGCTTGTCCTCAAGCAAAGAAAAGGAAAAAACACAAAAGACAACTTATGTGTGGAGTTGTAAGAAACCATCCAAAGGTATAAAATATGATCTTAATCTTATCAAATCATTCCTAGTGGCAAAACTTGAAAGATCCCTATATAGTGCACGTGAAAAGTCCATCCAAAGGCATTGGGCACTAATCCAGATTTGACATCCCCTCTATCGTGTTCCTCTCATTTCCGGCGTAGAGGCACTTACCTGCCTTAACGCATGGATCATCCTCACCTATCAACAAAAGGTCTCAAAGGAGCACTTAGTAAGAAGAAAGAAGGGAAGAAATTTATATTAAGTATTTCCCCAGTAACTAGTTAGCCTCAAAGGGGCACATTTTAGGTGTTTCCCCAGTAGCTACTTGGTCTCAAAGGGGTGCTTCAAAACAATTCCATTCCTCTTTTTTTTTAGAAGACTTCTAGGAAAAGTGTTTCTCCAGTATCCAAATTGCACAGGAAAGTCCCCAATGGAAAATCGAGTACTAGTCCGATATGGGGGATTTAAACCCTTTTCGGATACCTCAAACCTATTGGTCGTGTGAAAAGTGAAATAGGGTTCTTATCAAATAAGCAAAAAGGAATATCATGATTCGACCAAGGTTCAATTATACTACGCTAGATGATATAAGAATGCAATGTTATGATATATGAAAAGATAAAAATGGAATCAGCTTACACAATGAAACATACTCCTCTAGACCTAAATTATGCAATAACCAAATTAGAAATCTAAGAAGAGACAACATAAGCAATAAATGAAAGGCATCGAAACTCACAAAATAGCTCAAGGGGATCATTGGTCACCATCCTCACTACTAGCATCCTCTTCTTCCCACCTAGGTCGCTCCTCCTGGTAAAACTCCCGGGACTCCTGCCGAAATCTAGCATCATCCTCCCTCTTGGCGGCGTCAGCGGTGAAGAAACTCATCAGCCCTCCTGTGAAAATCTGCTGCCCTATCCAAATTCTGAGTCACCATACGATGGTGCTCCTCTATAGTCTGGGAAAACCGATCCCATACACCCATGTGCGAGGTATGCTTTACCCTAAAAGTCTCGAATGACGATCGTAATTCTAAAAAATCAAATAAAGAGTATCCTGTAGAAAAATTATAAGTAGAAAATTGAGGGGGTTTAGGAGTCGAATGGGATGGCTCATGGGCTATGTGAGATGGCTCCCTAGGTGAGGGTGATGGTGTTGGGTTTCCGGCACCGCGGCGTGTGTGTGTTCCATCACGTTTTGTAAACATGAACACAGCGGAAGAAATAAAATTAATAAATCTATATTTATTACAACACACACAACACACCCATGCATATTGTTAGTAATATATGAGAGATGTCCTAAGGCAATCGCCTTATGTATGAACCATTTATATGATAAATGAAGATTCACTATTTGAGTATACATGTTTTATGTATTTGATTGGATCTTAAACTCATTTACTGAATGTCCACGATACGATTCATAGCATGAGAGAATTTGTGATTGGATCACAACTAGTGAGTATCTCTACATGTGTAATTGTGATGTATCGGAATTATCCCTAGTCGATGAATTGATGGATTTGGACACCATCAATTCTGTCGAGACTAGCACGAGGTATACTCCTTGGTGTATCCAAGCAGCTGATTCTCACTGGCTGGAGACATAGTGATGTCCAGAGTTAATCGTGGATGCTAGTTATGGTAACTAGTTCATTCGAGTGACCAGCCGTAAGACTTCATATGGTTCTCTACATATATAGATATGTCAATGAAGTTCTTACTGTGGCTTAAGTGCGATGTTCCTTTGACTTGCGGTATTCAAGTCATCTTGATCATGGAGACTTATGCTTTGACATCTTAAGCAAACATCTCTCAGGAGATGTGGACCCGGGATGATTGGGTATAAGTCGAAGTGATCGAAGGTGTTTGAATAGCCTATAAAGGATTCACCACTCCTTGCGAGGAGATGTATACCCATGGCCTCTCGTCGGATTGTTACTAAAGTCTTTGGCCAAAGCATTACATGTTTAGAGTAAAGTACTCTTCGATACATGTGGAGTAACTAGAATCCGTAGGACGAGGAAATGATACTTGGGCTAGGTGTGACGTAGTCAGCCTAGTGGGGACTGACACAATAGACCATGTCCTGAACCAAGTGGGTATAAGATGAGTGAAGGGAATGGAGCACGATTCATTCGAGCTACTGAAGGGTTTCAGAAATAGTTCGGGATCAACCGTTGATCTTTTCGGTTAATTGGGGATCATGATGTACTACTAGGTGCCATACATAACTCCATTTAGTGGACATGGCGAGAGAGCGACGGATTTGTTAGGACTCATACATACTGATGTATGTGGCCCTTTCAATGTCGAAGCCAGAGGAGGCTATAAGTACTTTATTACTTTCACTGATGATATGAGTAGATTTGGCTACTTATATTTGATGAGACATAAGTCAGAATCCTTTGAAAAGTTCAAAGAATTCAAGAATGAAGTACAAAACCAACTTGGTAAGCGTATTAAACTACTTCGATCAGATCGAGGTGGTGAATACCTTAGTCAAGAATGTTGTAGATCACCATGTCATCTAACACGACACACCCCCTCAACTTGCGATCTGTCCTTGAGAAGGACAAGCTCAATGGAGCAAACTTTCTTGACTGGTATAGGAACTTGAGGATTATCCTCAAGCAAGAACGCAAACTGTATGTCCTAGAGCAGTCTACCCCTGAAACACCCGCCCATACGGCCACTCGTGCTGAAAAGGATGCTTATAAAAAGCATCAAGATGACGCATTAGATGTGTCATGCCTTATGCTTGCCACCATGAACTCTGAGCTTCAGAAGCAACATGAGAACATGGATGCCTATGATATGGTTGAGCATTTGAAACAACTATATCAAGGACAAGCTAGGCACGAGCGTTTTGAAGTGTCTAAGGCTCTTTTTGCATGCAAGATGCAAGAAGGAACACCTGTAGGAACTCACGTACTCAAAATGATTGGGTACGTTGAGAACCTTGAAAGACTAGGTTTTCCACTGAGCCAAGAATTGGCAACTGATGTTATCCTGCAATCGTTGCCGGAAGCATACAATCAATTCGTCATGAATTATAACATGAATGAAATTGATAAACCTTTGCCTGAGATTCTCAGCATGTTGAGAACTGCTGAACCAAATCTCAAGAAGAAAGTTAGTAATGTACTAATGGTCAAGAAGGACAAAGGTAAGCGCAAAGGCAAGGGTAAGACCCAAGCCAAAGGCAAGGCCAATTCATCCACTTCAAAGGGTAAAGGTAAAGTACCTAAGGAAGGGGACTTCTTCCATTGCGGTGAGACTGGACACTGGAAGCGGAACTGCAAAGTCTACCTTGAGGAAGTAAAGAACAAGAGAAGTGGGACTTCTGCCTCAGGTATACACGTTATAGAAGTTAATCTATCTATTTCTTCTACATGGGTATTAGATACCGGATGTGCATCTCACATTTGTACTAATGTGCAGGGACTGAGAAATAGTAGAATAATGGCAAAGGGTGAAGTAGACCTACGAGTAGGCAATGGCGCAAAAGTTGCTGCTGTAGCTGTAGGAACATATTCTTTGTCTTTGCCCACTGGGCTTATCTTAGAACTAGAGGAGTGCTTCTATGTACCCGCATTAACAAAGAACATAATTTCTGTATCTTGTTTAGACAAGAAAAACTTTTCTTTTATAATAAAGGACAAATGTTGTTCCATTTATTTAAATGAAATGTTCTATTGTAATGCACCACTTATGAATGGTCTCTATGTTCTAGATTTAGATAACCCAATTTATAACGTAAATACCAAACGGTTCAAATCGAATGATTTGAACCAGACATATCTCTGGCACTGTCGCCTAGGTCACATAAATGAAAAATGCATATCCCAACTCCATAAAGATGGATTATTGGACTCATTTGATTTTGAATCATATGAGGTATGCGAGTCTTGTCTTTTAGGAAAGATGACTAAAACTCCATTTAGTGGACATGGCGAGAGAGCGACGGACTTGTTAGGACTCATACATACTGATGTATGTGGCCCTTTCAATGTCGAAGCCAGAGGAGGCTATAAGTACTTTATTACTTTCACTGATGATATGAGTAGATTTGGCTACTTATATTTGATGAGACATAAGTCAGAATCCTTTGAAAAGTTCAAAGAATTCAAGAATGAAGTACAAAACCAACTTGGTAAGTGTATTAAGCTACTTCGATCAGATCGAGGTGGTGAATACCTTAGTCAAGAGTTTCGTGATCACCTGGCTGAGTGTGGGATAATATCCCAACTCACTCCACCTGGAACACCACAATGGAATGGTGTATCTGAGAGGAGAAATCGTACTCTATTAGATATGGTACGATCAATGATGAGCAGTGATCTACCTACTTCCTTTTGGGGTTTAGCTCTAGAGACAGCCGCTTTCACACTTAATCGCGTTCCATCAAAAGCCGTAGAAAAGACACCATATACGATATGGACCGGGAAGAGTCCCAAAATGTCTTTTATAAAGATTTGGGGTTGTGAAGCTTACGTTAGACGTCAAGTCTCAGATAAACTAGGACCCAAATCAGATAAGTGTTATTTTGTATGATATCCCAAGGAAACTAAGGGATATTACTTTTACAATCCCACACTTGGCAAGGTGTTTGTTGCCAGAAATGCTGTCTTTCTAGAAAGAGAATTTATTTCTAGAAATACTAGTGGGAGTAAAATTCATCTTGAAGAAGTTCAAGATGATGATAACACTAAGGCTTCGATGGAAAATGAACAGGCACCACAAAGTGTTGTGGATGACGAATTTGTTGCCCAAAGAGTTGTGGAGCAAACACCTGTTCAAGTAGACCAACCTCTTCGTAGATCTAATAGGATCCGTCGTCAACCCGAGAGATATTCTTTTCTCTTGACTGACAACGGTGATGTATTGCTTATCAATCTTGACGAGCCTACATCCTATCAAGAAGCTATGATGAGCCCAGATTCCGAGAAATGGCTAGAGGCCATGAGATCCGAAATGGAATCCATGTACACTAACCAAGTATGGACCTTGGTTGATCCACCTGAAGGGGTAAAACCCATTGGGTGTAAGTGGGTCTTTAAAGTAAAGACTGACATGGATGGTAATAAGCATACCTATAAAGGTAGATTGGTGGCTAAAGGATTCAAACAAATTCATGGTATTGACTATGAAGAAACCTTTTCACGATTCGATGCTTAAATCCATTCGGATCATACTTGCTATGCGACCTACCATGATTATGAGATCTGGCGAGATGGATGTCAAAACCGCTCGAATGGAAAGCTACCGAGGATGTGTACATGACACAACCCGAGGGTTTTGAAGATCCAAAGCATCCTGGAAAGGTATGCAAACTGCAAAGGTCCATTTATGGACTAAAGCAAGCCTCTCGAAGCTGGAATCTTCGATTCGATGATGCAATCAAAGAGTTTGGTTTCATCAAGAATAGCCTTGTGTCTACAAGAGAAATAGTGGGAGCACAGTTGTATTTCTTGTCTTGTATGTAGATGACATACTTCATCGGAAATGACATTCCCTCACTCCAAATCTGTGAAGATGTGGTTAGGGAATTGTTTCTCGATGAAGGACTTAGGTGAAGCTATATTCTAGGCATCAAGATCTATAGAGATAGATCTAGAAGATTACTTGGCCTAAGTCGAGTACATACATTGATAAAGTGCTAGATCCTTTTGCTATGCAAAATTCCAAGAAAGGATTTCTGCCTTTATCACATGGTGTGAGTCTTTCGAAGACTCAATGTCCCTCTTCTAAGGAGGAGAGAGATCGCATGGATAAGATCCCTTATGCACCAGCTATAGGGTCTATCATGTACGCCATGCTTTGTACTCGTCCTGACGTCTCGTATGCTTTGAGCATGACGAGTAGATACCAGTCAGATCCAGGTGAAAGTCACTGGATAGCAGTCAAAAATATTCTTAAATACTTACGAAGGACGAAAGAATATTTCCTGATATTTGGAGGCAATGAGGAGCTAACTGTAAAGGGTTACAGTGATGCAAGCTTCCAAACAGACAAGGATGACTATAGATCGCAATCGGGGTACGTGTTTTGCCTGAATGGTGGAGCTGTGAGCTGGAAGAGTTCAAGCAGACACGCTTGTTGATTCTACAATCGAGTATATTGCGATCCGCAAAAGAGGAGGTGTTGGCTCCGCAAGTTCATCGATGAACTTGGGGTAGTTCCTAGCATTGCAGATCCAATAGACCTCTATTGTGACAACAATGGGGCTATTGCACAGGCTAAGGAACCTCGATCACATCAGCGGACCAAACACATACTGCGACACTTCCATCTCATTCGAGAGATCATCGATAGAGGAGATGTGAGGATATGCAGAGTACCGACATAAGCTAACATCGCAGATCCATTGACCAAGGCTTTGGCACAGAGGAAGCATGATGGTCACACTAGGTCACTAGGTATTAGATATCATAGTGATTGGTACTAGTGCTAGTGGGAGATTGTTAGTTATAGCCCTAGAACCAATCATGTGATGGTTGAATAGGGAACATTTTGTATCATATTCTATAAAGGCAAAGGATTGGTTATTATATTTACATCTTGCTAGTGCCCTAATTTAAATATAATAATGCCCTAGAAAAGTAGGTTCTTATCTACAGCACATCAATTGGCAGAATTGATTATGAGAGGCTGTAGAGAACACTTTCCTAAATGTTCCTAGTCGAGTATTAATATGCAAGGGCAATATTAATACATAAAGACTAGCATGTAGGTCAATTGATGACTTGATCTCACAAGTCATGGATATATGATATCAAGTTGACACATGGGTATATATTGGAGAATATATGAATCGACGCCATGAGAAAGTTTCATGGATCGTTATATGAGTGTCATAAACTTTCTCATGTGACTATTGGTATGAATAGTCCTTAGACCTGAAGTCACTATGGTTCCCTACATAAGGAGTTATGTACTTTGGTATCGTCAAACGTCACCCGTAACAGGGTGGACCATAAAGGCGATTACTGGGTATATAACAAATTATGCGGAGGGATGTGAGTGATGTAGATGGGATCTATCCGTGATATCGGTGGGCCCCTTGATTGAGTAGAACTACTAAAACGCCTGGCCATGCTCGAATGAGTCAATATGAGATATTGAGCTCATTTGTTTGAGTTAGTTTACTCAGGGATCAAGAAACACATAGATTGATCGAGGATGACACGGTCTATGCCTCATTGATCAATCTGATATCAAGGATAGAAGGACACGGTCATATATTATAGTAGTCACGGAAAGGTTAGTCGGATCTTGACTTATCTCATAACTTGGGTAGCAATGATGTATTGCTAGATGCCGCTCATTGCTTGTGTATCTAAAAGAGTTTAGATCCACTGCCAACGTTATGAGAGCCTATAGGGTCACACACAAAGAGCATAATAATTAGAGGAATTAGAGTATTCTAGTTTGACTAGAATAATATGGGAATAAGCTTAAGTACAAAATGGTTTTTGGACTTTAAGCTTAATGAGAATTTTAGCTAATTGATTTAATGAGATTAATTCAATATGTTACCTTATTGATTTAATAAGATTAATTCAATATGATAACATAAGCTTAATTGAATTAATAAGATTAATTCAATATGATAACATAAGCTTAATTGAATTAATAAGATTAATTCAACATGCATGAATGCCACATAAGAATGCCACATAAGCATGCCACATAAGCATGCCACCTAAGCATCCACCTAAGCTAGTTAAGGTGGAAGGAAACAAAATGGTTTTGTCTCCTTAAGTGGCCGGCCAAACAAGGAAGCCAAATCCTTTTTGAGTGTGTCTCAATGCAATGGATTGCATTGAATGTGAAGGAGGTGGAAGGGTTTTTCCAACCCTATAAAAGGCTCCATGGAGTGGCCGGCCATAGTGAGTTTTTGGTGTTGTGGTTGTGAGAAAGCTTGGTGGAAGCTTTGGTTGTGTGGGTTTGTGAGTGTAGGCTAGCAAGAAGAGGAGTCTTCTTCTTCCTTTCTCCTTTTCCCTCTCTTCCTCTCCTTTAGGGACTTCTCTAGCAAGAAGTAAAGGAGAGCTCTTCTAGTTTTCCTTTTGTGAGACAAGAGCGTGCTCGTGTGAATACGTATAGAGGCACGGACACTTGAACGTGCTAAAGATCCAACAAACCGAAAGGAAAAGCGGGATTAACAAGGGCACGCAACAAAGGTAATCCTCTCCTATAAGATAGGTTTGGTTTAGAGAAATTTATTTTATACGAGTTTGCTTTCGCATGGATCACTTGGAAGGGATCCTATTTTCCGTTGCGCATATGCCATTTGGCATACGAGAATTCCCTACATAAACCGAGAACCATCCACTCATGATCGTTCTATAATTAATGGTTAATTATAGACGGCCAACATAAACCGAGAACCTATTTGGTCACACGCACAACTAGTGTAATCCAAAGGATTTAAAACGAGCTTGAGAATGGGATTCTCAGACCGAGAGAAACTATGTTTGGTTGGACCAAACATAAAGCGAGCATGAAATTGTTTCAGTCGCAATGGAAGCGTGGATGGGCAGTGTCTTATGAAGACATAATGGATGGACCAAAATGGTTTGGTTCTAATCCAATGGATGAGAATAAACCAAAGGGTTTGGTTTATATTAAACGAATGAACCAAAGGTTGGTTCGGTTCGTTTTAACTTAAAATAAACCATCATGGTTTGGTTTATTTTAACTTATCCTAAGGGAGCGGGTTAACGGGCTTTATGGATATGATCCATTAACCATTAAGAGAATTAGTTCTCTATAAAAGAGGGCTTAAGGGATTGTTAAACCCTAATCATCCAAAACCCTAGCTTGAAGTTGCCGCCCACCCCTTGGAGTAATTTTAACTACAAGCCGCCAGCCAACTTTGTGCCGCCCAAGTCCCTTGTCGGCGTCCAAGCTCCAGCCGGTGAACCTCCGGCGACCCTCCGGTGATCTCCTATAGGTTCGGCATCAAGGTGAGCTTTTTCTCTCCTTGTTTTGGCCGGCGCCTACTCCACCAATCTGTCCAGTTTTCTGGACAGCTTCTTCTCCTCTCGTCGGAGCGTCGTTTGGACGACGGTTAGTGATCCGACAGCGGCTAACATACCGGGGATTTGATCTCCGGTAATCCTCTGAGGTGGAGGACGAAGGAT
Organism: Wurfbainia villosa; assembly: GCA_025175895.1. Lineage (NCBI taxonomy): Eukaryota > Viridiplantae > Streptophyta > Magnoliopsida > Zingiberales > Zingiberaceae > Wurfbainia > Wurfbainia villosa. The sequence continues at coordinate 23,885,866 of CM046009.1, read as the reverse complement.
TCGTCAATCGGTTGACGAATACCTCTCCGGAGAAGCGAGTCTTGAGGACTTGTTTTTAGGTCCGAATTTGGATTCGCATAGTGATCATCTCTCGATCACGTCGTCTTCAACACGAGGCTAGTAACCCGTACGAAGACGAAGCTCGTGACTTAGCGAAGTCATCCCGAGGAGCTCGGCGTGGATACGGATAGAGACGATTCTTACGAGGATCGTTCCGGTTGATGCCGTTCCCGCTACACGTCATACGGAAGGTATAACGTAGTTTAATTTCCTTTTATTGCAAATTTTAATTTACGGTTATGTCTACACTTGTTGTAATAGCATGCGTGTGTTGTGTGTGTTGTAATAAATATAGATTTATTATTTTTAATTGCTTCCGCTGTGCTCATGTTTACGAAACATGATCGAACACACACACGCCGCGGTGCCGGAAACCCAACAGTGGTATCAGAGCCCAGGTTGTGTTTCGAAATAATCGTAAAATGGTTTTGCGATAGTCATAATGTATTTCTGGAAATTTTCTAATTTTGGAAATTTAGAAGTATTTATGGAAATTTTTCAATTTTGGAAAGTCTAGAAGTATTTATGGAAATCTTCCACGTTTGGAAAGTTGGAAGTATTTATGGAAATTGATATTTTCCATAAATAAAATATTTGATTAGATTCTGGAAATTTGTTTCCTAATTTAATCATGATTTGATTTGGGAAATCAAATCTTAAAATATTTTATTTCCATAAGTAGTTTTAATGATTTAGGAAATTGGTTTCCTAAATAGATTTTCCTTAATCAAATAATTCCATGAATAAAATATGTGATTAGATTTGGAAATTTGTTTCTAATTTAATTATGATTTGATTTGGAGAATCAAATCTTAAACATATTTTATTTCCATAAATAGTTATGACATATAAGGAAATTATAAACATGACATAATTGTATGCCATGTAATTGCATTAGATGCATAACATTATGCCATGCGTGTCGTGACATGTAGATGTATGTCATGTATGTCATGCCATGTAGATAATAGTTATTTGCATGCAAAGAGGATGAGACATAAAAACCCTTAATCAATATTAAAGCCTACACCTTCCATTAATATGGTTAGAACCGTAGTTCTGCTTTTGTTTGGGTTGTTGGACTCTCCAAGCCCTACAACTCAATATGTTCAAACCATGGAATAGTTTAATACTAATATGGTAAGAGTCGAGGTCAATCGTTAGCTTTGGTTGTTGGACTCTCCAAGCTGGGCTAATTGGTTGAATGCGCCTAACCATATTAAAACTATGTCCTGATTAATGGGTTGGCTTTAACCTGCAGCATCGGCTTGTTGGACTCTCTCCAAGGTCGATGTAAAGGGAGGTGAAGTTGGGTGCTATGCATATGATGCATACTTGTTAATGTGTTAACAACCCGATGTATGTGTGAACATTCAAATAGTTGATAGCACATTGTGATAGTTGCATATACGTGATATGCAATCGGTATAGATGATACCTACCGTCGTAGTTATGAATGGCTTGTTGGACTCTCTCCAAGGTTGTTCATAACTATGATGGATATCAGCCCATTCGGAGATGGACCTACGATCTCCCGAAGTGATTTTGGGGTTTTTGAAATTCGAAAAATGAATGGGATTTATAAATGTATATTGATGCATTTTAAAATCATTTTCTCATATATGCTCGTTTTGTATTTCTAGGTCAATAAATTGATCATGACGTCTTTGAATTTGCGCACTATTTTGGATTCGAACAAACTGACTGGGCCTAACTTCCTGGACTGGCTTAGAAACCTGAGAATTGTTCTCAAGGCGGAAAAGCTTGCATATGTCCTTGAAGAGCCTCTTCCTGATCGTCCTAAGGACGATGCAACTCCAGACCAAATGTTGGTCTATCAGAAACATGTGGCAGATTCTGAGCTGGCGAGTTGCATCATGCTAGCGGCGATGGTACCTGAGCTGCAAAAGCAGCATGAGCATATGGATGCTAATACAATGGTCTTCCATCTTCATGAGTTGTTCGATGAGCAAGCGAGATCCGAAAGGTTCGAGGTCTCTAGGCTCCTCTTCACTACGAAGATGCAAGAAGGTTCGTCTGTAGTGCAGTTTGTGCTAAAGATGAACGGGTACATCGAGCGGCTAGCTACCCTCGGTTTTGTGATGGATCATGAGTTAAGTATTGACTTAATTCTGCATTATTTGCCCAAGAGTTTCTCGCAATTTGTGATGAACTATCGGATGAACAAATTGGAATCCACCATTCCCGAGCTCCTCAATATGCTGAAGACTGTGGAGCCTTCTGTGAAGCATGAGGAGAAGGCGGTTCTGTTAGTTGATTCCTCAAAGAAAGGTTCTAAGAGGAAGGCAAAAGAACAGAAGAAAGGAAAGAAAAAGGCAAAGAAGGCGGAACCAGCGCAAAAGGGCACTTGCCATCACTGTGGCAAGGAAGTGTAGGGAATTCTTTATGCCAAATGGCATATGCGCAACGGAAAAATTAGGATCCCTTCCAAGTGATCCATGCGAAAGCAAACTCGTATAAAATAAATTTCTCTAAACCAAGCCTATCTTATAGGAGAGGATTACCTTTGTTGCGTGCCCTTGTTAATCCCGCTTCTTCCTTTTGTTTGTTGGATCTTTAGCACGTTCAAGTGTCCGTGCCTCTATATGTATCCACACGAGCAAGCTCTTGTCTCACAAAAGAAAACTAGAGGAGCTCTCCTTTACTTCTTGCTAGAGAAGTCCCTAAAGGAGAGGAAGCTAGGGAAAAAGAGAAGGGAAGAAGAAGACTACTCTTCTTGCTACACTCACAAAAGCCACACAACAATAAGCTCTCTCCAAGCCTCAAGCTCCCAACAACCACACCAACAATTGCTTTGGCCGGCCACTCCATGGGGTCTTTTATAGGGTTGGAAAAACCCTTTCACCTCCACACATTCAATGCAATCCATTGCATTGGGACATTTGTTTGGCCGGCCACTTAAGAAGACAAAACCATTTTGTTTCCTTCCACCTTATCTAGCTTAGGTGGATGCTTAGGTGGCATGCTTATGTGGCATGCTTATGTGGCATTCTTATGTGGCATTCATGCATGTTGAATTAATCTTATTAATTCAATTAAGCTTATGTTATCATATTGAATTAATCTTATTAATTCAATTAAGCTTATGTTATCATATTGAATTAATCTTATTAAATCAATGAGGTAACATATTGAATTAATCTCATTAAATCAATTAGCTAAAATTCTCATTAAGCTTAAAGTCCAAAAACCATTTTGTACTTAAGCTTATTCCCAAATTATTCTAGTCAAACTAGAATACTCTAATTCCTCTAATCATCATGCTCTTTGTGTGTGACCCTATAGGCTCTCATAACGTTGGCAGTGGACCTAAACTCTTTTAGATACACAAGCAATGAGCGGCATCTAGCAATACATCATTGCTACCCAAGTTATGAGATAAGTCAAGATCCGACTAACCTTTCCGTGACTACTATAATATATGACCGTGTCCTTCTATCCTTGATATCACATTGATCAATGAGGCATAGACCGTGTCATCCTCGATCAATCTATGTGTTTCTTGATCCCTGAGTAAACTAACTCAAACAAATGAGCTCAATATCTCATATTGACTCATTCGAGCATGGCCATGCGTTTTAGTAGTTCTACTCAATCAAGGGGCCCACCGATATCACTCTCGTCATATGAGAGGGATAGATCCCATCTATATCACTCACATCCCTCCGCATAATTTGTTATATACCCAGTAATCGCCTTTATGGTCCACCCTGTTACGGGTGACGTTTGACGATACCAAAGTACATAACTCCTTATGTAGGGAACCGTAGTGACTTGAGTCGAGGACTATTCATACCAATAGTCACATGAGAAAGTTTATGACACTCATATAACGATCCATGAAACTTTCTCATGGCGGTCGATTCAGTATATATTCTCTAATATATACCCATGTGTCAACTTGATATCATATATCCATGACTTGTGAGATCAAGTCATCAATTGACCTACATGCTAGTCTTTATGTATTAATATTGCCCTTGCATATTAATACTTGACTAGGAACATTTAGAAAGTGTTCTCTACAGCCTCTCATAATCAATTCTGCCAATTGATGTGTTGTAGATAAGAACCTACTTTTCTAGGGCATTACTATATTTAATTTAGCTGGCACAAGCAAGACTTAAATATAATAACCAATCCTTTGCCTTTATAGAATATGATACAAAATGTTCCCTATTCAACCATCACATGATTAGTTCTTAGGGCTATAACTAACAGGAAGGCCACTGGCGAAGAAACTGCAAGATTTATCTTGAGTCCATGAAGAAGAAGAAGGCATCCGATGCCCCATCCTCTTCAGGTATCTTCGTTATTGATTGTCATTCTATTTCCTTAGACACTTGGGTATTGGATACTGGGTGTAGCTCACATATATGTAATGACATACAGGGGCTAAGGAATAGAAGACTTGTCGAGAGAGTCAAATTTGCGAGTTGGCAATGGAGCAAAGGTTGCTGCGGTCGCCATCGGAACTTATTTGCTGAAGCTCCCTAGTGGACTAGTCTTGGAACTGGACAATTGCTATTATGTTCCTTCTCAAATAAAGAACATTGTTTCTATTTCCTACTTAAATAGAAATGGTTTCCATTTAACGTTTAGTAACAATTGTTGTTATATAACTTTGAATGGCGTACTTTATGGAACTGGAACTTTGAGTAATGGCATTTATACGTTGGACGTATCCAGTGATATTTTCAATATCGAAGCGAGCAACACGCGTGCTCGAAAGGATAATCACATAGACTCCTATATGTGGCATTGTCGTCTTGGCCATATAAGCAAGAAACGCATGTCCGAATTACACCGATGTGGAATTGCGGAATCGTTGAATTGGATTCATACGATACATGCGAATCATGCTTAAAAGGCAAGATGACTAAGTTACCTTCTTTGGAAAAGGTGAACGAGTGGGAGAGTTACTAGGTCTAGTACATACTGATGTATGTGGACCTATGTCAACTCAAGCTTTAGGAGGCTATAGCTACTTCATTACCTTCACCGATGATCATTCATGGTTTGGGTATGTGTTCATGATGAAACACAAGTCTGAAGCCTTTGAAAGGTTCAAAGAATTCAGAAATGAAGTAGAGAAACAACATGACAAAAGTATTAAAATACTTCGATCGGATCGAGGTGGTGAATACTTAAGTCAAGAGTTTCTTGATTATCTAAGAGACAATGGCATATTGTCTCAATGGACTCCTCCCTATACACCACAGCATAATGGTGTATCTGAGAGGTGTAACCGGACCTTGTTGGACATGGTCAGGTCAATGATGAATCATGCGACTCTTCCCAAGTCCTTTTGGGGTTATGCACTTCAGACAGCTGTTTACTTGTTAAACAGAATGCCTACCAAGGTAGTCTCAACTACTCCATATGAGATATGGAATGGTAAGAAACCTCATGTATCTTACTTGAAGATATGGGGTTGTCCTGCTTATGTGAAGCGGGTATGCTCGAGACAAATTGGATGCTAAGTCGATAAATGTCTATTTATTGGATACCCTAAGGAAACAAGGGGTTACCAATTCTATCATCCTGTGGAACAAAAGGTGTTTGTTTCAAGGCATGCTGTGTTTCTAGAGAAAGAGTTTCTCTTGCAAGAAAACAGTGGGAGTGTCGTCGAGCTTGAGGAGGCTCGAGAGACTCAAATAGACATTGATGAGATACCTGATGAAGCACAACAGCCGACAACTCATAGTGATGAGCAATCGGCTGGACCTATTGTAAGACCACATCTTCGTAGATCTGGTAGAACACGCAATATTCCTGAGAGATATGGATTTCTCGTAAGTGAATCGAACGACGTGTTACTCATTGATGATGAGGAGCCTACCAGTTATGAAGAAGTGCTGACAAGTTCAGAAAGGGATAAGTGGCTTGGTGCCATGAAGTCGGAAATGGATTCCATGTACGAAAACCAAGTTTGGAACTTGGTTGACCCACCTGAAGGCATAAAGCCTATAGGGTGCAAGTGGGTTTTCAAGAAGAAAACTGACATGGATGGTAATGTGATTACCTATAAGGCTAGATTGGTGGCGAAAGGATATCGTCAAAAGCAAGGTGTTGATTATGACGAAACCTATTCGCCTGTAGCTATGCTTAAATCCATTCGGATGCTCCTGGTCATAGCGGCTCATTATGATTATGAGATATGGCAGATGGATGTAAAAACAGCTTTCCTTAATGGAAACCTGCTCGAGGACGTGTATATGATACAGCCTGAGGGTTTCACATCGGTTGATAAAACCAAGGTATGCAAATTGCGACGGTCCATTTATGGATTGAAGCAAGCATCCGAGAGGCTGGAATATCCGTTTTGATGAGACAATCAAAAGTTTGATTTCTCACAAAATCGAGAGAACCTTGTGTGTACAAGAAGGTTAGTAGTGCGATCGTGTTCCTAGTATTGTATGTCGATGACATATTACTTATAGGAAGCGATGTGTCAATCTTCTGATCGATTAAGGTTTGGTTATCAAGACATTCTCCATGAAAGACACAGGAGAAGCAACCTACATCCTTGGGATTAAGATCTATAGAGATAGATCGAAGCGGTTGCTTGGTCTTCGCGATCTACATATATAGACCAGTGCTAAAGAGGTTTTAGCATGCTCGAAATCAAGGAAAGGTTATCGCCCATCGGGCATGGGGTACACCTTTCGAAGTCTATGTCGCGCCGCGAAGGCGAGAGGATTTGCATGAGTAAGATTCCTATGCATCATGATAGGATCTATCATGTATGCTATGTTATGTACAAGGCCCGATGTATAAATGCTCTGAGTGTCACAAGAAGATACCAATCGATCGGGAATGGATCATTGGGTGGTATTAAGGCGATCCTTAAGTGCTTGAGAAGAACTAAGGATGCGTTCTAATATATGGAGAAGGGTACATGGTGATACGTGGGTATACGGATGCGGATCCGAGAGACAAGGATGATTCCATGTCTTAGATGCGGGTATGTATTCACCTAGAATGGGCGCAATAAGTTGGAAAGGTTCCAAGCTTGACACTATAGCGGATTACGCCACTAAGGCGAGAATACATTGCGACTTTAGGCGACAAAGGCGGTTTGGATCAAGAAGTTCATCTTTGAACTTGATGTGGTCTCATCAATGATCCAAACATGTGCTTCGCCGCTATCATCTTATCAGAGAGATCATAAGTAGGAACGAAATACAAATCGAGAAAATTCCCACTGAAAGGAACTTAGCGGATCCTTTGACTAAAGCATTACCTCAAAGTAAGTTTGAGGGTCATGTTAGAGCTTATGGTATTGGATACCGTAGCGATTGGCAATAGGCCAAGTGGGAGTCTGTTAGTAATATATGAGAGATGTCCTAAGGTAATCGCCTTATGTATGAACCATTTATATGATAAATGAAGATTCACTATTTGAGTATAGATGTTTTATGTATTTGATTGGATCTTAAACTCATTTACTGAATGTCCACGATACGATTCACAGCATGAGAGAATTTGTGATTGGATCACAACTAGTGAGTATCTCTACATGTGTAATTGTGATGTATCGGAATTATCCCTAGTCGATGAATTGATGGATTTGGACACCATCAATTCTGTCGAGACTAGAACAAGGTATACTCCTTGGTGTATCCAAGCAGCTGATTCTCACTGGCTGGAGACATAGTGATGTCCGGAGTTAATCGTGGATGCTAGTTACGGTAACTAGTTCATTGGAGTGACCAGCCGTAAGACTTCATATGGTTCTCTGCATATATAGATATGTCAATGAAGTTCTTACTGTGGCTTAAGTGCGATGTTCCTTTGACTTGCGGTATTCAAGTCATCTTGATCATGGAGACTTATGCTTTGAAATCTTAAGCAAACATCTCCGAGGAGATGTGGACCCGGGATGATTGGGTATTAGTCGTAGTGATCGAAGGTGTTTGAATAGCCTATAAAGGATTCACCACTCCTTGCGAGGAGATGTATACCCATGGCCTCTCGTCGGATTGTTACTAAAGTCTTTGGCCAAAGCATTACATGTTTAGAGTAAAGTACTCTTCGATACATGTGGAGTAACTAGAATCCGTAGGACGAGGAAATGATACTTGGGCTAGGTGTGACGTAGTCAGCCTAGTGGGGACTGACACAATAGACCATGTCTGAACCAAGTGGGTATAAGATGAGTGAAGGGAATGGGGCACGATTCATTCGAACTCTTGAAGGTTTGAGGAAATAGTTCGATCAGCTGTTGATCTTTTGGTTAATTGGGGATCATGATGTACTACTAGGTGCCACTCATGATCGTTCTATAATTAATGGTTAATTATAGGCGGCCAACATAAACCGAGAACCTATTTGGTCACACGCGCAGTGTAATCCAAAGGATTTAAAGCGAGCTTGTGAATGGGATTCTCGACGAGAGAAACTATGTTTGGTTGGACCAAACATAAAGCGAGCATGAAATTGTTTCAGTCGCAATGGAAGCGTGGATGGGCAGTGTCTTATGAAGACATAATGGATGGACCAAAATGGTTTGGTTCTAATCCAATGGATGAGAATAAACCAAAGGGTTTGGTTTATTTTAAACGAATGAACCAAAAGTTGGTTCGGTTCGTTTTAACTTAAAATAAACCATCATGGTGTGGTTTATTTTAACTTATCTTAATGGAGCGGGTTAACGGGCTTTATGGATATGATCCATTAACCATTAAGAGAATTAGTTCTCTATAAAGAGGCTTAAGGGATTGTTAAACCTAATCATCCAAAACCCTAGCTTGAAGTTCGCCCACCCCTTGGAGGAATTTTGGCGCCCAACTACAAGTGCCGCCGACTTTGTGCCGCGTCCAAGACCCTTGCGGCGTCAAGCTCCAGCGGTGAACCTCCGGCGACCCTCGGTGATCTCCTATAGGTTCGGCATCAAGGTGAGCTTTTCTCTCCTTGTTTTGGCGGCGCCTACTCCACCAATCTGTCCAGTTTTCGGACAGCTTCTTCTCCTCTCGTGGGCGTCGTTTGGGCGGCGGTTAGTGATCCGACAGCGGCTAACATATCGGGATTTGATCTCCGGTAATCCTCTGAGGTGGAGGACGAAGGATTCGTCAATCGGTTGACGAATACCTCTCCGGAGAAGCGAGTCTTGAGGACTTGTTTTTAGGTCCGAATTTGGATTCGGATCATGATCATCTCTCGATCACATCGTCTTCAACACGAGGCTAGTAACCCGTACGAAGACGAAGCTCGTGGCTTGGCGAAGTCATCCCGAGGAGCTCGGCGTGGATACGGATAGAGACGATTCTTACGAGGATCGTTCCGGTTGATGCCGTTCCCGCTACACGTCATACGAAAAGTATAACGTAGTTTAATTTCCTTTTATTGCAAATTTTAATTTACGGCTATGTCTACACTTATTGTAATATGCATGCGTGTGTTGTGTGTGTTATAATAAATATAGATTTATTATTTTTAATTGCTTCCGCTGTGCTCATGTTTACGAAACATGATCGAACACACACACGCCGCGGTGCCGGAAACCCAACACATATTACAACAAGTGTAGACATAACCGTAAATTTAAATTTACAATAAAAGGAAATTTATCTACGTTATACCTTTCGTGTGACGGCATCAATCGGAACGATCCTAAATCGTCTCTCTGTATCCGCGCCGAGTTCTCGATGACTTCGCTAAGCCATGAGCTTCGTCTTCGTACTAGCCTCGTGTTGAGACGTGATCGAGAGATGATCACGATCGAATCCAAATTCGGATCTATGCAATTCTCAAAACTGGCTATAGGAAGGTATTGTCGACCAATTGGCGAATCGCCGTCCTCCACCTCGGAGGATTAAATCGAATCCCGATAAGCCATCGAGCTCTAACCATCGTCAACGATGCTCGGCAGAAAACTGTCAGAAAACTGGACAGCTTTGGTGGAGGTGATAGGCGCCGGCCAACCAAGGGAGATAGAGCCCACCTTGATGCCAAACTTGAAGGAGATCACCAGAGCACTAACCGGAAGCAGCTCGACGCCGGCGAGGGGGAAGGAAGCAGCCTTCTGGACGCCAGTTGGAGGAGCTTTGGGCGGCAGCAATAGGTTGGCGCCGAGAGCTCCAAGGAGGAGGTGGGCGGCAACCTTAGGGCTAGGGGTTTTTTTGGATTAGGGCTTATTTATTCCTTAAGGTCTCTTTTATAGAGAACTAATTTTCTTAATGGTTATTGGATCATAACCATTAGGCCCGTTAACCCACTCCATTAAGATAAGTTAAAATAAACCAAACCATGATGGTTTATTTTAAGTTAAAACGAACCGAACCAACTTTTGGTTCATTCGTTTAAAATAAACCAAACCCTTTGGTTTATTCTCCTCCATTGGATTAGAACCAAACCATTTTGGTTCATCCATTACGTCTTCATAAGACTCGACCCATCCACGCTTCCATTGCGACTGAAACAATTTCATGCTCGCTTTATGTTTGGTCCAACCAAACCTAGTTTCTCTCGGTCTGAGAATCCCATTCTCAAGCTCATTTTAAATCCTTTGGATTACGCTCGTTGTGCGTGTGACCAAATAGGTTCTCGGTTTATGTTGGCTATCTATAATTAACCATTAATTATAGAACGATCATGAGTGGCACCTAGTAGTACATCATGATCCCCAATTAACCGAAAAGATCAACGGTTGATCCAGAACTATTTCTGAAACCTTCAGCAGCTCGAATGAATCGTGCCCCATTCCCTTCACTCATCTTATACCCACTTGGTTCAGGACATGGTATAATAGTGTTAGTCCCCATTAGGCTGACTACGTCACACCTAGCCCAAGTATCATTTCCTCGTCCTACGGATTCTAGTTACTCCACATGTATCGAAGAGTACCTTACTCTAAACATGTAATGCTTTGGCCAAAGACTTTAGTAACAATTTGACGAGAGGCCATGGGTATACATCTCCTCGCAAGGAGTGGTGAATCCTTTATAGGCTATTCAAACACCTTCGATCACTTCGACTTATACCCAATCATCCCGGGTCCACATCTCCTTAGAGATGCTTGCTTAAGATGTCAAAGCATAAGTCTCCATGATCAAGATGACTTGAATACCGCAAGTCGAAGGAACATCGCACTTAAGCCACAGATGAACTTCATTGACATATCTATATATGCAGAGAACCATATGAAGTCTTACGGTTTGGTCACTCAATGAAATAGTTACCATAACTAGCATCCATGATTAACTCGGACATCACTATGTCTCGGCCGGTGAGAATCGGTGCTTGGATACACCAAGGAGTATACCTCATGCTAGTCTCGGCGAAATTGATGGTGTCCCGAATCCATCAATTCATCGACTAGGGATAATTAGATACATCACAATTACACATGTAGAGATACTCACTATTGTGATCAATCACAAATTCTCTCATGCTGTGAATCGTATCGTGGACATTCAGTAAATGAGTTTAAGATCCAATCAAATACATAAAACATGTATACTCAAATAGTGAATCTTCATTTATCATATAAATGGTTCGTACATAAGGCGATTGCCTTAGGACATCTCTCATATATTACTAACGGACTCCCGCGGCTAATGCCAATCGCTCACGGTATCAATACCATAAGCTCTCGAACATGACCCTCAAACTTACTTTGAGGTAATGCCTTAGTCAAGGATCGCTAAGTTCCTTTCGATGGGAATTTTCTCGATTTGTATTTCGTTCCTGATCTCTCGATAAGATGATAGCGGCGAAGCATGTTTGAATCGTTGATGAGACCTTGGCTCTTTCGCTGTGCAATTGCTCGTTATTGTCGCGATGGGCGGTATTGCTTCACAATGGCCAATCACACCAAGTTCATGAGCGAACTTCTTGATCCAAACCGCTTCGCTGCTTTGCTTCAGGCTGCAATGTATTACGCCTCGATGGTAGAATCCGCTCTGATCTCTTGTTTGGAACTTTTCCAACTCACTGCGCCCCCATTCAGGTGAACACGTATCGGTGAGACACGGAATCATCCTTGTCTCTAAAGGCGGCATCCGTATACCAGCGTATCACCATGTCCCTTCTCCATATATTAGGAACACATCCTTAGTTCTTCTCAAGTACTTAGGATCGTCTTAATAACAATGATCCATTCTGGATCGGTAGTATCTGCTCGTGACACTTTCGGGCGTCGATACATCGGGCCTTACATAACATAGCATACATGATAGATCCTGTGCGGATTAGGGAATCTTACTCATGCAAATCCTCTAGTCTTACGTGCGCGGACACATAGACTTGAAAGGTGTACCCCATGCACGATGGGTAGAAACCTTTCTTGGATTCGACATGCTAAACCTCTTTGCTTTCGGTCTATATATGTAGCTGCGAAAGACCAAGCAAGCGTTTGATCTATCTCTATAGATCTTAATCCAGGATGTAGGTTGCTTCTCCCGGTCTTTCATGGAGAATGTCTTGGATAACCAAACCTTCAGCATTGTAAGATTGAAACATCGTTTCCTATAAGTAGTATGTCATCGACATACAATACTAGGAACATTGCACTCCCACTAACCTTCTTGTACACACAAGGTTCGTCTGGATTTTGTGAGAAATCAAACTTTTTGATCGTCTCATCAAAACGGATATTCCAGCTCCTGGATGCTTGCTTCAATCCATAAATGGACCGTCGTAATTTGCATACCTTGGTTTTATCAACCGATGTGAAACCCTCGGGTTGTATCATATACACGTCCTCGGCGAGTTTCCATTAAGGAAAGTTGTTTTCATCCATCGCCATATCTCATAATCATAATGAGCGCTATGGCGGGAGCATCGAATGGATTTAAGCATAGCTACAGGCGAATAGGTTTCGTCATAATCAACACCTTGCTTTTGACGATATCCTTTCGCCACCAATCTAGCCTTATAGGTAATCACATTACCATCCATGTCATTTTTCTTCTTGAAAACCCACTTGCACCCTATAGGCTTTATGCCTTGGTGGAGTCAACAAGTTCAAACTTGGTTTTTCATACATGGAATCCATTTCGACTTCATGGCACCAAGCCATATCCCTTTCTGAACTTGTCGGCACACTTCTTCATAAGCTGGTAGGCTCCTCATCATCAATGAGTAACACGTCGTTCGATTCACTTACGAAATCCATATCTCTCGGGGAATATTGCGTGTTCTACGGATCTCTGAAGATGTGGTGTTACAATAGGTCCGATTGCTCATCACTATGAGTTGTCAGTGTTGTGCTCACGGTATCTCATCGATGTCTATTTGAGTCTCTCGAGCCTCCTCAAGCTCGTGACACTCCCCTTTGTTTTCTTGCAAGAAACTCTTTCTCTAGAAACACGGCATGCCTTGAAACAAACACCTTTTGTTCCACAGGATGATAGAATTAGTAACCCCTTGTTTCCTTAGGGTATCAATAAATAGACATTTATCGGACTTAGCATCAATTTATGCGATGCTGATCCGCTTCACATAAGCGGAGACAACCCATATCTTCAAGTAAGATACATGAGGTTTCTTACCATTCCATATCTCATATGGAGTAGTTGAGACTACCTTAGTAGGCATTACATACATTTAACAAGTAAGCAGTGTGCAAATGCATAACCCAAGGACTTGGGAAGAGTCGCATGATTCATCATTGACTGACCATGTCAACAGATCGATTCGCCTCTCGGATACACCATTATCTTTGTGGTGTATAGGCGAGTCCATTGAGACAATATGCCATTGTCTCTTAGATAATCAGAAACTCTTGACTTAAGTATTCACCACCTCGATCCGATCAGTATTTTAATACTCTTGTCATGTTGTTTTCTACTTCATTCTGAATTCTTTGAACCTTTCAAAGGCTTGGACTTGTGTTTCATCAGAACACATACCCAAGCCGTGAGTGATCATCGGTGAAGGTAATGAAGTAGCTATAGCCTCCTAATGCTTGAGTTGACATAGGTCCATACATCGGTATGTATTAGACCTAAGTAACTCTCCCACTCGTTCACCTTTTCGGGTAAAGGTAACTTAGTCATCTTGCCTTTTAAGCATGATTCGCATGTATCGTATGAATCAATTCAAGCGATTCGAATTCCACATCGGTGTAATTCGGACATGCGTTTCTTGCTTATATGGCCAAAACGACAATGCCACATATAAAGTCTATTTGATTATCCTTTAGAACGCAGCGTGTTGCTAAACCGATATTGAAAATGTCCTTTGGATCGTCAGTATAAATGCCATTACTCAAGTTCGATTCCATAAAAATCGCCATTTAAAGTTATATAACAACAATTGTTACTAAACGACAAATGTAAACCATTTCTATTTAAACAGGAAATAGAAACAATGTTCTTTATTAGAGAAGGAACATAATAGCAATAGTCCAGTTCTAAGACTAGTCCACTAGGGAGCTTCAGCAAATAAGTTCCGATGGCGACCGCAGCAACCTTTGCTCCATTGCCAACTCGCAAATTTGACTCCTCACGACAAGTCTTCTTCATTCCTTAGCCCATGTATGTCATTACATATATGTGAGCCACACCCAGATCCAATACCCAAGTGTCTAAGGAAATAGAATGACAATCAATAACGAAGATACTCAAGAGGATGGGGCATCGGATGCCTTCTTCTTCTTCATGGACTCAAGCCACAAAGGATGGCAAGTGCCCTTTATACTGGTTCTGCCTTCTTTGCCTTTTTCTTCTTTCCTTTCTTCTGTTCTTTTGCCTTTTTCTTAGAACCTTTCTTTGAGGAATCAACTAACAGAACCGCCTTCTCCTCATGCTTCACAGAAGGCTCCACAGTCTTCAGCATATTGAGGAGCTCGGGAATGGTGGATTCTAATTTGTTCATCCGATAGTTCATCACAAATTGTGAGAAACTCTTGGGCAAATAATGCAGAATTAAGTCAATACTTAACTCATGATCCATCACAAAATCGAGGGTGGCTAGCCGCTCGATGTACCCGTTCATCTTTAGCACAAACTGCACTACAGATGAACCTTCTTGCATCTTCGTGGTGAAGAGGAGCCTAGAGACCTCGAACCTTTCGGATCTCGCTTGCTCATCGAACAACTCATGTAGATGGAAGACCATAGTATTAGCATCAGAATAGACAAGGATCAAAGACGTCATGATCAATTTATTGACCTAGAAATACAAAATGAGCATATATGAGAAAATGATTTTAAAATGCATCAATATACATTTATAAATCCCATTCATTTTTCGAATTTCAAAAAACCCCAAAATCACTTCGGTCGTAGGTCCATCTCCGAATGGGCTGATATCCATCATAGTTATGAACAACCTTGGAGAGAGTCCAACAAGCCATTCATAACTACGACGGTAGGTATCATCTATACCGATTGCATATCACATTTATGCAACTATCACAATGTGCTATCAACTAATTGAATGTTCACACATACGTTGGGTTGTTAACACATTAACAAGTATGTATCATATGCATAGCACCCAACTTCACCTCCCTTTACATCGACCTTGGAGAGAGTCCAACAAGCCGATGCTCCAGGTTAAAGCCAACCCATTAATCGAGAAATAGTTTTAATATGGTTAGAGCGCATTCAACCAATTAGCCCAGCTTGGAGAGAGTCCAACAACCAAAGCTAACGATTGACCTCTGACTCTTACCATATTAGTATTAAACTATTCCATGGTTTGAACATGTTCGGGTTCGAGCCGGGCTTGGAGAGAGTCCAACAACCCAAACAAGAAACGGAACTCTGGTTCTAACCATATTAATGGAAAGTGTAGGCTTTAATATTGTTTAAGGGTTTTATGTCTCATCCTCTTTGCATGCAAATAACTATTATCTACATGGCATGACATACATGACATACATCTACATGTCACGACACGCATGGCATAATGTTATGCATCTAATGCAATTACATGGCATACAATTATGTCATGTATATATTTCCTTATATGTCATAACTATTTATGGAATTAAAATATGTTTAAGATTTGATTCTCCAAATCAAATCATAATTAAATTAGGAAACAAATTTCCAAATCTAATCACATATTTTATTTATGGAATTATTTGATTAAGGAAAATCTATTTAGGAAACCAATTTCCTAAATCATTAAAACTACTTATGGAAATAAAATATTTTTAAGATTTGATTTCCCAAATCAAATCAAGAATAAATTAGGAAATAAATTTCCAAAATCTAATCAAATATTTTATTTATAGAAAATATCAATTTCCATAAATACTTCCAACTTTCCAAAAGTGGAAGATTTCCATAAATACTTCTAGACTTTCCAAAATTGAAAAATTTCCATAAATACTTCTAAATTTCCAAAATTAGAAAATTTCCAGAAATAACATTATGACTATCGCAAAACCATTTTACGATTGTGTCGAAACACAACCTGGGCTCTGATACCACTGTTGGGTTTCCGGCACCGCAGCGTGTGTGTGTTCGATCACGTTTCGCAAACATGAACACAGCGGAAGCAATAAAATTAATAAATCTACATTTATTACAACACACACAATACACGCATGTATATTAGAACAAGTGTAGACGTAACCATAAATTTAAATTTACAATAAAAGGAAATTTATCTACGTTATACCTTTCGTATGACGTGTAGCGGGAACGACATCAACCGGAATGATCCTCGCTAGAATCATCTCTATCCGTATCCACGCCGAGTTCCTCGGGATGACTTCGCTAAGCCACGAGCTTCGTCTTCGTACGGGTTACTAGCCTCGTGTTGAAGACGACGTGATCGAGAGATGATCACGATCCGAATCCAAATTCGGATCCTAAACCGAAGTTCTCAAAACTCGCTTCTCCGAGAGGTATTCACAACCAATTGACGAATCCTTCATCCTCCACTCAGAGGATTACCGGAGATCAATCCCGTAAGTTAGCCGCTGTCGGAGCTCTAACCGTCGTCCAAACGACGCTCCGACGAGAGGAGAACAAGCTGTCCAGAAAACTGGACAGCTTTGGTGGAGGTGATAGGCGCCGGCCAACCAAGGGAGATAGAGCTTACCTTGATGCCAAACTTGAAGGAGATCACCGGAGCACTAACCGGCAGCAGCTCGACGCCGGCGAGGGGGAAGGAAGCAACCTTTTGGACGCCGGTTGGAGGAGCTTTGGGCGGCGGCAATAGGTTGGCGCCGAGAGCTCCAAGGAGGAGGTGGGCGGCAACCTTAGGGCTAGGGTTTTTTGGATTAGGCTTAATTATCCTCAAGCCCTCTTTATAGAGAACTAATTCTCTTAATGGTTATTGGATCATAACCATTAGGCCCGTTAACCCGCTCCATTAAGATAAGTTAAAATAAACCAAACCATGATGGTTTATTTTAAGTTAAAACGAACCGAACCAACTTTTGGTTCATTCGTTTAAAATAAACCAAACCCTTTGGTTTATTCTCCTCCATTGGATTAGAACCAAACCATTTTGGTTCATCCATTACGTCTTCATAAGACTCGGCCCATCCACGCTTCCATTGCGACTGAAACGATTTCATGATCGCTTTATGTTTGGTCCAACCAAACCTAGTTTCTCTCGGTCTGAGAATCCCATTCTCAAGCTCGTTTTAAATCCTTTGGATTACGCTCGTTGTGCGTGTGACCAAATAGGTTCTCGGTTTATGTTGGTCGCCTATAATTAACCATTAATTATAACGATCATCATGAGTGGCACCTAGTAGTACATCATGATCCCCAATTAACCGAAAAGATCAACGGTTGATCCAGAACTATTTCTGAAACCCTTCAGCAGCTCGAATGAATCGTGCCCCATTCCCTTCACTCATCTTATACCCACTTTGTTCAGGACATGGTCTAATAGTGTCAGTCCCCACTAGGCTGACTACGTCACACCTTGCCCAAGTATCATTTCCTCGTCCTATGGATTCTAGTTACTCCACATGTATCGAAGAGTACCTTACTCTAAACATGTAATGCTTTGGCCAAAGACTTTAGTAACAATCTGACGAGAGGCCATGGGTATACATCTCCTCGCAAGGAGTGGTGAATCCTTTATAGGCTATTCAAACACCTTCGATCACTTCGACTTATACCCAATCATCCCGGGTCCACATCTCCTTAGAGATGCTTGCTTAAGATGTCAAAGCATAAGTCTCTATGATCAAGATGACTTGAATACCGCAAGTCAAAGGAACATCGTACTTTAGCCACAGTAAGAACTTCATTGACATATCTATATATGCAGAGAACCATATGAAGTCTTACAGCTGGTCACTCCAATGAACTAGTTACCATAACTAGCATCCATGATTAACTCCGGACATCACTATGTCTCCAGCCAGTGAGAATCAGCTGCTTGGATACACCAAGGAGTATACCTCGTGCTAGTCTCGACAGAATTGATGGTGTCCAAATCCATCAATTCATCGACTAGGGATAATTTCGATACATTACAATTACACATGTAGAGATACTCACTAGTTGTGATCCAATCACAAATTCTCTCATGCTGTGAATCGTATCGTGGACATTCAGTAAATGAGTTTAAGATCCAATCAAATACATAAAACATGTATACTCAAATATTGAATCTTCATTTATCATATAAATGGTTCATACATAAGGCGATTGCCTTAGGACATCTCTCATATATTACTAACAGATGGAGCATGGGCAATAGGGGTAAGCAAGGGACCGTGGACATCTCTGAATTTGCCTCTCCCCTCCGCAAGGGAAATTAAATATCGCATTAAAATTTCTTAAGGAAAGAGTAAACTCATGATTTATTAACCTAAATTGTATTTTTCCTTCTTCACAATTCTTTCCTTGAAGTATTTCAGTGGATAAAGAGCTAATGAATTCAAGAGTAATACTAGGATAAGTAAGATGATGATATGTGATAAAGTCAGTCCAACCTATCCTATTAGTCAACCAAATTATATCATCTCTAATTCCTAGGGTTGTCAACGTGTAGAAATCTATAGTTCATGTAGAAACTATTTTTCTTTTCTCAAGCTTAGTGAATTTAGATTTCATAACATCATCTCTAAATACAATTCCACACGGATGATAAGAGGACGGAGGATCGTTACCCAAATCTTGAGCTTTTCTCTTTCCCTTGTCCCGAGTTGTCAGTTGAGAAGAAACTCCTCCCCTAGTCTTCACTCGCTACTCATGGCATTGGGGAGGGAGAGAGTCAGTTGAGCTTCCGGGTTGGTTGAGAGAGACACGGTGGCTGCTCCAAGCTTGTGAATGACGTGTGAAAGTTAGGATGTGTTTGGGGCAGTTTTAAGGGTTAGCGGCGACATGGGCGTGCTGCCCGTCCCTTTTGGCACAACACAGGCATGCCAAAGGGGACGCCTCTTTTTTTTCCCGTGACACAAGCGTGCCAAATGGCACACCCGACCCGTGTTGTATTCGGGTTTGTCTTGACATGCCCATGTCGTTTGGAATAGTTGGGTCATGTAAATCTGGCACGCAGTGGCACGACAATAACACGACCACATCAAACAGCACGGTCTCACCATGCAAGCCTCTGGACTGCAGTTGGTTCTTGATTCGGCTATGTCGACGAGCAATACAGACATGTTGTGTCCTGTAAACCTGAAAATGCAAAACTCAAAGTTAAAATAAAAACGAAGAAAATAAAATAAAATAAAATGAATAAAAATTAAAAAATGAAAATAGCTTGGGTTGCCTCCCAAGAAGCACTTGTTTAAGGTCATTAGCTTGACACCTCAATTCTCCCTAGTTGGATGGATGTGGCTCGAGGAGTGTACTCTGCTCCTCCTCCTCAATCAGCTCCGCAGGTTTGTTTGGGAATTATTTCTTAAGTCTTTGTTCATTTACTTTGAAAATTCTGGTAGACTCACTTGATATATCAATAGCTCCATGAGGATAAATTTTTTTAACTTTGTATGGTCCCAACCATCTGTTGGAAGATTGTTGGTGCAATCGTCCCAGGTAGACTCCCGATGGTATTTTGATGATAGACAAAACTCATGACATGGGATTGTCATGGGAAAGTCCAAAGCATTGCGAAGCCGTGCGCTTGGTGCTTGGCATGGAAAATCCAAGCATGGAGCTTGGTGTGGGAAAGTCCAACATGGGGTTGGCATGGGAAGTCCAAAGCATTGCGGAGCCGTGCGCTCGGTGCTTGGCATGGGAAATCCAAAGCATTGCGGAGCCGTGCGCTCGGTGCTTGGTGAGAAAAGCATTGCGGAGGCGTGCGCTCGGTGCTTGGTGAGAAATGCATTGGCCGCACTTGTGCAACTTGGTGCATTTGGGAAGTCTTGAGGACTTGGTAAGTTCACTAGGCTCGGGGTCCTTGAGTCGGTGAAGGATGGCATTGCGGCCGCGCGCTTGGTGCATCCGAGGACCGCACGGACGGGAGCGGCGAGGAGCCCAAAGGAAGCATACTTCTAGGGCATGACGCGAAGGATGGCGTTGCGGCCGCTGGCGATCCGAGGACGAGGCCGAGGGAAGAGAGCTTCGTGGGGAACTCCGTGTGGACTTGGCCAAGTGGCTAAGATCGAATGAGGCTCAAACATGGTAATGTTTGAGGTTTTAGCCGACATCACGATCGGTAGCATAGGTACCCGATCGTCGCTCTAGGTCGAATAGGTTCGACCGGTGTTCGTGATCACCGAGGCCCGGTGATCGGTCGAGGGAGGCGATCGATGGATGACCGACCGCCAAGGACGGCAAATGATCGATGACACCGCCGCACGGGCATAATGGAGTCGAGCTCGACCACTCGGATCGATGGATGATCACGATCGATGGGTGCCATCCGATCGGCGATGTGTGATCCGTTGGAACTTAACTAACGTGGATCCGCCGCTAGTTGAGACAACGGCTACGATACCGATCTCGATGGTCACGATCAATGATCGATGGGCGCAAAACAAATTTGCACGGGTTATAAATGGAGCTCGAGTTGGAGGATTTCGCCATGGTTTTTGTGGAGCTATTGAGGGGAATTGTCGATTGCATTCTTCAAGAGCCAAACAAAGCAAGCAACAAACAAGTGATCAAAAGCAATCGGTGAAAAGTGTTTCTTTTGTATTGTATTTGTATTCTTGTTTGTATTTGTATATTACTGTTGTAATTGCTTGTGAGAGGTTTCTCCACCTCCGACGTGTAGTCGATAAGGAGTTTGAGTATTGTCGTGTGCATCTCTAGAGCTCGAGGAGCTCGCCCGTGGAGTAGGAACCATTCGGTTCCGAACCACGTATATGCTTGCGTATTTGGTGTGCTTGTATTGTTGTTAGTATTATTGTTATTTCTATTGTTATTCCATTGCGTATATTAACGACAATTGTAGACGAGCACACGAGAACGAACAAAATACGACATCCAACGAACGAGGGCTATTCACCCCCCTCTAGGCGGCCAACCGATCCCCCCAACACCATCTAGATTTCAGCTTTTCAGAAAAAAGTTTCAATATTGAGTTGAAGAGTAATACCAAGTCTCCTTCATGAAATTCTCTACGCATGATATTCCGGTCATGCCATCTCTTTGTTTTCTCCTTGTAAGATTTTGCATGTTCATAAGCATCAAGGCATAGTTCTTCTAGTTCATTTAGCTGCAATTTCTTTTCTCTTTGGCTTTCTTTAGGTCAAAATTAAGCCATTTAATTGCCCAATATGCCCTGTGCTCTATTTCAACTAGAAGATGACATGATTTTCCATAAACTAATTGAAACGGAGTCATTCCAATGGGTGTCTTGTAAGCAGTTCGATAGGCCCACAGTGAAGGTAGGAAACTTCGCTTCCCACTTCAACTCGGTCGCTTGTTCATGGTGATCCCTTCTACGTCCCCAGATAAAAAAAATTTATCCTTGACAAGAGGGATTACCCAAGCTACCATTTCATTGTCGTGCTATTCGATTAGAGTAGTCACTTGAAAAAACTTGTTGTTCAAGCCACCAACCTCTATTCCACGAATAGCCGCGGAATAGACGATGTACGGATCGCTGGCTTTTGTGTTTGTATTCGGGGTCCAAGTTAATTTACCATAAAATAGAATATACAACATGTATATGATTGAAAAACAATTATAGACATGTTACAAAAGAAAATAAACAAGTGTTATACCTCTCGATCTTCTATTGTATGTCCTTCCTCCTTTTGGACGTCATGTCGGCGACGATCTTCCAAAAGTCGAAGCCTCCTAGATCACCAATCTTCCTTTCTTGCTCGCTCCGAACAAGAGAAAGTATAGAAACAAAACTCTTCTCCTTCCTTTAACCAACCACCAAGCACTAACCTTGATGCTTAGCGCTGGCCAAGAGGAGAAGAAGGATGGTGGACGCCGGCCAAAACTCCAAGGGAAGAGACCCTAGGCTTTGTTTCCACCGGCCAAGGAGAAGAGATGAGGAGGTTGGACGTCGGAAAAGGAGAGAAAAGAGGAGAATAGGCGTCGTCCACCTAAGGAAGAAAGAAAGAAGTTTCCTTATTTTTGGCTGGCCAACCTCTTTGCCCTTTCCGCCCAAACCCTAGCCCCTCTTCTCTATCTCTTGCCGCCCACCCCCTTGCCTCCTTTTATAGAGTTAGGCCTAAGCCTCCTTTAATCTCCACCGTCGGTTCTAGGGATTTAATCTCAACCATCGGATCAAGAGATTTAATCTCAACCATTGGATCTAGAGATTTAATCTCCATCGTCGGATCTAGAGTTTTGTTTTCAACCATTGGATCTAGGCTTCATGAGGTTTTAATAGGCTACAATAGGAACCATGAGGAGGAGTTGCATCTTGTCCACCCAATAGATCAAGCCCACATAAAGTCAGATCCATTAATGATAATCCAATCCACTAGAGGATTATCATTGATATACCTCACCAACCCCCATAAGTTATTATGGGCTCCATATATTATTTGTACATTTTTCTCCGCGTGTTTAAGATCTCGAATGTCCGTCGATTAATTAATTTACTGACAATTATTAATCAACATCTAACTCCAGGAGTCGTACCACTCAACCTTATCATCATGTCGGACCAAGTCCACCTGCAGGGTTTACATGATGAACCTTATGAGCTCCTCAAGGGGACATCATCATCCTAATATATAGGAGACAGTTTTCTCCTATAATCAACGACACACCATATAAGTAATATCATTTCCCAACTTACCGAGCCTATCGATTTACTCAATAAATCTCGCCCATTGGTAAATCAAAGAAATGAATACTAAGTATATGTGCCCGTTATTATATCGGGATTAAGAGCATGTACAATATAATATCTGAGGTCCAATTCGATTATTTAGTCAGCAATGAATCGAATCACCTCTAAGTCAGTCCTACTCAATACACACAAAGTGTACTAGTGTGATTCTATGGTCAAGACAAATCAATACCAAATCACACTACAACCATACCAATGGTTTATCCAAAGCCATCTCGGTTGTTAGCCTTTACTTATACTCTATAAGGAGCTGATAACATGATCTACCGTGTGACACTGCACACCATGTTATCTACAATGTAATGTATGAGACAATATGCATAATCACAAATATGCAAACAATGATCATGTGATTCTTATTTCAAAATAAAGATGTTCATACAAAAGATAGACTTTTCAGTATATATCCCAACAATCTCCCACTTATACTAAAACACTATGCTGTCCTTAAACTGCCATACATCTGATTCCCATTCCCTCCACATGCCTATCAAAAATTCTCGCTGGAAGGACCATAGGGAAAGGGTCTCCCAGGTTATCCATTGATGCAATCTTGGCCACAACAACTTCTCCTCGCTTTACGATTTCTCGTATCAGGTGGTACTTGCGCTCTATGTGTTTACTTGCCTTATGGGCTAGTGGTTCCTTCGAGTTTGCAACTGCACCACTATTATCACAATAAATTGTGATAGTTTTAGGCAAACCAGAATCACATCCAAGTCAATCAAGAAGTTCCTGAGCCATACAGCTTCTTTGGCCGCCTCAGAGGCTGCCACATACTCAGCTTCCATGGTGGAGTCTGCCACACATTTCTGCTTAACAATCCTCCATACAATGGCTCCACCTCCCAAAGTAAACACAAAACCTAAGGTAGACTTACTATTATCCCTGTCTGACAGTCTAATCCGAACGACAAAGGTACTGAGCAATACGTAACTGGAACGAAGTAATATAATCCCTAATCCTTCTCTGGTACTTCAATATATGCTTTACCGCAGTCCAATGTCCCTGTCCTAGATTACTCTGATATCTGCTAACCATGCCCACGACAAAGCAGATATCTGGTCTCGTACATAGCATCACATACATGAGGCTTCTTACTGCTGAATCATAAGGAACCGCCTTCATCTCCTCTATCTCCTCACAAGTTCTAGGACACATCTTTTTATATAAAGAAACTCCATGCCTGAAGGGTAGAAATCCCTTCTTGGAGTTTTGCATGCTAAAACGATCCATAATGGTGTTTATGTATGAAGCTTGAGATAAGCACAACATCCTTTTCCTGCGATCCCTTATAACCTTGATCCCAAGGATGTGTCCAACTTCTCCCAAGTCCTTCATATCAAACTGTTTGGACAACCATACCCTTACGTTCGATAACACCTTGATATTGTTGCCAATTAGAAAAATGACATCTACGTATAGTACAAGAAATACCACTACGTTTTCATCACATCTCTTGTATACACAAGACTCATCCGGACTTTGAATGAATCCATAAGACTGGATTACCTCATCAAAGCGGATGTTCCAAGACCTCGAAGCTTGCTTCAATCCATAAATGGACCGATTAAGCTTGCACACAAGATGTTCTTTGCGCTTTGCAATGAATCCCTCTGGTTGCTTCATATAGATGTTTTCCTCAAGACTTCCATTAAGGAAAGTTGTCTTGACATCCATCTGTCATACCTCATAATCCATATGAGCAACAATGCATAAGAGAATCCGGATAGACTTAAGCATAGCTACCAGCGAAAAAGTCTCCTCATAATCGATACCCTCTTTCTGAGTATACCCTTTCGCAACAAGCCTTGCTTTGAAGGTCTCAACCTTCCTGTCTATTCCTCTCTTTCTATTGTAGATCCACTTGCATCCAATGGTTTTTACACCATCTGGTGGTTCTATTAGCTCCCAGACCTGATTTGAATCCAAAGATTCAATCTCAGTATTCATTGCACTTTGCCAAGATACCACATCTTTATTTTGGATTGCCTCGTCATATGTCCAGGGATCAGGTTCATGTTTGCTAGGGACCAAATCAGAAGATTCTCCCAAGAACATGAATCTCTCAAGTTGTCTCACAACCCTCCCACTACGACGAGGTATCACCTATGTATCCTCTGTGACATGCAGTGTAGTGATTTGTGGTATATCCTCTTGTACCGGTCGTACTGAAGAAGTGACTTCCTCTTTCAATTCCTCTAGAACAATCTTACTCATGGGCTTGCGGTTCATCACATAGTCTTGTAGGGATGTGTCGCTTCGGAGGCTCATTGGCTCCCATGTCCCCGGATTAAAATTTTCACTAATGAAAGACTTAATCCGGATGGGATGAGCTTCCTTGGCACAACCTATTCGTCGTCGTGCTAACAACTTGAGTGGTCGCTTGAACAAACTAGTTGTTCAAGCAACACAACTCTTCTAGTTGGTTAGCCGCGGAAAAGACGACGGATGGATCGCCGGTTTTTGTGTTTGTCTTCAGGGTCCATGATTATACAATATATATCCATTCATACACATGCATAATCAAAATATTAAAGAACATATTCAGATCTGTAAATAAAGTTAAAAACACTTTATACCTTATGATCTTCTACCGTATGTCCTATCCTTCTATCTACGTGTGGGACGAAGATCCTCCACGAGTTGAAGCCTTCTAGATCGAGTTCTCCTCTACCTGTCCATCAACAAAGAGAAAAAGAAAAACCTCTCCAGAACCGACCACCAAATTGGAGAATTTGGTATACATTCCAAGGAGCAATGGATGATGCGCGAACTTCAAGAAGAGTTGCAACCTCACTTAGAGAATAGGGAGGAGGAGATAACCGGCCACCTATGGAAGGAGAACCGCCGGCCAAGGAAGAAGGTAGAGGCTTAGATGATGGGCGCCGGCAACAACCTTGGATGAAGATGATTGCCGCCCACCCTAGCTCCAAACCCTAGCCGCCCAACTTCTTTCCAAACCCTAATTCCAATTCAAATCACCTAGTTGCCGCCCAACCCTAAGCCATCTATATATAGAGTAGGGCCTAAACCTCCTTTAATCTCCACCGTCATATCTAGGGATTTAATCTCCACCGTCGGATCTAGGGTTTTATCCCAACCGTCGGATCTAGGGTTTAATCCCAACCGTCGGATCTATGATTTCATCCCAACCGTCGGATCTAGGGTTTCATCCCAACCGTCGGATCTAGGGTTTTATCCCAACCGTTGGATCTAGGGATTTAATCCTAACCGTCGATTCTAGGGTTTCATCCTAACCATCGGATCTTAGGGATTTAATCCCAACCGTTGGTTCTAGGGTTTCATCCTAACCATCGGATCTTAGGGATTTAATCCCAACCATTGGTTCTAGGTTTTGTTTTACATTCTTGGATCTAGACTTCATAAGGATTATATTAGGCTACGATAGGGACCATAAGGAGGAGTTGGATCTTGGCCACCCGATGGATCGGAACCACACAAACTTGATCCATCAATGATGTTCCATTCCACTAGAGGATCATCATTGAACTACCTCACCAACCCCAATAAATCAATATGGGCTCCATATATTATTTGTACATTAATCTCCCCGTGTTTAAGATATCGAATGTCCGTCAATTAATTGATTTACTGACCATCAATTAATTAACATCTAATTCCTCGAGTAGTACCATTCAACCTTATCATCATGTTGACTAAGTCAACCAAAGGTTTACATGATGAACCTTATGAGCTCCTCAAGGGGACATCATCAACCTAATATATAGGACACGGTTTCCTCCTATAATCAACGGCACACCATGTAAATAATATTATTTCCCAACTTATCGGGCTTATTGATTTAATCCATTTAAATCTCACCCACTGGTAAATCAAAGAAATAAATACTAAGTACATGTGCCCGTTATTATATCGGGATTAAGAGTATGTACAACATAATATCCGAGGTCCGATTTAATTATGTAGTCAGCACTAAATTGAATCACCTCTATGTCGGTCCTGCTCAATACACCTAAGTGTACTAGTGTAACTCTATGTTCAAGATAAAACAATACCAAGCTACACTACAACCATGCCAATGGTTTGTCCAAAACCATCTTGGTTGTGAGCCTTTACTTATATTTTACAAGGGACTGATAACATGATCTTCTGTGCCACACCAAGCACCATGTTATCTACAATGTAAAATATTAGACAATATGCACACATATATAATGAATATATAAAATGCAAACAATGATCATGTGATTCTTATTTCAAAATAAAATGTTCATACAAAAAGAGCTAGGGTTTCAGTATACATTCCAACAAGTCATTCTCTAGAAATCTGGCATTCGTGCTAATGATCAACCTCTGATCTCTAAGACTATAAAACAAACCTCCTTTCGTTCCTCTAGGATAGCCAACGAACATACGTACTTATGTACGAAGTTCCAACTTACCAGCATCTGCCTTCGGCACATGTGTTGGACTCTCCCAAATCCGAATATGTCTCAGACTAGGCTTTTGCCCAGTCCACAATTCTGTGGGAGTAGAAGGCACTGATTTAGATGGTACCATGTTCAGAATATACATTGTCGTATCTAGAGCATATCCCCAGAATGAATCTGACAACTCAGAATAACTCATCATCGATCTAAACATCTCTATAAGAGTCTTATTCCTTCGCTCTGCTACACCATTCTGCTAGGGTGTGCCAGGTGCAGACAATTGGGATTGAATCCCAGCCTCTGATAAGTAATTCCTAAACTCTCCGAAGAGGTACTCACCACCACGATCAGATCATAGTATCTTGATACTTTTACCTTGACGTTTCTCTACATCAGCTTTGAAATCTTTGAACTTGTCAAAGCATTCAAACTTGCGGCGCATCAAATAAATGTATCCATATCTCGAATAATCGTCTATGAAAGAGACAAAATACTCAAAACCACCTCTAGCCTAGATAGACATAGGACCACACAAATCAGAATGAACCAATTCTAACACATCTTTGTCTCTAAACCCCTTGGCATTAAAAGGCATCTTGGTCATTTTACCCTCCAAGCAAGATTCGCAGGTTGGGAAATCTTCCACCACTAATGAACCCAAAGGTCCATCAGCTATCAACCTTTAAATTCTGCTTGGGTTAATATGACCAGTCTTAGATGCCAAAGATATGTTTGGCTCATCTTCGAAGGTTCTTTTCTCTTATTGGAATTAGAAGATGAGTTATTAACGTCTATTTGCATCGTGGGAGCCTTTGGTTCAAGTGTATACAAATTTCCTATCAATGCACCAGAACAGATAATCTCCCTATTCATTTTTATAACAACTCTATCATTAAAAGAAATAGAATATCCATCCATAAACAATTTAGAAACCGAAATTAAATTTTTTCTAAATAAAGGTACATAAATGCAATTTTTAAGAACCAAAACTTTATTCCTCTCAAAAGACAAATAAACATCTCCCACTGCAACAGCCGCCACCTTTGTGGCATCGCCCAAATATATGGAAATCTCCCACTCAGCCAGTCCTCTGGTTTCCTGGAATCCCTACAAAGTATTGTAGACATGATCAGTGGCTCCCGTATCTACACACAAGGTGCCGGTAGATAACATCGCTAAACATGTTTCAACGACTAGACCAAAAGATATACCTTTGTTCTGCTTCCGGTTGGGGCAGTCCTTCTTCCAGTGTTCAGTCTGCTTACAAGTGAAGCACTTGGCTTTCAGCTTCTTCACTCCTCCCTGAGTTCCTCCAACCGCCTTTGCCCCAGCTTGTTTCTTCTTCTTCTTGCCGTTTGGCTTAGAAGTAGAAACCGTTTGGGCAACCATGCCTTGCACCTGAGCACTCTGACGAAATAGTCCCTCTGCCGCCTAGAGTTCTGTCAGAAGCTCCACCAATGAATACAACCTCTTGTTCATGTTGTAGTTTAGGCGAAACTACTAAAAACTCCTAGGTAGAGACTAGAGAATGATATCGACCTGGGTTTCTCCATCGATCTCATCTCCGAGAACTTCCAGCTCATTCAAATGAGTCATCTTCTTGAGAACATGATCCCTCACGGGTGTTCCCTCGATCATGGTGGTCGTCATCAAGTTCCTCATGGCTTCCTGCCTAGCAGCCAGATTCTGGTGTCCGAAAAGCTCTTTGAGATTGAGCATCATGTCATAAGCAGTGGGCATGGCTTGATGCTGATATTGCAGTACATTTGACATAGATGCCAAAATGTAACACCACGCCATCTCATCGGCCTTGATCCATTTATTATAACTCTCCTTCTCCTTTTCCCCAGAATTATCTGCAGGCTTAGGAGGGCACTCTTCGAGGAGTACATATTTGTATTCCTCAACAGTCAAGATAATGTCAAGATTCCTCTTCCAATCAACATATTTGGGTCTAGTAAGTTTATTTTCTTTCAGTATCACAACAAGTGGGTTGAAAGTCATTTTGAAAGAAAAACTAAGAATCACATAGATCAAAAACATTAGATTTCAAAAAATTATTGATTCCTCAAAAAGTAAAATTTTAAAATAAACCAACACCTCAAAACACCGAGGATGTCGTATGCCACGATAGTGTGGACGTATACGAATTCTACATTTGTAAGAGGAGGTTTTACCTATTAATTTTACTATCTTGTCAACCTAACTCTTTGACAAATAAAATTAATTGTTGGTTCCTCTTCGGCCCTACAAATAAAAACAGTGACTCCGATGGGGAGGATACTTATATTTGTATCTAAGTGTTCACCATTACTCGGTACAAAGGTAATTATCTCGGTTTATGTGCCTTCCGATGGGGAAGTACACACACTCCTTAATAATTTCCTATAACCATATTCGACCTTGTGATCCGCAAACAAACTCATCCAATGGGGAGGAAGGCACTCAGAGCCGACGCAGAAGTTTGTTTACATCACATGTCAAATCGTAATGGAGGTCGTGGGAATTTATAAAAATATCCCTCTCCCACTTAGTAATTTAAAATTGAAGAATTTTCTAGCCTACGACATACATATCAAACAATAAGCAATAAATATGAAAAATAAATATTTTCCAACTATTTTGGCTTTTGTCTTCAATATGTCTCCCATCGTATCGCCATCTTGTCCGCTCCTCCCTACGCCATGTACAAGCCATCCGGAGATCCGAGCCGAGAAAAAAAACTATTTTAATTTACATCCATCAATCCTATAATCCACGAGGGAGTGTACATGAAATCTAGATTGAAAGTAAACTGAAATAAAAGGAGTGGCTAAACAATGTCGTATCTAATTACAAAAATTAAATACTAGCCTCGTCAACCCTGAGGATTCAACAAAATAAACAATTACACACATACAATCACATACACACATATGGCCATAATAGTTGGATCCTATGCCTGCAACCAAAAAGTTAACCTACGCACATCCTACTATTATCCGGCACATATAATATATGAAAAGTGCATAAAAGTAATCAAATCCTAAACACACAAAATCGAAAATCGTGGCTCTGATACCACTTGAAGGTAGGAAACGTCGCTTCCCACTTCAACTCGGTCGCTTGTTCATGGCGATCCCTTCTATGTCCCCGGATAAAAAAAATTTATCCTTGACAAGAGGGATTACCCAAGCTACCGTTTCATCATCGTGCTATTCGATTAGAGTAGTCACTTGAACAAACTTATTGTTCAAGCCACCAACCTCTATTCTACGAATAGCCGCGGAATAGACGATGTACGGATCGCCGACTTTTGTGTTTGTATTCGGAGTTCAAGTTAATTTAGCCACAAAATAGAATATACAACATGTATATGATTGAAAAACAATTATAGACATGTTACAAAAGAAAATAAAAAAGCGTTATACCTCTCGATCTTCTATTGTATGTCCTTCCT
This sequence comes from Wurfbainia villosa, assembly GCA_025175895.1. Classification (NCBI taxonomy): domain Eukaryota; kingdom Viridiplantae; phylum Streptophyta; class Magnoliopsida; order Zingiberales; family Zingiberaceae; genus Wurfbainia; species Wurfbainia villosa. The sequence goes on along the minus strand of CM046009.1, from coordinate 23,854,789 downwards.
CTTTTTGGACGTCGTGTGGGTGACGATCTTCCAAAAGTCGAAGCCTCCTAGATCACTAATCTTCCTTCCTTGCTCGCTACGAACAAGAGGAAGTATAGAAACAAAACTCTTCTCCTTCCTTTAACCAACCACCAAGCACCAACCTTGATGCTTGTTGCTGGCCAAGAGGAGAAGAAGGATGGTGGACGCCGGCCAAAACTCCAAGGGAAGAGACCCTAGGCTTTATTTCCATCGACCAAGGAGAAGAGATGAGGAGGTTGGATGCCGGAAAAATAGAGAAAAGGGGAGAATAGGCGCCGCCCTCCTAAGGAAGAAGAAGGAAAGAAGTTTCCTTATTTGTGGGCGCCCAACCTCTTTGCCCTTGCCACCCAAACCCTAGCCCCTCTTCTCTATCTCTTGCCGCCCACCCCCTTGCCTCCTTTTATAGAGTTAGGCCTAAGCCTCCTTTAATCTCCATCATCGGTTCTAGGAATTTAATCTCAACCATCGGATCTAGAGATTTAGTTTCAACCGTTGGATCTAGAGATTTAATCTCCACCGTCAGATCTAGAGTTTTGTTTTCAACCATTGGATCTAGGCTTCATGAGGTGTTAATAGGCTACAATAGGGACCATGAGGAGGAGTTGGATCTTGGCAACCCAATGGATCAAGCCCACATAAAGTCTGATCCATTAATGATAATCCAATCCACTAGAGGATTATCATTGATCTACCTCACCAACCCCCATAAGTTAATAATGGCTCCATATATTATTTGTACATTTTTCTCCTCGTGTTTAAGATATCGAATGTTCGTCGATTAATTAATTTACTGACAAATAATTAATCAACATCTAACTCCAGGAGTAGTACCACTCAACCTTATCATCTTGCCGGACCAAGTCAACTTGCAGGGTTTACATGATGAATCTTATGAGCTCCTCAAGGGGACATCATCATCCTAATATATAGGACACAGGTTCCTTTTATAATCAACGACACACCATATAAGTAATATCATTTCCAACTTACCGAGCTTATTGATTTACTCTATAAATCTCGCCCATTAGTAAAACAAAGAAATGAATACTAAGTATATGTGTCCGTTATTATATCGGGATTAAGAACATGTACAATATAATATCTGAGGTCTGATTCAATTATCTAGTCAGCAATGAATCAAATCACCTCTAAGTTGGTCATGCTTAATACACACAAAGTGTACTAGTGTGATTCTATGGTCAAGACAAAACCAATATCAAATCACACTACAACCATACCAATGGTTTGTCCAAAGCCATCTCGGTTGTGAGTCTTTACTTATACTCTACAAGGAGCTGATAACATGATCTACCGTGTGACACTACACACCATGTTATGTACAATGTAATGTATGAGACAATATGCATAATCACAAATACGCAAACAATGATCATGTGATTCTTATTTCAAAATAAAGATGTTCATACAAAAGATAGACTTTTCAGTATACATCCCAACACACAGAGCATCGTCAAGCTTCAAAGACCAGTCCTTCCTTGACCTTGATACTATTTTCTCTAAGATAGCCTTTATTTCCCTGTTCAAAACTTCGACTTGCCCGCTTGTTTGTGGATGATATGGTGAGGCTACTTTATGGGGTACTCCATACTTCTTGAGAAGGCTTTCAAATTGTCTTTTGATAAAATGTGAGCCTCCATCGCTTATTACTGCTCTCGCTACTCCAAATCTTAAAAATATTATACTCTTGAAAAGTTTTGTAATCGTTTTTGCATCACAAGATGGAGATGGGAGAGCCTCAACCCACTTAGACACAGAGTCCACTGCCACCAATATGTAGGCATTATTATAGGAAGAAGGGAAAGGTCCCATATAGTCAATTCCCCAGACGTCAAATAATTCGACTTCCAATATCAAATTTTGAGGCATCTCGTGTCTTCTTGATATGTTCTCGGTCCTTTGATAGCGGTCACAAGTCATCATATAATTCTAGGAGTTTCTAAAAATATGAGGCTAGTAAAATCCTGCTTGTAAGACCCTTGTCGCAGTCTTGTTCGTGCTAGTATGACCTCCATAAGCAGAAGAATAACAATGATACAATATGTCCTCAATCTCTTCTTCGGATACACATCTTCGATAAATAGCATCTGCTCCTTGCTTGAACAAGAATGGCTCATCTCACACATATTGCTTTACATCCGCGAAAAACTTCTTCCTCTGATTATAAGTCATATGGGAAGGTATTATCTCGCAAGCTAGGTAATTGGCAAAATCAGCATACCACGGAGCCCTGATTTTCTTGACAGCTAGTATCTGCTCATACGGAAAGAAATCATTAATAACAAGATCATTATCACTTCCTGCATTTGTTTCTTGGTGTAGTCTCGATAGATGATCTGCAACTACGTTCTCCATTCCTTGTTTGTCTCGAATTTCCAGATCAAACTCTTGTAGAAGAAGTATCCACCGGATGAGTCTTGGCTTGGATTCCTTTTTTTCTCAACAAGTATCTTATGGCTGCATGATTTGTGTAAACTATCACCTTAGACCCAATGATATAAGATCTGAATTTGTCGAAGGCGAAGACTAAAGCCAAGAGTTCCTTCTCCGTGGTAGCATAATTCACTTGTGCTTCATCCAATGTTTTACTGGTATAGTAAATTGCATACACCTTGCGGTCCTTCTTTTGTCCCAATACTACACCTACAGCAAAATCACCTGCATCACACATAATTTCAAAAGGAAGACTCCAATCTGGAGGTTGAATTATTGGGGCAGTTGACAATGCTTCTTTTAACCTGAAAAATGCATCAAGATAAGAATGATCAAAATGAAACTCTGCATCCTTAGCAAGCAAGTTAGTTAATGGCTTTGAGATTTTTGAAAAGTCCTTGATGAACCGCCGGTAAAACCCTGCATGTCCCAGAAAACTATGCACTCCCTTAACATCGGTTGGAGGAGGCAACTTCTTGATCACTTCAGTTTTAGCAATGTCCACCTCGATACCACACTGTGAAACTAGGTGCCCAAGCACTTTGCCTTCTCGCACCATGAAGTGGCACTTCTCCCAATTAAGCATTAAATTCATTTCCTCGCATCTCTGCAAAACCTTGACCAAATTAGATAAGCACATATCAAAATTTACACCATATACAGAAAAATCATCCATGAATACTTCCATTATATTCTCGATCATATCAGAAAAAATTGAAGTCATGTATCTCTAAAAAGTGGCAGGTGCATTTCAAAGTCCAAAAGGCATTCTCCTGAAAGCAAAAGTTCCATATGGGCAAGTAAAAGTTGTTTTCTCTTGGTCATTAAGATAGATGGGGATTTGATAAAAACTGGAGTATCCATCTAGGTAACATAAATGTGAATGTTTTGCCAACCAGTCTAACATTTGGTTAATAAATGGGATGGGAAAGTGGTCCTTTCTAGTTTCCTTGTCCAATTTTCTATAATCAATACACATTCTCTACTCGGTGACTGCTCTCGTGGGGATTAACTCAATCGTAGCATTTTTTATCACGGTTATCCCCCCTTTCTTAGGCACCACATGGACAGGACTTACCCATTCGCTATCGGATATAGGATAGATAATTCCTACATCTAGTAATTTCAGAAGCTTTTTCTTGACCACCTCTTTCATGGCCAGGTTCAACCTTCGTTGATGTTCTATTGATGGTTTATAGTTATCTTCGAATAGAATTCTATGCATACAAACCAATGGACTAATTCCCTTTATATCATCAATCTTGTATCCAATGACGTTCTTATGTGTTTACAGCACCTCGATCAGTTTCTCAGTCTCTGCATCACTCAGATTTGCATTAATGATCACGGGATAAGTAGAGTTTTTGCCAAGAAATTCATACCTGAGCGTCGATGGAAGAGGCTTAAGTTCTACTTGTGGTGGTAGGTCAAGGTCGACAATCTCTGGCTCTTCATCCTTGAAATCCTTTTCGAGCCTATCAAGATAAGTTTGTTCTTGTGCTCCCTTTAGCGCAATTGACTGGAAACTGTCAATCCTGCAACAAACATTGAAATTAGAAGGTTGTTTAACAGCTTTTGAAAGGTCGAATTCAATCTTATCATTTCGAAATGCAAGTGAAAGTTTGTGGTTCTTGACGTCTATCATCGCCCCTACAGTAGCCAAGAAAGATCTCCCTAAAATGAGTGGAATACATGGGTCTTCATCCATCTCAAGCACTATGAAATCGGCGGGAATAATAAAGTTTCCCACCTTCACAGGTACATCTTCTAAGAATCACAAAGGATATCTAATAGAGCGATCAGTTAACTGCAAGACCATAGTTGTTAGTTTAATTTCTCCCAAATCTAATTTCTTGCATATGGAAAGAGGAATCAGATTGACACTAGCACCTAGATCACAACAAGCCTTATCAAAATTAGAGTCATTAATTATGCAAGGGATAGAAAAACTACCTGGATCATTTAGCTTGGGAGGTACCATGTTTTTAATTAAAGCGCTGCATTCTTCGGTAAGAGCCACTATTACTGTAACGCCTGTAAAATTTTTAGCAAATTTACAAGAATTTTTGGTTGATTATGATGGGCTTTATGTGGGCTCTTTCAAAAATAAAAGAAAATGAGCCAAAAAGGATGCAAGGCCTAGGAATTGAACCCCAAACCTCTAGAGATTGCCAAGCCCTATAAATGCATCCAATAACCAGAAGCCCAGCAGGGTTGTACTATTAGGGGAATATGGGAAGTGATAGTTAAGGGTAAGGGAGGCTAAGGGACACTTCAAATGAATAAATAGGGGAATGAGGAGACATGAGGAAGCAAACTTGACATTTTCTCCTCTCTTCTTCCTCACCGAACCCTAGAGATCCCCCTTCTCACCCTTTGTCCGAAAGTCATCCAAGCAAGAAGAAGGCTAGGATTGCTTCCCTTAGGTCATCTTCCAACCAAAAAGCAAAGCGAAGGATGTAAGTATCCCCTCACCTGCATACAAGTAACTTTTCGATTGAAGTTTGTGTCAAATTCTCCATGATCCATTCGGCCAAGTCCTTTACTTGAGTTCTCCATGAAGTTCTATGCCATACTTGTATGAATATGATGATGTTAGGATGTTAGATGGATTAGGTTAAGAGTTTAACCCTAAAAGCCCCCTTGACCATTCGGCCAAATCTTTTACTTGAAGTTCTCCATGAAGTTCTATGCCATACTTGTATGAATATGATGATGTTAGGATGTTAGATGGATTAGGTTAAGAGTTTAACCCTAAAATCCCCCTTGACCATTTGGCCAAATCTTTTACTTGAGGTTTTCCATGAAGTTCTATGCCATACTTGTATGAATATGATGATGATAGGATGTTAGATGGATTAGGTTAAGAGTTTAACCCTAAAGGCCCTCTTGACCTTTCGGCCGGGACCTTTACTTGAAGTTTTCCATGAAGTTCTATGACATACTTGTATGAATATGATGATGTTAGGATGTTAGATGGATTAGGTTAAGAGTTTAACCCTAAAAGCCCTCTTGACCTTTTGGCCAAGACCTTTACTTGAAGCTTTTCATGAAGTTCCATGCCATACTTGTATGAATATGATGATGTTAGGATGTTAGATGGACTAGGTTAAGAGTTTAACCCTAAAAGCCCTCTTGACCTTTCGGCCAAGACCTCTACTTGAGTTCTCTATGAAGTTCCATGCCATACTTGTATGAATATGATGAAGTTAGGATGCTAGATGGATTAGGTTAAGAGTTTAACCCTAAAAGCCCCGCCCCCCTTGAACATTCGGCCAAGACCATAACTTGGGCTCACCATGATGATCCATGCTATATCTTGTATTAATATGATGATGAGGGATTTTTAGATGAGTTAGTTAAGTGGTTGACCCATGAAACCCTTTTTGAACCATTCGGCCAAGACCCCTAATGTGTTCCTTATGCCATGCTTTAGGTGAGTTCATGATAACTTGTGATATTAAATGATGCTAGATGAAGATAACATGCTCTAGGTTAGGTTAACATGTGTTTTATGCTTATGTGAGTTCATGTTAACTTGTGATGTTAAATGATGCTAGATGAAGATAACATGCTCTAGGTTAGTGTTTACTTACTCTTGATGTTTATGCCTTATGCCATGCCCTATATGTGTGTGATATTTAAGATATGTTATGAAGTGAAATATGATAATGATTATGAAATGAAATATGATATGTTCATGAAATGAAACATGATATGATTATGAAATGAAATATGATATGTTCATGAAATGAAACATGATATGTTTATGAAGTGAAAGATGATATGTTATGAAGTGAAATATGATATGTTCATGAAATGAAACATGATATGTTATGAAGTGAAATATGATATGTTTATGAAATGAAATATGATATGTTCATGAAGTGAAATATGATATGTTTATGAAATGAAGTATGATATGTTTGCTAAATGAAATATGATATGTTATGATAAGAAGCATGTAAGTTTTTTACCTTCTGCATGGCTTGTACCAGGACCTAACAAGGTCCAAAGGGATGGGCTCCTAAGTTGCCCTAGGCCGACGGACTAAGATCGGGCCTAGGATGGGATTCTATGTTATGATTGCCCCTAGGTCGACGGACTAAGATCGGGCCTAGTACGGGATGGGCTCCCAGATGCCCTAGGCCGACAGACTAAGATCGGGCCTAGGATGGGCTTCTATGTTATGATGATGGCCCCTAGGTCGACGGACTAAGATCGGGCCTAGTAACCTAGTAGGTTCGAGACTTGCTACCTCGGGTCTATTTAGGGATGCGCGCTATGATGATGATGATGTGGTACAATGTCGGGCCCAATATGTTGAGATTTATGTTTACGTACCTATAATATATGTTTTCAAAGAGCATCCTGCATATGTTTACATGTTATGATTGTTATGTTTACATGTTATGATTGTTGTGTTTACATGTTATGATTGTTATGTTTACATGTTATGATTGTTATGTTTACATGTTATGATTGTTATGTTTGCATGTTATGATTGTTATGTTTACATGTTATGATTGTTATGTTTGCATGTTATGATTGTTATGTTTACATGCTATGTTGCTATGTTATATATGTTGCATGTTATGTTTGATTATGTCATATATGTACATGATATGTTGCTATGTTATATATGTTACATGTTATGTTTGCTTATGTTACTTATGCTACATGTTATCTTTGCTTATGTCATATATGTTACATGTTATGCTGCATATATGTTATGAATGTTACATGCTATGCTTAATGTCGATGTATGGTTTTTGTGAGTAGGACAGGATCTTACTAAGCCTATGTGCTTATAGTTTATATTCCCTTGTACTGCAGATAAGGGTAAAGGGTGGATAAACTAAAGGGAGCAGCAGGAGGAGCAAAGTGTGTGTGGCAGTGGCATGGTGGAAGAGATCTATTATGTCCCTTATGCATGTTTTCCTTAAGATGATTTGTTTATGGACTTGAATTAAGAACTAAGTACTTATGAAATAACGATGCATGCTCTATGTTAAGAAGAAGTACCTACGAAATGACGATGCTTGTTTATGTTTAAAATAAAAAAAATATGTCTAAAATCTTCCGCTGTAAGTAGTACGATGTATGTATGTACGATCGCGTCGCGCCGCCCCTCCGGACCCTAGGAAAAAGGGCGGGCGTGACAATTACATGCTCCTCAACTTTTCTTTTATTGGTTAAAATATCCTTCAAGAACTTGGAGTACGTAGGCATTTGTTGAAGAGCTTTTGTAAAAGTTATATTAATATAAAGCTTTCTAATTACCTCAAGAAACTTACCAAATTGTTCATCCAATTTCTCCTTAATCAGCCTCTGAGGGAATGGGATCGGAGGCTTATATGTTCTTGGCTCTTTGTGCCACACGACTATGTCTTCTGGCTCGGCTGGGTCGTGCTGGCTGCTAGAGCGACTTGACACGGGTGTGTCGGCTGACACACCCTGGGTGCGCTTATGGGCATCACCCGCCACGGGTCTGTTGGACAACACACCCTGGGTGTGTTGTCGGCTGCCTATCTCAAAATCGTTCAACACATGCATGCTGTTGTTGGGATGTATACTGAAAAGTCTATCTTTTGTATGAACATCTTTATTTTGAAATAAGAATCACATGATCATTGTTTGCATATTTTTATGGTTATGCATATTGTCTAATACATTACATTGTAGATAACATGGTGTGTGGTGTCACACGGGAGATCATGTTATCGGCTCCTTGTAAAGTATAAGTAAAGGATCACAACTGAGATGGCTTTGGACAAACCATTGGTATGGTTGTAGTGTGATTTGGTATTGGTTTGTCTTGACTATAAAATCACACTAGTACACTTTGTGTGTAATGAGCACGACCGACATAGAGGTGAATCAATTTATTGCTGACTACATAATCGAATCAGACCACAGATATTATATTGTACATAATCTTAATCCCTATATAATAACGGGCACATATACTTAGTAGTCATTTCTTTGATTTACCAATGGGCGAGATTTATAGATAAAATCGATAGGCTCGGTAAGTTGGGAAATGATATTATTTATATGGTGTGCCATTGATTATAGGAGGAAATTGTGTCCTATATATTAGGATGATGATGTCCCCTTGAGGAGCTCATAAGGTTCATCAAGTAAACCTTGTAGGTGGACTTGGTCCGGCATGATGAAAAGGTTGGGTGGTACTACTCATGGAGTTAGATGTTGATTAATTAATGGTCAGTAAATTAATTAATCAATGGACATTCGAGATCTTAAACACGGGGAGAAAATGTACATATAATATATGGAGCCCATATTAACTTATGGGGGTTGGTGAGGTAGATCAATGATAATCCTCTAGTGGAATGGATAATCATTAAAGGATTGGATTTTATGTGGGCATGATACATTGGGTGGCCAAGATCCAACTCCTCCTCATGGTCCCTATTGTAGCCTATTAATACCACATGAAGCTTAGATCGAATGGATAGAAACAAAACTATAGATCCAAAGGTAGAGATTAAATCTCTAGATCCGACGGTTGAGATTAAATCTCTAGATCCGACTGTTGAGATTAAATCCCTAGAATCAATGGTGGAGATTAAAACAAGGCTTATCCCTAACTCTATAAAAGGAGGGCAAGGGGTGGGCCGCAACTTGAATTAAACAAGAGATAGGATTAGGGTTTTTGGGCGGCAAGAAGCTAGGCTTAGGGTTTGGGCTTGGCTGCACCAAATAAGGAAGGTATTTCCTTTCTTCTTCTTCTCTAAACGTGGCCGGCAACCTAGCATCCCTTTCTAACCCTTGGTCGGCGTCCAAAGCTGCCCCTCTCCCTCTCTTTGGCCAGTAAAATCTAGGCTTAGGGTTCCCCTTGGAGCTTTGGTCGGCATTCACCTTTTCTCCCTTCTCTTTTTTGGTCAGCGGCAAGCAAATTGCTTTTTGCTTGTTAGTTGGCTAAAGGAAGGAGAAGAGTCTTGTTTCTATTCTTCCTCTTGCTCGGAACGAACAAGGAACGAAGATTGGTGATCTAAGAGCTTCAACTTTTGGTAGATCGTCGCCCACACGACGTCCAAAAGGAGGAAGGTCATACAATAGAAGATCGAGAGGTATATCGATTCTCTATTCTCTTTTGTAACATGTTTATATTTGTTTTCCACTAATGTGCATAATATATTCTGTTTTGTGGCTAATTATACTTGGACCCCGAACATAAACACAAATGTCGGTGATCCGTACATCGTTTATTCCGCGGCTATTCGTGGAATAGAGGTTGGTCACTTGAACAACAAGTTTGTTCAAGTGAATACTCTAAACGAATAGCTCGACAATGACAAGGTTGCTTGGGCAATCCCTCTTGTCAAGGATAAATTTTTTTTATTCGGGGACGTAGAAGGGATCGCCATGAACAAGCGACTAAGTCGAAAGGGGAATCGAAGTTTCCTCAGCCATCAATTGGTATCAGAGCAACGGTTTCCAATTTTGTGTGTTTAAGATTCGATAATTCTTATGTATTTTTCATATATTATATGTGTTGGATAATAGTAGGACATGCGTAGGTTAACTCTTTGGTTGCAGGCATAAGATCCGACTATTATGGCCATATGTGTGTATGTGATTGTATGTGTGTAATAGTATATTTTGTTGAATCCTCTATTAGTGAAAGCCCTAGAGTCAATCATGTGATGATTGTTGTATGGACTTTATTGTATCATTTTCCTATTTATAAAGGCATGGTTATTATATTTACTTGTATTGGTGCCAAATAACTAAATATAATAACGTCCTTGAGTAGTAGGATCTTATCTATATCAATCGATTGGTTGAATCGATAATGAGATGATATAGAGAACACTACTCTTAATCATTCCTAGTCAAGTATTAATATTCAAGGACAATGTTAATGCATAGAGACTAGCATGTAGGTCAACACGATGACTTGATCTCACAAGTCATGGATATGAGATATCAAGTTGACACATGGGTATGCATTGGAGAATGTATACTGAATGACCCGCCATGAGAAAGTATCATGGATCATTATATAAGTGTCATATACTTTCTCATGTGGCTATTAGTATGACTATTAGTCCTTAGACCTGAAGTCACCATGGTTCCCTACATAAGGAGTTGCATACTTTGGCTTCGTCAAACGTCACCCGTAAATGGGTGGACTATAAAGGTGATTACTGGGTATGTGACAAATTATGCGGAGGGATGTGAGTGATGTAGATGAGATATATCCCTCCTATATGACGGGGGTGACATCGATATTCTTGATAGAGTGAGACCACGAAGTGCATGGCCATGCCAAAATGAGTCAATATGAGATATTTAGCTCATTTGATTAGAGTGAGTCTACTTGGAGTTTAAGATATAGATTGTACCAAGGATGACACGGTCTATGCCTCAATTGGTCAATTTAGATGTCAAGGATAGAGGGACATTGCCACATATTGTGAGAGTCACAATTAGCAGTCACAAAGGTGATGTTGGAGCTCAACATTCTTGTAACTTGGGTAGCAATGATGTGTTGTAAGATACCATTCATTACTTATGTTCCTAAATCGGTTTAGGGACATTGCCAACGTTACAAGAACCTATAGCGTCACACACAAAGGGCAATTAGATGGAGATTAGGTTCATATGATGAACCATGAGGATTATGTTCATGGGATGAACCAAATTGGATTAAGAGTAATCCAAATTAGACTAATTGAGTTGGACTCAATTTGATTCAAGTGTTGAATGAGTGTAATTTAGATTTGATTCATCAAATCAATTTAAATTAATGAATAGAGATTCATTAAATTAAATTGACTTGAATCAAATGGTTGGATTTGATCAACCATGGGAGATAAGAGGTCAAGTTTGACTTGACTTGAGAGGGAAGATGAAAGGTCAAGTTTGACTTGACCAAATTCCATGTCATGATGATGACTTGGCATGGCCGGCCAATGATGATGCTCCACATCATCATTGACTTATCAATTGGTGCCACCTCATGAGGAAGACCAAGAGCCATTGGCTCTTGGAGTTACATGCATGCATGTAACCCCCCAAGTCATGAAGTGGCCGGCCACTCCATTTGATGGTGTAATTGATTTTGGTGAGTTACTCCAACTTCATCTTCTTCCTTGGATCATCCTCTCAAGCTCCCCTCTCCTCCTTTGCCGAACCATCCTAAGGGTGCTAGCACACTCAAGGTTGTGTTTTCTCCACCTATTGCTTGTGTGGATACCAATAGAGGAGTGTACACTTGACACACTAGAGTTCCGACAAGATATTTGGACGAGCGGGATTTGCGAAGGGTGTCGCATCGAGGGTAACACTCTCACCTTCTAGATCTAAGGTAGATCTAGGTTTACTTAGCACATACATGTTTTTATTTTAATATATCTTCGGAAGGATCCGTAGATTGACTTCCGGGGTTTCCGTAACGCAAAAAGCGGTTTTTGCTAATCGAAAAGTCCAACATCCTCGGGGTTGACGAGGCTAGTATTTAATTTTTTGTAAATTAGATACGACATTGTTTAGCCACTCTTTTTATTTTAGTTTACTTTCGATCTAGATTTCATGTACACTCCCTCGTGGAGTATAGGATCGATGGATGTAAATTAAAATAGTTTTTAGTCTCGGCTCGGATCTCCAGATGGCTCGTACATGGCGTAGGAAGAGCGGATGAAATGGTGATACGACGGGAGACATATTGAAGACAAAAGCCATAATAGTTGGAAAAAATTTATTTTTCATATTTATTTCTTATTGTTTGATATGAATGTCGTAGGCTAGAAAATTCCTCAATTTCAAATTACTAAGTGGGAGAGGGATATTTTTATAAATTCCTATGGCCTCCATTACGATTTAACATGTGATGCAAGAAAACTTGCGCGTCGGCTCTTAGTGCCTTCCTCCACATTGTATGAGTTTGTTTGCAGATCATAAGGTCGAATATGGTTATAGGAAATTATTAAGGAACGTGTGTACTTCCCCATCGTAAGGCACATAACCCGAGATAATTACCTTGGTACCAAGTAATGGTGAACACTTAGATACAAATATAAGTATCCTCCCCATCGGAGTCACTGCTTTTATTTGTAGGGCCAAAGAGGAACCAACTATTAATTTTACTTGTCAAAAAGTTAGGTTGACAAGATAGCAAAATTAATGTGTAAAACCTCCTCTTACAAATGTAGAATTCGTATACGTCCACACTATCGTGGCATACGATATTCTCGGTGTTTTGAGGTGTTGGTTGATTTTAAAATTTTATTGTTTGAGGAATCAATAATTTTTTTGAAATCTAATGTTTTAATCTATGTGATTCTTAGGTTTTCTTTCAAAATTACTTTCAATCCACTTGCTATGAGACTAATGTAGGGATGTATACTGAAAAGTCTATCTTTTGTATGAACATCTTTATTTTGAAATAAGAATCAAATGATCATTGTTTGCAATTTTATGGTTATGTAATATTGTCTAATACATTACATTGTAGATAACATGGTGTGTGGTGTCACACAGGAGATCATCTTATCGGCTTCTTGTAAAGTATAAGTGAAGGCTCACAACCGAGATGGCTTTGGACAAACCATCGGAATAGTTGTAATGTGATTTGGTATTGTTTTGTCTTGACCATAGAATCACACTAGTGCACTTTGTGTGTATTGAGCAGGACCGACATAGAGGTGATTCGATTTATTGTTGACTAAATAATCGAATCGGACCTCAGATATTATTTTGTACATGCTCTTAATCCCGATATAATAACGAGCACATATACTTAGTATTCATCTCTTTGATTTACCAATGGGCGAGATTTATAGATTAAATCGATAGGCTCGGTAAGTTGGGAAATGATATTATTTATAAGTGTGTCGTTGATTATAGGAGAAAACCGTACCCAATATATTAGGATGATGATGTCCCCTTGAGGAGCTCATAAGGTTCATCATGTAAACCCTACAGATGGACTTGGTCCGGCATGATGAAAAGGTTGAGTGGTACTACTCAAGGAGTTAGATGTTGATTAATTAATGGTCAATAAATTAATTAATCGACGGACATTCGAGATCTTAAACATGGGGAGAAAATGTACAAATAATATATGGAGCCCATATTATCATATGGGGGTTGGTGAGGTATATAAATGATGATCCTTTAGTGGATTGGATCATCATTAGTGGATCAGACTTTATGTGGGCTTGATCCATGGGTGGCCAAGTTCCAACTCCTCCTCATGGTCCCTAATGTAGCCTATTAACACCTCATGAAGCTTAGATCCAAAGGATAGAAACAAAACACTAGATCCAAATGTGGAGATTAAATCTCTGGATCCGACGGTTGAGATTAAATCTCTAGATCCGACGGTTGAGATTAAATCCCTAGAACCAATGGAGGAGATTAAATCATGCCTTAAGCCTAACTCTATAAATATTGGCTTAAGGTTGGGTGGCAAGAGATGGAAGAAAAAAAGGGGCTTTGGTTGGGCGGCAAGGGCTTTGGAGATTTAGGGTTTTGGGTGGCCACAATTAAGGAAAGATGCTTCTTCTTCTTCTTCTTTCTTTTGGTGGCTGGCACCCTTCTTCCCTCTACTCTCATTGGTTTTGGTCGGCGTCCAACATCCTTCCTTTCATCTGAGAGCATGGCTTAAGGGGATTAGGGTTTGCTTTCTTTGGAGGCTAGGAATCTTAGTTGGTTTAGGATTGGGTTTGGTGGCTAGGGTTTTGGGAGTCATGGGTGGGCGGCAACATTGGGAGGAGTTTTTCTTCTTCTTCCTAAGGTGTGGCCGGTTCCTCCACCTTCCCTCTACCTTGGCTTGAGCTCATTCTAATCTTCTTCCCCACTTTATTGGTCGGCCATAAGGAGAGCTAGGATTAGGGTTTGGAGGCTTAGGGTTTAGGAGGCTCGGGTGGCACCAAATAAGGAAGGTTTCTTTCTTCGTCATCCTTTGGTGGCTGGCGCCCACAGCCTTATCCCAGCCCTTGGGCGGCATCCAAAGACCCCTTCTCCTTCTCCTTAGGTGGTGGAAACAAGATATAGGGCTTTCCCTTGGTGTCTTGGCCGGTTTCCACCATTATCTCCTTCTCCTTGTTGGCCGGCGGCAAGCATTCTCCTTGTTGCTTGTTGGTTGGCCATAGGAAGGAGAAGAGCTTTGTTTTTATTATTCTTCTTGCTTTGGAAGAGCAATGAAGGAAGATTTGCAATCTAGGAGCTTCGACTTTTGGTAGAGCGTCGCCCACACAACGTCCGAAAGGAGGAAGGACATACATTAGAAGATCAAGAGGTATATCGATTCTCTAATTTTTATATGTTACATGTTTGTATTTGTTTTTCATTTATGAGCAAGATATAAATCTGTATATGGCTAAATAATACTTGTATCCCGAGCATAAACACAAAAACCGGCGATCCGGACATCGTCTATTCCGCGGCTACTCGTAGAATAGAGGATGGTCGCTTGAACAACTAGTTTGTTTAAGTGACCTCTCTAAACGAATATCACGACGATGACTTAGTGGTTTGGGAAATCCCTTTTTTCTAGGATTAAATTTTTTTTAATCCAGGGACATCGAAGGGATCACCATGGACAAGCTACCGAGGTGAAGTGGAAAGCGAAGTTTCCCCTCATGGACTCGATAAGAAAAACCATTAAATTGGTATGAAATCTTTCGGGGCTAAACCCCCCTTCAATTGGTATCAGAGCCAAGGTTTCCGATTTTGTGTGTTTATGATTCTGTTAATTTTTATGCATTTTTCATATATTATATGTGCCGGATAATAGTAGGATATGCATAGTTTAACTCATTGGTTGCAGGCATAAGATCTAACTATTATTGTCATATATGTGTATGTGATTCTATGTGTGTAAATATTTATTTTGTTGAATCTTCGGGGTTGACGAGGATAGTATTTGATTTTTGTAAATTAGATACGGCATTGTTTAGCCACTCTTTATTTTATTTTACTTTCGATCTAGATTTTATGTACACTCCCTCGTGGAGTATAGGATCGATGGATGTAAATTAAAATAGATTTTAGTCTCGGCTCGGATCTCCGGATGACTTGTACATGGCGTAGGAGGAGCGGACGAGAAGGCGATGTGACGGGAGACATATTCAAGACAAAAGCCATAATAGTTGGAAAATAATTTATTTTTAATATTTATTGCTTTTTGTTTGATATGCATGTCGTATGCTAGGAAAATTCCTCATTTTCAAATTACTAAGTGGGAGAGGGATATTTTTATAAATTCCCATGGCCTCCATTACGATTTGACAAGTGATGCAAACAAACTTGCACGTCGGCTCTGAGTGCCTTTCTCCCCATCAGATGAGTTTGTTTGTCGATCACAAGGTCGAATATGGTTATAGGAAATTATTAAGGAGCGTGTGTACTTCCCCATCGTATGGCACATAATCCGAGATAATTACCTTGGTACCAAGTAATGGTGAACACTTAGATACAAATATAAGTATCCTTCCCATCGGAGTCATTACTTTTATTTGTAGGGCCGAAGAGAAACCAACTATTAATTTTACTTGTCATAAAGTTAGGTTGACAAGATAGTAAAATTAATGGGTAAAACCTCCTCTTACAAATGTAGAATTCGTATACGTCCACACTATCGTGGCATACGATATTCTCAGTGTTTTGAGGTGTTGGTTGATTTTGAAATTTTATTGTTTGAGTAATCAATAATTTTTTGAAATCTACAGTAATGATCTATGTGATTCTTAGGATTTTCAAAAATGACTTTCAATCCACTTACTATGATACTAAAGAAAATAAACTTATTGTACATAATTATGTTGATTGGAAAAAAGAATCCTGATATTGTCTTAACTGCTGAGGAGTACAAGTATACACTCTTCGAAGAGTGTCCTCAGGCCATGGTTGCTCAGAAGGTTTCTACTTCTAAGCCGAAAGGCAAGAAGAAGAAGAAACAAGGTGGAGCAAAGGTGGTGGGAGGATCTCAGGGAGGAGTGAAGAAGTCGAAAGGCAAGTACTTCACTTGCAAGCAGGATGGACATTGGAAGAAGGACTGTCCCAATCCGAAACAGAACAAAGGTATATCCTATGGTCTAGTCGTTGAAACATGGTTAGCGGTGTTATCTACGACACCTAGTGTGTAGATATGGGAGCCTCTGATCATGTCTGCAATACTTTGCAGGGGTTCCAGGAAACCCGACGACAAGCTAAAGGGGAGATTACCATTTACTTGGGCAATGCCAAGAAGGTGGCGGCTATTGCAGTGGGAGAAGTTTTATTTATCTCTTGAGAAAAATAAAACTTAGGTTCTGGAAAATTCCCTTTATGTACCTTTAGAAAGAACTTAGTTTCAGTTTCTAAATTGTTTATGGATGGATATTCTATTTCTTTTAATGACAGAGTTGTTATAAAAAGGAATAGGGAGAATATCTGTTCAGGTACATTGATAGGAAATTTGTATACATCTGAACCAAAACCTCCCACGATGCAAATTGAAGTTAATAACTCATCTTCTAATTCCAATAAGAGAAAAGAACCTTCGAAGATGAACCAAATATATCTTTAGCATCTTAGGCTTGGTCATATTAATCTAAGTAGAATTCAAAGGTTGATAGTTGATGGACCTCTGGGTCCATTAGTGGTGGAAGATTTCCCAACCTGCGAATTTTGCTTGGAAGGTAAAATGACCAAGAGGCCTTTTAATGCCAAGGGGTATAGAGCCAAAGATGTGTTGGAGATGGTTCATTCTGATTTGTGTGGTCCTATGATTATCCAGGCAAGAGGTGGTCTTGAATATTTCATCTCTTTCATAGACGATTATTCAAGATATGGATGACACTACGATCTGATCGTGGTGGTGAGTACCTCTTAGGAGAGTTTAGGAACTACTTATCAGAGGTTGGGATTCAAACCCAATTGACTACACTTGGCACACCCCAGCAGAATGGTGTAGCAGAGCGAAGGAATAGGACTCTTATGAAAATGGTTAGATCGATGATGAGTTATTCTGACTTGCCAGATTCGTTCTGGGGATATGCTCTAGATACAGAGGTGTACATTCTAAACTTGGTTCCATCTAAATCAGTGCCTTCTACTCCCACAGAGTTGTGGACTGGGCGAAAGCCTAGTCTAAGACCTATTCGGAAATGGGGAGTCTAGCACATGTGCTGAAGGCAGATGCTGGCAAGTTGGAACCTCGTACAGAAGTGTGCTTGTTCATTGGCTATCCTAGAGGAACGAAGGGTGGATTGTTTTATAGTCCTAGAGATCAGAGGGTGATCGTTAGCACGAACGCCAGATTTCTAGAGGAAGACTATGTGATGAGCCACAAGCCCAAGAGTAAAATTGTTCTGGAGGAGTTAAAAGGGGAAGTCACTTCTTTAGTACCACCGATACAAGAGGATATATCACATGTCACTGCACCGCGTGTCACAGAGGATACACAGGTGATACCTCGTCATAGTGGGAGGGTTGTGAGACAACCTGATAGATTCATGTTCTTGGGAGAATCTTCAATTTGGTCCCTAGCGAACAAGAACCTGATCCCTGTACATATGACGAGGCAATCCAAGATAAAGATGCAGTATCTTGGCAAAGTGCAATGAGTGCTGAGATTGAATCTATGGATTCAAATCAGGTCTGGGAGCTAGTAGAACCACCCGATGGTGTAAAAACCATTGGATGCAAGTGGATCTACAAGAGAAAGAGAGGAGTAGATGGGAATGTTGAGACCTTCAAAGCGAGGCTTGTTGCGAAGGGGTATACTCAGAAAGAGGGTATCTATTATGAGGAGACCTTTTCGCGAGTAGCCATGCTTAAGTCTATCCGGATTCTCTTATGCATAGCAGCTCATATGGATTATGACGTGTGGCAGATAGATGTCAAGACAGCTTTCCTTAATGGATGTCTTGAGGAAAACATCTACATGAAGCAACCAGAGGGATTCATTGCTAAGGGCAAAGAGCATCTTGTATGTAAGCTTAATCGGTCCATTTATGAACTGAAACAAGCTTCGAGGTCTTGGAACATCCGCTTTGATGAGGTGATCCAGTCTTATGGATTTATTTAAAGTCCGGATGAGTCTTGTGTATACAAGAGATGTGACGGAAACGTAGTGGTATTTCTTGTACTATACGTAGATGGCATTTTGGTGATTGGTAATAATATCAAGGTGTTATCGGACGTAAGGGTATGGTTTTCCAAATAGTTTGATATGAAGGACTTGGGAGAAGTGGGACGCATCATTGGGATCAAGGTTATCGTGCTTATCCCAAGCTTCATACATAGACACGATAATGGATCGTTTTAGCATGCAAAACTCCAAGAAAGGTTTTCTACCTTTCAGGCATGGAGTTCCTTTATCTAAGGAGATGTGTCCTAGATCATCTGAGGAGATAGAGGAGATGAAGGTGGTTCCTTATGCCTCAGCGGTAGAAGGCCTCATGTATGCGATGCTATGTACAAGACCAGATATCTGCTATGTCGTCTGTATGGTCAGCAGATATCAGAGTAATCTAGGACAGGGACATTGGACTACGGTAAAGCATATATTGAAGTGCTTGAGAAGGACTAGGGATTATATGCTAGTTTACCGGGCAGATCAATTACTCCCTGTGGGTTACATGGATTGCGACTTCCAATCAGATAGGGATAACAGTAAGTGTACCTCATGTTTTGTGTTTACTTTGGGAGATGGAGCCATTGTATGGAGGAGTGTCCAGCAGAAATACGTGGCGGACTCCACTATGGAAGCTGAGTATGTGGCAGCCTATAAGGCGGCCAAAGAAGTTGTGTGGCTCAGGAACATCCTGATGGACTTGGATGTGATTCCTAGTTTGCCCAGAAATATCACAATTTATTGTGATAATAATGGTGCAGTTGCAAACTCGAAGGAACCACGAGCCCATAAGATAAGTGAATGCATAGAGCTCAAGTACCACCTGATACGAGAAATCCTAAAGGAGGTAGAAGTTGTTGTCGCCAAGATTGCATCAGAGGATGACCTGGTAGATCCTTCCACTAAGGCCCTTCTAGCGAGAGCTTTGATAGGCATGTCGAGGGAAGGGGAATCAGATGTAAGGCAGTTTGAGGACAGCATAGTCTTTTAGTATAAGTGGGAGATTGTAGGGATGTATACTGAAAAGTCTATCTTTTATATGAACATCTTTATTTTTGAAATAAGAATCACATGATCATTGTTTGCATACTTTTATGGTTATGCAATATTGTCTAATATTTTACATTGTAGATAACATGGTGTGTGGTGTCACACAGGAGATCATGTTATCGGCCCCTTGAGAAGTATAAGTAAAGGCTCACAACCGAGATGGCTTTGGACAAACCATCGGAATAGTTGTAGTGTGATTTGGTATTGGTTTGTCTTGACCATAGAATCACACTAGTGCACTTTGTGTGTATTGAGAAGGACCGACTTAGAGGTGATTCGATTTATTGCTGACTACATAATCGAATCAGACCTCAGATATTATTTAGTATATGCTCTTAATCCCGATATAATAACGGGCACATATACTTAGTACTCATCTCTTTGATTTACCAATGGGCGAGATTTATAGATTAAATCGATAGGCTCGATAAGTTGGCAGATGATATTATTTATATGGTGTGTCGTTGATTATACGAGGAAACCGTGTCCTATATATTAGGATGATGATGTCCCCTTGAGAAGCTCATAAGGTTCATCATGTAAACACTGCAGGTGGACTTGGTCCGGCATGAGGAAAAGGTTAAGTGGTACTACTCAAGGAGTTAGATGTTGATTAATTAATGGTCAGCAAATTAATTAATCGACGGACATTCGAGATCTTAAACACGGGGAGAAAATGTACAAATAATATATGGAGCCCATATTATCATATGGGGGTTGGTGAGGTATATCAATGATGATCGTTTAGTGGATTGGATCATCATTAGTGGATCAGACTTTATGTGGGCTTGATTCATGGGTGGCCAAGATCCAACTCCTCCTCATGGTCCCTAATGTAGCCTATTAACACCTCATGAAGCTTAGATCCAAAGGATAGAAACAAAACTCTAGATCCAAAGGTGGAGATTAAATCTCTAGATCCAACGGTTGAGATTAAATCTCTAGATCCAATGGCTGAGATTAAATCCCTAGAACCAATGGAGGAGATTAAATCAAGCCTTAAGCCTAACTCTATAAATATTGGCTTAAGGTTGGGCGGAATGAGATGGAATAAAAAAAGGGGCTTAGGTTGGGCGGCAAGGGCTTTGGAAATTTAGGGTTTTGGGTGGCCACAATTATGGAAAGATGCTTCTTCTTCTTCTTCTTCCTTATGGTGGTCGGCACCCTTCTTCCCTCTACTCTCCTTGGTTTTGGTCGGCGTCCAACATCCTCTCTTTCATCTGAGAGCATGGCTTAAGGGGATTAGGGTTTGCTTCCTTTGGAGGCTAGGAATCCTAGTTGGTTTAGGATTGGGTTTGGTGGCTAGGGTTTTGGGAGTTATGGGTGGGCGGCAACATTTGGAGGAGTTTTTCTCCTTCTTTCTAAGGTGTGTCCAGTTCCTCCACCTTCCCTCTACCTTGGCTAGAGCTCATCCTAATCTTCTTCCCCACTTCCATGGCCGGCCATAAGGAGAGCTAGGATTAGGGTTTGGAGGCTTAGGGTTTAGGAGGCTTGGGTGGCACCAAATAAGGAAGGTTTCTTTCTTCTTTATCCTTTGGTGGCCAGTACCCACAGCCCTATCCTAGCCCTTGGGCGGCATCCAAAGACCCCTTCTCCTTCTCCTTAGGTGGTGGAAACAATATATAGGGCTTTCCCTTGGTGTCTTGGCTAGTTTCCACCATTATCTCCTTCTCCTTGTTGGCCGGCGGCAAGCATTCTCTTTGTTGCTTGTTGGTTGGCCATAGGAAGGAGAAG
The DNA here is from genome assembly GCA_025175895.1 of Wurfbainia villosa. Classification (NCBI taxonomy): domain Eukaryota; kingdom Viridiplantae; phylum Streptophyta; class Magnoliopsida; order Zingiberales; family Zingiberaceae; genus Wurfbainia; species Wurfbainia villosa. The sequence goes on along the minus strand of CM046009.1, from coordinate 23,833,437 downwards.
AGCTTTGTTTTTATTCTTCTTCTTGCATTGGAAGAGCAAGAAGGAAGATTTGTGATCTAGGAGCTTTGACTTTTGGTAGAGCGTCGCCCACACGACGTCCGAAAGTAGGAAGGACATACATTAGAAGATCGAGAGGTATATCGATTCTCTAATTTTTATATGTTACATGTTTGTATTTGTTTTTCATTTATGAGCATGATATAAATCTGTATATGGCTAAATAATACTTGGATCCCGAGCATAAACACAAAAACCAGCGATCCGGACATCGTCTATTCCGCAGCTACTCGTAGAATAGAGGATGGTCGCTTGAACAACTAGTTTGTTCTAGTGACCTCTCTAAACGAATAGCATGACGATGACTTGGTGGTTTGGGCAATCCCTTTTGTCTAGGATTAAATTTTTTTTTAATCCAGGGACATCGAAGGGATCGCCATAGACAAGCTACCGAGGTGAAGTGGGAAGCGAAGTTTCCCCTCATGGACTCGATAAGTAAAACCATTAAATTGGTATGAAAGTTTTCGGGGCTAAACCCCCTTCAATTAAATCCCTAGAACCAATGGTGGAGATTAAAAGGAGGTTTATCCCTAACTCTATAAAAGGAGGACAAGGGGTTGGCGTGGAGGATTAATCAAGAGTAGCTAGGATTTTGGAGTTGGCGGCAAGAAGAGGAGCTAGGGTTTGGGCTTGGATGACACCTAATATGGAAAGATTTTCCTTGTGTTGTTCTTCTTCCACAAGCTGTCGGCACCCATTGGAGCTCTTCCAGCCCTTTGCTAGCATCAAAACTCCCTCTTCTCCTTCTCCTTGGCCAGTGGAACAAAGGTGTAGGGTCCTCCCTTGAAGCTTTTGGCCGGCAACCCTTAATCTCTTCTTCCATCTTGGCCGACGGCAAAGCTCCATCCTTGGAGGTTGTTGGTTGGTTGAAAGAAGGAATAGAGCTTTGTTTCTATTCTTCCTCTTGCTCAGAACGATCAAGGAAGGAAAATTGGCGATCTAGGAGCTTCAACTTTTGGTAGATCGTCGCCCACACGACGTCCGAAAGGAGGAAGGTCATACATTAGAAGATCGAGAGGTATATCTATTCTCTATTCTCTTTTGTTACTTGCTTGTATTTGTTTTTTCAATTATGAGCATGATATATTCTATTTGTGGCTAAATAATACTTGGATTCCGATCATAAATACAAAAGTCGGCGATCCGTACATCGTCTATTCCGTGGCTACTCGTAGAATAGAGGTTTGTTGCTTGAACAATGAGTTTGTTCAAGTGACCTCTCTAAACGAATAGCACGACGATGACTTGGTTGTTTGAGCAATCCCTTTTATCTAGGATTAATTTTTTTTTAATCCGGGAACATCGATGGGATCTCCATGAAAAAACAACCGAGGTGAAGTGGGAAGCGAAGTTTCCCCTCACGGATTGATCACAAAACCTTCAATTGTTATCAGAGCCAAGGTTTCCGATTTTGTGTGTTTATGATTCGGTTAATTTTTATGCACTTTTCATATATTATATGTGCCGGATAATAGTAGGATATGCGTAGTTTAACTCTTTGGTTGCAGGCATAAGATTCGACTATTATGGCCTTATGTGTGTATGTGATTGTATGTGTGTAAATATTTATTTTATTGAATCCTCGAGGTTGACGAGGCTAATATTTAGTTTTTGTAAATTAAATATGGCATTGTTTAGCCACTCTTTATTTTATTTTACTTTCGGTCTAGATTTCATGTACACTCCCTCGTAGACTATAGGATCGATGGATGTAAATTAAAATAGGTTTTAGTCTCGGCTCGGATCTTCGGATGGCTCGTACATGGTGTAGGAGGAGCGGACGAGATGGCGATGCGACGGGAGTCATATTGAAGACAAAAGCTATAATAGTTGGAAAATAATTTATTTTTCATATTTATTGCTTTTTGTTTGATATGCATATCGTAGGCTAGGAAAATTTCTCAATTACTAAGAGGGAGAGGGAAATTTTTATAAATTCCCATGGCCTCCATTACGATTTGACAAGTGATGCAAACAAACTTGCGCGTCGGCTCTGAGTGCCTTCCTCCCAATCGGATGAGTTTGTTTGCGGATCACAAGGTCAAATATGATTATAGAAAATTATTTAGGAGCGTGTGTACTTCCCCATCGGAAGGCACATAACCGGAGATTATTTCCTTGGTACCGAGTAATGCTGAACACTTAGAAACAAATATAAGTATCCTCCCCATCGGAGTCACTGCTTTTATTTGTAGAGCCAAAGAGGAACTAACTATTAATTTTACTTGTCAAAAAGTTAGGTTGACAAGATAGTAAAATTAATGGGTAAAACCTCCTCTTACAAATGTAGAATTCGTATACGTCCACACTATCGTGGCATACGATATTCTCGGTGTTTTGAGGTGTTGGTTGATTTTAAAATTTTATTGTTTGAGGAATCAATAATTTTTTGAAATATAATGTTTTGATTTATGTGATTCTTAGGTTTTCTTTCAAAATGACTTTCAACCCACTTGCTGTGATTCTGAAAGAGAACAAACTTACTGGACCTAACTATGTTGATTGGAAGAGGAATCTAGACATTGTCTTGACTGCTGAGGAATACAAATATGTACTCCTCGAAGAGTGTCCTTCTAAGCCTGCAGAAGATTCTGGGGAAAAGGAGAGAGAGAGTTATAAGAAGTGGGTAAAGGACGATGAGATGGCGCGGGGTTACATTTTGGCATCTATGTCAAATGTACTACAACATCAGCATCAAGTCATGCCCATAGCTTATGACATGATGCTCAATCTCAAAGAGCTTTTTGGACACCAGAATCGAGGGAACACCCGTGAGGGATCATGTTCTCAAGATGATGGCTCATTTGAATGAGTTGGAAGTCCTCGGAGCTGAGATCAATGGGGAAACCCAGGTCGATATCATTCTCCAGTCTCTACCTAGGAGTTTTGAGCAGTTTTGCCTAAACTACAACATGAACAAGAGGTTGTATTCATTGGCGGAACTTCTGACAGAACTCTAGGCGGCAGAGGGGCTATTTCGTCAGAGTGCTAAGGCACATGCCATGGTGACCCAAAAGGTTTCTACTTCTAAGTCGAAAGGCAAGAAGAAGAAGAAACAAACTGGGGCAAAGACAGTGGAAGGTATTTAGGTAGGAGTGAAGAAGTCGAAAGGCAAGTGCTTCACTTGTAAGTAGACTGGACACTTGAAGAAGGACCGCCCCAACCGCAAGAACAAAGGTATATCTTTTGGTCTAGTCGTTGAAACATGTTTAGCGGTGTTATCTACCGGCACTTGGTGTGTAGATACAGGAGCCACTGATCATGTCTGCAATACTTTGCAGGGGTTCCAGAAAACCAGACGACTGGTTGAGGGGGAGATTACCATGTACTTGGGCGATGACACGAAGGTGGCGGCTGTTGCAGTGGAAGATGTTCATTTATCTTTTGAGAAAAATAAACTTTTGGTTTTTAAGAATTGCCTTTATGTACCCTTATTTAGAAAGAATTTAATTTCGGTTTCTAAATTGTTTATGAATGGATATTCTATTTCTTTTAATGACAGAATTGTTATAAGAAGGAATAGGGACATTATCTGTTCGGGTGCATTGATAGGAAATTTATACACACTTGTTGAACCAAAACCTCCCACGATGCAAATAACTCATCTTCTAATTTCAATAAGAGAAAAGAACTTTCGAAGATGAACCAAACATATCTTTAGCATCTTAGGCTTGGTCATATTAACCTAAGAAGAATTCAAAGGTTAATAGCTGATGGACCTTTGGGTTCATTAGTGGTGTAAGATTTCCCAACCAACGAATCTTGCTTGTAGGGTAAAATGACCAAGAGACCTTTTAAGGCAAAGGGGTATCGAGCCAAAGATGTGTTAGAATTGATTCATTATGATTTGTGTGGTCCTATGTCTATCCAGGATAGAGGTGGTTTTGAGTATTTCATCTCTTTTATAGATGATTACTCAAGATATGGATACATTTACCTAATGCGCCACAAGTCTGAATGCTTTGACAAGTTCAAAGAATTCAAGGCTGATGTGGAGAAACGTCAAGGTAAAAGTATCAAGACACTACAATCTGATCATGGTGGTGAGTACCTCTTGGGAGAGTTTAGGAACTACTTATCAGAGGCAGGGATTCAATCCCAATTGACTGCACCTGGCACACCCTAGTAGAATGGTGTAGCAGAGTGAAGGAATATGACTCTTATGGAGATGGTTAGATCGATGATGAGTTATTCTGAGTTGCCAGATTTGTTCTGGGGATATGCTCTAGATACGGCGGTGTACATTCTGAACTTAGTTCCATCTAAATCAGTGCCTTCTACTCCGACAGAATTATGAACTGGGCGAAAGCCTAGTCTAAGACATATTCGGATCTATGGGAGCCTAGCACATGTGCTAAAGGCAGATGCTGGTAAGTTAGAACCTCGTTCAGAAGTACGCATGTTCGTTGGCTATCCTTGAGGAATGAAGGGTGGTCTATTTTATAGTCCTAGAGATCAGAGGGTGATCGTTAGCACGAATGCTAGATTTCTAGAGGAAGACTATGTGATAGGGCACAAGCCCAAGAGTAAAATTGTTCTGGAAGAATTAAAAGGGGAAGTCACTTCTTTAGTACCACCAGTACAAGAGGATATACCATAAGTCACTACACAACGTGTCCCAGAAGATACACAGGAGATACCTCGTCGTAGTGGGAGGGTTGTTAGACAGCCTGATAGATTCATGTTCTTGGGAGAATCTTCTGATTTAGTCCCTGGCGAACATGAACCTAATCCCTGGCCATATGCCGAGGCAATCCAAGATATAGATGCAGCATCTTGGCAAAGTGCAATGAATACTGAGATTGAATCTATGGATTCAAATCAGGTCTGGGAGCTAGTGGAACCACCCGATGGTGTAAAAACCATTGGATGCAAGTGGATCTACAAAAGAAAGAGAGGAATAGATGGGAAGGTTGAGACCTTCAAAGCAAGGCTTGTTGCGAAGGGGTATACTCAGAAAGAGGGTATCGATTATGAGGAGACCTTTTCTCCGGTAGCCATGCTTAAGTCTATCCGGATTCTCTTATGCATAGCAGCTCACATGGATTATGAGGTGTGGCAGATGGATGTCAAGACAACTTTCCTGAATGGAAGTCTTGAGGAAGACATCTATATGAAGCAACGAGAGGGATTCATTGCTAAGGGCAAAGAGCATCTTGTATGTAAGCTTAATCGGTCCATTTATGGATTGAAGCAAGCTTCGAGGTCTTGGAACATCCACTTTGATGAGGTAATCCAGTATTATTGATTTATTCAAAGTCCGGATGAATCTTGTGTATACAAGAGATGTGATGGAAATGTAGTGGTATTTCTTATACTATACATAGATGACATTTTGTTGATTGGCAACAATATCAATGTGTTATCAGACGTAAGGGTATGGTTGTCCAAACAGTTTGATAAGAAGGACTTGGGAGAGGTGGGACACATCCTTGGGATCAAGGTTATAAGGGATCGCAGGAAAAGAATGTTATGCTTATCCCAAGCTTCATACATAGACATGATTATGGATCATTTTAGCATGCAGAACTCCAAGAAGGGTTTTCAACCTTTCAGGCATGGAGTTCCTTTATTTAAGGAGATGTGTCATAGATCATATGAGGAGATAGAGGAGATGAAGGTGGTTCCTTATGCTTCGGTAGTAGGAAGCCTCATATATGCGATGCTATGTACGAGACCAGATATCTGCTATGCCGTGGGCATGGTCAGCAGATATCAGAGTAATCCAGGATAGGGACATTGGACTGCGGTAAAGCATATATTGAATTACTTGAGAAGGACTAGGGATTATATACTAGTTTACCAGGCAGACCAATTACTCCCTGTGGGTTACACGGATTCCGACTTCCAATCTGATAGGGATAACAGTAATTCTACCTCAGGTTTTGTGTTTACTTTGGGAGGTGAAGCCATTATATGGAGGAGTGTCAAGCAGAAATGTGTTACGGACTCCACTATGAAAGCTGAGTATGTGGCAGCCTCTGAGGCGGCCAAAGAAGTTGTATGGCTCAGGAACTTTCTGATGGACTTAGATGTGATTCCTGGTTTCCCCAGAACTATCACAATTTATTGTGATAATAGTGGTGCAGTTGCAAACTCGAAGGAACCACGAGCCCATAAGGCTAGTAAACACATAGAGTGCAAGTACCACCTGATACAAGAAATCGTAAAGAGAGGAGAAGTTGTTGTGGCCAAGATTGCATCGGAGGATAACCTTGCAGATCCTTTCACTAAGGCCCTTCCAGCGAGAGCTTTTGATAGGCATGTGGAGGAAATGGGGATCAGATGTATGGCAGTTTGAGGATAGCATAGTCTTTTAGTATATGTGGAAGATTGTAGAGATGTATACTGAAAAGTCTATCTTTTGTATGAACATCTTTATTTTGAAATAAGAATCACATGATCATTGTTTGCATTTTTATGGTTATGCAATATTGTCTAATACATTACATTGTAGATAACATGGTGTGTGGTGTAACACGGGAGATCATGTTATCGGCTCCTTGTAAAGTATAAGTGAAGGCTCACAACAGAGATGGCTTTGGACAAACCATAATGTGATTTGGTATTGGTTTGTCTTGACCATAGAATCACACTAGTGCACTTTGTGTTTATTGAGCAGGACCGACGTAGAGGTGATTCGATTTATTTCTGACTACATAATCGAATCGGATCTCAGATATTATTTTGTACATGCTCTTAATCCCGATATAATAATGGGCACATATACTTAGTATTCATCTCTTTGATTTCCCAATGGGCGAGATTTATAGATTAAATCGATAGGCTCGGTAAGTTGAGAAATGATATTATTTATATGGTGTGTCATTGATTATAGGAGGAAACCGTGTCCTATATATTAGGATGATGATGACCCCTTGAGGAGCTCATAAGGTTCATCAAGTAAGCCCTGCAGGTGGACTTGGTCCGGCATGATGAAAAGGTTGAGTGGTACTACTCATGGAGTTAGATGTTGATTAATTAATGGTCAGTAAATTAATTAATCGATGGACATTCGAGATCTTAAACACGGGGAGAAAATGTACATATAATATATGGAGCCCATATTAACTTATGGGGGTTGGTGAGGTAGATCAATGATAATCCTTTAGTTGATTGGATTATCATTAATGGATTGGACTTTATTTGGGCTTGATCCATGGGTGGCCAAGATCCAACTCCTCCTCATGGTCCCTAATGTAGCCTATTAACACCTCATGAAGCTTAGATCTAATGGATAGAAACAAAACTCTAGATCGAAAGGTAGAGATTAAATCTCTAAGATACGATGGTTGAGATTAAATCTCTAGATCCTACGGTTGAGATTAAATCCCTAGAACCAATGATGGAGATTAAAAGGAGACTTATCCCTAACTCTATAAAAGGAGGACAAGGGGTTGGCGTGGAGGATTAATCAAGAGGAGCTAGTGTTTTGGAGTTGGCGGCAAGAAAAGGAGCTAGGGTTTGGGCTTGGGCGGAACCTAATAAGGAAAGATTTTCCTTGTGTTGTTCTTCTTCCACAAGTTGCCGGCGCCCATTGGAGCTCTTCCAGCCCTTGTCCGATGTCAAAACTCCCTCTTCTCCTTCTCCTTGGCCGGTGGAACAAAGGTTTAGGGTCCTCCCTTGAACCTTTTGGCCGGCAACCTTTAATCTCTTCTTCCTTCTTGGCCGGCGGCAAAGATCCATCCTTGGAGGTTGTTGGTTGGTTGAAAGAAGGAATAGAGCTTTGTTTCTATTCTTCCTCTTGCTCGGAACGAGCAAGGAAGGAAGATTGGCGATCTAGGAGCTTCAATTTTTGGTAGATCATCGCTCACACAACGTCCGAAAGGAGGAAGGTCATACATTAGAAGATCGAGAGGTATATCTATTCTCTATTCTCTTTTGTTACTTGCTTGTATTTGTTTTTTCAATTATGAGCATGATATATTATGTTTGTGGATAAATAATACTTGGATCCCGAACATAAATACAAAACCCGACGATCCGTACATCGTCTATTCCGTGGCTACTCGTAGAATAGAGGTTGGTTGCTTGAACAACAAGTTTGTTCAAGTGACCTCTCTAAACCAATAGCACGATGATGACTTGGTTGTTTGAGCAATCCCTTTTGTCTAGGATTAAATTTTTTTTAATCTGGGGACATCGATGGGATCGCCATGAACAAACAATTGAGGTGAAGTGGGAAGCGAAGTTTTCCCTCACGGTTTGATCACAAAACCTTCAACTAAAGGAAAATAAACTTACTGTACATAATTATGTTGATTGGAAAAAGGAATCTTGATATTGTCTTAACTGCTGAGGAGTACAAATATGTACAATTCGAATAGTGTCGTCCTAAGCCTACGAATGAGCTGGAAGTCCTTGGAGCTGAGATCGATGGAGAAACCCAGGTCAATATCACTCTCCAGTCGACAGAAAGGCTTGCTCAGACTCAGGCCATGGTTGCTCAAAAGGTTTCTACTTCTAAGCCGAAAGGCAAGAAGAAGAAGAAACAAGGTGGAGCAAAGCTAGTGGGAGGATCTCATGGAGGAGTGAAGAAGCCGAAAGGCCAGTGCTTCACTTGCAAGCACAGTGGACATTGGAAGAAGGACTGTCCCAATCTGAAACAGATCAAAGGCATATCCTTTGGTCTACCCATTGAAACATGTTTAGCGGTGTTATCTACCGACACTTGGTGTCTAGATACGAAAGCCACTAATCATGTCTGCAATACTTTGTAGGGGTTCCAGGAAACCCGACGACTAGCTAAAGGGGAGATTACCATTTACTTGGGTAATACCACGAAGGTGGCGGTTGTTGCAGTGGGAGATGTTTATTTGTCTTTTGAGAAAAATAAAGTTTTGGTTCTTAAGAATTGCCTTTATGTACCTTTATTTAGAAGGAATTTAATTTCGGTTTCTAAATTGTTTGTGAATGGATACTCTAATTCTTTTAATGACAGAGTTGTTATAAAAAGGAATAGGGAGATTATCTGTTCTGGTGCATTGATACGAAATTTATATACACTTGAACCAAAAGCTCCCACGATGCAAATAGAAGTTAATAACTCATCTTCTAATTCCAATAAGAGAAAAGAACCTTCGAAGATGAACCAAACATATATTTGGCATCTTAGGCTTGGTCATATTAACCTAAGCAGAATTCAAAGGTTAATAGCTAATGGACCTCTGGGTTCATTAGTGGTGGAAGATTTCCCAACCTGCGAATCTTGCTTAGAGGGTAAAATGACCAAGAGGCCTTTTAAGGCCAAGGGGTATAGAGCCAAATATGTGTTAGAATTAGTTCATTTTGATTTGTGTGGTCCTATGTCTATCCAGGCTAGAGGTGGTTTTGAGTATTTCGTCTCTTTTATAGACGATTATTCGAGATATGGATACATTTACCTGATGCGCCACAAGTCTGAATGCTTTGATAAGTTCAAAGAATTCAAGGCTGATGTGGAGAAACATCAAGGTAAAAGTATCAAGACACTACGATCTGATCGTGGTGGTGAGTACCTCTTGGGAGAGTTTAGGAATTACTTATCAGAGGTTGGGAGTCAATCCCAATTGTTTGCACTTGGCACACCCCAGTAGAATGGTGTAGCAGAGCGAAGGAATAGGACTCTTATGGAGATGGTTAGATCGATGATGAGTTATTCTGAGTTGTCAGATTCGTTTAGGGGATATGTTCTAGATACGGCGGTGTACATTCTAAACTTGGTTCCATCTAAATCAGTGTCTCTACTCCCACAGAATTGTGGTCTGGGAGAAAGCCTAGTCTAAGACATATTCGGATATGGGGGAGTCCAGCACATGTGCTGAAGGCAGATGCTGGTAATTTGGAACCTCGTATAGAAGTACGCATGTTCGTTGGCTATCCTAGAGGAATGAAAGGTGGTTTGTTTTATAGTCCTAGAGATCAGAGGGTGATCGTTAGCATGAACGCCAGATTTCTAGAGGAAGACTATTTAATGAACCACAAGCCCATGAGTAAGATTGTTTTAGAGGAAATAAAAGGGGATGTCACTTCTTCAGTACCATCGGTACAAGAGGATGTACCACAAGTCACTACACTGCGTGTCACAGAGGATACACAGGGGATACCTGTAGGGGATCGATCGGTCGGCTAGAGGGGGGTGAATAGCCCTTTATCGTTGGATGGTGGAATTTGCTCGTCTACACAATTGTTAGCATAAGCGGAATACTAATAAAGACAAGCAAATAAACAAAGAAGAATACAAACAATGCAAACACCGAAATATAACGTTGTTCATGACTACGTTGCTAATCCACGGTCCCCGATTCATCCTCGATGAATCACTCCGCAACCAAATCACTATCGGTCTCTCCTTTGCACTAAGTTAGGTGGAGGTAACCCTTACAACTCAAGAACACTCCTTTTACAATACATGTGAAAGAGATCTAGAAGAAGGAGTTTATCACTTGTGGAGCACTTGGATGATAGTTTGAAATATAAGCATTAGTCATCCAAAAGCCCACACCCTCTCTTTTTATAGAGATGGCTGATTTCTTCCCATTGGCCACCACCAGTCGACTGCTGCCCTTGGCAGTCGACTGCCGCCACTTCAACGGCCTCCGAACACGTCGAATCCCGACCGTTGTGTTGGTAATTGCTTCGGAGGCTCATTGGCTCCCATGTCCCCGGATTAAAATTTTCACTAATGAAAAAACTAATCCGGATGGTATGAGTTTCCTTAACACAACCAGTTCGTCGTCGTGATAACAACTTGAGCGATCGCTTGAATAAACTAGTTGTTCAAGCAACACAACTCTTCTAGTTGGTTAGCCACGGAAGAGATGACGGACGGATCGCCGGTTTTTGTGTTTGTCTTCGGGGTCCATGATTATACAAAATACATAAAAATGTAAACTAGTATAATCAACACATAAAGAACATGCTAAGATCAGAAAAAGAAAGTTGTAAAACTTTTATACCTCTCGATCTTCTACCGTATGTCCTATCCTCCTCGTGGACGTCGTGTGGGCGAAGATCCTCCACGAGTAGAAGCCTCCTAGATCACGTTCTTCTCTTCCTTGCTCGCTCCAAACAAAGAGAAGAACCAAACAAAACTTCTTCTCCTTTCTAGAACCGGCCACCAAGCCAAGGAGCTTGATATAACCGCCGGTCAAGGAGTAGATGGTTGAGCACCGGCCAACATTTGTAACAATGTTGCTGCCGGCCACCAAGGAATTGGAGAAGCGCCGGCCACCAATGGATTGGAGAACCGCCGGCCACCAAGGAGAAAAGGAGGAGGAAGAGGGCCGGCCAAAGCAAGGAGGAAGATGGAGTGAGCGTCGGCCACCAAGGAGAAAAGGAGGAAACCCTAATCTCCTACCTTGTTGCCGCCCAAACCACTTACCAAACCCTAGCCGCCTAAACTCTTGAGAGGCAAAACCCTAATACCAAAAAACCATTCATGCGGCCCAAGCCTTAGCCCTCTATTTATAGAATTGGGCTTAAGCCTCCTTTAATCTCCACCGTCAGATCTAGGGATTTAATCTTCACCGTCGGATCTAGGGTTTTATCCCAACCGTCAGATCTAGGGTTTCATCCCAACCGTCGGATCTAGGGATTTAATCTCAACCATCGGTTCTAGGGTTTCATCCCAACCGTTAGTTTTAGAGTTTTGTTTTACATCCTTGGATATAGACTTCTTGAGGATTATATTAGGCTACGATAGGGACCATGAGGAGGAGTTGGATCTTGGCCACCCGATGGATCGGAACCACACAAACTTGATCCATCAATGATGTTCCATTCCACTAGAGGATCATCATTAAACTACCTCACCAACCCCCATAAATTAATATGGGCTCCATATATTATTTGTACATTCATCTCCCCGTGTTTAAGATATCGAATGTCCGTTAATTAATTGATTTACTGACCATCAATCAATTAACATCTAACTCCTCGAGTAGTACCACTCAACCTTATCATCATGTTGACTAAGTCAACCAGCTGGGTTTACATGATGAACCTTATGAGCTCCTCAAGGGGACATCATCAACCTAATATATAGGACACGGTTTCCTCCTATAATCAACGACACACCATGTAAATAATATTATTTCCCAACTTACCGGGCATATTGATTTAATCCATCTAAATCTCACCCTATGGTAAATCAAAGAAATAAATACTAAGTACATGTGCCTGTTATTATATCGGGATTAAGAGCATGTACAACATAATATCCGAGGTCCGATTCAATTATGTAGTCAGCAATAAATTGAATCACCTCTATGTCGGTCCTGCTCAATACACCTAAGTGTACTAGTGTAACTCTATGTTCAAGACAAAACAATACCAAGCTACACTACAACCATGCCAATGGTTTGTCCAAAACCATCTTGGTTGTGAGCCTCTACTTATATTCTACGAGGGACTGATAACATGATCTTCTGTTCCACACCAAGCACCATGTTATCTACAATGTAAAATATTAGACAATATACACACATAATAAATATAAAGTGCAAACAATGATCATGTGATTCTTATTTCAAAATAAAAATGTTCATACAAAAAGAGCTAGGCTTTCAGTATACATTCCAACAATCTCCCACTTATACTAAAAGACTATGCTGTTATCACACTGCCATACATCTGATCCCCATGTCCTCCACATGCCTATCAAACGCTTTCGCTGGAAGGGCCTTAGTGAATGGATCTGCCTGGTTATCCTCTGATGCAATCTTGGCGACAGCTACTTCTCCTCGCTTTACGATCTCTCGTATCAGGTGGTACTTGCGCTCTATGTGTTTGCTTGCCTTATGGGCTCGTGGTTCCTTCGATTTTGCAACTGCACCACTGTTATCACAATAAATTGTGATAGATCTGGGCAAACCAGGAATCACATCCAAGTCCATCAAGAAGTTCTTGAGCCATACAACTTCCTTGGCTGCCTCAGAGACTGCCACATACTCAGCTTCCATGGTAGAGTCCGCCACGCATTTCTGCTTGACACTCCTCCATACTATGGCTCCACCTCCAAAAGTAAACATAAACCCCGAGGTAGACTTACTGTTGTCTCTATCTGATTGGAAATCTGAATCCGTGTAACCCACAGGGACTAATTGATCTGCCCGGTAAACCAACATATAATCCCTAGTCCTTCTCAGGTACTTCAATATATGCTTTACCGTAGTCCAATGTCCCTGTCCAGGATTACTCTGATATCTACTAACCATGCCCATGGCAAAGCAGATATCTGGTCTCGTACATAGCATAGCATACATGAGGCTTTCTACTGCCGAAGCATAAGGAACCGCCTTCATCTCCTCTATCTCCTTTGATGTTTTGGGACACATCTCTTTAGATAAAGGAACTCCATGCCTAAAAGTTAGAAAACCTTTCTTGGAGTTCTGCATGCTAAAACGAGCAAGGATAGTGTCATTGTATGAAGCTTGAGATAAGCACAACATCCTTTTCTTGTGATCCCTTATTACTTTGATCCCAAGGATGTGTCCCACTTCTCCCAAGTCCTTCATGTCAAACTGTTTGGACAACCATACCCTTACGTCTGATAACACTCTGATATTGTTGCCAACTAATAAAATGTCTTCTACATATAGTACAAGAAATACCACTACATTTTCATCACATCTCTTGTATACACAAGGCTCATCCGGACTTTGAATAAATCCATATGACTGGATTACCTCATCAAAACGGATGTTCCAAGATCTCGAAGCTTGCTTCAATTCATAAATGGACCGATTAAGCTTACATACAAGATGCTCTTCGCCTTTAGCAATGAATCCCTCTGGTTGTTGCATATAGATGTTCTCCTCAAGACTTCCGTTAAGGAAAGTTGTCTTGACATCCATCTGCCAAATCTCATAATCCATATGAGCAGCTATAGATAAGAGAATCCGGATAGACTTAAGCATAGCTACCGGCGAAAAGGTCTCCTCATAATCGATACCCTCTTTCTGAGTATACCCTTTCGCAACAAGCCTAGCTTTGAAGGTCTCAACCTTCCTGTCTACTCCTCTCTTTCTCTTGTAGATCCACTTGCATCCAATGGCTTTTACACCATCGGGTGGTTCTACTAGCTCCCAGACCTGATTAGAATCCATAGATTCTATCTCTGAATTCATCGCTCTTTGCCAAGATACCACATATGTATCTTTGAGTGCCTCGTCATATGTCCAGGGATCAGGTTCATGTTCACCAGGGACTAAGTCCGAAGACTCTCCCAAAAACATGAATCTCTCGGGTTGTCTAACAACCCTCCAACTACGACGAGGTGCCTCCTATGTATGCTCTGTGACACGCGGTGCAGTGACTTGTGGTATGACCTCTCGTACCGGTGGTACTGAAGTCGGGACTTCCCCTGTCAACTCCTCAAGAACAATCCTACTCGTGGGCTTGTGGTTCATCACATAGTCCTCCTCTAGAAATCTGGCATTCTTACTCACGATCACCTTCTGATCTCTAGGACAATAGAATAAACCACCCTTCGTTTCCTTAAGGTAGCCAACAAACAAGCGTACTTCTGTACGAGATTCCAACTTACCAGCATCTCCCTTCAGCACATGTGCTGGACTACCCCAAATCCGAATATGTCTTAGACTAGGCTTTCACCTGTTGGATCGAAAGTGTCGCTAGAGGGGGGGGGTGAATAGCGATACGATGTCGTTAAAAAACTTTTGCAATAAGTAAAAAGCAAGTAGAGAGTGCACAGCGGAAATATAAAGTAGACAAGATATTTTTACGTGGTTCACAATCTTTCGATTGCTAATCCACGGCCCTAGTGATCCTTGATCACGTACGGAGGGCAATTCACTAAAACCACTCCTCCTCGTTGGAGGTAGGAGCAACGATTACAAAAAGAAATCAAGGCAAAGGGACACTCCCCCTTTCCTTGTTACGATTAAAGCACAAAGACAATTTAAAGAAGTAGAACTTAAATAAATATACCGACAACTCTTATAAGTAGAAGATGTAGCTTTCGTTGTCGGCGGCACTTCGTCGTAGCAAATGTGAGTAGTAGTAGCGGCGTTACGACGGCGTGTTGAGAGCTCTTGAATTCTTGTCATTTGCTTGGCTTGAACATGTCTATTTATGGATATTGATCTATGAATTTAGACATAGGTAGTGTCCAAGGTGAGGTTCTTATCCCCCAAGACTTGTTCATCCACATCCTTTGCGCCAACTCAAGGATGAGGTGTTTCATCCAACCACCTTGTGCCACCTCCAACCTCCTTGTGCGCCAACTCAAGGATGAGGTGTTTCATCCAACCACCTTGTGCCACCTCCAACCTCCTTGGGCGCCAACTTGAGGATTAGGTGTTTCATCCAACCACCTTGTGCCACCTCCAACCTCCTTGGGCGCCAACTTGTTGGAGCCATTCAACTTGTGCCACATCATGGGAGCCAACCATCGTGTGCCAACTCACCTTATTTTGGGCGTCCACCACAAGGAAGCTTGGTGATGGTTTGGATGTCCACCTTGATGCCACATCACCCTGGGTACCCAAACCCGAGTCACGTCCACATTCACCCCCGTGAACTTCGCGCTCTTCTCGAGGTGGAACTTGACTAGCAGTTGATAGTCAAAGGGTTTTGGAGACAAGTTAGCTTAAAATATAAAAATGCGATGGTTCTAACCATCCGATCTCGACCTAGACCTTCCATTGGAGGTATTGGGTCGGATCTACGCTTAACGACCTTGCCGCTTTCGAGCTTACCTTGTAGCCTCGCTTAGGTCTTCACCCGAGTACCTCGGCTTCCTCCAAGTCCCTCTGGCGTTGCCCGACCACCTCGGTTCCCACCGGTGTCGCGGACCTTCCTCAACTTTAGCATTTACGCACACTTAATTGAGCTCGTAAGATAACAAATATACCCTTAACTATTGAGCCTTTTGCCATAATCAAAATACGGTTCGACTTTGGTGCCCACTTGCACCAACAATCTCCCCCTTTGATTCATGGCAAACCGACACAAAAGTTAAGGAAAAATTAAGCATAACAAAGAAGCTAGCATAATGATTAAGCATGAATGAGCTAGCATAAAGATTAAATATGAATGAGCTAGCATAATGATTAAGCATGAATGAGCTAGCATAAAGATTAAATATGAATGAGCTAGCATAAAGATTAAATATGAATGAGCTAGCATAATGATTAAATATGAATGAGCTAGCATAATGATTAAGTATGAGTGAGAAATATTATTGTTTCAAGTTCTCCCCTTTGAGGTAACCTCCCCCTTGAAGGTGAGTTCTTGAAAAATAATTTTTACTCCCCTTAATAGTTGCTTAAGTAAACTAATTACTTAATATAAAAGGTAATAATTTTGTTTACTTTCTTCCCTTTAATTTTGGTAATAATTTTGTTTACTTTCTTCCCTTTAATTTTGGTTAATTTTGGTTACTTTTGTGACTTTCTCCCCCTTTTGCCTTAACTCAAAAAGTTTGTAAATATATTTTAGGGTTTGTAAGTCCAAGCAAGTTCCCAATATGATTTCTAAGGTAAGACTTAGGCTAATTTCATAAAAAGAAGCAAAAATAGAGTACATATATAGAAAAATTTAAATCCTACTCTATTACGCACATACCTAACTTTTAATGTTGTTAAAGATTAAGCTAAAGTCTTGGAGAGTGTGCTTCATCAACAGAGTGAGACACACTCACCCATCGCTTCCCTCTGCACCAACTCACTAGACTCGAGGATTTGACAACAACCACTCGTGCTCTTTCTATCGAGTTTACTACGGCATAGTCGGTCGGAGTAGCCGATTAGATTAAACTCGGTAGATCTAGGGTACCAAATACCTACGTTTAGCGTGCCCTTTAGATATCTAAGGATACGCTTGACTAGGGTTAGGTGAGACTCCTTGGCACAGGTTTGTAACCTTGCGCACATACTTACCGCGAATAAAATGTCTCGGCTCATGTTAAGTATAGGAGACTTCCTATTGCGCTCCTATAGTATTTTAGGTCAACGGGTTTTCCTTCTACATCTTCGTTTATATTAACATTAGTTGCCATAGGTGTATTGATTATTTTAGCATCTTGCATTCCAAATCGATTTATTAAGTCCTTAGTATATTTTTGTTGATGTAAATATATTCCATCTTTAGTTTGTTTAATTTGTAAACCTAAGAAGAAACTTAACTCTACCACTAAATTCATTTCAAATTCACTTTCCATAAGTGAGATGAATTCGTTTAGCAGGATCGAGTTGGTAGTTCCAAAAATTATATCATCTACATAGATTTGGGCTATAAAGATTTCTTTTCCTACGGTTTTAACGAATAAGGTTGGGTCGACTAAACCTTGGTTGAATCCTTTGGACTTAAGATAGATCGAAAGCCTTTTGTACCAAGCTCTTGGGGCTTGTTTGAGTCCATATAGGGCTTTCTTAAGTCTAAGGACATGGTCAGGTTTATCTAGATTTTCGAATCCGGGAGGTTGACTGACGTAAACTTCTTCCTTAATGTATCCATTCAAAAATGCTGACTTGACATCCATTTGAAACAATTTAAAACCTCGATGTGCAGCATATGCTAACAACATTCGGATGGACTCTAGTCAGCTCACGAGGCGTAGGTCTCCGTAATCTAAACCTTGACTTGACTAAACCCTTTTCAGACTAACCTAGCTTTATTTCTAACTACTTCACCTTTATCATCAAGTTTATTTCAAATACCCACCTTGTTCCAATAATTGATTTTTCTTTAGGTGGTGGTACTAATTCCTGCACTTCATTTCTAGTGAATTGAGCTAGCTCTTCTTGCATAGCAATAATCCGATCGGGATCAAGAAGTGCTTGTTCAATAGTTTTGGGTTCGATTTTGGAAATTAACGAGATTTGACTAAGGTTTCGATATGAAGCTCTAGTTCGAACCCCTAAATTTGGATCACCTATAACTTGATTGATAGGATGATTTGTTTGAGTCTTAGTGTGACTCGGGTTAGGGTCATCTATCACTTGGTCGATAGGATGACTTGGGTGAGTTCTAGTTTGACGTGGGTTAGAGTCATCTATCACTTGGTCGATAGGATGACTTGGGTTAGGACGAGATTCAAGTTCAAGATCAGAGTCGGGTTCGCTATAAGTTGATTTGCTAGTTGGTTTTGTTAAGGATTGAACGGGTTCGTGTCCTTCGTCGAAAACTATATTAATGGTTTCTTCGACTCTAAGAGTGTCGTGATTGTATACCCTATAAGCTCTACTGGTGGTTGAGTATCCTAGAAAGGTTCCAGTAGAGGTTTTGGATTTGAATTTCCCTAGGTAATCCTTAGTGTTTAAGATATGTACCTTGCATCCAAATACCCTAAAGTACTTGATGTTCGGTATTTTATCGTGATAAATCTCGTACGAGGTCTTTTGGTGCCTCTTTACCATAAGGATCCTACACATAAGGTAGTTGGATCGGATATTGGAATTACTAAAGGGTTGTTTGTAAGTTTTTAAACCTAAATCATCTCACCAATATCTACATGATCAAAACATGTTATTCCTATGTGTTATTGTGAGATGACTTTCAATTTTACTTGATTAATTTTAATGAATTTAAATTAACCAACATTAGGTTAGATTCGGATTTAGTCTAAGCTCATCAAGTAATCTTTTCAAGAGATTAGCTTCAGTCGTCGGCGAGGCAGAGGCCTTCTTTGATCGGAACAACGACCACTTCCTTAGACAAAGCTAATTTCAAGAAATTGATAACTCGACTTACTTGAGACTACATCTTGGTCTAACTAGTTATTTTGAAAAGAGGCTCCCGAGGCTCAATCTTTTAAATAGGATTTTAGTTGATTTATTTTTTGAAAGAGGCTCCCGAGGCTCAATCTTTTCAGGATTTTAGTTGGTTATGAGTCCTATCTAACCATTCTAAAAATAAAGGAAAAACTAAGCATGCAATTTCTAAGACTTAACAAAATACATTTTGTATTGGCTCCCCTGGACCATTGAATCGAGTGGGTCTATTCACATAGTGAATTTGGTCCTTGGGAACCCAATACATGTTAGATCCTAAAGTTGAAATCAAAGTGGTCTTAGGGACCCATGCTTGGACATTTTCTTATGTTGGTTTACTATAGACATATATGACTTATTGGTTGTATTTGAGTTAAACCCGAGTCCGCCTTGTTGTACACGGCCCTTTGTGATCCAAGTAAGAGGTCAAGTCCCTTGGATCCCAAAGTGAACCTTTCCAACGTGTTCCTAAGGTCTTGACTTGTGTTTTCAAAGCGAGTTCTCAACTTCAAGCTTTTCAAGCAGAGTTGAGTCCTCCTCTTGAATCTGAGTAGTCGAAGAGGTTAGGAGACCTCATGTTTGAGGAGGTTAACCTCCTCAATTAGAGTCTCGACCTTGGACTCGGACTTAGCTAGTTTCTTATTTAAAAATTTAATTGCACCATACAAAGTATTAAGTAACGACCGACTTACCCTTAATGATTCTTTTGAACCGGATACGGATCCGTGGCTTGTCTTGAATGGAAGCTCATCATCTGATTCGACTCGGACTCTTCTTCGGTTTCGAGTCGTGCTCGGTCGGCGTGGCCATTAGAGCTTGGATATCGTCATCTTCCTCCGGGGGTGTCTTGCTTGGGGGCTTATTCTTATTGGAACCTAACGCAATACTCTTCTCCTCATGTAATTCAAGTTCCAAAACAATTCGTCTAACCTAATCTTAGAAAGGTCCTTGGAGACCTTGTAGTCATCGACCATGGATGCCCACTAGGTGGTCCTAGGAAACGAGTTAAGAGAATACCTGATAAGGTCGCGATTCTCGACCTTTTGTCCGATGGCATGGAGTTGGTTGACGATGTCTTGGATACGAGCATGTAGTTGAGTTGCGGTCTCGTTTTCCTGCATTTTCAAGTTATACAATTTATTTAAAAGTAAATCTCTTTTACATACCTTCGTGTCGCGGTGCCTTCGTGTAGTTCCACTAGCTTGGTCCATAAGTCCTTTGCACTAATGAAGGGGCCGACGCGCGGTTGAACTCTTCCTTGGACAACCCACATTGCAAGATTTGAGTTGCCTTGGCATCGGCTTCTACTTGTTTTTTCATGGAATTTGACCATTGATCGTAACCCAAAGATTCACCATCTTCATTAGGAAGTGTGAAACCGGTTTGGATTACGATCCACATCTCGATTTGGGTTTTAAGAAAGCATTCCATCCGACCCTTCCAATAAGGAAAGTCATTACCGTTGTAAAACGGGGTGAGTGTGCTAAACCCTTCGAGATGGGCCATTTAAAACAAGAAGAAGAGCAGCGAAAAGAATCTTGCAAAACACACCTGAAAGAATATTCCAAGACTTTCGTCTTGGATTAGTAGTCTTGAAGTAAAAAGATATATAAAATGTAACTTGCAAAAAGAAATAAACAATCAAATGCGAATGTCGTTGAAGTTCCGGAGGACAACCTTACTCGGGATCTAACCCGAAGGACAACCTTATCCGGATCCTAAAGCCTCTAATGCAATTCTATATGTAGGAGAAGATAAGCAAGTGAAATAATTATCACAGAAATAAATAAATAAAAAATCTGTAAAAAAAGAAAAACAAAGCTAGATTGGTGGTTTCACGAATCTTAGCGCCGACTCGATACCAATTGTTGGATCGAAAGTGTCGCTAGAGAATTGAATAAGCGATACGATGTCGTTAAAAACTTTTGCAATAAGTAAAAGCAAGTAGAGAATGCACAGCGGAAATATAAAGTAGACAAGATATTTTTCGTGGTTCACAATCTTTCGATTGCTAATCCACGGCCCTAGTGATCCTTGATCACGTGGAGGGCAATTCACTAAAACCACTCCTCCTCGTTGGAGGTAGAACCATTACAAAAGAAATCAAGGCAAAGGACACTCCCCTTTCCTTGTTACGATTAAAGCACAAAGACAATTTAAAGAAGTAGAACTTAAATAAATATACCGACAACTCTTATAAGTAGAAGATGTAGCTTTAGATTTCGGGCGGCGCAAATGTGAGTAGTAGTAGCGGCGTTACGACGGCGTGTTGAGAGCTCTTGAATTCTTGTCATTTGCTTGGCTTGAACATGTCTATTTATGGATATTGATCTATGAATTTAGACATAGGTAGTGTCCAAGGTGAGGTTCTTATCCCCCAAGACTTGTTCATCCACATCCTTTGCGCCAACTCAAGGATGAGGTGTTTCATCCAACCACCTTGTGCCACCTCCAACCTCCTTGGGCGCCAACTTGAGGATGAGGTGTTTCATCCAACCACCTTGTGCCACCTCCAACCTCCTTGGGCGCCAACTATAGGATGAGGTGTTTCATCCAACCACCTTGTGCCACCTCCAACCTCCTTGGGCGCCAACTTGTTGGAGCCATTCAACTTGTGCCACATCATGGGAGCCAACCATCTTGTGCCAACTCACCTTATTTTTGGCGTCCACCACAAGGAAGCTTGGTGATGGTTTGGATGTCCACCTTGATGCCACATCACCCTTTGTACCAAAACACGAGTCAAGTCCAAATTCACCCCCTTGAAATTCGAGCTCTTCTCGAGGTCGAACTTGACTAGCAGTTGATCAGTAGTCAAAGGGTTTTGGACTCTGATACAAGTTAGCTTAAAATATAAAGTACGATGGTTCTAACCATCTGATCTCGACCTAGACCTTCCATTGGAGGTATTGGGTCGGATCTACGCTTAACGACCTTGCTTCGCTTTCACACGAGCTTACCTTGTAGCCTCGCTTCCGGTCTTCACCCGAGTACCTCGGCTTCCTCCGAAGTCCCTCTGGCGTTGCCCGACCACCTCGGTTCCCACCGGGTGTCGCAGACCTTCCGCTCAACTTTAGCATTTCTGCACACTTAATTGAGCTCGTAAGATAACAAATATACCCTTAACTATTGAGCCTTTTGCCATAATCAAAATACGGTTCGACTTTGGTGCCCATCGCACCAACATCACCCATCCACAACTCGGGAGTAGAAGGTATCGACTTAGATGGAACCAAGTTCGTAATGTGTCTTGCTTCGAGCAAACCCCCATAACGAATCAGGTAACTCAGAATAACTCATCATCGATCTGACCATCTCCATAAGAGTCCTATTCCTTCGCTCCGCCACACCATTCTGCTGGGGTGTACCAGGTGCAGACAATTGGGATTGAATCCTAGCCTCTGATAAGTAACTCCTAAACTCTCCCAAGAGGTACTCGCCACCACGATCAGATCGTAGTGTCTTGATACTTTTACCTTGACGGTTCTCTACATCAGCCTTGAATTTTTTGAACCTATCAAAGCATTCAGACTTGCGGCGCATCAAGTAAATGTATCCATATCTTGAATAATCGTCTATAAAAGAGACGAAATATTCAAAACCACCTCTTGCCTGGATAGACATAGGACCACACAAATCAGAATGAACCAATTCTAACACATTTTTGGCTCTATACCCCTTGGCCTTGAAAGGCCTCTTGGTCATTTTACCTTCCAAGCAAGATTCGTAGGTTGGGAGATCCTCCACTACTAATGAACCCAAAGGTCCATCAGCTATCAACCTTTGAATTCTGCTCAGGTTAATATGACCAAGCCTTAGATGCCAAAGATATGTCTGGTTCATTTTCGAAGGTTCTTTTCTCTTATTAGACTTAGAAGATGAGTTATTTACTTCTATATGCATCGTGGGAGTTTTCAGTTCAAGAGTATACAAATTACCAACCAATGTACCAGAACAGATAATCTCCCTATTCCTTTTTATAACCACTTTGTCATTAAAAGAAACAGAATATCCATCCATAAATAATTTAGAAACTGAAATTAAATTCTTTCTAAAAGTAGGTACATAAAGACAATTTCTCAAAATCAAAACTTTATTCCTATCAAAAGATAAATAAACGTCTCCCACTGCAATAGCCGCCACCTTTGAAGCATTGCCCATGAAGACGGTAATCTCTCCCTCAGCTAGTCGTCGGGTTTCTTGGAACCCCTGCAAAGTATTGCAGACATGATCAGTGGCTCCTGTATCTACACACCAGGCACTGGTAGATAACACCGCTAAACATGTTTCAACAACTAAACAAGAAGATATACCTTTGTTCTTTCGGCGAGGACAGTCCGCCTTCCAATGTCCAGTCTGCTTGCAAGTGAAGCACTTGCCTTTCGGCTTCTTCACTCCTGCCTGAGGTCCCACTGCCACTTTATTTGCTCCACCTTGCTTCTTCTTCTTCTTACCTTTCGATTTAGAAGAAGAAACCTTCTGAGCAACCATGACTTGAGTGCTTTGACGAAAAAAGCCCCTCTGCCGCCTGGAGTTCTGTCAGAAGCTTCGCCAATGAATACAACCTTTTGTTCATGTTGTAGTTGAGGCAGATCTGCTCAAAACTCCTAGGCAGAGACTGGAGAATGATATCGACCTGGGTTTCCCCATCGATCTCAGCTCCGAGGACTTCCATCTCATTAAGATGAGCCATCATCTTAAGAACATGATCCCTAACAGGTATTCCCTCGACCATGGTGGTCATCATCAAGTTTCTCATAGCCTCCTGTCTAGCCTCCCTACTCTGATGTCCAAAAAGTTCCTTGAGATTGAACATCATGTCATAAGTTGTGGCCATGGCCTGATGCTGATGTTGCAGCACATTTGACATAGATGCCAAAATGTAACACCGCGCCATCTCATCTGCCTTGATCCATTTCTTATAACTTTCTTTCTCCTTTTCATCAGAGTCATCGGTGGGCTTACAAGGACAGACCTCGAAGAGTACAAATTTGTACTCCTCTGCAATTAAGACAATATCCAAGTTTCTTTTCCAATCAATATAGTTTGTTTCAGTAAGTTTATTTTCTTTTAATATCACAGCAAGTGGGTTGAAAGCTATTTGAAAAACCTAAGAATCACAATGATCAAAATATTAGATTTCAAATATTATTGATTCCTCAAAACAATAAAATTCTGAAATCAACCAACACCTCAAAACACCGAGAATATCGCATGCCACGATAGTGTGGACGTATACGAATTCTACATTTGTAAGAGGAGGTTTTACCCATTAATTTTATTATCTTGTCAACCTTACTTTTTGACAAATAAAATTAATAGTTGGTTCCTCTTTGGCCCTACAAATAAAAGCAGTGACTCCGATGGGGAGGATACTTTTTATTTGCATCTAAGTGTGCACCATTACACGATACTAAGGGAATTATTTCAGATTATGTGCCTAACTGATGGGGAAGTATACACGCTCCTAAATAATTTCCTATAACCATTATTTGACCTAGTGATCCGCAAACAAACCCATCCGATGGGGAGGAAGGCACTCAGAGCCAACGCGCAAGTTTGTTGCATCACACGTCAAATTGTAATGGAGGCTGCGAGAATTAATTAAAATGTCCCTCTCCCACTTAGTAAATTGACAATGAGGAATTTTCAAGCATACACAACATGCATATAAAACAAATCAGCAATAAATATGGAAAAAACAGAATTTTCCCAACTATTATGGCATTGTTCTCCAATACGCATCCCGTCGTGTCGCCACCTCTTCCGCTCCATCTTTTCCCGTGCGCAAGTCACCAAAGAGATCCGAGCCGAGATAAACTATTTTAATTTACATCCATCGATCCTATACTCCACGAAGGAGTGTACAAATAATCTAGATCGAAAGTAAACTAAAATGAGTGGCTAAATAATGTCGTATTTAATTACAAAAATTAAATACTAATCTAGCCTCGTCAACCCCGAGGATTCAAATAATATACATACAATCACACACAAAACAATCACATACACACAAATAGCCATAATAGTCGGATCTTATGCCTGCAACCAAAAAGTTAGCCTACGCACATCCTACTATTATCCGACATACTCAATATATGATATGTGCATGAAAGTAACCGAATCCAAAACACACAAAACCGGAAATCGTGGCTCTGATACCACTTATTGGTAATTTCTTCGGAGGCTCATTGGCTCCCATGTCCCCGGATTAAAATTTTCACTAATGAAAAAACTAATCCGGATGGGATGAGTTTCCTTAGCACAACTAGTTCGTCGTCGTGATAACAACTTGAGCGATCGCTTGAACAAACTAGTTGTTCAAGAAACACAACTCTTCTAGTTGGTTAGCCGCGGAAGAGACGACAAACGGATCGCCGGTTTTTGTGTTTGTCTTCGAGGTCCATGATTATACAAAATACATAAAAATGTAAACTAGTATAATCAACACATAAAGAACATGCTAAGATCAGAAAAAGAAAGTTGTAAAACTTTTATACCTCTCGATCTTCTACCGTAAGTCCTATCCTCCTCGTGGACGTCGTGTGGGCGAAGATCCTCCACGAGTAGAAGCCTCCTAGATCACGTTCTTCTCTTCCTTGCTCGCTCCAAACAAAGAGAAGAACCAAACAAAACTTCTTCTCCTTTCTAGAACCGGCCACCAAGCCAAGGAGCTTGATATAACCGCCGGCCAAGGAGTAGATGGTTGAGCGTCGGCCAACCTTTGTAACAATGTTGCCGCCGGCCACCAAGGAATTGGAGAAGCGCCGGCCACCAATGGATTGGAGAACCGCCAGCCACCAAGGAGAAAAGGAGGAGGAAGAGGGCCGGCCAAAGCAAGGAGGAAGATGGAGTGAGCGTCGGCCACCAAGGAGAAAAGGAGGAAACCCTAATCTCCTACCTTGTTGCCGCCCAAACCACTAACCAAACCCTAGCCGCCTAAACTCTTTAGAGGCAAAACCCTAATACCAAAAAACCATTCATGCGGCCCAAGCCTTAGCCCTCTATTTATAGAATTGGGCTTAAGCCTCCTTTAATCTCCACCGTCGGATCTAGGGATTTAATCTCCACCGTCGGATCTAGGGTTTTATCCCAACCGTCGGATCTAGGGTTTCATCCCAACCGTCGGATCTAGGGTTTCATCCCAACTGTCGGATCTAGGGATTTAATCTCAACCGTCGGTTATAGGGTTTCATCCCAACCGTTAGTTTTAGAGTTTTGTTTTACATCCTTGGATCTAGACTTCTTGAGGATTATATTATGCTACGATAGAGACCATGAGGAGGAGTTTGATCTTGGCCACCCGATGGATCGGAACCACACAAACTTGATCCATCAATGATGTTCCATTCCACTAGAGGATCATCATTGAAGTACCTCACCAACCCCCATAAATTAATATGAGCTCCATATATTATTTGTACATCCATCTCCCCGTGTTTAAGATATCGAATGTCCGTTAATTAATTGATTTACTGACCATCAATCAATTAACATCTAACTCCTCGAGTAGTACCACTCAACCTTATCATCATGTTGACTAAGTCAACCAGCTGGGTTTACATGATGAACCTTATGAGCTCCTCAAGGGGACATCATCAACCTAATATATAGGACACGGTTTCCTCCTATAATCAACGACACACCATGTAAATAATATTATTTCCCAACTTACCGGGCATATTGATTTAATCCATCTAAATCTCACCCTATGGTAAATCAAAGAAATAAATACTAAGTACATGTGCCCGTTATTATATCGGGATTAAGAGCATGTACAACATAATATCCGAGGTCCGATTCAATTATGTAGTCAGCAATAAATTGAATCACCTCTATGTCGGTCCTGCTCAATACACCTAAGTGTACTAGTGTAACTCTATGTTCAAGACAAAACAATACCAAGCTACACTACAACCATGCCAATGGTTTGTCCAAAACCATCTTGGTTGTGAGCCTCTACTTATATTCTACGAGGGACTGATAACATGATCTTCTGTTCCACACCAAGCACCATGTTATCTACAATGTAAAATATTAGACAATATACACACATATAATAAATATAAAGTGCAAACAATGATCATGTGATTCTTATTTCAAAATAAAAATGTTCATACAAAAAGAGCTAGGCTTTCAGTATACATTCCAACACGTTGTAGTCCAACGGAACACTTGGCGATCGATGGATCCCATCACCAATCGCTTCTCCGTAGTCGATCGCCACTACGAGTGGTTCTATGGTCAACCCTCTTAATCGATCACGCTTCCCGTGATCGATGATCTTGGCTCGCCCACATACGATAATGATTTTTGGCCCCAAAACAACTCAGTCGGATACCAGTCGAACCTATTCAACTCAGAGCAGTGGACTGCCATTCCATGGTAGTCGACTGATGTCGGGAAAACTCATTCGACACTTAGCCATTCGGCCAAGTTCACCTAATGAGCTACTTACAATTCACTCATTCTCTCATCTCACTCGAAGTCCCTCGTCGAAGCTCTCTTCGTTCGTGGCCATTTCCCTCGGCAGCATCAGGCACACGGCTCTGCAATTCTCCTTCGCGTCTCTTGCCTCCGAAGTCTGCTTCCTTGGCTTCGCTTCAAGTCATCTCGCTCGGCGGTCCCTCGACAGCATTAAGCGCACGGCTCTGCAATGCTCCTTCTCCGACTCAAGCACGAGGTTCTGAGTGGTGAACCTGCCAAGGCTCCATGTGTGAATTACTATGTCTTGCAAGACTCCAACGCACATATCAAATCATAATAACAACCTAACTTAAACCCTTTGCCACACACATCAAAACCATATCACGACAAGAGATTGCCCTAACAATCTCCCCCTTTTTGATGTGTGACAATCCGTTTAAGTTAAGTAAAATATTTGATAAAATATTAAGAAAGGAAAGCATGTGATAACATGATTAGCAACTCTCCGCCTTAATACATGAAACTCCCCCTAAATATATTCCCCCTTACTTAAACTATTCTCCCTTACTTAAACATAATATTTCTCCCCCTTTGACACCATCAAAAATAATAAACAATGTTTATACAAGCATGGCATGAAGTCTAGAGGTAAACAAAAGCCAAAACATGCCTTAAAATTTGATACAAAAGGTTATTGGGAATATTATCAGGCTACCAGTCGACTGGCACGTGCATTTCGGGTTTTTCAGGTTTTCAGAGTGGATTTCAAAAATGCACTAGAAAATATATAAAATTCAAAAAATCATGAAATTTTAGGGAACATATTTCTTGTAAGTATATTTATCAGTGAAAAATATTTTTCCATGAAAAATCATTTTATTTTCAAGTATTTGCCAAAAATCCAATAGCTTTAAAAACCACTAGGTTTTTGATCATGTTAGTATCCATTTTAATACCTAGTCTTGCTTTGAATTGTTTCAAAACATATGAAATATCCAACCATGATCTTTGGGCAATATGTCTATGAATTAAACATAAGTCTTCCCCATGATTGGTCTATTATTGCTATTTTGATACTTTAAATAACCATCTAAATACCATAGGCATTAGTGGACATTTGTATCACCCTAACATCTCACTCATGCTAAGTTTTCAATCAAAGTAGCCTATGGTGAGTGTGAGATGTATCCTAAAGGTATTTGTATATACTTAACCATTATTTTCATGCAATTCTATCAAGGTTAAGTATCATTCCACATGATCATAAAGATGTATATGAATTAATTTCACATTATGATCATGAAACAAATGTATTAATCAAATTGTGATCATGCATTAGGTATTATATCATGATAATAAAGCAAATATCACCTAAAGCATGATTTATCTATTTATAGGTGCATTATCATCACCTAACACTATTTCAAAAATGTTGTCCCGACATCCTAAGTCAACCAAAAATATGATATAGGTGAATTCCATATGGTTGACTATCCAAGGGTTTTTCTAACCCTTTAGGATGGATTTAGGAACCCAATATAAATTCTTGCCTATGGGGTTCACTAAAAATTCCTTAGGGATTCATTTTCTAGCTATTACTTTCTTTTTATCTTGACCCCTAGCAATTAGACATTTGTAGGCCTTTTCATTTTTCTTTTCCTTATATCCTAGGCCTTTCTTGTTGAAGCTTGCCCTTTGGCTCCCAATGATCATGTTAAGGGTATTGGAGCCTATTGTGAACTTTTCTAGAGCCTTGGTCAAATAGTCTACCTTTTCCCTTAGAGCCCTATTTTCTTCTATGCATGCATCATTAACATCCAAAGGCATATAGTTATCATGTGAGCATGCATCATCATTATCATCATTAAAACATGCTTTTTCTAATTTTTGTTCTAAATCCTTAATTTGCTCAAGCATGCATTTATTTCTTTTCTTTGCCCTAAATAAATCCTTAGTGAGGCTAGAAATCATGGACATTATTTGTTTAAGGGGTAGATTCGTTATCTCACTTACCAAATCCTCTTCCGATGATGAGGATGTAGAGGAGGCTCCCCCTTCTCTTGAGCTCTCCTCACTTGAGCTTGCTTTATTTTCGGAGGAGGAGCAATCCAAGTCGTCAAAGGCCATTAGGGCAAGGTTGGAGTAGACATGGTCTTCTTCTTCGGATGAGGATGAGGAAGAAGGGTCATCCCATGTCTTTGCTTTGAATGCCTTGTCCTTCCCTTTTTCTTTGGCCTTCTTTTCTTCTTCCTTTTTCTTCTTGCTCCCCTTCTTCTTCTTTTCTTCTTTCTCCTTCCTTTCTTCTTTGCTCTTGTTTAGGAGAGGACAATTGTCCCTTATGTGTCCCTCTCCTTGGCAATTGTAGAAAATAATTTTCCCCCTTGGTCTTCTACTCCTATCATTAGATTTATTAAATCTAAAACCTTTTAATGCACGCCTTACCCTCCTTACCATATAGGCTTCTTCCGTGCTATCCATGGAGGAGGAGGAAGATGCTTCATCGGAGGAGGAGGGGATCTCTATCTTCTTCTTCCCCTTGTGTGCCATCAAGGCTACTCCTCTTGAAGATTGAAACTTTGGCTCTTCTTGTATTCCTTCAAGCCTCGTTTCGTGGAGCTCCATTGTTGAGAATGTTGGGAGATGTCGCTTTGGAGGCTCATTGGCTCCCATGTCCCCGGATTAAAATTTTCACTAATGAAAGACTTAATCCGGATGGGATGAGCTTCCTTGGCACAACCTATTCGTCGTCGTGCTAACAACTTGAGTGGTCGCTTGAACAAACTAGTTGTTCAAGCAACACAACTCTTCTAGTTGGTTAGCCGCGGAAAAGACGACGGATGGATCGCCGGTTTTTGTGTTTGTCTTCGGGGTCCATGATTATACAATATATATCCATTCATACACATGCATAATCAAAATATTAAAGAACATATTCAGATCTGTAAATAAAGTTAAAAACAACTTTATACCTTACGATCTTCTATCGTATGTCCTATCCTTCTCGTGGACGATGTGTGGACGAAGATCCTCCACGAGTTGAAGCTTTCTTGATCACTTTCTTCTCTACCTTGTCTGCTGCGAACAAAGAGAAGCAATCACAAATACCTTTCCTATCTAGAACTGACCACCAAATTAGGGAATTTGGTGCAACCGCCGGCCAAGGAGCAAGTGGATGATGCGCCGGCCACCAAATGAATGGAAACCGCCGGCCACCTTGGAGAGATTGGAGGAAGATGATTGCCGGCCACCAATGGATGGAGAACTGCCGGCCAAGGAGCAAGGAAAAGGGAAGAGTGCCGCCCAAAACCAAGGAGGAGAAGAGAGGGATCACCGGCCAAACCCTAGCTTGCCGCCCAAGCTTGTAGCCGCCCAATGGAAGATGAGCCAAACCCTAACCCTAATTCGAAAACCAATCTCCTTATCTTCTCCTTGCCGCCCAACCCTAAGCACCTATTTATAGAATAGGGCTTAAGCCTCCTTTAATCTCATCCTTCGGATCTAGGGATTTAACCTCCACCGTCGGATCTAGGGTTTTATCCCAACCGTCGGATCTAGGGTTTCATCTCAACCGTCGGATCTAGGATTTCATCCTAATCGTCGGATCTAGGATTTCATCCCAACCGTCGGATCTAGAGTTTCATCCTAACCATCGGATCTTAGGGATTTAATCCCAACCGTTGGTTCTAGGGTTTCATCCTAACCATCGGATCTTAGGGATTTAATCCTAACCGTTGGTTCTAGGTTTTGTTTTACATTCTTGGATCTAGACTTCACAAGGATTATATTAGGCTACGATAGGGACCATAAGGAGGAGTTGGGTCTTGGCCACCCGATGGATCGGAACCACACATACTTGATCCATCAATGATGTTCCATTCCACTAGAGGATCATCATTGAACTACCTCACCAACCCCCATAAATTAATATGGGCTCCATATATTATTTGTACATTAATCTCCCCGTGTTTAAGATATCGAATGTCCGTCAATTAATTGATTTACTGTCCATCAATTAATTAACATCTAACTCCTCGAGTAGTACCACTCAACCTTATCATCATGTTGACTAAGTCAACCAGCTGGGTTTACATGATGAACCTTATGAGCTCCTCAAGGGGACATCATCAACCTAATATATAGGACACGGTTTCCTCCTATAATCAACGACACACCATGTAAATAATATTATTTCCCAACTTCACGGGCTTATTGATTTAATCCATCTAAATCTCACCTTTGGTAAATTAAAGAAATAAATACTAAGTACATGTGCCCATTATTATATCGGGATTAAGAGCATGTACAACATAATATCCGAGGTCCGATTCAATTATGTAGTCAGTACTAAATTGAATCACCTCTATGTCGGTCCTACTCAATACACCTAAGTGTACTAGTGTAACTCTATGTTCAAGATAAAACAATACCAAGCTACACTACAACCATGCCAATGGTTTGTCCAAAACCATCTTGGTTGTGAGCCTATACTTATATTTTACAAGGGACTGATAACATGATCTTCTGTGCCACACCAAGCACCATGTTATCTACAATGTAGAATATTAGACAATATGCACACATATATAATGAATATATAAAATGCAAACAATGATCATGTGATTCTTATTTCAAAATAAAATATTCATACAGAAAAGAGCTAGGCTTTCAGTATACATTCTAACAGAGAAGAACTCCTCCAAGGTGCTCACTTCTAGATTCTTGGACATGTAGAAGGAGTCCACCATTGAGCTCCATTTTGACGACCGGGGAAAAGCATCAATTGCTTTCATGATCATGTCCCGGTTCGAAAGTCTTTCTCCTACACTTGTTAGTCCAATCAAAATTTCTTTAAACCTAGAATGCAATGAGGTTACCTTTTCTCTCTTTTCTAATTTTATGTTGGATAGTTGGGAGCGGAGGAGGTATCTCCTTGCAAGTTTGGCCTCCGAGGTACCTTCATGAAGCTCTACTAGCATCTTCCACATCTCCTTAGCACTAGAACATTCTCCTATTCTATTCACCTCTTGTTGGGGGAGTACATTGTAGAGGTGGTGCTTGGCCTTTGAATTTTCCAAGTATTCTTCCCTTTGCCTCTTGCTCCACCTTGCTTTCTCCAATGGCTCCCCATCTTCATTCCTAGGCAATTCGAAATCGTTTTCCATAATTAAGAGAATTTCAAAATCGGTCTCGAAAAATACCTCCATTCTCTTTTTCCACCAAGAGAATTCCCCCTCGAACTTTGACGGATGAATATTAGAGCCGGTCATTCTTGAATGTGCTTGTTGTGGCGGTTAGTCCTCGACAAGCTTTCCTTGGCTCTGATACCACTTGTAGGGGATCGATCAGTCGGCTAGAAGGGGGTGAATAGCCCTTTGTCGTTGGATGGTGGAATTTGCTCGTCTACACAATTGTTAGCGTAAGCGGAATACTAATAAAGACAAGCAAATAAACAAAGAAGAATACAAACAATGCTAACACCGAAATATAATGTGGTTCACTGCTACGCCGCTAATCCACGGTCCCCGATTCATCCTCGGTGAATCACTCCACAACCAAATCACTATCGGTCTCTCCTTTGCACTAAGCTAGGTGGAGGTAACCCTTACAACTCAAGAACACTCCTTCTTTTACAATAGATGTGAAAGATATCTAGAAGAAGGAGTTTATCACTTGTGGAGTACTTGGATGATAGTTTGGGATATAAGCATTAGCAATCCAAAAGTCCACACCCTCTCTTTTTATAAAGAGGGTTGATTTCTTCCCGTTGGCCGCCACCAGTCGACTGCTGCCCTTGGCAGTCGACTGCCGCCACTTCAATGGCCTCCGAACACGTCGGATCCCGACCGTTGTAGTCCAACAGAACACTTGGTAGTCGACTGATGGATCCCATCAGTCGACTGCTGCCTCTGTAGTCGACTGCCCAGTCGGCTACGAGTGGTTCTATGGACAAACCCTCTTAATCAGTCGACTGCTGCCTTCAGCAGTCGACTGATGGTCTTGGCAGTCGACTACTCACATATGGCAGTCGACTGTTGTCCCCAAAACAACTTAGTCAGATACTAGTCGAACCTATTCGACTCAGAGCAGTCGACTGATGTCAGGAAAACTCATCCGACACTTAGTCATTTGGCCAAGTTCACCTAATGAGCTACTTACAATTCACTCTTTCTCTCATCTCACTCGAAGTCCCTCGTCGAAGCTCTCTTTGTTCGCGGCCATGTCCCTTGGCAGCATCAGGCGTACGACTCTGCAATGCTCCTTCACATCTCTTGCCTCCGAAGTCTGCTTCCTTGGCTTCGCTTCAAGTCATCTCGTTCGACGGTCCCTCAGCAACATCAAGCGCACAGCTCTGCAATGCTCCTTCTCCGACTCAAGCACGAGGTTCTAAGTGGTGAACCCGCCAAGGCTCCATGTGTGAATTAGTAAATCCTGCAAGACTCCAACGCACATATCAAATCATAATAACAACCTAACTTAAACCCTTTGCCACACACATCAAAACCATATCACGACAAGAGATTGCCCTAACAATACCTCATCGTAGTGGGAGGGTTGTGAGACAACCTGATAGATTCATGTTCTTGGGAGAATCTTCTGATTTGGTCCCTGGCAAACATAAACCTGATCCCTGGACATATGACGAGGCAATCCAAGATAAAGATACAGTATCTTGACGAAGTGCAATGAATGTTGAGATTGAGGATTCAAATCAGGTCTGGGAGCTAGTAGAACCACCCGATGGTGTAAAAACCATTGGATGCAAGTGGATCTACAAAAGAAAGAGAGGAATAGATGGAAAGGTTGAGACCTTCAAAGCGAGGCTTATTGCGAAGGGGTATACTCAGAAAGAGGGTATCGATTATGAGGAGACCTTTTCGCCTTAACCATGCTTAAGTTAATCCGGATTCTATTATGCATTGCAGCTCATATGGATTATGAGCTGTGGTAGATGGATGTCAAGACAGCTTTCCTTAATGGAAGTCTTGAGGAAAACATCTATATGAAGCAACCATAGGGATTCATTGCGAAGGGCAAAGAGCATCTTGTATGTAAGCTTAATCGGTCCATTTATGGATTGAAGCAAGCTTCGAGGTCTTGGAAGATCCACTTTGATGAGGTAATCCAGTCTTATAGATTTATTCAAAGTCCAGATGAGTCTTGTGTATACAAGAGATGTGATAGAAACGTAGTGGTATTTCTTGTACTATACATAGATGATATTTTATTAATTGGCAACAATGTCAAGGTGTTATCGGACGTAAGGGCATAGTTGTCCAAACAGTTTGATATGAAGGACTTGGGAGATGTGGGACACATCCTTGGGATCAAGGTTATAAGGGATCGTAAAAAAGGATGTTGTGCTTATCTCAAGCTTCATACATAGAGACTATTATGGATCATTTTAGCTTGAAAAAAAATAGAAAGGTTTTTTCCCTTTCAGGCATCGAGTTCCTTTATCTAAGGAGATGTGTCCTAGAACATCTGAGGAGATAGAGGAGATGAAGGAGGTTCCTTATGCTTCGGCGGTAGGAAGCCTCATGTATGTGATGCTATGTACGAGACCAGATATCTTCTTTGTCGTGGGCATGGTCAGCAGATATCAGAGTAATCCAGGACAGGAACATTGGACTGTAGTAAAGCATATATTGAAGTACCTGAGAAGGACTAGGGATTATATGCTGGTTTACAAGGCAGACCAATTACTCCCTGTGGGTTACACGGATTCCGACTTCCAATCTAATAGGGATAACAGTAAGTCTACCTCAGGTTTTGTGTTTACTTTTGGAGGAGTGTTAAGCAGAAATGTGTAGCGGACTCCACCATGGAAGCTGAGTATGTGGCAGCCTCTGAGGTGGCCAAAGAAGTTGTGTGGTTCAGGAACTTCCTGATGGACAGGGATGTGATTCCTAGGTTGCCCAAAACTATCATAATTTATTGTGATAATAGCGGTGCAGTTGCAAACTCGAAGGAACCACGAGCCCATAAGGCAAGTAAACACATAGAGCGCAAGTACCACCTGATACGAGAAATCATAAAGGAGGTAGAAGGTGCTTTCGCCTAGATTGCATCCGAGGATTACCTGGTAGACCCTTTCACTAAGGCCCTTCTAGCAAGAGCTTTCATAGGAATGTGGAGGGAAGGGGAATAAGATGTATGGCATGTAGGGATGTATACTGAAAAGTCTATCTTTTGTATGATCATCTTTATTTTGAAATAAGAATCACATGATCATTGTTTGCATTTTTATGGTTATGCAATATTATCTAATACATTACATTGTAGATAACATGGTGTGTGGTGTCACACGGGAGATCATCTTATCGGCTCCCTGTAAAGTATAAGTAAAGGCTCACAACCGAGATGGCTTTGGACAAACCATTGGAATGATTGTAGTGTGATTTGGTATTAGTTTGTCTTGACCATAGAATCACACTAGTACACTTTGTGTGTATTGAGAAGGATCGACTTAGAGGTGATTCGATTTATTGCTGACTATATAATCGAATCAGACCTTAGATATTATTTTGTACATGCTCTTAATCCCAATATAATAACGGGCACATATACTTAGTATTCATCTCTTTGATTTACCAATGGGCGAGATTTATAGATTAAATCGATAGGCTCGGTAAGTTGGGAGATGATATTATTTATATGGTGTGTCGTTGATTATAGGAGGAAACCGTGTCCTATATATTAGGATGATGATGTCCCCTTGAGGAGCTCATAAGGTTCATCATGTAAACCCTGCAGGTGGACTTGGTCCGACATGATGAAAAGGTTGAGTGGTACTACTCATGGAGTTAGATGTTGATTAATTAATGGTCAGTAAATTAATTAATCGACAGGCATTCGAGATCTTAAACACGGGGAGAAAATGTACAAATAATATATGGAGCCCATATTATCGTATGGGGGTTGGTGAGGTAGATTAATGATAATCCTTTAGTGGATTGGATTATCTTTAGTGGATCGGACTTTATGTGGGCTTGATCCATGGGTGGCCAAGATCCAACTCCTCCTCATGGTCCCTAATGTAGCCTATTAACACTTCATGAAGCTTAGATCCAATGGATAGAATCAAAACTCTAGATCTGAAGGTAGAGATTAAATCTCTAAGATCCGACGGTTGAAATTATATCTCTAGATCCGACGGTTGAGATTAAATCCCTAGAACCAATGGTGGAGATTAAAAGGAGGCTTGTCCCTAACTCTATAAAAGGAGGACAAGGGGTTGGCGTGGAGGAAGAATCAAGGGGAGTTAGGGTTTTAAAGGGTGGCAGCAAGAGATAGAAGCTGGGGTTTGGGCTTGGGCGACACCTAATAAGGAAAGAATTCCTTGCCTTCTTCTCCTTCCTCAAGCTGTCGGCGCCCCTCCAGCCCTTTCCAGCCATTGGCCGGTGGCCAAAGACCCTCTTCTCCTTCTCCTTAGGTGGTGGAACCAAGATATAGGGCTTTCCCTTAGTGTCTTGGCTGTTTTCCACCATAATCTCCTCCTCCTTCTTGGCCGATAGCAAACTCCTTCCTTGGAGGTTGTTGGTTGGTTGAAAGAAGGAATAGAGCTTTGTTTCTATTCTTCCTCTTGCTCAGAACGAGCAAGGAAGGAAGATTGGCGATCTAGGAGCTTCAACTTTTGGTAGATCGTCGCCCACACGACGTCCGAAAGGAGGAAGGTCATACATTAGAAGATCGAGAGGTATACCTATTCTCTATTCTCTTTTGTTACTTGCTTGTATTTGTTTTTTCAATTATGAGCATGATATATTCTGTTTGTGGCTAAATAATACTTGGATCTCGAACATAAACATGAAACCCGACGATCCGGACATCGTCTATTCCGTGACTACTCGTAGAGTAGAGGTTGTTGCTTCAACAACAAGTTTGTTCAAGTGACCTCTCTAAACGAATAGCACGACGATGACTTGGTTGTTTGGGCAATCCCTTTTGTCTAGGATTAAATTTTTTTAATTCGGGGAAATCGATGGGATCGCCATGAACAAGCGACCGAGGTGAAGTGGGAAGCGAAGTTTCCCCTCACAGACTCGATAAGCAAAACCCTTCAATTGGTATCAGAGCCAAGGTTTCCGATTTTGTGTGTTTAGGATTCGGTTAATTTTTATGCACTTTTCATATATTATATGTGCCAGATAATAGTAGGATATGCGTAGTTTAATTCTTTGGTTGTAGGGATAAGATCATACTATTATGGCCATTTGTGTGTATGTGATTGTATTTATATATTTTGTTGAATCTTCGGGGTTGACGAGGCTAGTATTTGATTTTTTGTAAATTAGATATGGCATAGTTTAGCCACTCTTTATTTTAGTTTACTTTCAATCTAGATTTCATGTATACTCCCTCGTGGAGTATAGGATCGATGGATGTAAATTAAAATAGGTTACAGTCTCGGCTCAGATCTCTTGATGGCTAGTACATGGTGTCGGGAGGACTGGACAAGATGGCGATACGACGGGAGACATATTGAAGACAAAAGCCATAATAGTTGGAAAATATTTATTTTTCATATTTATTGCTTATTGTTCGATATGCATGTCGTAGGCTAGAAAATTCCTCAATTTTAAATTACTAAGTGGGAGAGGGATATTTTTATAAAATTCCCACGACCTCCATTACGATTTGACATGTGATGCAAACAAACTTGCGCGTCGGCTCTGAGTGCCATCCTCCCCATTGGATGAGTTTGTTTTGCGGATCACAGGGTCGAATATGGTTATAAAAAATTATTAAGGAGCGTGTGTACTTTCCCATCGGAAGGCACATAACTCGAGATAATTGCCTTGGTATCGAGTAATGGTGAACACTTTGATACAAATATAAGTATCCTCCCCATCGGAGTCACTGCTTTTATTTGTAGGGCCAAAGAGGAACCAACTATGAATTTTACTTGTCAAAAAGTTAGGTTGACATAATAGTAAAATTAATGGGTAAAACTTCCTCTTACAAATGTAGAATTCGTATACATCTACACGATCGTGGCATATGATATTCTCGGTGTTTTGAGGTGTTGGTTGATTTTAAAATTTTATTTTTTGAGGAATTAATAATTTTTTAAAATCTAAAGTTTTGATTTATGTGATTCTTAGGTTTTTCAAAAATAACTTTCAGTCCACTTTCTGTGATACTAAAGGAAAATAAACTTTTTGTACATAATTATGTTGATTGGAAAAATGAATCTAGATATTGTCTTAACTGATAGGAGTACAAGTATGTACTCTTCGAAGAGTGTCCTCCTAAGCCTGCAAATGAGCTAGAAGTCCCTAGAGCTGAGATCCATGGGGAAACCCAGGTCGATATCATACTCCAGTCTCTACCTAGGAGTTTTGAGCAGTTTCGCTTGTTGGATCGAAAGTGTCGCTAGAGGGGGGGGGGTGAATAGCGATACGGTGTCGTTAAAAACTTTTGCAATAAGTAAAAAGCAAGTAGAGAATGCACAGCGGAAATATAAAGTAGACAAGATATTTTTACGTGGTTCACAATCTTTCGATTGCTAATCCACGGCCCTAGTGATCCTTGATCACGTACGGAGGGCAATTCACTAAAACCACTCCTCTTCGTTGGAAGTAGGAGCAACGATTACAAAAAGAAATCAAGGCAAAGGGACACTCCCCCTTTCCTTGTTACGATTAAAGCACAAAGAAAATTTAAAGAAGTAGAACTTAAATAAATATACCGACAACTCTTATAAGTAGAAGATGTAGCTTTCTGCTTGAAGACTTCGTCAGAGCAAATGTGAGTAGTAGTAGCGCTTACGACGACGGCGTGTTGAGAGCTCTTGAATTCTTGTTCTTTGCTTGGCTTGAACATGTCTATTTATGGATATTGATCTATGAATTTAGACATAGGTAGTGTCCAAGGTGAGGTTCATATCCCCCAAGACTTGTTCATCCACATCCTTTGCGCCAACTCAAGGATGAGGTGTTTCATCCAACCACCTTGTGCCACCTCCAACCTCCTTGTGCGCCAACTCAAGGATGAGGTGTTTCATCCAACCACCTTGTGCCACCTCCAACCTCCTTGGGCGCCAACTTGAGGATGAGGTGTTTCATCCAACCACCTTGTGCCACCTCCAACCTCCTTGGGCGCCAACTTGTTGGAGCCATTCAACTTGTGCCACATCATGGGAGCCAACCATCTGTGCCAACTCACCTTATTTTGGGCGCCCACCACAAGGAAGCTTGGTGATGGTTTGATGTCCACCTTGATGCCACATCACCCTTTGTACCAAAACACGAGTCAAGTCCAAATTCACCCCTTGAAATTCGAGCTCTTCTCGAGGTCGAACTTGACTAGCATGATCGTAGTCAAAGGGTTTTGACCGCAGCAAGTGCTAGCTTAAAATATAAAGTACGATGGTTCTAACCATCCGATCTCGACCTAGACCTTCCATTGGAGGTATTGGGCCTGATCTACGCTTAACGACCTTGCTTCGCTTTCACACGAGCTACCTTGTAGCCTCGCTCCTGCCTTCACCCGAGTACCTGGCCCTCCTCAAGTCCTCTCGGGCGTTGCTTCGACCACCCTTCCCCACCGGTGTCGCACCTTCCGCCAACTTTAGCATTTCGCACACTTAATCGAGCTCGTAAGATAACAATATACCCTTAACTATTGAGCCTTTTGCCATAATCAAAATAATGTTCGACTTTGGTGCCCACTCGCACCAACAATCTCCCTTTTGATTCATGGCAAACCGACACAAAAGTTAAGGAAAAATTACATAATAAAGAAGCTAGCATAATGATTAAGCATGAATGAGCTAGCATAAAGATTAAATATGAATGAGCTAGCATAATGATTAAGCATGAATGAGCTAGCATAAAGATTAAATATGAATGAGCTAGCATAAAGATTAAATATGAATGAGCTAGCATAATGATTAAATATGAATGAGCTAGCATAATGATTAAGTATGAATGAGCTAGCATAAAGATTAAGCATGAGTGAGCTAGCATAAAGATTAAGCATGAGTGAGAAATATTATTGTTTCAAGTTCTCCCTTGAGGTAACCTCCCTCGACCAAGGTGAGTTCTTGAAAATAATTTTTACTCCCCTTAATAGTTGCTTAAGTAAACGGAATTACTTAATATAAAAGGTAATAATTTTGTTTACTTTCTTCCTTACTTTTGTGACTTTCGCCCCATTTTGCCTTAACTCAAAAAGTTTGTAAATATATTTTAAGGTTTGTAAGTCCAAGCAAGTTCCCAATATAAATATATATATATTTTTTTTTTTAAATAATAATAAGCTTGAAAATATGTTCATCTAAAATGTACAAGTCCGGTTGGACTTGATTGATATAGAATGATCAATAAGTCTTGAAGGAGTTGATTAATTTTAAATAATTATACTCCATGGTTCATGTCGATGCACCGAATCTACATCGGAACTGTGGAGTAAGGTCCTAACATCTCACGCCTGCCTACGCATAAGTATACAAACACATTAGTCCTATGTGTTGTGAGATGTGTTGGCTCCTTAAATCTATAGGTATATGATTTCTAAGGTAAGACTTAGGCTAATTTCATAAAAAGAAGCAAAAGTAGAGTACATATATAGAAAAATTTAAATCCTACTCTATTACGCACATACCTAACTTTCGTCTTAATAAACTAAATTCGCCGGGTAGTGGTTTGGTGAAGATGTCCGCTAGGTTTGATTTGGACTCAACATACTCTAGTTGTATAGTTCCATTAGTTACATGTTCCCTAATGAAGTGGTGTTTAACTTCTATATGTTTTGTCCTAGAATGACATATTGGATTTTTAGTTAAGTTAATTGAACTAATGTTATCTATGTAGGTTTTAATGTTGTTAAAGATTAAGCTAAAGTCTTGGAGAGTGTGCTTCATCCATGAGCCGAGAGACACACTCACCCATCGCAACGATTCCCGGTGGTAGATAAGGCAACGCAATGTCGCTTCTCGCACTAACTTACTAGACTCGGTCGAGGATTTGACAACAACCACTGTGCTCTTTCTATCGAGTTTACTACCGGCATAGTCGAGTCGGAGTAGCCGATTAGATTAAACTCGGTAGATCTAGGGTACCAAATACCTACGCTTAGCGTGCCCTTTAGATATCTAAGGATACGCTGACTAGGTTAGGTGAGACTCCTTGGCACAGTTTGTAACCTTGCGCACATACTTACCGCAATAAAATGTCGTGGTCGCGGTTAAGTATAGGAGACTTCCTATTGCGCTCCTATAGTATTTTAGGTCAACGGGTTTTCCTACATCTTCGCTTATATTAACATTAGTTGCCATAGGTGTATTGATTATTTTAGCAT
This sequence comes from Wurfbainia villosa, assembly GCA_025175895.1. Classification (NCBI taxonomy): domain Eukaryota; kingdom Viridiplantae; phylum Streptophyta; class Magnoliopsida; order Zingiberales; family Zingiberaceae; genus Wurfbainia; species Wurfbainia villosa. Next base: position 23,791,933 of record CM046009.1, on the reverse strand, counting down.
CTTGCATTCCAAATCGATTTATTAAGTCCTTAGTATATTTTTGTTGATGTAAATATATTCCATCTTTAGTTTGTTTAATTTGTAAACCTAAGAAGAAACTTAACTCTCCCACTAAATTCATTTCAAATTCACTTTCCATAAGTGAGATGAATTCGCTTAGCAGGATCGAGTTGGTAGTTCCAAAATTATATCATCTACATAGATTTGGGCTATAAAGATTTCTTTTCCTACGGTTTTAATCTAATAAGGTTGGGTCGACTAAACCTTGGTTGAATCCTTTGGACTTAAGATAGATCGAAAGCCTTCGCATCAAGCTCTTGGGGCTTGTTTGAGTCCATATAGGGCTTTCTTAAGTCTAAGGACATGGTCGTTTATCTAGATTTTCAATCCGGAGGTTGACTGACGAAACTTCTTCCTTAATGTATCCATTCAAAAATGCTGACTTGACATCCATTTGAAACAATTTAAAACCTCGATGTGCAGATATGCTAACAACATTCGGATGGACTCTAGTCCTGCTACGGGGCGTAGGTCTCATCGTAATCTAAACCTTCGACTTGACTAAACCCTTTTGACTAACCTAGCTTTATTTCTAACTACTTCACCTTTATCATCAAGTTTATTTCAAATACCCACCTTGTTCCAATAATTGATTTTTCTTTAGGTGGTGGTACTAATTCCTGGACTTCATTTCTAGTGAATTGAGCTAGCTCTTCTTGCATAGCAATAATCCAATGGGATCAAGAAGTGCTTGTTCAATAGTTTTGGGTTCGATTTTGGAAATTAACGAGATTTGACTAAGGTTTCGATATGAAGCTCTAGTTCGAACTCCTAAATTTGGATCACCTATAACTTGATTGATAGGATGATTTGTTTGAGTCTTAGTGTGACTCGGGTTAGGGTCATCTATCACTTGGTCGATAGGATGACTTGGGTGAGTTCTAGTTTGACTTGGGTTAGAGTCATCTATCACTTGGTCGATAGGATGACTTGGGTTAGGACGAGATTCAAGTTCAAGATCAGAGTCGGGTTCGCTATAAGTTGATTTGCTAGTTGGTTTTGTTAAGGATTGAACGGGTTCGTGTCCTTCGTCGAAAACTATATTAATGGTTTCTTCGACTCTTATGTGTAGGATCAATGGAATTACTAAAGGGTTGTTTGTAAGTTTTTAAACCTAAATCATCTCACCAATATCTACATGATCAAAACATGTTATTCCTATGTGTTATTGTGAGATGACTTTCAATTTTACTTGATTAATTTTAATGAATTTAAATTAACCAACATTAGGTTAGATTCGGATTTAGTCTAAGCTCATCAAGTAATCTTTTCAAGAGATTAGCTTCCAGGTCGTGGCGAGGCACAGATGCCTTCTTTGATCGGAACAACGACCACTTCCTTAGACAAAGCTAATTTCAAGAAATTGATAACTCGACTTACTTGAGACTACGTCTTGGTCTAACTAGTTATTTTTGAAAAGAGGCTCCCGAGGCTCAATCTTTCAGAGGATTTTAGTTGGTTTATTTTGAAAAGAGGCTCCTGAGGCTCAATCTTTTCGCAGGATTTTAGTTGGTTATGAGTCCTATCTAACCATTCTAAAAATAAAGGAAAAACTAAGCATGCAATTTCTAAGACTTAACAAAATACATTTTGTATTGGCTCCCTCGACCATTGAATCGAGTGGTCTATTCACATAGTGAATTTGGTCCTGGGAACCCAATACATGTTAGATCCTAAAGTTGAAATCAAAGTGGTCTTAGGACCCATGCTTGGACATTTTTCTTATGTTGGTTTACTATAGACATATATGACTTATTGGTTGTATTTGAGTTAAACCCGAGTCCGCCTTGTTGTACACGGCCCTTTGTGATCCAAGTAAGAGGTCAAGTCCCTTGATCCCAAAGTGAACCTTTCCAACGTAGTTCCTAAGGTCTTCGACTTGTGTTTTCAAAAGCGAGTTCTCAACTTCAAGCTTTTCAACTTGAGTTGAGTCCTCCTCTTGAATACGAGTAGTCGAAGAGGTTAGGAGACCTCATGTTTGAGAAGGTTAACCTCCTCAATTAGGGTCTCGACCTTGACTCGGACTTAGCTAGTTTCTTATTTAAAAATTTAATTGCACCATACAAAGTATTAAGTAACCACCGACTTACCCTTAATGATTCTTTTGAACCGGATACGGATCCGTGGCTTGTCTTGAATGGAAGCTCATCATCGATTCGACTCGGACTCTTCTTCGGTTTCGAGTCGTGCTCGGTCGGCTTGGCCATTAGAGCTTGATATCGCCTTCTTCCTCCGACAACTCCTCCCAAGTAGCGTTTAGCGCTTTCTTGGTCTTTGATGCTTATTCTTTAGCTTTGGGCACTGACTTGATGTGACCGAACTCGCTGCACTCATAGCATCTAAAATTAGAAGTATTTGAATTAGGTTTAGGCTTACCTTGAGTTGTTGGTCGCTTTGCCTCTTGATCATCTTCCAACTAGATTGACTAGTTCGATTCTATTTCGAGTCTACTTCCGATTCGACTCGCCTTCTTCCTTCGGGGTGGCTTGCTTGGGCTTCTTCTTCTTGGAACCTCGCAACTAACGCAATACTCTTCTCGCCCGACCACGTTAGTTTGCTCATGTAATTCAAGTTCAAAACAATTCGCCTAACCTAATTTTAGAAAGGTCTTGGAGACCTTGTAGGCATCGACATGGATGCCCACAAGGTGGTCCTAGGAAACGAGTTAAGAGAATACCGATAAGGTCGCGATTCTCGACCTTTGTCCGATGGCATGGAGTTGGTTGACGATGTCTTGGATACGAGCATGTAGTTGAGTTGCGGTCTCGCTTTTCCTGCATTTTCAAGTTATACAATTTATTTAAAAGTAAATCTCTTTACATACCTTCGTGTCGCTTGGTGCCTTTCGTAGTTCCACTAGCTTGGTCCATAAGTCCTTTGCACTAATGAAGGGGCCGACGCGGTTGAGCTCTTCCTTGACAACCCACATTGCAAGATTTGAGTTGCCTTGGCATCGGGCTTCTACTTGTTTTTTCATGGAATTTGACCATTGATCGTAACCCAAAGATTCACCATCTTCATTAATAGGAAGTGTGAAACCGGTTTGGATTACGATCCACATCTCGATTTGGGTTTTAAGAAAGCATTCCATCCGCTTCCAATAACGAAAGTCATTACTGCTGTAAAACGGGTCGGTGCTAAACCCTTCGAGATGGGCCATTTAAAAACAAGAAGAAGAACGATTTAAAAGAATCTTGCAAAACACACACGAAAGAATATTCCAAGACTTTCGCCTTGGATTAGTAGCGGAAGTAAAAAGATATATAAAATGTAACTTGCAAAAAGAAATAAACAATCAAATGCGAATGTCGCTGAAGTTCGAGGACAACCTTACTGGATCTAAACTCAAGTGACAACTTTATCCGGATCCTAAAGCCTCTAATGCAATTCTATATGTAGGAGAAGATAAGCAAGTGAAATGATTATCGAAAACAGAAATAAATAAATAAAAAAATCTGTAAAAAAAGAAAAACAAAGCTAGATTGGTGGTTTCACGAATCTTAGCGCCCAACTCTGATACCAATTGTTGGATCGAAAGTGTCGCTAGAGGGGGTGAATAAGCGATACGGTGTCGTTAAAAACTTTGCAATAAGTAAAAAGCAAGTAGAGAATGCACAGCGGAAATATAAAGTAGACAAGATATTTTTACGTGGTTCACAATCTTTCGATTGCTAATCCACGGCCCTAGTGATCCTTGATCACGTACGGAGGGCAATTCACTAAAACCACTCCTCTTCGTTGGAAGTAGAACGCGATTACAAAAGAAATCAAGGCAAAGGACACTCCCCTTTCCTTATTCTGATTAAAGCACAAAGACAATTTAAAGAAGTAGAACTTAAATAAATATACCGACAACTCTTATAAGTAGAAGATGTAGCTTTGTTGTCGTGACTTCGTCGTAGCAAATGTGAGTAGTAGTAGCGGCGTTACGCGTGTTGAGAGCTCTTGAATTCTTGTTGTTTGCTTGGCTTGAACATGTCTATTTATGGATATTGATCTATGAATTTAGACATAGGTAGTGTCCAAGGTGAGGTTCATATCCCCCAAGACTTGTTCATCCACATCCTTTGCGCCAACTCAAGGATGAGGTGTTTCATCCAACCACCTTGTGCCACCTCCAACCTCCTTGTGCGCCAACTCAAGGATGAGGTGTTTCATCCAACCACCTTATGCCACCTCCAACCTCCTTGGCGCCAACTTGAGGATGAGGTGTTTCATCCAACCACCTTGTGCCACCTCCAACCTCCTTGGGCGCCAACTTGTTGGAGCCATTCAACAATGCCACATCATGGGAGCCAACCATCTTGTGCCAACTCACCTTATTTTGGGCGTCCACCACAAGGAAGCTTGGTGATGGTTTGGATGTCCACCTTGATGCCACATCACCCTTTGTACCAAAAACGAGTCAAGTCCAAATTCACCCTTGAAATTGAGCTCTTCTCGATTTGGAACTTGACTAGCGATTGGTGTAGTCAAAGGGTTTTGACCATGATACAAGTTAGCTTAAAATATAAAGTACGATGGTTCTAACCATCTGATCTCGACCTAGACCTTCCATTGGAGGTATTGGGTCGGATCTACGCTTAACGACCTTGCTTCGCTTTCACACGAGCTTACCTTGTAGCCTCGCTTCCGGTCTTCACCCGAGTACCTCGGCTTCCTCCGAAGTCCCTCTGGCGTTGCCCGACCACCTCGGTTCCCACCGGGTGTCGCAGACCTTCCGCTCAACTTTAGCATTTCTGCACACTTAATTGAGCTCGTAAGATAACAAATATACCCTTAACTATTGAGCCTTTTGCCATAATCAAAATACAGGTTCGACTTTGGTGCCCACTGCACCAACATCGCTGAGAGAACTCTAGGTGGTAGAAGGGCTTGCTCAGGTTCAGGCCATGGTTGCTCAGAAAGTTTCTACTTCTAAACCAAAAGGCAAGAAGAAGAAGAAACAAGGTGGAGCAAAGGTGGTGGGTGGATCTCAGGGACGAGTGAAGAAGCCGAGAGGCAAGTACTTCACTTGCAAGCAGATTGGACATTGGAAGAAGGACTGCCCCAACCCTAAGCAGAACAAAGGTATATTCTTTGGTCTAGTCATTAAAACATGTTTAGCGGTGTTATCTACTGGCACCTGGTGTGTAGATACGGGAGCCACTGATCATGTCTGCAATACTTTGCAAGGGTTCCAGGAAACCCGACGACTAGCTGAGGGGAGATTACCGTTTACTTGGGCGATGCCACGATGGTGGTGGCTGTTACAGTAGGAGATGTTTATTTGTCTTTTGAGAAAAATAAAGTTTTGGTTCTTAAGAATTGCCTTTATGTATCTTTATTTAGAAAGAATTTAATTTCGGTTTCTAAATTGTTTATGGATGGATATTCTATTTCTTATAATGATAGAGTTGTTATAAAAAGGAATAGGAAGATTATCTGTTCTGGTACATTGATAGAAAATTTATATACACTGGAACCAAAAGCTCCCACAATGCAAATAGAAGTTAATAACTCATCTTCTAATTCCAATAAGAGAAAAGAACCTTCAAAGATGAACCAAACATATCTTTGGCATCTAAGACTTGGTCATATTAACCGAAGCAGAATTCAAAGGTTGATAGCTGATGGACCTCTGGGTTCATTAGTGGTGGAAGATTCCCTAACCTGCAAATCTTGCTTGGAGGGTAAAATGACCAAGAGGCCTTTTAAGGCCAAAGGGTATAGAGCCAAAGATGTGTTGGAATTGGTTCATTTTGATTTGTGTGGTCCTATGTCTATCCAAGCTAGAGGTGGTTTTGAGTATTTCGTCTCTTTTATAGATGATTATTCGAGATATGGATACATTTACTTGATGCATCGTAAGTCTGAATGCTTTGACAAGTTCAAAGAATTCAAGGCTGATGTGGAGAAACGTCAAGGTAAAAGTATCAAGACACTACGATCTGATCGTGATGGTGAGTACCTCTTGAGAGAGTTTAGGAATTACTTATCATAGGCTGGGATTCAATCCCAATTGTCTGCACCTGGCACACCCCAACAGAATGGTGTAGCAGAGCGAAGGAATAAGACTCTTATGAAGATGGTTAGATCGATGATAAGTTATTCTGAGTTGTCAGATTCATTCTGAGGATATGCTCTAGATACGGCAGTGTATATTCTAAAATTAGTACCATCTAAATCAGTGCCTTCTACTCCCACAGAATTGTGGACTGGTTGAAAGCCTAGTCTAAGACATATTCGGATTTAGGGGAGTCCAGCACATGTGCTGAAGGAAGATGCTGGTAAGTTGGAATCTCATACAGAAGTGCGCATGTTCGTTGGCTATCCTAGAGGAATGAAAGGTGGTTTGTTCTATAGTCCTAGAGATAAGAGGGTGATCGTTAGCACGAACGTCATATTTCGAGTGGAAGACTATGTAATTAATCACAAGCCCATGAGTAAGATCGTTCTGGAGGAATTGAAAGGGGAAGTCACTTCTTCAATACCACCGGTACAAGAGGATATACCATAAGTCACAGCACCGCGGGTCACAGAGGATACACAGGTGATACCTCATCGTAGTGGGTTATACATCCCGATAGATTTATGTTCTTTGGAGAATCTTCTGATTTGATCCCTGGCGAACATGAATCTGATCCATGGACATATGATGAGGCAATCCAAGATAAAGATGCAGTACCTTAGCAAAGTGCAATGAATGTTGAGATTGAATCTATGGATTCAAATCAGGTCTGGGAGCTAGTAGAACCACTAGATGGTGTAAAAACCATTGGATGCAAGTGGATCTACAAAATAAAGAGAGGAATAGATGGGAAGGTTGAGACCTTCAAAGAGAGGCTTGTTGCGAAGGGGTATACTCAGAAAGAGGGTATCGATTATGAGGAGACCTTTTCGCCGGTAGTCATGCTTAAGTCTATCTGGATTCTCTTATGCATTGCTACTCATATGGATTATGAGGTATGGTAGATGGATGTCAAGACAGCTTTCCTTAATGGAAGTCTTGAGGAAAACATCTATATGAAGCAACCAAAGGGATTCATTGCAAAGGGCAAAGAGCATCTTGTGTGCAAGCTTAATCGGTCCATTTATGGATTGAAGCAAGTTTCGAGGTCTTGGAACATCAGCTTTGATGAGGTAATCCAGTCTTATGGATTTATTCAAAGTATGGATGAGTCTTGTGTATACAAGAGATGTGACAGAAACGTAGTGATATTTCTTGTACTATACGTAGATGACATTTTGTTAATTGGCAACAATGTCAAGGTGTTATCGGATGTAAGGGTATGGTTGTCCAAACAATTTGATATGAAGGACTTGAGAGAAGTGGGACACATCCTTGGGATCAAGGTTATATGGGATCACAGGAAAAGTATATTGTGTTTATCTCAAGCTTCATACATAGACACAATTGTGGATCATTTTAGCATGCAGAACTCCAAGAAGAGTTTTTTACCTTTCGAGCATGGAGTTCCTTTATCTAAGGAGATGTGTCCTAGAATATCTGAGGAGATAGAGGAGATGAAGGCGGTTCCTTATGCTTCGGCAATAGGAAGCCTCATGTATGTGATGTTATATACGAGACCAGATATCTGCTTTGCTGTGGGCATGATTAGTAGATATCAAAGTAATCCAAGACAGAGACATTGGACTGCGGTAAAGCATATATTGAAGTACCTGAGAAGGACTAGGGATTATATGCTAGTTTAATAGGCAGACAAATTACTCCCTGTGGGTTACACAAATTCTGACTTCCAATTAGACAGGGATAACAGTTAGTCTACCTCAAGTTTTGTGTTTACTTTGGGAGGTGGAGCTATTGTATGGAGGAGTGTCAAGCAGAAATGTGTGGCAGACTCTACCATGGAAGCTGAGTATGTGGTAGCCTCTGAGGCAGCCAAAGAAGCTGTGTGGCTCAGGAACTTTCTGATGGACTTAGATGTGATTCCTGGTTTGCCCAGAACTATCACAATTTATTGTGATAATAGTGGTGTAGTTGCAAACTCGAAGAAACCACGATCCCATAAGGCTAGTAAACACATAGAGCACAAGTACCACCTGATACGAGAAATCGTAAAGAGAGGAGAAGTTGTTGTGGCCAAGATTGCATCAGAGGATAACCTGGCAAATCCTTTCACTAAGGCCCTTCCGGCGAGAGCTTTTGATAGGCATGTGAAGGGAATGGGCATCAGATGTATGGCAGTTTGAGAACAGCATAGTCTTTTAGTATAAGTGGGAGATTGTAGGGATGTATACTGAAAAGTCTATCTTTTATATGAACATCTTTATTTTGAAATAAGAATCACATGATCATTGTTTGCATATTTTTATGGTTATGCAATATTGTCTAATACTTTACATTGTAGATAACATGGTGTGTGGTGTCACATGGGAGATCATGTTATCGGCTCCTTGTAAAGTATAAGTAAAGGCTCACAACCGAGATGGCTTTAGACAAACCATCGGAATGATTGTAGTGTGATTTAGTATTGGATTGTCTTGACCATAGAATCACACTAGTGCACTTTGTGTGTATTGAGCAGGACCGACTTAGAGGTGATTCGATTTATTGCTGACTACATAATCGAATCGGACCTCAGATATTATTTTGTACATGCCCTTAATCCCGATATAATAACGGGCACATATACTTAGTATTCATCCCTTTGATTTACCTTTGGGTGAGATTTATAGATTAAATCGATAGGCTCGGTAAGTTGGGAGATGATATTATTTATATGGTGTGCCATTGATTATAGGAGGAAACCATATCCTATATATTAGGATGATGATGTCCCCTTGAGGAGCTCATTGTTAGTAATATATGAGAGATGTCCTAAGGCAATCGCCTTATGTATGAACCATTCATATAATAAATGAAGATTCACTATTTGAGTATACATGTTTTATGTATTTGATTGGATCTTAAACTCATTTACTGAATGTCCACGATACGATTCACAGCATGAGAGAATTTGTGATTGGATCACAACTAGTGAGTATCTCTACATGTGTAATTGTGATGTATCGGAATTATCCATAGTCGATGAATTGATGGATTTGGACACCATCAATTCTGTCGAGACTAGCACGAGGTATACTCCTTGGTGTATCCAAGCAGCTGATTCTCACTGGCTGGAGACATAGTGATGTCCGGAGTTAATCGTGGATGCTAGTTATGGTAACTAGTTCATTGGAGTGACCAGCCGTAAGACTTCATATGGTTCTCTGCATATATAGATATGTCAATGAAGTTCTTACTGTAGCTTAAGTGCGATGTTCCTTTGACTTGCGGTATTCAAGTCATCTTGATCATGGAGACTTATGCTTTGACATCTTAAGCAAACATCTCTGAGGAGATGTGGACCCGGGATGATTGGGTATAAGTCGAAGTGATCGAAGGTGTTTGAATAGCCTATAAAGGATTCACCACTCCTTGTGAGGAGATGTATACCCATGGCCTCTCGTCGGATTGTTACTAAAGTCTTTGGCCAAAGCATTACATGTTTAGAGTAAGGTACTCTTCGATAAATCTGGAGTGACTAGAATCCGTAGGACGAGGAAATGATCCTTGGGCTAGGTGTGACGAAGTCAGCCTAGTGGGGACTGACACTATTAGACTATGTCCTGAACCAAGTGGGTATAAGATGAGTGAAGGGAATGGGGCACGATTCATTCGAGCTACTGAAGGGTTTCAGAAATAGTTCTGGATCAACCGTTGATCTTTTCGGTTAATTGGGGATCATAATGTACTACTAGGTGCTACTCATGATCGTTCTATAATTAATGGTTAATTATAGACGGCCAACATAAACCGAGAACCTATTTGGTCACATGCACAACGAGCGTAATCCAAAGGATTTAAAACGAGCTTGAGAATAGGATTCTCAGACCGAGAGAAACTAGGTTTGGTTGGACCAAACATAAAGCGAGCATGAAATCGTTTCAGTCGCAATGGAAGCGTGGATGGGCCGAGTCTTATGAAGACGTAATGGATGAACCAAAATGGTTTGGTTCTAATCCAATGGAGGAGAATAAACCAAAGGGTTTGGTTTATTTTAAACGAATGAACCAAAAGTTGGTTCGGTTCGTTTTAACTTAAAATAAACCATCATGGTTTGGTTTATTTTAACTTATCTTAATGGAGCGGGTTAACGGGCCTAATGGTTATGTTCCAATAACCATTAAGAGAATTAGTTCTCTATAAAAGAGGGCTTAAGGGATAATTAAGCCCTAATCCATAAAAACCCCTAGCCCTAAGGTTGCCGCCCACCTCCTCCTTGGAGCTCTCGGCGCCAACCTATTGCCGCCGCCCAAAGCTCCTCCAACCGGCATCCAGAAGGCTGCTTCCTTCCCCCTCGCCGGTGTCGAGCTGCTGCCGGTTAGTGCTCCAGTGATCTCCTTCAAGTTTGGCATCAAGGTGAGCTCTATCTCCCTTGGTTGGCCGGCGCCTATCACCTCCACCAAAGCTGTCCAGTTTTCTGGACAGCTTGTTCTCCTCTTGTCGGAGCGTCATTTGGACGACGGTTAAAGCTCCGACAGCGGATAACTTACTGGGGATTCGATCTCTGGTAATCCTCTGAGGTGGAGGACGAAGGATTCATCAATTGGTTGACGAATACCTCTCCGGAGAAGCGAGTTTTGAGAACTTGTATTAGGATCCGAATTTGGATTTGGATCGTGATCATCTCTCGATCACGTCGTCTTCAACACGAGGCTAGTAACCCATACGAAGACGAAGCTCGTGGCTTAGCGAAGTCATCCCGAGGAACTCGGCGTGGATACGGATAGAGAAGATTCTAGCAAGGATCGTTCCGGTTGATGTCGTTCCCGCTACACGTCATACGAAAGGTATAACGTAGATAAATTTCCTTTTATTGCAAATTTAAATTTATGGTTATGTCTACACTTGTTGTAATATGCATGCGTGTGTTGTGTATGTTGTAATAAATGTAGATTTATTAATTTTATTGCTTCCGTTGTGTTCATGTTTACGAAACGTGATCAAACACACACACGCTGCGGTGCCGGAAACCCAACACTCATAAGGTTCATCATGTAAACCCTGCAGGTGGACTTGGTCCGGCATGATGAAAAGGTTGAGTGGTACTACTCATGGAGTTAGATGTTGATTAATTAATGGTTAGTAAATTAATTAATCGACGGACATTCGAGATCTTAAACACGGGGAGAAAATGTACAAATAATATATGGAGCTCATATTATCGTATGGGGGTTGGTGAGGTAGATCAATGATAATCCTTTAGTGGTTTGGATTATCATTAGTGGATCGGACTTTATATGGGCTTGATCCATGGGTGGCTAAGATCCGACTCCTCCTCATGGTCCCTAATGTAGCCTATTAACACCTCATGAAACTTAGAACCAATGGATAGAAACAAAATTCTAGATCCAAAGGTAGAGATTAAATCTCTAAGATCCGACGGTTGAGATTAAATCTCTAGATCCGACGGTTGAGATTAAATCCCTAGAACCAATGGTGGAGATTAAAAGGAGGCTTATCTCTAACTCTATAAAAGGAGGACAAGGGGTTAGCGTGGAGGAAGAATCAAGGGGAGTTAGGGTTTTAGAGGTTGGCGGCAAGAGATAGAAGCGAGGGTTTGGGCTTGGGCGGCACCTAATAAGGAAAGAATTCCTTGCCTTCTTCTCCTTCCTCAAGCTGCTGCCGCCCCTCCAGCCCTTTCCATCCATTGGCTGGCGGCCAAATACCCTCTTCTCCTTCTCCTTAGGTGGTGGAAATAAGATATAGGGCTTTCCCTTGGTGTTTTGGCCGGTTTCCACCATAATCTCCTCCTCCTTTTTGGCTGCCGGCAAGCTCCTTCCTTGGAGGTTGTTGGTTGGTTGAAAGAAGGAATAGAGCTTTGTTTCTATTCTTCCTCTTGCTCGGAATGAGCAAGGAAGGAAGATTGGCATTCTAGGAGCTTCAACTTTTGGTAGATCGTTGCCCACACGACGTCCGAAAGGAGGAAGCGAACAAGTTTGTTCAAGTGACCTCTCTAAATGAGTTGCACGACGATCACTTGGTTGTTTGGGCAATCTCTTTTGTCTAGGATTAAATTTTTTTAATCTGGGGCCATCGATGGGATCGCCATAAACAAGCGACCGAGGTGAAGTGGGAAGCGAAGTTTCCCCTCACGGACTCGATAAGCAAAACCCTTCATGGCAGTATGAGGACAACATAGTCTTTTAGTATAAGTGGGAGATTGTTGGGATGTATACTGAAAAGTCTATCTTTTGTATGAACATCTTTATTTTGAAATAGGAATCACATGATCATTGTTTGCATATTTTTATGGTTATCCATATTGTCTAATACATTACATTGTAGATAACATGGTGTGTGGTGTCACACGGGAGATCATGTTATCGGCTCCTTATTAAGTATAAGTAAAGGCTCACAACCTAGATGACTTTGGACAAACCATTGGTATGGTTGTAGTGTGATTTGGTATTGGTTTGTCTTGACCATAAAATCACACTAGTACACTTTGTGTGTATTGAGAAGGACCGACTTAGAGGTGATTCGATTTATTACTGACTACACAATCGAATCAGATCTCAGATATTAGATTGTACATACTATTAATCCCGATATAATAACGGGCACATATACTTAGTAGTCATTTCTTTGATTTACCAATGGGCGAGATTTATAGATTAAATCGATAGGCTCGGTAAGTTGGGAAATAATATTATTTATATGGTGTGTCATTGATTATAGGAGAAAATCGTGTCCTATATATTAAGATGATGATGTCCCCTTGAGGAGCTCATAAGGTTCATCATGTAAACCCTCCAGGTGGACTTGGTCCGGCATGATGAAAAGGTTGAGTGGTACTACTCATGGAGTTAGATGTTGATTAATTAATTTTCAGTAAATTAATTAATTGACGGACATTCGAGATCTTAAACACGAGGAGAAAATGTACATATAATATATGGAGCCCATATTAACTTATGGGGATTGGTGCGGTAGATCAATGATAATCCTCTAGAGGAATGGATAATCATTAATGGATCAGACTTTATGTGGGCTTAATCCATTGGGTGGCCAAGATCCAACTCTTCCTCATGGTCCCTATTGTAGCCTATTAATACCTCATGAAGCTTAGATCCAATGGATAGAAATAAAACTCTAGATCCAAAGGTAGAGATTAAATCTCTAGATCCGACGGTTGAGATTAAATCTCTAGATCCGACGGTTGAGATTAAATCCCTAGAACCAATGGTGGAGATTAAAACAAGGCTTATCCCTAACTCTATAAAAGGAGGGCAAGGGGTGGGTGGCAACTTGAATCAAACAAGAGATAGGATTAGGGTTTTTGGGCGGCAAGAAGCTAGGCTTAGGGTTTGGGCTTGGCAGCACCAAATAAGGAAGGTCTTTCCTTTCTTCTTCTTCTCTAAAGGTGGCCGGCGACCTAGCATCCCTTTCCAGCCCTTGGCCGGCATCCAAAGCAGCCCCTCTCCCTCTCTTTGGCCGGTAAAACCTAGGCTTAGGGTTCTCCCTTGGAGCTTTGGTCGGCATTCACCTTTTCTCCCTTCTTCTTGTTGGCCGGCGGCAAGCAAATTGCTTGTTGCTTGTTGGTTGGCTAAAGGAAGGAGAAGAGTCTTGTTTCTATTCTTCCCCTTGCTCGGAACGAGCAAGGAAAGAAGATTGGTGATCTAGGAGCTTCAACTTTTGGTAGATCGTCACTCACACGACGTCCAAAAAGAGGAAGGTCATACAATAGAAGATCGAGAGGTATATCGATTCTCTATTCTCTTTTGTAACATGTTTATATTTGTTTTTCAATTATGTGCATGATATATTCTATTTTGTGACTAAATATACTTGGACCCCGAACATAAACACAAAAATCGGCGATCCGTATATCGTCTATTCTGCGGCTATTCATGGAATAGAGGTTGGTCGCTTGAACAACAAGTTTGTTCAAGTGACTACTCTAAACGAATAGCTCGACGATGACAAGGTTGCTTGGGTAATCCCTCTTGTCAAGGATAAATTTTTTTTATCCGGGGACATAAAAGGGATCGCTATGAACAAGCGACTAAGTCGAAAGGGGAAGCGAAGTTTCCTCAGCCATCAGCTGCTGGGCATGTCCACTTCTTCAAACTCTGGCACACTCATATTCTCGAGCACGGGTGGGGCTTGCTGATCTCTGGTTGGTGGTTATTCTTTCTTGTCTCCTTCTAAAATTCTTTCACTTCTCAAACTTATAGAATTACAATGTTCAGCTAGGTTTACTTCTGAATTTACAGAAAATCTACTAGGCGTCCTAGATGTAGAGCTAGCAATTTGAGAAATTTGATTCTCCAACATTCTTGTGTGATTAGTCAAATTATCAACTTTGCTTCCCAATTGCTTAATCGCCTCGGTATTGTTTTTATGTTGCTGATTGGATTCTATAACATGCCGTCAAATTTCATCGTTCATCTTCCCTTGGCATGTGATAAAATTTTCCATCATCTTCTCTAAGGTTGACTTGGGCCCTGGTTGAAATCCAGAAGGTGCTCCAAAATTGTTCTGTCTAGAAGAATTTTGGTTGGCTCGATACAAAAGTTGGTATGATTCCTCCAACCGAGATTGTACATGTTCAAATAAGGGATGCCACCATTAGGCTTCTGATTAAAATTATTCAGCAAATCTACTTGCTCAACCCCTGCTCTCGAAGATGGTGCATGTAGGATTTAGCAATTTGTAGCCATATGTTCTATTACACCACAAATCTCACAAGTGACATTAGATGAGTTTACAGTTGATACATTCAAACGTTCGAGCTTTTGAGTTAATTCATCAACTTTAGCACTGAGTAAATCGAGAGTACTTACCTCATACTTACCTGGCATTTTAATTAGATACCCTTGTTCTATAGCCCATTGGTGAGAATTCATTGCCACATTCTCCATGATCTCAAATGCTTCATCAAACGTTTTGTTCATGAGAGCTCCTCCTGCAGTAGAATCAAGAGAAACTTTAGTGGCCTAGGTTGGGAGTTCCAACCTTTTGCAGAAGAGAAACTTTAGTGGCATACGAGATTCTATTATAGAAAGTATGAACAATGAGCCATTTCTCTAGCCCATGATGAGGACATTGCTGTACTAATCCCTTAAATTTGTCCCAAGCTTCAAATAATGTTTCTCTATCCTTCTGTGCAAAATTAGTGACTTGATGACAAAGATTTGCAATTTTGCTTGGTGGAAAATACTTGTCTAGAAATCTTTGCTCCAGTTGATCCCATGTAGTTATGCAGTCCGCTAGAAGAGAGTGTAACCACGCTCGAGCTTTGTCCCGCAATGAGAAGGGAAACAAGCGCAATCTAATAGCATCAGCTGAGGCTCCATTCAATTTTAAAGTTTCACAAAATTCTAAAAATACTTCCAAGTGCAGATTAGGATCTTCAGTGGGCAATCCTCCAAATTGATGTTGTTGGACCATGGAAAGTAGAGTCAGTTTCAATTCAAAATTGTTCGCTTCAATGCGGGGTCTTCTAATACTTGATCTCAATCCTCTTGCACTAGACGCTGCATAATCCCTTAAAGGTTTATTCTCGTTCTGATCAGCCATGTTAGAGTTCAAATTTTCTTTCTGTTGTTGCTGGAATCATCTTCTAGCAAGGAACATTCTCTCTATCTTAGGATTGATTTCGAGAATTTCCCTATTAAATCTGTGCATGTAACAACAAGAGTAACTTCCAAGACAAAAATTCAGAATAGACAAAAGAATAAAAACAAAAATAGAAATCTAGATTAACTAAATCACGTTTAATTCAATATTGAGTGTCAATCCCCGGCAACGGTGTCAAAAACTTGATGTCTCAATTTTTGTAAGTGCACGGTTGTCATCAAGTAATAAAAATATCGATTTCATAGGAATTGGGTCAATTACCGAATGATCGTGATACCAAGATATCTAGTCAAATCAAATTTGTAAATTAAGTAAAGAAAATAAGCAATCAAGAACAACGAATGAGAAGAACGAGCTAAAAGTCAATAATTAAGGGGAATCTCAGGATATGGGTTTCACCGCATCAATGAATTATAAGGTGATTATGTTTTCTCCTACTCCTTAGAGTTGTTTCGATAGAACCTGTGCTAAGGTAAATCAACGGACCCTTTCGAGGTCTATGCCCATTGTACCTATCAAACTCAATTTCCCTATCACGGTATTCGAGCGTAGGTGATCATAATCAGCTAAGGGGACCAGTCACGAGACCCCCGCAAACCTCCCCAGTCTTACTACCGTTACTTGGTAAGAATTGGATTTTATAGATCCATTAAGTCCATAAGAGTTCTTCTAGAGACTATATTTCCTTTTCACGATAGGTTTGCACACGGGACCATAATCAGCTAAGGAATCATCAATGATTCCCGTAAGCCCTCATAGATACGCTATCGATACTTGGTAAGAGTTAATCCCTAGTTTGGATCTAGGTTTCGGGAACTTGGGTTCACTGTTAGGTACTTCCCCAAGGTTCCTTAGATTTATCAATAAGAATCTAAACCCAAATCAAAACAAACAAGAATTCAAGTAGAAGAGATTCAATCAACCATCATAAGTCATCAAGGGCTACTCCCCCATCCTAAGATTACAAGACACTACTCCATAGCCAAACAAGAATCGCCAGAGAAAGAAATTACTATTCTTAATGCCATCGTTGTGTTTCCTCCGCCATCGGCTTTGTCGTCCTTCTTCGAATTCCGCCGCCTCCTCCTTTAGGGTTAGAATATCTCTTCTTTTATAGCCTTGGCTTGGTCTTCAATTAAGGCAGAAATTTTCTTCAATTAAGGCGGAAATCCCGGGCTTCGCCGTGTTGTATGCAAAAAGGAAAAGGCAGGAAATAGGGAGACATGCCCATGCAAATGGAGGGCTTGGGCGTGTCGGGCATGAAGCATGGGTGTGTCAGCCAACACACCCTGGGTGTATTGAGGTCTGGAAGTTATGACACGGACGTGTCTCTGATGGCATGGCTGTGTTATTTTGATACGCCTTGATAATTGCTGATTCTTCACCCTGTTAACATGAAAAATACCCCAAAACAGTTTCTTTGTCCAAAATATGTTAAACTTGACTAAAACATGACAAAATACATGACTAAAACATAAAATGGGATGAAATGCATGCATATTGAATACCCAAAATGTAACATGAATTACGTACATCAGTCCTCCATCACTATATCTCTTAAATCTTGCTCGTGGAGGGGCAAGATATTTGCTCACTTTATGCTTCTTGACTTTTGGTTCTCCATCACCATATCTCTTAGATCTTGTTCGTGGAGGGGCAAGATACTTGTTAGTTGCTTTCCTTGGCTCGAGATTGAACATGCTTATTGTTAGTGTCAGCCCTTAGTGCCAATCATGAGATGATTGATTAAGGATCATATGTATCATATTTCATTAATAACAAACAAAGATTGAATATTATGTTGGTGCAATCAGACCCAAAGGATGTTTTTGGTGATTGACAAGGGTTTAAGTCAAGGTGATAATTATGTGTTATCTCATACGGTTGTTTGAGATGTATTTTCAGGAAATCTCTTGTAGGTCGAGGACTGGATGCAAGATTGATGAAGACCCGGACGTGGAGTCCTGGCAAGTGAAGACCCGGACGTGGAGTCCTGGCAAGTGAAGACCCGGACGTGGAGTCCTGGCAAGTGAAGACCCGGACGTGGAGTCCTGGCAAGTGAAGACCCGGACGAGGAGTCTTGGCAGTGAAGTCCCGGAGGCGTGGCCTCTTGGCAGTGAAGACCCGGACAGGGAGTCTTGGCACGAAGTCCCGGAGATGATTCCTGGCATGGAAGACCTATGAACAGTAATTCATAGGCATCAGGTAAAGGTGGTAGTCGAGGTGACGCCTCGACTGGAACCTACTGCTCTTGTCGAGCAGCAGGTTGACTCATACCAGTCGAGGCGACGCCTCGACTGATGCTTGGTTCAACTAAGCAGACGCAAGGAGGTGTCGACTGAGAGCTCGACTGCTCTGGACAAACAGCAGGTTCTGACTGTATCAGTCGAGGCAGCGCCTCGACTGAGGTTATTTCTTACGAGCAGAGGCAAGCCACAGTCGGTTGATGTCTCGACTGTGGCCTGTATGTTCGTAGGAAAACCGACAGCAGTCGAGGCGGCGACTCGACTAGAGCTTTGATCCAACGGAACAGACGCAAGGGACTGTCGACTGGGAGCTCGACTGTTGCTCTGTTCAGTTGGAACCAAAGCCTGCCAGTCGAAGCGGCGACTCGACTAGAGCTTTAATCCAACGGAACAGAAGCAAGGGACTGTCGACTGGGAGCTCGACTGTTGCTCTGTTCAGTTGGAACCAAAGCCTGCCAGTCAAGGCGTCGGATCATCGCCATGACTAGACCTATGTTTTCAACAGAAATAAAACTAATTATGGTCCAAATCTTACCGTTGAAGCCATTAATAAATGCCAATTAATGCTCCAGTCGAGGCACCAGCCGAGGCGACTCGACTGGGCGGGCAGAAAAGCCCTAATCAGGCTCGAGCTATCAAGTATTCTGGGCTTATATATTTCAAAGTTAAAAAAGAAGAACTTACGACATTTTCTGAAGAAAGACACGAGGGAAAAAGCTTCTTCATTCTTAAAAGCCTTGATCATCCAACAGGAGTGTCAACGATTCAGCAAGCAAGAAGCATTTTCATTCACTCTGAAATCATGCTCGTTTCTTGCTTCTTCATTGTCTACTCGTAAGCTTTCTTGTAGCGTTTACGATAAATCAGGTGCAAAAGGGTTTCTCCACCTTCGGTGTATCACTGAGAAGGAGAAGTTTATAGTGATGGTGTGCATCACTAGAGCCGACGAGGGCTCAATCGTGGAGTAGGGACTTGTGTTCCGAACCACGTAAAATTGGTGTGTTTGCGTTTGTCATTTTTTTCTGTATTCGTTTTCTTGTTTCCGCTGCATACTAATCATTGTAGAAGGGTACAACGAATCGAAAAGACGAGCGTAGCTATTCATTCCCCCCCCCCTTTCTAGCGACGCCAACGATCCTACAATTGGTATCAGAGCAAGGTGCTCTTCTTCGGATATACAACCGCAAGAGCAAGTTCAAATGGCGATGCAAGAAGGTTACAGCACAAACAGGCCTCCATTCTTTGATAGAACGAACTTCCAGTATTGGCGAAGTCAGATGGAGTACTATCTCATGACTGAGATAGATATGTGGTTTTCGGTAACCGAAGGTTTCACGACACCGATGGACGCAGAAGGCAAAGTACTTGAGTCTGGAAGGTGGACTGTAGAACAAAAATGCAAGGCGCAAGCAAATGCTAAGGCCACCGTGACTCTGCAATGTGGTCTAGCGAAGGATCAACTCAACAAAGTGGGTCCGTTCAGCAGCGCGCAAGATCTCTGGAATAAACTGATAGAACTGAACGAAGGGACAAGAGACTCGAGGATAGCAAAGCGAGATCTCTACATGAACCAGCTACAAAATCTTGCTATGAAAGATGGCGAGACTGTTGGTGAGTTGCATGGAAGGTTCAAGGAAGTATTGAATGGGCTGCATTCAGTCGGAGAAAATTTGGAAAACAGAGACATTATCAGGTACGTCCTAAAGTCTTTTCCCCGAAATGCTTTATGGTCATCTATGGTAGATGCCTACAAAGTATCAAGGGATCTGTCTACTATAAAGTTGGATGAATTATTTTGTGAAATGGAATTACATGAGCAAGCTAACAAGGGTCCAAAAGAGAAAGGTATTGCTTTTGTTGCAGGTGAGCAATACAAGGAGAACAAGAAAAAGGAGAAGAAGAAGGAGTCATCTTCATCCTCATCTGAGACAAATAGTGACAGTGACGACGAGTCCTCATCCAGCGAGGTAGCCAATTTCGTGAGGAGGATGATGAGGAGAAGCAGAAAGTACAATAAGAAGGATGTAAAGAAAATCTTCGCAGACAAGAGGAAAGGTAAGTCATCACATAAATTTAGAGGTAAATCTAATGTGGTTTGTTTTGAGTGTAACAGGAAAGGGCACATCAAGAGTGAATGTCCTGATCTCAATAAGAAAGAGGACAAGTCCAGGAAGAAGAAGGCATTGAGGACAACATGGGATGACTCTTCTTCCAGTTCCTCAGAAGATGAAGACAGGGCAAAAGGAGCCAAGCATACGGCACTAATGGTGTTTGATCACACAGATTCAGATGAGTCTTTACGGAAGGACACATCATCATCATCTGATGATGATGAAGTAACATCTCCTGAACTAGATAAATTGTATGAAACAGTAGCATGCTTAACTAATGCCTTGAGTAGATCAAAAAATAAAGTTAAGATTTTAAAATCAAAATTAGAGGAGCTTAAAACTCAGGATTCTGTTCCTGCATAAATTAGGATTGATACTTATGAAATCGAAAAACTTAGGGAAGAAAACAATTTCTTGAGAGCACAAGTTGATGATCTCAAGTGCACACTTGAGAGATTCACAACAAGCTCTCAAACTCTTAACATGATTTTAGATGCCCAAAGGGCAGTTTACAACAGAGCAGGAATAGGCTACAAACCAACAAAAAGGGAATTCAGTTTCATGTCATTAGTCAATAGAACTCATGTTGGTAAAGCAAACACAACTAAGTCTTGGATTCCTAAACAATATGTCATAAATGCTAATGGACCCAAAATCTGGGTTTCAAAAGATCTTGTTTTTCGTGTTTGATTAGGTACCGGTCGAGGGGGAGTATCCAATGATGTGGGTCGTAGATAGCGGATGCTCCAAGCACATGACCGGGGACTCCACAAGGTTTGCTACATTTAAAAATAGGAGTAAAGGTACTGTTTCTTTTGGTAATAGTGGCAAACTAAAAGTCATAGGAGTAGGTGACATAGTAATATCTGAACAATTTAGGATTAAGAATGTTCTGCTAGTTAGAGGAATGGTTTTTAATTTGTTAAGTGTCAGTCAATTATGTGATGAAGGATATAGAGTAGAATTTTATTCAACTAAATGCTTAATTAAACATAATGAAACCGATACTATCATGCTAGTAGGGACGAGGAAGGAAAATATCTATCAAGTTCAATTTAGTAGTGCTACTAACCTACGTGTGAAGTGTTTTTTGTCCAAAGAAGATGAATCATGGCTATGGCATCGGAGACTAGCACACGTCAACATGAAAAATATCAAGAGGTTGGCCAAGGAAGAGCTTGTGCGAGGTCTACCATTGCTCAAGTACGAAAAGGACAAGCTATGTGATGCATGTCAAAAAGGTAAACAAATAAGAGCATCACATAAAAGCAAGAACATTGTAAGTACTTTAAATGCTTTAGATTTATTGCATTTAGATTTGTTTGATAGTAGCTCCACAAAAACCTTGAATGGAAGTAGATATTGCTTGGTAGTAGTAGATGATTATACTAGATATACATGGACTTTCTTTCTCAAACATAAGGATCAAACATTAGAAATTTTTATTCCTTTTTGTAGAAGAATTAAAAATGAGAAAAACTCAACAATTAAAACAATTAGGAGTGATCATGGAGGAGAATTTGAAAATATGAGGTTTAAGGAATGCATGTAAAAAGGCTATAAACATGAGTTTTCCACTCCTAGGACACCACAACAAAATGGTGTGGTAGAGAGGAAGAATAGAGCTTTGCAAGAAGTTGTGAGGAGTATGCTAAATGAGTATACTCTTCCTAGTTACTTGTGGTTGAGGCAATTAACCTTTGGATGCTATGTTCAAAGCAGAGTTTTGATACATAGATTCTTAGGAAAATCACCTCATGAACTATGGTTTGGAAAACCACCAACAGTCAAACATCTTAGGGTTTTTGGTTGCAAGGTTTTCATTTTAAACACTAAGGACCATCTAGGAAAATTCACTGCAAAAGCAGATGAAGGTGTTCTGTTAGGATATTCCCTCACTAGTAAGGCTTATCGAGTTTACAACAAACGAACAAATTTGGTTGAGGAATCGTCAAATGTGGTTTTTGAGGAATGTAAAGACCAAATTGATTCTAAGGATAATAGTGATGCAGTAAAAGTCGAACTCAAAAGATTAAGTTTGAAGGAGGACACAAGTGTAGGGGGAGTCAAATCTGACTCCGAAAATGAAAAATCTAGATCAGAAGGGTCATTGCTTGAGATTGTATCTAACAATGAGGTTCAAGAAACATCTCAAGTACCAATATCCACTAGAATGGGCACTAGGCATTCCCTAGACCAAGTTGTTGGAGACATCCATCAAGGGGTGAGGACAAGATCATACTTTAGAAATGAAGTGAATCAAGTAGAATTAATCTCTGAAATTGAACCAAAAGTAATTGATGAAGCTTTGCTTGATCCGGACTGGATTATAGCAATGCAGGATGAATTGGGACAATTTGAGAGAAGTCAAGTTTGAGATTTAGTTCGAAGACCTGATCAAGCTACCATAATAGGAACCAAATGGGTATTCAAGAATAAATTGAATGATAAAGGAGAAATAATGAGAAATAAAGCTAGGTTAGTAGCCAAAGGATACAATCAAATTGAGGGACTTGATTATGGTGAAACTTATGCACCCGTGGCTAGGTTAGAATCCATTCGATTAATGCTAGCATTTGCAGCATATAGAGGATTCAAATTATATCAAATGGATGTGAAGTCAGCATTTTTGAACGGGTTTATAAAGGAAGAGGTCTATGTTGAACAAGCACCGGGATTTGAAAATTCTGAATTTCCAAATCACGTGTATAAGCTCAAGAAGGCTCTTTATGGGCTGAAACAAGCACCTCGTGCATGGTACGAAAGGTTGTCAATTTTTCTAGTTGAGAGGGGTTTTAGAAGAGGTCAAATTGATCCCACACTTTTTCTGAAAAGAAACGGTGAAGACATATTTGTAGCTCAGATTTATGTCGATGACATAATCTGTGGTTCAAACAATAGGGATTATCTCAATGAATTCATAGAACACATGGAGAGTGAGTTTGAGATGAGTCTAGTAGGGGAGTTGACATTTTTCCTTGGACTTCAAATCAAACAAACCAAAGAAGGAATTCATGTTTGTCAATCAAAATATGCCATGGAGTTGCTAAAAAGATTCAACATGGAAAATGCTAAGGAGGTTGCCACTCCAATGGCACAAAACACTCATCTAGATAATGATGTAGATGGTAAAACTTGATCTAAAGCGTTATAGGAGTGCCATAGGTAGTCTTTTATATCTTACAAGTAGACTGATATAGTATTTCTTTGTGGGCATGTGTGTACGATATCAATCGTGCTAAAGAGTCTCATTGGGTTCTTTGTTAAAAGAATTATGAGATATCTTAAAGCAACAATATCAGTTGGACTGTGGTATCCCAATGAGTCTTTTGATTTAGTAGGCTATCTGATTGATTATGGAGGATGCAAACTAGATAGAAAAAGTACTAGCGGGTCACAATTCCTAGGTTCGACTTTAGTTGGTTGGTCAAGTCGAAAGCAACATTGTGTTGCTCTCTCCACCACTGAGTACATAGCCATGGGAGAGAGTGTGTCACAATTGTTATGGATGACTCACACATTGGAGGATTATGGTTTTTCATATAAGAGCGTGCAAGTGCTATGTGATAATATTAGCACGATCAACTTAACAAAAACCCACCCATCATTCCAGAACAAAACACATTGAAGTGAGACATCACTTCATTAGGGATCATGTAGCAAGAGGAGATATTATACTCAATTATGTTGAGTCTAAGGCGAATCTTACTGATATTTTCACAAAACCTCTTCCAGAAAATGAATTTAGTCATTTAAGAAGAGAGTTGGAAATGTGTACAGCTGAGTGAAAACTCTCCGTGATCATAAGGACTAATTCATAAGTTCAAAAGAAATGGGAAAACAATGTTTGGGATACCTTTGGGAAACATCTCACACAAATCATAGGATTAACTATGCTTGTGTATTGCTAGATAGGGGTGAGATGTTAGAAGCAACCAATTTACTCAAATTGCTTATTATGATGCATAACTTGAGTAATGCGGTTGAAAACTGCATGAATCATTAAGTTGACCAATTATGGGGAAGACCAATACATAATTCATGTGTATTTGGTTTAAAAAATAATAATTGGACATTCCAACCAAGTAAAATTGGTTGGACATCTTAAATAATGATAAAACTCAAGTGAAACATCCAATATATGTTTGATATTGTCAATAGAGTATATTGTCACTTTTAAAATGTTTTAAATACCTAAATACAACGAATTTGGAACTTAAAATATCTAAGACAAAAATGAACCTTCAGAATAACAGTCGAGGCATTTCAATAATTGCCTCGACTGACAGAGGGTGTGAGCAAACAGAAGCGAGGCGCACTCGACTGGCACCTCGGATCGATATAACAATGAGGCATTAAACTTATCGCCTCATTCGCAGAAGAAATATATAAAGAAATTCACTTACCGCCTCCCCCAAACTCGCGACTCGCGACTCCTCTCGCTCGCGCATTTTTTCTCTTACATGCTTTGGTCGCGCGTTAGTCTCCGCCAAGTTTAACACCGACAAAACCCTGGATTACCTCACTCGCTCCTAAACTAACTTCAAGTAAGTTCTCCAGCCCCTCATTCCCTCTTTTGGTCAATCCCTAACCCTAGACGACGATTTTCTCAAACCCTAGATTTTGCCAGCTGGAGAAGGTGATTTCACAGAAGTCATCTTCTTGATCCCATAAGACCAGTCAACAATAGGAAAAATGGCACCTAAGTAAATTTCTAAACTCATCTCTTTGATTACACAACTTAGTAATATTGGTTAACTAATTGGCTATGGTTATTGCCACTCATCTTATTATTTTTTTTAACATCATTTTGGCATTCATTAGACAAAAACGTAGGATAGGCGAGTCAAGTGAACACCTTAGGAAAATCCATCTACGGATCCCCGGTTTCCCTCCACACATCATCAGCATACCTTTACTGCCCACAAATTTAAGTTGATGCATACTAGATCATTAGATAAAGAATTTTTTGAAAAACATGCTCAACATGTTATACAAATGATTAACTACTATGGGCTCAATAAACTAGTCTATTGTGATCATGACATCAATATAGACTTAGTTAGTGAATTCTACAACAATCTAGAGCCTACAGGTGATAGGCTCATCTTTAAGAGTAGGGTAGCCAGAAAGGACATATCTTTCACTCCTGATATCCTCAGAGCATTTCTAGAGTGTCGAGAGTCAAACTCAACCCTTGAATGCTATCCAAGCATTCAAGAACCTGTTGAGGGATACTCCATAAATGTAATTCATGAGTACTTCTTTGAAAAACCCAGACAACCTGGACTTACTCTATTTCCGTCCATGGCATTAGCTGCCCCCGATAATGTCCTATATAAGGTCATTGTAGGTTGCATCCTTCCAATTGTTACTAGGGGGCAAGCTAAGATAAGACCACATCATTTACTAGCTCTACATCTCTTAAAGCAACGTTTAAACTTTAATGTTGCTTTAAACATCTTTCTCTGCATAGTCCACTTCTCAACTCCTGTCCAAAAGAAAATTTACATGCCTTTTGGTCATATCATCACATTTTGGCTAGAATCCATAGGCATCAACACAAGCAGGGGGAAAATTAGGCAGATGACAGACTTTGATTTCATAAAGTGGAGAAACTTTTCCTTGGCCGGCATGTCAAAAGTTGGTAGCACCGTTGAGTGGGCGGATGAACATCAAGCGGGTGAAAGGTAGGATATGGAGGAAGAAGGTGAACAAGAACGTCCAGCTATTGAACCATCTTCCACCATGTCTGAACAGCTGGAGAATCTGCGAAAAGATCATGCTGAGTTCACAAACTCAGTTGATACTAAATTCATGGACCTTAGTACGTCAATCGACACTAACTTCAAAGAGCTTCACTCCAACCTAGATGCTCGGTTTTCTGAAGTCTCTGCCCAGCAGGAGGAAATTCTAAGTCTCCTTCATGCCATGATGTCGGACTCAGCAGGACCATCATCTTCAGCAGTTTAGTTTTTGTTTTTCTTTTTATCTGTATGAACAGTTTGAATTCAAGAAAATATATATATCAGGATGTTTTGGGTGACATTTTGGGTGTATGCTTGTATATTTGTTTCTAATATCTCTGTGTATGTAGGTTTGTTGTTTTTTAGCTGTCATGAACAGGGCTATTACAACAAATATTAAGAAAACTTATGTCAAATTTTTCTTTCGGTGGTTTATATCTTTCTTTAGAAATGCACAACTGACATTTATCTTGCTAAAATATATTGTTAGTGCATTTGATAACCTAAGGGTAGTGAATTCAGGGGGAGTGCTTCTATAAGTAACTTTTCTTTTTGGGTGTTTGCCAAAGGGGGAGAAGATGGGCTTTAAGTCTGAAATTAAAACTTTTGAAACTACACATCTATATCTCTTATTTTTGCATATTAAATTTCGAATACGTTATATTGTGCTATAATTTCATCACCTAAACTTAAACTGTATTGTCAAACATCAAAAAAGGGGGAGATTGTTGGTGCAGTCAGACCCAAAGGATATTTTTTGTGATTGATAAGGGTTTAAGTCAAGGTGAAAATTATGTTTTATCTCATACGGTTGTTTGAGATGTATTTTCAGGAAATATCTTGTAGGTCGAAGATTGGATGCAAGATTGATGAAGACCCGGACGTGGAGTCCTGGCAAGTGAAGACCCGGACGTGGAGTCCTGGCAAGTGAAGACCCAGACGTGGAGTCCTGGCAAGTGAAGACCCGGACGAGGAGTCTTGGCAGTGAAGTCCTGGAGGCGTGGCCTCTTGGCAGTGAAGACCCAGACAGGGAGTCTTGGCACGAAGTCTCGGAGATGATTCTTGGCATGGAAGACCTATGAAAAGTAATTCATAGGCATCAGGTAAAGGTGGTAGTCGAGGTGACGCCTCGACTGGAACCTACTGCTCTTGTCGAGCAGCAGGTTGACTCATACCAGTCGAGGCGACGCCTCGACTGATGCTTGGTTCAACTAAGCAGACGCAAGGAGGTGTCGACTGAGAGCTCGACTGCTCTGGACAAATAGCGAGTTCTTCTCGGTCGATCGGCGGCGCCTCGAGGTTATTCTTCTGGCGAGGCAAGCCACAGTCGGTTGATGTCTCGACTGTGGCCTGTATGTTCGTAGGAAAATCGATAGCAGTCGAGGCGGCGACTCGACTAGAGCTTTGATCTAACGGAATAGACGCAAGGGACTGTCGACTGGGAGCTCGACTGTTGCTCTGTTCAGTTGGAACCAAAGCCTGCCAGTCGAAGCAGTGACTCGACTAGAGCTTTAATCCAACGGAATAGAAGCAAGGGGTTTTCGACTGGGAGCTCGACTATTGCTCTGTTCTGTTGGAACCAAAGCCTGCCAGTCAAGGCGTCGGATCATCGCCTCGACTGGACCTATGTTTTCAACGGAAATAAAACTAATTATGGTCCAAATCTTACCATTGAAGCCATTAATAAATGCCAATTAATGCTCCAGTCGAGGCACCAGCCGAGGCGACTCGACCGGCGCGTAAAAGCCCTAATCAGGCTCGAGCTATCAAGTATTCTGGGCTTATATATTTCAAAGTTAAAAAAGAAGAACTTACGACATTTTCTGAAGAAAGACACGAGGGAAAAATCTTCTTCATTCTTAAAAGCCTTTATCATCCAATAGGAGTGTCAACGATTCAGTAAGCAAGAAGCATTTTCATTCACTCTGAAATTTGTACTCGTTTTACTGCTTCTTCATTGTCTACTGTAAGCTTTCTTGTAACGTTTCTAATAAACTGTGCAAAAGGGTTTCTCCACCTTCGGTGTATCACTGAGAAGGATAAGTTTATAGTGGTGGTGTGCATCACTAGAGTCGATGAGGGCTCTACCGTGGAGTAGGGACTTGTGTTCCGAACCACGTAAAATTGGTGTGTTTGCATTTGTCATTTTTTTCTGTATTCGTTTTCTTGTTTCTGCTGCGTACTAATCATTGTAGAAGGGTACAACGAATCGAAAAGACGAGCGTAGCTATTCATTCCCCCCCCCTTTCTAGCGATGCCAACGATCCTACATATTATATTTACTTTATGTGTGTGCCAGTAAATAAATATAATAATACCTTTTAATAGTAGGTTCTAATCTACAGTATATCAATTGGTAGAATTGATTATGAGAAGCTGTAGAGAACACTATTCTTAAACATTCCTAGTCAAGTATTAATAGATAAAGGGATATATTGATACATTGAGACTAGCATGTAGGTCAATGGATGACTTGATATCACAAGTCATGGATATGTGATATCACATTGACACATGGGTACATATATTGGAGAATATATGTATTGAATAGACCTGCCATGAGAAAGTGTCATGGATCGTTATATGAGTGTCATATACTTTCTCATGTGACTATTGGTATGAATAGTCTTTAGACCTGAAGTCACGACGGTTCCCTACATAAGGAGTTATATACTTTGGTATCGTCTAATGTCACACCGTAACAGGGTGCACTATAACGGCAATTATTGGGTATGTAACGAATTATGCGGAAGGATGTGAGTGATGTAGATGGGATCTATCCCTTCCATATGACGGGAGTGATATCTTTGGCCTCTTGATAGAATATGACCACGAAATGCATGGTCATGCTCAAATGAGTCAATATGAGATATTGAGCTCATTTGTTTGGGTGAGTCTACTTGGGGATCAAGAAACATACAGAACGATAAGGGGATGACACGGTCTATGCCTCATTGATCAATCTAAGATATCAAGGATAGAAGGACACTGTCATACAAGATAATAGTCATGGAAAGATTGTCGGATCTCGACTTTCTTGTAGCTTGGGTAGCAATGATGTATTGCTAGATGCTGCTCATTGCTTATGCGTCTAAAAGGGTTTTAGACACATTGCCAATGTTACAAGAGCCTATTGGGTCACACACAAATGGCATTATGTTTTGAAGATGGTTTCTTTTAGTTGGACTAAAAGTACAATGAAGCATATGGCCAAGACTTGAGTTAGACTCAAATTTGTTAAACTTGAGTAAGACTCAAGTTAAATTATGGAAGATAAATCATCATGCATGTGAATACCAAGGGTATAGGTATTCTTGATGAGAGGTTCATGCATTGATGAAGGAAAATACCAAGAGTCATGGTATTCAATAGGAGAAAGAGGAATTAATGGCAATGGTTGTTGTTCGTGTAGAGGCACCAGATAATCGAACCTGTGTTTTGATTATGACAAAGATACAAAGTCAAGGTTATTTTGTTATCTCACGAGCTGAATTAAGTGTGCAGAAATACTAAGCTAAGCTGAAGGTTAGCGACACTCAGAGGGAACTATGGTCGGGCGACATCGGGAGGACATCATAGGGAGCCGAAGACCTCAGGTGGAGACCGGAAGCAAGGCTTCAAAGGTAAATGTTGAGGTAAGCTCGAGTGAGTAAAGTGAAGTGAGGTCGTGTCCTTCGTACGGGGACATCCTTAAGTGATGATTCGACCAAGACTTCCCTTGGAAGGTCTATGTCGAGATCGGACGACAAGTGGCCATCGAATTCACTTATATTTTGAGCTAATTCTTTATTGCAGTAAAAAAATCTGGCCATCAGTTAAACCATCCAAGGATCAGTTGAACTACTATCCATTAGTTCAACCAGCCAAGGATTAGTTCAACTGTTGGGCCATCAGTTCAACCGGCCAATGAATCAGTTCAACCGCTGGTCAAGGGTCAACTTCGAATTGAGTCAAAACTCATCCCTTTCTTTAAGGGCGAGGTGACCATTGATGTAGGATCTTGATGTTCTTGAGGAGGGGACTTCTAGAGCTATAAAATAAGGTTCATTCCTCACCATTTTATCAATTCTAAGTACTCAAAGAAGCACTGCCGAAACACCGACAACCCAAGCTCAAGCTTCAACTCCTCAAGTCATCGGTAATGCTTAAAGTCGTCTACTCAGTATATTCTTTTTAAATTTTATATTTATGGAGCTTTAATCATAAAGAGGAGAGGGAGTGTGTCCCTCTACCTCAAGGTTTTTGTTTCTTCTTGTACTCGTTCACTCCTACCTCTAACGAGGAGGAGTATTATAGTTGATTGCTCTCCGTACACGGTTTAGGACTGTTAGGCCCTTGGAATAGCAGCCGTAGGCTGTGAACCAAGTACATTCCTTGTGTCTTTACTTTCCGCTGCACTAAACTCGTGTCTTTATCAAACGAAAAAGAAGAATTTTTTTTGCGCTATTCACTCCTCCCCTCTAGCGCTCAAATCGATCAAACAATTTATATCAAAGCCGGGGGCTCTACGATTTGGTGAAACTACCAATATAGAAATTTCTTACAATTTTTTTTATTATTTTTTGTCTTTTCGAGATTTTCATTTAACTTAAATTCGCTCTCTCGCACTACTAATCCATGACATAAGTCTTGGTACATTTTGGTTGTTTTTCTTATGCGAGGTACGCATTTTCTTTTCTTTTGTCTAAATTGCTCATCTCGAAGGGTTTAGCACCGTCCGACCTCCATTTTACAACAGAGACAACTTCCGTTATTGGAAGGGTCGGATGGAGTGCTTCCTAAAGACCCAAATCGAGATGTGGTTCATAATCCAATCCGGATTCACGCTTCCTACTATTGAAGTGGGTGAATTGTTAGATTATGATCAATGGACTAATGTCATGAAAAGACAAGTGGAAGCCGACACCAAGGCGACACAAATCCTTCAATGTGGCTTGTCCAAAGGGGAGTTAAACCGCATTGGCCCCTTCATTAGCGCGAAAGATCTATGGACTAAACTCATAGAGCTACACGAAGGAACTGACCACGCGAAGGTATGTAAACGTGACTTGCTTTTCAATAAATTATATAACCTTAAGATGCAGGAACATGAGACAGTAACACAACTACATGCCCATATTCAAGACATCATCAATAGCTTGCACGCCATCAGACAAAAGGTCAAAATCCGAGACCTTATAAGGTATGCTTTAAATGTTTTCCCTAGGACTACCTTATGGGCATCCATGGTTGATTCCTACAAGGTCTCTAAGGATCTTTCAAAAATTAGATTAGATGAGTTGTTTTCGGAATTCGAACTTCACGAACAAACTAACACGGTCTGGGCTGAGAGAGGTGTTGCTTTACTTGCAGGATGAAGAAGAAAGGAGAAGAGTAATCCACCTCCCGAGCAAGAAGACGGATCCAAACTCGAGGACCAATCCAAATCTGAATCCGAAGAAAAGGCCGCAATAGTCAACATGGTGCGAAGAATAGTTTGAAAAGAAAGAGAGCAATTGAGGAACGAGAAGAAGGGGCGATTCAAATAAAAAAGGAGGCCAAAACAAAAGAGAGAAAAGAAGGCTTTTCATGCAACTTGGGAGAACGAAGAAGAAGGCGTCGGAATAGCATACACGGCAACACCAGAAGAGTCCGAGTCAGATTCCGAAGCTGAGTACGAGTCCAACTCCGACTCCAACTCTGACTCTGACCCCGAAGCCTACTTGAGAAGAAACTTAAAGCCAGTCTGAAAGAGAAAGTAATGTTTAGCCATTCTTTAATTAGTACTTTGTATCATACTATTAAAATGCTAACTAGGAAATTAACTAAGTCCGAGTCTAGGGTCGAGTCCTTGCTTGAGGAGATTGAAACCCTCAAGAAAGAGACCACTCTAACCTCTTCGACTAGTTGAGTTCGAGAGGAGGACTTAACTTGAGATGAGAAACTCGAAGAAGAGAACTCCCTCTTAAAAGGACAAGTCTAAGAGCTCGAGGCTTGGTTGGACAAGTTCTCGATGGGATCCAAGAATCTTAACTGCCTTCTTGGAACTCAAAGAGTTGTGTAGAATAGAGCCGGACTCGGGTTTAGTCCAAAGACTATGAATAGATTATATATGTCTATCGTAAATCGTAGTAATCAATGAGTCCAAGCTTGGGTCCTTAAAACTCTATTAAACTCACATATAAGGACCGATAAGTATTGGATTCCCCAAGATCAAGTTCATTATTTGAATAGACCATATTGGTTCAATGGTCCAGGGGGAGCTAATACACAAATAGTATACCCGATAACTTAGCATGATCAAACTTTTATTTAACTTTTTAGAACGGCTAGATAGGACAAGTAGTTAGTCAACTCTTGACACATAGTATGAGGATGCGGCAAGATGATAGTACATTAGGGAAATAAAGACTCGTGTATTCGAGCTAGATAAGCCGTATCTAGCTGGGTACACTTGACCGAGTGGAACTAGTTGAATCTACCTCGCCGTATCCTAAACTAGTTAGACCAGGAAGTAGTCTTAAATGACTCAAGTTATCATTTTCCTGAACTTGGCTTTGTCTAAGGAAGTAGTCATTGTTCCGATCAAAGAAGGCCCCTGTGCCTCGCCATGACCTGGAAGCCAATTTCTTGAAAAGGTTACTTGATGAGCTTAGGGTCAAATCCGAATCTAACCCAAGGTTGTCTAACTTTAATTAAGTTCAAATCATCTCACATAACATATAAGGCGAACAAATCTGAGACACATAGAATGGGTGAGATGATTAAGGAATAATTATAAAATATATAACTTTTTCAAAAAGATGTCTATTTTTTTAACTATTGCACTTAAACGAATAATTATAATTGGCCAATATTAACTATAAAACTCCCTAGGTCATTGTTTAGCACCCCTAACTCTCTTATACCTCATATACTTGACTAAGGGGGAGAGCAAACTAACCCTAAGGGTTATAAATCTTTAAAGTTATTCTTGAAAATTAGCTTATAAGTATTTTGAAATTCAAAACTATCATTCAAATACTTTTATTGTTGTTGTAGAGGGATATACCTCGAACCAATGAACTTAACCAATTCGAGACGCATGCTTGGACTCATACTAGATTATTTTTATGCATGCTATAATATTACATTTTTCAAACCCCTACTTTTTATAAAACCCCCAAACCTTGTTTTTGACTCATGGAAAAGGGGGAGAAGAGCATAAGTTAAGGGGGAGGAACAAAATTTAAAATTAAAATTAAAATTTCCTTCAAAACTAACCTAGGATTAAGGGGAAGTTCGTTTACGTTATTTATTTTTTCTATGCATTCAATTTCTCTTAACTTTGTGTCAATTCGCCATAGGATCAAAAAGGGGGAGATTGTTGGTGCAGAGGCACCAGATAATCGAACCTGTGTTTTGATTATGGCAAAGACACAAAGTCAAGGTTATTTTTTATCTCACAAGTTGAATCAAGTGTGCAGAAATATTAAGCTAAGCTGAAGGTCAGCGTCACTTGGAGGGAACTGTGGTGGTCGGGCGACATCGGGAGGACTTCAAAGGGAGCCGAAGACCTCAAGTGGAGACCGGAAGAAAGGCTTCAAAGGTAAATGTTGAGGTAAGCTCGAGTGAGTAAAGTGAAGTGAGGTTGTGTCCTTCATACGGGGACATCCTTAGGTGACGATCCAACCAAGACTTCCCATGGAAGGTCTATATCGAGATCGGGCATCAAGTGGTCGTCGAATTCACTTATATTTCGAGCTAACTCTTTATTGCAATAAAAAATTCTGACCATCAGTTAAACTAGCCAAGGATCAATTCAACTGTTGGGCCATCAGTTCAACCGGCCAATGAATCAGTTCAACCGCTGGTCAAGGATCAGCTTCGAGGATAGTCAGAACTCATCCCTTTCTTCAAGGGTGAGGTGGCCATTGATGTAGGATCTTGATGTGCTCGAGGAGGTGACTTCTAGGGCTATAAAATAAGGTCCATTCCTCACCATTTTATCAATTCTAAGTGCTCCAAATTGCTCCCATAACGCTGTGACTCTCCAACAACTCTACGACGACGAAGCACTGCTGAAACACTGACGACCCAAGCTCAAGCTTCAACTCCTCAAGTCGTTGGCAATACTTAAAGTCATCTACTCAGTATATTCTTTTTAAAGTTTATATTTCCATAGCTTTAATCATAAAGAGGAGAGGGGGAGTGTCCCTCTACCTCAAGGTGTTTGTATCTTCTTGTACTCGTTCACTCCTACCTCTAACGAGGAGGAGTATTATAGTTGATTGCCCTCCATACATGATCTAGGACCATTAGGGCCTTGGATTAGCAATCGTAGCTTGTGAACCAAGTAAATTCCTTGTGTCTTACTTTACTTTCTATTGCACTAAACTCGTGTCTTTTTCGAACGAAAAAAGAAGAATTTGTTTTGCTCTATTCACCCCCCTCCCCCTCTACCGCTCAAATCGATCCAACAATTGCTAGTGACTTAAAAGGCTTTTAACGTATAAAAGCAAGTGGTGCTTGGGACTTGGGCTTGCAACACAAGAGAATAGTTCTCTCATTCCTCTTCTTCTTCTTCCAAGGGTTCTTGGCATTTGCTAGGGTTGCTAAGCACAACGTGACTCCAAAACTGCTGAGGGTCAGTGTGGATACCTTAGAGATATGGTTATCCTTACCGTATAGAGATCCGACAATGTTTGTATTGTAGGGATTTATTATGCAAAATAGCATATGCGCAACGGAAAAAATAGGATCCCTTCCAAGTGATCCTTGCGAAAGAAAACCTCGTACAAAAATAAATTTCTCTAAAAGGAAAAACCTATCTTATAGGAGAATATTACCTTTGTTGCGTGCCCTTTTTAATCCCGCTTCTCCTTGGGTTTGTTGGATCTTTTAGCACATTCAAATGTCCGTGCCTCTATATGTATCCACACGAGCAAGCTCTTGTCTCACAAAAGAAACTAGAAGAGCTCTCCTTTACTTCTTGCTAGAGAAGTCCCTAAAGGAGAGGAAGGTAGGGAAAAAGAGAAAGGAAGAAGAAAACCACTCTTCTTGCTAGCCTACACTCACAAAAGCCACACAACCAAAGCCTCTCACCACCAAGCTCTCTCCAAGCCTTAAGCTTCCACCAAGTTTGGTCGGCCACCCCATGGAGTGTTTTATAGGATTGAAAAAACCTTTCACCTCCTATCACATTCAATGCAATCAATTGCATTGAAAAATAACCAACACTCCTTGTTTGGCCGGCCACATGTGGAGAAATTCCAAAGGTCAAAACCCTTTGTCTCCTTCCACCTCATCAAGCTTAGGTGGCATGCTTAGGTGGCATTCATGCATGTTGAATTAATCTTATTAATTCAATAAGTTTATGTTATCATATTGAATTAATCTCATTAAATCAATAAGGTAACATATTGAATTAATCTTATTAAATCAATTAAGCTTAGGCTATCATGATAACATATTTATTTAATCTTATTAAATTAATAAGCTTATCATATTGAATTAATCTCATTAAATCAATAAGCTAAAATTCTCATTAAGCTTAAATTCCAAAAACCATTTTGTACTTAAGCTCATTCCCAAATTATTCTAGTCAAACTAGAATGCACTAATTCTTCTAATCATCATGCTCTTTGTGTGTGACCCTATAGGCTCTCATAACGCGTTGGCGGTGGGATCTAAACTCTTTTAGATACACAAGCAATGAGCGACATCTAGCAATACATCATTGCTACCCAAGTTACGAAATAAGTCAAGATCCGACTAACCTTTCCGTGACTACTATAATGTATGACCGTGTCCTTCTATCCTTGATATCAGATAGACCAATGAGGCATAGACCGTGTCATCCTCGATCAATCTATGTGTTTCTTGATCCCTGAGTAAACTAACTCAAACAAATGAGCTCAATATCTCATATTGACTCATTCGAGCATAACCATGCGTTTTAGTAGTTCTACTCAATCAAGGGGCCCATAGATATCACTCTCGTCATATGGGAGGGATTGATCCCATCTACATCACTCACATCCCTCCGCATAATTTGTTATATACCCAGTAATCGCCTTTATGGTCCACCCTGTTACGGGTGACGTTTGACGATACCAAAGTACATAACTCCTTATGTAGGGAACCATAGTGACTTCAGGTTTAAGGACTATTCATACCAATAGTCACATGATAAAGTTTATGACACTCATATGACGATCCATGAAACTTTCTCATGGCGGGTCAGTTCAGTATATATTCTCTAATATATATACCCATGTGTCAACTTGATATCATATATCCATGACTTGTGAGATCAAGTCATCAATTGACCTACATGCTAGTCTTTATGTATTAATATTGCCCTTGCATATTAATACTTGACTAGGAACATTTAGGAAAGTGTTCTCTATAGCCTCTCATAATCAATTCTACCAATTGATGTGTTGTAGATAAGAACCTACTTTTCTAGGGCATTATTAAATTTAATTTAGCTGGCACAAGCAAGACGTAAATATAATAACCAATCCTTTGCCTTTATAGAATATGATACAAAATGTTCCCTATTCAACCATCACATGATTGGTTCTAGGGCTATAACTAACAATCTCCCACTAGCACTAGTACCAATCACTATAATATCTGATACCTAGTGACCTAGTGTGACCATCATGCTTACTCTCGTACAAAGCCTCGTCAATGGATCTGCGATGTTAGCTTCGTCAGATCAGATATCCTCACATCTCCTCTATCGATGATCTCTCGAATGAGATGGAAGCGCCGCAAGATGTGTTTGGTCCTGATGTGATCGAGGTTCCTTAGCTCGTAATAGCCCCATTGTTGTCACAATAGAGGTCTATTGGATCTGCAATGCTAGGAACTACCCCAAGTTCAGATGAACTCATGAGCCAAACACCTCCTTTCACGATCGACGCAAGAATATACTCGGTTCGCTGTAGAATCAAGAATCGTGTCTCGCTCAACTCTTCCACCACACCCACCATTCGTGCAAAACACGCACTCCCGATTGCATCTATAGTCATCCTTGTCTGCTTGGAAGCTTGCATCATCAGAATCTTTACAGCTAGCTTCCTCATTGCCTCCAAATATCGGAAATATTCTTTCGCTCTTCGTAAGTATTTAAGAATATTTTTGACCGCTATCCAAAGGACTTTCACCGATCCGATCGTATCTACTCGCCATGCTCAAAGAGTACAAAGCATGGCGCATACATGATAGACCCTATAGCGATGCATAAGGATCTTATCCATGCGATCTCTCTCCTCCTTAGAAGAGGGACATTGAGTCTTCGAAAGACTCACACCATGTGATAAAGGCAGAAATCCTTTCTTGGAATTTTGCATAGCAAAACGATCTAGCACTTTATCAATGTATGTACTCTGACTTAGGCCAAGTAATCTTTTAGATATATCTCTATAGATCTTGATGCCTAGAATATAGGCAGCTTCACCTAAGTCTTTCATCGAGAAACAATTCCCTAACCACATCTTCACAGACTGGAGTGAGCGAATATCATTTCCGATGAGAAGTATGTCATCTACATACAAGATAAGAAATACAACTGTGCTCCCACTATTTCTCTTGTAGACACAAGGTTCATCTTCATTCTTGATGAAACCAAACTCCTTGATTGCATCATCGAATCGAAGATTCCAGCTTCGAGAGGCTTGCTTTAGTCCATAAATGGACCTTTGCAGTTTGCATACCTTTCCAAAATGCTTTGGATCTTCAAAACCCTCAGGCTGTGTCATGTACACATCCTCGAGTAGCTTTCCATTCAGAAAAGCAGTTTTGACATCCATCTACCAGATCTCATAATCGTGGTAGGCTGCAATAGCAAGTATGATCCGAATGGATTTAAGCATCGCAACTGGTGAAAAGGTTTCTTCATAGTCAATACCATGAATTTGTTTAAATCCTTTAGCCACCAATCTACCTTTATAGGTATACTTATTACCATCCATGTCAGTCTTTACTTTAATGACCCACTTACACCCAATGGGTTTTACCCCTTCAGGTGGATCAACCAAAGTCCATACTTGGTTAGTGTACATGGATTCCATTTCGGATCTCATGGCCTCTAGCCATTTCTCGGAATCTGGGCTCATCATAGCTTTTTGATAGGATGTAGGCTCGTCAAGATCGACAAGCAATACATCACCGTTGTCAGTCAAGAGAAAAGAATATCTCTCGGGTTGACGATGGATCCTATCAGATCTACGAAGAGGTTGTTCTACTTGAACAGGTGTTTGCTCCACAACTCTTTGGGCAATAATTTCCTCATCCACAACACTTTGTGGTGCCTGTTCATTTTCCATCGAAGCCTTAGTGTTATCTTCATCTTGAATTTCTTCAAGATGAATTTTACTCCCACTAGTTTTTCTAGAAATAAATTCTCTTTCTAGAAAGACAGCATTTCTGGCAACAAACACCTTGCCAAGTGTGGGATTGTAAAAGTAATATCCCTTAGTTTCCTTGGGATATCCTACAAAATAACACTTATCTGATTTGGGTCCTAGTTTATCTGAGACTTGACGTCTAACATAAGCTTCACAACCCCAAATCTTTATAAAAGACATTTTGGGACTCTTCCCAGTCCATAACGTATATGGTGTCTTTTCTACGGCTTTTGATGGGACGCGATTAAGTGTGAAAGCGGATGTCTCTAGAGCTAAAGCCCAAAAGGAAGTAGGTAGATCAGTCTGGCTCATCATTGATCGTACCATATCTAATAGAGTATGATTTCTCCTCTCAGATACACCATTCCATTGTGGTGTTCCAGGTGGAGTGAGTTGGGATATTATCCCACACTCAGCCAGGTGATCACAAAACTCTAGACTAAGGTATTCACCACCTCGATCTGATCGAAGTAGCTTAATACGCTTACCAAGTTTGTTTTGTACTTCATTCTTGAATTCTTTGAACTTTTTAAAGGATTCTAACTTATGTCTCATCAAATATAAGTAGCCAAATCTACTCATATCATCAGTGAAAGTAATAAAGTACTTATAGCCTCCTCTGGCTTCGACATTGAAAGGGCCACATACATCAGTATGTATGAGTCCTAATAAGTCCGTCGCTCTCTCGCCATGTCCACTAAATGGAATTTTAGTCATCTTTCCTAAAATACAAGATTCGCATACCTCATATGATTCAAAATCAAATGAGTCCAATAATCCATCTTTATGGAATTGGGATATGCATTTTTCATTTATGTGACCTAGGCGATAGTGCCATAGATTTGTTTGGTTCAAATTATTCGATTTGAACCATTTGGTATTTACGTTATAAATTGGGTTTTCTAAATATAGAACATAGAGACCATTCATAAGTGGTGCATTACAATAGAACATTTCATTCAAATAAATGGAACAACATTTGTCCTTTATTATGAAAGAAAAGTTTTTCTTGTCTAAACAAGATACAGAAATTATGTTCTTCGTTAATGCAGGTACATAAAAGCACTCCTCTAGTTCTAAGATAAGCCCAGTGGGCAAAGACAAAGAATATGTTCCTACAGCTACAGCAGCAACTTTTGCGCCATTGCCTACTCGTAGGTCCACTTCGCCCTTTGCCATTAGTCTACTATTTCTCAGTCCCTGCAAATTAGTACAAATGTGAGATGCACATCTGGTATCTAATACCCATGTAGAAGAAATAGATAGATTAACTTCTATAACGTGTATACCTGAGGTAGAAGTCCCACTTCTTTTCTTCTTTACTTCCTCAAGGTAGACTTTGCAGTTCCGCTTCCAGTGTCCAGTCTCACCGCAATGGAAACAGTCCCCTTCCTTAGGTACTTTACTTTTACCCTTTGAAGTGGATAAATTGACCTTGCCTTTGGCTTGGGTCTTACCCTTGCCTTTGCGCTTACCTTTGCCCTTCTTGACCATTAGTACGTTACTAACTTTCTTCTTGAAATTCGGTTCAGCAGTTCTTAACATGCTGAGAATCTCAGGCAAAGGCTTATCAATTTCATTCATGTTATAATTCATGACAAATTGATTATATGCTTCCAGCAATGATTGCAGGATAACATCGGTTGCCAATTCTTGGCTCAGTGGAAAACCTAGTCTTTCAAGGTTCTCAACGTACCCTATCATTTTAAGTACGTGAGTTCCTACAGGTGTTCCTTCTTGCATCTTGCATGCAAAAAGAGCCTTAAACACTTCAAAATGCTCGTGCCTAGCTTGTCCTTGATATAGTTGTTTCAAATGCTCAACCATACCATAGGCATCCATGTTCTCATGTTGCTTCTGAAGCTCAGAGTTCATGGTGGCAAGCATAAGACATGACATATCTAATGCGTCATCTTGATGCTTCTTATAAGCATCCTTTTCAGCACGAGTGGCCGCAGGGGCGGGTGTTTCAGGGATAGACTGCTCTAGGACATATAGTTTACGTTCTTGCTTGAGGATAATCCTCAAGTTCCTATACCAGTCTAGAAAGTTAGCTCCATTGAGCTTGTCTTTCTCAAGGACAGATCGCAAGTTGAGGGAGTGTGTCGTGTTAGATGACATGGTGATCTACAACATTAAAATGCAAAATTAAGTATCATACCTAAGTCATTTAATTAGGCCTTTAATTAAATGAGGCTCCCACTAAATTCTCATAGCTTTGATATGAGCTAATCATTGATGTAGGCAAACACATTTTGCTTACATCATTAGCTTCTATTTAGCTATAAATTTATATGGGATAAAGATCCACATCATAGCCGTCTTGAGTTAGCTTTGGATAATCGCCCAAGACGTAGTATGATTAGGTAGGCAATCTTTTGCCAATTACATCTGATGGAACTCTTTAATAGCTTTGGTTAAGTTTAGATTAGTTTAGTGCTTATTCCTAAACCGACTTCGGTAGTGGCGAGGCACAGAGGCCTTCTTTGATATCGAACAGACCACTTTCTAAGACAAAGCTGATGTTCGAAAATCACACAAAACTAATTTTTAAAACTTATGTTCAAAGCTAATATATGCCTCTACTTTCTTAATTAATTAAGAAAAACTTAATTAAGTCTTAACCAAGTTTGATAGCGGGACATCACGATTGTCCACTCGCACTCTTTCAAGATAAAATGCATTGCTTTGCTTTGGCAAACCCAACAACAAATGATCGAGGAAGTAGTGAGTACCAAACTTTGGTAGGCATATCGTTTTTGACTTATTAAGAAATAAACTTAAACATGCATCACATACATATTAGCATACATCACATATAAGCTAAATTAACATGCATCACATACATATTAAACTAAGTGTGTCATGGTTATGGCCCTTATTCTACAATCTTCTCAAGCCAATGAAAAGATTGATTGGTCAACCTAGGGATAGCATCTTCTCCCAAGTGCTTCCTTTTGGTTGTCTTGTGTTGTTGACTTCCTCCTTGTAACGTCATCTTCCAATGGACCCTCCATCTTTATTTTGTATATTACAAAAGGAGAAATACTCGAGTTACATTCGAGTCTAAAACTAATTTTACAACAAGATTTTTAGGAGAAAGGCACGACACGCAGGCCGTATTAAGAATTACAACACACACATTCACAAACTTTTTGTGACTAGGCCATAACCATGCACCATGTCAATTTTAACTTTTAAAAGACACCGGATATTTTATTATGTTTAAAAAATTGCTAATGAAATTATCAACTCATAATAAAATTTATCCTACTTCTATATCATATATAAAATAGAGAAAACCTATTTTTATACGATCTTTCGCAAGTGGCTCTGATACCACTGTAGGGTTTTATTATGCAAAATAGCATATGTGCAACGGAAAAATAGGATCCCTTCCAAGTGATCCTTGCGAAAGAAAACCTCGTACAAAAATAAATTTCTCTAAAAGGAAAAACCTATCTTATAGGAGAATATTACCTTTGTTGCATGCCCTTTTTAATCCCGCTTCTCCTTGGGTTTGTTGGATCTTTTAGCACGTTCAAATGTCCGTGCCTCTATATGTATCCACACGAGCAAGCTCTTGTCTCACAAAAGAAACTAGAAGAGCTCTCCTTTACTTCTTGCTAGAGAAGTCCCTAAAGGAGAGGAAGGTAGGGAAAAAGAGAAAGGAAGAAGAAGACCACTCTTCTTGCTAGCCTACACTCACAAAAGCCACACAACCAAAGCCTCTCACCACCAAGCTCTCTCCAAGCCTCAAGCTTCCACCAAGTTTGGCCGGCCACCCCATGGATTGTTTTATAGGATTGAAAAAACCTTTCACCTCCTATCACATTCAATGCAATCAATTGCATTGAAAAATAATCAAACAAGGAGTTACTCCTTGTTTGGCTGGCCACATGTGGAGAAATTCCAAAGGTCAAAACCCTTTGTCTCCTTCCACCTCATCAAGCTTAGGTGGCATGCTTATGTGGCATGCTTAGGTGGCTTGCTTAGGTGGCATTCATGCATGTTGAATTAATCTTATTAATTCAATAAGCTTATGTTATCATATTGAATTAATCTCATTAAATCAATAAGGTAACATATTGAATTAATCTTATTAAATCAATTAAGCTTAGGCTATCATGATAACATATTTATTTAATCTTATAAATTAATAAGCTTAGCATATTGAATTAATCTCATTAAATCAATAAGCTAAAATTCTCATTAAGCTTAAAGTCCAAAAACCATTTTGTACTTAAGCTCATTCCCAAATTATTCTAGTCAAACTAGAATGCACTAATTCTTCTAATCATCATGCTCTTTGTGTGTGACCCTATAGGCTCTCATAATGTTGGCAGTGGATCTAAACTCTTTT
Organism: Wurfbainia villosa; assembly: GCA_025175895.1. Classification (NCBI taxonomy): domain Eukaryota; kingdom Viridiplantae; phylum Streptophyta; class Magnoliopsida; order Zingiberales; family Zingiberaceae; genus Wurfbainia; species Wurfbainia villosa. Next base: position 23,749,398 of record CM046009.1, on the reverse strand, counting down.
AGATACACAAGCAATGAGCGGCATCTAGCAATACATCATTGCTACCCAAGTTACGAAATAAGTCAAGATCCGACTAACCTTTCCGTGACTACTATAATGTATGACCGTGTCCTTCTATCCTTGATATCAGATTGACCAATGAGGCATAGACCGTGTCATCCTCGATCAATCTATGTGTTTCTTGATCCCTGAGTAAACTAACTCAAAAAAATGAGCTCAATATCTCATATTGACTCATTCGAGCATGGCCATGCGTTTTAGTAGTTCTACTCAATCAAGGGGCCCATAGATATCACTCCCATCATATGGGAGGGATAGATCCCATCTACATCACTCACATCCCTCCGCATAATTTGTTATATACCCAGTAATCACCTTTATGGTCCACCCTGTTACGGGTGACATTTGACGATACCAAAGTACATAACTCCTTATGCAGGGAACCGTAGTGACTTCAAGTTTGAGGACTATTCATACCAATAGTCACATGATAAAGTTTATGACACTCATATGACGATCCATGAAACTTTCTCATGGCGGGTCAGTTCAGTATATATTCTCTAATATCTACCCATGTGTCAACTTGATATCATATATCCATGACTTGTGAGATCAAGTCATCAATTGACCTACATGCTAGTCTTTATGTATTAATATTGCCCTTGCATATTAATACTTGACTAGGAACATTTAGGAAAGTGTTCTCTACAGCCTCTCATAATAAATTCTGCAAATTGATGTGTTGTAGATAAGAACCTACTTTTCTAGGGCATTATTATATTTAATTTAGCTGGCACAAGCAAGACGTAAATATAATAACCAATCCTTTGCCTTTATAGAATATGATACAAAATGTTCCCTATTCAACCATCACATGATTGGTTCTAGGGCTATAACTAACATGTACTAGCAGGATTGCGAAGGGAACGCATCGAAGGTATATCTCTTCTTCTAGAAATGATCTAGATAAGAATAAGAAAACGAATTGTATGTTTTTGCATGGATCTCTAGTGGGATCCGGTTTATAGATTATTTCCGCTGCGTTTGTGCGAAGTATTCGCCCGCGATGTTGTGAACACCACGATCCAGAATTTCTCAACACTTATCATCAAATAATCATTAGGACTTTGCTCACAATATTCCATTTCATCCATATGCTGTAAATAATGTAACTCGCCATATACATCCTCACCAAAAGATTCATTAGTAGATTCTATTAGGTCGATTAAAATTTTATCGTCACAAATCACTTAAAGGGCTTCGTTATTGGTAACTAATGTTTCAGTGAGGGTTAAGGCTGGCTCTTCTTGGTCCTTGAGGTTCGGAGGTATTTTAATTGAAGCAATACACTCGTCGATTAAAGTATTAACTATATAATCCTCAAGTTCTCCTTCTAGTGGTGATTGAATGGATTATCCTTCTTCACTTCCTGGTAATCGGCCCAGTGTTCTAGTAGACTGGTTGGCGGTCTGTGCTATCTGAATCTCTAGCTTCTTTTGTCATCTAGCAATGTCATTCATAGATGACCTTAATTTTTCTAGAATTGTCTCTGTCTGCGAATGTCGCCGCTGGAATTCACTGTTCGTCGCTTATTGCATTTGAATGAAGTTTTCCATCATCTACTCAAGTCTAGATTTAAGGGGACAATATTGAGGGTTTAAGTAGCTAGGGTCATAACTTTATAAATAGGAATCATCTTGTGGCCACTAGTTGTAATCGTAGGTGTCATCTTCTTGTTCAAATTGTAAAGGTCCAAATATATATGGGAAATTGTTAATGGTATGCCATTGTTCCTCATAATCCTCACAATAAATGTTACCAAAACTCACAACATTAAATTCTTCATAATCATGAGTTAAAGCATGCATCGTTATATACAACGAAATATGGATAAGGAAAGGAACAACAATGCTTCGGCAAGAGACTAAAGAAAAACTTCTAGAAATTACCTAAAGCTAGAAGAAAACTAAAATCTAAATTAGTACTAAATTAAACTGGAAAGTAATAAAAATTAGGGAAATAAACCTAAACTAAATAGAGATAACAAAAATTTAAAACTATATAAATATAAATAAAGTAAAACTAGAAAGCAAATCTATTCTAGGCCCAATCCAAACTATCCACTTTCGATACGATATGAAATCTACAGTCCCCAGCAACGGGACCAAAAACTTGATGCATGCAAGCACGACCTCAAATCTTCAATGGAAATCATCAAGGACTCAAAGCATGTGCTCTCACTGAATGCCCGCAAGTGCACGGATGTCATCAAGTAATAAAGGATTTATCGATCCCACAGAGACTAAGATTCGAATACCATTTGTCCAGTGGATTTTGTTATTTGGAGTTAATATCCTAAGAATAAGGGTTTCGAGGTTGACGGTAGTCCTAACTCAAGTACACTGTCACTTGGAGGAAGCGAAGGTAGGTTCGATGTTCCCTAATATGATTCTAGGACTTCGATTTCACTTGTGCATTGTGAAACATGCTATAAATTAGATGCTTTCGGGGATATCTAATCACGATCTTGTGGGAGGATCATCATGCATTTGCCCGATGAACTTTTGCTTCTACCAAGAACTATCTATTCCTAACAAAGTTTCCCTTTCGGATCGTCAGAGCTTAGGGGGTTGATACCGTTGGGAGCCCTCTGTCACTAAGGTCTCTCAACCCTTCTAGAGTTAATCTCTCCTACTTTGGGCCTTCTGCTAAGATAGGTTATTGGCGTACGAGGATGTCCTAATAATCCTATGAAGTGGCGGATCGTATTTCATATCCTACTCTATCATATTCTATCTTCTACGATTACGGGAGGGAGGATGACTGCAAGGTTCATCCTTAGTTCTCCTAGATTTTTGATATGAAGGATCTCACCCTTGTATCACCTATATTCAATATAAATAGAATCACAACATAATCCTTATCGATCCCAACAACACAAAATTGCAAAAAGAATCAAAAGAGATGAATAACTATTTGAGCTAGCATGTCTACAAACATAAGTTACTCCCTAATCCTAGAATCAAAGTATCTACTCCATGGATAAACGAGAATAAACACAAGACATCTTAAGAAAAGCCATTACAATGCAAGTAGCACAAGAGAATAAAGAATGTACTCTCTGTCCTATCCAATTTGCATGTCTTGGTTATTCTCCACAGTGCCAGAGCATCAAGATGGATCTTCTAGCCACTTCCTTCCTCCCCGTTGTGAGCCTCCGGTGCTTTTTAGGGAACCTTCTTCACGTCCGAGCCATCGGGCCTCGTCTAGGGTTTGGGAGCCCTAGGGAGGCCCCCCCTGTGATCCCCAGCCTCATAGATGAGTTTTCTATATATAGACGTGTAAAATACCACAAATAAATGGTGTAAGAGTAATATTATTATTGGGAGAAATTAAATAAATAATGCATGGTTGGGGATTTAATTAGACCTAACCTTGGCTTAATTTAAATGGGTTTTAGTAGATCTAGGTTTAGTCTTATAGGGTAAAAACCCAACCCATTTGTTGCAAACTCAACCCGGTTGAGCAAACTAGACCCGTTTCTCTTTTATTAACATCGAGCGTTAATTTCTGTTCAGTCGTTTCCTCACCGATCGATTTTCTTCCCCTGAGAGTTTTCTTTCTCCTCACTGCGCGACGACTTCTCTACCTCTCGACTTCTCTGCCATTGCTAAGCACCTCTCGTTCCTTCTCCTCGCGGTGAGCAGCGACGACATGCCTCGACGAAGCCCAAGGACAAGCTGATGGTGAGCATGCGTGGCTGGGAGCTTAGAATCGACGGCGTCTAGTTGTAATATGCCCTTGCGATCTCTGTCGGAGAATCTCAGAAACCAGTGGTGCTAGGGTAACAGCAAGTTTTTCGACGAACATAATCAATTGGGTAGTGAGCAGAGCCGTCGGAGTGGGGGATTTCACTGTCGACCATCACGGTAGCTAGGTAAGGGCTAACCTTCTCCTTACTTTGGACAGGAATGGATTTCCTACTATGAATTGCCTTGGTTGAGCGTGGATCTGTGTTTGGACAGTAATCTTGAGCGTGGATTTCTATGAGGAACAGGGGATGGGAGGAGATTGTCACCGGTGGAGTTGCTAGGGCAGGTAAGCTTGTTCTATCTCCTTCTTTTCCTTGCTGTTGTGAATCTTGGTTGCCTGCCGTGTGATTGTGCGAGGAGTTGTGGTCGGTTGTGCATATGTGAGAGAGAAATTGCCAGTTGTGAAGGAGTGGCTCTATTCTAGGCTATGGAGGGGCTGTGAAGCTGTGAGTGAGGCTGTGAATCGGATGTGAGTGAGTGAATTAGGTCAGAAGCTGTGTGTGAAATGAGAAGGTAAGCACAACTTTGATTTAGGTTGTTGTGTGTGGGTTGGGAACGAGATGGGGAAGCTCAATTCCGGTGAAGGGGGCTGTGGATGGTAAGGTAAGTTCAATTGAGGTTGAATTGGGGGATTTGAGTTGTGGGTTGAAGCTTGGGTGGTGTTATACGGTTGAACCCTTGTTAAGGTTGTATTACTCTTTAGATCCATGTTGATTGATGTTTTGCCATGTGCTGCAGTGTTCGGGTCTGAGTTGGAATGGGGTGGTGTATGAATTGGAGAATTATAAATCTGGAATGTAAGTTGGTATGAAAATTCTAATGGAATTATATTTTGATATGGTTGTGGGTGATCGGTTAAGTTGATAGCTTAATCCATTAGGTTATGATCTTAATACTAGAGTTGACAATATAATATGATTATATTTGCAATATTGCAGGACGTGGATACAAGACAGGTCCGTGGGCGTGAAGATTTTATTATTTTTAGCTTTATAGCAAGTGGGTAATATTTCCTACCCTGGTCAGCTAGTAGCTAAACCTTGATGTATATATTTTCATATGGTTGTCACTTTGACCTTGACTCCACTCTAATTTTTCTATTGCTTGATACTTGCCTTTGCACTTAAATGCTCTGTCATTGTTGTTATCTATTTATTCATCATTGTTATGAATTATAGATGTTATGGTAAGTGGACCTGCAATGGTTTATTTATGTGTACGTAGCTAAATTCGGATTTAAAACTGAATTGTGCAATTTAGATAAATCATCCGGGGGTGGGTGATGTTCTAGAAGTGAAGTTGAGTTTTCATATCATATCCTAATATTGTGTATATATCTACTTTGGATCATGTAGTCATGTATGGACGAGCGATTTGTCGATACAGCATCGCTATGGACTGGAGGTCCTAGCTTAGTTGTTGTCAGTTGTATATGCCTCTCTATAGAATAGAGAGTGTGTTGTGGGCATGTGCTGTTGTGCATTCATTCCATTTACATGCATGCTGGCGACTTGATCTCCCTTGTGGTTGAGAGGGTTGTCAGTCATCCTGCCTCCCAGGTTACTCGTGGAGGAGCAACTGGTATGAAGGCAGAGCATTTGTTGTGTCGCACTCGCCTCACTAATGATAGTGGTTGTTGGAGTAGCGTGCAGTTGTTCTAGGTGTCACGCCCGCCCTTTCCTCATAATCTATAGGGGTATGGAAGGGCGGCGCGACGCGATCATACATACATGTTGGGATGTATACTGAAAAGTCTATCTTTTGTATGAACATCTTTATTTTGAAATAAGAATCACATAACCATTATTTGCATATTTTTATGGTTATGCATATTGTCTAATACATTACATTGTAGATAACATGGTGTGTGGTGTCACACGGGAGATCATGTTATCGGCTCCTTGTAATGTATAAGTAAAGGCTCACAATCGAGATGGCTTTGAACAAACCATTGGAATGGTTGTAGTGTGATTTGGTATTGGTTTGTCTTGACCATAGAATCACACTAGTGCACTTTGTGTGTATTGAGCAGGACTGACTTATAGGTAATTTGATTTATTGTTGACTACATAATCGAATCAGATCTCAGATATTATATTGTACATACTCTTAATCCCGATATAATGATGGGCACATATACTTAGTATTCATTTCTTTGATTTACCAATAGGCGAGATTTATAGATTAAATCGATAGGCTCGGTAAGTTGGGAAATGATATTATTTATATGGTGTGTCATTGATTATAGGAGAAAATTGTGTCCTATACATTAGGAAGATGATGTCTCCTTGAGGAGCTCATAAGGTTCATCATGTAAACCCTACAGGTGGACTTGGTCCGGCATGATGAAAAGGTTGAGTGGTACTACTCATGGAGTTAGATATTGATTAATTAATTGTCAGTAAATTAATTAATCGACGGACATTCGAGATCTTAAACACGGGGAGAAAATGTACAAATAATATATGGAGCCCATATTAACTTATGGGGTTGGTGAGGTAGATCAATGATAATCCTCTAGTGGAATGGATAATCATTAATGGATCGGACTTTATGTGGGCTTGATCCATTGGGTGGCCAAGATCCAACTCCTCCTCATGGTCCCTATTGTAGCCTATTAATACCTCATGAAGCTTTGATCCAATGGATGAAAACAAAACTCTAGATCCAACGGTATTGATTAAATCTCTAGATCCGACGGTTGAGATTAAATCCCTAGAACCAATGGTGGAGATTAAAAGGAGGCTTGAGCCCAACTCTATAAATATAGGACTATGGCTTGGGTGGCAACTTGATGGATGAGGATTAGGGTTTGCTTCCCTTGGGCGGCAAGTAATCCTAATTAGGTTAGGATTAGGAGTGGGCGGCTAGGGTTTTATTGTTAGGGTGGGCGGCAACAAGTGGAGGAGGACCTTTCTTCTTCTTCCTAAGGTTTGGCCGGCAACCTATCCTTCTTCCCTATACTTTGGCCGGTGCTCAACCTATTCTTCTTCCCCTCTTCCTTGGCCGGCAATTAGGAGAGCTAGGGTTAGGGTTTTGGGCGGCTACAAGGTGAAGATTGGTTTCCCTTTTCTTCTCCAAGTGTTGGTCGGCGCCCATCACCCTCATTGATTCTTTTTTGGCCGGTTCCTATGCTCTATGTTCTCTTCCTTTGCCAGCGGCAACATCGAGTTTATTGACTTGGTGGCCGGTTCTAGATAGGAAGAAGTGTTTTGTTTTATCATCTTCCTTTGTTCGGAGTGAACAAGGAAAGGAAGATTGGAGATCTAGGAGGTTTTGACTTTTGGAAGATCGTCGCCCACACGACGTCCAAAAGGAGGAAGGATATACAATAGGAGATCAAAAGGTATAACAAGAGGTATAATCTTGTTTATTTTGATTATTGTTCTTTTGTATTATGTCTATAATTGTTTTTCAATTATATGCATGTTTTATGTGGTTGTTTACTTTATGTATGTGGCTATTATAACTTGGACCCCGAACATAAACACAAAAGTCAGGGATCCGTACATCGTGGAATAGAGGTTGGTCGCTTGAACAACAAGTTTGTTCAAGTGACCACTCTAAACGAATAGCAAGATGATGACAAGGTTGCTTGGGCAATCCCTCTTGTCAAGGATAAATTTTTTTATCCAGGGACGTAGAAGGGATCGCCATGAACGAGCGACCAAGTTGAAGTGGGAAGCGAAGTTTTCCCTACCTTCAAGTGGTATCAGAGCCACGGTTTTCGATTTTGTGTGTTAAGGATTCGATTACTTTTATGCACTTTTTATATATTATATGTGTCAGATAATTGTAGGATATGTGTAGGCTAACTCTTTGGTTGCAGGCATAGGTTCCAACTATTATGGCCATATGTGTGTGTGTGATTGTGTGTGTGTAAATGTATATTTTGTTGAATCCTCGGGGTTGACGAGGCTAGTATTTGATTTTTTGTAAATTAGATACGGTATTGTTTAGCCACTCTTTTTTTTTAGTTTACTTTCGATCTAGATTTCATGTACACTCCCTCGTGGAGTATAGGATCGATGGATGTAAATTAAAATAGATTTTAGTCTCGGCTCGGATCCCGGATGGCTCGTACATGGCGTAGGAGGAGCGGACGAGATGGCGATACGACGGGAGACATATTGAAGACAAAAGCCATAATAGTTGGAAAATATTTATTTTTCATATTTATTTCTTATTGTTTGATATGCATGTCGTAGGCTAGAAAATTCCTAAATTTCAAATTACTAAGTGGGAGAGGGATATTTTTATAAATTCCCACAGCCTCCATTATGATTTGACATGTGATGCAAGCAAACTTACGCGTCGGCTCTGTGTGCCTTCCTCCACATCAGATGAGTTTGTTTGCGAATCACAAGGTCGAATATGGTTATAGGAAATTATTAAGGAGCATGTGTACTTCCCAATCGTAAGACACATAACCCGAGATAATTACCTTGGTACCAAGTAATGGTGAACACTTAAATACAAATATAAGTATACTCCCCATCGGAGTCACTACTTTTATTTGTAGGGCCAAAGAGGAACCAACTATTAATTTTACTTCTCAAAAAGTTAGGTTGACAGGATAGTAAAATTAATGGGTAAAACCTCCTCTTACAAATGTAGAATTCATATACGTCTACACTATCGTGGCATGTGATATTCTCGGTGTTTTGAGGTGTTGGTTGATTTTAAAATTTTATTTTTTGAGGAATCAATAATTTTTTGAAATCTAATGTTTTGATCTATATGATCCTTAGGTTTTCTTTCAAAATGACTTTCAGTCCACTTGCTATGATATTAAAGGAAAATAAACTTATTGTACATAATTATGTTGATTGGAAAAAGGAATCATGACATTGTCTTAACTACTGAGGAGTACAGATATGTACTCTTCGAAGAGTGTCCTCCTAAGCCTGCGAATGAGCTGGAAGTCCTTGGAGCTGAGATCGATGGGGAAACCCAGGTCGATATCACTCTCCAGTCGACAGAAAGGCTTGCTCAGGCTCAGGCCATGGTTGCTCAGAAGATTTCTACTTCTAAGCCAAAAGGCAAGAAGAAGAAGAAACAAGGTGAACAAAGTTGGTGGGAGGATCTCAGGGAGGAGTGAAGAAGCCGAAAGGCAAGTGCTTCACTTGTAAGCAGACAGGACATTGGAAGAAGGACTGTCGCAATCCGAAACAGAACAAAGGTATATCCTTTGGTCTAGTCGTTGAAACATATTTAGCGGTGTTATCTACCGGCACTTGGTGTGTAGATACGGGAGCCACTGATCATGTCTGCAATACTTTGCATGGGTTCTAGGAAACTAGATGACTGGCTGAGGGAGAGATTACTGTATACTTGGGCGATGCCACGAAGGTGGCGGCTATTTCAGTAGGAGACGTTTATTTATCTTTTGAGAAAAATAAAGTTTTGGTTCTTAAGAATTGCCTTTATGTATCTTTATTTAGAAAGAATTTAATTTCGATTTCTAAATTGTTTATGGATGGATATTTTATTTCTTTTAATGACAGAGTTGTTATAAAAAGGAATAGGGACATTATCTGTTCGGGTGCATTGATAGGAAATTTATACACACTTGAACCAAAAGCTCCCACGATGCAAATTGAAGTTAATAACTCATCTTCTAAATCCAATAAGAGAAAAGAACATTCGAAGATGAACCAAACATATCTTTGGCATCTTAGGCTTGGTCATATTAACCTAAGCAGAATTCAAAGGTTGATAGCTGATGGACCTCTGGCTCATTAGTGGTGGAAGATTTCCCAACCTGCGAATCTTGCTTAGAGGGTAAAATGACCAAGAGGCCTTTTAAGGTCAAGAGGTATAGAGCCAAAGATGTGTTAGAATTGGTTCATTCTGATTTGTGTGGTCCTATGTCTATCCAAGATAGAGGTGGTTTTGAGTATTTCATCTCTTTTATAGACGATTATTCGAGATATGGATACATTTACCTGATGTGTCACAAGTCTGAATACCTTGATAAGTTCAAAGAATTCAAGGTTGATGTGGAGAAACGTCAAGGTAAATGTATCAAGACACTACGATCTGATCGTGGTGGTGAGTACCTCTTGGGAGAGTTTAGGCTTTACTTATCAGAGGCTGGGATTCAATCCCAATTGTCTGCACCTGGCACACCACAGCAGAATGGTGTAGCAAAGCGAAGGAATAGGACTCTTATGGAGATGGTTAGATCGATGATGAGTTATTCTGAGTTGCCAGATTTGTTCTGGGGATATGCTCTAGATACGACGTTGTACATTCTAAACTTGGTTCCATCAAAATCAGTGCCTTCTACTCACACAGAATTTTGGACTTGACAAAAGTCTAGTCTAAGACATATTCGGATATGGGGGAGTCCAGCACATGTACTGAAAGCAGATGCTGGTAAGTTGGAACCTCGTACAGAAGTACGCATGTTCGTTGGCTATCCTAGAGGAATGAAAGGTGGTTTGTTTTATAGTCCTGGAGATCAGAGGGTGATCGTTAGCACGAATGCCAGATTTCTAGAGGAAGACTATGTGATGAACCACAAGCCCATGAGTAAGATTGTTCTGGAGGAAATAAAAGGGGAAGTCACTTCTTCAGTACCACCGATACAAGAGGATTTACCACAAGTCACTGCACCGCGTGTCACAGAGGATACACAGGTGATACCTCATCGTAGTGGGAGGGTTGTGAGATAACCTGATAGATTCATGTTCTTGGGAGAATCTTCTGATTTGGTCCCTAGCGAACATGAACCTGATCCTGGACATATGATGAGGCAATCTAATATAAAGATGCAGTATCTTGGCGAAGAGCAATGAATACTGAGATTGAATCTATGGATTCAAATCAGGTCTGGGAGCTAGTAGAACCACCCGATGGTGTAAAAACCATTGGATGCAAGTGGATCTAAAAAAGAAAGAGAGGAATAGATGGGAAGGTTGAGACCTTCAAAGCGAGGCTTGTTACGAAGGGGTATACTCAGAAAGAGGGTATTGATTATTAGGAGACCTTTTCGCCGGTAGCCATGCTTAAGTCTATCTGGATTCTCTTATGCATTGCATCTCATATGGATTATGAGTTGTGGCAGATTGATGTCAAGACAGCTTTCCTTAATGGAAGTCTTGAGGAAAACACCAATATGAAGCAACCAGAAGGAACCGACCATATGAGAATCAAGGAGGGTGAAGGGCGTCGTCCAACTCTTGGAGAAGAGAAAGGAAACCAATCCTTCACCTTGTAGCCACCCAAAACCCTAACCCTAGCTCTCCTAGTTGCCACCGGCCAAAGAAGAGGGGAAGAGGAATAGGTTGAGCACCAACCAAGGAATATGGGAGAGTGATAGGCACCAGCCACCAAGGAAGAAGAAGAAGACCTCTCCAATTGTTGTCGCCCACTCCAACACCCAAACCCTAGCCGCCGAAACACAATCCTAACCTAACTTGGATTCCTTGCCACCCAAGGGAAGCAAACCCTAATCTCCTCCCATTAGCCTTGCCGCCCACCTTAATTCTCTATTCATAGAGTTGGGCTCAAGCCTTGTTTTAATCTCTACCATTGGTTCTAGGGATTTAATCTCAACCGTCGGATCTAGAGATTTAATCTCAACCGTCGGATCTAGAGATTTAATCTCAACCGTCGGATCTAGAGATTTAATCTCTACCGTTGGATCTAGAGTTTTGTTTTCATCCATTGGATCTAAGCTTCATGAGGTATTAATAGGCTACAATAAGGACCATGAGGAGGAGTTGGATCTTGGCCACCCAATGGATCAATCCCACATAAAGTCCGATCCATTAATGATTATCCATTCGACTAGTGGATTATCATTGATCTACCTCACCAACCCCCATAAGTTAATATGGGCTCCATATATTATTTGTACATTTTTCTCCCCGTGTTTAAGATCTCGAATGTCCATCGATTAATTAATTTACTGACAATTAATTAATCAACATCTAACTCCATGAGTAGTACCACTCAACCTTATCATCATGCCGGACCAAGTCCACCTGCAGGGTTTACATGATGAACCTTATGTGCTCCTCAAGGGGACATCATCATCCTAATATATAGGACACAGTTTCCTCCTATAATCAATGGCACACCATATAAATAATATCATTTTCCAACTTACCGAGACTATTGATTTAATCTATAAATCTCGCCCATTGGTAAATCAAAGAAATGAATACTAAGTATATGTGCCCATTATTATATCGGGATTAAGAGCATGTACAATATAATATCTGAGGTCCGATTTGATTATGTTGTCAGCAATAAATCAAATCACCTCTAAGCCGGTCCTGCTCAATACACATAAAGTGCACTAGTGTGATTCTATGGTCAAGACAAACCAATACCAAATCACACTACAACCATACCAATGGTTTGTCCAAAGCCATATCGGTTGTGAGCCTATACTTATACTTTACAAGGAGTCGATAACATGATCTCCCATGTGACACCACACACCATGTTATCTACAATGTAATGTATTAGACAATATGCATCATCATAAATATGCAAACAATGATCATGTGATTCTTATTTTAAAAATAAAGATGTTCATACAAAAGATAGACTTTTCAGTATACATCCCAACAACAGGTTGAAGCTTTAAATGGAGCTTGTGAAAGAGGAAAAAGCAATGGTTTCTTGAAGGCTTTTGGGGTGATTTGCTACTGCAAATCTGGATCTCCAAGTGCAATCCAAGCAACCAAAGATCAAGCATTCAAAAGATCAATTATAAAGTAGTTTTCTTTACTTGCATTGTATTTCGTTATTGTAATTGCTTGTATCTATTTCTTATTGTTGTAATAATATTTGTACGGGGTTTCTCCGTCTCCAACTTTTATCGAGAAGGAGTATTTATGATTAGTGGTTGTGTTTGCATCACTAGAGCTCTTTAGAGCTCGATTCGTGGAGTAGGAACCATTCAGTTTCGAACCACATTATATTCTTGTGTTCGTGTTTGTCTTGTTTCTTGTTATTTCTATTATCTATATTCCGCTGCGTATAACGAGTTTTGTAGAGACGAACACAAACGAAATCCATCACGCTACGAAAATTAGCTATTCACCCCCCTTCCCCTCTAGCTTCCAAGGATCCCCTATATATATATATATATATATATATATATATATATATATATATATAGTTAGTTAGTTAGTTAGTTAGTTAGTTAGTTGAGTGTGATGAGAATATAGATAGATAGAGTCTATATATATGATCGTTGTGATGTTGCATTTGTTTGAGCTATGTTTGCTGCATTTGATTGTACATCATCTTGCATTCCACTTGCATATTTTATATGGTCATGTGTGGATTACCAGTATTGAGGTGGTCAGACTATTATAGACCTTTGACCAATACCTTGAGGTGATATAGGAAGGATCCGATTAATTGTGTATTTGACAAAGAATGTTAGGATGCCGATGTTGTTGATTACATAGTAAGTATTTACTCTACAATATTGTAAGTGTTGTATTATGGTACATATACTTGAAGGTTTTGCGGAACCGAAGCTCTGATACCACTTGAAGGTAGGAAACTTCGCTTCCCACTTCAACTCAGTCGCTTGTTCATGGCGATCCCATCGACGTCCCCGGATTAAAAAAAATAATCCTAGACAAAAGGGATTACCCAAGCAATCGTTTCATCGTCTTACTATACGATTAGAGTGGTCACTTGAGCAAACTTGTTGTTCAAGCAACCAAGCTCTATTCTACGAAGAGCCATGGAATAGACGATATACGGATCGCCGACTTTTGTGTTTGTATTCGGGGTCCAAGATAATTTAACCACAAAATAAAACATACACCATGCATATAATTGAAAAACAATTATAGACATAATACAAAAGAACACTAATCAAAATAAACAAGATTATACCTCTTGTTATACCTCTTGATCTTCTATTGTATGTCCTTCCACCTTTTGGATGTCGTGTGGGCGACGATCTTCCAAAAGTCGAAGCCTCCTAGATCACCAATCTTCCTTCCTTTCTCGCTCCGAACAAAGGAAGATCATAAAATAAAACTCTTCTTATCTAGGACCAACCATCAAACTCCAAGCTTGATGCTTGTCGCCGACCAAAAGAGATTAAGATAGAAGTGTAGGCGCCGGCCAAAAGCTTCAAGGAAAGAATCCCTAGCTCTTGTTTCCACCGGCGAAGGAGAAGAAGAGGAATAGGTTGAGCTTCGGCCAAGGTAGAGGGGAGAATTATGGGCGCCGGCAATCACCTTAGGAAGAAGAAAGAAAGCTCTCCATTGTTGCCGCCCAAGCCACCTCTCAAACCCTAGCCGCCCAACCTAAATCCTAACCTTCCTAGGATTCCTTACCGCCCAAGCTAATGAGAGGCAAAACCCTAATCTCCAAGCCATCAAGTTGTCGCCCACCCCTTAAGGCTTATTTATAGGGTTAGGGATAATCCTTATTTTAATCTCCACCATTGGTTCTAGGGATTTAATCTCAACCGTCGGATCTAGAGATTTAATCTCAACCGTCGGATCTAGAGATTTAATCTCTACATTTGGATCTAGAGTTTTGTTTTCATCCAATGGATCTAGGCTTCATGAAGTTTTAATAGGCTACAATAGGGACCATGAGGAGGAGTTGGATCTTGGCCACCCAATGGATCAAGCCCACATAATGTCCGATCCATTAATGATAATCCATTCCACTAAAGGATTATCATTGATCTACCTCACCAACCCCCATAAGTTAATATGGGCTCCAAAGTCATCTAGGTTATGAGTCATTACTTATACTTTACAAGGAACCGATAAATGATCTCCCGTGTGACACTACACACCATGTTATTTACAATGTAATGTATTAGACAATATGCATAACCATAAATATGAAAACAATGATCATGTGATTCTTATTTCAAAAATAAAGATGTTCATACGAAAGATAGACTTTTCAGTATACTTCCAAACAATCTCCCACTTATACTAAAAGATTATGTTGTCCTCATACTGCCATACATCTAATTCCCATTCCCTCCACATGTCTATCAAAAGCTCTCGCTAGAAAGGCCTTAGTAAAAGGGTCTACCAGGTCATCCTCTGATGCAATCTAGGCGACAGTAACTTCTACCTCCTTTACGATTTCTCGTATCAGGTGGTACTTGCGCTCTATGTGTTTACTTGCGTTATAGGCTTGTGGTTCCTTCGAGTTTGCAACTGCACCACTATTATCACAATAAATTGTGATAGTTCTGGGCAAATCAGGAATCACTTCCAAGTCCATCAAGAAGTTCCTGAGCCATACAACTTCATTGGCCGCCACAAAGGCCGCCAACTACTCAGCTTCCATGGTAGAGCCCGCCATGTATTTCTGCTTGACACTCCTCCATACAATGGCTCCACCTCCCAAAGTAAACACAAAACCTGAGGTAGACTTATTGTTATCCCTATCTGATTGGAAGTCGAAATCTGTGTAACCCACAGGGAGTAATTGGTCTGACTAGTAAACTAACATATAATCCCTAGTCCTTCTCAGATACTTCAATATATGCTTCACCGCAGTCCAACATCCCTATCTTGGATTACTCTGATATCTGCTGACCATGCCCACGGCAAAGCAAATATCTGGTCTCATACATAGCATCGCATACATAAGGCTTCCTACTGCCAAAGCATAAGGAACCGCCTTCATCTCCTCTATCTCCTCAGATGTTCTAGGACACATCTCCTTAGATAAAGGAACTCCATGCTGTTGGGTTTCCGGCACCGCGGCGTGTGTGTGTTCGATCATGTTTCGTAAACATGAGCACAGCGGAAGCAATTAAAAAATAATAAATCTATATTTATTACAACACACACAACACACGCATGCATATTACAACAAGTGTAGACATAACCGTAAATTAAAATTTGCAATAAAAGAAATTTATCTACGTTATACCTTTCGTATGACGAGTAGCGGAAACGGCATCAACCGGAACGATCCTCGTAAGAATCGTCTCTATCCGTATCCACGCTGAGCTCCTCGGGATGACTTCGCTAAGCCACGAGCTTCGTCTTCGTACGGGTTACTAGCCTCGTGTTGAAGACGACGTGATCGAGAGATGATCACAATCCGAATCCAAATTCGGATCCTAAAACGAGTTCTCAAAACTCGCTTCTCCGGAGAGGTATTCGTCAACCGTTTGACGAATCCTTCGTCCTCCACCTCAGAGGATTACCGGAGATCAAATCCCCGGTAAGTTAGCCGCTGTCGGAGCACTAACCGTCGTCCAAACGACGCTCCGACAACAAAGAAACAAGCTGTCCAGAAAAACTGGACAGCTTTTGGTGGAGGAATAGAGGCCGGCCAAAGGAGATGTGGAGCTCACCTTATCACCGAACCCACAAGAGATCACCGGAGGGTCGCCGGAGCATCGCCGGCTGAAGCTTGGATGCCGGCGGCAAGGAGGTGGCAGCAGCTCCATGAAGTTGGCGGCAACACCATGTTGGGCGGCAACAACAAAAGGAGGCTAGGGTTGGGCGGCCAAAACTTCATTAGCTTTAGGGTTAGGGTTTAAGCCCTATTTTATAGAGAACTAATTCTCTTAATGGTTAATGGATCATATCCATAAAGCCCGTTAACCCGCTCCATTAAGATAAGTTAAAATAAACCAAACCATGATGGTTTATTTTAAGTTAAAACGAACCGAACCAACTTTTGGTTCATTCGTTTAAAATAAACCAAACCCTTTGGTTTATTCTCATCCATTGGATTAGAACCAAACCATTTTGGTCCATCCATTATGTCTTCATAAGACACGGCCCATCCACGCTTCCATTGCGACTGAAACAATTTCATGCTCGCTTTATGTTTGGTCCAACCAAACATAGTTTCTCTCGGTCTGAGAATCTCATTCTCAAGCTCGATTTAAATCCTTTGGATTACACTCGTTGTGCGTGTGACCAAATAGGTTCTCGGTTTATGTTGGCCGTCTATAATTAACCATTAATTATAGAACGATAATGAGTGGCACCTAGTAGTACATCATGATCCCCAATTAATCGAAAAGATCAACGGTTGATCCAGAACTATTTCTGAAACCCTTCAGTAGCTCGAATGAATCGTGCCCCATTCCCTTCACTCATCTTATACCCACTTGGTTGAGGACATGGTCTATAGTGTCGTCCCCACTAGGTCACTACGTCACACCTAGCCCAAGTATCATTTCCTCGTCCTCACAGTTCTAGTTACTCCACATGTATCGAAGAGTACCTTACTCTAAACATGTAATGCTTTGGCCAAAGACTTTAGTAACAATCCGACGAGAGGCCATGGGTATACATCTCCTCGCAAGGAGTGGTGAATCCTTTATAGGCTATTCAAACACCTTGATCACTTGACTTATACCCAATCATCCGGGTCCACATCTCCTTAGAGATGTTTGCTTAAGATGTCAAAGCATAAGTCTCCATGATCAAGATGACTTGAATACATAAGTCGAAGGAACATCGCACTTAAGCCCGCAGTAAGAACTTCATTGACATATCTATATATGCAGAGAACCATATGAAGTCTTACTGGTCACTCAATGAACTAGTTACCATAACTAGCATCCACGATTAACTCGGACATCACTATGTCTCGGCCCGGTGAGAATCATTTGCTTGGATACACCAAGGAGTATACCTCGTGCTAGTCTCGGCGAATTGATGGTGTCGGATCCATCAATTCATCGACTAGGGATAATTCCGATACATCACAATTACACATGTAGAGATACTCACTAGTTGTGATCCAATCACAAATTCTCTCATCTTTGTGAATCACATCGTGGACATTGATAAATGAGTTTAAGATCCAATCAAATACATGAAACATGTATACTCAAATAGTGAATCTTCATTTATCATATAAATGGTTCATACATAAAGCGATTGCCTTAGGACATCTCTCATATATTACTAACGGACTCCCACTTGGCCTAATGCCAATCGCTCACGGTATCAATACCATAAGCTCTAACATGACCCTCGAAACTTACTTTGAGGTAATGCTTTAGTCAAAGGATCCGCTAAGTTCCTTTCGTGGGAATTTTCTCGATTTGTATTTCGTTCTCTTGATGATCTCTCTCGATAAGATGATAGCGTGAAGCACTTGTTTGGATCATTGATGAGACCACATCAAGTTCATAGATGAACTTATTGATCCAAACCGCTTCCTTTCTTTGCTTCCAGTGCAGCGTATTCTGCCTTAGTGGCAGAATCCGCTATAGTGTCAAGCTTGGAACCTTTCCAACTTATTGCGCCTCCATTTTAGGTGAATACATACCCAAACTGAGACATGGAATCATCCTTGTCTGTCTGGAGCTGGCATCCGTATACCCACGTATCACTATGTACCCTTCTCCATATATTAGGAACACATCCTTAGTTCTTCTTAAGTACTTAAGGATCGTCTTAACAGCCGCCCAATGATCCATTCCTGGATCAGACTGGTATCTGCTCATGACACTCAGAGCATACGATACATCGGGCCTCGTACATAACATAGCATACATGATAGATCCTATTGCGGATGCATAGGGAATCTTACTCATGCAAATCCTCTCGTCTTCTGTGCGCGGACACATAGACTTCGAAAGGTGTACCCCATGCCTGATGGGTAGGAAACCTTTCTTGGATTTCGACATGCTAAACCTCTTTAGCACTCGGTCTATATATGTAGACTGCGAAAGACCAAGCAACCGTTTCGATCTATCTCTATAGATCTTAATCCCGAGGATGTAGGTTGCTTCTCCCAGGTCTTTCATGAAGAATGTCTTGGATAACCAAACCTTAACTGACTGTAAGATTGAAACATCGTTTCCTATAAGTAATATGTCATCGACATACAATACTAGGAACACGACTGCACTCCCACTAACCTTCTTGTACACACAAGGTTAAATGCTAGATTTTGTGAAATCAAACTTTTTGATTGTCTCATCAAAGCGGATATTCGACTCTGGATGCTTGCTTGATCCATAAATGGACTGCAATTTGCATACCTTGGTTTTATCAAGATGTGAAACCCTCGGTGTATCATATACCGTCCTCGGCGAGTTTCCATTAAGGAAAGCTGTTTTCACATCCATCGCCATATCTCATAATCATAATGAGCCGCTATGGCGGGAGCATCGAATGGATTTAAGCATAGCTACGGCGAATAGGTTTCGTCATAATCAACACCTTGTTTTTGGCGATATCCTTTCGCCACCAATCTAACCTTATAGGTAATCACATTACCATCCATGTCGGTTTCTTCTTGAAAACCACTTGCACCTATAGGCTTTATGCCTTGGTGGAGTCGACAAGTTCGAACTTGGTTTCGTACATGGAATCCATTTCCGACTTCATGGCACCAAGCCACTTATCCCTTTCTGAACTTGTCAGCACTTCTTCATAACTGGTAGGCTCCTCATCATCAATGAGTAACACGTCGTTCGATTCACTTACGAGAAATCCATATCTCTCGGGAATATTGCGTGTTCTACGGATCTCTGAAGATGTGGTGTTACAATAAGTCAGTAGGATTGCTCATCACTATGAGTTGTCATTTGTTGTACTCACCGAGTATCTCATCAATGTCTATTTGAGTCTCTAAAGCCTCCTCAAGCTCGACGATACTCCCAATCGCTTTCTTGCAAGAGAAACTCTTTCTAGAAACACAAAGATGCCTTGAAACAAACACCTTTTGTTCCACAGATGATAGAATTGGTAACCCTTGTTTCCTTAGGGTATCCAATAAATAGACATTTATCGACTTAGCATCTAGTTTGTCCGACATGTCCGCTTCACATAGCAGACAACCCCATATCTTCAAGTAAGATACATGAGGTTTCTTACCATTCCATATCTCATATGGAGTAGTTGAGACTACCTTGGTAGGCATTCTGCTTAACAAGTAAACAAATTATCAAGTGCATAACCCCAAAAGGACTTGGGAAGAGTCGCATGATTCATCATTGACTGACCATGTCCAGTACGCCTCGATACACCATTATGTCGTGGTGTATAGGGCGGAGTCCATTGAGACAATATGCCATTGTCTCTTAGATAATCAAGAAACTCTTGACTTAAGTATTCACCACCTCGATCCGATCAAGTATTTTAATACTTTTGTCATGTTGTTTCTCTACTTCATTTCTGAATTCTTTGAACCTTTCAAAGGCTTCGTAATTGTGTTTCATCAGAACACATACCCAAACCGTGAGTGATCATCGGTGAAGGTAATGAAGTAGCTATAGCCTCCTAAAGCTTGAGTTGACATAGGTCCACATACATCATATGTACTAGACCTAGTAACTCTCCCACTCGCTCACCTTTCCAAAGAAAGGTAACTTAGTCATCTTGCCTTTTAAGCATGATTCGCATGTATCGTATGAATCCAATTCAAACGATTCCAGAATTCCACATCGGTGTAATTCGGACATGCGTTTCTTGCTTATATGGCCAAGACGACAATGCCACATATAGGAGTCTATGTGATTATCCTTTCGAGCACACGTGTTGCTCGCTTCGATATTGAAAATGTCACTGGATACGTCCAACGTATAAATGTCATTACTCAAAGTTCCAGTTCCATAAAGTACGCCATTCAAAGTTATATAACAACAATTGTTACTAAACGTCAAATGGAAACCATTTCTATTTAAGCAGGAAATAGAAACATTGTTCTTTATTAGAGAAGGAACATAATAGCAATTGTCCAGTTCCAAGACTAGTCCACTAGGGAGCTTCAGCAAATAAGTTCCGATGGCGACCGCAGCAACCTTTGCTCCATTGCCAACTTGCAAATTTGACTCCCCTCTGACAAGTCTTCTTCTATTCCTTAGCCCCTGTATGTCATTACATATATGTGAGCTACACCCAGTATCCAATACCCAAGTGTCTAAGGAAATAGAATGACAATCAATAACGAAGATACCAAGAGGATGGGGCATCGGATGCCTTCTTCTTCTTCATGGACTCAAGATAAATCTTGCTTTCTTCGCCAGTGGCCTTCCTTGCCACAGTGATGGCAAGTGCCCTTTTGCGCTGGTTCCGCCTTCTTTGCCTTTTTCTTTCCTTTCTTCTGCTCTTTTGCCTTCCTCTTAGAACCTTTCTTTGAGGAATCAACTAATGTAACCGCCTTCTCTTCATGCTTTACGTAAGGCTCCACGTCTTCGATATTAAGGAGCTCGAATGGTGGATTCCAATTAGTTCATCCGATAGTTCATCACAAATTGCGAAACTCTTGGGCAAACAATGCAATTAAGTCAATACTTAACTCATGATCCATCACAAAACCGAGGGTAGCTAGCCGCTGATGTACCTGCTCATCTTTAGCACAAATCGCACTACTGACGATTTAACCTTCTTGCATCTTCGTAGTGAAGAGGAGCCTAGAGACTCGAACCTTTCGGATCTCGCTTGCTCATCGAACAACTCATGAAGATGGAAGACCATAGTATTAGCATCCATATGCTCATGCCGCTGTGTACCATCGCCGCTTAGCATGATGCAACTCGCCACCAGACCGCCATACATGTTTCGATAGACCAACATTTGGTCTGAGTTGCATCGCCCTTAGACGGCCAGAAGAGGCTCTTCAAGGACATATGCAAGCTTTTCCGCCTTGAGAACAATTCTCGTGTTTCTAAGCCACCCGAAGTTAGGCCCAGCTTAGTTTGTTCAATCCAAAATAGTGCGCAAATTCAAAGACGCTATGATCAATTTATTGACCTAGAAATACAAAACGAGCATATATGAGAAAATGATTTTAAAATGCATCAATATACATTTATAAATCCCATTCATTTTTCGAATTTCAAAAACCCCAAAATCACTTCGGGAGATTGTAGGTCCATCTCCGAATGGGCTGATATCCATCATAGTTATGAACAACCTTGGAGAGAGTCCAACAAGCCATTCATAACTACGACGGTAGGTATCATCTATACCGATTGCATATCCCGTATATGCAACTATCACAATGTGCTATCAACTAATTGAATGTTCACACATACATCGGGTTGTTAACACATTAACAAGTATGCATCATATGCATAGCACCCAACTTCACCTCCCTTTACATCGACCTTGGAGAGAGTCCAACAAGCCGATGCTCCAGGTTAAAGTCAACCCATTAATCAGGTCATAGTTTTAATATGTTTAGAGCGCATTCAACTAATTAGCCCAGCTTGGAGAGAGTCCAACAACCAAAGCTAACGATTGACCTCTAACTCTTACCATATTAGTATTAAACTATTCCATGGTTTGAACATATTCAGGTTCGAGCCGGGCTTGGAGAGAGTCCAACAACCCAAACAAGAAACAGAACTTTGGTTCTAACCATATTAATGGAAGGTGTAGGCTTTAATATTGATTAAGGGTTTTTATGTCTCATCCTCTTTGCATGCAAATAACTATTATCTACATGGCATGGCATACATGACATACATCTACATGTCACGACACGCATGGCATAATGTTATGCATCTAATGCAATTACATGGCATACAATTATGTCATGTATATAATTTCCTTATATGTTATAACTATTTATGGAAATAAAATATGTTTAAGATTTGATTCTCCAAATCAAATCATAATTAAATTAGGAAACAAATTTCCAAATCTAATCAAATATTTTATTCATGGAATTATTTGATTAAGGAAAATCTATTTAGGAAACCAATTTCCTAAATCATTGAAACTACTTATGGAAATTAAAATATTTTAAGATTTGATTTCCCAAATCAAATCATGATTAAATTAGGAAACAAATTTCCAGAATCTAATCAAATATTTTATTTATGGAAAATATCAATTTCCATAAATACTTCCAACTTTCCAAAAGTGGAAGATTTCCATAAATACTTCTAGACTTTCCAAAATTGAAAAATTTCCATAAATACTTCTAAATTTCCAAAATTTAGAAAATTTCCAGAAATACATTATGACTATCACAAAACCATTTTTACGATTATGTCGAAACACAACCTGGGCTCTGATACCATATTAGGGTTTTCGGCACCGCGGCGTGTGTGTGTTCGATCATGTTTCGTAAACATGAGCACAGCGGAAGCAATTAAAAAATAATAAATCTATATTTATTACAACACACGCATGCATATTACAACAAGTGTAGACATAACCGTAAATTAAAATTTGCAATAAAAGAAATTTATCTACGTTATACCTTTCGTATGACGTGTAGAGGGAACGGCATCAACCGGAACGATCCTCGTAAGAATCGTCTCTATCCGTATCCACGCCGAGCTCCTCGGGATGACTTCGCTAAGCCACGAGCTTCGTCTTCGTACGGGTTACTAGCCTCGTGTTGAAGACGGCGTGATCGAGAGATGATCACAATCCGAATCCAAATTCGGATCCTAAAACGAGTTCTCAAAACTCGCTTCTCCGGAGAGGTATTCGTCAACCGTTTGACGAATCCTTCATCCTCCACCTCAGAGGATTACCGGAGATCAAATCCCCGGTAAGTTAGCCGCTGTCGGAGCACTAACCGTCGTCCAAACGACGCTCCGACAACAAAGAAACAAGCTGTCCAGAAAAACTGGACAGCTTTTGGTGAAGGAATAGAGGCCGGCCAAAGGAGATGTGGAGCTCACCTTATCACCGAACCCACAAGAGATCACCGGAGGGTCGCCGGAGCATCTCCGGCTGAAGCTTGGATGCCGGCGGCAAGGAGGTGGCAGCAGCTCCATGAAGTTGGCGGCAACACCATGTTGGGCGGCAACAACAAAAGGAGGCTAGGGTTGGGCGGCCAAAACTTCATTAGCTTTAGGGTTAGGGTTTAAGCCCTATTTTATAGAGAACTTGTAGGGGATCGGTATGGCCGGCTAGAGGGGGGTGAATAGCCCTCGTTCGTTGTTCGTCGTATTTTGTTTGTTCTCGTCTACAATTCTTGTTAGCGCAGTGGAATAACAATAATAATACTAACAAGAAACACAAATACACACAAACAAAACACAACGATATACGTGGTTCGGAACCGAATGGTTCCTACTCCACGGGTGAGCTCCTCGAGCTCTAGTTATGCTCACGGCACTAACTATAACACTCCTTTTCGACAGCACGTCGGAGGTGGAGAAACCTCTCACAAGCTATTACACTAAGTAATGAAATACAACAAGAAATACAAAGACAATACAAAAGAGAACTTTTACACCGATTGCTTTTGATCGCTTTCTTGTTGCTTGATTTTGCTTGCTCTTGAAGGTCTGGAATGCAACAGCAATTCCCCTCCAAAGTCACCCAAAAAGCCTTGGCGAAATCCTCCAACTCGAGCTCCATTTATAACCTGCATCAAGCTGTTTTCGCGCCCATCAGTCGACTGCCAAAAGGCCCCAGTCGACTGCCCCTGTGTTCGTTGTCTCACAACGGCCAGATCCACGTCGGACAAGTTCCAACGGATCTCCTACGATCGCTGTGCATCGGCCGGTGACCTGAGTGATCGTCGCTGGCCATGGAGCGCTGCGCTCTCGACATTCCATCACCGATCGCCATCCCACGGCATCATCGCCGATCGATCACCGATCGCCACCCATGGCGCCGATCGCTAAGCACCAAAACGCACCTTACACCATCGAACCCTAGTCGACTTGGACTCGAACCGGCACCTATGTCACCGATCGTTCGGCAAACCTCAAACACCAAGTTGTTTGAGCCTCCGACACTTAGTCTTAGCCACTTGGCTAAGTCCACATCCTCATGGAGTTCCCACCGGCTCTCTTCCTCGCCTACGCCCTGATGCGCCAAGCGCACGGCCGCAACGCCATCCTTCTCGCTTTCATGCCCTAGAAGTATGCTTCCCTTTGGGCTCACTCCATTCGCCTCCCGTCCGACGGTCCTCGATGCACCAAGCGCACGGGCCGCAATGCCATCCTTCACCGACTCAAGGACCCCGAGCCTAGTGAACTTACCAAGTCCTTAAGACTTCTATATGCACCAAGCGCACGGCCGCAATGCATTTCTCACTAAGCACCAAGCGCACGCGGCCGCAATGCTTTGATTTCCCATGCCAAGGCTTCCCCTTGACTTCCACCCAAGCTCCATGCTTGGATTTTCCATGCCAACCCATGTTGGACTTTCCCATGACAATCCCATGTCATGAGTTTTGTCTATCATCAAAATACCATCAAGGTACTGCTGGGCCGATTGCACCAACAATCTCCCCCTTTTTGATGATTGACAAAACTACCATCTCAAGTCTACCAATTCTCCCATATTGGCAATTTTCATATCCCAATGAGAATTCCAACGACCCCTAATTGGTAACTTGGTAACTTCTCCCCCTTTTTGACATTACATCAAAAAGGTCCTCCCCAAGGGTATGAATGTCTCATATCCCAATGAGATCTTACAATCTCTCCCTTGGAGGAACACATGCCTACAATCTTTCTAGTGATCCCATATCACTCAAAGAGAGGCAACCCAATTTTCCTCCCATGAGGAAATACACATCCATCTTCCCATTGCTCCCTGACCATTGCACCAACAATGTCCTTGGAGAGTCCCTAAGCCAATAGGAACATTAACCAAATCAAAATTAAGGCAAAGTTCAACAATGAACTCTTTTCCACCTTAAAATTGATACTCACCCTCAACCCAACTCCTAATCCATATCCAATGGATTTCCACCCTCTCTAATGCTCTCCCAAGCATATCCTAGGGTCAGGAGTGGTTAGGGAACCTTAACCTAGCTGAACATGGGCCTAACCAACAAGATTAGGCGATCGAAATCAAATCGAAATCGCATTGCCCATCACGATCGATCATGGCAATCGATCGATAATCGTGATTTACATTCAAAGATTTCGTTTAAATGGACTTCCGAAATCCATAAGTAAATATACGTAATTTTAAAAATCTTGAAAATGCATACGATAATACTTATCCTAAACACTATGGGTGAAAAATATTGGAAAATTATTTTACCCACTAAATTAGGAGATTGATACAAAGTTCAAAAGTTTGGAAAAGCTTCAATAAAGAGCCTCTTTGTATCATCCTATTCAATGGTGATAGCTATCAATAGATAGGCTTCACCAAGGTTTTTCAAAATGTTTTCAAAAAGTTTTCAAAACCTTTAATTTTTTTCCTTAAACATCTCACTTATATCTAGATGTGTAAAACACATTCAAGGCAATTAATCTAGTGAGATGTGGGTTTTTGTTCTTTAAAATGGTCTCATGCATATTTCTAGGCAATATTATTTGATTCCCATCAAATCATGCCATAGTCCTTAACTTCATTTTAATTCATGCATGATATGATTATGGCATAGATATGATATAGATAAAAACATATGCCAATATCATGATGTCATGGCATGTGAATGAAACTTAAGCATACATGACATCTAAACATAAATCTAAACATGATCATGACATTTTATAGATAAAAGTGAAAATGATGCCATGACATGGCAAATAACATTGGGTGAAAATATAATAGTATGCATAGAATAATTACAATAATAGCAACATGTAACTGAATTTCAAGGAATTAAAATCATTTTGCCTTAAAGCCATTCATTTCCCTAGTGTGCCAAAAACCCAAAATGGCACACCAATACCTCTAAGACCTAATTGTGCCAATTTAAATCATTTTTAACTTCTCAAACCATATTGGCACACCCTAATGTGTCAACTCTACTATGGTTAGGTTAACTACCCATCCACTTAAGGTTGACACACTCTAACCCATTTAGCATGAATCAATCACGCTCTTGGGAACCCAATATCTATTGGAGCTCCTTGGGTTAATAAGGTATTCCCTAGGGATAACTTCCCTAGATACCTTCCTAATGACCCTTTTAGGCTTTGAAGCCATAGTCTTTTGGGTCTTTCCTAGGTCAACTCTAGAGGTGACTCCTCCATTGACCTTCTTAGTGGCTACATTTGATTTCTTGGAGGTGTTAGCCACTAAACACATACCATGGCTAGACTTAGGGATGACTTCCCTTTTATCCTTGGTTTTCCTAGACCTAGAAATAGTTCCATAATTAAATGGAACATTATGATAAGTCTTCTTGGGCTTAGGTTTGTGACCCAAACCTTCCTTGCCCTTAGACCGTTTTTGAACCTTAGGTCTTGACTTTTGGGCATTTGACCCTAGAATTGAATTTTCTATGATTCTAAGGGCTTTCTCCATTCTCTCAAGTCTTGACCTCAAGACTTGGTTCTCTAGCTCTAATTTTCCCATTTTTGAATTTTTGTTAGGTTTTTGGGAAAACCTCTTCTTCTTAGGCATGTGCCTAGACTTTTTGGGATTAATACCCAAATTTTCTTCTACTCTCCTAATTGACTCCCTAGGCAAGATATTTCTAGAATTATGAGTCCTAGGTTTGTCCTTAGTTATATGAACATGCTTGGCACCTAAGCAATAAACCTTATTGTTTCTTCTAGCATGCTTTTCATTAATAATGGCAAGAGAACTAAAATAATTTTTAGCATGCTTTTTGACTTTAGGAATTAAAGGTGCATTAACTAAATGTACCTTAGGGTTAGCTTTAGGAGCTCCCCCTACATGAGTTGCACCTTCTTGCCCTTTCTTCCTCCCCCTAGGGCATTGGCTTTGGTAGTGTCCCTTTTGATTGCATTTGAAACACACAATGTGCTCTTTGCTCTTGATTTTGGGAACACCGGCATCCTTTGACTTTGGGTTGACTTTCGGTCTTGATGCCTTTTCCTTAGCCAATTTAGGGCATTTACTCTTGTAATGCCCTTTCTCCCTACACTCAAAGCATATTATGTGATTTTTATTTAAAATAATAACACTTGAGTTACCTAGGGAGGTGGTGGAGGCCTCTTCATGATCTTCACTTCTCCCGGATGTGGATGCTTCTTGTTCTTGCTCCGGGATGGAAGATTGCCTTTCCTCCCCCTCAATGCTAGAGGTGGAGGTCTCCACCAAATCATCAACATCTTCAAATGTTGTGGGTGCTTCTTCTTCGGCATTCTCCTCTACTTGTGACGATTGGGAATTTTCTTGGAATTTCATTATTTTCTCCCATAATTCTTTCGCATCCCTATAGTCACCCAATCTAGACCAAATAGTGTTAGGTAATAAATCACTAAGTAATTTTATTACCTCAAGATTTGTCTTGAAGTCCTTAATTTGGTCTTGGGTCCACCTTGACTTTTCAATTGGCTTGTTGTATTTGTCCCTAGGCATCTTAAAACCATTTTCTACAATTAACATAGAATCAAAATCGGTTTCAAGATATACCTCCATCCGTTTCCTCCACCAAGCAAAATTTCCATCGAATTTCGGTGGATGGATGAAACCGGCCATTTGTAGTGCTCTCGCGGCGGTTAGTCCTCGACGAGCGACCTCGCTCTGATACCACTTGTAGGGGATCGGTATGGCCGGCTAGAGGGGGGTGAATAGCCCTCGTTCGTTGTTCGTCGTATTTTGTTCGTTCTCATCTACAATTCTTGTTAGCACAGCGGAATAACAATAATAATACTAACAAGAAACACAAATACACACAAACAAAACACAACGATATACATGGTTCGGAACCGAATGGTTCCTACTCCACGGGTGAGCTCCTCGAGCTCTAGTTATGCTCACGACACTAACTATAACACTCCTTTTCGACAGCACGTCGGAGGTGGAGAAACCTCTCACAAGCTATTACACTAAGTAATGAAATACAACAAGAAATACAAAGACAATACAAAAGAGAACTTTTACACCGATTGCTTTTGATCGCTTTCTTGTTGCTTGATTTTGCTTGCTCTTGAAGGTCTAGAATACAACAGCAATTCCCCTCCAAAGTCACCCAAAAAGCCTTGGTGAAATCCTCCAACTCGAGCTCCATTTATAACCTGCATCAAGCTGTTTTCCCGCCCATCAGTCGACTGCCAAAAGGCCCCAGTCGACTGCCCCTGTGTTCGTTGTCTCACAACGGCCAGATCCACGTCGGATAAGTTCCAACGGATCTCCTACGATCGTGCCGGTGGCGGTCGGTGACCTAGTAGTCGCCCGAGCTCACGAGCGCTCTTGCTCGACACTTCCATCGATCATTGCCATCCCACAGCGATCGGCTATCGGCTATCGATCATTGCCGATCCATGGCGATGCCAAGCACCAAAATGCAGCCTTACACCAGTCGAACCCTAGTCGACTTGGACCAGTCGAACCGGCACCTATGTCAGTCGACTGCTGTCGGGCAAAACCTCAAACACCAAGTTGTTTGAGCCTCCGACACTTAGTCTTAGCCACTTGGCTAAGTCCACATCCCTCATGGAGTTCCCCGGCTCTCTTCCCTCGGCCTCGTCCCTCGGATCGCCAAGACGCGGCCAGCGCCATCCTTCTCGTTTCATGCCCTAGAAGTATGCTTCCCTTTGGGCTCACTCCATTCGCTCCCCGTCCGACGGTCCCTCGGATGCACCAAGCGCACGGCTTCGCAATGCCATCCTTCACCGACTCAAGGACCCCGAGCCTAGTGAACTTACCAAGTCCTTAAGACTTCCCATATGCACCAAGCGCACGGCTTCGCAATGCATTTCTCACCAAGCACCAAGCGCACGGCTTCGCAATGCTTTGGATTTCCCATGCCAAGGCTTCCCCCTTGGACTTCCACACCAAGCTCCATGCTTGGATTTTCCATGCCAACCCATGTTGGACTTTCCCATGACAATCCCATGTCATGAGTTTTGTCTATCATCAAAATACCATCAAGGTACTGCTGGGCCGATTGCACCAACAGAACTAATTCTCTTAATGGTTAATGGATCATATCCATAAAGCCCGTTAACCCGCTCCATTAAGATAAGTTAAAATAAACCAAACCATGATGGTTTATTTTAAGTTAAAACGAACCAAACCAACTTTTGGTTCATTCATTTAAAATAAACCAAACCCTTTGGTTTATTCTCATCCATTGGATTAGAACCAAACCATTTTGGTCCATCCATTATGTCTTCATAAGACACGGCCCATCCACGCTTCCATTGCGACTGAAACAATTTCATGCTCGCTTTATGTTTGGTCCAACCAAACATAGTTTCTCTCGGTCTGAGAATCTCATTCTCAAGCTCGTTTTAAATCCTTTGGATTACACTCGTTGTGCGTGTGACCAAATAGGTTCTCGGTTTATGTTGGCCGTCTATAATTAACCATTAATTATAGAACGATCATGAGTGGCACCTAGTAGTACATCATGATCCCCAATTAATCGAAAAGATCAACGGTTGATCCAGAACTATTTCTGAAACCCTTCAGTAGCTCGAATGAATCGTGCCCCATTCCCTTCACTCATCTTATACCCACTTGGTTCAGGACATGGTCTATAGTGTCAGTCCCCACTAGGTTGACTACGTCACACCTAGCCCAAGTATCATTTCCTCGTTCTACGGATTCTAGTTACTCCACATGTATCGAAGAGTACCTTACTCTAAACATGTAATGCTTTGGCCAAAGACTTTAGTAACAATCCGACGAGAGGCCATGGGTATACATCTCCTCGCAAGGAGTGGTGAATCCTTTATAGGCTATTCAAACACCTTCGATCACTTCGACTTATACCCAATCATCCCGGGTCCACATCTCCTTAGAGATGTTTGCTTAAGATGTCAAAGCATAAGTTTCCATGATCAAGATGACTTGAATACCGCAAGTCAAAGGAACATCACACTTAAGCCACAGTAAGAACTTCATTGACATATCTATATATGCAGAGAACCATATGAAGTCTTACGACTGGTCACTCCAATGAACTAGTTACCATAACTAGCATCCACGATTAACTCCGGACATCACTATGTCTCCAGCCAGTGAGAATCAGCTGCTTGGATACACCAAGGAGTATACCTCGTGCTAGTCTCGACAGAATTGATGGTGTCCAGATCCATCAATTCATCGACTAGGGATAATTCCGATACATCACAATTACACATGTAGAGATACTCACTAGTTGTGATCCAATCACAAATTCTCTCATGCTGTGAATCACATCGTGGACATTCAGTAAATGAGTTTAAGATCCAATCAAATACATGAAACATGTATACTCAAATAGTGAATCTTCATTTATCATATAAATGGTTCATACATAAGGCGATTGCCTTAGGACATCTCTCATATATTACTAACACATGCCTGAAAGGTAGAAAACCTTTCTTGGATTTCTGCATGCTACAACGATCCATAATGGTGTCTATGTATGAAGCTTGAGATAAGCACAACATCCTTTTCATGCGATCCCTTAGAACCTTGATCCCAAGGATGTGTCCCACTTCTCCCAAGTCCTTCATATCAAACTGTTTGGACAACCATACCCTTACGTCCAATAATACCTTGACATTGTTGCCAATTAACAAAATATCATCTACGTATAGTACAAGAAATACCACTACGTTTTCGTCACATCTCTTGTATACACAAGACTCATCCGGACTTTGAATAAATTCATAAAACTGGATTACCTCATCAAAGCGAATGTTCCAATACCTCGAAGCTTGCTTCAATCCATAAATGGACCGATTAAGCTTGCACACAAGATGCTCTTTGCCCTTTCCAATGAATCCTTCTGGTTGCTTCATATCGATGTTTTTCTCAAGACTCCCATTAACAAAAGCTGTCTTGGCATCCATCTGTCATACCTCATAATCCATATGAGCAGCAATGCAAAAGAGAATCCGAATAGACTTAAGCATGACTACCGGAGAAAAAGTCTCCTCATAATCGATACCCTCATTCTGAGTATACCCTTTCGCAACAAGCCTTGCTTTGTAGGTCTCAACCTTCCTGTCTATTCCTCTCTTTCTTTTGTAGATCCACTTGCAACCAATGGTTTTTACACCATCGGGTGGTTCTACTAGCTCCCAGACCTGATTCGAATCCATAGATTCAATCTTAGTATTCATTGCACTTTGCCAAGATACTGCATCTTTATCTTGGATTGCCTCATCATATGTCCAGGGATCAGGTTTATGTTCTCCAGGGACCAAATCAGAAGATTCTCTCAAGAACATGAATCTATCAGGCTGTCTTACAACCCTTCCACTACGACGAGGTATCACCTGTGTATCCTCTGTGACACGCGGTGCTGTGACTTGTGGTATATCCTCTTGTACCGATGGTACTGAATAAGTGACTTCCCCTTTTAATTCCTCCAGAATAATCTTACTCATGGGCATATGGTTCATCACATAGTCTTCCTCTAGAAATCTAGCGTTCGTGCTAATGATCACCCTCTGATCTCTAAGACTATAAAACAAATCACCTTTCATTCCTCTAGGATAGCCAACGAACATGCGTACTTCTGTACGAGGTTCCAACTTACCAGCATCTGCCTTCAGCACATGTGTTGGACTCCCCCAAATCCGAATATGTCTTAGACTAGGCTTTCGCCCAGTCCACAATTCTATGGGAGTAGAAGGCACTGATTTAGATGGAACCAAGTTCAGAATGTACACTTCCTTATCTAGAGCATATCCCCAGAATGAATCTGACAACTCAGAATAACTCATCATCGATCTAACCATCTCCATAAGAGTCCTATTCCTTCACTCTGCTACACCATTATGCTGGGGTGTGCCAAGTGCAGACAATTGAGATTGAATCCCAACCTCTGATAAGTAATTCCTAAACACTCCCAAGAGGTACTCACCACCAAGATCAGATCGTAGTGGCTTGATACTTTTACCTTGACGTTTCTCCACATCAGCCTTGAATTCTTTGAACTTGTCAAAGCATTCAGACTTGCGACGCATCAAGTAAATGTATCCATATCTCGAATAATCATCTATAAAAGAGACGAAATACTCAAAATCACTTCTAGCCTGGATAGACATAGGACCATACAAATCAGAATGAACCAATTCTAACACATCTTTGGCTCTATACCCCTTGGCCTTAAAAGGCATCTTGGTCATTTTACCCTCCAAGCAAGATTCACAGGTTGGGAAATCTTCCACCACTAATGAACCCAGATGTCCATCAGCTATCAACCTTTGAATTCTACTTAGGTTAATATGACCAAGTCTTAGATGTCAAAGATATGTTTGGTTCATCTTTGAAGGTTCTTTTCTCTTATTAGAAGTTGAGTTATTAACTTCTATTTGCATCGTGGGAGCTTTTGGTTCAAGTGTATATAAATTTCCTATCAATTCACCCAAACAGATAATCTCCCTATTCCTTTTTATAACAACTCTGTCATTAAAAGAAATAGAATATCCATCCATAAACAATTTAGAAACCGAAATTAAATTCTTTCTAAATAAAGGTACATAAAGGTAATTTTCCAGAACCAAAGTTTTATTTCTCTCGAAAGACAAATAAACATCTCCCACTGCAATAGCTGCCACCTTCGTAGTATCGCACAAGTAAATGGTTATCTCCCCTTCAGCTAGTCATCGGGTTTCCTGGAACCCCTGCAAAGTATTGCAGACATGATCAATGGCTCCCTTATCTACATACCAGGTGTCGGTAGATAACACCGCTAAACATGTTTCAACGACTAGACCAAAGGATATACCTTTGTTCTATTTCCGATTGGGGCAGTCCTTCTTCCAATGTCCAGTCTGCTCGCAAGTGAAGCACTTGCCTTTCGACTTCTTCACTCCTCCCTGAGATCCTCCCACCGTCTTTACTCCAGCTTGTTTCTTCTTCTTCTTGTCTTTCGGCTTAGAAGCAGAAACCTTTTAAGCAACCATGGCCTAAGCCTGAGCACTTTGATGAAAAAGTCCCTCTGCCGCCTAGAGTTCTGTCAGAAGCTCCGCCAACGAATACAACCTCTTATTCATGTTGTAATTCAGGCAAAACTACTCAAAACTCCTAGGTAGAGACTGGAGTATGATATCGACCTGGGTTTCCCCATCGATGCCATCTCCAAGGACTTCTAGCTCATTTGCAGGTTTAGGAGGACACTCTTCGAAGAGTACATACTTGTACTCCTCAGCAGTTAAGACAATATCTAGATTCCTTTTTCCAATCAACATAATTATGTACAGTAAGTTTATTTTCCTTTAGTATCACAACAAGTGGACTGAAAGTCATTTTTGAAAAAAACCTAAAAATCACATAGATCAAAACTTTAGATTTCAAAAAATTATTGATTTCTCAAACAATAAAATTTTAAAATCAACCAACACCACAAAACACCGAGAATATCGTATGCCACGATCGTGTGGACGTATACAAATTCTACATTTGTAAGAGGAGGTTTTACCCATTAATTTTACTATCTTGTCAACCTAACTTTTTGACAAATAAAATTAATAGTTGGTTTCTCTTCAACCCTACAAATAAAAGCAGTGACTCCGATGGGGAGGATACTCCTATTTGCATCTTAGTGTTCACCATTACTCGATACCAAGGGAATTATCTCGGGTTATGTGCCTTCCGATGGGGAAGTACATATGCTCCTCAATAATTTCCTATAACCATATTCGATCCTGTGATCCGCAAACAAACTCATTCGATGGGGAGGAAGGCACTCAGAGCCGACGCGTAAGTTTGTTTGCATCACATGTCAAATCGTAATGGAGGCCGTGGGAATTTATAAAAATATCCCTCTCCCACTTAGTAATTTAAAATTAAGAAATTTTCTAGCCTACCACATGCATATCAAACAATAAGCAATAAACATAAAAAATAAATATTTTCTAACTATTATGGCTTTTGTCTTCAATATGTCTCCCGTCGTATCGCCATCTCGTCTACTCCTTCTCACACCATGTACAAGCCATACGGAGATCCGAGCCGAGAAAAACTATTTTAATTTATATCCATCGATCCTATACTCCATGAGGGAGTGTACATGAAATCTAGATCGAAAGTAAACCAAAATAAAAAGAGTGGCTAAGCAATGTCGTATCTAATTACAAAAAATTAAATACTAGCCTCGTCAACCCCGAGGATTCAACAAAATATACAATTACACACATACAATCACATATACATATATGGACATAATAGTTGGATCCTATGCCTGCAACTAAAAAGTTAACCTACGCACATCCTACTATTATCCGGCACATATAATATATGAAAAGTGCATAAAAATAACCGAATCCTAAACACAACAAACCGGAAACCATGGCTCTGATACCACTTGAAGGTTTTGCGGAACCGAAGCTCTGATACCACTTGAAGGTAGGAAACTTCGCTTCCCACTTCAACTCGGTCGCTTGTTGATGGTGATCCCATCGATGTCCCCGGATTAAAAAAAAATTACCTAAGCAACCGTTTCATCATCTTGCTATTCGATTAGAGTGGTCACTTGAACAAACTTGTTATTCAAGCAACCAACCTCTATTCTACGAATAGCCACAGAATAGACGATGTACGGATCGCCAGCTTTTGTGTTTGTATTCGGGGTCCAAGTTAATTTAACCACAAAATAAAACATACACCATGCATATAATTGAAAAACAATTATATACATAATACAAAAGAACACTAATCAAATTAAGCAAGATTATACCTCTTGATCTTCTATTGTATGTCCTTCCTTCTTTTAGACGTCGTGTGGGCGACGATCTTCCAAAAGTCGAAGCCTCCTAGATCACCAATCTTCCTTTCTTGCTCGTTCCGAACAAAGAAAAATCATAAAATAAAACTTTTCTCTTATCTAGGACCAACCATCAAGCTCCAAGCTTGATGCTTGCTGCTGACCCAAAGAGATGAAGATAGACGTGTAGATGCCGGCCAAAATCTTCAAGGAAAGAATCCCTAGCTCTTGTTTCCACCGGCCAAGGAGAAGAAGAGGAATAGGTTGATCTCCGGCCAAGGTAGAGGGGAGAATTATGGGCGATGGTAATCACCTTAGGAAGAAGAAATAAAGCTCTCCATTGTTGCCGCCCAAGTCACCTCTCAAACCCTAGCCGCCCAACGTAAATCCTAACCTTCCTAGGATTCCTTGCAGCCCAAGCTAATGAGAGGCAAAACCCTAATCTCCAAGCCATCAAGTTGTCGCCCACCCCGTTAAGGCTTATTTATAGGGTTAGGGATAAGCCTTGTTTTAATCTCCACCATTGGTTCTAGGGATTTAATCTCAACCGTCGGATCTAGAGATTTAATCTCAACCGTCAGATCAAGAGATTTAATCTCTACCCTTGGATGTAGAGTTTTGTTTTCATCCATTGGATCTAGGCTTCATGAGGTTTTAATAGGCTACAATAGGGACCATGAGAAGGAGTTGGATCTTGGCCACCCAATGGATCAAGCCCACATAAAGTCTGATCCATTAATGATAATTCATTCCACTAGAGGATTATCATGTTGGATCGAAAGTGTCGCTAGAGGGGGGGGTGAATAGCGATACGGTGTCGTTAAAAAAAACTTTTGCAATAAGTAAAAAGCAAGTAGAGAGTGCACAGCGGAAATATAAAGTAGACAAGATATTTTTACGTGGTTCACAATCTTTCGATTGCTAATCCACGGCCCTAGTGATCCTTGATCACGTACGGAGGGCAATTCACTAAAACCACTCCTCCTCGTTGGAAGTAGGAGCAACGATCACAAAAAGAAATCAAGGCAAAGGGACACTCCCCCTTTCCTTGTTACGATTAAAGCACAAAGACAATTTAAAGAAGTAGAACTTAAATAAATATACCGACAACTCTTATAAGTAGAAGATGTAGCTTTCGTTGTCGGCGGCACTTCGTCGTAGCAAATGTGAGTAGTAGTAGCGGCGTTACGACGGCGTGTTGAGAGCTCTTGATTTCTTATATTTTTGCTTGGCGTGAACATGTCTATTTATGGATATTGATCTATGAATTTAGACATAGGTAGTGTCCAAGGTGAGGTTCTTATCCCACAAGTCTTGCTCATCCACATCCTTTGCGCCAACTCAAGGATGAGGTGCTTCATCCAACCACCTTGTGCCACAACTCAAGGATGAGGTGCTCATCCAACCACCTTGTGCCACCTCAAGGAGGCCTTCACGCCAACTTGTTGGAGCCATCCAACTTGTGCCACATCATGGGAGCCAACCATCTTGTGCCTACTCTACTCATTTTTGGAGTCCAAGCTTGATGGTGGTTTGCGAACAATCTTGTGCCAACTGAACTCATTTTGGGCGTTCATATTGATGATGTTTTGGATGTCCACCTTGATGACACATCACCTAATTTTGGTGGTCCAAGCTTGTTGATGTTTTGGATGTCCACCTTTATTCCACATCACCCTTTGTACCAAAACACGAGTCAAGTCCAAATTCACCCCCTTGAAATTCGAGCTCTTCTCGAGGTGGAACTAGACCAGCGATTGGTATAGTAGGCATAGTCAAAGGGTTTTGAATTTCGATACAAGTTAGCTTAAAATATAAAGTACGATGGTTCTAACCAAGATCTCGACCTAGACCTTCCATTGGAGGTATTGGGTCGGATCTCGCTTAACGCCCTTGCTTCGCTTTCACACGAGCTTACCTTGTAGCCTCGCTTCCGGTCTTCACCGAGTACCTCGGCTTCCTCCGAAATCCTCTGGCGTTGCCCGACCACCTCGGTTCCCACCGGGTGTCGCAGACCTTCCGCTCAACTTTAGCATTTGCACACTTAATTGAGCTCGTAAGATAACAAATATACTCTTAACTATTGAGCCTTTTGCCATAATCAAAATATCGGTTCGACTTTGGTGCCCACTGCACCAACAATCTCCCCCTTTTTGATTCATGGCAAACCGACACAAAAGTTAAGGAAAAATTAAGCTAGCATAATGATTAAGCATGAATGAGCTAGCATAAAGATTAAATATGAATGAGCTAGCATAATGATTAAATATGAATGAGAAATATTATTGTTTCAAGTTCTCCCCTTTGAGGTAACCTCCCCCTTGACCGAAGGTGAGTTCTTGAAAAATAATTTTTACTCCCCCTTAATAGTTGCTTAAGTAATCGGAATTACTTAATATAAAAGGTAATAATTTTGTTTACTTTCTTCCACTTTAATTTTGGTTAATTTTGGTTACTTTTGTGACTTTCTCCCCCTTTTGCCTTAACTCAAAAAGTTTGTAAATATATTTTAGGGTTTGTAAGTCCAAGCAAGTTCCCAATATATATATATATATATATATATATATATATATATATATATATATATATATATATATATATATATATATTTTAAAATAATAATAAGCTTGAAAATATGTTCATCTAAAATGTACAACTCCGGTTGGACTTGATTGATATAGAATGATCAATAAGTCTTGAAGGAGTTGATTAATTTTAAATAATTATACTCCATGGTTCATATCGATGCTTGAATCTACATCCGGAACCGGGAGTAAGGTCCTAACATCTCACGCCGTCTCGTGGCTAAGTACACAAACACATTAGTCCTATGTGTTGTGAGATGTGTTGGCTCCTTAAATCTATAGGTATATGATTTCTAAGGTAAGACTTAGGCTAATTTCATAAAAGAAGCAAAATAGAGTACATATATAGAAAAATTTAAATCCTACTCTATTACGCACATACCTAACTTTTCGTCTTAATAAACTAAATTCGGCTTGGGTAGTGGTTTGGTGAAGATGTCTGCTAGGTTTGATTTGGACTCAACATACTCTAGTTGTATAGTTCCATTAGTTACATGTTCCCTAATGAAGTGGTGTTTAACTTCTATATGTTTTGTCCTAGATTGACATATTGGATTTTTAGTTAAGTTAATTGAACTGATGTTATCTATGTAGGTTTTAATGTTGTTAAAGATTAAGCTAAAGTCTTGGAGAGTGTGCTTTATCCACGGGAGGTGAGAGACACACTCACCCATCGCAACGTATTCGGCCGGTGGTAGATAAGGCAATGCAATCTTTGCTTCCTCTTGCACTAACTCACTAGACTCGGTAGGATTTGACAACAACCACTCGTGCTCTTTCTATCGAGTTTACTACCGGCATAGTCGAGTCGGAGTAGCCGATTAGATTAAACTCGGTAGATCTAGGGTACCAAATACCTCGTTTAGCGTGCCCTTTAGATATCTAAGGATACGCTTGACTAGGGTTAGGTGAGACTCCTTGGCACAGGTTTGTAACCTTGCGCACATACTTCTGCGAATAAAATGTCGGGTCGGCTCATGTTAAGTATAGGAGACTTCCTATTGCGCTCCTATAGTATTTTAGGTCAACGGGTTTTCCTTCTACATCTTCGTTTATATTAACATTAGTTGCTATAGGTGTATTAATTATTTTAGCATCTTGCATTCCAAATCGATTTATTAAGTCCTTAGTATATTTTTGTTGATGTAAATATATTCCATCTTTAGTTTGTTTAATTTGTAAACCTAAGAAGAAACTTAACTCTCCTACTAAATTCATTTCAAATTCACTTTCCATAAGTGAGATGAATTCGTTTAGCAGGATCGAGTTGGTAGTTCCAAAAATTATATCATCTACATAGATTTGGGCTATAAAGATTTCTTTTCCTACGGTTTTTACGAATAAGGTTGGGTCGACTAAACCTTGGTTGAATCCTTTGGACTTAAGATAGATCGAAAGCCTTTCGTACCAAGCTCTTGGGGCTTGTTTGAGTCCATATAGGGCTTTCTTAAGTCTAAGGACATGGTCAGTTTATCTAGATTTTCGAATCCGGGAGGTTGACTAACGTAAACTTCTTCCTTAATGTATCCATTCAAAAATGCTGACTTGACATCCATTTGAAACAATTTAAAACCTCGATGTGCAGCATATGCTAACAACATTCGGATGGACTCTAGTCTTGCTACGAGGCGTAGGTCTCATCGCCGTAATCTAAACCTTCGACTTGACTAAACCCTTTTACTAACCTAGCTTTATTTCTAACTACTTCACCTTTATCATCAAGTTTATTTGAAATACCCACCTTGTTCCAATAATTGATTTTTCTTTAGGTGGTGGTACTAATTCCCGGACTTCATTTCTAGTGAATTGAGCTAGCTCTTCTTGCATAGCAATAATCCGATCGGGATCAAGAAGTGCTTGTTCAATAGTTTTGGGTTCGATTTTGGAAATTAACGAGATTTGACTAATGTTTCGTATGAAGCTCTAGTTCGAACCCTAAATTTGGATCACCTATAACTTGATTGATAGGATGACTTGGGTTAGGGTCATCTATCACTTGGTCGATAGGATGACTTGGGTTAGGGACGAGATTCAAGTTCAAGATCGTCGGGTTTGCTATAAGTTGATTTGCTAGTTGGTTTTGTTAAGGATTGAGCGGGTTCGTGTCCTTCGTCGAAAACTATATTAATGGTTTCTTCGACTCTAAGAGTGTCGTGATTGTATACCCTATAAGCTCTCTTGGTGGTTGAGTATCCTAGAAAGGTTCGATGAGGTTTTGGATTTGAATTTCCCTAGGTAATCCTTAGTGTTTAAGATATGTACCTTGCATCCAAATACCTAAAGTATTTGATGTTCGGTATTTTATCGTGATAAATCTCGTCTGAGGACTTTTGGTGCCTCTTTACCATAAGGATCCTATTTTGGACATAGCAAGCCGTACTAACGGCCTCTAAAATCTATCGGGTAGGTTATACTCGTTTAACATTGTCCTAGCGGCTTCTTGTAGGGTTCTATTTTTCCGTTCGACTAACCCATTTTGTTGTGGGGTTCTAGGACATGAAAACTCATGGTGGTATCCGTTTAGGTTACGTAAATCAGAAACCTGTGGTTTTCGAATTCACCACCATGATCGCTTCTAAGTCTTTTAATCTTAAGGTTCTTTTGATTTTCGATTAACCTACAAAGATTGATTAGTTGGTCTAGGTATCATTTTTATGTTTGATAAACCTAACCCAAGTAAATCTAGAATAGTCGTCAATTATGACTAAGCAAAATTGACTACCATTGAGTGACTTAGCTCCATGTGAATCAAATAGATCCATGTGTAGGAGCTCAAGAACACTTTTGGTTCGTTCTTGATTAGTTAATTGATGTTGTGTCCTAGATTGTTTACCTTGTTGACAAGCATTACATATTTTATTATCCAAGTTGTTTAGTTTAGGCAAACCTATAACAAGCCACTCGACTCATCTTGTGGACGAGTCTTGGAGTGCAGTGTCCGAGTCTTGATTGCCATAACCAAGATTCCTCTTCTTTGTGTCATAAGACACTTGGTTGAGGAGTTGGGTAAATTTATTGTGTAGATGTTGCTATTCCTAGTTCCTTTAAGTATTATTTTAGATGTTGCATTTATCTTGATTACATTCATTTTCTAGAAATATGACCTTATAATTGTTATCACACAATTGGCTTACACTAAGTAAATTATATTGAAAGTTTTCTACTAATAAGACATTTTGAATTGTAAAGTTAGAGTTGAGCTCAATATCACACGATCCGATGATTTTGAGCTTGCCGTTATTTCGAAGGCCTACCGATCCTTATCGTTTGAATCGTAACCGAAAATTTGAGTTGATCCCGGTCATGTGTCGGGAGCAACCAGCATCCAACATCCATTGATCCTACATATAAGGTAGTTGGATCGGATATTGGAATTACTAAAGGGTTGTTTGTAAGTTTTAAACCTAAATCATCTCACCAATATCTACATGATCAAAACATGTTATTCCTATGTGTTATTGTGAGATGACTTTCAATTTTACTTGATTAATTTTAATGAATTTAAATTAACCAACATTAGGTTAGATTCGGATTTAGTCTAAGCTCATCAAGTAATCTTTTCAAGAGATTAGCTTCCAGGTCGTGGCGAGGCACAGAGGCCTTCTTTGATCGGAACAACGACCACTTCCTTAGACAAAGCTAATTTCAAGAAATTGATAACTCGACTTACTTGAGACTACATCTTGGTCTAACTAGTTATTTTTGAAAAGAGGCTCCCGAGGCTCAATCTTTTAAAGAGGATTTTAGTTGATTATGAGTCCTATCTAACCATTCTAAAAATAAAGGAAAAACTAAGCATGCAATTTCTAAGACTTAACAAAAATACATTTTGTATTGGCTCCCCCTGGACCATTGAATCGAGTGGGTCTATTCACATAGTGAATTTGGTCCTTGGGAACCCAATACATGTTAGATCCTAAAGTTGAAATCAAAGTGATCTTAGGGACCCATGCTTGGACATTTTTCTTATGTTGGTTTACTATAGACATATATGACTTATTGGTTGTATTTGAGTTAAACACGAGTCCGGCCTTGTTGTACACGGCCCTTTGTGATCCAAGTAAGAGGTCAAGTCCCTTGGATCCCAAAGTGAACCTTTCCAACGTGTTCCTAAGGTCTTCGACTTGTGTTTTCAAAAGCGAGTTCTCAACTTCAAGCTTTTCAGCAGGTTGAGTCCTCCTCTTGAATACAAGTAGTCGAAGAGGTTAGGAGACCTCATGTTTGAGAGGTTAACCTCCTCAATTAGGTCTCGACCTTGGACTCGGACTTAGCTAGTTTCTTATTTAAAAATTTAATTGCACCATACAAAGTATTAAGTAACGACCGACTTACCCTTAATGATTCTTTTGAACCGGATACGGATCCGTGGCTTGTCTTGAATGGAAGCTCATCATCGGATTCGGACTCGGACTCTTCTTCGGTTTCGGAGTCGTGCTCGGTCGGCTTGGCCATTAGAGCTTGGATATCGTCTTCTTCCTCCGACAACTCCTCCCAAGTAGCGTTTAGCGCTTTCTTGGTCTTTGATGCGTTATTCTTTAGCTTTGGGCACTCGGACTTGATGTGACCGAACCTGTTGCACTCATAGCATCTAAAATTAGAAGTATTTGAATTAGGTTTAGGCTTACCTTGAGTTGTTGGTCGTTTTCGTCTCTTGATCATCTTCCGAACTAGATTGACTAGTTCGGATTCTATTTCGGAGTCTACTTCCGATTCGGACTCGTCTTCTTCCTTCGGGGGTGGCTTGCTTGCGGGCTTCTTCTTCTTGGAACCTGCAACTAACGCAATACTCTTCTCGGCCTGGACCACGTTAGTTTGCTCATGTAATTCAAGTTCCGAAAACAATTCGTCTAACCTAATTTTAGAAAGGTCCTTGGAGACCTTGTAGGCATCGACCATGGATGCCCACAAGGTGGTCCTAGGAAGCGAGTTAAGAGAATACCTGATAAGGTCGCGATTCTCGACCTTTTGTCCGATGGCATGGAGTTGGTTGACGATGTCTTGGATACGAGCATGTAGTTGAGTTGCGGTCTCGTTTTCCTGCATTTTCAAGTTATACAATTTATTTAAAAGTAAATCTCTTTTACATACCTTCGTGTCGTCGGTGCCTTCGTAGTTCCACTAGCTTGGTCCATAAGTCCTTTGCACTAATGAAGGGGCCGACGCGGTTGAGCTCTTCCTTGGACAACCCACATTGCAAGATTTGAGTTGCCTTGGCATCGGCTTCTACTTGTTTTTTCATGGAATTTGACCATTGATCGTAACCCAAAGATTCACCATCTTCATTAATAGGAAGTGTGAAACCGGTTTGATTACGATCCACATCTCGATTTGGGTTTTAAGAAAGCATTCCATCCGACCCTTCCAATAACGAAAGTCATTACCGTTGTAAAGCGGGGGTCGTGATGCTAAACCCTTCGAGATGGGCCATTTAAAACAAGAAGAAGAGCAACGAAAAGAATCTTGCAAAACACACCAAAGAATATTCCAAGACTTTCGTCTTGGATTAGTAGTCTTGAGAAGTAAAAATATATATAAAATGTAACTTGCAAAAGAAATAAACAATCAAATGCGAATGTCGCTTGAAGTTCCGGAGGACAACCTTACTCGGGATCTAACGAAGGACAACCTTATCCGGATCCTAAAGCCTCTAATGCAATTCTATATGTAGGAGAAGATAAGCAAGTGAAATAATTATCACGAAAACAGAAATAAATAAATAAAA
The DNA here is from genome assembly GCA_025175895.1 of Wurfbainia villosa. NCBI lineage: Eukaryota > Viridiplantae > Streptophyta > Magnoliopsida > Zingiberales > Zingiberaceae > Wurfbainia > Wurfbainia villosa. Next base: position 23,705,827 of record CM046009.1, on the reverse strand, counting down.
AATCTGTGAAAAAGAAAAACAAAGCTAGATTGGTGGTTTCACTGAATCTTAGCCGCTCGATACCAATTGGATCGAAAGTGTCGCTAGAGGGGGTGAATAGCGATACGATGTCGTTAAAAAAACTTTGCAATAAGTAAAAAGCAAAGAGTAGATGAAATATAAAGTAGACAAGATATTTTTACGTGGTTCACAATCTTTCGATTGTTAATCCACGGCCCTAGTGATCCTTGATCACGCACGGAGGGCAATTCACTAAAACCACTCCTCTCGTTGGAAGTAGGAACGATCACAAAGAAATCAAGGCAAAGGGACACTCCCCTTTCCTTGTTACGATTAAAGCACAAAGACAATTTAAAGAAGTAGAACTTAAATAAATATACCGACAACTCTTATAAGTAGAAGATGTAGCTTTAGTTGTCGGGCACTTCGTCGTAGCAAATGTGAGTAGTAGTAGCGGCGTACGACGGGCGTGTTGAGAGCTCTTGATTTCTTATATTTTTGCTTGGCGTGAACATGTCTATTTATGGATATTGATCTATGAATTTAGACATAGGTAGTGTCCAAGGTGAGGTTCTTATCCCCAAGTCTTGCTCATCCACATCCTTTGCGCCAACTCAAGGATGAGGTGCTTCATCCAACCACCTTGTGCCACAACTCAAGGATGAGGTGCTCATCCAACCACCTTGTGCCACCTCAAGGAGGCCTTCACGCCAACTTGTTGGAGCCATCCAACTTGTGCCACATCATGGGAGCCAACCATCTTGTGCCAACTCTCCTCATTTTGGGCGCCCAAGCTTGATGGTGGTTTGCCAACCATCTTGTGCCAACTCACCTCATTTTGGGCCAACTTGATGATGGTTTGATGTCCACCTTGATGCCACATCACCTAATTTTGGGGTCCAAGCTTGGTGATGGTTTGGATGTCCACCTTGATGCCACATCACCCTTTGTACCAAAACACGAGTCAAGTCCAAATTCACCCCTTGAAATTCGAGCTCTTCTCGAGAGGGAACTAGACCGAGCTTGACCAGTAGACGACCGGTCAAAGGGTTTTGACCGCATGACAAGTTAGCTTAAAATATAAAGTACGATGGTTCTAACTAACGATCTCGACCTAGACCTTCCATTGGAGGTATTGGGTGGATCTACGCTTAACTTGCTTCGCTTTCACGAGCTTACCTTGTAGCCTCGCTTCCGGTCTTCACCCGAGTACCTCGGCTTCCTCCGAAATCCCTCTGGCGTTGCCCGACCACCTCGGTTCCCACCGGGTGTCGCAGACCTTCCGCTCAACTTTAGCATTTCTGCACACTTAATTGAGCTCGTAAGATAACAAATATACTCTTAACTATTGAGCCTTTTGCCATAATCAAAATATCGGTTCGACTTTGGTGCCCACTGCACCAACATATCATTGATCTACCTCACCAACCCCCATAAGTTAAAATGGGATCCATATATTATTTGTATATTTTTCTCCCCGTGTTTAAGATCTCGAATGTCCGTCGATTAATTAATTTACTGACAATTAATTAATCAACAACTAACTCCATGAGTAGTTCCACTCAACCTTATCATCATGGCGGACCAAGTCCACCTGCAGGGTTTACATGATGAACCTTATGAGCTCCTCAAGGGGACATCATTATCCTAATATATAGGACACGATTTCCTCCTATAATCAACGACACACCATATAAATAATACCATTTCCCAACTTACCGAGCTTATCTATTTAATCTATAAATCTCGCCCATTGGTAAATCAAAGAAATGAATACTAAGTATTTATACCCGTTATTATATTGGGATAAAGAGCATGTATAATATAATATCTGAGGTCTGATTCAATTATGTAGTTAGTAATAAATCGAATCACCTCTAAGTTGGTCCTGCTCAATACACACAAAGTGTACTAGTGTGATTCTATGGCCAAGACAAACCAATACCAAATCACACTACAACCATACAAATGGTTTGTCCAAAGCCATCTTGGTTGTGAGCCTTTACTTATACATTACAAGGAACCGATAACATGATATCTCGTGTGACAATACGCACCATGTTATCTACAATGTAATGTATTAGATAATATGCATAACCATTAATATGCAAACAATGATCATGTGATTCTTATTTCAAAAATAAAGATGTTCATACAAATGATGGACTTTTCAGTATACATCCCAACAATACTCACGTTGTATGAGTTACAACATTGCCGATCTTCAGGTATGTCAGTACCTTTTGTTGTTATTGTTGATCAGTTTAGTTATACACTTGTTATATCATGCTGGTGTATACCTGTTATACTTTTAGACAACATATTGTTGATTCGCATGTGATATATATATATATATATATATATATATATATATATATATATATATATATATATATCACTTCTATTCTTATTACCGCTGAGTTTTGTACTCACCACCACAGACCCTGAGTTTTCATGTTGCCGAGGTAACAGGTAGTCAATTTCATAATGGGCTTTGAGCATCGCTGGCTGACAACATCTCATCTCACTTCTGAAGGTCCCAGCTTTGGATGTATAGTTTCAGATGTTTCTTATATTTATCCAGATTTATATGGTGATTGTTGTGTTAGACATTGTTGATGTACCCACTTGTTGATTCGGGTTTTGACGGTGCTTTCTTTATGTTGTGGTCAGTCATACAGGTATACTTTTGTGTAGTTTATTATTTCATTTTGATTGTTTCCACTGTGTTTTGTTATATATACATTTATATATGTTATTGTGATTGTGGTCGAAAGGCCTTGTATCAATAGAATATTACAGGGGAGATGATGTCTGTTTATTTTTTGGCTCGGCATACTCTCGGGGTGTGATAAGACATGGCTCTGGATTTCCATAAGTGCTTGAAAAACCCTAATTCCTTTGATTTGTGGCTCCGCCACATGACTGTGTGAAATTCACACGATCGGGTCATGTATAAGGCTGGAAAAGGCTAAAATCTTGGCTGAAAATTATGCTAGAATTTTAACACGACCATGTGGATTTCACATGGCCAATTGTGTGTCACTCTTGAGCCTCTGTTTTGATCTGTTTCTCTTCGAGAACATGTCTGTGTCTTGGGACACGGCCAGAGCATGCTCCTTAAAGTCTCTGCTCTATAAAATGCTTCATTTTTCCTCCAAAAATGTCATCCTACACATAAATTAACAAAAGTAGATCTCTGAACTAGAAAATAGGAAATGAATACAAAACAAGGGAGAATATGCATGAAATAAGTATGAATGCAATGAGATGTGTGATAAAACTACTCCAAAACCCTATATGATTTGCTCACATCAGATTTTGAGTCGGTGTCTGGCTAAGTATTAAAGGCCTCTGATGGAAAATTGGCGAGGATAGCTCTTATGTTTAGAAGAATCTCAGGTTCTTTGAAGGTGAGGAGGCCTTTATTGTTAGCTACTTGAAGAGCTCCTTCGAAGCCTCTTTGAAAATATCTTCCATATTTGTTCGTTGTTTTGTTTAATAGTTTTGTCTCCTGTGCTGCCTAACATTCTCCCTCAATCTCTTATAGATGGGTCAATTATTTATGAAGATTAGCGGCTCGACGAGTTTGCTCATTGGCAACGTTTGATAGTTTATGGAAATGTTGCATCAGTATATGAAAGTGAAAAATGAAATTCATCTTGGATGTTATATGTTCTATCCTTAAGATCACTAAAAGTATCTATAAGATTATCTAAAGGTTTGAAGCACTGACCTGACTTGAAGTGTCAGTCCTTCTCTTTGTATGCCAGTTTTTCAGCTTCTATTTATGATAAGGCTGCCTATTGCTTATAAAATTCTACTTGTTCTCGAAGTAGCCAGATAGTGGTATCCTTGGTAGAACTTTCCCATTTGTCCTTCTGCAGATCTTGCCCATATTGAATGGAGGTTTTTTCTTTTTCTGATAGTAGTTAGGCTTGCTTGATAGTAAGGTTTTGTTCTTGAAATTGGAGCTACTTAAGTTTTTTTTATATGCAACTTCTTCCCTATGAAGATGTTGAAGGTGCAGTAAGGTTGGTTTGAAAGTCCTTGGATAAAATTGGGGGTGCAAAAGTAGGTTGTGGCATTTCCGTGTGAGAAGCTGAAGGTTGGGATTTCTGATTGTGGGACTCAATAAACCATTGATTAAAATCATGAAGCATGGAGGTTCTCTAAAAAATAGATAAAGTAAAAAAGTGATGTGAAAGATCTATTTTCACAAAGAAGTAAATTAGTAAAAGGAAGAAGTTTACCATTCGAAGGTTATGTTGGAGCTATTGTAAAAATAGAGGAATTTCAGAATGGGTGAAGAAGGGGACAGTCTTCGGTAGAGTAGAATCTGTTCTGGGAATTGAAGCATCAAGAAGAGGGGAAGATGTGGGAGGTATATGAGGAGAATTAGGACTTGAAGGGGCATAGGATGTTCTGAAGGAGAAGATGGGGGAGAGATGGTGTCGGCATCTGATACAACTTGTACCAGAAGATCCAAAGGGGAGGAAGTTGTGACTTTAGGAATTATGGGGCTAGAGGGAGGTAAGGGTTGTTGGTGTATAATTGGAAATAAAGAGGCTAAAGGAAGATCATCAGTAAATGAAGAGGGGGAAGGAGCTGAGGAAAGATTAATCGGGTCATTGGAGTAATCAGGAAGTGGACTATGAGTAAGTATATTAGAGGGAGGTAATTGTTCTCAGGGAGATGGAAAGGGCTCTGCAGGAAAGGGATTTTGAATCAGTTCGGGTGGAGGAGTAAGTTGAGTAGGATCTTTTATGGTAAGGGAGAGTTGCCTTGGTTCTGAGAGAGTGATGATATGATCTTGTGGTAGTTCGGTGGGAACCTGTGATGTAGAGATTTAAATAATTTGTTAAGTATTTTTAACAGCTGAACAAAGGTAATTAAAATAGGCAGTAGTAGGAAAAGGAGTAATTATTGATGAAGGTCCTTGGTTAGAGGTAGAAGTGGTAGTTGCTTCAAGTCTTTTTCTTTTCTTCTATTGTTTTTTTTTTCCCAAAGTTCTGGCAATTGCGGTGTACATCATATCTTATGCAAAATAAGGTATCAACATAAACATGAAAATAAAAGTAGTAAATATACAGTGAAGGTGATATTTTTCGATTAGGTGAGCTTCTGGTGATTTAAAGGGGGATAGCCCGTAGTAAGACAAAATGGGATCTTGCAAAATTTCAGAAATACTAAAGTGTTTATTTTTGAGTAGGAGTTCTATGGAGGGGAAGTTAACATGGGTTTTGATGGCTTTCAGTTAGGGGAGTCGAGGGGAGAGTGGTCTTCTAGGAATAAGAAAATTGAAGGATGGGGTTTAAGGGGACATTAAATACAGCTCTTTCCAACCCTTGAAGAGGTTGGTATAACGGTCAAAAACTAGTAATCTTGGCATGCCATGAAGTACAACAGGCTAGTATCATCCATTTTTAGTTGGTAGAAATAGTGGAAGACGTGAGGAGTGTGGGGAATGTTGAGATGTTTGAATACGGTTAGGGTTCCAACAAGGATACGGATGGAATTGGGGGTCGGTTGGTTAAGGGGAAGACCATAGTAGGTTAAGACATCGAAGAGGGGTTTTGGGACGGGAAGGTGGAGACTCCCTTCAAGTTGGCCTATGAATAGAGTGCTTGTGCTAGTTGGGGGTTGGTGAGGTCGCTGATGGGGGGCAGGGATGATGGTGGTGAAGCCCTCGGGGATGTATTTGCTCTCGTGAAGGAAAAAAGAGTGATTGAGTGTTAGTCGGCTAGGGGTTGTTTCATACCAGGGAGGGTTAGAGGAGGAAGAAGCCATGAAGGGTGATTTGTCGCGAAGGTTTTGAAGGCATCGTGGATGAAGGAAGTTAAGGTTTTTTAAGAGCAAAATAGGAGTTAACGACTAAGTGTAAAAGTGAAGTGGTGCCCTTTAAATGGAAAGGTGTAAAAATGAAGTAAAATGATGGATGCAGGAAAAAATGAAGTTAAGGGGGAATTGTTGTATTTTTTTTCTCGACTCTAACATTTTCTTTAAAAATTATTTTACTTAAATAAGATGATTTTTTCTAAAGCATTTTATGCCTAATACATGGGATTAAGGGATAGCTAATGTTCTTTTATAGGGATTTGCTATATTTTTGTAAGGCTTTTATGCCTAATACAAGAGACTAAGGTATAACAAATTTCCTCCTGTAGGGGTCTAGAGATAAAAATTGACTCTAGGCTCTTACACCTACTATAACAGCCTATAGGCTAGGTAGCTATATTCCCCCATGGGGACTTTAACACCAGCTATATTGCAGTTAAAATGCTCTCAAGGTCCTTACTCCTAATACAACAACATATAGGATAGGTAATTACATTCTCCCATGTGGACTATAGCGCCAACTATATGGCAGGTAAAATATTCTCAAGGCTCTCATGCCTCATATAATAGTCTATGTGCGAGGTAATTACATTATCCCCACGGAGACTATATCGCCAGCTATTTGGAAGAAAAATTTCTAACATTCAAGTTTAATGCCCTGTGCCTAGCATATGATTTGAAGGCCCTGCGCCTAGTAAGACAATTGAATGCCCTACGCCTAACAGTTTAAAGCTTTGTGTCTTTTAAAACAGTTTGTGGTTCTATGTTTGGTATGGCATAATCTATATCAGTATGAACTTGTGAAACTTCACTTGATTTCACTCTTTAGTTTTGTAGGGATGTATACTGAAAAGTCTATCTTTTGTATGAACATCTTTATTTTGAAATAAGAATCACATGATCATTGTTTGCATATTTTTATGGTTATGCAATATTGTCTAATACGTTACATTGTAGATAACATGGTGTGTGGTGTCACACGGGAGATCATGTTATCGGCTCCTTGTAAAGTATAAGTAAAGGCTCACAACCGAGATGGCTTTGGACAAACCATCGGAATGGTTGTAGTGTGATTTGGTATTCGTTTGTCTTGACCATAGAATCACACTAGTGCACTTTGTGTGTATTGAGCAGGACCGACACAGAGGTGATTCGATTTATTGCTGACTACATAATCGAATCGGACCTCAGATATTATTTAGTACATGCTCTTAATCCCGATATAATAACGGGCACATATACTTGGTACTCATCTCTTTGATTTACCAATAGGCGAGATTTATAGATTAAATCGATAGACTCGGTAAGTTGGGAGATGATATTATTTATATGGTGTGCCGTTGATTATAGGAGGAAACCGTGTCCTATATTTTAGGATGATGATGTCCCCTTGAGGAGCTCATAAGGTTCATCATGTAAACCCTGCAGGTGGACTAGGTCCGGCATGATGAAAAGGTTGAGGGGTACTACTCAAGGAGTTAGATGTTGATTAATTAATGGTTAGTAAATTAATTAATCGACGGACATTCGAGATCTTAAACACGGGGAGAAAATGTACAAATAATATATGGAGCCCATATTATCATATGGGGGTTGGTGAGGTAGATCAATGATGGACCTTTAGTGGATTGGATCATCATTAGTGGATCAGACTTTATGTGGGCTTGATCCATGGGTGGCCAAGACCCAACTCCTCCTCATGGTCCCTAATGTAGCCCATTAACACCTCAAGATGCTTAGATCCAATGGATAGAAACAAAACTATAAGATCCATTGGTAGAGATCAAATCTCTAAGATCCGACGGTTGAGATTAAATCTCTAGATCCGACGGTTGAGATTAAATCCCTAGAACCAATGGAGGAGATTAATTCATGACTTATCCCTAACTCTATAAAAGGAGGGCATGGGGAGTGGTCATGGATTACATGATGATAGAGAGGGAGCAAGGCTTGGGCGGCAAGAATAGGGCAATCCTAGTTGAGATAGGATTGGAATTAGGGTTAGGGTTTGGAAGCAAGGGTGGCACCAAATAAGGCAAGTTTTCCTTCTTCTTCCTTGCCTTGTGGCCAACGTCCAGCAGCTATTCCAGCCCTTCCCATCCCTTGGCCAGCGCCCAAAACACTCCCCTCTCTTCTCCTTAGGTGGTGGAAACAAGATATAGGGTTTCCCTTGGTGTCTTGGTAGTTTTCCATCATCTTCTTCTCCTTCTAGTTGGCCGGCGGCAAGAACTTCTATAGTTCTTTGTTGGTTGAGTTTTTGAAGGAGAAAAACATTGTTTCTCTTCTTCCTCTTGCTTGGGAAAAGCAAGGAAGGAAGTTTTGCGATCTAGGAGCTTCGACTTTTGGTGGATCATCGCCCACGGCGTCCAAGGAGGAGGTCATACATTAGAAGACCAAGAGGTATAACTATTCTTCTATCTCTTTTATTCATTGCTTGTGTTTGTTTTCAAAATATAAGCATGTTATATTTCTGTAAATAGGCTAAATAATACTTGGATCCAGTATAAACACAAAAACCGTGATCCAGGACATATCATCTATGGCTACTCGTAGAATAGAGGATGGTCGCCGAACAACTAGTTTGTTCAAGTGACCTCTCTAAAGCGAATAGACGACGATGACTTGGTTGCTTTGAGAATCCCTTTTGTCTAGGATTAAATTTTTAATCCGGGGACATTGAAGGATCACCATGGTCAAGCAACCGAGGCGAAGAAGCGAAGTTTCCTCTCACGGACTCGACAAGGAAATCCCTTCAATTGGTATCGAGCTTAGGGCAAAACCTTACAAATGGTATCGAGCCAAGGTTTCGGTTTTGTGTGTTTAGGATTCGATTAATTTTATGCACTTTTTCATATATTATATGTGTCGGATAATAGTAGGATATCGTAGTTTAACTCTTTGGTTGCGGGCATAAGATTCCACTATTATGGCCATGTGTGTGTATGTGATTGTATGTGTGTAAATGTTTATTTTGTTGAATCCTCGGGGTTGTGAGGCTAGTATTTAGTTTTGTAAATTAAATACGGCATTGTTTAGCGCTCTTTATTTTATTTTACTTTCGATCTAGATTTCATGTACACTCCTTGTGGAGTATAGGATCGATGGATGTAAATTAAAATAGGATTTAGTCTCGGCTCGGATCTCGGATGGCTCGTACATGGCGTAGGAGGAGCGGGCGAGATGGCGATCTGACGAGTCATATTGAAGACAAAAGCCATAATAGTTGGAAAATAATTTATTTTCATATTTATTGCTTTTTGTTTGATATGCATGTCGTAGGCTAAGAAAATTCCTCAATTTCAAATTACTAAGTGGGAGAGGGATATTTTTATAAATTCCCGAAGCCTCCATTACAATTTGACAAGTGATGCAAACAAACCTTGCGTCGGCTCACAGTGCCTTCCTCCCCATCGGATGGGTTTGTTTGCGGATCACTAGGTCAAATAATGGTTATAGGAAATTATCTAGGAGCGTGTGTACTTCCACATGTAAGACACATAATCGAAATAATTCCCTTAGTCGTGTAATGGTGCACACTTAGATGCAAATAAAGTATCAAGTAGTTTTATTTGTAGGGCCAAAGAGGAACCAACTATTAATTTTATTTGTCAAAAAGTAAGGTTGACAAGATAATAAAATTAATGGGTTAAACCTCCTCTTACAAATGTAGAATTCGTATACGTCCACACTATCGTGGCATGCGATATTCTCGGTGTTTGAGGTGTTGGTTGATTTCAAAATTTTATTGTTTGATGAATCAATAATTTTTATTGAAATCTACAGTAATAATAAGCATGTTGTGTGTGCTTGAAAATTCCTCATTTTCAATTTACTAAGTGGGAGAGGGATATTTTAATTAATTCCCGCGGCCTCCATTACAATTTGACATGTGATGCAACAAACTTGCGCGTCGGCTCTGAGTGCCTTCCTCCCCATCGGATGAGTTTGTTTGTGGATCACTAGGTCAAATAATGGTTATAGGAAATTATTTAGGAGTGTGTGTACTTCCCCATCGGTAAGGCACATAATCCGAAATAATTCCCTTAGTACCGTGTAATGGTGCACACTTAGATGCAAATAAAAAGTATCCTCCCCATCGGAGTCACTGCTTTTATTTGTAGGGCCAAAAAGGAACCAACTATTAATTTTATTTGTCAAAAAGTAAGGTTGACAAGATAATAAAATTAATGGGTAAAACCTCCTCTTACAAATGTAGAATTCGTATACGTCCACACTATCGTGGCATGCGATATTCTCGGTGATTTGAGGTGTTGGTTGATTTCGAAATTTTATTGTTTGAGGAATCAATAATTTTTTGAAATCTAAAGTAATGATCTATGTGATTCTTAGGATTTTCAAAATTGACTTTCAGTCCACTTATTTTGATACTAAAGGAAATAAACTTATTGTACCCAAATTATATTGATTGGAAATGAATCCAAATATTGTCTTATCTGCTAGTATGCACTCTTCGAAGAGTGTCCTCAAGCCATCATTGCTCAAAAGAGTTTCTACTTCTAAGACGAAAGGCAAGAAGAAGAAGAAACAAGGTGAAGCAAAGATGGTGGGAGGATCTCAGGGAAGAGTGAAGAAGCCGAAAGGCAAGTACTTCACTTGCAAGCAGGATGGACATTGGAAGAAGGACTGTCCCAATCCAAAATAGAACATAGGTATATCTTTTGGACTAGTCATTGAAACATGATTAGCGGTGATATCTACCGGCACCTGGTGAGTAGATACGGGAGCCACTAATCATGTCTGCAACAATTTGCAGGGGTTCCAGGAAACCCGATGACTAGTTGAAGGGGAGATTACCATTTACTTGGGCAATGCCATGATGGTGGCGGCTATTGCAGTGGGAGAAGTTTTATTTATCTCTTGAAAATAATAAAACTTTGGTTCTGGAAAATTCCCTTTATGTACCTTTATTTAGAAAGAATTTAGTTTCAGTTTCTAAATTATTATGGATGGATATTCTATTTCTTTTAATGACAGAGTTGTTATAAAAAGGAATAGGGAGAATATCTATTCAGGTACATTGAAAGGAAATTTGAACCAAAACCTCCCAAGATGCAAATTGAAGTTAATAACTCATCTTCTAATTCCAATAAGAGAAAAGAACCTTCGAAGATGAACCAAACATATCTTTGGCTTCTTAGGCTTGGTCACATTAACCTAAGCAGAATTCAAAGGTTGATAGCTGATGGACCTTTGGGTTCATTAGTGGTGGAGGATCTCCCAACCTACGAATCTTGCTTGGAGGGTAAGATGACCAAGAGGCCTTTTTAAGGCCAAGGGGTATAGAGCCAAAGATGTGTTAGAAATGGTTCATTCTGATTTGTGTGGTCCTATGGCTATCTAGGCAAGAGGTAATCTTGAATATTTTGTCTCTTTTGTAGATGATTATTCAAGATGTGGATGACACTATGATCTGATCGTGGTGGTGACAACCTCTTGGGAGAGTTTAGGAACTACTTATCAGAGGTTGGGATTCAATCCCAATTGACTGCACCTGGCACACCCAGTGAGCGGTGTAGCGGAAGCGAAGGAATAGGACTCTTATGGAGATGGTTAGATCGATGATGAGTTATTCGACTTGTTTTATAGTCCTAGAGATCGGAGGTGATCGTTAACACGAATGCGATTTCTAGAGGAAGACTATGTGATAAGCCACAAGCCCAAAGGTAAAATTGTTCGGAGGAGTTAAAGGGAAGTCACTTCTTTGTACCACCGTACAAGAGGACATACCACATGTCAGCACCGTGTCAGAGGATACAGAAGATACCTCGTCGTAGTGGGAGGGTTGTTAGACAACCTCTTAGATTCATGTTTTTGGACAAATCTTACGATTTGGTCCCTAGCAAACATGAACGATCCTAGACATACGACAAGGCAATCCAAGATATAAATACTGCATCTTTGCAAAGTGCAATGAATCTTTGAGATTGAATCTATGGATTCAAATCAGTCCTGAGCTAGTAGAACCACCCGATGGTGTAAAAACCATTGGATGCAAGTGGATCTACAAGAGAAAAGAGGAATAGATGGGAAGGTTGAGACCTTCAAAGCGAGGCTTGTTGCGAAGGGTATACTGAAAGAGGTATCGATTATGAGAGACCTTTTCACAGCCATGCTTAAATCTATCCGGATTCTCTTATGCATAGCTCATATTGATTATGAGGTGTGGCGGATGGATGTCAAGACGACTTTCCTTAATGGAAGTCTTGAGGAAAACATCTACATGAAGCAACCGGAGGATTCATTGCTAAGGGCAAGAGCATCTTGTATGTAAGCTTAATCGGTCCGATGGATCAAGCAAGCTTTGAGGTCTTGGAACATCGCTTTGATGAGGTAAATCGGACTTATGGATTTATTCAAAGTCGGATGAGTCTTGTGTATACAATAGATGTGATGAGCGTAGTGGTATTTCTTGTACTATCGTAGATGACATTTTGGTAGTTAGGCAACAATATCAGTGTTATCGACGTAAGGGTATGGTTGTCAAATAGTTTTGAAGGACTTGAGAGAAGTGGGTCACAACCTTGGGATCAAGGTTGTTGTGCTTATCCCAAGCTTCATACATAGACATGATTTTGGATCGTTTTAGCATGCGAGAACTCAAGAAGGGTTTTCTACCTTTCTTTATCTAAGGAGATGTGTCCTAGATCATCGAGGTGATAAAGGAGGTGAAGGCGGTTCCTTATGCTTGGCGTAGGAAGCCTCATGTATGCTATGTCTGAGACAAGATATCTGCTTTCGTGGGCATGGTTAGCGAATATCGAGTAATCGGGACAGGGACATTGGTGCGGTAAAAGCATATATTGTAGTGCACGAGAAGGACTAGGGATTATATGCTAGTTTCTGAGGCATACCAATTACTCCTGTGGGTTGCATGGATTATGATTTCCAATCGGATAGGGATAACGATAAGTCTACCTCGGGTTTTGTGTTTACTTTAGCAGGTTGAGCCATTGTATGGAGGAGTGCCTAGCAGAAATGCGTGGCGGACTCCACCATGGAGGCTGAGTATGTGGCAGCCTATGAGGTGGCCAAAGAAGCTGTATGGCTCAGGAACTTCTTGATGGACTTGGATGTGATTCCTGGTTTGCCCAGAACTATCACAATTTATTGTGATAATAATGAATCGATTGCAAACTCGAAGGAACCACGAGCCCATAAGGCTAGTAAACACATAAAGGCCAAGTACCACGATCGAGAAATCGTAAAGGAGGTAGAAGTTGTTGTCGCCTAGATTGCATCGAGAGGATGACACAGTAGACCCTTTCACTAAGGCCCTTCTAGCGAGAGCTTTGATAGGCATGTGGAGGAAGGGAATCGGATGTATGGCGATAAGAGCATAGTCTTTTAGTATAAGTGGGAGATTGTAGGGATGTATACTGAAAAGTCTATCTTTTGTATGAACATCTTTATTTTGAAATAAGAATCACATGATCATTGTTTGCATATTTTTATGGTTATGCAATATTGTCTAATACGTTACATTGTAGATAACATGGTGTGTGGTGTCACACGGGAGATCATGTTATCGGCTCCTTGTAAAGTATAAGTAAAGGCTCATAATCGAGATGACTTTGGACAAACCATCGGAATGGTTGTAGTGTGATTTGGTATTGGTTTGTCTTGACCATAGAATCACACTAGTGCACTTTGTGTGTATTGGCGGGGGACCACGAGGTGATTCGATTTATTGCTTGACTACATGTCGAATCGGACCTCGGATATTATTTAGTACATGCTCTTAATCGATATAATAGCGGGCACATATACTTGGTACTCATCTCTTTGATTTACCAATGGGAGATTTATAGATTAAATCGATAGACTCGGTAAGTTGGGAGATGATATTATTTATATGGTGTCGTTGATTATAGGAGAAACCGTGTCCTATATATTAGGATGATGATGTCCCCTTGAGAGCTCATGGGTTCAGGTTCATCATGTAAACCTGCTGAGTGGACTTGAGTCGGCATGATGAAAAGGTTGAGTGGTACTACTCAGGAGTTAGATGTTGATTAATTAATGGTTAGTAAATTAATTGTCGGCGGACATTAGAATCTTAAACACGAGAAAATGTACAAATAATATATGGAGCCCATATTATCATATGGGGTTGGTGAGGTAGATCAATGATGGACCTTTAGTGGATTGGATCATCATTAGTGGATCGACTTTATGTGGGCTTGATCCATGGGTGGCCAAGACCCAACTCCTCCTCATGGTCCCTAATGTAGCCCATTAACACCTCAAGATGCTTAGATCCAATGGATAGAAACAAAACACTAAGATCCATTGGTAGAGATTAAATCTCTAAGATCCGACTGAGATTAAATCTCTAGATCCGACTTGAGATTAAATCCCTAGAACCAATGGAGGAGATTAATTCATGACTTATCCCTAACTCTATAAAAGGAGGGCATGGGGTGGTCGTGGATTACATGATGATAGAGAGGGAGCAAGGCTTGGGCGGGTAAGAATAGGGCAATCCTAGTTGAGATAGGATTGGAATTAGGTTAGGGTTTGGAAGCAAGGGTGGCACCAAATAAGGCAAGTTTTCCTTCTTCTTCCTTGCCTTGTGGCCAACGTCCAGCAGCTATTCCAGCCCTTCCCAGCCCTTGGCCATGCCCAAAACACTCTCTCTTCTCCTTAGGTGGTGGAAACAAGATATAGGGTTTCCTTGGTGTCTTGGTAGTTTTCCATCATCTTCTTCTCCTTCTAGTTGGCACGGCAAGAACTTCTATAGTTCTTGTTGGTTGAGTTTTTGAAGGAGAAAAACATTGTTTCTCTTCTTCCTCTTGCTTGGGAAAAGCAAGGAAGGAAGTTTTGCGATCTAGGAGCTTCGACTTTTGGTGGATCGTCGCCCACACGACGTCCAAAAGGAGGAGGGTCATACATTAGAAGACCAAGAGGTATAACTATTCTTCTATCTCTTTTATTCATTGCTTGTGTTTGTTTTTCAAAATATAAGCATGTTATATTTCTGTAAATAGGCTAAATAATACTTGGATCCCGAGTATAAACACAAAAACCGGCGATCCGGACATCGTCTATTCCGCGGCTACTCGTAGAATAGAGAATGGTCGCTTGAACAACTAGTTTGTTCAAGTGACCTCTCTAAACGAATAGCACGACGATGACTTGGTTGCTTTGAGAATCCCTTTTGTCTAGGATTAAATTTTTAATCCGGGGACATCGAAGGGATCACCATGGTCAAGCAACCGAGGCGAAGGGGAAGCGAAGTTTCCTCTCACGGACTCGACAAGGGAAATCCCTTCAATTGGTATCAGAGCTTCCGGGAAAAACCTTACAAGTTTCACTAAAAGGGGGAACTTATGATGGGTGTGAGATTTGTAGTTAAGGTAGAGAAGTTTTTGTTTATCAGTTTAGGCAGAGAAGTTTTTGTTTTAACAGCTAAGGCAAAAAAAAATTTCAGTAATTGCATACTTGTGAAACTTCACTCGACTTCGCTCTTTAGTTTCACTAAAGTAGGGAAACTTATGATGGGTGTGAAGTTTTTATCTAAGGTAAAGAAGTTTTATTTTATTAGCTAAGGTAGAGCAGTTTTGTTTTATCAGCTAAGGCAAAGAAGTTTTGTTTTATCAGTTAAGGTAGAGAAGTTTTTATTTTGACAGCTAAGGCAAGAAAATTTTTTCACTAGAGGTATATTCTTAAAACATCACTCGACTTTGCTCTTAAGTTTTACTAAAGAGGGAGAACTTATGATGGGGTCGGGATTTTTAGTCAGATACTTAACATGTTTGTCAGAAGGCATCAAGTGCGATTCTGGACAAGTTAATATGTTTCCCAGGTAGTATATGTATTTTTCAGTTGATATCTATAATTCCTGACTTGTTTGTATCTTTTTTGAGAAATATATGCAATTCCTGGGCAGTATGTGTGATTCCTGAGTTGATTAGGGGTGAGTAGTTTAATTGTGCTCAAAGGTAAGTAATTTTGCTGATAGAGTAGTATGTGCACTTCTCGATGATATATATATAATTCTAGAGTTGTATGTGTAAATCCTGAGCTAAGTAGGGGTGAGCAGTTTAGTTGTGCTCAGAGCTAAGTAATTCTGCTGACAGAGTAGTATGTGCACTTCTCGATCGATATATATAATTCCTGAGCAGTATGTGTAAATCCCATGCTAAGTAGGGGTGAGCAGTTTAGTTGTGCTCAGAGGTAAGTAATTATGCTGACAGAGTAGTATATGCACTTCCCGATCGATGTATGTAATTCCCAAGCAGTATGTGTAATTCTCAAGCTGAGTAGAGGTTAGTAGTTTTGTTATATTGAGAGCTTAGTAATTGTGTTGCCAGAATAGTATGTGTATTTCTCGATCATTGTATGTAATTCCCGAGCAGTATGTGTAATTCTCGAGCTGAGTAGGGGTGAATAGATTATTTGTCCTCGGAACTAAGTAATTGTGCTAACAGAGTAGTATGTGAACTTCCCGATCGATGTCTGTAATTCCCGAGTAGTGTATAAAATTCCCAAGTCCTATGTGTATTTCTCTTGCCAATAAGGGAGAAGGAGAATTGTTCATAGTGCATGCGAGTGTTTGGTTTTCTTGGTCAGATTATGTATGTACCAAGTAGATTATATATTTCCCTAGCAGTTAGTATGTTTCCTAAGTTGTTAGTGTATTTCCCGAGCAAGTCAGTACGTTACCCGAGTTGTTATAGTGTATTTTCTGAGCAAGTCAGTACGTTTCCCTAGTTGTTAGTGTATTTCCCGAGTAGTCAATATGTTTCCCGAGTTGTTAGTGTATTTCCTGAGCAGTATGTCTATTTTCCGAGTGATACATGATTTTTCGGGATTCTTTTTGGAGAAGGTGAAAAAGGGGGATGGGGGTATTTTCAGGTATAGGAGGTGACGAGGAATGTGTTAAAGAAGTGTTATTAATATTTTTGTATATTTATTTGATTAATGATTGGAAGAGAGATTAGGAATACATGGGGAGTGTGAAAGGAACTATTTTGAAAAGGAGTGGGGGAAGCGGTTACATCTTGACAGGCTAGAAGTGGAATTAAAGTAAATCCACTTTAAGAAGAAGTGGGGTGATTCTCCTATAAAAGGGGAAGAGGTGGAAGGAGAAGGGGGGTGGTTTTTCTCTTCGCTATTCGGTTCCTCAAAGATCATCTTCTTCTTTCTTCTTTCCACTTTTTATTTTCTTCATTCTCCTACTATATCTTACTTGAGCATTGGAGGGGACATGCCGGGAAGCTGACCCACCCCTAACATTCTTCTCTAAAGTGACAGATCCAGCTCGCAGTTCAAGGATCCAAGGTGATCAGAAGAGGATCTAAAGAAGGGAGAAGGGGATCTAAGTAGGCCGAAGAAGAGGACACCATCAACCACTATAGAAGAAGCTCCTGCCATTCTCTATTTAAAGCTTCACTAGGGCTAATTTTCTGCCTCTCAGTCGATTGGCCTTACTCACCAGTCGACTGGGCACAATGTCATTGTCTCACAATGGACAAATCCATGTCAGATTATTGCCCATCAGTCGATTGCCATTACCACCAGTCGACTGCCATGGGCCATCAGTGGACTCCAAACCATTCTATGTCTTGTCCACTTAAGGTTAATAGACTACTCAACTGTAGTAGTTGACTGCTAGTGTTCAATCAACTACTCAACCCCTAGCAGTCAACTACGAGTGGTCAGTTGACTACCAACCCTAGCAGTCAATTGGCCACTGGCAGTCGACTGCCATAGCAACCAGTCGACTCTAAACCATTCAATGTCATGTCCACTCAAGGCTAATCAACTACTATACCCTAGCAGTTGACTACCAGTGGCCAGTCAACTGTTCAACCCTAGCAGTCGACTACCAGAGTCATAGATTAGCAGTTGAGCCTAAGTCGACTACTTAACCAGTTGATTGGGTCATAACCCCAATCGATTGCCAGAGTTAACTAGGCTTTCCGAGTGTTGTACACTCGACCAGTCGGCTGGTCAACACCACCAATCAAATGATAAACCTCAAACATTAGTCTTAACCCAAGTATGATCCCCTCATACTTGATACTCACCCTTAGCCTAGACCTATGCTTTATAGCTACTTCATCAACCTCACACCTTTAGGATCCATCAGAGTCCTCTACAACTAGTTCATTCTTGTGCTAGCCTTAAAGTGCTTTCATTGGTTTTTTCATACTACTAGGTACCCTGGCCTAGACCTAAGCCTTCCAGTCACCTCAATCAGCCTCATGCCGTCAGGGTCTATCTGAGTCCAACATGACTCCTTCACCCTTCGCACAAGCCTTTAAGTGCTTCCATCAGCTATGTCATGCCATTGGGTCTGCCTTTGCTAAGAGGTCGCGCCTCCAGGACTTCTCCATTGCCAAGCCTCAATGCTTAGACTTTCACCATCAAGACTACACACTTGGACTTTCCTTTGCCAAATATCCATATTTGGATTTTTGCCACCAAAACTACACACTTGGACTTACATTGCTAAGACAACACCCTTGGACTTTTTTTTGCCAAGTATCCATACTTAGACTTTCCCTTGCCAAGACTACTTCACCCTTGACTTTTATTCATACTTGGACATCTCCATTGCCAAGAATTCAATCTTGGACTTCTACATGAGTCTCACTCGAGCTTGGTCAACCATTGACCTTAAATCGATTGCTCCAACAATCTCCTCATAACAATATCCCCCATATGAACTTGGATATCCCAAACATCCACTTGTCATATGGTCAACATATGGGCAAATCATATTGATAAACATATTGACAATTCCATTGTCAAACATCAAAACCCTACTCGAGTCCCACTCGAGTTTGGTGAATCGTGACCTAGATCAATTGCACCAATAATCTCCCTCTTTTTAATGTTTGACAACACCTTTAAGTTAGAGTATCCCATAAGCCCAACTATGTCTTTTCTTATGACAAAGCATAATGATTATTTTCCTAACTTAAACCCTCATTTTTCCCCCTTTGGTATACATCAAAAGGCCTGCCAAGGATTTCCATGTCTCATCTTCCAATGAGATCCTAGATTCTCCCCCTTGGTCCAAAAACATCTTAGGTGCCTTCACTATTCATAGTGATAAAACCTTTATCACTAAATTGGAGGCAATCCTCATTCTCCCCCCATTAAAAACATCCATCTTCCATTGATGGATAAACTCCCCCTAAAGACTTGCTCCCCATTGATCATTACACCAACAATGTCCTTGGAGAGTTCCTAAGCCTATAGTAAATCTAAACAATCAAAAATAAGGGTAAAAGTTCAAACGTGAACTTTAACCTCCCTTAAAGTTTGATTCTCCACCCAAATTAGCTCTCCTATTCATTTTTAATAATCATTTCACCATTCCAATGCTTTTCTAAGCATATGATAGGACTAGGAGCAGTTATGTTACTTAGGGGTGCTAATAATTAGATAAACAACCCTTGTTCAACCAAAATCATCTCCGACAGTTGACTGTGTCAGCAACCTATCGACTTCCACTACCACAGTGACTGGTTACCAACTATATTCTGTTAGGGATCCTTAAAAGGCTAGAGGGGGGTGAATAGCCTATTTTCTAATTCTACAAGAAATGTTAGCAAAAGCAAAAGACTAAACAAAATCAAGAAGCTAAACACAAACGCTAACACGAAGGTTTTTATGTGGTTCAGAGATAAAGCTCCTACTCCACGACAATCCTTAAGGTGCATCAACCCAAGCAATTCCACTAAGAAGCTTTTCTTACAAGACCCTCCTCTTCTTACAATAGATGAAGATGAAGATTAGAGAGGAGGGGAATGAAAATCACTTTGAAAGCTTAGGAAAAATGTCGGAGCTTGAGAGTATGGTTAGAATGTAAGCACTAGCCCACTCAAGCACCCCAAGCCCTCTTTTTATAGAGAGAGAGTTGTTTTTCCCGTTGAGACTTGATCTGTCGACTGATGTACAGGATCAGTCGACTGATGTCGCAGCCAACGACTTCTGACAAGGCGAACCCATGGGGATACGCATCCGTCATTTCCAACAGTAGCCTGATAAGTAGACTGATCACTTCAATAGTCGAATGATAAAGAGATCAGTCGAGTGATCCCCACGAGAAGTCGAGTGAGACTCCATTCTGTGCCCGATGTCGACTTGATCAGTCGACTACAAGTATTGGCAGTCGACTGATGGCGGCATCAGTCGACTACCAGCTCTTGGCAGTCGACTGCTCGTTAGGTTTTCAGCCTGACTCAGTCTAGCACCTTATCAGTCGACTGCTACATCATATCAGTCGACTGATACTCGTCAAGTAAGAGTAATTCATACTTGAATTGACTCTCTAGACCTAGACATAACCTTCTAACTCTTCCTTTAGCCTTGCGCCTCCAGGATCCCTCCGAGTCTGCGACATGTTCATCCTTTGTGCTTGCTTCAAAAAGCTTCCTTCACTTTCATCATGTCTTGGGTTTCCCTTTGCCAAAGTATGCTTGGACTTTATGCCACTAAGACTACATGCTTGGACTTACGCTGTCAAGACTCGCCTTTAGACTTTCTTTGCCAAGGGTCTCTTGGACTTTACGCCACCAAGACTACATGCTTGGGCTTACGCCGCCAAGACCTTTCCCTGGACTTCTCTTGCAAAGATCATACTTGGACTTTTCTTTTACCAAGTCTTCATACTTGGATTTTCCTATCACTTAAACATGTTTACAATTAGATCACAAAGCATTGCCTAACTTAGATGATTATTCAAACATCAAGACATATAAATGCTTGGGGCATTGTTGCACCAACAATCTCTCCCTTTTTGATGTTTGGCAATCATTTAAGTTAGGTCTTTAACATATGCACATAATCATATTTACAATATGAATTCTAACCTAAACATTCCTTCTCCCCCTTTGACATATATCAAAAATAGAAGAATTCTTGCAAAAATAAGTTTCATGAAAGAATTGAATTTGTTATATCTTGAACTAAGGTATAAGATCAATATGAGGCTCCCCCTTAATCCAAGACATGGTTCATGGTGTGTGAATAATATGTGGAGAAAATCATAACAAAAGATAGAAAGTTAAGTCCTAACTTTGCACCAACAATATAAATTTAGGAGATGAAAAGATTTATATTATTAAGCTCCCCCTAAAACATTGCATCAAATAGTCTTAAAACTTCTTTTTACTGAAGATTATCATACCATAGTTTTAGGACACTTAAGAGCACACTCAAGACCAAGAAATAAGGCTGAATTGTAGAAAAACCAAGTTACCAGTCGACTGCCACACCCGAGAGCACTTTTTCAAGTGTTTCATCCCAAATTCAGAAATGCGTCAAAAATTCAAGAAACATCGAAAAATCATGAAAATTTGTGCACACATTTCTGAAATAATTTTCTATCAAGAAAAAATAATTTAAAAAATATATGTTTTTCAGATTTCGAAAATGATATAATTTTGAAACCTAGCAAAAGCTTTAAGTATTTTTCAAACTTTGTATCACTTTTGCTTACCAATTGAAAACTGTTTTTCAAAGTATGATAAACATAGTTTAAATTATATTTTATTTGACATTTCCAATCATATTCTTGGAGCTATATGCACATCAATTGTGCATAAGCCTTCCCAATGATTGGTCCAATGAAGGATTAATGTTGGATCAAGAAGCGTCGCTAGAGGGGGGTGAATAGCGAGCGTAAATCTTTTCGTTTCGATCGTTCGATATATGAGAAAGCATAGTGGAAAAGTAAAAAGACAAGTTTATTTTTACTTGGTTCACAACCCAGCGGTTGCTACTCCAAGGCCCTAACGGTCCTAGACCGCGTACGGAGGGCAAAGCACTATAAGATCTCCTCCTCGTTGGAGGTAGGAGACAACGATCACAAAACCGAAAGTACAAGAATGAGGCAACAAGCCTACCTCACATCGTTACGATTAAAACATAGAATACAATAACAAAAACAATTACTTGTTGCTGCTGGCGATGAAGAAGATTAGAACTTGTCGTCGCGTCGACGTTATGACGATGTTGGAGCTTTGGCGTTGTAAGAGCACTTGAAAATAATCTTGATGAATGAATGGGTTGGAATCCTCCCTTCCTTTTATAGAGTTTGATCTCAGAATAAGTCTCCTCATCTTTTAGAATAGATCACAAAGTTGTACCAAATTTTATCGCGAAGTGGTCGCGTCAAACCTTATCCATTTTGACCTAGCGCAAAAGGCTGATTCGTTGCATCAGTCGACTGATGCCTTCCATCAGTCGACTGATGAGCATCAGTCGACTGCCCAATGACCAGCAGTTGACTACCAGCCTGGCCACTTCCCTGCAATAAGTGGTTAGCAAGAAAAATGATAAATGTGACGGTTTCTGACCGTCCGATCTCGACCTAGACTTTCCACAGGAAGTCTTAGTCAGATCGCCGCCTACGGTCATCCCCGTATATAGTACATGACCTTACCATGTCTCACTCACACGAGCATACCTCTGGTCCTTTAAGATCTGTTGCTTTGCTTCTAGTCTTCCACCTAGGTTCTTCGACTCCCACGAAGTTCCCTCGGTGTTGCCCAACCACCACAACTCCCTCGGGCTGTCGCTAACCTTCGGCTTAGCTTACCCTTTCTGGACACTTGATTTAGCTCGTGAGACGATGATGTAAACTTAACTTTATGTCTTTGCCATAATCAAAACACAGGTTCGATTATCTGGTGCCCCTGCACCAACAATCTCCCCCTTTTTGATCTATGGCAAACCAATACAAAGTTAAGGGAAATTAAAGCATAAAACAAGTATAGTAAATGATGAATGTCATTTCCAAAAACTCCCCCTCAACCAAAAATCCCCCGTAACCAAAACTCCACCTTAACCCTAGGTGAGTTTTGAAAGAGATACTTTAATTTTCAAAATAATTTTCATTTTGTGTTACTTCGCCTTAACTTTCTCTCTTCTCCCCCTTTTGCCATAAATAAAAAAAAAATTGGGTTTTTTGTATAAAATAGGGGTTTAAAAAACAATATCGTATATGCATTCATCGAGATAAATCAACTATGAGTCCAAGCATGCATCAAGCAATAGTTAGATAGATTGGTTCTAGGTGTGTCCCTCTGCACCAATAATCTAAAGGTTTGTAATATAACCCTTAGGGTTAGTTTGCTCTCCCCCTTAGTCAAATATATGAAGTATAAGAGATGTAGTGGGTGCTAAACTTTGGCCTAAAGAGTTGTAACTAGTCGTTAAGTACAATAGTTGAGAAAATAAGTAGTATTTTGAAAAGGTTATTTTAAGTATATTTCAATTATCCTTAACATCTCACCCAATCTATGTGTCTCAGAATTTGTTCACCTTATATGTTTTGTGAGATGATTTGAAATTGATTAAATATAGTCAACCTTGGGTTAGATTCGGATTTAACCTTTAGATCGTTAAGTAAATTTTCGAGAAACTGGCTTCCAGGTCGTGGCGAGGCACATGGGCCTTCTTTGATTGGAACAATGACAACTTCCTTAGACAAAGCCAAAATCAAGAAAATATCACTTAAGTCACTTAGGATTACTTCCTGGTTTAACTAGTTTAGGATATGATGAGGTAGCTTCAGCTAGTTCCACTCAGTCAAGTGTACCAAGCTAGATACGCCTTATCTAGTTTGAATACACAAGACTTTATTTCCTTAACATACTATCATCTCGCCGCGTTCTGATACTATGTTGTCAAGAGTTGACTAACTATTTTCCCTATCTAGTCATTCTAAACATTAAAATAAAATATGCAATGGTTTTGTTAAGTAAGCGGGTATACTATTTTAGTGTTAGCTCCCCCTAGACCATTGAACCAATATGGTATATTCAAATAATGAACTTGATCCTGGGGAATCCAAAACTTATTAGTCCTTATATGTGAGTTCAATAAAACCTTTGGAACTCATGCTTGGACTCTTTGATGACTAGGACTTACGATAGACATATATGATCTATTCGTAGTCTTTGGACTAAACCCGAGTCTAGCTTTGTTGTACACGGCTCTTTGGGTTCCAAGTAGTCGGTTAAGATTCTTAGATCCCAACGTGAACCTTTCCAACCTAGCCTCGACCTCTTGAACTCGATCTTTCAAGAGAGAATTCTCCTCCTCAAGTTTTTCAACTTGGGCTGAGTTTCCTTCTTGAACTTGACTAGTTGAAGAGGTTAGAGTAGCCTCTTGCTTGAGAGTTTCAACCTCCTCAAGTAACGACTCAACCCTATACTCAAACTTAGTTAATTTCCTAGTAAGTATTTTAATTGTAAGGTAAAGTGTACTAATTAAAGAGCGGCTAACCTTGACTTTCCCTTTTAGTCCGGCTTTGAGTTTCCTCTCGATGTAGTCTTCGGGGTCGGAGTCAGAGTTTTAGTTGGACTCGGCTTTGGATTCTGACTCGGACTCCTCTGATCTTGCCATGTAAGATATGTCTTCTTTGTTGTCCCAAGTTAAATGGAAAGCCTTCTTTTGATTTGATTTGAATTGTGCCCTCTTTTGGTTCTTTAGTAGCCTCCTTTCCCTTCGAATGATCTTCTGCACTACGTTAACTATTTCCTCCACCTCTTCGGATTCAGACTCTGATTCGTCTTTGGGTTCAAGTCCATCTTCTTGCCTGGTAGGTGGCTTGCTTCTTTGTCCTGCAAGTAGAGCAATACCTCTCTCGGCCCGGACCACGTTAGTCTTCTCGTGAAGTTCAAACTCGGAAAATAATTCGTCTAACCTAAACTTGGAAAGGTCCTTAGAGACCTTGTAGGCATCGACCATGGATGCCCACAAGGTAGTCCTAGGAAATGAATTAAAAACGTACCTTAGGAGGTCACGATTTTCAACCTTGTGTCCGATGGTGTGCAGGCCGTTGACAATGTCCTGGACGCAGGCGTGTAGTTGCATCGCTGTCTCGTGTTTCTGCATCTTAAGGTTATACAACTTATTGAAAAGAAGGTCACATTTACATACCTTAGCATCGGGTGTTCCTTCATGTAGCTCAATTAATTTGTTCCATAGGTCCTTTGCGCTGATAAAGGGTCCGATGCGGTTGAGCTCCTCTTTGGACAGACCGCACTGCAACATTTGGGTCGCCTTTGCATCGGCTTCAATTTGCCTCTTGGTTGCATTGGTCCACTTGTTGAAGTCCAAGGGCTCACCTTGATCATTGGTGGGTAGAGCAAAGCCGGTTTGGATGATTATCCAAGTCTCAACTTGTGTTTTTAGAAAACACTTCATCCGACCTTTCCAATAACGGAAATCATCTCCGTTAAAGAATAGAGATCGGGTGGTGTTGTACCCCTCAATGTGGGCCATTAAATATCTTGCAAAACATGAATAAAAACTAAAAGGAATTCCAAGATTTGGTCTTGTATTAGTAATGCGGGAAATAATAAGAAATAAACAGAAATAAATAAGAAAAATAAGAAACTAACAAAAACTAGGAACTTACGACCTTCGATGTCCCCGAAAGGGCACTAGACGTTGGTTTTTGGGAAAGGAAACAACATGTTATGAGGGAAAACCCTCATAAGAAGTGTAGATCTCTCAGAGAGCTTTGATTTGGTAGGTAGATCATTTTGTGAGTCCACTTGTGCGAAAAGTTATGGTCATTTTACCGTCGGCTACTCCAAAAGAGAATACTTGCAAACACACAACCAAAAGAAAAGTGGCAAGACTTCATCTTGGATTAGTAGTGCAGGAGGAAAATAAAACCTAAAAAAACATGAATCAAAAAATACGAAAAGAAAACCAAAAAGTACTAGATTGGTGGTTTCACCAAATCTTAGCGCCCCTGCTATGATACCAATTGTTGGATCGAGAAGCGTTGCTAGAGGGGGGTGAATAGCGAGGGTAAATCTTTTCGTTTTGATCATTCGATATACGAGCAAGAACAGCGGAAAAGTAAAAAAGACAAATTTATTTTTACTTGGTTCACAACCCAGCGATTGCTACTCCAAGGCCCTAATGGTCCTAGACCACGTACGAAGGGCAAAGCACTATAAGATATCCTCCTCATTGGAGGTAGGAGACAACAATCACAAAACCGAAAGTACGAGGATGAGGCAACAAGCCTACCTCACCTTGTTACGATTAAAACAAATAATACAATAACAAAATCAATTACTTGCTGCTCCTGCCGATGAAGAAGATTAAAACTTGTCGTCGCATCGGCGTTATGAAGGTGTTGGAGCTTTGGCGTTGTAGGAGCACTTGAGAATAATCTTGATGAATGAATGGGTTGGAATCCTACCCTCCTTTTATAGTGTTTGGTCTCAGAACAAGTCTCCTCATCTTGTGAAATAGATCACGAAGTGGTACCAAATTTTATCGTGAAGTGGCCACGTCAAACCTTATCCGTTTTGACCTAGCGCAAACGACTGATTCGTCGCCATCAGTCGACTGATGAGCATCAGTCGACTGCCCAATGACCATCAGTCGACTACCAGCCTGGCCACTCCCCTGCAATAAGAGGTTAGCACATAAAATGATAAATGCGACGGTTTATGATCGTCCGATCTAGGCCTAGACCTTCCACAGGAAGTCTTATTCGGATCGCCGCCTACGATCGTCCCCGTACAGAGGACACGACCTCACCATCTCTCACTCACATGAGCTTACCTCTGGTCCTTTAAGATCTGTCGCTTTGCTTTCGGTCTTCCACCTAGTTTCTTCGACTCCCATGAAATTCCCTCGGTGTTACCCGACCACCACTGCTCCCTCTGGGTGTCGCTGACCTTCGGCTTAGCTTAGCCTTTCTGCACACTTGATTTAGCTCGTGAGACAACGATGTAAACTTAACTTTATGTCTTTGCCATAATCAAAATACAGGTTCGATTATCTGGTGCCCCTGCACCAACAATTAATGTCTCTAGATGACACTTTTGTTCATAGTAATGCATCATAACAAGCATGATGAACTAGGTGCATCTTCCTAACATCTCACATGTTGTCTAAGTGGCTCAATACAAAAATCATGGTTTCTTAGGTCTTTTGTGAGATGCTTAGAGGTATAAATGCTAGATTTTCTATAGGTTCATACAAACATAGACCTCTATTCTACTAAACACATTCCAAGTTCTCTCCTTAGTGATGAATATTCCGCTTCGGGGAGAGCCTTGGTGAATATGTCGACTAAGTTTGACTTAGATTCTATGTAATTAAGTTCAATGTCCCCCTTAGCCACATGATCTCTAATGAAGTGATGATTCACTTCAATGTGCTTAGTCCTAGAGTGATGAACCGGATTTTTGGTCAAGTTTATGGTACTCACATTATCACAATAAACTTTTACATTGGAGTAGTGTAGCTCATAATCCTCTAATGTGTGTCTCATCCAAAGTAATTGAGTCACACAACCCCCCATAGCCACATATTCGGCCTTGGTGGTTGACAAAGCAACACAAGGTTGCTTTCTACTACTCCAACTTACTAGGGAGGATCCAAGAAATTGGCATCAACCGCTAGTACTCTTCCAATCCAACTTGCAACCCGCATAGTCAGAATCGGTGTACCCAATTAAATCAAAAGATTTTGTCCTAGGGTACCAAAGTCCTACATTTAGTGTGCCCTTGATATACCTTAAGATTCTTTTTGCGACAACTAAATGGGACTCTTTGGCACATGATTGGTACCTTGCACACATACCTACCGCAAATAATATATCGGGTCTTTTAGCGGTTAGGTACAAAAGGCTACCAATCATACTCCTATAGAGTTTAAGGTCAATTTGTTTTCCTTCAAGATCATTATCTATTTTTGTATTAGTTGCCATTGGGGTTGAAACTACTTTAGAATTTTTTTAAACCAAATATCTTAATCATTTCCTTAGCATATTTGGTTTGGTATACATAAATTCCTTCATTTGTTTGTTTGACTTGTTGACCTAGGAAGAAATTTAGTTCCCCAACTAGACTCATCTCAAACTCATTCTCCATATTTTTTATGAAGTCTTGAAGGAGCTCATCACTTATTGACCCAAAGATAATGTCATCTACATATATTTGAGCTACAAAGATGTCCTTAGACTTTGATTTAATGAAGAGAGTTTGGTCTACTTGACCCCTTCTAAACCCCTTAGAGACCAAGAAAGATGACAATCCTTCATACCAAGCCCAGGGAGCTTGTTTCAAACCGTATAAAGCCTTTTTAAGCTTGAATACATGGTTTGGATAGTCTATGCTTTCAAATCTGGGAGGTTGTTCTACATATACTTCCTCCTTAATGAACCCATTTAGGAATGCCGACTTTACATCCATTTGATGGAGTTTAAAGCCCATGAAAGAGGCATATCCTAGTAGGATTCTAATCGATTCTAACCTAGCAACCAGGGCATATGTTTCATCATAATTAAGTCCTTCAACTTGATTGAAGCCCCTTGCAACTAACCTTGCTTTATTCCTATTTATATTGCCTTGATCATCTAGTTTGTTCCTAAAAACCCATCTTGTAGTAATGATGGTACTATCATTAGGTCTAGGAACTAACTCCCATACTTGACTCCTTTCAAATTGAGTCAATTCATCTTGCATTGCTCAGATCTAATCCGGATCAAGTAATGCATCATTGATTGTTTTGGGGTTCAATTTGGGAGATGAGGGTTATATGACTAGAGGGAGATCTATGAAATGACCTAGTTCTAACACCTTGAGATAATTCACCTACAACTTGATCTAGAGGGTGATTTTGATGAACTCTTATTGTTCTAGGAGGTGTATTAAATTGATTTTGATCATGATTATCCTCAACCCTTCTTTCATCATCGGAATCACCACTTACTCCCCCTTAATTTAACTCTCCCCCTTGATCATTACCCCCTAAAGTTAAATCTTGAAATTTTTGGGTAATTTCTTGATTTTTGTCATTGATATCACTATCAATGGGGGATTTCCTAGGGTAAGTATTAGAGGTTTCATCAAATTGCACATTTGAGGATTCCTCAATCTTTTGAGTTCTCTTATTATAAACTCTATACCCAACACTAGTGGATGAGTATCCAACTATTATTCCTTCATCTGCTTTGGATTCAAATTTACCGAGGTTGTCTTTGGTGTTTAAAATGTAAACTTTGCATCCAAAGGCTTTGAAATAGTGATTTGTTGGAATTGTACCATTCCATAATTCAAATGAGGTTTTTCATAAAAACCTATGAATTAAAACTCTATTTTGGATATAGCAAGCGGTGTTGACTACTTCCGCCCACAAATAGCTAGGTAGAGAATATGCATTAAGCATAGTCCTAGCCGCTTCTTGTAGGGCACGATTTTTTCCTTTCCACCACCCCAATTTGTTGAGGTGTTCTAGGATAAGAAAATTCGTGCTTGTACCCTTATTCTAAGCAAAATTTGGAGAAGTTAGAATTCTCAAATTCTCCACCATGATCACTACGAATTCGGTTGATTTTGAGATTCCTTTAATTCTCTACTTTTTTGCTAAAGCCTATGATTATTCCAAGGGTTTCATCCTTATATTTTTTGAAGAATACCCAAGTAAATCTTGAAAAATCATCTACTATTACTAAATAATATTTACTACCAATTAATGAAGGGGTACTATGACAATCAAATAAATCAACATGAAAGAGTTCTAAAGGTAAAACGGTACTAAGTAAAGTTTTACCTTTGTGTGATGATCTTGATTGCTTTCCTTCTTCGCAAGCATCAAAAATTTTGTCTTTAAGATACTTGACTTTTGGCAACCCCTTGACTAGCTTCATCTTGGCTATTTTTGCAATGTTTTCCATGTTGATGTGTCCTAGCCTCCTATGCCATAGCCAACTCTCTTCTTCTTTTGCAATAAGACACTTAGTAGAAGTGTTAGAAGCATAGGATAAATCAACCTAGTATATATTTGATTTCCTAAAACCTACTAACATGCAATCATTTTGATTTTTGTGTCTTTTGAAGCATTTAGAAGAATCAAATTGAACATCAAAATTGGCATCACATAATTGACTTACACTAAGCAAATTAAATTTCATATTTTTAACTAATAGTACTTTGTGAATTGTAAGGTTTGGGGATACCTCAATTGTCCCTTTTCCTAGGATCTTAAGTTTACCACTATTTCCAAAAGACACCTTCCCTTTGCTAATGTGTTTGATTGTTAAGAATTTGCTCTCATCATCGGTCATGTGTTTTGAGCAACCACTATCAACAATCCATAAGCTTGGTCCTTCTACCTATACAACATGAAAAATGCAAGTCTTAGGCACCCAAATTTTAGGACCATTAGCATTAACTATATAGCTTTTGGGAACCCAAGATTTTCTAGCCTTGCTTTTAATGGTTGGTTTTCTACTAATTAGTGAGGTGAAAGCTACTTCCTTCTCCTTAGTCCTATATCCTATGTCAACCTTGTTATAAATGGCCCTTTGGACCTTAAGAATCATATCAAGATATTTTGACTCATTCGTAAATTTCTCTAAGCATGCTCTTAGGTTACCTATTTCTTTTCTAAGTTCATCATTCTCATTCCTAAATGAACATGCATCATCACATGAAATTTCTACATTCTTAATTGATTTAATCTCTACTTTTAAATCCATAATCCTAGATTTTAATTTATTTAGTGCATTTTGAAGGCATGCAATAGTTGTATATAGTAATTCTAATCTAGGGTAGTCCTTTACCTCATCGTCACTAGATGACGATTCATCGCTTGAGGAGGAAGATGCCTCTTCACTTGAGCTATCTTCCAAGGCTATGAGTGTCATGTTTCTTGTGACATGACAAATTTCTTCATCATCGGAGGAATCTTCTATGCTTTGTGAATCCCAAGCTTGAGCTATCATGGCCTCCTTCTTCTTCTTCTCCTTCTTGTCCTTGTTCTTCTTTTATTTTTCCTCCTTTTTCTTTAGTTTCGGACAATTTGGCTTGATATGGCCCTTTTTGTTGCAACCATAGAAAGTAACGTTAGAAGTAGGAATTGAACTAGTGGAGGTTTTACCTTTGGAGGATTGGAACATCCTCCTCACATCCTTCTTGGTGAGTTTCCTTGACCTCCCACCAAACTTCTTTACATAATGAGCCACTTCACTTGCCGATAGCTCTTCATCACTACTAAATGACTCCTCCTTGGATTCGGATGAGGAAGAGACTTCTTTCTTCTCCTTCTTTTTGTCCTTCTTTCCTACAAAAAGAGCTACACCTTTCTCCTTGGACGAAGTGTTATCTTGCTCGTGCAACTCAAATTCACAAAAGAGTTCATCTAATTTAACCAAAGAAAGATCCCTAGACACCTTATAAGCATCTACCATTGATGCCCCTAAGGTTGTTCTAGAGAAGGCTTGGTAAATATACCTCACAAGGTCTCGGTTTTCGACCTTCTCACCTATCACATGTAGTCCGTTGACTACCTCCTTGAAGCGACCATGCATTTGGCTCACGGTCTCATTGGTCTTCATTGCGAAGCTTTGGAGTTGGCCTATCAAGAGGTCCCTCTTGGCTCTCCTCGTCTCCTTTGATCCTTCATTCAATTCGATGAGCTTCTCCGAAAGCTCTTTAGTGGAGTTGAAGGGGCCGACTTTGGACAATTGCTCCTTTGTTAGTCCACATTGGAGTGTGGTCGTTGCCTTTGCATTTGCTTGCGCCTTCTTTGCCATCTCTCTTGTCCAATCCTTTGTTGGTATTGGCGCTCCGAATTCGTCGACCAGCTTCTCGAAACCATCTATAATACTAAACCAATTATCAATATCGTTAATAAGATAGTATTCCATCCTACCTTTCCAATATCCGAAGTCATTGTCGTCGAAGAATGGAGGCCACACCGTGCTATACCCCTCTTGAAACGCCATTATGCTTCGGTTGATGGTTAGATCTTTTGACACGATCCGAGCTCTGATACCACTTATTAGGTAACCTTAGAAGGCTAGAGGGGGTGAATAGTCTCTTTTCAAATTCTACAAGAAATGTTAGCGGAAGCAAAATACTAAACAAAATCAAGAAGCTAAACACAAACGCTAACACGAAGGCTTTTACGTGGTTCAAAGATAAAGCTCCTACTCCACGGCGATCCTTAAGGTGGATCAACCCGAGCAATTCCACTAAGAAGCTTTTCTTACAAGACCCTCCTCTTCTTACAAAAGATGAAAATGAAGATTAGAAAGGAGGGGAATGAAAATCACTTTGAAAGCTTAGGAAAAATGTGGGAGCTTGGGAGTATGGTTGGAATGTAAGCACTAGCCCACTCAAGCACCCCAAACCCTCTTTTTATAGAGAGAGAGTTGTTTTTCCCGTTGAGCCTCGATCAGTGGACTGATGTACAGCATCAGTCGACTGAAGTCATAGCCAATGGCTTTTGACGAGGCGAATCCGCAGGAATACACAGTCGTCATTTCCAACGGTAGCCTGATTAGTCGACTGATCACTTCATCAGTCGACTGATGAAACGATCCGTCGAGTGATCCCCACGAGGAGTCGAGTGAGACTCCATTCTATGCCCGATGTCGACTTGATCAGTCGACTGCTAATATTGGTAGTCGACTGATGGCGACATCAATCGACTGCCAGCTCTTGGCAATCGACTGCTCATCAGGTTTTCAACCTGACTCAGTCGAGCACCTTATCAGTCGACCGATACTCGTCAAGTATGAGTAATTCATACTTGAATTGACTCTCTAGACCTAGACTTAATCTTCTAGCTCTTCCTTTAGCCTTTCACCTCTAGGATCCCTCCGAGTCCGTGACTTGTTCATCCTTTGTGCTTGCTTCCAAGAGCTTCCTTCAGTTTCGTCATGTCTTGGGTTTCCCTTTGCCAAAGTACGCTTAGACTTTATGCCGCCAAGACTACATGCTTGGACTTACGCTGCCAAGACTTGCCTTTGGACTTCCTTTGCCATGGGCCGCTTGGACTTTACGTCGCCAAGACTACATGCTTGGATTTACGCCGCCAAGACCTTTCCTTGGACTTCTCTTCCCAAGATCATACTCGGACTTTTCTTTTACCAAGTCTTCATACTTGGATTTTCTTGTCACTTAAACATGTTCATAATTAGATCACAAAGCATTATCTAACTTAGATGATTATTCAAACATCAAAACATATAAATGCTTGGGGCATTGTTACACCAACATAGTCATCTTCCTTCTAATTTTTCAAAAATCAAAGTTTTCAGATCGAATTTTGAAAATTCATAAGTAATTATACGTGTCTAGAAAAATCATGAAAATTCATATGTACAATATTTATGCCAATTATTATGGGTGAAAAATATCTTTATATGAAAATGCCTATTATTTTGAAAATTTTATACAAAGTTCAAAAGCATTGAAAACTTTCAATCTTTTGTCTAACTTTGTGTCAATATTATCAATGGTGGTTGCTATCAAAAGATAGACTTCATCAAGGTTTTTCAAAAGAGTTTTGAAATTGTTTTCAAACCTTAATTTCAATCATAGTCTATGTGCTAGATTTACATGACTTGCAAATTGCCTTTCCTCATGATTTATCCTTACATTTGAAAGAGTTTAAGTTCATTTTGATATACCATAAAGCACATTGAGCTCAACTCAATTTCTTAATATCTCACATGTGTCTAGGGAGTACCAATACACACATGTCATCCTATGGGTTTGGGAGATGTGGATTTTTTTTTTCTTCCCTAAATCAAGGGTTCATGCATTATATCTAAACATATCTATTTGATTCCTTTATTTAGGACATCAAATAATGTCATTTGTCCTTCAATTTTAATGACCTAAATACATGAATTATGATCATCGAATAAATGATTTGTATAATTTAAGTATATTTGCCAATGATGCATGATATCATAGCATGATACAAATTAACCTAAGTATCATCATGACATTTTAAATAATAATGTGAGCATAATGTCAAGACATGACATATGACAAAAAAAAGTATGACAAATATATAATATAAGGTATAGAAATCCCTAAGTTTAAAGCTTAATTGTCATTTTCTAGGATTAGGTCCAATTTGCCATAATGAACTAAATCCTTCAAGTGTGCCAAAACCCAAAATGATGCACTATAGACTTCTAATCTAATTATGCCAAATATCATCCATTTTCAAGTTTCATAATTTCTTTGGGCACATCCTAAAACCTATTAGGATATAATTCTTATCTTATTTCCAAGGTTTCATATTACCTTGAAAATGTCCTAAAGTGTCAACTATGTCATGGTTAGGTTAACTATCCATTCATCTAAGATAGACACACCCTAAACCCATCTAACGTAAAGGGATCACACTCTTAGAAATCCAAAACCTATTTGAACTCCTTGGGTTTACAAGGTACTCACTAAGGATAACCTTCCTAATGACCCTCCTAGGCTTGGAAGCCTTGGCCATTGTGGTCTTTTCTAGGTCAACTCTAGGGATGGCTTCCCTTATGACTTTCTTAGCGACTTTTCTAGGTTTCTTTAAAACCTTAGCCACTAAACACCTATCATGGTCAACTCTAGGGATGACCTCCCTTCTGACCTTGACACTCCTAGACGTAGATTTAGTTCCATAATTAAATGGAATATTATGATAAAAAGGCTTATCTACCTTGGACTTAGTTTTGTTACTCAAACTTTCTTGTCCATAGATTCACCATGCTTCCTAAACCCTACATTTTGACTATTATTGTTGGATGTATACTGAAAAGTCTATCTTTTGTATGAGCATATTTATTTTTGAAATAAAAATCACATGATCATTGTTTGCATATTTATGGTTATGCATATTGTCTAATACATTACATTGTAGATAACATGGTATGTAGTGTCACATGGTAGATCATGTTATCAGCTCCTTGTAAAGTATAAGTAAAGGCTCACAACCGAGATGGCTTTGAACAAACCATTGGTATGGTTGTAGTGTGATTTGGTATTGGTTTATCTTAACCATAGAATCACACTAGTACACTTTGTGTGTATTGAGCAGGACCGACTTAGAGGTGATTCGATCTATTCGACACATAATCAACCGACTCTATATTATATTGTACATGCTCTAATCCCTATATAATAAAGGGCATATATACTTAGTATTCATTTCTTTGATTTACCAAACGGGCTGTGATTTATAGATTAAATCGTATAGGTCTTAGCAATAATGTAACTGGAACGAAGCACAGACTTTGTTTTTCTTTTTTTTCTTTCTTTATCCTATATATTAGGATGATGATGTCCTCTTGAGGAGCTCATAAGGTTTATCATGTAAACCCTGCAGGTGGACTTGGTCCGGCATGATGATAAGGTTGAGCGGTACTACTCACGGAATTAGATATTGATTAATTAATTGTCAGTAAATTAATTAATCGATGGACATTCGAGATCTTAAATACGGGGAGATAAATGTACAAATAATATATGGAGCCCATATTAACTTATGGTGGTTGGTGAGGTAGATCAATGATAATCCTCTAGTGGATTGGATTATCATTAATGGATCAGACTTTATGTGGGCTTGATCCATTGGGTGGCCAAGATCCAACTCCTCCTCATCGTCCCTATTGTAGCCTATTAAAACCTCATGAAGCCAAGATCCAATGGATGAAAACAAAACTCTAGATCCAATGGTAGAGATTAAATCTCTAGATCCGACGGTTGAGATTAAATCTCTAGATCCGACGGTTGAGATTAAATCCCTAGAACTAATGGTGGAGATTAAAAGGAGGCTTAAGCCTAGCTCTATAAAAAGGGGCTTAAGGGTTGGTGTGGAGATCAATTAGAAGCAAGATAGGATTAGGGTTGGGCGGCAAGGAGCTTGGAGGCTAGGGTTTGGAGCTTGGGCAACCTCAATTAAAAAAATATTTTCCTTTCTTCTCTTCTTCCTTAAGGTGACCGGCGCCCATCAGCTTCTTCCCTCCCTTTGCCGGCATCCAAACCTCCTCCTTCTCTTCTCCTTGGCCAGTGGAAACAAAGCTTAGGGTCTTCCCTTGGAGCTCTTGGCCGGCATCCATCTCCTTCATCCACTCCATTGGCCGGCGCACACCAAGTTGGTGCTTGGTGGTTGGCGCAAGCAAGGAGAGGAAGAGTTTTGTTATTGATCTTCCTTTGTTCGGAGAGAACAAGGATAGGAAGATTGGTGATCTAGGAGCTTCGCCTTTTGGA
This sequence comes from Wurfbainia villosa, assembly GCA_025175895.1. Taxonomy (NCBI): domain Eukaryota; kingdom Viridiplantae; phylum Streptophyta; class Magnoliopsida; order Zingiberales; family Zingiberaceae; genus Wurfbainia; species Wurfbainia villosa. The sequence continues at coordinate 23,669,966 of CM046009.1, read as the reverse complement.
AGATCGTCGCCCACACGACGTCCAAAAGGAGGAAGGACATACAATAGAAGATCGAGAGGTATAACGCTTGCTTATTTTATTTTGTAACATGTTTATCATTGTTTTTCAATCATATACATGTTGTGTATTCTGTTTTTATGGTTAAATATACTTGGACCCTGAATATAAACACAAAAGCCGATGATCTGTACATCGTCTATTTTGTGGCTATTCATAGAATAGAGGTTGGTGGCTTGAACAACAAGTTTTTTCAAGTGACCACTCTAATCGAATAGCACGACGATGAAACGGTAGCTTGGGTAATCCCTCTTGTCAAGGATAAATTTTTTTATTCGGGGACGTAGAAGGGATCGCCATGAACAAGCGACCGAGTTGAAGTGGGAAGCGAAGTTTCCTACCTTCAAGTGGTATCAGAGCCACGGTTTCTGGTTTTGTGTGTTTAGGATTCGGTTACTTTTATGTATTTTTCATATATTATATGTGTCGGATAATAGTAGGATATACGTAGGTTAACTTTTTGGTTGCAGGCATAGGATCCAACTATTATGGTCATATGTGTGTATATGATTGTATGTGTGTAATTGTATATTTTGTTAAATCCTCTGCGTTGACGAGGCTAGTATTTAATTTTTGTAATTAGATACGGCATTGTTTAGCCACTCCTTTTATTTTAGTTTACTTTTGATCTAGATTTCATGTACACTCCCTCGTGGAGTATAGGATCGATGGATGTAAATTAAAAAAAAGTTTTTTTTTCTCGGCTCTGATCTTCGGATGGCTTGTACATGGCGTAGGGAGGAGCGGACGAGATGATGATACGACGGGAGACATATTAAAGACAAAAGTCATAATAGTTGGAAAATATTTATTTTTCATATTTATTGCTTATTGTTTGATATGCATGTCATAGGCTAGAAAATTCCTCAATCTTAAATTACTAAGTGGGAGAGGGATATTTTTATAAATTCCCACGACTTCCATTACGATTTGACATGTGATGCAAACAAACTTGCGCGTCGGCTCTAAGTGCCTTCCTTCCCATCGGATGAGTTTGTTTGCGGATCACAAGGTCGAATATGGATATAGGAAATTATTAAGGAGCATGTGTACTTCCCCATCGGAAGGCACATAACCCGAGATAATTACCTTGGTACCGAGTAATGGTGAACACTTAGATACAAATATAAGTATCCTCCCCATCGGAGTCACTGCTTTTATTTGTAGGGACGAAGAGGAACCAACTATTAATTTTACTTGTCAAAATGTTAGGTTGACAAGATAGTAAAATTAATGGGTAAAACCTCCTCTTACAAATGTAGAATTCGTATATATCCACACTATCGTGGCATACGATATTCTCGGTGTTTTGAGGTGTTGGTTGATTTTAAAATTTTATTGTTTGAAGAATTAATAATTTTTTGAAATCTAATGTTTTGATCTATGTGATTCTTAGGTTTTCTTTCAAAATGACTTTCAACCCGCTTGCTGTGATACTGAAAGAAAATAAACTTACTGGACTCAACTATGTTGATTGGAATAGGAATCTTGACATTGTCTTGACTGTTAAGGAATACAAATATGTACTCCTCGAAGAGTGCCCTCCTAAGCCTGCGGATGATTCTGGGGAAAAGGAGAAGGAGAGTTATAAGAAGTGGTTTAAGGCCGATGAGATGGCGCGGTGTTACATTTTAGCATATATGTCAAATGTACTTCAACATCAGCATCAAGCCATGCCCACCGCTTATCACATGATGCTCAATCTCAAAGAACTTTTCGGACACCAGAATCGGGCTGCTAGGCAGGAAGCCATGAGTAACTTGATGACGACCACCATGATCGAGGGAACACCTGTAAGGGATCATGTTCTCAAGATGATGGATCATTTGAATGAACTGGAAGTCCTCGGAGTTGAGATCGATGGGGAAACCGAGGTCGATATCATTTTATAATCTCTACCTAGGAGTTTTGAGCAGTTTCGCCTGAACTACAACATGAACAAGAGGTTGTATTCATTGGCGGAGCTTCTTACAGAACTCCAGGCGATAATGGGGCTATTTCATCAGAGTGTTCAGGCGCAAGCCATGGTTACCAAAAAGGTTTCTACTTCTAAGCCGAAAGGCAATAAGAAGAAGAAACAAGCTGGGGAAAAGGCGGTAGGAGGAACTCAGGGAGGAGTGAAGAAGCTGAAAGGCAAGTGCTTCACTTGTAAGCAGACTAGACACTGGAAGAAGGACTGCCCCAACTGCAAGAAGAACAAAGGTATATCTTTTGGTCTAGTCATTGAAACATGTTTAGCAGTGTTATCTACCGGCTTTGGTGTGTGAATCACGAGAGCCTTGATCATGTCTCGAATACTTTGCAGGGGTTCGAGGAAAACAAGCAGTGGTGAGGAGAGATTATCATATACTTGGGCGATGCCACAAAGGTGGCGGCTGTTGCAGTGGGAGATGTTTATTTGTCTTTTGAGAAAAATAAAGTTTTGGTTCTTAAGAATTGCCTTTATGTATCTTTATTTAGAAAGAATTTGATTTAGGTTTCTAAATTGTTTATGGATGGATATTCTATTTCTTTTAATGACAGAGTTGTTATAAAAAGAAATAGGGAGATTATCTATTTGGGTGAATTGATAGGAAATTTGTATACACTCGAACCAAAAGCTCCCACGATACAAATAGAAGTTAATAAATCATCTTCTAATTCCAATAAGAGAAAAGAACCTTCGAAGATAAATCAAACATATCTTTGGCATCTTAGACTTGGTCATATTAACCTAAGCAGAATTCAAAGGTTGATAGCTGATGGACCTTTGGGTTCATTAGTGGTGGAAGATTTCCCAACCTACGAATCTTGGTTGGAGGGTAAAATGACCAAGAGGCCTTTTAAGGCCAAGGGGTATAGAGCCAAAGATGTGTTGGAATTGGTTCATTCTGATTTGTGTAGTCCTATGTCTATCCAGACTAAAGGTGGTTTTGAGTATTTTGTCGCTTTTATAGACAATTATTCGAGATATGAATACATTTACTTGATGCGCCGCAAGTCTGAATGCTTTGACAAGTTCAAAGAATTCAAGGCTGATGTGGAGAAATGTCAAGGTAAAAGTATCAAGACACTATGATCTGATTGTGGTGGTGAGTACCTCTTGGGAGAGTTTAGGAATTACTTATCAGAGGCTGGGATTCAATCCCAATTGTCTGCACCTGGCACACCCTAGTAGAATGGTGTAGCAGAGCGAAGGAATAGGACTCTTATGGAGATGGTTAGATCGATGATGAGTTATTTTGAGTTGTCAGATTCATTATGTGGATATGCTCTAGATACGACAGTGTATATTCTGAACTTGGTACCATCTAAATCAGTGCCTTCCACTCCCACAGAATTGTGGACTGGGCGAAAGCCTAGTCTAAGACATATTCAGATATAGGGGAGTCCAACACATGTGCTGAAGGCAGATATTGGTAAGTTGGAACCTCGTACAGAAGTATGCATGTTCATTGGCTATCCTAGAGGAACGAAAGGTGGTTTGTTTTATAGTCCTAAAGTTCAGAGGGTGATCGTTAGCACGAACGTCAGATTTCTAGAGGAAGACTATGTGATGAACCACAATCCCATGAGTAAGATTGTTCTGGAGTAATTAAAAGGGGAAGTCACTTCTTTAGTACCACCGGTACATGGGGATATACAACAAGTCACTGCACCGCGTGTCACAAAGGATACACAGGTGATACCTCATCGTAATATAAGAGTTGTGAGATAGCCTGATAGATTCATGTTCTTGGGAGAATCTTCTGATTTGGTCCCTGGCGAACATGAACCTGATCTCTGGACATATGACGAGGCAATCCAAGATAAAGATGTGGTATCTTGACAAAGTGCAATGAATGCTGAGATTGAATCTATGGATTCAAATCAGGTCTGGGAGCTAGTAGAACCACCCGATGGTGTAAAAACCATTGGTTACAAGTGGATCTACAAAAGAAAGAGAGGAATAGACGGGAAGGTTGAGACCTTCAAAGCAAGGCTTATTACGAAAGGGTATACTCAGAAAGTGGGTATCGATTATGAGGAGACTTTTTTGCTAGTAGCCATGCTTAAGTCTATCCGGATTCTCTTATGCATTATTTCTCATATGGATTATGAGGTATGGCGGATGGATGTCAAGACAGATTTCCTTAATGGAAGTTTTGAGGAAAACATATATATGAAGCAACTAGAAGGATTCATCGCAAAGGGCAAAGAGCATCTTGTGTGTAAGCTTAATCGGTCCAATTATGGATTGAAGCTAACTTTGAGGTCTTGGAACATCCACTTTGATGAGGTAATCCAGTCTTATCGATTTATTCAAAGTCCGGATGAGTCTTGTGTATACAAGAGATGTGATGGAAACGTAGTGGTATTTCTTGTGCTATACGTAGATGACAATTTGTTAATTGGCAACAATGTCAAGGTGTTATCGGACGTAAGGGTATGGTTGTCCAAACAGTTTGATATGAAGGACTTGGGAGAAGTGGGACACATCCTTGGGATTAAGGTTATAAGGGATCGCAGGAAAATGATGTTGTGTTTATCTCAGGCTTCATACATAGATACCATTATGGATAGTTTTAGCATGCAGAACTCCAAGAAAGATTTTTTACCTTTCAGGCATGGAGTTCCTTTATCTAAGGAGATGTGTTCTAGAACATCTGAGGAGATAGAGGAGATGAAGGCAGTTCGTTATTCTTCGGTATTAGGAAGCCTCATGTATGTGATGCTATGTATGAGACCAGATATCTACTTTGTCGTGAGCATGGTTAGCAGATATCAGAGTAATCCAGGACAAGGACATTAGACTGCAGTGAAGCATATATTGAAGTACCTGATAAGGACTAGGGATTATATGCTAGTTAACCGGGCAGACCAGTTACTCCCTGTGGGTTACACGGATTCTGACTTCCAATCAGACAGGGATAACAGTAAGTCTACCTCAGGTTTTATGTTTACCTTGTGAGGTGGAGCCATTGTATGGAGGAGTGTCAAGCAGAAATGCGTGGCAGACTCTACCATGGAAGATGAGTATGTGACGGCCTCTGAGGTGGCCAAAGAAGTTGTGTGGCTCAGGAACTACTTGACGGACTTGGATGTGATTCCTGGTTTGCCCAGAACTATCACAATTTATTGTGATAATAGTGTTGCAGTGGCAAACTCGAAGGAACCACGAGCCTATAAGGCAAGTAAACACATAGAGCGCAAGTACCACCAGATACGAGAAATCGTAAAGAGAGGAGAAGTTGATGTGGCCAAGATTGCATCGAAGGATAACCTGGCAGATCCTTTCACTAAGGCCCTTTCGGCGAGAGCTTTTGATAGGCATGTAAAGGGAATGGGAATCAGATGTATGGCAGTTTGAGGACAACATAGTTTTTTAGTATAAGTGGGAGATTGTTGGGTTGTATACTAAAAATTCTATCTTTTGTATGAACATCTTTATTTTTGAAATAAGAATAACATGATCATTGTTTGCATATTTATGGTTATGCATATTATCTAATACATTACATTGTAGATAACATGGTAGATCATGTTTTCAGCTCCTTGTAAAGTATAAGTAAAGGCTCACAACCGAGATGACTTTAGACAAACCATTGGTATGGTTGTAGTGTGATTTGGTATTGGTTTGTCTTAACCATAGAATCACACAAGTACACTTTGTGTGTATTGAGCAAGACCGACTTAGAGGTGATTTGATTCATTTCTGACTACATATTGTTCATGCTCTTAATCCCGATATAATAACGGGCACATATACTTAGTATTCATTTGTTTGATTTACCAATAGGCGAGATTTATAAATTAAATCGATAGGCTCGGTAAGTTGAGAAATGATATTATTTATATGGTGTGTCGTTGATTATAGGAGGAAACCGTGTTCTATATATTAGGATGATGATGTCCCCTTGAGGAGCTCATAAGGTTCATGTAAACCCTGCAGGTGGACTTGGTCTGGCATGATGATAAGGTTAAGTGGTACTACTCATGGAGTTAGATGTTGATTAATTAATTGTCAGTAAATTAATTAATCGACGGACATTCGAGATCTTAAACACGGGGAGATAAATGTACAAATAATATATGGAGCTCATATTAACTTATGGGGTTGGTGAGGTAGATCAATGATAATCCTCTAGTGGATTGGATTATCATTAATGGATCAGACTTTATATGGGCTTGATCCATTGGGTGGCCAAGATTCAACTCCTCCTCATGCTCCCTATTGTAGCCTATTAAAACCTCATGAAGCCTAGATCCAATGGATGAAAATAAAACTCTATATCCAACGGTAGAGATTAAATCTCTAGATCTGACGGTTGAAATTAAATCTCTAGATCTGACGGTTGAGATTAAATCCCTTGAACCAATGGTAAAGATTAAAAGGAGGCTTAAGCCTAGCTCTATAAAAAGGGGCTTAAGGGTTGGTGTGGAGATCAATTAGAAGCAAGATAGGATTAGGGTTGGGCGGCAAGGAGCTTGGAGGCTAGGGTTTGGAGCTTGGGCGGCCTCAATTAAGGAAATATTTTCCTTTCTTCTCTTCTTCCTTAAGGTGGCCGGCACCCATCATCTTCTTCCCTCCCTTTGTCTGCGTCCAAACCTCCTCCTTCTCTTCTCCTTGGCTGGTGGAAACAAAGCTTAGGGTCTTCCCTTGGAGCTCTTGGCCGGCATCCATCTCCTTCATCCACTCCTTTGGCCGGCGCACACCAAGTTGGTGCTTGGTGGTTGGCGCAAGCAAGGAGAGGAAGTGTTTTATTATTGATCTTCCTTTGTTCGAAGAGAACAAGGATAGAAAGATTGGTGATCTAGGAGCTTCGACTTTTGGAAGATCGTCGCCCACACGACTTCCAAAAGGAGGAAGGACATACAATAGAAGATCGAGAGGTATAATGCTTGTCTATTTTCTTTTGTAACTTGTCTATAATTGTTTTTCAATCATATACATATTGTGTATTCTATTTTTATGGTTAAATATACTTGGACCCTGAATATAAACACAAAAGTGGGCGATCCGTACATCGTCTATTCCGCGGCTATTCGTAGAATAGAGGTTAGTGGCTTGAACAACAAGTTTGTTCAAGTGACCACTCTAATCGAATAGCACGATGATGAAATGGTAGCTTGGGTAATGCCTCTTGTCAAGGATAAATTTTTTTATCCGGAGACGTAGAATGGATCGCCATGAACAAGCGACTGAGTTGAAGTTGGAAGCGAAGTTTCCTACCTTCAATTAAACCCTTTAATCAAATTTTCCATCTTTTGAAAGGTCTTTTCTGATTTCTCAATTTTGAACTTAAAACTTTATTTTCCTCCACTAATAACTCAATTATTGACTTTTCATTATATTTTTGAACATTGTTTCTCTTCATATGCATATGTCTAGATTTCTTAGGATTATTTCCTAGGTTGTTCATATCCTTGGGTGGGGTAGTCCTAGAGTTATAATTAGGCCTAATATTATAAGATTTTGCACCTAAACAAAAATATTTATTTTTAGCATGCTTTTCCTCATGAACAATTGCAAGTAAATTATTAGCATACTTTTTATCATTACATAAAGTACGAGCATTATTGAAATATACCTTAGGGTTTGTCTTAACTCCCCCTACATATGAAGCTCCTCCTTAGTCTTTCTTAGGATGACTCCCCTTCGGACATTGGCTTCTATAGTGCCCCTTTTGTTGGCATTTAAAGCACACTATGTGCTCCTTGCACTTGAGAATTGAGACTCTGGCCTCCTTTACCTTCTCCTTTGCCTTAGGTGACACTTGAGTCATCTTCTTGACTCTTTTTGGGCATTTTCTCTTGTAATGCCCTTTTCCCCTACACTTAAAGCAAGTTATATGATTTTTATTCTTAGAAATTGCATTTGAGTTACCTTCTATGGTGGTCGTAGGAGAGGTGTGATCTATTTCTTCATTTTTTTCTAGAGGTACAGGGTTCCTCCTCTTGCTCTTGCTCTTGCTCTGGTGTTGGTTGTCTCTCCTCCCCCTCAATCCTAGAGGTGGATGATTCCTCCAACTCTTCTACCTCTTCTTCGGGAGTTGAACATCTTTCAACTTTCGACTTGTAAGATTTTTTAGATGATGATGAGCTTTCTTCTTCTCCAGACTTATCATCTATTTCTTGGACCAGTGAGACCTCTTCTTGAAATTTTATCAATTTGCACCATAGCTCCTTGGCATCTATAAAATCACCTAACTTGGATAGGATATCATCAGGTACAAAATTAACTAGAAATTTTGTTACCTTAATATTTGTCTCAAATTTTTGGAGTTGTTCCTCGATCCATTTCTTCATCTTGAGGAAACCTCCCTTATTGCCTCTTGGAAATTCAAACCCATCCATCAAGATGAACCACTCTTCGATGTTCATCATGAGGAAGGTTTCTATTCTTGCCTTCCATTAGCCAAATCCCCGAAATCCATAGACTTCGTAAGGAATGTGAGTGTTGATGTCGTGGACTAGTCCAAGATTTGGTAACTCCATTTTTCTACTCCTTTAGCGCTTTTTCTCCTTCCAGTGGTTAGTCCTTGAAGAGCGGCCTCACTCTGATACCACTTGTTGAGGACCTTTGGATACAATACACGGTGTATTGAATAGTGATTCGTTGATTTTGTCATGCTTATCTACAATTATTAGTGCACAATAGAATATACAAAAACAAATAAAAATACACACAAATATGAAACACAACACAAAAGGATTTTTACTTGTTTTGGAGCCCTAGTTTCTAATCAACACCGGTGCTCTAGTGATCTACCCTCACTAAAACTGCTCCTTCTCGGTATGACACTGGAGGTGGAGAAACCTCGTACAATATGAAGCTTACTACAAGCTCTAAATAATCAAATACAAGAATATGTATGAAATACAAAACAAAGAGCTAAAAACAATTTGCAATTAGTGAGCTTTGCTTGCTTGATGATTTGGTTGATTTGGATGCTTTTGAATAGCTGAAATGAAGCATCACTTCACTTCAAAATTGCCCCAAACACTGCTATGGAAGAAGCTCCCATCGTTCTCCAATTAAAGATTCGCTAGGGCTTATTTTTTTTATCTCCCAGTCATTTGGCCTTACCCACCAGTCGACTAGGCACAGTGTCATTATCTTACAATCAACTAATCTACGTCTGATTATTGCCTATTTAACGACTGCCTTGACCCAAAAATCGACAGTCATAGCCACCAGTGGACCGCCATGGGAAAGCAGTTGACTCCAAACCATTCTATACCCTGTCCACTTAAAGTCAGTCGAATGCTATACCCCAACAATCGACTATCAGTGTCCAGTCGACTGCCATAGCCATAAATCAACAGTCGAGCCTTAATCGACTACTCAGCCAGTCGATTGGATCATAACCCCAATCGCCTACCTGAGTCTACCAGGGCTCTCGAATGTTGTGCACTCATTTAGTCGATAGATCAACACCATCAATCGACTGGTAAACCTCAAACTATTGAGAATCGATTTGACATGCTAAAGGGGGTGAATAGCGTTCGTTTGATTCATCGATTCATTCATTGTCGTGCTTGTCTACAATCGTTAGTAATATGCAGTGGAAACAAAATAAAGCACAAACAAAGTACACACAAGCCAACACAAGATTTATGTGGTTAGAAACTAGGGTTCCTACTCCATGGGGGAGCTCTAGTTGAGCTCTAGTGATGCACACCACCACTATCAATCTTTTTCTCGGTATGATACCGAAGGTGGAGAAACCTCTTACAATAGGATATTACAACAATAAAAATAAGAGTACAACCAAATATAAGAATTAAGCGAAAACAAAAGTAAAGAACACTTTACAAAACTTGATTGCTTGCTTTCTTGTTGGTTCCTTCGAGATGCCTTGGAAAGTCTAGAATGCAACAGCAATTCCCCTTCCAAATCTCTAAGAAAATTGCTACCAAAATCCTTCCTATGTTGCTCATTTCATAACTTGCATTGGGTTGATTTCACAACTAGCAGTCGAATGCTAAAAGGTACCAATCGACTGCTCCCCTATCCATTGTCTAACAACGAACTCGTACACATTGGGTTACCATCCAACGGATACTACAACAATCGATTGCCCCTACCAACAGTCGACTGATGCATCATCAGTTGACTACCCAATCGACTCACAAAGAATCTATGTGTTGCCCACTTATGATCAGTCGATTTTCCATCCATGGCAGTTGACTGCTTAAGGCCAGTCGCCTACCCGTACATGGTAGTCGACTACCATAACCTCAGTTGAGTAGTGGAGCCTCAGTTGGCTCTTGTACCTCTCGACTAGTCATAATCCCAATTGACTGCTCGAGTCAAACTAGGCTCTCAAGTATCATACACTAGGCTAGTCAACTGGTTCATAACCTCAGTCGACTGATATACCCCAAACATGAGGTTTAACCCGAGTATGATCCCCTCATACTTGATTGACCACCCTTAGCCTATACCTAAGCCTTCTAGCCACCTCCATCAGCCTCACACCCTCAGGGTCCATCCGAGCCTCTATGACTCCTTCACCTTCACGTTAGCCTTCAGATACTTCCATCGTCTATGTCATGCTAATCGGGTCCTTTTCCAAGGTTCATTTGGACTTATGCTACCAAGAATACATGCTTGGACTTTACGCTGTCGAAACCACACCCTTGGACTTTCTTGCCAACATCCATTTGGACTTACGTCACCAAGACTACAATCTTGGGCTTTACGCTGCCAAAAGTAGATCCTTGGACTTTACCATTGTCATGCCTCAATGCTTGGTCTTTCACTACCAAGACTACACACTTGGACTTACGTGACCAAGACTCTTTTTGGACTTTCCAATTGCCAAGCATTCATACTTGGACTTTCCATTGCCAAGTATCCAAACTTGGACTTCCATGTCGAGACCATGCTTGGACTTCCCATGCCAAGACCATTCTTGGACTTTCCATGCAAAGTATCCAAACTTGGACTTCCCCTCGAGCCTCACTCGAGGCTGGTCAACTTTGACCTAAGGTTTGATTGCTCCAACTCTCCATCAAATAATCTCCCCCATATGACTTTGGATATCCCAATCATCCAATAGTCACATGGTCAATGTATGGTCAAATCATATTGTAAAACAATGGTCAAATCCATCGTCAACCCATTGTCAAACATCAAAACTCTACTCGAGTCCAACTTGAGTCTAGTCAATCGTAACCTGAGTCGTTTGCACCAACAAGCTCCCCCTTTTTTATGTTTGACAATACGTTTATGTTAAGCTAACAATAACCCAACTTAACTCTTCCAATGCCAAAGCGTAGTGAAGGTTTACCTAACTTAAACCTCAGTTCTCCCCCTTTGGCATACATCAAAAAGCCTACCAAGATTTTCAATGTTTCATCTCTCATGAGATCCTACATTTTCCCCCTTGGTCCAAAAACATCTTGGATGCCTTCACTCTTCCTAGTAATAAATCCTATATCACTAAATGAGAGGCAATCCATAATGAAGGTACCTAAACACTCACTTCTCCCTCTTTATAATCAAAGGTCATCCATCATATCAAGATGGACAAAACTCCCCCTAAAGGCTTACTCCCCATTGACAATTGCACCAACAATGTCCTTGGAGAGTTCCTAAGCCTATAATAAACTTAAATCATTGAAAATAAGGGTAAAAGTTTGAACTTGAACTTTAACCTCCCTTAAAATTCAATACTCCACCCTAAACAACTCTTCTAATCATTTTCAATGATAATTTCACCCTTCTAATGCTTTCTAAAGCATATCCTAGGGTCAGGAGACATAAGGGTAGCCTAACATTGCTGATAAATGACTAAACAAAACTTGTTCAGTCTAAATCAGCTTCAGCAGTCGAGTAGGTCAGCAACTAGTCTACTGCCCTATTACCAGTCGACTTCTCAAAGCAACAGTCGACTAGTTTCTGTAGTACACAGAAAATAACTTTCAGAATTGTATTTTAGAAATACATAAGTAAATATAGATATTTTTAAAAATCTTGAAACTTCATACGTATATTACTTACATGAAATATAATGGGTGAAAAATAATTTTATATAAAAATACCCATTAAATTATAAAATTGGTACAAAGTTCAAAACCATTGTAAACTTCAATATTTTTCCTAACTTTGTGCCAACTTGTTCAATGGTGATTGCTATAAAAAGATAGACTTCACCAAGGTTTTTCAAAATTATTTTAAAATGATTTTAAAATCTTATTTTGAAGTCTATGGGCTAGATGTACATGACTTGTACATTAGCTTTTCTCATGATTCCTTAATACCTTATTATGAGTTTGAGTTCATCTAGATGCAACATCTATGCACTTTGAACTTGACTCATTTCCCTAACATTTGACATGTATTTTGAGTGTATAAATATACACGCATGTTAATTTATAGTTCTTGTGAGATGTAGGTTTAAGTTCTTTCCTAATCTAAGGGTTCATGCATTTTATCTAGGCAACTCTATTTGATTCCCTTATCATGTGACTTCAAATCATGTCATTGTCCTTAATTTCATTTTAATTATCCTAAATGCATGAATGATGATCATGGCATAAATGATAGCATAAAATAAAGTATAGCCAATGAATCATCATGTCATGACATTAAAAATTAATTCTAAACACAAGTATGACATATATTATCCTAAGCATGATCAAGACATTTAAATCATTATATGAAGCATGATGTCATGACATGACATATAACAAACATAACATAGCAAGTATGTGATACAAAGGTATGGAAATACCTAAGTTTCAATTTAAATTGCAATTTTTTAGAATTAAACCGCATTTTGCCATGATACCCAATTTCTCATGTGTGCCAAAAACCCAAAATGACACACCATTGACTCTAACCTATCTTGTGTCAATTTTGATTGACTTTCAAACTTTTCAAATTTTATTGGAACATCCTAAAATCTTTTAGGATATATTTCTAATTTCATTTTCAAAGTATTACATTACTTCGAAAATGCCCTAAAGTTCCACCTTTACCATAGTTAGGTTAACTACCTATTCATTCAAGGTTGGCACATCCTAAATCCATCTAGCGTGAATAGATCACACTCCTAGGAACCCAATACCTATTGGAGCTCCTTGGATTAACTAGGTACTCACTAGGGATGACTTTCCTAAGTACCTTCCTAATGACCCTCCTAGGCTTGGAAGCCTTGGTTATTTTGGGCTTCTCAAGGTTAAACCTAGGGATTCCTTCCCTTGTAACATTGTTAGTGGGCTTCCTAGGTTTCTTTGAAACCTTCGCCACTAGACACTTACCATGGTCAACACTAGGGATGACTTCCCTTGTGACCGTGATTTTCTTAGACCTAGATTTAGTTCCATAGACAAATGAAACACTATGGTAGGATTACATTACCTTCTTGGACTAAGGTCTGTTGATACGAACCCCATCAACAATTGTGATGGAACCCAACACAAAGATGGCTAGAACCCTAGGATTAGAAGACAAGAGTTTGAGTCTTGACCCGTAACCAAGGATTGGCATGAACCAAGACTATGAAAGAGAAGAAACGCCACACCCAGAAGTGATAAGTTTCAGTTGTTGAATGTCACGAGGATAACTCGATAAGTTCAGAAGTCCTTTCAAGAACTAAGAAGAGCACACAAATATTTCTCACTCAAAAAGTCCCCTTCCATGTTAGGATTTGCCTCCCTTATATAGTGGGAGTAAGCAAGTAAGAGTACAAAATGCATGCAACAATTAAAGTACCCATGCTTGCATGTAAGCATGCACACAACTTAGAAACTCAAAACAATTATTGTACCTAGGCTTGCATGTAAGCATGCAAACAACTTAGAAACTCAAAATAATTATAGTACCTAGGCTTGCATGTAAGCATGCACAACTTAGAAATCCTCAAAACTCAAGTCTTCATACGTCTTTAATGCATGAGCAAGTTCCCATAATTATTTAGTGTTCTTCCACCAATGATGCCCGGATGAGTCAAGGATTGATAAGTCTGATTATGTGGATTAGGCCTTGATCTGCACTTGGGCTTATCTTGGTCTCTTCTTTCTCATGATCCATCCAGTGTTCGTCGATTAGTCCATTTAATGCTTCCTTGAAATGCTTTGCTCGAAGTCTTGTAATTGGACCGTCTGGAAGCGATAAATGATCCTTCATAGCTTCATCCTTATGCCAACAAGCAGCCCCTTGACTTGCATCATTCTCCCCCTCTTGAAAAGGTTTTGTCCTCAAATCATTACCTACATCAAATGGGAATAAATCAGAAACATTGAAAGTAGAATGTATTCCATACTCACCTGGCAACTCAAGTTTGTAGGCATTATCAATGATATGCTCAATCACTTGGAATGGTCCATCGCCTTGAGGTAGAAGTTTAGAACGTCATTTTTCTGGAAATCGTTCCTTCCGTAGATGCAACCAGACCCACTGTCCTGGTTCAAACATAACTTTCTTACGCCCCTTGTTAGCTTGTTGAACATATTGTTGAGTTCTCCTCTCAATATTCAGTCATGGTTGCTCATGGATCCTCTTCACAAATTCAGCCTTTTGCTTACCATCTAAGTTTAAATGCTCACTCAAAGGCAAAGGAATCAAATCTAGGGGTGACAAGGGATTGAATCCATAAAAAACTTCAAAAGGAGAAAACTTAGTTGCAGAATGTATACTTCTGTTGTAAGCAAATTCAACATGAGGTAGACACTCTTCCAATGTTTAAAGGTTCTTTTTAATGATGGCACGGAGTAAGAAGGATAATGTTCGATTGACAACTTTAGTTTGCCCATCGGTTTGGGGATGACAAGTAGTAGAGAATAACGATTTAGTACCCAATTTTCCCCATAAATTCTTCCAAAAATAACTCAAAAACTTTCCATCCCTATCAGAAACAATGGTCCTAGGCGTGCCATGCAACCTAATAACCTCTCTAAAAAATAAATCAGCTATATGTGAGGCATCATCAGTTTTATGATATGGAATGAAATGTGCCATTTTGGAAAACCTATCTACCACAACAAAAATTGAGTCTCTCCCCCTCTTAGTTCGAGGTAGTCCCAAAACAAAGTCCATAGAAATATCAGTCCAAGGTTCACTAGGTTTAGGCAAAAGTCTATACAAGCCATGTGGTTTCAACTTTGATTTAGCTTGTTTGCAAGTGATACACTTCTCACAAAATTTCTCGACATCCCGCTTTATATGAGGCCAAAAAAAATGATCTTGCAAAACCCCTAAAGTCTTAGAAACACCAAAATTCCCTATCAAACACCCCCCCCCCATGGGCTTCCCTAGTAAGCAACTCGCGCAACGAACACCTAGGCACACACAATCTATTTTGATGAAATAAAAATCTGTCCTGCCTATAAAACTTACCAATTGCAACCTTTTCACATCCTTTAAACACATCAAAAAAATCAGCATCATTAGTATATAAATCCTTAATATATTCAAATCCAAGTAACTTCATAACTAACGCAGAAAGTAAAGCATACCTCCGAGATAATGCATCAGCTACCACATTCTCTTGGCCTTGCTTGTATCTAATCACATAAGGGAAGGTCTCGTTGAACTCCACCCATTTAGCATGGCGTTGGTTTAACTTATGTTGTCCCTTTAAATGCTTTAGTGATTGATGATCTATGTGAATCACAAATTCTTTTGGCCAAAGATAATGTTGTCATGTTTCCAATGCCCTTACCAACGCATACATCTCCTTGTCGTATGTGGGATAGTTGAGAGTTGCCCCACTCAACTTCTCACTGAAGTAAGCAATGGGTCTCATTTCCTGCATAAGCACAGCACCTATACCAATACCAGAAACATCACATTCGATTTCAAATGTCTTAGAAAATTTTGGTAGGACTAGTAAAGGAGCAGAACTTAGCTTTTATTTCAAGGAGTTAAATGCTCTGGTTTGCTCATCTCCCCATTTGAATGACTTATTTTTCTTGATGACTTCAGCAAGAGGAGCTGCAATATGACTAAAATTATGAACAAACCGTCTATAGAAACTGGCCAATCCATGGAAACTCCTCACTTGGCTAATTGTGGTTGGTGTTGGCCACTCTTGAATCTCTTTTACCTTTTCCTCATCCATGCATCTCAACACCTTTAGCACTTATAACAAAACAAAGAAACACCACTCTTTCCGTACAAAATGAGCATTTTTGGAGGTTAGCATAATACTTTTCTTCTTTCAACACCCTCAAAACAGACCTTAAATGGTTGATATGTTCTTCTAAGCTTTTGCTATAAATCAAAATATCATCGAAATACACAACTACAAATCGTCCTAAGAAAGCACGCAAAACATGGTTCATTAAACGCATAAAAGTGCTCGGAGCATTAGTTAAACCAAAAGGCATTACTAACAATTCATATAAGTCATGCTTGGTCTTAAAACCTGTCTTCCATTCATCACCTTCTTTCATCCTAATCTGATGATATCCACTCCTCAGATCAATTTTTGTGAACATGCAAGAACCCTGCAATTCATCAAGCATATCATCGAGTCTAGGAATGGGGTGGCGATACATTACCGTTATATTGTTGATGGCTCGACAATCCACACACATCCTCCATGTACCATCCTTCTTGGGAACAAGTAACGCAGGGACGGCACAAGGGCTCATGCTTTCTTGAACATATCCTTTTTCAAGTAATTCAGTAACTTGCTTTTGAAGTTCTTTGGTTTCCTCCGGATTGCTTCTATAGGTAGGTCGATTTGGGATGGATGCACCGGGTATGAAGTCGATTTGGTGTTCAATTCCACGCATCGGAGGCAAACCATGTGGAACCTCTTCAAGAAAGACATCCTTGAATTCCTGTAAAAGAGAAATAAAAACATTTGGCAAAGAATTGTTAAGTTCATTAGTGCTTAAAAGTGCCTCCTTATACAAAAGGATAAGAGGCACCCTATTTGAAAACAAAGCTTGTTTGATCTAACTTTTTTTTTTGCATAGAAGCTATTTTCCTTTCTCTCAACTACTTTTTCCTTAATTTCTATTCTCTCAATTCCTTTTTTTGCTTTTGTTGGACTATCCGAGTCGCAAAAATCGCCTTTTTGCATTGCAGAAACCTCGGAAGTCAGCCACGGATCCGTGCAAAGATTAACAAAAATATAGTACATGTACATGTTTAGAAAACATAGATCTACCATAGATCTACATGAAAAGAGAGTTACCCTTATAGCGACGCCCTTCGCTTATCCCGGTCGTCCAAACGGTTTGTCGGATCTCATGGAGTGTCAAGTGTACACACCTCTACACGTATCCACACGAACAATAGGTGGAG
This sequence comes from Wurfbainia villosa, assembly GCA_025175895.1. Taxonomy (NCBI): domain Eukaryota; kingdom Viridiplantae; phylum Streptophyta; class Magnoliopsida; order Zingiberales; family Zingiberaceae; genus Wurfbainia; species Wurfbainia villosa. The sequence continues at coordinate 23,652,679 of CM046009.1, read as the reverse complement.
AGAACCACCATGAGTGTGCTAGCACTCTTGGAGGTCACGGCAAGGAGGATGAGGGAGAGAGCTAGAGAGGAGAGGAGGAAGAAGATGAAGTTAATTCCCACTCAATTCACCACTAAAGTTGGTCGGCCACATTAAGGAGATTTAAACCATGTAATACCAAGAGCCATGGCTCTTGGTCTCCCTCATGAGGTGGCACACCATGATGTGTTCATGATGATGTGGAACATCATCATTGGCCGGCCCCATGCCAAGTCACCATGACATGGCATTTGGTCAAGTCAAACTTGACCCTTCATCTTCCCTCTCAAGTCAAGTCAAACTTGACCTCTTATCTCCCATGGTTGATCAAATCCAACCATTTGATTCAAGTCAATTTAATTTAATGAATCTCTATTTATTAGTTTAAATTGACTCAAATAATAAAATCTAAATTAGGCTCATTCAACACTTGAATAAAATTGAGTCCAACTCAATTAGTCTAATTTGGATTACTCTTAATCCGATTTGGTTCATCACATGAACCTAATCCTCTTGGTCCATCATATGAACCTAATCTCCATCTAATTGCCTTTCGTGTGTGACCCTATAGGTTCTTGTAATGTTGGAAATATTCCTAAACCGATTTAGAAACATAAGTAATGAGTGGTATCTAGCAACACATCATTGCTACCCAAGTTACAAGAATGTTGAGATCCAACATCACCTTTGTGACTACTAATTGTGACTCTCACAATATGTGACAATGTCCCTCTATCCATGACATCTAGATTGACCAATTGAGGCATATACCGTGTTATCCTGTGTACAATCTATATCTTGAACTCCAAGTAGACTCACTCTAATCATCAATATCTTATATTGACTCATTTAGGCATGGCCATGTACTTAGCGGTCTCACTCTATCAAGAATCATGATGTCACTCCCGTCATATAGAAGGGATAGATCACATCTACATCACTCACATCTCTCCGCATAATTTGTTACATACCCTGTAATCGCCTTTATTGTCCACCCATTTACAGATAACGTTTGACGAAGCCAAAGTGTGCAACTCCTTATGTAGGGAACCATGGTGACTTCAGGTCCAAGGACTAATAGTCATACTAATAGTCACATGAGAAAGTATATGACACTCATATAACAATCTATGATACTTTCTCATGGTGGGTCATTCAGTATACATTCTCCAATGCATACTCATGTGTCAACTTGATATCTCATATTCATGACTTGTGAGATCAAGTCATCAAGTTGACCTACATGCTAGTCTCTTCGCATTAACATTGTCCCTGAATGTTAATACTTGACTAGGAATTATTAAGAGTAGTATTCTCTATATCATCTCATTATCGATACAACCATTCGATTGATATAGATAAGAACCTTCTACTCAAGGACACTATTATACTTAGTTATTTGGCACCAATACAAGTAAGTATAATAACCATAAAGAAATGCCTTTATATATATAGGAATATGATACAACAAATCCAACAACAATCATCACATGATTAGCTCTAGGGTTTTCACTAACAATCTACCACTAGCACTAGTGTCAATCACTGTAGTATCTAATACCCAATGACCTAGTGTGACCATCATGCTTTTTCTGTGCCAAAGCCTTGGTCAAGGGATCTGCGACATTAGCCTCTGTGGGTACTATGCAAATCTTCACATCTCCTCTATCGATAATCTCTCGAATGAGATGGAAGTGTCGTAGTATGTGTTTGGTCTGCTGGTCTGAGCGAGGTTCCTTAGCCTGCGCAATCGCTCCATTATTGTCACAATAGAGCTCTATAGGATCTACTATGCTAGGAACCACCCCAAGCTCAGTAATGAACTTGCGATCCAAACTGCCTCCTTTGCTGCCTCTAATGCAGCAATATACGCAGCCTCTATTGTAGAATTAGCAATTGTGTCCTACTTCGAACTCTTCCAGCTCACAGCGCCACCATTCAAGCAAAACACGAACCCTGACTGTGATCTATAATAATCCTGGTGAGTTTGGAAGCTGGCATCGCCGTAACCCTTTACAGCTAGCTCCTCATCGCCTCCAAATATCAAGAAATATTCTTTAGTCCTTCTTAAGTACTTAAGAATATTCTTGACTGCTATCCAGTGACACTCACCTGGATCTGACTGGTATCTGCTCATCATGCTCAAAGCATACGAGACATCAGGACGAGTACATATCATGGCGTACATGATAGATCCTATGGCAGATGCATAAGGGATCTTATCCATGCGGTCCCTCTCCTCTCTAGAAGAGAGACTTTGAGTCTTTGAAAGACTCACACCATGTGACATCGGCAGAAGTCTTTTCTTGGAATTATGCATGGAAAACTATAGTAATACCGTGTCAATATATATACTCTAACTTAGGCCAAGCAATCTCTTATATCTATCTCTATAGATCTTGATGCCTAGAATACAGGCTGCTTCACCTAAGTCCTTAATTGAGAAACACTTCCCCATCCAAGTCTTCACAGACTGTAGCGAAGGGATGACATTCCCAATGAGTAGTATGTCATCCACATACAATACAAGGAAGATAACTGTGTTCCCATTAACCCTCTTATAGACACAAGGTTCATCTTCATTCTTGATGAAACAAAACTATTTGATCGCATCATCGAATCGAAGTTTCTAGCTCCGAGAAGCTTGCTTTAGCCCATAAATGGACCTTTGCAGCTTGCATACTATGTCAGTATGTTGTAGATCCACAAAACTCTCAGGTTGTGTCATGTACACATCCTCGAGCAAGTTTCCATTCAGAAACGTAGTTTTGACATCCATCTGCCAGATCTCATAATCATGGTATGCTACAATAGTAAGCATGATATGAATGGATTTAAACATCGCAACTGGAGAAAAGGTTTCATCATATTAAATACCATGAATTTGCTTGAAACCTTTAGCTACCAATCAGCCCTTATAGGTATGCGTAAGTCTATCCATGTTAGTCTTTCTCTTAAAGACCCACTTACACCCAATGGGTTTGACGCCTTCAGGTGGATCAACCAAAGTCCATACTTGGTTGGTGTACATGGATTCCATCTCGGATCTCATGGCCTCTAGTCATTTCTCAGAATCTGGGCTCATCACAGCTTCCTGATAGGAAGTAGGCTAATTCTCAATGAGCATAACTTCATCATGGTCAAACAAGAGAAATGAGTATCTCTCAGGCTAACGACGTACCCTATCAGTGTTGGGATGTATACTGAAAAGTCTATCTTTTGTATGAACATCTTTATTTTTGAAATAAGAATCACATGATCATTGTTTGCATATTTATGGTTATGCATATTGTCTAATACATTAAATTTTAGATAATATGGTGTGTAGTGTCACACGGGAGTTCATGTTATCAGTTCCTTGTGAAGTATAAGTAAAGGCTAACAACCGAGATGGTTATGGACAAACCATTGGAATGGTTGTAGTGTGATTTGGTATTGGTTTGTCTTGACCATAGAATTATACTAGTACACTTTGTGTGTATTGAGCAGGACCGACTTAGAGGTGATTTGATTTGTTGCTGACTACATAATTGAATCGGACCTCGGATATTATGGTGTACATGCTCTTAATCCCGATATAATAACGGGCACATATACTTAGTATTTATTTCTTTGATTTACCAATGGGCGAGATTTATAGAGTAAATCGATAGGATCGTTAAGTTGAAAAATGATATTATTTATATGGTGTGTCGTTGATTATAGGAGGAAATTGTGTCTTATATATTAGGATGATGATGTCCTCTTGAGGAGCTCATAAGGTTCAACATGTAAACCCTGCAGGTGGACTTGGTTCGGCATGATAATAAGGTTGAGTAGTACTACTCATGGAGTTAGATGTTGATTAATTAATTGTCAGTAGATTAATTAATTGACGGACATTCAAGATCTTAAACACGGGGAGATATTTGTACAATTAATATATGGAGCCCATATTTATTTATGGGGGATGGTGAGGTAGATCAATTATAATCTTGTAGTGGAATGGATTATCATTAATGGATCGGACTTTATGTGGGCTAGATCCATTGGTTGGCCAAGATCCAACTCCTCCTCATGGTCTCTATTGTAGCCTATTAAAACCCTCATGAAGCCTAGATCCGATGATGGAAAATGAAACTCTAGATTCGACGGTGGAGATTAAATCACTAGATCCAATGGTAGAGAATAAATCTTTAGATCCGACGGTGGAGATTAAATCTCTAGATCCGACGATTGAGATTAAATCCCTAGATCCTACGGTTGAGATTAAATCCCTAGATATGACGATGGAGATTAAAAGGATGCTTAAGCCTAGCTCTATAAAAGGATGGCCAAGGCTTGGGCGTTGAACACATCTTGGGAGATTAGGGTTTTGGGTGGCTCGGGTTTGGAGAAGCATTGGGAGGCTAGGGTTTGGAGAAGCCTTGGGCGGCAAGACTTTCCCATCTTCCTAGGGTTTTGACCGGCACCGCTCTTCTTTCTCTCATCGTTGGTCGGCATCCCAATCCTCTTCCTCTCCTCCTTGGCTGGCGGCAAGAGCTAGGGTCTCTTCCCTTGGAGCTTTTGGTCGGCGCCTATACTCCATATTCCTCTCCTTGGCCGACGACAAGGATCAAGCTTGGAGCTTGGTGGTCGGTTCTAGGTAGGAGAAGAGTTTCATTTTATTATCTTCCTTTGTTTGGAGCGAACAAGGAAAGGAAGATTCGTGATCTAGGAGGCTTCGACTTTTGGAAGATCGTCACCCACACGACGTCCAAAAGGAGGAAGGACATACAATAGAAGATCAAGAGGTATAATAAGAGGTATAATTCTTGTTTATGAATCTTTTCTTATTCTATGCATGTTGTATATTTTGTATGTGGCTAATTTACTTGGACCCCGAATACAAACACAAAAACCGGCGATCCGTACATCATCTATTCCGTGGCTAATCGAAGAATAGAGGTGGGTTGCTTGAACAACAAGTTTGTTTAAGTAACCACTCTAATCGAATAGCACGACGATGGAATGGTTGCTTGGGTAATCCATCTTTGTCAAGGATAATTTTTTTTTATCTGGGGACGTAGATGGGATTACCATGAACAAGCAACCGAGTTGAAGTGGGAAGCGAAGTTTCCTCCCTTCAAGTAGTATCAAAGCCACGGTTTCTGGTTTTGTGTGTTTATGATTCAGTTAATTTTATGCACTTTCATATATTGTATGTGTCGGATGATAGTATGATGTGCGTAGGCTTACTTTTTGGTTACAGGCATAATATCCAACTATTATGGCCATATGTGTGAATGTGATTGCAAGTGTGTAATATTATTTGAATCCTAAGGGTTGACGAGACTAATATTTAATTTTTGTAGTTAAGTATGACATTATTTAGCCACTCATTTATTTTAGTTTACTTTCGATCTAGATATCATGTACACTCCTTCGTGGAGTATAGGATCGATGGATGTAAATTAAAATAGTTATTCTCGACTCGGATCTCCGGATGGCTTGTACATGGCATAGGGAGGAGCGGACGAGATGGAGATACGACGGGAGACATATTGGAGAACAAAAGCCATAATAGATGGAAAATATTTTTTTTTCATATTTATTGCTTCTTGTTTGATATGCATGTCGTGTGCTAGGAAAATTCCTCAATTTTAAATTACTAAGTGGGAGAGGGATATTTTTTAAAAAAAAATTCCACGGCCTCCATTACGATTTGACATGTGATGCAAACAAACTTGCGCATCCGCTCTGAGTTCCTTCCTCCCCATCGGATGAGTTTGTTTTGTGGATCACAGGGTCGAATATGGTTATAAGAAATTATTAAGGAGCATGTGTACTTCCCCATCGAAAGGCACATAACACGAGATAATTGTCTTGGTACCGAGTAATGGTGAACACTTAGATGCAAATTGGAGTATCCTCCCAATCAGAGACACTGCTTTTATTTTTAGGGCCGAATAGGAACTAAATATTAATTTTATTTGTCAAAAAGGTTAGGTTGACAAGATAATAAAATTAATGGGTAAAACCTCCTCTTATAATTGTAGATTTCGTATACGTCCACACGATTGTGGCATACGATATTCTCAATATTTTGAGGTGTTGGTTGATTTTAAAATTTTATTGTTTAAGGAATCAATAATTTTTTGAAATCTAATGTTTTGATATATGTGATTCTTAGGTTTTTCAAAATGACTTTCAACCCACTTGCTGTGATACTGAAAGAGAATAAACTTACTAGACCCAATTATGTTGATTGGAAGAGGAATCTTGATATTGTCTTGACTGCTGAGGCGTACAAATATGTACTCTTCGAAGAGTGTCCTCCTAAGCCTGTGGATGATTCTGGGGAAAAGGAGAAGGAGAGTTATAAAAAGTGGATAAAGGCTGATGAGATGACACGATGTTACATTTTGGTTTCTATGTCAAATATATTGCAACATCAGCATCAAGCCATGCCCATTGCTTATGACATGATGCTCAATCTCAAAGAGCTTTTCGGACACTAGAATTGGGTTGCTAGGCAGGAAGCCATGAGGAACTTGATGACGACCACCATGATTGAGGGAACACCCGTGAGGGATCATGTTCTCAAGATGATGGCTCATTTGAATGAGCTGGAAGTCCTTAGAGCTGAGATCGATGGGGAAACCCATGTTGATATCATTCTCTAGTCTCTACGTAGGAGTTTTGAGCAGTTTCGCCTAAATTACAACATGAACAAGAGGTTGTATTCGTTGGTGGAGCTTCTGACAGAACTCCAGGCGGTAGAGAGGCTTTTTCGTGAGAGTGCTCAGGCTCAGGCCATGGTTGCCCAAAAGGTTTCTGCTTATAAGCCGAAAGGCAAGAAGAAGAAGAAACAAGCTGGGGCAAAGGTGGCGGGAAGATCTCAGGGAGGAGTGAAGAAGCCGAAAAGCAAGTGCTTCACTTGCAAGTAGACTGAACACTGGAAGAAGGACTGCCCCAACCGGAAGCAGAATAAAGGTATATCTTTTGGTTTAGTCGTTGAAACATGTTTAGCGGTGTTATCTACCGACACCTGGTGTGTAGATACGGGAGCCACTGATCATGTCTGCAATACTTTGCAGGGGTTCCAGGAAACCAGACGACTTGCTGAGGGAGAGATTACCGTTTACTTGGGCGATGCCACGAAGGTGGCGGCTGTTGCAGTGGGAGATGTTTATTTGTCTTTTGAGAGAAATAAAATTTTGGTTCTGAAAAATTTCCTTTATGTACCTTTATTTAGAAAGAATTTGATTTCGATTTCTAAATTATTTATGGATGGATATTCTATTTCTTTTAATGACAGAGTTGTTATAAAAAGGAATAGAGAGATTATCTGTTCTGGTGTATTGATAGGAAATTTATATAATCTTGAACCAAAAGCTCTGACGATGCAAATAGAAGTACATAACTCATCTTCTAATTCCAAAAAGAGAAAAGAACCTTCGAAGATGAACCAAACATATCTTTGGCATCTAAGGCTAGGTCATATTAACCTAAGCAGAATTCAAAGGTTGATAGCTGATGGACCTCTGGGTTCATTAGTGGTGGAAGATTTCCCAAACTGCGAATCTTGCTTGGAGGGTAAAATGACCAAGAGGCCTTTTAAGGCCAAGGGGTACAGAGCCAAAGATGTGTTGGAATTAGTTCATTCTGATTTATGTGGTCCTATGTCTATCAGGGCAAGAGGTGGTTTTGAATATTTCGTCTCATTCATAGACGATTATTCAAGATATGGATACATTTACTTGATGTGCCACAAGTCTGAATGCTTTGACAGGTTTAAAGAGTTCAAGGCTGATGTGGAGAAATGTCAAGGTAAAACTATCAAGACACTACGATCTAATCGTGATGGTGAGTACCTCTTGGGAGAGTTTAGAAATTACTTATCTGAGGCTGGGATTCAATCCCGATTGTCTGCACCTGGCACACCCTAGCAGAATGATGTAGCGGAGCGAAGGAATCGGACTCTTATGGAGATGGTTAGATCGCTGATGAGTTATTCTGAGTTGCCAGATTCGTTCTGGGGGTATGCTCTGGATACGACAGTGTATATTCTGAACTTGGTACCATCTAAATCAATGCCTTCTACTCCCGCAGAATTGTGGACTGGGCAAAGCCTAGTCTGAGACATATTCGGATTTGGGGGAGTCCAGCACATGTGCTAAAGGCAGATGCTGGTAAGTTGGAACCTCGTGCAGAAGTGTGCATGTTCGTTGGCTATCCTAGAGAAACGAAAGGTGGTTTGTTTTATAGTCTTAGAGATCAGAGGGTGATCATTAGCACGAACGCCAGATTTCTAAAGGAAGACTATGTGATGAGCCACAAGCCCATGAGTAAGATTGTTCTAAGGAATTGAGAGGGGAAGTCACTACTTCAGTACCACCGGTACAAGAGGATATACCACAAGTGATTGCACCACGTGTCATAGAGAATACACAAGTGATACCTCATCGTAGTGGGAGAGTTGTTAGACAGCCTGATAGATTCATGTTCTTAGAAGAATCTTCTGATTTGGTCCCTACGAACATGAACTTGATCCCTGTACATATGACGAGGCAATCCAAGATAAAGATGCGGTATCTTGGCAAAGTGCATGAATTTTGAGATAGTATCTATGGATTCAAATCAAGTATGGGAGCTAGTAGAACCATTCAATGGTGTAAAAGCCATTGGATGCAGGTGGATCTACAAAAGAAAGAGAGGAATAGACAGGAAGGTTGAGACCTTCAAAGCGAGGCTTATTGCGAAGGGGTATACTCAGAAGGAGGGCATCGATTATGAGGAGACCTTTTCGTCGGTAGCCATGCTTAAGTCTATCCGGATTCTCTTATATATTGCTGCTCATATGGATTATGAGATATGACAGATGGATGTCAAGACAACTTTCCTTAATGGAAGTCTTGAGGAAAACATCTATATGAAGCAACCAGAGGAATTCATCACAAAGGGAAAAGAGCATCTTGTGTGCAAGCTTAATTGGTCCATTTATGGATTGAAGCAAGCTTCGAGATCTTGGAACATCCGCTTTGATGAGGTAATCCAGTCTTATGGATTTATTCAAAGTCCGGATGAGTCTTGTGTATACAAGAGATGTGACGGAAACGTAGTGGTATTTCTTGTACTATACGTATATGACATTTTATTAATTGGCATCAATGTCAAGGTGTTATCGGACGTAAGGGTCTGGTTGTCCAAATATTTTGATATGAAGGACTTGGGAGAAGTGGAACACATTCTTGGGATAAAGGTTATAAGGGATCGCAGGAAAAGGATGTTGTGCTTATCTCAAGCTTCATACTGTTGGGATGTATACTGAAAAGTTTATCTTTTGTATCAACATCTTTATTTTTGAAATAAGAATCACATGATCAATGTTTGCATATTTTTATGGTTATGCATATTGTCTAATACATTACATTGTAGATAACATGGTGTGTGGTGTCACACGGGAGATCATGTTATCGACTCCTTGTAAAGTATAAGTAAAGGCTCACAACCGAGATGGCTTTGGACAAACCATTGGTATGGTTGTAGTGTGATTTTGTATTGGTTTGTCTTGACCATAAAATCACACTAGTACACTTTGTGTGTATTGAGCAGAACCGACTTAGAGGTGATTCAATTTATTGCTGACTACATAATCGAATCGGACCTCAGATATTATATTGTACATACTCTTAATCCCGATATAATAACGGGCACATATACTTAGTATTTATTTCTTTGATTTACCAATGGGAGAGATTTATAGATTAGATCGATAGGCTCGGTAAGTTGGGAAATGATATTATTTATATGGTGTGCCGTTGATTATAGGAGGAAACTGTATCCTATATATTAGGATGATGATGTCCCCTTGAGGAGCTCATAAGGTTCATCATGTAAACCATGTAGGTGGACTTGGTCCGGCATGATGATAAGGTTGAGTGGTACTATTCATGGAGTTAGATGTTGATTAATTAATTGTCAGTAAATTAATTAATTGATGGACATTCGATAACTTAAACATGGGAAGATATTTGTACAATTAATATATGGAGACCATATTTATTTATGGGGGTTGGTGAGGTAGATCAATGATAATCCTCTAGTGGAATGGATAATCATTAATGGATCGGTCTTTAAGTGGGCTTGATCCATTGGGTGGCCAAGATCCAACTCCTCCTCATGGTCTCTATTGTAGCCTATTAATACCTCATGAAGCTTAGATCCAATGGATGAAAACAAAACTCTAGATCCAAAGGTAGAGATTAAATCTCTAGATCCGACGATTGAGATTAAATCTCTAGATTCGACGGTTGAGATTAAATCCCTAGAACCAATGGTGGAGATTAAAAAAAGGCTTATCCCTAAACCTATAAATAAGACTTAAGGGGGTGGGCGGCATGTTGATGGATGAGGATTAGGGTTTGCTTCCCTTGGGCGGCAAGCAATCCTAATTAGGTTATGATTAGGAGTGGGTGGCTAGGGTTTTGGTGTTGGGGTGGGCGGCAACAAGTGGAGGAGGACCTTTCTTCTTCTTCCTAAGGTTTGGCCGGCAACCTATCCTTCTTCCCTATACTTTGGCTGGTGCTCAACCTATTCTTCTTCCCCTCTTCCTTGGCCGGCAATTAGGAGAGCTAGGGTTAGGGTTTCGGGCGGCTACAAGGTGAAGATTGGTTTCCCTTTTCTTCTCCAAGTGTTGGCCGGTGCCCATCACCCTCATTGATTCTCTTTTGGCCAGTTCCTATACTCCATGTTCTCTTCCTTGGCCGGCGGTAACATCGAGTCTATTGACTTGGTGGCCGGTTCTACATAGGAAGAAGTGTTTTGTTTTATTATCTTCCTTTGTTCGGAGTGAACAAGGAAAGGAAGATTGGTGATCTAGGAGGCTTCGACTTTTAGAAGATCGTCGCCCACACGACGTCCAAAAGGAGGAAGGACATACAATAGAAGATCAAGAGGTATAACAAGAGATATAATCTTATTTGTTTTGATTAGTATTCTTTTGTATTATGTCTATAATTGTTTTTCAATTATATACATGTTGTATGTGGTTGTTTACTTTATGTATGTGGCTAAATATACTTGGACCCCGAACATAAACACAAAAGCCAGTGATCCGTACATCGTCTATTCCACGGCTATTCGTAGAATAGAGGTTGGTTGCTTAAACAACAAGTTTGTTCAAGTGACTACTCTAATCGAACAGAACGACGATGACATGGTTGCTTGGGCAATTCCTTTTGTCTAGGATTAAATTTTTTTTAATCCAGGGATGTGGATGGGATCGCCATGAACAAGCGACCAAGTTGAAGTGGGAAGAGAAGTTTCTCCACCTTCATGTGGAATAAGAGCTTCGATTCCGGACAAAAACCCTTCAAGTGGTATCAGAGCCACGGTTTTCAGTTTTGTGTGTTTAGGATTCGGTTACTCTTATGCATTTTTCATATATTATATTTGCTAGATAATAGTAGGATATGCGTAGGTTAACTCTTTGGTTGCAGGCATAGGATCCAACTATTATGGTCATATGTGTGTATGTGATTGTATGTGTGCAATTATATATTTTGTTGAATCCTCAGGGTTGACGAGGCTAGTATTTAATTTTTTGTAAATTAGATACGACATTGTTTAGCCACTCTTTTTATTTTAGTTTACTTTCGATCTAGATTTCATGTACACTCCCTAGTGAAGTATAGGATCGATGGATATAAATTAAAATAGATTTTAATCTCGGCTCGAATCTCCGGATGACTCGTACATGGCATAGGAGGAGCGGACAAGATGGCGATACGACGGGAGACATATTGAAGACAAAAGCCATAATAGTTGGAAAAATTTTATTTTTCATATTTATAGCTTATTGTTTGATATGCATGTCGTAGGCTAGAAAATTCCACAATTTTAAATTACTAAGTGGGAGAGGGATATTTTTATAAATTCCCACGGCCTCCATTACAATTTGACATGTGATGCAAATAAACTTGCACGTCGGCTCTGAGTGCTTTCCTCCCCATCGGATGAGTTTGTTTGTGGATCACAAGGTCGAATATGGTTATAAGAAATTATTAAGGAGCGTGTGTACTTCCCCATCGTAAGGCACATAACCCGAGATAATTACCTTGGTACCAAGTAATGGTGAACACTTGATACAAATATAAGTATCCTCCCCATCGGAGTCACTGCTTTTATTTGTAGGGCCAAAGAGGAACCAACTATTAATTTTACTTGTCAAAAAGTTAGCTTGACAAGATAGTAAAATTAATGGGTAAAATCTCCTCTTACAAATGTAGAATTCGTATACGTCCACACTATCGTGGCATACGATATTCTCGGTGTTTTGAGGTGTTGGTTGATTTTAAAATTTTATTGTTTGAGGAATCAATAATTTTTTGAAATCTAAAGTAATGATCTATGTGATTCTTAGGTTTTCTTTCAAAATGACTTTCAGTCCACTTGCTATGATACAAAAGGAAAATAAACTTATTGTACAAAATTATGTTGATTGGAAAAAGGAATCTTGATATTGTCTTAACTGCTGAGGAGTACAAATATGTACTCTTCGAAGAGTGTCCTCCTAAGCTTGCGAATGAGCTAGAATTCCTTGGAGTTGAGATCGATGGGGAAACCCAGGTTGATATCACTCTCCAGTCAACAGAAAGGCTTGCTCAGGCTCAGGCCATCGTTGCTCAGAAGGTTTCTATTTCTAAGCCGAAAGGCAAGTAGAAGAAGAAACAAGGTGAAGCAAAGGTGGTGGGAGGATCTCAGGGAGGAGTGAAGAAGTCGAAAGGCAAGTACTTTACTTGCAAGAAGAATAGACATTGGAAGAAGGACTGTCCCAATCCGAAGCAGAACAAAGGTATATCCTTTAGTCTAGTCGTTGAAACATGGTTAGTGGTGTTATCTACCGACACCTGGTGTGTAGGTATGGGAGCCACTGATCATGTCTGCAATACTTTACAGGGGTTCTAGGAAACCCAACGACTAGCTAAAGGGGAGATTACCATTTACTTGGGCAATACCATGAAGGTGGCAGCTATTGCAGAGGGAGATGTTTATTTGTCTTTTGAGAAAAATAAAGTTTTGGTTCTTAAGAATTTCCTTTCTGTATCTTTATTTAAAAAGAATTTAATTTCAGTTTCTAAATTGTTTAAGGATGGATACTCTATTTTTTATGACAGAGTTGTGATAAAAAGGAATAGGGACATTATCTGTTCGGGTGCATTGATAGGAAATTTATACACACTTGAACCAAAAGCTCCCACGATGCAAATTGAAGTTAATAACTCATCTTCTAAATCCAATAAGAGAAAAAAACATTTGAAGATGAACCAAACATATCTTTGGCATCTTAGGCTTGGTCATATTAACCTAAGCAGAATTCAAAGGTTGATAGCTGATGGACCTCTGGGTTCATTAGTGGTGGAAGATTTCCTAACCTGCGAATCTTGCTTGGAGGGTAAAATGACCAAGAGACCTTTTAAGGACAAGGGGTATAGAGCCAAAGATGTGTTAGAATTGGTTCATTCTGATTGTGTGGTCCAATGTCTATCCAGGCTAGATGTGGTTTTGAGTATTTTGTCTATTTTATAGACGATTATTCGAGATATGGATACATTTACTTGATGCGCCGCAAGTATGAATGTTTTGACAAGTTCAAAGAATTCAAGGTTGATGTAGAGAAACGTCAAGGTAAAAGTATCAAGACACTACGATCTGATCGTGGTGGTGAGTACCTCTTGGGAGAGTTTAGAAATTACTTATCAGAGACTGGGATTCAATCCCAATTGTCTGCACCTGGCACACCCCAACAGAATGGTGTAGCAGAGCAAAGGAATAGGACTCTTATGGAGATGATTAGATCAATGATGAGTTATTCTGAGTTGCCAGATTCATTCTGGGAATATGCTCTAGATACGACGGTGTACATTCTGAACTTGGTTCCATCTAAATCAGTGCCTTCTACTCCCACAGAATTGTGGACTGGGCGAAAGCCTAGTCTAAGACATATTCGAATACGGGGGAGTCCAGCACATGTGCTGAAGGCAAATGCTGGTAAGTTGGAACCTCGTACAAAAGTATGCATGTTCGTTGGCTATCCTAGAGGAACGAATGGTGATTTGTTTTATAGTCCTAGAGATCAGAGGGTGATCGTTAGCATGAACGCCAGATTTCTAGAGGAAGACTATGTGATGAACCACATGTTAGTAATATATGAGAGATGTCCTAAGGCAATCGCCTTATGTATGAACCATTTATATGATAAATGAAGATTCACTATTTGAGTATACATGTTTTATGTATTTGATTGGATCTTAAACTCATTTACTGAATGTCCACGATACGATTCACAGCATGAGAGAATTTGTGATTGGATCACAACTAGTGAGTATCTCTACATGTGTAATTGTGATGTATCGGAATTATCCCTAGTCGATGAATTGATGGATTTGGACACCATCAATTCTGTCGAGACTAGCACGAGGTATACTCCTTGGTGTATCCAAGCAGCTGATTCTCACTGGCTGGAGACATTGTGATGTCCGGAGTTAATCGTGGATGCTAGTTATGGTAACTAGTTCATTGGAGTGACCAGCCGTAAGACTTCATATGGTTCTCTGCATATATAGATATGTCAATGAAGTTCTTCTGCGGGCTTAAGTGCGATGTTCCTTCGACTTGCAGATTCAAGTCATCTTGATCATGGAGACTTATGCTTTGACATCTAAGCAAACATCTCCGAGGAGATGTGGACCCGGGATGATTGGGTATAAGTCGAAGTGATCGAAGGTGTTTGAATAGCCTATAAAGGATTCACCACTCCTTGTGAGGAGATGTATACCCATGGCCTCTCGTCGGATTGTTACTAAAGTCTTTGGCCAAAGCATTACATGTTTAGAGTAAAGTACTCTTCGATACATGTGGAGTAACTAGAACTGTGAGGACGAGAAATGATACTTGGGCTAGGTGTGACGAGTCACCTAGTGGGATCCGACACAATAGACCATGTCCCAACCAAGTGGGTATAAGATGAGTGAAGGGAATGGGGCACGATTCATTCGAGCATCAAGGGTTTCGTAAATAGTTCGATCAATCTGATCTTTTCGGTTAATTGGGGATCATGATGTACTACTAGGTGCCACTCATGATCGCTCTATAATTAATGGTTAATTATAGACGGCCAACATAAACCGAGAACCTATTTGGTCACACGACAACGAGTGTAATCCAAAGGATTTAAACGAGCTTGAGAATGGGATTCTCGCATCGAGAGAAACTATGTTTGGTTGGACCAAACATAAAGCGAGCATGAAATTGTTTCAGTCGCAATGGAAGCGTGGATGGGCCGTGTCTTATGAAGACATAATGGATGGACCAAAATGGTTTGGTTCTAATCCAATGGATGAGAATAAACCAAAGGGTTTGGTTTATTTTAAACTAATGAAACAAAATCTAGAAGTGACTAGTGATTATATGCCATAGTTTACTAGTGCTATTCAAATTCTCACAGGTTAGCAATACGTAACCGGAGGGCTTTATGGATATGATCCATTAACCATTAAGAGAATTAGTTCTCTATAAAAGTGGGCTTAAGGGATTGTTAAACCCTAATCCAAAATCAAAACCCTAGCCTCCAAGGAGTTGCGCCCAACCCGGTTGTGCCCAACCTCCTTGCCGCCCATGATTGTGCTGTCTAGCTCCTTGCGGCGACCAAGCTTCAGCCGGTGAACCTCCGGCGACCCTCCGGTGATCTCCTATAGGTTTGGCATCAAGGTGAGGTTTTTCTCTCCTTGTTTTGGCCGGCGCCTACTCCTCCACCAAGCTGTCCAGTTTTCTGGACAGCTTCTCCTCCTCTCGTCGGAGCGTCGTTTGGACGACGGTTAGTGCTCCGACAGCGGCTAACTTACCGGGGATTTGATCTCCGGTAATCCTCTGAGGTGGAGGACGAAGGATTCGTCAAACGGTTGACGAATACCTCTCCGGAGAAGCGAGTTTTGAGAACTCATTTTGGATCCGAATTTGGATTCGGATCGTGATCATCTCTCGATCACGTCGTCTTCAACACGAGGCTAGTAACCCGTACGAAGACGAAGCTCGTGACTTAGCGAAGTCATCCCGAGGAGCTCGGCGTGGATACGGATAGAGACGATTCTTACGATGATCGTTCCGGTTGATGCCGTTCCCGCTACACGTCATACGGAAGGTATAACGTAGTTTAATTTCCTTTTATTGCAATTTTAATTTACGGTTATGTCTACACTTGTTGTAATAGCATGCGTGTGTTGTGTGTGTTGTAATAAATAGGAGTATTTATTATTTTTATTGCTTCCGTTGTGCTCATGTTTACGAAACATGATCGAACACACACACGCCGCGGTGCCGGAAACCCAACAGTGGTATCAGAGCCCAGGTTGTGTTTCGACATAATCGTAAAATGGTTTTGCGATAGTCATAATGTATTTCTTGAAATTTTCTAATTTTGGAAATTTAGAAGTATTTATGGAAATTTTTCAATTTTGGAAAGTCTAGAAGTATTTATGGAAATCTTCCACTTTTGGAAAGTTGGAAGTATTTATGGAAATTGATATTTTCCATAAATAAAATATTTGATTAGATTCTGAAAATTTGTTTCCTAATTTAATCATGATTTGATTTGGGAAATCAAATCTTAAAATATTTTATTTCCATAAGTAGTTTCAATGATTTAGGAAATTGGTTTCCTAAATAGATTTTCCTTAATCAAATAATTCCATGAATAAAATATGTGATTAGATTTGGAAATTTGTTTCCTAATTTAATTATGATTTGATTTGGAGAATCAAATCTTAAACATATTTTATTTCCATAAATAGTTATGACATATAAGGAAATTATATACATGACATAAGTGTATGCCATGTAATTGCATTAGATGCATAACATTATGCCATGCGTGTCGTGACATGTAGATGTATGCCATGTATGCCATGCCATGTAGATAATAGTTATTTGCATGCAAAGAGGATGAGACATAAAACCCTTACTCAATATTAAAGCTTACACCTTCCATTAATATGGTTAGAACCAGAGTTCTGTTTCTTGTTTGGGTTGTTGGACTCTCTCCAAGCCCGGCTCGAACCTGAATATCTTCAAACCATGGAATAGTTTAATACTAATATGGTAAGAGTCAGAGGTCAATCATTAGCTTTGGTTGTTGGACTCTCTCCAAGCTGGGCTAATTGGTTGAATGCGCTCTAACCATATTAAAACTATGTCTGATTAATGGGTTGGCTTTAACCTGGAGCATCGGCTTGTTGGACTCTCTCCAAGGTCGATGTAAAGGGAGGTGAAGTTGGGTGCTATGCATATGATGCATACTTGTTAATGTGTTAACAACCCGATGTATGTGTGAACATTCAAATAGTTGATAGCACATTGTGATAGTTGCATATACGTGATATGCAATCGGTATAGATGATACCTACTGTCGTAGTTATGAATGGCTTGTTGGACTCTCTCCAAGGTTGTTCATAACTATGATGGATATCAGCCCATTCGGAGATGGACCTACAATCTCCCGAAGTGATTTTGGGGTTTTTGAAATTCGAAAAATGAATGGGATTAATAAATGTATATTGATGCATTTTAAAATCATTTTCTCATATATGCTCGTTTTGTATTTCTAGGTCAATAAATTGATCATTATGTCTTTGAATTTGCGCACTATTTTGGATTCGAACAAACTGACTGGGCCTAACTTCCTGGACTGGCTTAGAAACCTGAGAATTGTTCTCAAGGCGGAAAAGCTTGCATATGTCCTTGAAGAGCCTCTTCCCAGTCTAAGGGCGATGCAACTCGGACCAAATGTTGGTCTATCGAAGCATGTGGCGGTCTGGTGGCGAGTTGCATCATGCTAGCGGCGATGGTACAAGCGAAGCGGCATGAGCATATGGATGCTAACACTATGGTCTTCCATCTTCATGAGTTGTTCGATGAGCAAGCGAGATCCAAAGGTTCGAGGTCTCTAGGCTCCTCTTCACCACGAAGATGCAAGAAGGTTCGTCAGAAATGCAGTTTGTGCTAAAGATGAGCGGGTACATCGAGCGGCTAGCTACCCTCGGTTTTGTGATGGATCATGAGTTAAGTATTGACTTAATTCTGCATTGTTTGCCCAAGAGCTTCTCGCAATTTGTGATGAACTATCGGATGAACAAATTGGAATCCACCATTCCCGAGCTCCTCAATATCTTTGAAGACCGTGGAGCCTTACGTGAAGCATGAGGAGAAGGCGGTTCATATTGTTGATTCCTCAAAGAAAGGTTCTAAGAGGAAGGCAAAAAAAAACAGAAGAAAGGAAAGAAAAAGGCAAAGAAGGCGGAACCAGCGCAAAAGGGCACTTGCCATCATTGTGGCAAGGAAGGCCACTGGCGAAGAAACTGCAAGACTTATCTTGAGTCCATGAAGAAGAAGAAGGCATCCGATGCCCCATCCTCTTCTATCTTCGTTATTGATTGTCATTCTATTTCCTTAGACACTTGGGTATTGGATCGGGTGTAGCTCACATATATGTAATGACATACAGGGGCTAAGGAATAGAAGAAGACTTGTCGAGAGTCAAATTTGCGAGTTGGCAATGGAGCAAAGGTTCTTTGCATCGCCATCGGAACTTATTTCTTTGAAGCTCCTAGTGGACTAGTCTTGGAACTGGACAATTGCTATTATGTTCCTTCTCTAATAAAGAACATTGTTTCTATTTCCTGCTTAAATAGAAATGGTTTCCATTTAACGTTTAGTAACAATTGTTATTATATAACTTTGAATGGCGTACTTTATGGAACTGGAACTTTGAGTAATGGCATTTATCGTTGGGCGTATCCGGTGACATTTTCAATATCGAGCGAGCAACACGCGTGCTCGAAAGGATAATCACATAGACTCCTATATGTGGCATTGTCGTCTTGGCCATATAAGCAAGAAACGTATGTCCGAATTACACCGATGTGGAATTCTGGAATCGTTTGAATTGGATTCATACGATACATGCGAATCATGCTTAAAAGGCAAGATGACTAAGTTACCTTTCTTTGGAAAGGTGAGCAGTGGGAGAGTTACTAGGTTTAGTACATCGATGTATGTGGACCTATGTCAACTCAAGCATTAGGAGGCTATAGCTACTTCATTACCTTCACCGATGATCACTCACGGTTTGGGTATGTGTTCTTGATGAAACACAAGTCGAAGCCTTTGAAAGGTTCAAAGAATTCAGAAATGAAGTAGAGAAACAACATGACAAGAGTATTAAAATACTTGATCGGATCGAGGTGGTGAATACTTAAGTCAAGAGTTTCTTGATTATCTAAGAGACAATGGCATATTGTCTCAATGGACTCCGCCCTATACACCATGACATAATGGTGTATCTCGAGGCGTAATCGACCTTGTTGGACATGGTCAGTCAATGATGAATCATGCAACTCTTCCCAAGTCCTTTTGGGGTTATGCACTTGAGACTGTTTACTTGTTAAGCAGAATGCCTACCAGTAGTCTCAACTACTCCATATGAGATATGGAATGGTAAGAAACCTCATGTATCTTACTTGAAGATATGGGGTTGTCTGCTTATGTGAAGCGATCGATCGCATAAACTGGATGCTAAGTCGATAAATGTCTATTTATTGGATACCCTAAGGAAACAAGGGGTTACCAATTCTATCATCTGTGGAACAAAAGGTGTTTGTTTCAAGGCATCTTTGTGTTTCTAGAGAAAGAGTTTCTCTTGCAAGAAAGCAGTGGGAGTGTCGTCGAGCTTGAGGAGGCTCGAGAGACTCAAATAGACATTAATGAGATACAGTGAAGCACAATGACGGTAAAACTCATATTGATGAGCAATCAATTTGGACCTATTGTAACACCACATCTTCGTAGATCCGTAGAACACGCAATATTCACGAGAGATATGGATTTCTCGTAAGTGAATTGAGCAGCGTGTTACTCATTGATGATGAGAGCCTACCGATTATGAAGAAGTCTTGACAAGTTGAGAAAGGGATAAGTGGCTTGGTGCCATGAAGTCGGAAATGGATTCCATGTATGAAAACCAAGTTTGGAACTTGGTTGACCCACCAAGGCATAAAGCCTATAGGGTGCAAGTGGGTTTTCAAGAAGAAAACCGACATGGATGGTAATGTGATTACCTATAAGGCTAGATTGGTGGCGAAAGGATATCGTCAAAAGCAAGGTGTTGATTATGACGAAACCTATTACTTTGTAGCTATCTTAAATCCATTCGAATGCTCCCGCCATAGCGGACTCATTATGATTATGAGATATGGCGGATGGATGTGAAAATACTTTCCTTAATGGAAACTTGCTCGAGGCGTGTATATGATACGACTGAGGTTTCACATCGGTTGATAAAACCAAGGTATGCAAGTTGCGGCGATCCATTTATGGATTGAAGCAAGCATCCGAGTGGAATATCCATTTTGATGAGACGATCAAAAGTTTGATTTCTCACAAAATCCGCGAACCTTGTGTGTACAAGAAGGTTAGTGGGAGTGCGATCGTGTTCCTAGTATTGTATCGATGACATATTACTTATAGGAAACGATGTGTCAATCTTACTGATCGATTAAGGTTTGGTTATCCAAGACATTCTCCATGAAAGACACAGGAGAAGCAACCTACATCCTTGGGATTAAGATCTATAGAGATAGATCGAAACGGTTGCTTGGTCTTTCGCAGTCTACATATATAGACCGAGTGCTAAAGAGGTTTAGCATGTCGGAATCCAAGAAAGGTTATCTGCCCATCAGGCATGGGGTACACCTTTCGAAGTCTATGTGTCTGCGCATAGAAGACGAGAGGATTTGCATGAGTAAGATTCCCTATGCATCCGCAATAGGATCTATCATGTACGCTATGTTATATCGAGGCCCGATGTATCGTATGCTCACGAGTGTTACGGCGATACGATACCGATCTAGGAATGGATCATTAGGCGGCTGTTAAGACGATCCTTAAGTACTTGAGAAGAACTAAGGATGTGTTCCTAATATATGGACAAGGGGACATGGTGATACGCGGGTATACGGATGCGGCTTCCGACAGACAAGGATGATTCCGGTCTCGATGCGGATACGTGTTCACCTTGAATGGGGCGATGAGTTGGAAAAGTTCCAAACAAGAGGCGTAGCGGATTCTACCGCGAGGCGGAATATATTGCGGCAGGCGTGAAAGGCGGTTTGGATCAAGAAGTTCGTTCATGAACTTGGTGTGATTCCATTGTTGAAGCAATCTGGTCTCTCTGCGACAATAATGGAGCAATTGCAGAGCGAAAGAGCCAAGGTCTCATCAATGATCCAAACATGTGCTTCGCCGCTATCATCTTATCAGAGAGATAATAAGTAGGAACGAAATACAAATCGAGAAAATTCCCACTGAAAGGAACTTAGCGGATCCTTTGACTAAAGCATTACCTCAAAGTAAGTTTGAGGGTCATGTTAGAGCTTATGGTATTGGATACCGTAGCGATTGGCATTAGGCCAAGTGGGAGTCTTTAGTAATATATGAGAGATGTCCTAAGGCAATCGCCTTATGTATGAACCATTTATATGATAAATGAAGATTCACTATTTGAGTATACATGTTTTATGTATTTGATTGGATCTTAAACTCATTTACTGAATGTCCACGATACGATTCACAGCATGAGAGAATTTCTGATTGGATCACAACTAGTGAGTATCTCTACATGTGTAATTGTGATGTATCGGAATTATCCCTAGTCGATGAATTGATGGATTTGGACACCATCAATTCTGTCGAGACTAGCACGAGGTATACTCCTTGGTGTATCCAAGCGGTGATTCTCCTGGAGACATAGTGATGTCGGAGTTAATCGTGGATGCTAGTTATGGTAACTAGTTCATTGGAGTGACCAGTAGTAAGACTTCATATGGTTCTCTGCATATATAGATATGTCAATGAAGTTCTTCTTGTGGCTTAAGTATGTTCCTTTGACTTGCGGTATTCAAGTCATCTTGATCATGGAGACTTATGCTTTGACATCTTAAGCAAACATCTCTCGAGGAGATGTGGACCGGATGATTGGGTATAAGTCGAGTGATCGAAGGTGTTTGAATAGCCTATAAAGGATTCACCACTCCTTGCGAGGAGATGTATACCCATGGCCTCTCGTCGGATTGTTACTAAAGTCTTTGGCCAAAGCATTACATGTTTAGAGTAAAGTACTCTTCGATACATGTGGAGTAACTAGAATCCGTAGGACGAGGAAATGATACTTGGGCTAGGTGTGACGTAGTCAGCCTAGTGGGGACTGACACAATAGACCATGTCCTGAACCAAGTGGGTATAAGATGAGTGAAGGGAATGGGGCACGATTCATTCGAGCTACTGAAGGGTTTCAGAAATAGTTCTGGATCAACCGTTGATCATTTAGGTTAATTGGGGATCATGATGTACTACTAGGTGCCACTCATGATCGTTCTATAATAAATGGTTAATTATAGACGGCCAACATAAACCGAGAACCTATTTGGTCACACGCACAACGAGTGTAATCCAAAGGATTTAAAACGAGCTTGAGAATGGGATTCTCAGACCGAGAGAAACTATGTTTGGTTGGACCAAACATAAAGCGAGCATGAAATTGTTTCAGTCGCAATGGAAGCGTGGATGGGCCGTGTCTTATGAAGACATAATGGATGGACCAAACTGGTTTGGTTCTAATCCAATGGATGAGAATAAACCAAAGGGTTTGGTTTATTTTAAACGAATGAACCAAAAGTTGGTTCGGTTCGTTTTAACTTAAAATAAACCATCATGGTTTGGTTTATTTTAACTTATCTTAATGGAGCGGGTTAACGGGCTTTATGGATATGATCCATTAACCATTAAGAGAATTAGTTCTCTATAAAAGTGGGCTTAAGGGATTGTTAAACCCTAATCCAAAATCAAAACCCTAGCCTCCAAGGAGTTGCCGCCAACCTTTGGTTGTCGCCAACCTTGACTTGATTGTCTTTGTCGTCTAGCTCCTTCCCGTGACCAAGCTTCAGCCGGTGAACCTCGGCGACCCTCGGTGATCTCCTATAGGTTTGGCATCAAGGTGAGGTTTTTCTCTCCTTGTTTTGGCGGCGCCTACTCCTCCACCAAGCTGTCCAGTTTTCTGGACAGCTTCTCCTCCTCGTCGGGCGTCGTTTGGGCGGCGGTTAGTGCTCGACAGCGGCTAACATACCGGGATTTGATCTCGGTAATCCTCTGAGGTGGAGGACGAAGGATTCGTCAAGCGGTTGTGAATACCTCTCCGGAGAAGCGAGTTTTGAGAACTCGTTTTGGATCCGAATTTGGATTCGGATCGTGATCATCTCTCGATCACGTCGTCTTCAACACGAGGCTAGTAACCCGTACGAAGACGAAGCTCGTGACTTAGCGAAGTCATCCCGAGGAGCTCGGCGTGGATACGGATAGAGACGATTCTTACGAGGATCGTTCCGGTTGATGCCGTTCCCGCTACACGTCATACGGAAGGTATAACGTAGTTTAATTTCCTTTTATTGCAATTTTAATTTACGGTTATGTCTACACTTGTTGTAATAGCATGCGTGTGTTGTGTGTGTTGTAATAAATAGGAGTATTTATTATTTTTATTGCTTCCGCTGTGCTCATGTTTACGAAACATGATCGAACACACACACGCCGCGGTGCCGGAAACCCAACACCACAAGCCCATGAGTAAAATTATTCTGGAGGAATTAAAAGGGGAAGTCACTTCTTCAGTACCACTGGTACAAGAGGATATACCACAAGTCACTGCACCGCGTGTCACACAGGATACACACATGATACCTCGTCGTAGTGGGAGGGTTGTGAGATAGCTTGATAGATTCATGTTCATGGGAGAATCTTCTGATTTTGTCCCTGGCGAACATGAACCTGATCCCTAGACATATGACGAGGCAATCCAAGTTATAGATGCAGTATCTTGGCAAAGTGCAATGAATACTGAGATTGAATCTATGAATTCAAATCAGGTCTGGGAGCTAGTGGAACCACCCGATGGTGTAAAAATCATTGGATGCAAGTGGATCTACAAAAGAAAGAGAGGAATAGACGGGAAGGTTGAGACCTTCAAAGCGAGGCTTGTTGTGAAGGTGTATACTAAGAAAGAGGGTATCGATTATGAGGAGACCTTTTCGCCGGTAGTCATGCTTAAGTCTATCCGAATTCTCTTATGCATTGCAGCTCATATGGACTATGAGGTGTGGCAAATGGATGTCAAGACAAATTTCCTTAATGGAAGTCTTGAGGAAAACATCTATTTGCAACAACCAGAGGGATTCATTGCAAAGAGCAAAGAGCATCTTATATGAAAGCTTAATCGGTCCATTTATGGATTGAAGCAAGCTTCGAGGTCTTGGAACATCCGCTTTGATGAGGTAATCCAATCTTATGGATTTATTCAAAGTCCGGATGAGTCTTGTGTATACAAGAGATGTGACGGAAACGTAGTGGCATTTATTGTACTTTACGTAGATGACATTTTGTTAATTGGCAACAATGTCAAGGTGTTATCGGATGTAAGGGTATGGTTGTCCAAACAGTTTGATATGAAGGACTTGGGAGAAGTGGGGCACATCCTTGGGATCTTTCCGCAACGCAAAAAGCGATTTTTGCAGCTCGGAGAGTCTAACACCAAGAAGGAGTTATTTAGTAGTGATGTGTGATTGGCATCGCTAGGGCTCATTCGAGCCCAATCCGTGGAGTAGGAACCATTCGATTCCGGACCACGTTATATTTGGTGTTGTAATTGTGTTTGTGTTTTTTTTTGTTGTCATTATTCCACTGCGCGCTAACACAATTTGAAGAAACGATCAAATTCCATCAAGCTACGCCGAATCGCTTTTCACCCCCCCCCCCTCTAGCGGGCGCACAGGTCCTAACACATTCCTCATCAGACGGTTGACCAATATTTTCTTTAGTTTAGGCAAGAGCTCCTTAGAGACCCAAGTGGTTTTCTCTAGCTACACAAGAACTACTACCACTACCTTTGTTTCTTCCTGTGGTTCAAAAGTAGGTTCTCCCTCCTACACCACCTGAACTTCATCGGTTGATATTCCTTAGCTTCCCACGAGGGTCCCACACTCATACCTCCTTTAGTCTATGCAAACTATTTTCACATAACATCTCTATGAGACTTGTTGGTCTCCACCTACCTCCCTCACCTCATCTCCTATCAAAAACCTAATTTTTTGATGACACAAAGAGACTACAGCTTAGAAGGCACTCAGGGTCAACCGAGGATGATGTTATAAGATAAAGGTGCATCCATGACCATGAACATGGCTAGCATAATCCGTCACCTTGGCTCTTCTCTTAGAGAAATAGGCAACTTGATTTGCTTGAATGGTTGTACAACATCCCTGACAACCCGAACAAAGAAGTTATATAGGCTAGAGGTCACCTATGTCATCCCCATCTGCTCCATTGCCACCCAGAAAAGGATATTAACTGAACTTCCTGCATCAAGGAAGACCCAAGCTACAACAAAGTTTGTCACAGTGGCTCAAATGACTAGGGCATCATCTGGAGAACTACCACCCCTTCCCAATCCTGAGGGAAAAAACCCAAGATGGGCCCCATTCATGATACTGATTCTTCAACTACCATGCATTCTTCCTAGCTAAATCTTTTTTGAGCCTGTTAAAGTCTCCCTTAGTGGCACCTCCAAAGATCATGTGTATGATTATCTATGTGGATTGGTTGTCTTCATATTGTTCATTGGATCGTCTGATGGTACAAGGAGCCCAAACCCTCATTACTCTTGCCCACTCAAGGGTGATCAAGGGTAGGGAATAGGCACCCTAATTGGATGAGCTTGGTAAGTTGTAGTTGCCACACCACCATAGATTGTACTCAAGGATTTCTTTCTATAACTCATTCAATTTTCAAGTCAAGCTTTTGACAATCCTAAATATCATGCTCACATTACTGATGGAAAGCATAGTAAGTAACCAACTGAGGTTTTTGGGGCCCCTAGTTCACCCGTGGAGGTCTCCTTAACACACACTGCTCTTCACATATCTACATAGTCCACTCATTCGAAACCTTCAAAGGCATGAGGTAGGGTTGATATCGAGGTAGCATTGATCTAGGAGGAGGTCTATGCTCCTGACAGCATTCTACTACCTCCACAGGCCAACTCCCACACTACTCTAAGGGGACCTTTTGTATTTTTTTCATGTTGAAGTACTTCTCTGCCTAGGTAAGAAACTCATCATAATCACATGGGATTTCTTGGACAAGGAACAAAAGAAATCTCCTTCATGGAGACCTTGTGCAAAGGCCCTAGTTATCTTTGGAGCAATAGAAGGGACTTTCAGGACCGCCTGGGTAAACCATTAGATGTATCCCCGTAAGGACTCCTATGACTTTTGCTATAAGTTAAACAAGCTAAGCGTAGCAGATGGATACCTCTTGTAACTTGAGAAATGTAGAAAGAATAGAGCCGCAAAATCATCAAAGAACCGTATAAAATCATCTTGGAGAGTACAAACCTTGTTGCATAGGTCCAACCAGGATGTGAGAAAAAAAATCGACACTTGACTTCTCTGGAAATTGAAGAAGAAAAGAAGCACTCTCAAAGAGACAATGGTGATCTTAGGATTGAGTGTACCATTATACTGACTAATTTGCTGAGGATAGAAATTAATAGTTAATGGCTCTTCTAATATATTCATTGTGAAGGCCATTTGACAAGTGGTAGCTCGTTTGAAGGGTGTCAGCACATGACTCATAGGTTCCTAACCTTTAGGTGAGGCCAACCCTGTAGGATCGAGTGAACCGAGAGGGGGGGTGAATCTCGATATTTTATAATTTTAAATTATTTTTATATTAATTATTCTAATCAAAATACGCATCGGAATATAAAGACAATTATCAACACAGACAATTTACTTTGTTCACAACCCGGACTAGGTTGCTACTCCAAGGCCCGTAGCTCTCCCGCGAGCTACCTCGATGGACAATTCACTAAATACCCTCCGACTCGAGAACTCTCGACTTCGGAGGGTTTCGCTTTTTACAAAAAATGAAGAAGGGTAACACACTACCCACTCTTCTTAAAATTAAGTACAGAAGCGAAATAATAAATCAAAAATAAAGTATAAGGCTTTATACCGACACTAAAAGATTGTAGAGGTAGTTGCCGTGTGTCGTAAGGTCGCCTTGTTATGAAATGAAAATTTAGTGGATGAACAAGTATTTCGGCAGCACTTCGACGTTGATTGAATGTTCTATTTGGATCCGATTGAGCTCTGGTAATATAGACCTTTTCTAGTCGACTGGAATGCCTTCCAGTCGACTCAACATCAGCCCGTCGATATGGAATTTCTGGTCTTCCAGTCGACTGAAACCTCTCCAGTCGACTCCACGTCACCCGGCTCCACATCGGGAATTTTTGCTCTCCAGTCGACTGAAAACTCTCTAGTCGACTAGAACTCCTTCCATTTGCCCTGCTGAATCTTTGACGATCACCAGCTCAAAACTGCCAACTGGGTATTTCAGTCGACTGGATTCTAGTCGACTGAAAACCAGCAAAACCAGATTATCACAATATACAATATAATATGAATTGGCAGTAGTAATACTGTCCAATCTCGACTACTAAGTCCCACGCGGACTTTTCATCGGATCGACGCCTAGCTTTGTCCCCCTATAGAGGACTCAGCCTCACCTCTTCACTCGAGGCTTACCTGTCGGCTACCTGTCGAACTTACCATTCTTGACATCCGATCTGACCCACTAGGGCTTCCACCAGCTGTCCGGTCTACCTGACCCAGCTGGACTTTTTGTCGATTGTCCGGTCTCCTGACCCAACCGATCTTCATGCCAGATGTCCGGTCCACGCGACCCATCTGGACTTTATGTCTGGTGTCCGGTCCTCCTGATCTGTCAAGATTTATGCCTAGTATCCCATCAACACGACCTACTAGGACTTCCTGTTAAGCCTGCACACTTAACATTTATATTAGATCACACGTGAATCCTAACTCTTAACTGTGGTTCATACATCAAAACTAAGGAGTGATGCTTACTGCATCAACAATCTCTCCCTTTTTGATGTATGACAACACATCAGTTAAAGTTAGGAGAATCAAATATCAATCTTCATATTTTGACATGTATAAGAAATGAACTTACAACTTTTGTCATGCATAAATTTAACCATGTATGAAATGCATTCATCCTTATCAAATTTTTGCATCCTCTTAAATTTATATCTTATTTTAAATCTATAATTTTATATCTCTTCTCTCCCCCTTTGGCATACTTCAAAATAAAGGTTAAGTTAAAGATATGAGCATAATGTATTGGAGAGTTATTATGATATTTTATCAAGAAACATTTTCAAAACTCCCCTTGAAAATTTCAAAATTTTAAAAATTTTCACAACTCCCCCTGAATAATTCAACATTTTCAAAAAATTTCAAAACTCCTCTTGAAAAATTTAAAATTTTTCAAAGTTTTTCAAAACTCCCCTTGAATAATTTAAAAGTTTTCAAATTTTTTAAAATTTTTTAGAACTCCCCCTGAATAATTTAAAAGTTTTCAAAATTTTCAAAGTTTTTTAAAAAATTTCAAACTCTTTAAAGTTTTTCAAAACTTCCCCTAGAATTAAGCTTTATAATGTTTAATTCCCATACATCAAAACCCAAAGAGTAATTTTTAAAAATCTTTAATCTTTTTAAGACTTAATAATCTTTTCAAAGTAAGTTTTTCTCCTCCTTAATTTAAGTCTAATAAACTTGAAACTATTTAAGCTTTTCAAAGAGCATTCAAGCCTAATCTTTTCTCCCCTTTCTTATCCAATTCCAGCATAATTTTAGAGAATATCATAATTTAGCACAATATTTTAGGTTCCCCCTAGACTCTTGATCTCCCCCTTAAAGTAACATTGTTATATTTATACTTAATTTCTTTTTAAAATAAAATTTTAAATGTTTAACTCCCCCTAGAATTATAATATATCTTAACTCCCCCTTAATTATGTTGATTCTTTTAGAATTAAAGTTGAGTTGTTTAGAATTGAGTTGAATATGTTGATTGGGGTTGAATTAGTTGATTAGGGTTGAATCAATTAAATTGGTTAGGCTAGGTTGTTTAGTTAAGTTTAGGTTAAGTTAAATTTAATTGTTTAGTTAAGTTGTTAAGTTTAATTACGTTGTTGTTAAGTTTAATTAAGTTATTGTTAAGTTTTATTACGTTGTTGTTAAGTTTAATTAAGTTATTGTTAAGTTTAATTAAGTTGTGATTAAGTTTAATTAAGTTATTGTTATGTTTAATTATGTTATTATTAAGTTTAATTAAGTTATTGTTAAGTTTAATTACGTTGTTGTTAAGTTTAATTAAGTTATTGTTAAGTTTAATTACCTTGTGTTAAATTTAATTATGTTGTGATTAAGATATTATTATGTTTAATTATGTTATTATTAAGTTTAATTTAGTAGGTTAATTAAGTTTAGTCTAGTGGGTCAATTAAGTTTGTTTTAATTTAGCTAAATTAGGTTTAATTTAATTAAATTTAAACAATGTTATTAAGTTGTTTGTTAAGTTAAGTGAATTTAATTTATTTTAGTTAGGTATATTTGTTTAGTTTATGTATAGTACATTAGGTTGAGTTAAATTAAGTTAAGTTTAATTAAGGTAAGTTGTTAAGATAGATTTATTAATCTTGGTTTAAGTATATTAGGTTTAGTTAAGCTACAATAAACTAATTAAGATCTAAATCATCTCACCCAAGCTAGGTTTTCAATGCACTTATTCTTATGAGTTTTGTGAGATGAGAATTTCTTTTATCTCAATTAAATTTAATGAGCAATTTCAAAGTATTTAAACTTGTGTTAGATTCAAGCTTGGTTTGAGCTAGTCAAGTAGGTTTTTCCAGTAATGACTTCCAGGTCGTGATGAGGCACATGACCTTCTTGGTTATCGGAGCAATGATCACTCCCTAGACAAAGTCAATAAAGGAATCAAGTACTTGATTCACTTTAGATTAAGCCTTGGTCTAACTAGTTAAAGACTTAGTGAGTTAGCTTCGGTCAGTTCCACTCAACTTAGTGCACTAGGTCGTGGCGAGGCACATGGCCTTCTTGGTTATCGGAGCAACGACCACTTCCTAGACATGCACTTCGAAGAGCTTCCCTAACTAACTATCAGTTCACTTGTATTAGTACTAGGTTATTCAAGTTTAAACTACTTTGTTTCCTTTCTAGTTCATTCTAAATTAAGCAAGTAAAGTAAACTAAAGCATGCAAGTATTTAACTAAACAAGGAAACAAGCAAAGTGTTAGCTCCCCCTAAATAGTAGCTAGATTGAGTTTTGTTCACTAAGTGAACTTGGCTCTTGGGAACCCTAAATTGGTTCGGTCCAACTTGGTTGACTAAGCTAGTCTTAGGAACCCAAGCTTGGACTAGACCCTTAGCATTTCTATTAAACAATGACATGTATGATCTATTTGTGTCCTTAGCCTTGTATTCGAGTCCGGACTTGTTGTACACGGCTCATTGAGACCCAAGCATCATGTTGAGATACTTGGAGCCCGAAGTGAACCTTTCCAACAATCCAGTTAGATTTTCTATTTGCCTTTTTAGGACCGAGTTCTCTTCCTCAAGCTTGTCAACTCGAGTTGAGTCTCTATCCTTAATTTGGCAAGTCGAAGTCTTCGAGTTGACCTGCTCCTTAAGTACTTGGACTTCCTCAAGAAGTGAGTCGACTCAATTTTCGGACTTGGCTAGTTTCCTACCTAAGCATGCAATAATGTTATACAATTTATCTTCTTGGGGAAAAGTTACCTCATCAGAACCTTCGGAAACAGATGTGGATCCGTGGCTTCTCTCAGAATCGGACTCGGACTCAGAGTTTGTCTCGTCTTCAGACTCGTCGACTGCCATGAGTGCTACGAAGTAATTCGTTGATATTTTCGCGTCCGACTCTTCCGACAATGACTTGTCCAATTTCGCCTAAGATGCTTTCTTCCTTTTCATCTTTCTTGATTTGGATTTCTTTCTTTTTGTGTTCGTTCCTGCCATCAAAACTAAACCATCCTCGGGTTGACTCAAGTTAGCATGTTCATGTAAATTAATTAATTTATCTCATAACTCTTTCGAATTTTGAACGGACCCGACTCGATTTAGCTCCTCATTTGTAAGTCCGCATTGCAAGGTGTTTAAAGCCTTGTAATCGACTTGAGCCTTTTTCCTAAAGTTTGCGATCCATTTCTTCGGATCTAACAATTTACCCGAGTCATCTACCGGAGCTATGAACCCTTTCCTAATCGAGAACCAAACCTCTAGGTCGGTTTTCAAAAAACACTCCATTCGCCTCTTCCAAGAAAGAAAATCCTCTCCATTAAAGAGAGGAAGGTTAACGGTGCTTAGACCCTCCAAATGTAACATTATCAATGAAATACTTTCTAAGGACAAAAATTAAATTAAATAAAATAAATCTAATATGCAGAAAATAATCCTAATATGTAGAAAAATATTTTAATGAATTTTAAATATGCAAAAAATGAATTTAATATGCAAAAAATTATTTTAAAGAATTTTAAAATGCAAAAAATGAATTTAATATGGACAAAATTATTTTAATGAATTTTAAAATACAAAAAATTAATTTAATATGCAAAAAATTATTTTAACGAATTTTAAAATCCAGAAAATGAATTTAATATGAAGAAAATTATTTTAAAGAATTTTAAAATACAGAAAATGAATTTAATATGTAGAAAATTATTTTAAAGAATTTTAAAATGCAGAAAATGAATTTAATATGCAAAAAATTATTTTAAAGAATTTTAAAATACAAAAAATGAATTTAATATACAAAAAATTATTTTAAAGAATTTTAAAATACATAAAATAAATTTAATATGCAGAAAATTATTTTAAAGAATTTTAAAATGCAAAAAATTAATTTAATATGCAGAAAATTATTTTAATGAATTTTAAAATGCAAAAAATTAATTTAATATTCATAAAATTATTTTAAATCAATAAAAATTATTCTAATGCAATAAAAATTATTCTAAAGCAATTAAAATTATTCTAAAGCAATAAAAATTATTCTAAAGCAATTTAAAGCTCACGATGGTGGTTTCACCAACTCGGAGCGCTCCCGCTCTGATACCAATTGTAGGATCGAGTGAACCGAGAGAATGGGTGAATCGGTATTTATAATTTTAAATTATTTTTATATTAATTATTCTAATCAAAATATGCAGCGGAATATAAAGATAATTATCAACACAGGCAATTTACTTGGTTCACAACCCGGACTGGGTTGCTACTCCAAGGCTCGTAGCTCTCCCGCGAGCTACCTCGATGGGAAATTCACTAAATACCCTCCGACTCGAGAACTCTCGACTTCGGAGGGTTTCGCTTTTTACAAATAATGAAGAAGGGTAACACACTATCCACTCTTCATAAAATTAAGTGCAGAAGCGAAATAATAAATCAAAAATAAAGTATAAGGCCTTATACCGACACTAAAAGATTGTAGAGGTAGTTGCAGTGTGTCATAAGGTCGTCTTGTTGTGGAATGAAAATTTAGTGGATGAGCAAGTATTTCGGCAGCACTTCGACGTTGATTGAATATTCTATTCGGATCCAGGTGAGCTCTGGTAATATAGACCTTTTCCAGTCGACTGGAATGCCTTCCAGTTGACTCTACATCAGCCCATCGATATAGAATTTCTGGTCTACCAATCGACTGAAACCTCTCTAGTCGAGGCTTACCTGCTGGCTACCTGTCGGACTTACCATTCTTGACATCCGATCTGACCCACCAGGGCTTCCACCAGCTGTCCTGTCTACCTGACCCTGCTGGACTTTTTGTTGATTGTCCGGTCTCCTGACCCAACCGGCCTTCATGCCAGATGTCCGGTCCACGTGACCCATCTGGACTTTATGTCTGGTGTCCGGTCCTCCTGATCTGTCAAGATTCATGCCTAGTATCCCATCAACACGACCTACTAGGACTTCCTGTTAAGCCTGCACACTTAACACTTATATTAGATCACACATGAATCCTAACTCTTAACTGTGGTTCATATATCAAAACTAAGGAGTGATGCTTACTGCATCAACAAACCCCTAGGCACTCTAATAGTGGGCTCTGTGATTGGAACCTCCTCCGTCTCCTCCTCCATAGCTGGTAAGATTCATCCATGTCATAATGCCTCCTCCACCTTAGCCATGATAAGGAGAGTATGTTGCTCCCAAGAAACTAGGCCTCCAATCGTCTCCAACACAAGTGAGAGCAAAGTTCGTTGCTACTCCCTAGACCCTTCATTGTGTGTCTCCACTATCATTCTTCGCATACTCATCATTTCCTTCGTCTTTTCTCATTCCCACAAAAGGTGTCAATTAGATGGGGTGTCCTCCCCCACTCCTGCACGAGTCCTCCAACATAGGGGATTGACCATCTCGCTATCGTCTCACCCTTATCAATCACTACCCCTTCTCGATCCCGACTATGTCACATCTCTGAGAGCACTACATAGAAACACCCATCAGTGGGTATCAATAATTATTAACATGACCCCTCCAATGATCAAGTTAGCAAGATGCTAGAGAGGAGAGAGCCAATTAAAGACCCTCCAAAGTGAAGTGTCTTTTTTTTCTAAGTTTATAACTCATAAAAACTTATCTTCCCAATGACCTTACCTCCTCTTATACTATCGAAGACCCCTTCCACATGGGTTGCCACGTCCTTCCCGACCAATGGTCTTAGCGAAATAATGTCAAGTGCCAATGAGACAATGCCAAGATACATTGTCTCTAGTATTGATTATCCTACATCAAACACTATTTCTCCTATCAAAGGTAGTTGTTAGTAGCCCTATGTCAAAGCATGGTTGTTGACGTTGGATGTTTCCAAACAAAAATGTTCCTAAAGTGTGTGCACAATTGAAGTCTTGTATAGGTTATAACATGATGTTTCCAATCAAGAATATTTCCAAAGCAAATGTTCTCAAAGTTTGTTCACGATGGAGACTGTGAAAATCATAACAAGACGTTCCCAATTAGAGATATGCCAAGTAGATCGGGTCTAGGAAATGAAATGAAAACCTGGAGCGATGTCCGGAGTTTTATTTCCAACTAGAACCAAAAACATAGAACCAAACACTCAAACATTCAAGCACTAGAACACCTCTGCTTCTCTCACACAATTTTTAAAGAAGGAATGACTTACTTGGTGTTGCTCAAGTGTGGTAAACCCCTTAGCACTCGTTGCCTTATATAGATGAGTAAAGGTTATATCAAATTCGAAGCGGGTACTCATTGGGCCCCATCAGTCCTTCGATTTTGACACCCTTTTCCATCATACAAGGCTTTACACTTCACTCTACTTACTTTACAGCTATTAAACAGCGATTGAAAGGATGGCTCCCTGGGGCTCAATCCTTTCAAATCTCTTTATTGTGGGCTCACCATGCTTTTACGGTGGCATCTGTCTTATCTCCCTGTAGATATCATTTAAAGTAGTGGAGACTTTCCAGATGTCCCTTCTGATCTTTCCCATCTCGTGAGCCTTCGTGATGAAGTAATCCTGCCTTTGGCCTTCCCAATGTCGTCGGCAGCAGAAATCCGCTTCCTTTGCTTGTTGGATAAGTTCAAATTCCTTCAAGGTGAAGGAAAGTTTCTGGATGGCACTTTCTTCAATGATGGCCATCTTTCTTCGTTTGTCATATTCCTCTGGGAGGAAAATATTCTTTCCTGTTGCTGCAATCAAAGTCTCATACTCAGTTAGTAATTCATAATTAACTGATGTGGTTATCTCAAGGTGGAAAATGTGGGTAAACTCATCTTCTGTTCTGATCATATTCACCATCTCTGATCCTGATCCTTCAACCAAGCAAGATAGTGAGTCGGCAAAGATATTGAGTTTTCCATCAACATGCTCAAAATTTACCTTGACTCCTGTTCCTATAATGAAATCCGTGAAAGTCATCCATCTTACTCTTGATGGCTTATTCCTTGAAGTTTTATTATGAAAACTAATTATCGCCTGACAATCAGTTCTTTATGTAATTTCTTCTTTATCAAGGAAATGGATCTTCAAGCCGCTCATAGTCTCCATGGCGGCATATATTTCTGCATCAATTGCTAATTTTACAGTAGGAAACTTACCATGTGCATAAGCGCATACTTTCTATGTGTTCCGTGAATCAAACTTGGTCTTTTCCACTTACAAATATCACCCCATCCAGTCATGGAGCCATCTGTTTCCAAAATGATGTATGCTTTTTCTGGAGGAATCTCCAAATTAGGCAATTTCTAGACCTGAGTCTTAATCTCCTTAACAATTTTCCAGTCAAATTGTTTCATCCTTTTATCCCCATGTGGAGATGTCTTTTCATATAACGGCCCAAGCTTAGAACTTAAGTTGGGAATACAAGTTCGTGCATAATTGAGAATGCCTAACCATGACCTCAGGCCACTCTTGGTCTTTAGTTGTTCATCTTTGAATTCAGTAATCTTTTGATAATATGGGGTTGAAGTCATAACTTGCCTTCTCTAATTTCAGCACCCAAGAATTCAATTTTTGGAATGGCTAACTTATACTTTGTTGGCGAGAGAATAAGACCATTATCTTTACAGATTTTTAGCATCACTTCTAGATGCTTAATATGTTCCTGTTCAGAAGATGAAATGACCAATATGTCATCAATATAAACTGCTATAAAATTTTCTATACCTCGAAAGTAGTCGTCCATTTTTCTTTGGAATGCGGCAGGGGCATTCTTGAGTCCGAATGACATCACAAGTCATTCATATAAACCAGAAGGGCTAATAAAAGTCGTCCATTCAATAGAAGAAGGATCCATAGCAATTTGATGAAACCCCAATTTTAAGTCAAATTTAGAATATATCCTTGAATTGCCTACCTTCTTCAGAATTGTATTAATGCCACTGATCTTTATATGTATTGTCATTCAAGGTCTTGTAGTTAAATATCATTCTTTCCTTCCCTTTAACTTTCTTTCCTATGGTTGGGTCAATTGTTGTGCCGGATTGCACAATCATAGCCATAGTCCTGTGGCGGCTCTTGCTATTCCTAATTACCTTCAGCTGGAGGAGAGATTTAATGTGCTTTTCAAAAGTCTGCTTCATCAGAGGAGTGATATGCGACAGAGGCTTATCCTGGATTGTAATATCTAGGTTGATAATATCAATTTTATAGACAATCCTATTTTTAGACCAATACTTCAAAGGGTCATCAGCAATATACCCTTGATTTCTTAACCTCTCAAGCATATGCTCATGATTCCTCAGAATTCTTGGATTAGAAGGATGCATTATATGCAGGACCTTTTCTTGGATGTCTATGTACTCTTCTTCCTCCATTTTAAGCTCTTGTATTGCATGTATTGCTGCTTGATTGGTTGTAATAGAAGTAACATTCTTATAAATTGTAATCAGGTTACCTTCTATTCACAGGCCTCCTTGCATATTTCGTATAAAGTTGCATCCAATTACCATCTAAATATCATCCCCAAGTGACATATCAAATGAATATGTAAAGGGAATTCTGAATTTATTATCACCGATAATCATCTGACCTCCTTTGAGCTTCCATTTAGCAACCTGCATGGAGTTAACACCATTAATTACTATGGTGTATGGGTTTTCTTCAAGTATCTTTTCTGGCACAGCTCTCTTGTCAATACAGTAGGTGGTTGCGCCTGTGTCAAGTATTGCACTAACTATGATAGGAGTATTATCAAGAATTTCCAGAATTACCATCATGTTGTATAGTCTATTAATCATTCTCTTCGGATGGCACTGTTCATTTTTGAAACTACTCTTTCTTCTAGATAACTCAGCTGCTCCTTTCCTTTTCTCGGATCTTCCAGATTTAAGTCTTCTAGGTCCTTTGCTAGTTCTTGATACATGGCATCATTTATTTCTTTCTTATTCAATCTGTCAATTTCCATTTGTAGATGTCTATTTTCTGCAAGCAAATAGTCAACATATTCAAGTAATTCATTGACTAGAGACTTATCATTGAATTGTATTGGTGCCAGTGTTGTAACAACTTCTTGCTTCAGGTAGTAATCCGCACATGATGCACATGCAGTTAGATGACACATTCTGTAATGAAGCCTTGACCTTATTCTTGTTTCTCTTTTACAAAATTTGCAACCGGCGTATATAGTTTGGACTTCTTCATTCATTTACCAGGTGTGTTGGCAATATGCCTGTTCTTCTGGAATATTTATTTGGACCTACCATCCATGGTTATCTCCAAATAAGACAAACAAAGGAAGAAGTAGCTCAGTTAAGGATCTCTGTTTCTCCCTTAGAAAAAGAGATTCTTAGTAACAAAATTCCAAAGACAGGGGATATAAAAGCTTTAATTCAACCAATCTTGATTGAAAAGGAAATCTTAGCAAAAGAAGTAAAACCGAGTGTGAAAAAGGTTGAGCAAATACTCCAAGAGGTAAAGGAACTAATTAGTGGATGAGTCATAGTTGGGAAAACCATGTCACGCCCCGAGGTAGACTCTGTCCGGCCAACGGACGTCACCCCCTTATGACAATTCCAATACGATACAAAGTCGCAGCCAGTATAACACATATCGAAAATGTATAACAACACAGCAAAACGTATAACATCAATAGCGGAAGCCAAACACAATGAAAATACAACCTCGACAACATAAGTACATCGGTATATCCGTCCATACTAGAATAAAATCCAGGCTGAATATCAAAAGAGAAACATACAGCATGATCTCCAAAACAATAAGAGTCCATATGAAGATACATGCGATGGGAAGCAAAAACCCTCGGAAAAACGGCGGGATGGGATCAGGTGGCAATGCTCCAAGTCCAAGCCGAAGTCTTCTATCTACTACCTGGGTGACAGGAAACCCAGGGTCCAGGGTGGTGAGTATAAAACTCAGGGGTAATATATAGAAGTGCATGAACAACATACAGGATAAAGAGATCTACAGGTATACATGTGAAGATCTACAGGTATGCAGCATGAGTCCAACAGGCATACAATACTAAGCATAGTAATCAGTAATCACAGATATGTCCTACTTATAGCATAAACTGAACTGATCAACTAACATAAAGTAATATACATACCTGACGGTCTGTCCTCCATATGATCTATAACCTCCTGAACAGGTATATCATGACATAATCCAAATAGTACACACTCATGCTCAACACATGCACAGCGGTATATCTAAAATATGCAAAAGGCATGTAGCATGATGTACAATCATATGCAGCAATCAAATGCAGCATCTCACAGGCATATGTAAAACATATATCAAATACATGCATACATATATATCAGCAATGCATATGCATGGTCACTGTCTGCGGACCCGTCCAACCACGACCCAGTGGCGGGGTGGCACGACAAATGACAACTAGCCCGACTCTAGCTACCACTACTCTCGAGTGGCCGAGTTGGGTAGTATGACTGAGTAGCGTATAAGCGTAAAGAGCTAACTACTCCTAGGGGTCCCTGCTGCAAGCCACGCTGTCCCTACCCATGAGTAGACAAGCGCCGCACACAGGACAACCTGCATGTCACACAACCACCGTCTATAGTGGGCGAGTGCTAGCACCACTCTACTCAGTGGCCAGGTGCGCATCTCCAGCTACCACCGTATACATAGTGGTTGAGCGCGGCACATCTAATGCTCTGCCCTCAACCCTGCTACCACTACCCCGAGTGGCCGGGGAGGTAGGATGACTGACGACCCGTCTCATCCATAAGGGAGACTCAGTCGTCAGCATGCATGCAATGAAATGATGCATAGTTCACGCACAAATCCTCACAACACTCCCTAACTCACGGGAAGACCTAGTCAACTAACAAGTCAACCATGCAAGGACGACTAATCCGTAATCACTACCTATTTACCTATGTACAGATAAATAGATCTGTTAAAATAACCCACTAATATGTGTATGGTACAACGACCGACCCCATATTCTGGACTCATCACCTAACCTAGTGATGCAACCCGATAACCCCATCTAAGTCCACAATAGTGACCATAACTGCATGCGTTTAACTGAATACCTATCAGCTAATACACAAGCAGAGTTATTATTCATATCTAAGATAAAGGTATGATGGATTAACAGCAATATCTCAAAGATCGAAGGCTAAGTACAAGCACAGGATAAAATATGAGTGGATCTAAGGTAAACATGTAGAAACATATATATATCTGATTTCATGCACCAGAATTGATCAAACTACTGGACCAGGTAGATATTACCCACCTGATACGAAGCTCGAATAATCCTCACGGCCGCGGGCCTGCTTCGTATCCCAAACCTGTATATAATAACAAATTAGGATTAAGCATAACACTCCAATAATAATACGAATAAAATACTATTTTATATTCGTATTCTTTTCCTAAATACATTTTACAACTCCAACTATCCCGAATCAATTAACAACAATCCATCTACATCCACCACCACCATCCTACCGAACTAATCCAAGGGAAAACCTAATTAACCACTTCAATCCACTGAACTTACATCTAATCAAATCGATCTCCTCCACAATTTAAAACAACGGAAAGCCTAATTAACCACTTTCCCAACTTGATTTTCTCCCAACAGCAGCTCCTCACACTCAACACCAAACAGAGTATCTCCGGTAGCACCCCCTGTTCAACTTCTGCTCGCCGAAGAAAATCCCGATTACACACATCGACAACATTTACAATCAAATTCCCCAATCCTAGTATCGATTCTTAACCATCCGAGCACACAACCAATTAAATTCCCAATTCATTGCATACATCAACAACACCAAAAGCATACTGCGATCACAAACACACCCGTATCACCCATTCACACGGCACCGGGAAAGAACACAGAATTGAGACTTACAAACCTCAGATCTTCTCCGGCAGCCTACTCCCGCTCACCCTCTGCTCATCGAAGGAACTTCAAATCAACACATCGACAAACATTTGCAATAACAGGATACCCAAATCCACAATACCATCGATGAAATGTTAGGTTAGATCCAAACTTACCAGATCCAAACTCTACTGGCGGCGATTCTTCCCGATCTCAGCTCAGCACTCCCGAACTCTGCCGACGGAAGGTAACCTCCTCAAGCACCGATCGACGGAAATCCCCAATCTACCGAGGTAATGCCAACATCCGATCAAATACAGTAGATCTAAGAATTCCTCGGTAGAAATCTAGCCCTAGATAGACTGCTTACCGCGATTGGCAGCTCGCTGCCGCGACAACGACGTCGTCCGCCCACTGGGAGTGTCGCCGCGATTTCTTTCCAGGCGAGAACCCCCCTAATCCCCGGCCGGAGATCTACCAAATGGTGGCGCCGTCGAGCTCCTCGCACCGGACGCTGACGAACGGAGATCGACGAAGGAACGACGCGTTCGTGCGGAGCGAAAGAACGAGGCGGAGGGGAAATGGAAAACGGGATCGCGATGAGATGCCGATAGGCCTTTTTAAATGCCTTTCAATTGATCCGGTTAACCCAGCTCAACCCAAACCCAATCCGATTGGGTTCAGCCCAAGCCCATTTCAGCCCAAGCCCATCTCAGCCCAAGTCTATCTCAGCCCAATTTCATTTCAAACCCAATTTCAGCCCACTATTTAAGCCTAATTAATCCCCTAATTAATCCTAATTAATTAACGAGTTAATTAATATTTTTTTTTTTCGTATTCTACAAACCAGGCTTAGGATATTGCATATATAAGAGCTTTGAAGGCCACATAATCTATTGAACAGTCATCTTTAGGGTTTTCTGTACCATCTCACTACAAGTCAACCTTTGAATTTCAAAAGGTTTTGATCAAACAAAACAACACCTTGATATCTATTTTGATAGATTTTAACAAACAGTTGCAGGATTTAAAAGTGCAGATAAATCAACTGAAAAATCAGCCTAGCACTTCAACTCCTACAGGGACATCAAAAGAACTTGAAGGGGTAATAGACAATTTAACAAAAAGAATTATAGGCATTAATTTGGGAGAAGGCACGGTAATTCCTAAAAAGAAAGGCTCTATCCTTGTATTCAACAATCCCTCAGATATTCTCCAAAGAGAAAAAGCTAAGTGATGGCTTCAAGTGCTAGACATTCAACCAGCACTAGGCCACCAGTCGTTAGTACTACAGCAATGCAAGTTCCAAGTTCAGAGAACCAGATAAGAGATTACAGACAAGGCCAGCGAAGATTATACATCTTGCAAAAAAGGATCTTCCCTAATCAAAGACGTTTTCGAAGAACAATTGAAAGCCAAGTAGATCCAGAAGAACAATTAGAAATCTCCAAGTCAAGGAGAGCTAATATGGTCCCAACTGAGATATAATATTCAACAGGCTTTCAGCCAGCACAACATAGGGTATACTAGCACTACTCTGAGGAGGACCTACTTTGTGTAGAAGAAAGCCAGGTGGATTTGCCACTCGTAACGGAAGAAAGTCATCAAAGGTTGCGGGAAGCAGGATTCTACCATATTCATATGGGTCTTGTCATGATCAAAATTCATGCACTGCATTGAAGAAATACCGGAGCAGTAGTACTAGTGGTGTTAAGAGACACCAGATGGAGAGGTGATAGGTCTATCATAGCAACAATGGAGATGGACCTAACACGGGGAACACAGATGGTATACGTAATCCCTGATCTTATGCTTAACGTAGAAGATTTTGCAAACCATATTGAACTTTCTATTCAAACTCATGGTTACCAAGAATGGCAGGGAGGCTCCAGTAATTTACTCATCACAAGGATGATGGTTGGCAGGCTGACAAATACAAGTTTCATTAATTTTTCATATAATGTTCAGAATGTAACATATTATTTGGCCAGTCAAGGTGTAAATGCCCTACCCGGGACCCGCTTCACAACAGAAGAATTACAGTAACAAAGATGGATATTGAGGTCATCAATAAGAAGAAACTCTATGGCTCCAACAAGGATTGAGACAAGGACACTGCTTGATGGCAGTGTATCATTGCAGTTTCAAGGATATGCTCCTACTACTGAACCCAGAGTAGTAGCAGTAAATGAAGATGATATTGAGCTTGGATCAGCTGAGCAAGAGATTTTAACAGTACTAACCGCTGAGGTTGAGGAACCAATCTTCCAGGTTATGAAGACTAACCCAGATACAAGAATTCCTACGAGAAAAATTGAAGGTAGTGTTGGATATGATTTATCAATCTGTTATAATTATGGAATAAAAACATGAGACCGGGCCTTAGTCTCCACTGGTCTGGTCTTTGCTATTCCAAAAGGACATTATGGTCCGATCAAGCTTACGTTAGCAGCTTATCAAATCGGGCATGCTCCGTCTATATCATATTTTTTTCAATGTATTAGAGTTGGAGTCGGAAAGAACTATTAGCACATTATTTTTATTGAGACGGCAAATGTGCGTCGTGTCGATGGAGAAAAGGGTTGTAATTGAATCGGTGTGCAAGGGCTGAGTTGTTTTGGTGTTTTGTATCGCTGTCAAAGATCGCTGTATTAATTTGGCATCGTGGAGAAGTGGTGGGTTCTTGAAATTTCAAGACAAGTGGTAATGGAAGTGGTTAATTTTTAAAATAAGCAGTTGGTGTAAACTTTGAACTTTTAATAATTAAATCTTTAATAGGAACCAGTATGTTTTATTAATGATGGTAGGATCATGAGTGTAATTAAGTATCTTTAATATTAGCTAATAAGGTTAGGGCCCAGTTTGCATTATTAACTAAATGCAAGGGGATAAGAAAAAAAAAAAGATGACTACAAAATTTTGAAAACTACCTAAACTTCCCTCTCGATCATGATTGAGAAACATAAAAATCTTAACAAGAGCTCCCGAAGAAAATTTTCTTCTCCCTCTCGATCATGATTGAGAAACATAAAAATCTTAACAAGAGCTCCCTAAGAAAATTTTCTTCTCGACAAATTTTTTAGTCTTCCTGAATCTTACATAGAACTCAGTTACAAAATGAATGCAAAAATATTTAAAGATTGCCAAGGTGCTTGTCGTACAGTGAATAAGTCAGCCATCC
Source organism: Wurfbainia villosa (assembly GCA_025175895.1). NCBI lineage: Eukaryota > Viridiplantae > Streptophyta > Magnoliopsida > Zingiberales > Zingiberaceae > Wurfbainia > Wurfbainia villosa. The sequence goes on along the minus strand of CM046009.1, from coordinate 23,609,602 downwards.
AACCTCCATTAGCAGACCATTTCCTACAGTAGTTTTTCAGCAGTAATTTAATTAGAGCAAGTCCAAAATGTAAAGATGAAACATATTTTGGAGTGAAACCAATATCTGTTCCCTTAAATGATGCAACAGTCCGTAAGCCTTGTTTCACTTCATAGCATCACATGTCATATATCATAATGGAATGATTTGTAAATGGAATTGCAAAGTGGAAGTTCTAATGGTCACACTGGAGACGTGAAAAAGACAAGTTGACACTCAACTCTCTTATTGGTTACACTAAGAGAATCAGAGTAGAAAAGCACGATTTGTTAAAGCAATAGCTCTGTCCAATGCTCAACGGATGAGAAGTGGATATTATTATAGATAAGCACGTACATATTACATTGAGAGCACACTGTAAACTCTATTTGCTAGTAAAAGAAGTTACAGTTATTATTTAGCTTTTCTGTCAGATAAAACAGAAGGAATTGAATGAATATCTCTAGAGATCGGCCAAAGGCACCACTTATTTCAAGAAGAATGGATAAGGTGCTCACCAGCATTTCCGTTGCCCAACAATATCGTCAACACCACGCAGCTGTTAGCATAAAAACATTTTAGGATTATGAAACCATAGTCCAGCATACTGTTCTTCAATAGAAGTCTGATATTGAAGAATAAAACCATTTAAGTTGCGATTATGAAGCCATAATTCAGCATATTGTTCTCGAGTAGAAATCTGATATTGAAGAAGAGACGTGTGATGGGCAAGGCAATTCAAGTAAAGCTGAAGAATTATCTATTTTACACCTTTCACGATGAAATTCCATTTGTGAATCTCTATATACTTCCAAGAGGTGAGATTAGAGAGATAGCAGCAGAACAATTAGGTATTGTTATGCCACAGTTGCAAGCACCATGCAAAGATTTACAACCTTTTAGGAAGGTTGTAAGTCTTCTTAAGAAACTTCGACGCAGCCTCATCATTCCTATGGCATAGCACGTGTAGAACCGTGCTGGGTTCTGTTGGGCTCCAGTGGCCTGGATTTTGAGGAAAGGGATACCTAGATTTGGCTGCAGAACCATATTTCTCTAGGATCATCTGCTTGAATTGCTCAATGAGGCTCTCAGTATCTGTGTGGAATAGGGGAAGTACATTGGTCACTTCAACTGCAGCCTTCTGAACTGACTCTTCAGGCAAACCATCTCCATCAGCCAAGAATAGATCTCTAAGTGCTTCGAAATCATCCTCTATTATCTGACATTCTTGAAGAGTGAAGGAACGTGATGGACCACCTGCAAGAAGAACTAGCAGAAACGCATCAAAACAGGCTTTCATCAGTGCAGTTATCGCGCGACATTTTAATCTGTCATGCACTGTGCTTGATACCGTCACTAGAACAGGGTCAAGTTCTTTTAGTAAACAATCTATTCTTGACGATGAAGTCTCACCGACATATAAAATATCCCAAAGAGCATAACTCAGGTCATCAAACATCACCTTGTAGGCTATCGTCTCAAAAAGTTGCTGCAATCCTTCTTGACAAGTTGCTAGAGAGAGATCAAAGTTGGTCTGCAATCCATCAGATGCATCTACTTGAGTTGATTCAGCATTCCTTAAAGAGGTTATTTTCCTCTTCAGTTTCTCCAACTGTTTGCAGATATAATATAGTGAATTAATGAGTACACATAGCTGTGGTAGACCTAAAGTTGACCCAATTTGCGGTCTCTTTTTCCCCGAGATATGTGACTTCTCCTTTTTCTTCCACAACTTTGAACCAACTTCACATCTGGTTAAAGGAGGCAATTCAGGAAAAAAATTGTTTCGAGTACCTGAAAACAAAGATTATTGATCAAAGAAATATAGAGACCAATACAAATGCGAGGAAACTTACCACATATAGATTTCACTTTTGTTGCGTAATGTTGTAGATTCCTATCAAGTCCTTCCAGCAACACAGGGAGCAGGGAAGAGTGCACAGGTATCGACAGTCGAAAGTATGCTTCCAATGTCTCATCCACTGTCATGAGTACCTCAACTGAAGAAGCAGCAAATTTTTCTTTGTTTGTCCTGGGGTTCCAATCCTAATCAGATGATAAATATAGCATCACTGAAATTTTTTGTTCGAATATTATCTAACAGGATTTTCGTGCATGTAAAAGAATAGGAAAAAGCAGAAATTTTTTACCAAAATAGGCCAGCATAGAAACATAGATTCCTCAGGAGTTTGTAGGTAAAGTCAATCCAACTATAACCAGATTAAATAGAAAAATTAATTTAACCTAACAACAACAGCCGCCAAGTCTTATCCCACTAAGGTTGGCTAATTTAACCTAACATATGCAAAATTCAAATCTGATGGTTAGTAAATTTTTGCAAACATTGACAATAAAAATCAAATTTTTATTCCACTAAGTAGTATAGACTATATGAAACCTTCTATGCTATTGGGCTTGAATCCCCTACTAAATTATCATCCATATTTAAATGAACTTTATCATATCTTATCATTGCTAACAAAGTCTTATTTGATCCCTCTCTTTCTCTCTTTCTCGATTAGTGTGTGCATTTCTCTCATTTTTGCTTAACTAGGGCATTTATTGGCACTAGGTACATATTCAAAATACATTAAACATGTCTTTCAAAATTTTCCTAATTATCTCTTTAATTTTTTCATTTTTTATCCTATCCATCCTCCTCGTATATCTGTACATCTACTTTAACATTCTCATCTCTACGACTCTAATCTTTCGTTTGTGTGTGTGATTCATTGTCCAATATTTAGTTTCATATAACATAGCAAAGTCTAACAGTCGTTTTATAAAATTTTTCTTTGAGCTTTAAAAGTACCTAATGATCACAAAGAACAGTTGACGTCCTCTTCCATTTCAATGATCTTACTTGTATCCTACAAAAAAATATCTCTATCGACCCCTTCATCTTTTGCAAAACCAAACTTGAATACTTAAAGCTCTCAATTATAAGTAACCCATTATCTCCTATCTTAATAATTACCTTTGTACATTTATTACTACCAAACTTAAATTTCATATATTCTATTTTTATCCTACCAAGTCTAAAATATTTTACTTTCAGTATTTTCTGTCCAGATTCGAACTTAACATTTACTTTGTTTGACAATGGTCAAAAAATTTCAATTAATTCAATAACTCAAATTTCTGACTTGAGATTTAAAGTAGCATGCTTGAAATAAATAGTAATGAGTTGGATATAATCAATGAGGAAATATGTTAATTATTAAACAGAGCTCCCAATATATAAATAGGGGGAAATAACACGGTAGTAGGCGGAATATTCTCCCCTCAAAAGAATAGGGCGATATTGATTATCCCTTGAAAAGAATCTGATTTCCTTCATCAGTAGGCCCCTCAAATAAAGATATCATGCAGGTATGAAGTATCGTAAAAGAGAGACAAAGAGGAAAATGTCACAGATCTTGCAACTACTCTAGCAAAAAAATGAAAGAGAATAAGGTAAATTCTTCAAACTTAAAGAGAAGATACAAGTAATTAATCTCTTAAAGACCTGATGAGAGTAACTAATCTCCATTTTCAAACCTCTGAAAACCAAGCAAAGAGCACACTAATCTAGCATACTTAGGTGAATAAGAGGTGCACCTGTACAGGTTGTCAAGGGCTGATGCTGAATCACTGGTGTATATTGTGTCAAAGGAATGTCTTTATCCGTTGTGTCCTTTTAATAGATTGGCTCCGTGAGTCATCTGTGGTAGGTAATTGTCGAGACACTAAACTCTAGATAAAGTGGATAACTAGCAAAGTACAAAAAGGAAACCACAATAGGGTATGGACTGATTTGATTGTGGATTGGTGTTAGTCTATGTTGTTGAAAAAGATAAGTACCCAACATGGGTATAAATGTATATGTATGATCAATTTTTAAAATATCTCATGTGGTGAATTGGAGTCCCACAAATATTCTAAAACTATCCAAGCAGTTGCATAAATGGATCACCTAGGCACTTTAGACAAGGTATAGCATTTCATACATGAGATATGCAATACCTTTATGTAGTTTGGCCTCTCAATGAGCCAGGCAGGCACCTTTGTGAGCTAGGTGGATGCATATGTGAATTGGTAGGCCATACAGTGAAAAAGAAAAAAAATTGGGCGAGTTCATTTCATGATCTAAGAACATGACATGGAGTTTTGTGATGGTTTTCCTCTAATAAAGGAGCAATTCTTGTGACTGTGAAACAGTAGACCAGATGTAGCAGCATAACTTGTATGTGAATGCAACATGTTCAACACTGTTATTTTATTTGACATTTGACAGTTTATATAGGATAAAGATTTGGCACGGTACTAGAGGGGTAGATGAAGAGTTAGCATATATATTTGGTGTCCTATCATCTCTAAGCCTTTGTCAAATGAAGAGGACAAGCAAATCATAACAATCAGAAAGATGATGGCCCACGACTCAACAACCACAAAAAAGTGTGGCAATGCATGGAGAGTTGCTTCTTTGACACCAATACCACTTCCCTTCTAACCAAGATCAAAAAAGACCAAGAACAAAAATAAAAAAATAAAGCTCATATACAAAGTCAGAGGAATTTACTTGGATTCTATAACTTCTATATTGAAAGAGCCCATCTATAAAATATAGAGGATACAATTAGAACTAGTCCGCCATGTAAATGTTAGAGAAATGATGCTCCCAATTGCTCGGCTTCAACCATTGTCTTGATGTGAATAAGGGTTCAAGTTAGATTGATATGTGTTACTTATATATGTTGGTGCAGGGGCATCAGATAATCGAACCTGTGTTTTGATTATGGCAAAGACACAAAGTTAAGTTTACATCGTTATCTCACGAGCTAAATCGAGTATGCAGAAAAGTACTAAAGCTAGAGCTGAAGGCTAGCGACACCCGGAGGAAGCCGTGGTGGTCGGGCGACACTCGAGTGACTTCGGAGAGAGCCGAAGGAATCGAGTGGAAGGTCAGAAGCAAGAGCTACAAGGTAAGTATCGAGGAAAGCTCGTGTGAGTGAGAGATTGTAAGGTCGTGTCCTCTTTACGAGGATGACCGTAGGCGGCGATCCGACTAAGACTTCCTGTGGAAGGTCTAGATCGAGATCGGACGGTTAGAAACCGTCGCATTTATCATTTTCCGAGCTAACCTCTTACTGCAGGGAAGTGGCCAGCCGGCAATGACCATCGCCATTCTGATCGATCGATGCTCATCAATCGTGATGGCGATTTAATCACCATCGGAGTCAAATGGATAAGGTTTGACGCGGCCACTTCGCGATAAAAATTATACAACTTCGTGATCTGTTCCGAAAAAAGAGGAGACAAATTCAGAGGCCAAAATCTATAAAAGGAGGGGTGGATTCCAACTCCAAGCATCATCAAGTTTATTCATCAAGTGCTCCTACAATGCCAACGCTCCAACACCGTCATAACGCCGACGCGACAACAAGTTCAGATCTTCTTCGTCGGCAGCAACATCTAGTAATATATTTTCATATTGTATTCGTTGTTTTTATTCATAACGAGGTGAGGTAGGCTTGTTGCCTCATCCTCGTACATTCGGTTTTGTGATCGTTGTCTCCTACCTCCAACGAAGAGGAGACGTTATAGTGTTTTGCCCTCCGTACGCGGTCTAGGACCGATAGGGCCACCAATACCACTTCCCTTCTAACCAAGATCAAAAAAGACCAAGAACAAAAATAAAAAAATAAAGCTCATATACAAAGTCAGAGGAATTTACTTGGATTCTATAACTTCTATATTGAAAGAGCCCATCTATAAAATATAGAGGATACAATTAGAACTAGTCCGCCATGTAAATGTTAGAGAAATGACGCTCCCAATTGTTCGGCTTCAACCATTGTCTTGATGTGAATAAGGGTTCAAGTTAGATTGATATGTGTTACTTATATATGTTGGTGCAGGGGCATCAGATAATCGAACCTGTGTTTTGATTATGGCAAAGACACAAAGTTAAGTTTACATCGTTATCTCACGAGCTAAATCGAGTATGCAGAAAAGTACTAAAGCTAGAGCTGAAGGCTAGCGACACCCGGAGGAAGCCGTGGTGGTCGGGCGACACTCGAGTGACTTCGGAGAGACCCGAAAGAATCGAGTGGAAGGTCAGAAGCAAGAGCTACAAAGTAAGTATCGAGGAAAGCTCGTGTGAGTGAGAGATTGTAAGGTCGTGTCCTCTTTACGAGGATGACCGTAGGCGACGATCCGACTAAGACTTCCTGTGGAAGGTCTAGATCGAGATCGGACAGCTAAAACCGTCGATTTATCATTTTCCGAGCTAACCTCTTATCAGCAGGAAGCGGGCATGATCGGCCGTTCGATCAATGCCGATCGATGGGAGTCATCACGATCACGGCGCATTTAATCACCATTGCGCTAGATCAAAATGGATAAGGTTTGACGCGGCCACTTCGCGATAAAAATTATACAACTTCGTGATCTGTTCCGAAAAAAGAGGAGACAAATTCAGAGGCCAAAATCTATAAAAGGAGGGGTGGATTCCAACTCCAAGTATCATCAAGTTTATTCATCAAGTGCTCCTACAATGCCAACGCTCCAACACCGTCATAACGCCGACGCGACAACAAGTTCAGATCTTCTTCGTCGGCAGCAACATCTAGTAATATATTTTCATATTGTATTCGTTGTTTTTATTCGTAACGAGGTGAGATAGACTTGTTGCCTCATCCTCGTACATTCGGTTTTGTGATCGTTGTCTCCTACCTCCAACGAGGAGGAGACGTTATAGTGTTTTGCCCTCCGTACGCGGTCTAGGACCGATAGGGCCTTGGAGTAGAACCGCTGGGTTGTGAACCAAGTAAAATAAACGTGTCTCTTTATTTTCCGCTGTGTTTACTCGTTTAATTGTCTACTCGAACGAAACGAAGAAAAGATTTACGATCGCTATTCACCCCCCCCCTCTAGCGACGCTTCTCGATCCAACAATTGGTATCAGAGCGGGGGCGCTAAGATTTGGTGAAACCACCGATCTAGCACGTTTTGGTTTTCTGTTCGTATTTTTCGATTCGTATTTTTTTTTCGGGTCTTTTTCCTCCCGACTACTAATCCAAGACGGTCTCGACACGCTTTTGGTTGTGTGCTTAGTTTTCTCTCTGTTGAGTAACGATAAAAGGGTCATAACTCGCAAGTGGACTCATAACGATCTACCTACCAAATCAAGCTCGAGAGATCTACATTTCTTACTAGAGTTTACCTCGAATAAGCTATTTCCAAAAATTCAACGCCTAGTACCCTTTCTGGGACATCAAGGTCGTAAGTTGTTAGTTTTTGTTAGTTTCTTATTTTTCTCATTTAATTCTATTTATTTCAGATTACTAATCCAAGACAAAGTCTTGAATTCTTCGTTTTTATTCGTGTTTCTGAAGATACTTAACGGCTCACATCGAGGGGTATAGATCACCCGACCTCCGCTTCTTTAACGGAGATTATTTTCAAGTATCGAAAGGTCGACGGAGTGTTTTCAAAACACAAGTCGAGACTCGATAATAATCCAAACCGCCATTCTATCCACCAACGATCAAGGAGAGCCTCGATTTCAACAAGGACAAATACAACCAAGAGGCAAATCAAGCCGATGCAAGAGCAACCCAAATATCAGAATGCGGCCATTGTCTAAAGAGGAACTCAACCGATCGGACCATTCATTATTAGCCAAGGACCCATGGAACAAATTAATCGAGCTACACGAAGGAACGCCCGATGCTAAGGTATGTAAACGCGACCTTCTTTTCAATAAGTCAGATAACCTTAAGACGCAGAACACGAGACGGCGACGCAACTACACGCCGCTGCCCGTGATATCACAACGGCTCGCACACCATCGACACAAGGTCGAAAACCGCGACCTACTAAGGTACGTTTAATTCATTTCTAGACTACCTCGGGCATCCACGGTCGATGCCTACAAGGTCTCTAAGGACCTTCAAGCTTAGGTTAGACAAATTATTTTCCGAAGCTCAACTTCACGAGCAAACTAACGCGTCCGCCGAGAGAGGTATCGCTTTACTGGCAGACAAAGAAGCAAGCCACCTACTGTGCAAGAAGATAGACTGAACCCGACGACGAATTAGAGTCCGAATCCAAAAGGTGGAAGCAATAGAACGAAAAGTAAAGATCGCTCGAGGGAAAGGAAGCTACTAAAGAATCAAAAGAGGGCACAATTCAAATCAAATCAAAAGAAGGTTTTTCATGCAACATGGGACAACGAAGAAGGCGGCGATAAAGATGTACGGTAAGACCAAGAGTCCGAGTCGAGTCCGAATCCAATCCAATTACAACACCGACTAACTCGAGGACTACTTCGAGAAGCAACTCAAAGCCGACCAAAAGAGAAAATTAAGGTTACCGCTCACTAATTCATACGCTTTACAATACAATTAAAATGCTTAATAGAAATTAACTAAGTCCGAGTCTAGGGTCGAGTCACATCGAGGAGGTCAAAACCTCAAGCAAGAGGCTACTCTAACCTCTTCAACTAGTCAAGTTCAAGAGGGAAACTCAACCCAAATCAAAAACTCGAGGGGGAGAATTCTCTCAAAGACCGAGTTCAAGAGGTCGAGGCTACGCTGAAAGATTCATGCTGGGATCTAGAATCTTAACCGACTACTTAGAATCCAAAGAGCCGCAGACAACAAAGCCGACTGATTTAGTCAACGACTACGAATAGTCATATATGTCATCGTAAATCGTAGTCATCAAAGAGTCCAAGTAATGGGTCCCAAAGATTTTATCAATTCACATATGACTAATAAGTTTTGATTCCCACTTATCAAATTCATTATTCAATAATTCATATCGGGTTCAACGGTCCGAGAGGAGCTAACACTAAAATAAGATACCCGCTACTTAAAGAAAATCATCAATATTTTACTTTAATTGTAGAACGCCAGATAGGAAAATAGTTAGTCAACTCGACAACATAAGATCGTGACGCATGACGATAAGACGTTAGTGGAAACAAAGTCTCGCGGTATCGAGCCAAATAAGGCGTATCTAGCTTGGTGCACTTGACCGAGTGGAACTAGCTGAAGCTACCTCGCCGTATCCTAAACTAGTTAGACCAGGAAGTAACCCTAAGGGTGCGTTTGGTTCAAGTAATCATACATAACATTAGTTATGTGATTACCAGAGAATAAAACATAACTTTGGAATAAAGTATAATCTTAGATAAAAACCTTGTTTGGTTAGAGGTTTTAATATATAACTTAGTTTAACATTTTACTAACAACGACGGCGGTCGACGACCGGCGGCGGCGACGACGACGAGACGGCGATAAGGCGGCGCGAGGCGGCGACGACGACGGCCGGCAAGAACGAGCAATGGCGGCGCTAACGACGACAATGGCGATCGACGACGAAGGCGACGACGGCGACGACGATGACGGCGGCGACGGTGACGGCGACTACGGCGACCGACGACGGGCGACGGCTGGCGACGGGCGGCGACGACCGGCGACGGGCGACGGCGACGGCGGCGGCGCAAGGCTGACGACGGCGACGCGGCGGCGGCACGAGGCGGCGACGGCGCGCGACGGCGACGGAGGGCGACGAGCTACGGGGATAAAGGACGACGACGATACGAAAGACGAGCGATCGACGACGACGGATGACAAATCGATTGAGTTTTGATAAATCGACATTTAATATATCGCTTGGGTAATATCGAAAAAGTTTCTTAACTCCCGAATCAACAAAAACCTTGGTTCTCTAAGGTTTTCCGATTCCCCCTAAAAAGGTTTTTGTTCATAACTTGGTAATGATCAATTACCAGGTAATTGTTTATAACCCAAACCAAACATGGTTTTTGTTGATAACCTAACAAGGTTATCAACAAAAAACCCCAACCAAACGCACCCTAAGTGACTTAAGTGATATTTTCTTGAATTTGGCTTTGTCTAAGGAAGTGGTCGTTGTTCCGATCAAAGAAGGCCCCTGTGCCTCGCCACGACCTGGAAGCCAATTTCTCGAAAAGTTACTTAACGATCTAAAGGTTAAATCCGAATCTAACCCAAGGTTGACTATCTTTAATCAATTTAAAATCATCTCACAAAACATATAAGGTGAACAAATTCTGAGACATATAGAATGGGTGAGATGTTAAGGATAATTGAAATATACTTAAAACAATCTTCAAAATACTACTTATTTTCTCAACTATTGTACTTAACAACTCTTAGGCCAAAGTTTAGCGCCCCCTACATCTCTTATACTTCATATATTTGACTAAGGGGGAAAGCAAATTAACCCTAAGGGTTATATTACAAACCTTTAGATTATTGGTGCAGAGGGACACACCTCGAACCAATCTATCTAATTACTGCTAGACGAATGCTTGGACTTATAGCTAATTTATCTTGATGCATGCATATACCATATTGTTTTTAAACCCCTATTTTATATAACAAACTCCAATTTTACATAACAAACCCCAACATTTGTTTTGATTTATGGCAAAAGGGAGAGAAGAGCGAAAATTAAGGGGGAGTTTTAGTTAAGGGGGAGTTTTTGAAAATGACATTCATCATCTACTATACTTGTTTTATGCTTTAATTTCCTTAACTCAGGCTGCCATATATTAAAAAGGGAAGATCATTGTGCAGGGGCACAGATAATCGAATACGTGTTTTGATTATGGCAAAAACACAAAGTTAAGTTTATATCGCTATCTCACGAGCCAAATCGAGTACGCAGAAAAGTACTAAAGCTAGAGTCAAGGCTAGCGACACCCGAGGAAGCCGCAGTGGGCGACACTCGAGTGACTTTGAGGAGCCAAGGAATCGAGCGGAAGGCCGGAAGCAAGAGCTACAAGGATCGAGGAAAGCTCGTGAGTGAGAGATCGTAAGATCGTGGTCCTCTTTACAAGGATGATCAGAGGACGATCCGACTAAGACTTCGTGAAGGTCTAGATCGAGATCGACGGTTAGAAACCGTCGTGATTTATCATTTTCCGAGCTAACCTCATCGCAGGAAGTGGCCAGCCGGCGATCACGCTACTCGGCCGATCGATGCTCATCACGACCGATCGGGAGTCATCACGATCACGACGGCGATTTATCCGCATACGTAAGTCAAAACGGATAAGGTTCGACGCGCCACTTCGCGATAAAATTATACAACTTCGCGATCTGCTCAAAAAAGAGGAGACAAATTCAGAGGCCAAAATCTATAAAAGGAGGGGTGAATTCTAACTCCAAGCATCATCAAGTTTATTCATCAAGTGCTCCTACAACGCCAACGCTAACACATCATAACTTGACGCGATAACAAGTTGATCTTCTTCGTAATATATTTTCATATTGTATTCGTTGTTTTTATTCGTAACGAGGTGAGGTAGGCTTGTTGCCTCATCCTCGTACATTCGGTTTTGTGATCGTTGTCTCCTACCTCCAACGAGGAGGAGACGTTATAGTGTTTTGCCCTCCGTACGCGGTCTAAGACCGATAGGGCCTTGGAGTAGCAACCGCTGGGTTGTGAACCAAGTAAAATAAACGTGTCTCTTTATTTTCCGCTGTGTTTACTCGTTTAATTGTCTACTCGAACGAAACGAAGAAAAGATTTACGATCGCTATTCACCCCCCCCCCCCCCTCTAGCGATGCTTCTCGATCCAACAATATATGTATCAAGCATGTTAGGACTCAAAATAGTGCAAATGAAGCTAGCAGAGCTCATTAACTCGACACATTCGATGAGTTGGTTTGTGCTTAATGGATCAGAGACATATAATGAATGTTAAAGCTTTGAAGGAGTTTAGAGGACAGTCTAAAACAAGGAGCATTGAATAGTTGCAGATGCGATTGCAAAGATCATGTACCGAATAGACCAAAAGCCAACAAGGTGGTGTTTGGGTAGTCCAGAAAGAAGTAGTCCCTAAGGCATGAAAGATAATATAACAAGCATGAGCTTAGTGCATATGACGGGTAGTAGGCCTAGCAAGGTGACCTCTAGGGTGAGGAGCAAAGGGTGATCAAAAGGCTAAAAGCATGAAAAATTATATGAGTAAAATGTGTTGATGTAATCAGCCCAGGTCACGATTGACCAGACTCGAGTGGAACTCGAATAGTATTTTAATATTTGATAATGTGCTTGAGTGTGAATGATAATATGACTATGGGATGGTATGGAACATCCATAGTCATATGGAGATGAGCGTGAAGTCAAGGAGGTCAAGGTTGACCAGATACTTGACAAAGAAAAATCCAAGTGGGACTTGGTGATGAAAAGTCCAAGAGTGGAATCTTGGTCGTGTAAGTCCAAGTGTATCGTCTTGGCAGCGAAAGTCCAAGTATAGATACAGGAAAAGTCCTGGTAGGTCAAGAGTGACTGAATGATTAGGCAAACGAAGCCCCGACAGGTCAGGGAGACCGTGCTTGGCAAGGGAAGACCCAGCTGATTAGAGAGATCGAGCTTGGCAGTAGAAGTCCTGGCAGGTCATGATTGACCGGATGTTAAGTAAGCGAGGAAAGCAAAGGGAAAGCCCAAGGATGGAGCCTTGGCAATAGAAGCCCCGGAGGCACGGCTTCTTGGCAAAGGTAAACCCAAGAGTATGACATTAGTCGATGGAAGCACTTGAAGGTTAGCGCAAGAATGAATGAGTCGTTGAGGACTCAGATGGATCCAAGAGGCGTGAGGCTGATGGAAGTACTTGAAGGCTTAGGTCTAGCTATAAGGGTAAGCATCAAGTATGAGGGGATCATACTTGGGTTAAACCTCATGTTTGAAGTGGGACAGTCGACTAGAGGATTTGCCCAATCGACTGGTCCAGTATGACCGACTCCTATTGTAGGGCTCAGGACTCAGATTAAATGTTTGACACTTAGTGAGTCGGCAAACGAGCTAGGTGCTCGGCGACTACTTATTGGAAGCGATCGATTCTGATTGGAAGATCGGTAGTCGATGTGTGCTCGAAATCCGAAGTCATTGTGATGCTCGAAACCCGAGTGGTGATCGGCATCAATTACTATGGAAGAGCGATCGACTTGCAGGTACTCGAGAAGTCCGAAGGGTGATCGAGCGGCGCATGAGAAAGCGATGGCTCAAATGACGATCATTGTTGTGGTAGAAGCGATCGATTGGGCGGCAATGATGGCAGTCGAAGCGAGTGCACTCGACTAGGGCTCGAGGCGGCACCTCGGCCCAGCGGTTATCTTTAGTGGTAGCAGTAAATCAATCCAACGCGAAGCCTATAAGAAGGGGAGCTCGAGGAGGATTTCACAGCGATTTTCTTGGAGATTTTGAAGGGGAAGTGTTGTTGCAGTCCAGACCTTCAAGGACATCTCAAAGAGCAACTAACAACATTCAAGTGATCAAAAGCAACTTGTATAAAAGTGTTTCTTTTGTTTCCGCATTTTATTCGTATTTGTATTTGGTTGTTCTTCTTACTGTTGTAAGTTCATTATAAGAGGTTTCTCCACCTCCGGTATCATTCCGAGAAGGAGAAGGTGTTAGTGAGTATGGATCACTAGTGCGTCGCCGTGGAGTAGGAACTTGAGTCAGGTTGCTCTTCTACGGACTGACAGCCAAAGGAGCACAGAGCTAGAGGGAATGGAGTTTAGAGATGGATTTGGACTCGACACTCAGTTTTCACCGCCCTACGGACTTGGAGGATTCAACCAATGGAGGGCGAGGACTGAGGTGTTCTTCCAGATGAACCTGGAATAATGGTTCGCATTAACAGAAGGGTTTAAAGCTCCTGCCAACAAGAAAGGGAAAATTCTGAAATGGAGTAAGTGTACCAAAGAGCAACTTTTGAGATCCAACGCAAACGACAAGGTAACCAAAATTTTGATTAACTTGATACCTAACAATATTTTGTGCAAGTTAGGTAAATACAAGGATGCAAGCGAACTATGGAGCAAATTGGTTAAGCTCCATGAAGAGCCCTTACCGACCCAAGATGATGATAAGTCCAAAAAAGAAGAATGCTCATCATCATCCCACGACCTTGAAGATTCAGAAGTTGAGAGGTGCTCAACATCTGAAGTAGGAGACATGAAAGAAGCCTCCACCTCTAGGATTGAGGGGGAGGATAGGTTATCAACATCAGATCAAGAGGAGTCATCTACATCCAGAAATGATGAAGAATTCATCCATGATTCCCCTACCACCGAGATAGGTAACTCAAGCATAATTCATAAAGTTAAAGATCATATTATATGCTTTGAATGTAGAGAGAAAGAGCACTACAAGAGCAAGTGTCCAACAAGAATTAAGAAGATAAGTCAAGTGGCACCGAAGGCCAAAGAGAAGACCAAGGAGGCTGGAGCAAAGAGCAAGGAGCATATTATGTGCTTCAAATGCAATCAAAAAGAGCATTGCCAGAGCCAATATCCGATGAGGAGGAACCCAACCAAGGATATGAGGGGAGTGTAGGGGATTGATTGGACGCTAGAGGGGGGGAGGGGTGAATAGCGCGTTACCGTTCGTTAATGGAATTCGATCGTGATCGCATCTACAAATCGTGTTAGCGCAGCGGAATGATAATAATAAAAGCAATAACACGAAACACAATCACACAAACGCAAGGATATAACGTGGTTCGGAACCGAACGGTTCCTACTCCACAGATTGGGTTCGTACGAACCCTAGCGATGCCACAAACACCACTAAGCAATAAACTCCTTCACGACAATACGTCGGAGGCGGAGAAACCTCTTACAACAGATTACAAAAGTAATATACAAAAATACAAGCAAAATACAAGGAAATGTAAAGAACACTTTACAATCTAGGGTTTTTAAGAGCTTGCTTGTTGGTTGCTTGGATGAGTTTGAAAGACCCTGAAATGCACCTGCAAATCGCCTTCAAATCGCCTCACCAAAGCTCCCAAAGAACCAATGTCGAAATCCTCCACGAGCTCTTCTTTTAACTGCGTGGTGGATTTCCACCGTCGATCGCGCATAAGTCACCGATCGTGATGCGCTATTCTTGAGACAACGGCTCGATCCACGCTGGAAAAGTTCCAACAGGACTCTCACTACCGATCGCGCCAACATTGGCGATCGGATCGACCCATCGGCCCGATCGGTATGGAGCATTCTCGCTCGCGACTCAATGCGGTCATCCACGTGGCCGTCCGTAGCGATCGGCTCGTTGGCGCAAGGCAATTTCGGTAAATGGCGGTCGAGCTCTAGTCGACTCACGACAGTCGAACCGCCGTAATGTCGATCGCTAACCTCAAAGATGAGGTTTTAACCCAAGTATGGTGTCCCCATACTTGCTAGACCACCCTTAGCCTAGACCTAAGCCTTCTAGCCAACTCCATCAGCCTCACGCCTCTCGGATCCCTCCAAGTCATTTATGACTTGTTCATCCATCGCGCTAGCCTTCAAATGCTTCCATCGGCTATGTCATGCTAACGGTGTCTACACCGCCAAGGCACATTGGACTTACGCCGCCAAGACTCCACTTGGACTTTACGCCGCCAACCATTGGACTTATGCTGCCAAGACTCCACCCTTGGACTTTACGCCTCCAATATTCCCCTTGGACTTTCCATGCCAAGACCCATGCTTGGACTTCCCTTGTGCCAAGTACTCAAGACTTGGACTTTCCCAAATGCCAAGTGTCCCACTTGGACTTTCCATGCCAAGTACTCATGACTTGGACTTTACCTTGCCAAGACTCATGCTTGGACTTTCCCATAATCACATGGTCAACCCTAGTCAACCATCAAAGTCTCCCTCGAGTCAAACTCGAGTCTGGTCAATTATAACCTGGGTCGATTGTATAAACAATCTCCCCAAAACATTAACCGACATCAATGTCAAACATACTATGTCAAACATCAAAATATCACTCGAGTCAAACTCAAGTCTGGTCAATCGTGACCTTGGCCGATTGCACCAACAATCTCCCCCTTTTTAATGTTTGACAAAACAAACCTTGAGTTAGGCCCCTAACCCAAACTCCCTTACCAATTATCCCAAATTGGTAATCTTATCTTTCTCCCAATAAATTCTCTCCCAAAACATTCTCCCCCTTTTATACTAACATCAAAAAAAATTTCTCTCCAAGGAAGTCAATGTCTCATGTCCCAATGAGATCTTACAATCTCCCCCTTGGTCCAAAAATACCTAGGATGCCTACCATCTTCCTAGTGATAAGTCTCATATCACTCAAGAGAGGCAATCTTATTCACTCTCCCAATTTCCAAATTAGGTATCAAAAATCCATCAATTTTCCCAATTGATGACACTCTCCCCATAACTTCTCCCCTTCAAGAAGAGAAAAAACACATCCATCATCCCATAATGGATACCTCCCCTAAAGGCTTGCTCCCCCTTGACCATTACACCAACAATGTCCTTGGGAAGTCCCTAAGCTAATAGGAACTCTAAACCATCAAAAATAAGGTTCAAAGTTCAAACTTGAACTTTCCGCACCTTAAATTTGATACATCGACCTAACACTTCTCCTAATTCATATCCAATGGATTTTCACCCTTTAAAATGCTTTCCAAAGCATATCCTAGGGTTAGAAGTGGTTAGGGACCTTAACCGCAGCTGAACACGGGCTAAACAACCTTGTTTTTCGAAATCACCGGCAATGACTACTTACGATTACTTAGTCAAATTGCCCACCATCATGATCATTGTCGTGGCTGATCGATAAGCGAAATTCTCGAATTTCAGCTATCAGAATCGAATTTTGAAAAGTCATAAGTAATTCTACGTATTTTGAAAATTCGTGAAAATTCATACGTACATTACTTATAAGCAATACAATGGGTGAAAAATATTTGAAAATTATTTTACCCATAAAAGAGTGAGTTTGATACAAAACTCAAAATCATTGAAATTTTCAATGTTTTGGCCCTATTTTGTATCAACTCTATCAATGATGATTGCTATCAAAAGATAGACTTCACAAAGGTTTTTCAAAATGATTTTAAATGTTTTTAAAACCTTATTTTGGATCATATTCCTTAGGCTCTATGTACATGGCTTGTACACATGTTTTCCCAATGATCCACTATTGAAATTAGATGAGTTTTAGTTCATCTAGATGCAAAAACTATGCACCTTGAACTCAACTCATATCCTAGCATCACATGTATCTAGGGTGTATAAATACACATACATATCAATGTGATGTGAGATGTGGGTTTTGTTCTCCTTAATCTAGGGTTTTATGCATTTCCTAGGCAACCCTACTTGATTCCTTTATAAATAGGACTTCATGTCATGCCATTGTCCTTAATTCAATTTTAGTCAAATTAAATGCATGAAATGATCATGGCATAATGATAGCAATAATTAAACATGGCCAATGATCATGATGACATGGCATATGATATAATTTAAGCATACATGACATTTATCCTAACCCTAAGCAAGATCATGACATATAAAAGATTAAAGATAAGTATGATGTCATGGCATGTTATATGGCAAACAAAGCATGACATATAAAATATATAGGTATAATAATACCTAAAATTTAATATTAGTTTCCATTTGAGATAATTAAGTATATTTTTGCCATTATTCCTATTAATCTCCCAAGTGTGCCAAAAATCCAAAATGGCACACTATGACCTCTAAACCTAAATTGTGTCAATTCAATTGATTTTTCATAATCTTCAAGGTATATTGGCACATCCTAAAATCTTTTAGGATTAAAATCAAAATTTATTTTCAAGGCATCCATAACCTTGAAAATAATCCTAAAGTGTCACCTTTGCCATGGTTGAGTTAACTACTCATCCAATCAAGGTTGACACACCCTAAACCCATCTAGCGTGAATCAATCACGCTCTTAGGAACCCAAAACCTATTTGAGCTCCTAGAGTTAATTAGGTATTCCTTAGGGATAACCTCCCTAGATATCTTCCTAATGACCCTTCTAGGCTTATTAGCCTTGGTCATTTGGGTCTTGCCATGGTTAACCTTAGGGATTGCCTCCTTAGTAACCTTCTTAGTGGTCACCCTAGGTTTCTTCGAAACCCTAGCCACTAGGCATCTACCTTGGTCAACCTTAGGGATGACTTCCCTATTGACCTTGGTCTTCCTAGACCTAGATTTTGTTCCATAATCAAATGAAACACTATTATAAGCCACCTTAGGCTTAGGTTTGTGACCCAAACCTTGTTTGCCCTTGGTTGACTTTTGACTCTTAGGTCCTAGATATTGATTTTGAGATTTTGACCCTTGACTTTAACCATTAGACCCTTGAAATTGATTTTGCATCTTATTGAGGGTCTTTTCTAATTTCTCAAGCCTTTACCTCAAGGCTTGGTTTTCCAATTGTAATTGCCAAATTTTAGAATTTTGATTTAGTTTTTGGGCATAGGACTTCCTAGGCATATGTCTAGTCCATTTGGGGTTAAAACCTAGGTGTTCTTGTATTTTCCTAATAGATTCCCTAGGTATGACATTTTTAGGGACATTAGTCCCAAATTTTTCCTTCTTTGAAAGGTAGACATTCTTAGCTCCTAGACACAATTCCTTATTTCTAGCATGCTCTTTATGATAGATAGCAAGATTGCTAAAATTATTTCTAGCATGTTTTTTGACATTATTTGAATGAGGGGCTTTATTTAAAAATACCTTAGGGTTAGCTTTGGAAGCTCTCCCTACTTGTGTAGCTCCTTCTTGCCCCTTCTTCTTCCCTCTTAGGCATTAACTCCGGTAATGTCCCGGTAGCCGGCATTTGAAGCAAATGACTTGCTCCTTGCTTTTAATAGTTGGGGGACCGGTCTCCTTGACTTTTGGCATGGGTGGACTCTTCTTGACTCTTTTAGGACATTTACTCTTGTAATGTCCTACTTCCCTACACTTAAAGCAAACTATGTGATTTTTATTTAAAACTACATTGCTTGAGTTACCTAGGTCCGTGGTGGAAGGTGCCGGAGTTAGAGCTTCTTCATCTTGACCGGATGTGGAAGCTTCTTCTTGTTGCTCCGGAGTGGAAATTCTTTCCTCCCCCTCAATCCTAGAGGTGGAGGTTTCTTCTACTTCTTCCACCTCCTCTTCCACCGATCCGGAAGTTGACTCCTCTTCAACTTCCGACTCCTCAAGCTCTTTAGATGATGATGTATTTGCTTGAGCTTGAGAGGGTGAGCACTCTTCTTCTTCTTCTTCTTCTTCTTCTTCTTCTTCTTCTTCTTGGATTGATAATGGATTTTCATGGAGCTTTGCCACTTGGCTCCACAACTCCTTAGCATCCATATAGTCCCCTACCATACACACAATATTATTAGGGACCAAATCAAAAATAAATTTTACTACCTTCATATTTTTCTCGAAGGCTTAAATTTGATCTTCACTCCATCTCTTCTTTTTGAGGAATCCACCTTTTGGTCCTTTTGGATACTCAAATCCTTCCATTAATAGGGATCATTCCTCAAGGCCTCTCATCATTAAAAAATCTTCAATTCTTTTATTCCAAGAATTGAAGTCTTCTCGTCCGTATAGGGTGTAGGGCACCGGTGTGTTGATGTCCCAACCTAGTCGTTCTTCCAACTCCATCTTCACCCTCTAGCGTGCTCCCTTAGTTGTTAAACTTCAAGAGCGACCTCGCTCTGATACCACTTGTAGGGGATCGATTGGACGCTAGAGGGGGGGTGAATAGTGCGTTACCGTTCGTTGATGGAATTTGATCGTAATCACATCTACAAATCGTGTTAGCACAGCGGAATGATAATAATAAAAGCAATAACACGAAACACAATCACACAAACGCAAGGATATAACGTGGTTCGGAACCGAACGATTCCTACTCCACGGATTGGGTTCGTACGAACCCTAGCGATGCCACAAACACCACTAAGCAATAAACTCCTTCTCGACAACACGTCGGAGGCGGAGATTCCTCTTACAACAGATTACAAAAGTAATATACGAAAATACAAGCAAAATATAAGGAAATGTAAAGAACACTTTACAATCTAGGGTTTTTGAGCGCTTGCTTGTTGGTTGCTTGGATGAGCTTGAAGGACCCTGAAATACACCTGTAAATCGCCTTCAAATCGCCTCACCAAAGCTCCGAAAGAACCAATGCCGAAATCCTCCACGAGCTCTTCTTTTTAACTGCGTGGTGGATTTCCGGCCGTCGATCATTGCCATAAGTCACCGATCGGTGATATCCTTGTTGTTGTGAGACATGCTCAATCCGCTGGAAAAGTTCAGCAGGACTCTCACGATCAGTATGCCAACATTGGCGATCATTGAGCATTCCCGGCCCGTAGTCTTCGCGACTCAGTAGCGGTCATTCTGCGAAGCGATTTGATACTAAATGGTAAATGACAATGAGCTCTAGTCGACTCAGCAATGAACCGCCATAATGTCGGCCAACCTCAAAGATGAGGTTTTAACCCAAGTATGGTGTCCCATACTTGCTAGACCACCCTTAGCCTGAACTAAGTCTTCTAGCCACCTCCATCACCTCACGCCTCTCGGATCCCTCCAAGTCATCCATGACTGTTCATCCATCGCGCTAGCCTTCGGATGCTTCCATCACCATGTCTGCTAACGGTGTCTACACCGCTAAGGCATCGACTTACGCCGCCAAGACTCCGCTTGACTTTACTGTACTATCGACTTACGCCAAGACTCCACCCTTGGACTTTACGCCGCCAATATCAAACCCCTTTGACTTCTCAAATGCCAAGACTCAAGCTTAGACTTTCCCTTGCCAACCTATGTTAGACTTTCCATGCCAAGACCTATGCTTGGACTTCCCTTGTGCCAAGTACTCAAGACTTAGACTTTCCCAAATGCCAAGTGTCCCACTTGGACTTTCCATGCCAATTACCCATGACTTGGACTTTACCTTGCCAAGACCCATGCTTGGACTTTCCCATAATCACATGGTCAACCCTAGTCAACCATCAAAGTCTCCCTCGAGTCAAACTCG
The DNA here is from genome assembly GCA_025175895.1 of Wurfbainia villosa. NCBI lineage: Eukaryota > Viridiplantae > Streptophyta > Magnoliopsida > Zingiberales > Zingiberaceae > Wurfbainia > Wurfbainia villosa. The sequence continues at coordinate 23,588,715 of CM046009.1, read as the reverse complement.
AGTCTGGTCAATTATAACCTGGGTCGATTGTATAAACAATCTCCCCAAAACATTAACCGACATCAATGTCAAACATCAATGTCAAACATACTATGTCAAACATCAAAATATCACTCGAAATATCACTCGAGTCCGGCCAATCGCGACCGTGACCGATCTCAACAGGAGCATCATACTTAAGGAGCTAAAGCTATTTTAATAATGCTCTTCTTTTGTGCAATAATAAAAAGCATGCTAAGAATTTTCTTACTATTGTTACTCATGAAAAGTATGCTAATAATAAATTTTATTGTATAGAGGCAAAATCTTATGAATTTAGGCCTAAAGACAATTCTAGAATAATTAACTTTAGGACTACCACACCTAAGGATAGGAAGGTGGAGAACAATCAAGACATTAACCCTAAGAAAGGTAGACACATACCTATAAAGAAGAACAATATCCAAAAGAACAATGGACAATCAAAAATTAAGAAGTTAGAAATATAAAATCAAGCTTTAAAATCTAAGCTTGATAAAATGGAAAAGACCCTTAAAAGAATGGAAAAGATGCTTAGTGGGTCTAGTAGTCAAAATCAGGTATCGATGGGAAGGAGTCAACTAAGGACAAGAAAGGTTTGGGCTACAAATCAAAGTCCAAGGAATCAACATAATCCTACCATAATGTTCCATTTAACTATGGAACAAACCTTAGGTCTAGGAATATCAAGGTCACAAGGGAGGTCATCCCTAGAATTGACCATGGTAAGAGTCAAGTGACTAAGGCTTCAAAAAAGCCTAGCAAAGTCACTAAGAAGGTCACAAGGGAAGTCACCCCTAGAATTGACCTAGGTGATACCACAATAACCAAGACTTCTAAGCCAAAGAGAGTCATTAGGAAGGTATAGAGAGATCATCCTTAGTGAATACTTATAAAACCCAAAGAGCTCCAATAGGTATTGGGTTCCTAAGAGTGTGATCCCCTCACGCTAGATGGGTTTAGGGTGTGTCAACTCAAGATGGAAAGGTAGTTAGCCTAACCAAATTAACACTTTAGGACATTTTTAAAGTATTGTTATACTTTGAAAATGAAAGTAGAATTATATCCTAAAAGAATTTAGGATGTGCTAATGAATTTAATAGCAAACAAAAATTGATCAAAAATTGGCACAAATAGTTTAGAGTCAAAAGTGTGCTAAATTTGGGGTATTGGCATACTTAAGGGATTTGGATAAGCATTATGGCAAGTGGATATCCTAGCAAGTGTCAAATTAGGTTTAAAATTAGGTATTCTTATACCTTGATATTATAAAATTTATTATGCTTTGTTTGTCATATGTCATGTCATGACATCATGTTTCATATGATCATTTTATAATGTCATGATAATACTTAGATTAATTTTTAGTATGCTATGAAATCATGCATCATTGGCACATGCTTTAAATTATGCAATCTACTATGCCATGATCACCATTCATGCATTAATATTAATCAAAATAAATTTAAAGACAAATGGAATGATTTGAAGTTCTAAGATAAGGGAATCAAATTGGATATGTCTAAATAGTAATACATGAACCCTTAGATTAGGAAAGAACCAAAACTCACATCTCACGAAGACTATAAGGTGACATGTGTGTGTATTGATACACCCTAGGTACATGTGAAATGTTAGGATCATGAGTCAAGTTCATGTGCTTGCAATGGTACATCAATATGAACTAGAACTCATTAAATCATAGGTATGCATCATGAGGAGAGCTAATGTACAAGTTATGTGCATTAAACTCATTGACCATGATTCAATATAAGGTTTGAAAACATTTTAGAAATCATTTTGAAAAATCTTGGTGAAGTATATCTTTTGATAGCAATCACTATTAAGAAGATTGGCACAAAATTAGATAAAACATTGAAGCTTTCAATGTTTTTGAACTTTGTATCATTCTTTGAATTTAATGGATATTTTCATAGAAAATTATTTTTCCCCAATTGTACTTAACATAAATAATGTACGTATGAAATTTCAAGATTTTTCAAAATTCATATATTTACTTATGCATTTCTGAAAAACTTTCATTTCTGAAAAATCAAAGTCCAGTTGACTATTGTATGCAGTCAGTCGACTGTTAGATCTAATTTCGACTGAACAAGATTTGTTTAGCCATTTATCAACACCCTTAGGCTACCCTAACTACTCCTAATCCTATGATATGCTTAGACAAGCATTAAAAGGGTGAGATTTTTATTGAAAATGAAAAGAAGAGTTACTTAAGGTGTAATTTCAACTTTTAAGGGATGCAAGCTCAAGATTGAACTTATATCCACATTTTTGAAAATTTAATTTTCCTATAGGCTTAGGAACTCTCCAAAGACATTATTGGTGCAATGGTCAAAGGGAAGCAAGCCTTTAGGAGGAGTTTGTCCATCAAGGGATGATGGATGAAAGTTAGAAAGGAGGAGAAATGAAGAATTGTCTTCATTTAGTGATAAGGGTTGTATCACTAGGGAAAATGAAAGCATGTAGGATGAATTTTGACACAGGGGAGAGAATGAAGGATCTCATTGGAAGATGAGAAACTTTTTGATGTGTTAAAGGGGGAGAAATGGAAGGGTTTAAGTTATGCTCAAAATGCTTAGTGCATAAAGATGTCCTATAAATCCAAATATACACTAAACCCCAAAAATTTTAAAATTTAAAATCCTGAAGTTATGAATTCTTCATTATGCATTGATATAAGAAAAAGGAAGTTGGATTTATTGGCTAGCCTAACTTAAAGTATTGTCAAACATCAAAAAGAGGAAAGATTGTTGGTGTAATCGACCCAGACCACAATTGACCAGACTCAAGTGAGACTCGAGTAGTGTTTTGATGTTTGACAATGTGCTTGAGCGTGGATGATAATATGACTATGGAATGGCATGGAACATCTATAGTCATATGGAGATGAGCATGGAGTCAAGGAGATCAAGGTTGATCAAATACTTGACGAGAGAAAATCCAAGTGGGACTTAGGTGATGGAAAGTCCAAGAGTTGAGTCTTAGTCGTGTAAGTTTAAGTGTATAGTCTTAGTAGCGAATGTTCAAGTATAGATACTTGACACTGGAAAAGGAAAAGTCCTAGTAGGTCAAGAGTGACCGGATAACTAGGCAAAGGAAGTCCCGGCAGGTCAAATAGACCATGCTTGGCAAGGGAAGACTGGACTGATCAGAAAGGTCAAGCTTAGCAGTAGAAGTCCTGACAGATCACGGTTGACCGAATGCTAGGTAAGCGAGGAAAGGCCAAGTAAAGTTACTTGGCAAAAGAATGGGCCTTGGCAATGAAAGTCCCGGAGGCACAGCCTCTTGGCAAAAGTATACCCAAGAGCAAGACATTAGCCGATGGAAGCACTTGAAGGTTAGCACAAGGATGAACGAGTCGTGAAGGACTCGAATGGATCCCAGAGGCATGAGGCTGATGAAAGTGACTTGAAGGCTTAGGTCTAGACTAAATGTAAGCATCAAGTATGAGGGGATCATACTTGGGTTAAACCTTATGTTTGAGATGCGGCAGTCGACTGGAGAATTTGCCCAGTCGACTGGTCTAGTATGGCCGACTCCCGCTGTGAGGCTTGGGACTCAAAATAAGTGCTCGGCACTTGGTTAGTCAGTAAACAAGCTAGGTGATCGACAGTCGACTAGTCGATGTGTGCTCAGGAAGTCCACTGCGGTGCTCGAGAAACCCGAGTGGTGGTCGGCAATCGACTGCTATGGAAGAGAAGTCGACTGGAAAGTGTTCGGGAAGTCTGAAGGGTGGTCGGCGGCGCGAAAGCGATGGCTCGACGATCATTGTTGTGATAAGTAGTCATTGGACAGCGGTGATCGACATCGATAAGCACTCGACGGTGTCTCGGCTCAACTCGATCGGTCAGCGGCACCTCGATTGGCGAAGTTAACATTGAGCTGTTGTGATAGAGTAGTCGACTGGACACTTGACAGCGGCAGGTCAGAAGCAAAGCACACTCGACCAGTGTCTCAACTAGGGCTCAGTCGAGGCAGCACCTCGATTGGCGAAGTTAACATTGAGTGATAACGGTCAAAAATCAGCCCGACACGAAGCCTATAAAAAGGGGAGCTCGAGAAGGATTTCACAGTAATTTTCTTGGAAATTTTAGAGGGGAAGTATTGTTGCAGTCCAGACCTTCAAGGGCATCTCAAAAAGCAACTAACAACATTCAAGCGATCTAAAGCAACTTGTGTAAAAGTGTTCTTTTTGTTTCCGCATTTTATTCGTATTTGTATTTGGTTGTTCTTCTTACTATTGTAAGTTCATTGTAAGAGGTTTCTCCACCTCCGATATCATTCTAAAAAGGAGAAGGTGTGGTCCAGACCTTCAAAGGCATCTCAAAAAGCAACTAACAGCATTCAAGCGATCAAAAGCAACTTGTGTAAAAGTGTTTCTTTTGTTTCCGCATTTTGTTCGTATTTGTATCTGGTTGTTCTTACTCTTGTAAGTTCATTGTAAGAGGTTTCTCCACCTCCGATATCATTCCGAGAAGAAGGTGTTAGTGAGTGGGGATCACTAGTGCGCCGCCGTGGAGTAGGAACTTGAGTTTCAAACCAAGGTTTAAAATTCCGAGCCGTTTCGGACGAAATCAACGAAAAATTTCGTTCCGACGAACCACCGAAACCGAAACGCGTACCGTACCGGAGGAGGCGGCGGCGACGACTGGAAGGAGGCGGCGGCGACGGCGACGACGCAGAGGCGATCGCGCAGCGCGATCGCATTCCCGATCGCGCTGCGCGATCGCGATCGCGATCGGACATATGATCGGGAAGGCGATCGCGCACAAAGCGATCGAAGGCGATCGCGCTCCGTCGATCGCAATATATATATATATATATATATATATATATATTAAACGGTAAAATTTAATTAAATAAATTATTAATTAATTTATATATTAAATAAAAATTAAAAAATAAAAGATATTTTAATTAAAATTCTAAATTCAAATTTATAATTTAGGTAAAATTAAATCTTAAATTTTTTTAAAAAAATTAACTAAAATTTAAAAAAAAATCAAATAATTAATATTAATGTTTAAAAAAAATACCGAAATAGTATCGGCACGGACGATACGATACCGAAACCGTATCGTTCCGGTCGCAGACCGAAATTCCGATACGAGTCGAAATTTTAAACCTTATTCCAAACCACGTAAAATACCATGTTGTGTTTGTGTGTTCATTTTATCTTGTTTGTCCTTTGTTTCCGCTGCTAACATTTTGTAGAGACAAGCAAATGCAAACGCAATCGAAGAAATCGAGCAACGTTATTCACAACCCTCCCCCGCCCCCCGCCTCTCTCCTCCTCCTCCTTTAGCGTACCAACAGTCCCAACAAAATGTAACCTTATAACTTGTCTTTAAGCACATAATCACATATAATGAGTTTAGTTAGGCAAGAGTAGACTAGTTCCTACCTAACTTAGGTAGATCCTAGCTCTTCACGTAAGCTTATGAGGACATAAACCAAGTGAAGGAGGGATTATTGATTAGATTCAATCGATTAGAGCACATCAGTCAACTGAAGAGTCAGCTAACTGTAAGGATTTCAATTGCCAAGACATTTTTAGTCGAAGTGACAATTGACTAAATATGGCTTCCAATTGATTGACTAGTGGAATTCCAATCAACTAGTGATATAGTCGTTGGCTTTCTCAATTGACTAGTGGCCATTCTAATCTATCGCTAGTGGACAAAATACATCCTTGTAGAGCTTATTATACAAGCACTAGAGGGTATTAAGCTAAAAATTTCACACAAAAATATTTTTTTTCTCTTGTGAAGAAGTGCTCAAAGCTTTTCAAGGACTTATCCAAGGTTAAGGCTTCAACACAAGTCCTTAATCTCTTTTCATCAAAGTTTTACATTATCATTTTTTAGAGAAAAGCATATTGTAAATAGGTTAGGGTTGTAAAAGTTTTTCCCAATACCTCTTATGAATAGGTGGTTCTCAATGGAATTTTTTTGAGGGTGACACATTGAATGTGTTGTTGGGATTAGATGACCGAGTTAGAGAGGGGTGAATAGTGATCATTAATTCGCAAATGCAATTTTATAGTCTTGCTATCAAGCTAGAAAGGTCACATATAATTAGCACAGATGCAATGAAAAAGTTACCATCACAAAGATATTATTTAACATGGTTTGGCAACCCTTAAACTCTTAGCCCACAACCTATGATTTGTCAGTAGATCACTCCTGAAAGTTACTATTTTCCTTCGTTTTGGTCACCTATCGGAGGTGGAGAAACCTCTTACAAGATCAAAAGAATCAATACATTATAAGAATATTTCAACAGAAGAGAAAAGCTCCAATAAAACCTAACCAATTTTATTTTCACCAACCATGAAAACTCCACCGAGTCCCCTTTTTATAGTCTTCAATCCTTCAATGTCTAATGTTATCTACCACCCAATAGTTGACTAATGTGTCACTATCAATTGGTTGGTTCTCGTGATCCAACCACTATCGTGCAGACGACTTCTTTATGCTCACCACATGTGCAACTAGTCGATTGATGTCATAATAATGTGATTAGTCAACTACCTAATCGATTCAACCATGAACAGAATAATTCTATTCGCTATCTCCTCGGACCCAATTTGTCAGGGCAATCAACCCAAGTATGATCTTGGTTTTGATGTGTGTGGCAAAAGGTTTAAATTAGGATGTTATGTGTTTTGATGTGTGTGTTCAAGTTATGCAGGACTTGGTGAATCACACATGGTTTACTTAATGAAGCATTGGTAAGTTCATCGTCTTATGGCTCGAGTCCTTGAGTCGGTGAAGGATGGCACGAGGAGAAGTCGTGAGCTTGGTGCATCCGAGGGACCGCCGGACAAAGAACAAATGAAGTGAACCCAAAGGAAACAGACTTCAGGGCAAGACGCGAAGGATGGCACGGGAGAAGCCGGAACTTAGTACATCCGAGGGACGTAAACCGGAGAAAGAGAGCTTCGGTGAGGGACTCCATGGGAGATGAGAGTTGAGCGATTGTAACCCGGGACAGGGTAGCTCAAGTTAGGTGAACTTGGTCAAATGACTAAGATCAAATGTCAGATGCTCAAACATGATGTTTGAGGTTTTACCCGACGGTTAAATGCTCAAACAACTTGTTGTTTAAGGTTTTACCCATGATAGTCGTGATATAGATATCGATCGGTAGTCAGATATTTATTAGTTGGTGGCGGTGTTCGGTTAGGGTTTATGGTATATCAGTTGACTGTCCAAGAATAGCAGTCGATTGCTATAAGTGGACGCAGAGCCTCCCATAACCGACTGATCAGTCGGCTACGCAAGCACCAGTCGACTGCCGATTGCAGCAGTCGACTGCCCAGGGTACCATTGGACGGTGATGACCGTAAGTCAGGCTTGTTCAGAAGTCGTTGGAAGTGGGTCATTACAGCCGCAATCGACTGATGACATGCATCAGTCGACTGTTGCATGCCAACGGGAAGAAAGTTCTCTTCTCTATAAAAAGAGAGCTTGGGGGTCTTGGGACAGCTAATGCTTCCACTACTAAGTGTGCTCCAAGTCTCCTAAACGTTTTTACTCTCCTCTTCCTTGTTTCTATCTCTATTTTATTGTAAGAGGGAGAGCTTGTGTAAAAGGGGTTTTTCTCCACCTTGATTGAGCTAAAGAAGAAGTTTAGTGGATTGGTTGAGGGAGTGATCCGCCTAACGGATCGTCATGGATTAGCGGCAAGGGTCGTAAATCACGTTACATCTATTGTGTTTGCATTGCTTTCTCTTTACTTTGTTTCTAGTCTTAATTGTCTTTATTATCTTGATTCTGCTGCGCTAATAAGATTGTAGACGATTAAGCACGAGCGAGTTCCATCAAGCACGATCAAGGCTATTCAACCCCTCCTTCTAGTCGGGCCATCGATCCCCAACAAGTGGTATCAGAGTCAGGAGCTTGTCAACGGACTCACCGCCGCAACAAGAAAATCTACAATGGCCGGCATGAACATTCATCCACCGAAGTTTAAAGGCAATTTCTCTTGGTGGAAGAAAATGATGGAGGTATTCTTCGAAACCGACTTTAATATCATGTTAATTATGGAAAACGATTTTGAGTGCCTAGGGATGAAGAGAATAAGTCATTAGAGAAATCAAGATGGGCAAAGAAACAAAAGGAGAAGCACCTAGCAAATTCAAAGGCAAAGCACCATCTCTTCAATGTGCTTCCTCAACAATAAATTAATCGAATTGGAGAGTGCTCAAGTGCTAAGGAGATGTGGGAGAAGCTAATTGAGCTTCACGAGGGAACATCCGAAGCTAAGCTTGCAAGACGGGACCTTCTCCGATCTCAACTCAACAACATTAAATTGGATGAAGGAGAAAAGGTATTGTCTTTGCATTATAGGTTTAAAGAAATTATTAATGGTTTATCCAGTGTAGGAGAAAAATTATCAAACCAGGATATGATAATGAAAGCAATCAACGCATTCCCCCGATCATCCAAATGGAGCTCCATGGTGGATTCCTTCTACATCTCAAGGAATCTAGAGGTAAGTATTCTAGAAGAATTCTTTTCTACCATGGAGCTTCACGAAACTCGCCTTGAAAGTATAGTAAAAGAACCAAGTACTCAATCAAGGGGAGTAACACTAGTAGCAAACAAAGGGAAGAAGAAGGCTACGCCTTCATCGGACGATGACTCGCAATCTTCCATGGGTACCGATAAAGAAGCTTATATGGTAAGAAAGGTAAGGCGTGCCTTAAAAAGTTTTAAATTTAATAAATCTCATGATAGGAGGAAGAAGATCATTTGCTACAATTACCAAGGAGAAGGACACACGAGGGATAAGTGTCCTCTATTGAACAAGAGCAAGGAAGAAAATAATGATGATAAGAAGAAAGGCAAGAAGAAAGAAGAAAAGAAATCAAAGAAAAAAAGAGAAGTCTAAACCCGGAACCTAAAAGTCATATGGGACGACTCTTCTTCATCGGAGGAAGAAAAAGATGTCGTCTCCCATTTTGCACTAATGGGAGTAGATGACATTGCCTCCACCTCATCCAAGCAAGAAGAAGGAAGCACAAGTGAGGAGGAGAGCTCAAGTGTAGGAGGAGCATCATCATCGGAATCGAAAGAAGAAGATTGGGTAAGTGAGGTAAAAAATCTCTCTATTCAAAATGTTGTTTCCATGATTTCAAGTTTGATTAGGGATTTATTTAGGACTAAAAAGAAAAATAAATGCATGCAAAATGAAATTAGAAATCTAGAAGAAAAACTTAAAAATGCATGTTCACATGATAATGTTGTTTCTTCTAAGTTTAAATGATGCATGCTTAGAGGAAAATAAGGTTTTAAGGGAAAAGGTAGAATACCTTACTAAGGCCCTTGAAAAATTTACTATAGGCTCTGTTAGAATATTGTAGATATGATTAGGGATAATTTATTATCCCTAAATATCATTAGGAATAATTATTTCTTAGGATAGAATTTGATTTATTCCTAGGATAGGGTTTGATTTATTCTTTTGAATAGGTCCTAATCTTGTATATAAATAGGGCTTCTTTCATGTAATAGTAGTATTAGTTATTACGAAATAACATGGTATCAGAGCGGTATTAGGTTTCTGTCCGGTCGCGGTTTTCCTTTCTGACGCAATGGATCGAGCGCCGCGATATCTTTCCCGCGACGCCTTCACGCGAGCATCCTTCTTCCTCGCGTCGCTCTTTTACGCCCCGCAAGCCGCCATCGCATCCGCATCACGAGAAGTTTCACACCACCAGCGTGGCCGACTTCGACGCCACTTCTTCCGTCATTATCATGAGATCCTCGACGCCGGCTCTTCCGCATCTTTTCTCTTCGACGCCGGCGACGCTCTTCCGCGTCTTCTTCTCTTTGACGCCAGCGATGCCAGCGACGCCAGCGATGCCAGCGACGCCAGGAACGCCTGCATCACGGCCCCTCTTCGATCGCCGAGTCTCCGGCTGGCCCAAAGAATGACGGCAAATTTTCCCTCTGTGTTCTTGGCAGACGCCCAGCTCGCGACGAAGTTGATCGACGGCTCTCATCACCGCGACGTGGTTGATGATCCCGAGTTTTCCTTCCTCGCTCTTAGTCGCAAGGATTCGTTATATCGCACCGCGACCGCAATCATCATCTCACCTCGCTTTTCCGGCAGACATCTCCACAAAGACGCTCTCCGTCCAATCCGCTATATAACTCATAGATCGATAATACCGTGATTATTCGTCACGACTACCTCCAACACTTCGCCGAGTTTCCGATTTTTACCAACCACGACGCAAGACCGCCTCGTCTCAACTCGACGGTAAGAACTACTCTTCGGGCCTCTTACATCGAGCCGGCTTGTTGACAGGGTTATGAAAAACATCTCACACAAACCCAAGAGGATATTCAAGTGGTCGACCGCCCTTTATGGAGGAAAGTCGATGCTCAACAGGTTCAGATTATCCGAGCCACCATCCATCCATCTCTCCGGATGTCTTCCTGACTCATAAGACTGCAAGTAAGGATGTTTGATACAAGCTCAACAACTTTACGAACACTTCTGCGACTTTATCAAGTTTCATGGACGACCCTACGACCATCCTTAATTTAACGCCTACGATCAAGGAGTCTACGCCAACTTATTCGAATCGCTCTAGCCTTCGTGAGTTCAACGACTTGCTTCCACCGCGGCTACTCTGCCGCAGAGAGCTTCAAAATCGGAAAAAATTTTATGTCTCTGCGTTATATACCGCTCAGATTACTCACGTCGCGATCGATCCTCGGCACGAGGCAACCATGGACTCTACCTGGGCGACTCTCCTCCGTGTCTCTTCCAAAGTCTTAACATTACCATCTTCCGTTCCGGTTGACTCTTCAAGATCGGTCTCTGAAACAACAATATAAACCTCCACCGCGTAAAGAATGGCAAAAGGACGCTGTGTAATGTCATTCGACCAGACACACGATTGATAAACGTTGAGTCTTCACGGTCGACCTCCTGCACGCTCAGATCGCTCGAGTTTTCACGCCTTCGGCCTTCAAGATTGACACCGGCTCGAACTCCACCGCCAACCCGGCTCCAACTCCGGCCTTCCTGATGACTTTACGAAGTGGTCGAGGAAGAGTCTAATTCTCACGCCATTACAGCCGTAATTCCTTTTGGCATATCTCGCTCTTGTCCTCGGGTACTTGACTGGGGCCACCAATCATATTATCGTAATAAATCTCTTTTTCCTCACTATCTACTTCCGGTTATTTACCCTTCATTACCACGATAAATGGTTCTCAAACTCATCCCAAGGTGTTGGTATTGCTCATTCTTCTCCATCTCTTCCCATTCAGAATGTTCTTTATGCTTCCGAGCTCCCTTTAATTTATTATCAATAAGTCACCACTGGCCTCTCGATCAGGTCATCTCATTTATTAAATCTTCTCGTTTATCACAGGATCGAGTACGGGAGGATGATCGACTGACGCGTAGTCCTACGGTCTATATCAACTTCACCAAAACTCTCTGCGCAGATGGCAAGATTCCACTAGTTATTCATGCTCACTGGGACATCCTAGTCTCGATAAGTTAAAACAATTACATCCTAGTCTATCTCACTTGTAGTCTTTGTCTTCATGAGTCACGCGCGCCAGTAAACACGACGTAGTCTCGCTTTCTCCTCGCATTATAAGTCGCCACGCCTCCTTCGCTGTTCATTCCGATATTCGGGATTCGAGTCGTGCCTCTACATCGATCACGATATTTCATACTTTGTAGACGATTTTTCCCACAGACTTAGTTATATCTAATAAAGGATCGCCTAATTGTTTTCTATTTTTCAATCTTTTTAACGGTCAAAACACAATTGCATCCTCTTCGATCCTCGCAGAGTGATAATGACGTGAATATCTATCTACCCGCTTCAAACCTGCATCTCACGGCGATATTACATCTAAGTCTCATTCCTCATACCCCCAACAGAACGGAGTCATAACGTAAGAATCACCATCTTCTCGAGACCACCCTGACTCTTCTCCTCCACTCTCACGCTCCTCTTGTTTTTGGGCGACGCCAGACTTTCATCGCATGTTATCTCATCAATCGACATGTCTTCCTCTACTTTACAGGTCAAATACCTCATCACGTACTTTATCCAAACAAATTCCCTTCATCCTTAACCACCCAGTGGTCTTCGTTCTACATGTTTCATGACGCTGATCCCGCATCGATAAACTCTCTCCTCACGCATAAACGTGTTTTCCTTGGGTATCCACGATCTCAAAGAGTATAAGTGATATTCCCTACTCTCCGCTTCAGATTTCATCTCCGCCACGCCACGCTCTTCGATTCAGCCTTTCTGGGTCTTTAGAGTCATCGTCCCGAGTTTCATCCTTCTACGACGATCGCCTGATCCTCCGAGTTTCTCTATCACCCCACCCAATTCCTCCTCCTCCGCAGGTTTATCGCGCCCTCGCTCTACTTTATCACGGCCAACACCGACTGCCATGGAATCATCTCTCGAGCCAGTGTCCTCCGCTCCCTCCTCCGGCCCCATCTTCTAAATCGATATTCTATCGCCTTCTTCGAAAAGGTATACGCCCACTCGTAATCCTTCTCCACATTATGTTTCTTTGAGTTACCATCGCCTTTCTCCTTCCTATTATTCTTGTCTTTCCTCTTTGTACATTTTCTCTTCAAAGATTTGCCCATCCAGATGAAGCAGGCTATGTTAGGCGAAATGAGTGTCTTCTGAGTTGTGGGACTTGGGATCTCATTCTCTACCACGCTGGAAAGTCGATTGTTGGTTGTCGATGGTATATACAAAGGTTGGTGTCGACCAGGCGGTTGATCATTGACGGCTTAAGGCTCGCTCTGTTGCTAAAGGTTATACTCGGATCTTGGATTGGATTATGGGGACACTTTTTCTTGCCAAGATGTCGCCCTTTATACGCTTACTACGCCCATCATTGCGATTCAACATCGGTCTCTTTATCGATTGGACATCAAGAATGCGTTCTCTACGGGTGATCCGCTCGAGGAAGTCTACGTGAGCAACCTCCGTGTTTATTGCTCGAGGAGTCTTATGGTCTTGTGTGCCATGCGAAAATCTTTATACGGTCTCAAGCATACCCAGCCGGTTCGGTAGATTCAAGATTGTAATACAACAGATTCGGCAGACTCGAGCGGTGACCATTCTCATCTTTATCGCCACTCATCTACCGTTGCAGATCTACCTAGTGGTTTATGTTGATGATATTACATCACGGTAGTGATCATCTCGATCTCACAGTGAAACATCTTTCAAACATTTCCGCATTAAAGGATCTCGAAAGACTTAAATACTTCGGGGATAAGTAGCGCGATCAGAAATGGGATCATTATATCTCAAAGAAAGTACGAATGGATATTCAGAAGAAACAGGAATGTTAAACTCAAAGACAATGACAACCCTACGGATCACAATGTCAAGCTCCTACCAAATCGGGGGAGCCTCTACTAGATCTGAACGATACAGCGATTAATAGGAAGACTAAGTTACTCATCATACTCGTCAGGATATCTTCTGCAGTAAGTGTAGTAAGTCGCTTTCTCAACTCTCCAGTAAAGAACATCGACGTGATTCGTGATTGCTCGATATATCAGAAGTGCTCCAGAAAGGGTCTTTTGTATGAAGACAAAGGACATACTCAAGTCATAGGATATTCACGCAGATCGGGCAGATCTCCTATCGATAGAGATCTACTGGTTTTCAGATATTTATCGAGATAACCTTGCTTGAAAAGCAAGATCCAAAGCAGAGGCAGAGATCGAAGCTACGGCCATACAATAAGAACTTATACGGCTCAAACAAATTGCTTTAGAGCTAAGGTTCGAGACGTTACACAAATATCACTTATACGCGATAACCGTGCCGCATGCATATCGCCTCAAATCCAGCTTTTTCACAGAGGACAAAGCATATCAAGTCGATCATTACTTCTGTCAGAGAGAAAGTCATATCTGGAGAAATATCTACTAGTTTTGTTAACTCACATGATCAGCTAGCAAATATATTTACTAAGTCACTGAGAGGTCCCCGAATTGACTACATATGTAACAAGCTGGGTGCATATAATTTATATTCTTCAGCTTGAGGGGGAGTGTTAGAATATTGTAGATATGATTAGGGATAATTTATTATCCCTAAATATCATTAGGAATAATTATTTCTTAGGATAGAATTTGAGTTATTCCTAGGATAGGGTTTGATTTATTCTTTTGAATAGGTCCTAATCTTGTATATAAATAGGGCTTCTTTCATGTAATAGTAGTATTAGTTATTACGAAATAACAGGCTCAAATACTTTGAACATGATCATTGAGAGCCAAAAGGAAAGCTTTAACAAAAAGGGCTTAGGATATAAGGGATCTAAGAATGAAAAGGCATATCATTGTCTAATTGCTAGGAGGCAATCAAAGACTATAATGGTAGCTAGAAAATAGATCCCTAAGGAATACTTGGTGAACCCTATTGGAAAGAACTTATATTGGGTTCCCAAGTCAATCCTTAAAGGTTAGAAAAACCTAGGATAGTCAACCATATTTGAAATTATTTAATATCCTTCTAATGGTTGACTTATGATGATAATGAGTGGTACTTGATTTATGATCACGATGGATGATACTTAACCTTGGTAGCATTGCATGAAATTTTTGGTTAAATATAAATACCTTAATTACATCTCACAATTCACTATAAGGAGAACTTGATTGATAACATAGCAATGGGTGAGATATTAAGTTGATACAAATGATTCACTAGTGCTTATGGCATTTTTGATAAGTCATTAGATGTATCATTACATAGCAATCATAGACCAACTATGAGGAAAGCAAAATGTTTAATTCATGAACATCTTGCCCAAAGATCATAGTTGGATATTTTTAATGATTTAAAAATGTTTCATGTTTTGAAAACTGTGAGTTTATGTTTTGAAACATTTTAAGACAAAATTAGGCTTCAAAGTTGATACAATTGTTATAAATTTTAGAGCTTTTGAGATTTTGCCTAATTTTCAAAAATCTTATGCATTTTCATGAAAAATTATTTTTCACTGATAGAGGGACGCATAAGAAATGTGTTCCCCAATTTTCATGATTTTTCAAATTTTCCTGATTTTTTAATGCATTTCTGAAGTTGGCTTCAGAAATCAAAATTCGGAATTATCAAATACCAGTCGAATGATGATTGATACCAGTCGACTACTACGTGCAAAAACTAGGTTTTTGGTTTTCAAATGTAATTTTTTGATATTTTTATTCCCTTAGGGTGAGTTTGGTTTGGGGTTATTCTCCATAACCTTGGTTATTCGTCCAAAGTTATCAATAAAAACCTTGTTTAGTTTAGGATTTGAACGATTACCAAATCATGATGAATGCCCAACACATCATACCACGTCAGCAAAAGGGTTATGCATGGGGAATTGAAAAACCTCCAAGAAGCTTGGTTTTTCTTAATTCCCTTGGTTATGAATTTTTTTCCAAAAATACCCTCTGATTTTTACCATTTAGGAAAAAACTATCCTTATCAATTTATCAACCGTCGTCGTCGCCGGCCATTGGCCGCCATCATCGTCGATCGATCGCCGCGGCCGTCGATCGCCGCCGGGCCGGTCGCCAATCGCCCGTACGGTCGTCGATCGCCCATTACCGCCGTTCGCCGGCCGGCGCGGCGACAACGGCAACCGTGGCGGTGGGTGACCAACCGCCGATCGGTGGCGTCGGTCCAATCGGCGGCAATCGGTCGGCCGATCGATCGGTTTGCCGACGGCCGACCGGTCGTCGTGGTCGGCCGGTCGGTATTGGTCGGTCGGTCGATCGACGGCTCGGCCGGCGGTCGACGGCGTGACGATCCGGTCGATGGTCGGCCGTCGATATGACGGCGGCCGATCGACCGCCGTCAAACCATCGAATGGATAATATAGTAAAATGTTAAATTAGATAATACTTTAAAACCTCCAAACAAACAAGTTTTGGTTGCATTACTTCGGATTGAACCAAACAATATTTAGTAATGTTTCATTCCCCATAACCTTGGTAATGTGATTACCTAGTAATCACATTACCAAGGTTATATATTATAACTTGAACCAAACGCACCCTTAGATATTGATACCATATTATATAAGATATGTATGATCTTTTTGATGGTGTCAAAGGGGGAGAATTGTAAGGTTTAAGTTAATTATGCCCTAGCATTTGTTAAGGGGAAGTTAGCATATGTTAAGGGGGAGTTTAATATTCATGTTTGATTTACATGCTTACTTTTCCTTAAGTGTTTTTAAGTTTTTTTTATCTAACTTAAACATATTGTCACACATCAAAAAGGGAGAGATTGTTAGGGCAATCAACCCAAGTATGATCTTGGTTTTGATGTGTGTGACAAAGGGTTTAAGTTAGGATGTTATGTGTTTTGATGTGTGTGTTCAAGTTGTGCAGGACTTGGTGAATCACACATGGTTTACTTGATGAAGCATTGACAAGTTCATCGTCTCATGGCTCGGGTCCTTGAGTCGGTGAAGGATGGCACGGGGAGAAGTCGTGAGCTTGGTGCATCCGAGGGACCGCCGGACAAGGAGCAAATAGAGTGAAGCTAAAGGAAGCAGATTTCAGGACAAGACGCAAAGGATGGCACGGGAGAAGCCGCGAGCTTAGTGCATCCGAGGGACGTAGGCCGAAGGAAGAGAGCTTCGGTTAGGGACTCTATGGGAGATGAGAGTTGAGCGATTGTAACCCAAGACAGGGTAGCTCAAGTTAGGTGAACTTGGCCAAATGGCTAAGATCAAGTGTCGGATGCTCAAACATGGTGTTTGAGGTTTTACCCGACGGTTGGATGCTCAAACAACTTGTGTGGTTTTATTTTACCGATCGTGATATAAATATCGATCATCGTTAGTGACCGTGTTCGGCTAGAGTTTGTGGCTATCACCAACCGCCAAGAAATGGCAATGATCGTATTATAAGTGGAAGCGAGACGAACCTCCGTAGCCGTGATCGATCGACTACGACACCGCCGATCATGTAGTCGGTAGGCCTGTGGTACCGTTGGATGGTGACGACCGTAAGTCAGGCTTGGTCAAAAGTCGTTGGAGGCGGGCCGTTCTGTTGACGATCGTGATCACGACATCATCGGTCCGATCAGCATGCCCAACGGAAAGAAAACTCTCTTCTCTATAAAAAGAGAGCTTGGGGGCCTTGGGGCAGCTAATGCTTCCACTCCTAAGTGTGCTCCAAATCTCCTAAACGTTTTTACTCTCCTCTTCCTTGTTTCTATCTCTATTTTATTGTAAGAGGGAGAGCTTGTGTAAAAGAGGTTTTTCTCCACCTTGATTGAGCTAAAGGAGAAGTTTAGTGGATTGGTTGAGAGGGTGATCCGCCTAACGGATCATCGTGGATTAGCGGCAAGGGCCGTGAACCACGTTACATCTATTGTGTTTGCATTGCTTTCTCTTTAGTTTGTTTCTAGTCTTAATTGTCTTTATTATCTTTATTCTGCTGCGCTAATAAGATTGTAGATGATTAAGCACGAGCGAGTTCCATCGAGCACGATCAAAGCTATTCAACCCTCCCTTCTAGTCAGGCCATCAATCCCCAACACAATTAACTGCCCTAATCAGCTATACTTGCAGTTGACTCGAATCCACATTAAACTACTGCTCTAAACCATAGATCCCAATTTACCACCACTTCATTTTTGATTTATCATTCAACTGAATATTTCATTAATCGAATCCAACACCAATCAACTAATAGATGTCTACCATTAATCGACTGGTCAACTTATATACCTCAAAGTCATTTAGGATATTGGGTTGCCATTTATGAGTTGAATATTGTCCATTAAAGGTCAACTATTGACCTCGACTACAACAATTGTAAGGTTTTCTGCTTATGTTGAGTTCTACCCTCATCCAAGTGAATATAGATCATTTAACACTCAGCTCACCAAAATCTTACCAATGCAACTAGACTTCACCCCTTACCCATCTCCTTTCAAGTCATATGTCCCTCAGATGCAACCAAACCTTCAACTTCACATGTCATCCTTTACGCCTCTTGCATACATAGTCTACTTCCAATGACTTCTTATTGCCTTGATGCTCCTTGTCCTGCGATCCCTCAGTCTATCT
Organism: Wurfbainia villosa; assembly: GCA_025175895.1. Taxonomy (NCBI): domain Eukaryota; kingdom Viridiplantae; phylum Streptophyta; class Magnoliopsida; order Zingiberales; family Zingiberaceae; genus Wurfbainia; species Wurfbainia villosa. The sequence goes on along the minus strand of CM046009.1, from coordinate 23,570,563 downwards.
CACCGATCTCTATGTACCTCAAGTCATCAAGTTGCTAACCTAATCATGCTAGGTCATGACTCTATAGTTATTCTAGCATCACCTTAATGTTCTTTGTCCTATGATCCTTCAAATTTCTCGTATCATCCTTCTCTGATCTCTTCACACCTCCAAGACAATGGGTGTGCCACCTAAGCCACGCCAACCTAACATCCATTATCATTCGACCACGTCAAACAATAAGCTTTCTAAAATTCATGTATATTCCTGTAAGTTTCTGTACACTAAAACACACACATTAAATATACAATTCCTAACATAAATCCTTTGTCCAACCATCAAAACTTAAAGTCACATTGAACCACTAAGGGCTTGATTACACCAACATACATCATAGATTGTAAATTAAGAGCAAGGTCTCCCAACTACGTTAAATCATTGTATCAGTGAATGTTTCTTGTTTATTTCCCATTTTTACTATGTATTTATACTCTTAGCACAAACAAACACATACAAGCACCCTTAAATATCTAATCATTTCATTGTTTGTGTTTTGTAAGTGTTATTTCATAAAAAGAACTATATCTATTACACAAAATTTTTTTTTCTGCAGAAGATATGGAGAACAGATCGCGCCTCAAAATTGCGATCGTCGACTTCGGCAACTTCAGGCAATTCCTGGTCCGCACATTCGCAAGGGCAGACTGCTGCGCCGAGGAGCTTGCGACGAGAAGAGAAAGGAGGAAAAAGGAAAAAAACGAAACCTGGCTCTAATACCATATTATTTCATAAAAAGAACTATATCTATTACACGGAAGAAACCCTATTTATAAAGTTAGGGTCTATTCTAAGAAATAGATCAAACTCTATCCTAGGAAAAACTCTATCCTAAGAGATAAAATAATTATCCCTAACCATATTTATCCCTAGTCATATTTAGAATATTCTAACAGTAAGAATCTACAATTAAGGGGTTTCGTCTCTTCACACCCTCCCCTCTACCTAGACGTGTGGATCATCACATCGAACATGTAAAAAAAGTCATACCAAAAGAGTTTGTCATCTAATCAACCAAAGCAATAACTATATAGAAAAACATCATCTAAAAAAGGAAAAGACTAGTAATACTTTGAATGTCATATTAGATTGATAATTTTATTGATTTAAAATATCTGAACACAAAAAACAATGTCTTGGTCATGGTTAGCTGATATTTGCTAATCATCACAAGAAAGCAGCTTAAAAAGGCAAACTTTCGTACCTGAATCCAACAAAAAGAGAAATACAAGGAAAGACGATCAGAATTTTCATGAACAGTAACATTATCTGTGGAACTTGCTCTAACAAACATAGGTACTTGCAAATAAAAGGGAGAAAAAAATCAAACCTCTTGCTGCAAGTTCTCGTCAATCCACTCCTTTAATCTGTCTACTCTAGTGTTTATCCATGTTCTTACAAGATACATTATAGAAGATTCAGCTTCAAAAGGTGACATCTCTCTAATCAGTGACATACCCCCATCATCACTGTCAACAGAATCTTCAACAGCAATGTTGACGAGATCTTTCTCCAACTTGTCTGCAGCTTTAAGAACTTGGACTATATCTGGTGTTAGCTCCACTAAACCATATATATATTGCTTTAACTCATTAGCATAACAAGAATGAAGAGTTGCCACAGCAACACCTGCAGCAAGGGGGTGCCATTTCTTTAGTATTGGACTGAACAACTGTTTCTCTTTAATTGCTAAAGCACCAACATCCTTGGCAAGAATGGAAAGAACTGGAGAATTCTGGACAATTGATGATCTCCTGCTTGTTTCTCTTTGTTTCATTTTCTGTTTCAATTCAATTATCAGCTCAAAATCACAATTAGAAAAATAAGAACAATATTAATATGAATATTACACAAGAGAGGACCATCAAAATATTGAAACATAATATTGTAATATAAAAAAAAAATCTATATGTAGATCTACTTAATGTAATTGATATACACGTATCGGAGGATACCTAGTTTATTTGGGCAGAAATTATTTCCCATTACAAGATATTAGACACAACCTTAGCACAACGGTAAAGTTGTTATCATGTGACTTAGAAATCACGGGTTCGAATTATAGAAACAGCCTCTTGCAAAGCAAAATAAGACTGTGTACAGTAAACGCTTTCCCAGGACACCACATTGGTAGGAGCATCGAGCATAGGACTACTCTTTTTACAAGATATCAGAAACCACCCAACCTCTCCTCCCTATTCATGTTTGGCTTCCTTAAGCATGCACACAAACTTTCATGTCCAACACTACCTTGTGCAAACATGAAATATAGCCAATAGTGAAGCCCTAAATAAGGAACTTCCATGGTCTATATTATTTCATAAAAAAGAGTTCACTTATTACATAGAAGATGCCCTATTTATATACAAAGTTAGGGCTTATTCAACGGACTCAATCAAATCCTATCCTAAGAATAAATCAAACTATTATCCTAGGAAATAATTATCCCTAGCCATATATATAATATTCTAACACTCCCCCTCAAGCTGAAGAATATAAATTATATGCACCCAGTTTATTACATATGTAGTCAATTCGGGGACCTCTCAGTGACTTAGTAAATATATCTACTAGTTGATCATGTGAGTTAACAAAACTAGTAGATATTTCTCCCGATATGACTTTCTCTCTGACAAAGTGACAGTCGACTTCAATATGCTTTGTCCTCTCATGAAAAACTGGATTTGAGGCGATATGCATGGCGGCTTTGATTATCACATATAAGTGTCATTTGTGTAACATCTCCAAACCTTAGCTCCTGAAGCAACTGTTTGAGTCATATAAGCTCTTGACTGGCTATGGCCATAGCTCATACTCTGCCTCTGCATTGGATCTTGTCACAATAATTTGCTTTTTGCTTTTCCAAGACACAATGTTATTGTAACATTCCAAATTTTAGTTACTATATTTTTATTTAAAGGAAATATATATATATATATATATATATATAGAAATAAGAATAAAAAAAAATGAATAAATAGTTCGTAGTCGAGGCTTGAACCATGAACCGTTGATTTTGGGGAATAGGATTCCCACCATTAAGTCATAAGATTACCAATGAGTAGGATATAACAGAATATATCTATTGGTAGAAAAAAAAGAAGAGATTTATTAATTTTACTAATTATTTAAAGGGGTAATTAAATGAAGGAAACCCTAGTTTATATATATATATATAGATTTATTTTTTTTATATAATCTCTCTCCCTCCTCTCTCCAACGCCGACGCCCACCCTCACCTCACCTCATCTCTCTCTCTCTCTCTCTCTCTCGTGTTTTTCCTCGAGACACCGAATAAAAAAAAACAAAAGGGGAGGGCTTTTTCCACCGAGGAAAACAAGATAGGAAAAATAAAAAAAGAGAGCCTCTATAATTTCTCCACCGTGGATTAATTCAAGAGGGGATTTTCAAGAGAGACTTGGTAGAGGATCACGCTAAAACAAGGAAACACGTAGGAGGTCTTCTCTTTGCGAAGTCTAACGGTATAAATTGGTGAAAAAGCGTAGGATGTAAGTATCCCCTCACCTACAAAGATAAGTGCTATGTAATGTCAGATGCTTGATTTTGAACGAAAGAATCTAGAACTAGTGTAAGGTTCTGGCTTAATAGGATTAGAGAAATTATTCTTGAACAATCTTATGAAACTCTTTTTTAGCTTAAGGCACCAAATTTGTCAGTTTTAGTAATAATTAACCAAAATAATAGTAGTTGATGTTTTTTTCATCTCACATCAAATTGGTCAAACCAAAATATATATCGAGTTGGTTCGCTAGATTCCAAGTGCTACATTGTTGTGTCAAAAATTAGCCAAGGAAATGTGTCTATTGATTCAGCATAAGTTTTATTTAGCTCCAACAAATTGTAAACCCCAGCAGTCTTATTAGGAGTACTGGAGGATCTTACTAGGAATAGTAAGTGGGTGTGCTGGCATTGGTAAAGTCATCTTATAATTATAAGAACGGAACATCTGTCTATTTATATTTTTGGGGAAATGCTAATTTGTGTTAATCCATTGTACTTAGTTAATGTTTTCTAAGATTTGTATATATTTCTTAAATTTTCTGCATATTTTATTGTAAAGGATGTGTCAGTTTGGTAGGCTTGCATGAATCTTCTTTTGCTTGTAACAAGGTTTTGATTTGATGATTTCTATTTATGTTAGCTTAATTATCCTTATGTCACTACCTTATGTCATGTTAAATTGTACTCATGCCGATTTATGCTATGCTAAATGCTTATGTTTTCACCCATGTTAGGCATGACTCACATATATGAAATGTCTAAGAAATGTTTCTCTAAGAGTGGGGACAAGAACACTCTTTAGGACAAAGAACATGTATATTATTTTACTTTATACATGGCTTGTACCGGATCCTAACAAGGTCCACGGGATGGGCTCCAAGGTTGTCCCTAGGTCGACGGACCTAGTAACCTAGTAGGTTCGGGATTAGCTACCTCGGATCTATTTACGATGCGCGCGAATGATGTATGTGGTACAATATCGGGCCCAATATGTTGAGATTATGTTTAAGTATATAAACTATATGTTTTCAAAGAGCATCCTGTATATACCCTTTTATGTTCATCGAATTATCATGTTTAGAGACAATGTACTGTTGCGATGAAAATGCCAAGTTTATGTTCTTTTCCTAAATTGATCATGTCTCTACTTTAAATAAATGTTGTGCTCATATGTTGTTTAAACGAACATGTCATTACTTTACGTTTAATTCATGATGCATGTTTTTGTGAGTAGGAAAGGACCTTACTAAGCCTATGTGCTAGCTTTACTTTCCTCAGATGAAAAGGGAAGGAATGGATAAATTAAAGGGAGCAGCAGGAGGGGCAAAGATGTATGTGGCAGTGGCATGGTGGACGAGATCATTTTTCATATACGGACTTATACATGATTTTCAGTTTATGTGTAAACTGTTAGGAGACGTTAATGCTTTCTATGGTTGTTACTAATGTTTATTTTTATGAACCTTGAAATGGTTAATACATGTTTAGTTAAATAAATTGCTAAGACCTTTTACCATGATTAAATTGTTAGGTTGATTGGGTTAATGTAATTAGAGTTAAAAGTTGTAAAGTTTTTAAATGTTTTCGCTGTTATATGCATGAATGTATGATCGCGTAGCGTCGCCGCCCATCTATAGGATGTGTGCTAGGAGGACGGGAAGGGCGGGCGTTACAGGTGGTATCAGAGCCCAGTTCTACCTTTCCACTACACACACATCAAGCTTCCATCCTGCCGCTCCAAGTAAGACATTCTATGCCTACTCTATATATTTCATGTATGATATATATACGCTAAGAAATGTTTTTAGTTGGGTATGCATGAATATAAGGAAGGATGATAAACTTATGTTGGCAAGAGTCAAGGCCAGCCAGGAGGTCAGAAAGCTCAGGGTAACTGGAAAGGAAACCACAGTGGCAAGAGGAAACAATGGAACGACTCTAAAGGTCGTCCAGCAAACAAACAAGCTAAGATTCCCCAATGTACTACATGTGGGAAACCACATACCGGGGTGTGCTACAAGGTCACGAATAGATGCTACCGTTGTGGACTGGAAGGACACAGAGTAGAGCGCCCTACCGAGTTCGGGCACCTCCTCGGCGTATGCCCGATGCGAGTGCTCCTTCACGGCTACACACGGATGCAAGTGCAATAGAAGGTACGGATAAGCGAGGAGATTGGAAGCCCGCCGATTGCGGCGAATGCGAGTTTTCTCTCACTAAGGAAGGCGTGTGAGCGATTCTCTATTGTAAGGTCGAATAATTATTTTTCATCACATGCTAATGTATTATTTGACATCTTGGTCACACTCGTTGTCTACGCCTTTCACAAAGAAGATCACATACCCCGCAAGTTTTGGATTGCGAGTTCTTAACGACCGCTCAGAAGTGATGCCTTACCGTATACGCGAGCCGTATCGAGCGCATGACCACTCTGTGATCCGATAGTGCTCGGCATGCGCAGGATTATGATGTCATATCGGGCAGGATTTCTTAAGACGGTGCTTGATTGAGTCGTAAGAGAAAAGTGGTCTTTCAGAGGCGGAACCTATGAATTTCGAGAGCCAAGGAACGAACCTATAAATTCTTACGGCTCAAAGGCACGCAAGATGATACGGAGGACGACCGGTTTACGCGCGTGGTTGTCGAAGTCGCCGGGACCTAAAGCTAGAAGATGTCAGTGGTATGCCACTACCCGCAGGTATTTCTGATGCTACTACGAGTTAGCCCCGATAGGGAAATTGAATTTGAGATCGAATTAATTCCTCGTACTCACCCGATCTCTAAAGCACCGGATGGCGCCGACCAATCAAGGAACTTGGGGACACGGAGTTACTCGACAAGGGTTTTATTAGCAGTCACTCTCCGTAGGGAGCTCCGTTTGTTCGTAAAGAAGAAGGATGGGACTGCCGTCAGACTCACCTACTTAAATAATGTGACGATCAAGAATAGGTACCCTTTACCACGGATTGACGATCCGTTCGACCGGCTTAAAAGGTGTCACCGTCTTTTCAAAGATTGACCTCGGATCGCTATCATCAGTGAAAGTAGAGCCGGATGATATACGAAAGCGACTTCCAACAAGATACTGGACATTATGAGTTCGTAGTCATACCTTCGGAGTGGCGACGCTATATGTTACGTGGACACGATGAATCGGGTATTCTCGGCGTTTCTTGACAAGTTCGTGATCGTCTTCACGGTGATATCCTCATCTATTCGAGAAATCAAGAAGAGCATGCGAACACAAGATGGTATTACATTCTTCGAAAAGCAACTATATGCCAAGTTCTCCAATGTGAATTCGCTCGATCAAGTATCTTTTACGGTCGTATTATATCTAAAGATGGAGTTATGGTAGACTCCAAGAAAGATTGAAGGCGTGAGTAACTAAAGCGGGCCAAAGAATGCTAAAGTGAGTTTTCTCGGATTAGCGGGCTATTACAGTAAATTAAGACTTCTTGAAGAATACTTTTTATGGCAGTTCTCACCCTAAGAACAAGAAGTATGTATGGACGGAAGAATGTGAGAAGAGTTTCTTGGAGTGAAAGGAGACTTACAAGTGCTCGATCCTTACTCTCCGAGAACGACAAGAGCTTCGACATGATGCCTCCGGATTGGGACTGGGAGGTACTTATCTGAGGGGTAAAGTTATCGCCTATGCCTGTGCAACCTGACGGACGTGAAAAGAACTATCCCACTACGCGATTTAGAGCTAGCGGTGTGGTCTTCGCTCTCTCGTATGGAGGCACTATCCGTATGGAGCGCGGTCAAGATTTATACGGATCACGCAGTCTGCGGTATTTCTTCACCCGGATCTAGTAGGTTCGGGATTAGCTACCTCGGATCTATTTAGGACGCGATGAATGATGTATGTAATCTGATATCGGGCCCAATATGTTGAGATTATGTTTAAGTATATAAACTATATGTTTTCAAAGAGCATCTGTATATACCCTTTTATCATCGAATTATCATGTTTAGAGACAATGTAATCATGTTGCGATGAAAATGCTAAGTTTATGTTCTTTTCCTAAATCGATCATGTCTCTACTTTAAATAAATGTTGTGCTCGTATGCTTAAACGAACATGTCATTACTTTACGCTTAATCACGATGTTTTGTAGTAGGAAAGGACCTTACTAAGCCCATGTGGCTTGATTTACTTTCTCAGACTCAAGAAAAGGGAAGGAATGGATAAATTAAAGGAGCAGCGGGAGGCGATGTGTGTATGATGGCATGGTAGACGAGATCATTTTTCATATACGGACTTATGCATGATTTTCAGTTTATGTGTAAACTGTTAGGAGACGTTAATGCTTTCTATGGTTGTTACTAATGTTTATTTTTATGAACCTTGAAATGGTTAATACATGTTTAGTTAAATAAATTGCTAAGACCTTTTGTCATGATTAAATTGTTATGTTGATTGGGTTAATGTAATTAGAGTTAAAAGTTGTAAAGTTTTTAAATGTTTCCACTGTTATATGCATGAATGTATGATCGCGTAGCGCCGCCGCCCGTCTATAGGATGTGTGCTAGGAGGACGGGAAGGGCGAGCGTTACAGTTATCTCCGATAAATATACAAAAACCAGAGGTAGACCTCTTATCAATGGGAGATCCTGCCCAATCTACATCAGAATACCCTATGACTCGAGTATGTCTTTTGTCTTCGTACAAAAGACCCTTTCCTGGAGCGCGTTTGATATCGAACAATGCGAATCACATCATCCCAATGTTCTTTACATGGAGAGTTGAGAAGCTGACTTACTACACTTACTGCAAATGAGATATCTAGGCAGTATCGATGGGTAACTTAGTCTCCTCACTAATCGCCTGTATCGTTCGGAGATCCGATGGAGGCTCCTCCCGATTCGGGCAGAGTGAGACACATGATCCATGGGTTGTCAACTGCTTTGAGTTTAACATTCCTGCTTTCTTACAGAATATCCATCGATACTTTTCGGGATATAATAATTCTATTTCGATTACTTTTATACCCAAGAAATATTAAGCTGCGAGATCCTTTCATTCGAAATGTTTGGAAAGATGTTGTTTCACCGCGAGATCCCGAGATGATCACTACCGTGATGCAATATCATCAACATAAACCACTAGGTAGATGCAACCGGTAGACGTGGCGATATAAAGAATGGTCGGCCTCGCCCGAATTCGCCGAATTGAATTACAATACTAAATCTACGAACCATGCTGGGTGATTGTTTGAGACCATATAAAGATTTTCACAAGCGCACAAGACCTAAGACCACGAGCAACAAAAACACTGAGGTCGCTCCGTAGACTTTTTCAAGCAGGTCACCGTGAAGAACGATTCTCGATGTCCAATCGATAAAGAGGTCGGCGAATGCAAAGAATGAATAAGCTTATAGAGCGTCTTCGGCAACAGGAGAAAGTGTCCCCATAATCCAATCCAAGATTCGAGTATAGCCTTTAGAGCGAGCCTTACGAGCCGATCAACTGCTCCCTGACCAACCTTCACCGTATATAGCCATAATGAACCAACAACCGACTTTCTGGTGGTAGGAACGAGGTCCCAAGTCCCACAGTAAGGCACTCATTTCGGCCCAAAGATAGCCTGTTTCCATCTGGATGGCAACGATCTCCAGCTCTTGAGAAACAGATTTACAAGGAGGAAAGCAAGAATAATAGGAAGGAGATAGAACGATGGTAACTCAAGGAAACATAATGAGAGAAGGATTACGTGGGAACGATACCTTTCCGCAAAGGTGAAGGGAATATCAGAGTCAGAAGGCTGGACCGTAGGAGGGAGCGGAGGACTGGCTCGGAGACGACTCCACGTGCGATTGAGAGCAGCTGGACGGGACGACGACGATAAACCTGCAAAGGAGGAGAACTTGAGGCTGGGGGTGAAAGAGAATCCTCGGAGGATCAAAGATCGGCGTAGAAGGATGAGACTCGGACGACGACTCTGAATACCCAAAAAAAGGAACCGAATCAAAGAACGTGACATCAGCAGAGATGAAATACCGACGGAGTGTAGGGGAATAACACTTGTACCCTTTCTGAGACCGTGGGTACTGAAGGAAAACACATTTTTCCGACCGAGGAGAGTTTATCAATGTCAGGATCAAGAGCATGAGCAAAACATGTAGAACCAAAGACCTTAAGTGGTAAAGGATGAAGGGACTGCTTTGGATAAAATACATGATGAGGTATTTGACCATGTAAAGTAGAGGAAGGCATCCGATTGATGAGATGACACGCAGTAAGTACGGCGTCACCCCAAAAACGAAGAGGAACATGAGAGTGGAGGAGAAGAGTTTGAGTGGCCTCGAGAAGATGACGATTCTTACGTTACGCTCGCATTCGTTGGGGGGTATGACAAGACGTCCACGAATACACGCCGAGAGACGCCAAGGTGCGAAACGGAGTAGATAGATACTCACGTGCATTATCACTCTGTAAGGATCGAAGAGGGATACCAAATTGTGTTTTGACTTCATTAAAAAAAGATTGGAAAATTGAAAACAATTCCGAACGATCCTTCATCAGATATAACCAAGTACAACGGGAAAAATCGTCTATAAAGATAACAAAATATCGTGACCCTAATGTAGAAGAAACACGACTCGGACCCCAGACATCGGAATAAACCAAAGCAAAGGGAGATGTAGCCCGATTTATAATGCGAGGAGAAAACGAACTATGAATATGTTTGCCTAACTGACACGACTCACAAGATAAAGATTCTAAGTGAGACAGACTAGGATGTAATTGTTTTAACTTATCAAAACCAGGATGTCCCAACTGAGCATGAATAACAAATGGAGATGCTGCTGTCGCACCAACAAAAGAGTTTTGTTGAAATCGATATAAGCCATGAGACTCACATCCGAAGTCAATCATCCTCCCCGTACTCCAGTCTTGTAATGACACAGAAGATTTAGTAAACGAGACGACACAATCAAGAGACCGAGTAAGCTGACTTATTGATAACAAATTAAAGGGAGCTCCGGGAACATAAAGAACATTATAAATGGAAAGAGATGGAGAAGGATGACCAACACCAATACCTTGGGACTGAGTTTGAGAACCATCTGCCATGGTAACAAAGGGTAAATAACCGGAAGTAGATAGTGAAGAAAAAAGAGATTTATTACCAGTGATATGATCGGTGGTCCCAAAGTCAAGTACCCAATGACCCGAAGAACGAGATATGCCAGCAAAGGAATTACCAGTTTGTGTAATAGCAACAGGGGACTTAGAATCCCGTCGATCCTCATACCATTTTAGAAAATCAGCATAGGAAGGCGGCGGAGTCGGATCCGGTGTCAACCGTGAAGTGGAAGCTGAATAAGTGACAGAACTCTGGGTGATCTGAGCAGCACTAGATCGATCATGGAGTCTCCAACATCTATCAATCGTGTGTCTTGGTCGGTGATAATGATCACACCAAGGACGTCCGTTGCCACCCTTACAAGGTGGAGATCCGGTGAGGGAAAGATGTGAATTTGCTGATCCAGCCCAAGGACATTGTAAGGACGCTGCTCCAGCAAAAGGCAACTGGGATCCGAGAGGTCCGAAAAAGGGTGATAGAGAGGTAGCTGCTAGGCGAGAGGAGTCGTGGGGCAGAAAGCCTCTTAGTGCCTTCTTCGTCTTCATGGAGGAATTCCGGAAGGTTTTCAAGGAGAAGAACCCTAGTCAGTCGCTTCGGTTGGAAAAAACTAGAGACAAGTGGAAATCCTTGTTGGAAGAAGAGAAAGCTCCGTATGTAGCCAAGGCAGCCACGCTCAAAGCCGATTACACAAAAACCATGGCGCTCTGATAAGGGTCGATGGAGGAGAAAGTCGCAGCTGACTTCGTTCTTCGCTGCGGTGAAGACGACGAAGAATCCGATAAGTCTAAATCCAAGGCTGAGGAAGAGTGCAGAGTGAAGTCGCGCGGCTCGCTGGGTCGTGACTGCCGCAGAGTCGCAGTGCAGGAGTTGGGAGGTCGTGGTGGCGCGTTGCCACACACGAGACCGGACGATGCCTCGCAATCGCAAGCCGAGAGATGAGAGCTCACCGGTATTCCCTAGTGGCCGTGATCGCCGCTGGCCGTTCATGAGTTTGCCATGATGGCGGGCGCCGGCAGGAAGAAGTCGGTGGCGGAGACGCGAACGCGAGAGGAGGCGGCGAGAGGAGGCGATGCAATGACGTGTGAAGGAAGACGAGGATCCGTCCGGAAGAAGGCGTCTGCGAGGTGCGGTGTGCTCGGGAAAAGAACGCAGGCGTTGGCGCTGAAGGCGACGCTTGACGCAGTGCTCGACGCGCTGGAGGATATCACATGAGCGAGGAAAGTCACGACGTCCTTGCGGGAAGATTTCTACGAGCGGCGGAAGAAGTCTGCGTCGCGGGAAGAAGGACGCGAGCGGCGCGAGAAAAAAAAACGTAGAGAAACCTAATCTATGGCTCTGATACCATATTATTTCATAAAAAAGAGTTCACTTGTTACATAGAAGATGTCCTATTTATATACAAAGTTAGGGTTTATTCAACGGACTCAATCAAACCCTATCCTAAGAATAAATCAAACTATTATCCTAAGAAATAATTATCCCTAGCCATATATATAATATTCTAACAGTCTACAAGAAAAACTTACACATTTCCATCTCTACCTCTATCTCCTTGCCAACCACAACAACTCAGCCTCCTAAATCAAGTGGACTAGGAGTAGCTGAGCACAAGGGAAAGGCAAGTGTAGTATGCAATGATTACCTTTGTCGGAACTTTGTAGAAAATGAGTATCTAGAAGAACCTGCAGCTCCAGCATGCCCATCACACAAATTCTTTCATCCAGTGCACAGCTACTCTGATCTTCATTTGCCTTTCCTTTTTTCAGATTTCAGCCTTAGAAACATCACAAAAGTGAAGCAGATGTAAAAAACTTCACGTATATATAAAATTCTTTCAGACTACACATTTGAATTCTCAACCACTGCACTAGCAATCCTTGAGCATACACTCAATGCCAAATTATGCTAAATTGGCTCATATGAGTATAACTTCTAATCCCGAGAAACCAGATTCAAAACCAAATGGATTTCTCAATCATCCAAGGACCTACAATCAGCTTCTTCTCCGACTTCAGTGCTAACACACATAGCCCCTCTAACCCACTTCAGATGTTAATCAACATCCGCACATTCACTTCCAGTCAATTCACATGATTCCTAGTCCACGCTCGTCTTTTGCAAGGATCAGCACCTTCCCTCCATAATCTAGAGCAAACCACAATGCAAGCAGCAAATTAGGAGCAACAATTTCTCCATCGCAAAATCTAGCTACAGTTTAATGGTTGCCATAAAAAAACCTAGTGCAGACTGAAACTAGATTCTTTCTCTACTTGAAAAAATCTACTAAATTCTGCCTCATAATTGAATCAATTTCTCACAATGATTTTCTTAGCAATAGGCCCTCTATTATTGGTGAGCCATTGTATAGTATTTAGCTTCAGTTATGAGTATGGGAGGGCATTGGTCAAGTTGGGTCTTAAGAAAAACCGCAACACAACTGATTTCATTCGAGGTATAAAAAAATCCTCAAATCCAAACTCAGACTTTTGGATTTTCTTGGTTTTGAGGTTTTCACGGGTTTTAGGTTTTACTCTTCCAAGATACATAATGTCTGGTAATATAGAAATAAAATCAAAGTAACATAATTCAAAACTGAATCACCAATTCAGGGTATTCAAAACTAAATTTCAAAGAATTCAAACATGTTTCAGATTAAATTCTCAGTTCAGATATGATCAAACCTAGAAGACAGCAAAATGATTCGTCATGAGACAAGAAACAAGGACTGCCACCTGTTGAACAAGGGGAGTAAGAGTTGGGGCAAGGAACAAACCAACAAGGGGCAAGTGAGAGTCAGATGAAGCTGGAATCACAACCAACCATAGGGTTACAAGTGGTGAGTGAGAGTCAGGTGAAACTGGTAATCACAAGCAACAATAGGGTTGGCTATGTTCATTAATAATTATATCATAGTATATACTATATAATAACAATAAGAGTTAATAATTAATAAACGAGCAATTAAGTTTTGTTAACTATATACTCTATTTTATATTATAAGTTACACATAATTTATTAAATATAAAAATAGCTCAGGTCGAGTTTTTTCAGGATTTATGTAGCAACCTAAAAACTAAACCCAAACTTGAAATGCAATGGAATATGTACATTCAATCTGAACTCCATCCATACATTTCCAGTCCATGACATACGTAGCTCACAAAGATAACTCTGCTGCTTGGATGACACAGATCACTAGGTCAAAAACCAGGGTTACACATTCAGGGGATTCTGAGCGTATATTGGAAAAGTTTCTTTTTTCATTAATCTTACATCAATAGTCCAACCTCTTCTCCTACCAGTGTCACTTTAGCCAATGGATCACTATCATCAATGAAGGGCATTGGTCAGCTTAATCCTACTCCATTTTTTGCCACTTTCTTTTGCTCTCTATATGCTTGAATATACTTAGTTTGCCATCAGAAGACAAACCAAGTCATCAAATTTTCTCTATAACCCTTATTGTTAATTTTGTTTTATTCAGTAGTTGTGAACTTGAAATCTGATTGTTACAAGGTATTGATTTCCGATTGTATCAATTGACAATGACTACATATTTATCCAACCTAGTGATGACTCCTCTCCTCTCCAAATCACAGTTGCATGGAGTATCTTAGTCTGCAAAATCTACAAACCTTAGTTCCCAATTTATCCAATCTTAATAGTATTAAGTGTAAATCCTGTCAACCAGATAAACATCGTAGATACTAATTCCTGGTTGAGTTAGCAAGCGTGTTTGACATTATTTTCTTTAGTTCATCTGATATTTTTGGTCATAGTCGTGTTCCTTGAAATTTTTATTTTAGTTTAAGGAATTTCGTCTCCTTGATTGATGATCATTCTCCCTTTATATGGATATTATTATGGAGCAGAGAATGTTGTTAGGAAGCAATATTTGCAAAAAGCTAATATAGCAGAAACGAGCAAGTATAAGATGTGGTAATATAGAGAGACAAGAACATTAAAATGTAAGAAGCAACAAGTATGAGATTTTAATATACAGAAATGAGCTCAACCTGACAGATCAAACAAAATACCTGAGCAAAAGCAGTACGAAGCGATGATCTGATATAAGAATCAACTCTGTTATAAGCTACATCAGTTTCTTCTCCCTTCTTCCATCCATATTCGTTGGAAAGATCTTCAACTTGTATTTTTGCAGTTTTTACTCCCAATGAGACAATAACTTGCATATATTCAATGTTGCTTTGATTGAAGGTATCATGGTAGGCAATTAGTTTTTTCTCTGTCCAACCAATAATTGAGGTTAATATTGAACTCAAAATTTTAGAATAAGCTGGATCTTGTGTTGCTTTTGCATGATTAGCAACCTCAGTTAATTGATTATCAACTTCAAATACCAGATCATTTTCAACTTGCATAGTAGCAGCGGACTTGTGAAACAGGATCCAAGTAAAACAGAGATTGTGTAAGGATTGATCTATCCCAAGGATGGCCCATGTCTTTTTAATCAACTCTAGAACTTGATCTATTTCATCAATCATTGCTCCTTCAGCAATATTGCTGTTAAAACAAATTTCAAGAAGCATTTGGTAAAGATGGAGATTAAAAGGAAAACCATCTGCCCAATGGCATGTATCAGAACCACATCCATCTACAGATCTGTAAGCAAGCGGCAACAGAATACTACATAGAAGCTGCATATCTGAACTTTTTCCAGTCTCAATAGACCTGTGTGAAGCTCCAACTACAAATTGACGAAACCTCTCTGATGCAATATCTGACTTATTTAGTGGAACTAAAGGATGATGAAGTAATCCCGCTTGAAGAACCTTTAGATTTCTAGCTTTCCACCCTTCATATTCTAGTTGATCGGGAAAATCTGAATCCTTAAACTGCTGCAGCAACTCTAATGGTAAAACCATAGACTCCACACGTTTCCCAAGCTGTTAGCCAAGAAGAAAGGAGAACCAAAACAACATATAAACAGATCGAGTAATAAAATATAATCTCTCTCCTAAAATACTAAAAAATTTAAGAAAAAAAAAAAAGAATTACTTTGTTGGCACAAATACAAGAACCTAGTCAGTGTTTGGGGAATGGTAGAGGTGTCAATGGACCATGAATGGACTGGGTCTGGCATGGACCCAAAGGGCTCAGTTTTTCTCATGCCGAGGTATAATCTAGCCATGCTCGACATGACCAGTTAAAACATTTCCCTTATTTGGCATGAGCCAGGCCCATGCCAACTTGAGCCCGCAGGTTATTTAATTTAAAAATAACAAAAGGGAAATTTTTCTTAAAATTAGGAAAAATAGAAAAAGTTTTGAAAAAGTTTTATTAGTTAAAATCTTGACATTTATATAATTCAATCTTTAATTTTGTATAATATGAATAGTTACATCTCAAATTTGGAACAACATAAATATTTACATCTCAAATTTGGTATAATATTCAATCTTAAATTCCAAAAAAAAAAGTTTATGTATATGATTGGCACTCTAACTTTTGACCATTCACTTAGACTATCTACATACTTCTTTCAGAAAGATCAAGATCGATGAAATTCTAATTGCTTTATACTTACCTTTGACTTACCATGTATGAGGTTTTGGTGGGTTAAATCATGCTTGACTTGATCCTGTTATATCACTCAACCTAGCCCCTTAGTCAAATAATGAGATTCCACCTTCATCTTAGAAGCGTTCTCCTACATTCAACCAATTCTTGAGAGACATCTTCAAAGCATCCTCTTTCAAGAGGCTTTCATTGTCACTCAACACAAAATCATAGTTTGAAATCTCGCCCCGTACTGAGTGAAACAGTCGAAACATATCATTCCAGTAAATCACTTAAACTCAAAATCACTCGGCGTCAAAGTTCAAAATCTCGAGCCGTATATATTTTGAGTTTTTGACCGGAAAAATATCGTTCTAGTATTTGTTGGTGCAATCGGCCAAGGTCATGATTGACCAGACTCGAGTGAGACTCGAGTAGGATTTTGATATTTGATAATGGATTGACAAATGGTTTGACTATAAGTTGATCGTATGACTAGTGGATGATTGAGATATCCAAGGTCATATGAGGAAGATTGTCATGGAGGAAATTGTTGGAACAATCAGCCTCAGGTCAAGGTTAACCAAGACTCGAGTGGAAGTTAAAGATTGGATTCTTGTAATGAAGAAGTCCAAGTATGGATACTAAGCAAGAGAAGTCTAAGATTGGATTTTTGACAATCGAGAAGTCCAAGTATGGATACTTGGCAAAAAAAAAAATTCAAGTGTATAGTCTTGACAATGGAAAGTTCAAATATGGATATTTGGCAAAAGAAAAAGTCCAAGTTTGGAGACTTGGCGATGAAAGTCTCGGAGGTGCGGTCTCTTGGCAAAGGTAGACCCATTAGCATGACAAAGCCGACGGAAGCACTTGAAAGCTAGGGCCAAGGGTGAGGAGTTATTGACTCGAACCAAGGGCTTGAGGCTAATGGAAGTGGCTTGAAGGCTTAGGTATAGACTAAGGGTACCCAATGGCATGACAAAGCCTATGGAAGCACCTGAAGGCTAGTGCGAAGGGGGAAAGAATCGTGAAAGACTCGAATGGACCTTGAGGGTGTGAGGCTGATGAAGGCGGCTTGAAGGCTTAGATCTAGGCCTAGGGTGAATATCAAGTATGAGAGAATCATACTTAGGTTAAACCTCAGTTTTGAGGTTTACCAGTCGACTGGGCTTGGACCAATCGACTGGTCGAGTGCACTGCACTCGGGAGGCTTTAACTCGGACAATCGACTAGGGTTATGACCAAGTCAATTGGTCGAGTAATCAACTAAGGCTCATTGTTGAATTTGTTGCTCAGCGGTCGTGGTGGCTTCACCCGGTCGGTGGCCTAAGGGCAAGACATAATGTCTCGTAGTCGACTGTTAGCTTATAACAGTCGATTGATGGCTAGGCAATCAACTACTAAGTTAGGGCAATCAATTGGTCGGACAAAAATCTAACATGGATTAGTTCGTTGTGAGACAACGGATAAGTGAGCAGTCGACTAGTGGGCAAGGTCAGTCGAATGGTCAACTGAAAATCAACTTAATGTAGTGCTTTAAAAGGAGATCGCGATGGAGGATTTAGAAAACGGTTCTGGGAGCTCTTGGAGGGGAATTACTGCTACGTTCTAGACCTCCCAAGTCTTTCCAAAGCAACCAACAAACAATCAAGTGTTCAAGCATTCTTGTGTAATGTATTTGTTGTTGCATTTCGTTTTTATTCTTTACACTTGATGTTTGGTTGTATTTCTTGTTGTAAGCTCCGCGGATTGTATTCCGAGAAGAAGACAAGTTTTAGTAAGGGTAGATCATTAGAGCTCGACCGTAGTGCAGGAACTAGGGTTTTGAACCACGTAAAATACTTGTGTAGTGGTTGTGCTTTATGTCTTATATTTTGTTTGTGTTATTTTTGCATATTCCGCTGCGCACTAACGATTGTAGACGAGCACAACCGAAACGATTGAACGACGAAATCAAAGATCGCTATTCACCCCCCTCTAACGCACCAAACGGTCCCCAACAAGTGGTATCAAAGCAAGACCGCTCTTCAAGGACTAATCGCCACGAGAGCAAGCACTAGAGGAGTAGAAGAGAAAATGAAGTTCAGTGATGAATTGGGCTACAACATTCTAGCTCCGTCGTCCTTCGACCACAAGGATTTCGAGTATTGAAAAGGTAGGATGAAGTACTTTATTATGTATGATATAGAAAATTGAATTATATTAATGCAAGGTTTCGAAGTGCCCATGGATAGGAGAGAATTCTCAAGAAGAAGAAAATGGACCAAGGAACAAGTCAAAAAATTTGAAAGAAATGGCCAGGTAACCAAAATGCTAATTAATTTAGTACTTAATGATATCTTGTCCAAGATAGGTGATTTTGAGGACGCAAAAAATCTATGGAGTAAGCTAGCCAAGCTTCATGAAGAGTCCTCACCGACCCATGAAGATAAGGAGTCCAAGGAATCAAGTTCATCATCTCAAGAGCTTGATAATTCGGAGGTTGATAGGTGTTCAATATCCGAGTCGGACAAAGTTGAAGAAACTGAAGAAATCTCCACCTCTACGATTGAGGAGGTTAGAGCTTCAACACCGGAACAAGAAGAGGAACCTTTCACTTCCAGACAAAATGAAGAACAATTCAAGTGTCCTCTATAGGTAACTCAAATGTAATTTGTAAAAATAAAAATCATATAATTTGTTTTGTGTGTAGAGAAAACGAGCACTACAAGAGTAAATACCCAAAATTGATCAAGAATTAAATTCAAATAGTACCAAAGGAGAAGGGAAAAGTCAAAGAGGTTGAAGCCCCAATTCGCAAGAGCAAAGAGCATATAGTGTGCTTCCAGTGCCAACAAAAGGATCATTATAGAAGCAAATGTCCGAAGAGGAGTCACCCTAAGAAGGGCAATGTAGGGGGAGCTAAGGCAAACCCTAAGGTATCATGTCAAAATTTACTTGCAATTGTTAATTATAAAAAGCATGATAGAAATAAATTTTACCAATTACATGCTAAATTTCACTGGAAACAGCCTCTTGCAAAAAGCAAGGTAAATTTCAGTGTACAATGGAACTTTCTCCGGGACCCTGCATGGCGGGAGCTTCGTGCACTGGGCTGCTTTTTTACATGCTAAATTTCATGAATTTAGGACTACGAACAAGTATATGACCATTACCTCCAAAACTACACTACCTAAGGAAACCATTAGAAATGAAGAGAACAATCTAGGTATAAATCCTAAAAAAAATAGACATATGCCTAGGAAGAAAAATCATGTCCAAAAATATAGTGAAAGATCAAAAGTAGTTATATTAGAGAAGTAAAATCAATTCTTGAGGTTAGAAAAGACCTTTGGAAAGATAACAAATTCGATTAAAGGGTCTAATGGTCAAAATTTAGGAGTTAGAAGGCAAGAAAATTATAAGGACAAGAAAGGTTTGGTTATAAGCCTAATTCCAAAAAAATCAAGCTCTTTTATCATAATGTTCCATTTAATTATCGAACAAATACTAGGATTAGGAATGTCAAGGTTACTAAGGAAGTCATCCCTAGAGTTGACTTTGACAAGAGTCAAGTGACTAAAGCTTCAAAGACATTTAGAAAAGTCACTAACAAGATTACAAGGGAAGTTATCCTTAGAGCTAACCTAGAAGAGACCACAATGACCAAGGCTTCCAAACCTATAAGGGTCATTAGAAAGGTACTAAGGGCGGTTATCCCGAATGAGTACCTTGTAAACCCAAGGAGCTTCAATAGATTTTGGATTTCTAAGAGTGTGATCCCTTCACGCTAGATGAGGTTAGGGTGTGTCAACCTTAAATGGTTGGGTAGTTAACCTAACCATAGTAGAATTGATACTTAGAGTATTTTCAAAATAATGTGATACCCTAGAAATGAGATAAGAAATTGATCCTAAAAGATTTTAGGATGCGTCAATGGATTTAATAGAAGATTGAAAATTGATTAAAATTGACACAAATAGGTTAAGTCAAGTGTGTGCCAAGTTAGGGCTTTGGCACACTTAAGGGAGTCGATCATTATGGCAAAATTGGATATAATCCTAGAAAGTGGCAATTAAGCTTAAGACTTAGGTATTTTTATACATTAATATTATATATTTGTTATGCTTTGTTTGTCATATATCATATGATTATTTAAAATGTCATGATAGCACTTAGGTTGATAAATGTCTTGTTAATACTTAGTTTTATCCTTATTATGTCATGACATCATGAATCATTGGCAAATGATTTTAATTTATGCAAATTATTATGTCATGATCATAATTCATGCATTAAGACTATTAATTGAATTTAAGAACAAATGACATTATTTGATGTCTTAGATAAAGAAATCAAATGGATATGCCTAGATAATAATACATGAACCCTTATAGTTAAGAAAAAATCAAACTCACATCTCACAAAGACCATAAGAAGGCATGTTTGTATATTGATACACCTTATACACATGTGAGATGTTAGGAAATTAAGTTAAGTTCAATGTGCTTAGATGGTACATTAAAATGAACTTAAACTCTTTCAATCATATGATTAAATCATAATAGAACTAGTGTACAAGTCATGTATACTTAGCCTATAGACTATGATTGAAAATAAGTTTTGAAAAATATTTTTAAATCATTTTAGAAAACTTTGGTGAAGTTTATCTTTTGATAGCAATCACCATTGAGAATGTTAATACAAGTTAGACAAAAATAATGAAGTTTTCGATGGTTTTGAACTTTATATCAATCTTTCAAAATAATGGATATTTTAATATAAAATTATTTTTCACCCACTGTATGTACAATAATTTGATTGATCCATTCATTAAACATTTGCCTTAGCTTAACGCTAGCTTGTTGTTGTTGTTATTGTTGTTGATGTTGTATGTAGCATAAGTAATATGTATGAAATTTCACGATTTTTCAAAAACCATAGAATTACTTATGCATTTCCGAATTTCATTCTGAAAATCTGATTTCTGCAATCTGCAAAAACCTCATTGCCTCGTGGAGCAATGACCTGAGAATAATCTTGATCGTCATTCTTATGATCATTGATGTTGATTTTGGATGAACAAGGGTTGTTTAGTTATTTGTCAACACTCCTATATACCCTAACTGCTCCTAACCCTATGATATGCTTAGAGAAGCATTAGAAGAGAGAAATGTTCATTGAAAATGAATTAGAGAGTTAATTAGGGTGAAGATCAAATTTTAAGGGAGGTTAAAGTTAAGTTTGAACTTTTACCCTTATTTTTTATGGTTTAGATTTCCTATAGGCTTAGGAACTCTCCAAGGACATTGTTGGTGCAATGGTCAAGGGGGAGCAAGCCTTTAGGGGGAGTTTGTCCATCAAGAGATAATGGATGTTAAAAAGGGGAGAGAATGAAAGATTGTCTCTCATTTAGTGATAAAGGTCGTATCACTAAGAAGAGTGAAGGCATCTAAGATGATTTTGAACCAAGGGGGAGAATGAGAGTTTGATTGGGAGATGAGACATGAAAACCTTGGTAGACTTTTTGATGTATGTCAAAGGAGGAGAAATGAAAGGTTTAAGTTAGGTAAACTTTCATTATGCCTTAGCATAAGAAAAGTCAAGTTGGGCTTATCAGATAGCTTAACTTAAAGGTATTGTTAAACATCAAAAAGGGGGAGATTATTGGTGCAATCGACCCAAGTCATGATTGACCAGATTCGAGTGGGACTCGAGTAGGATTTTGATATTTGACAATGTGTTGACAAATGGTTTGACCATATGTTGACCATATGACTAGTGGATGATTGGGATATCCAAGATCATATGAGGGAGATTATTATGGAGAAGATCATTGGAGCAATCGGTCTCAGGTCAAGTTTGACCAAGCTCAAGTGAGACTCGAGTGAAAATCCAAGATTGGATTCTTAGCAATGGCGAAGTCCAAGTATAGATACTTGGTAAGGAAAGTCCAAAATTAGATTCTTAGCAATCGAGAAGTCCAAGTATGGATACTTGGCAAGGAAAAGTCCAAGTATGTAATCTTGGCAATGAAAAGTCCACATATGGATATTTGGCAAAGGAAAAAGTCCAAGTGTGTAGTCTTGGTCGTGTAAAAACAAGAGTGTAGTCTTGGCGGCGAAAATCCAAGTTTGGAGACTTGGCGATGGAATTCCAGAAGTGCGACCTCTTGGCAAAGGTAGACCCATTAGCAGGACAAAGCCGACAGAAACACTTCGAGGTTAGGGTCAAGGGTGAGGAGTCATAAACTCAAACCAAGGGCTTGAGACTAATAAAAGTGACTTGAAGGCTTAGATCTAGGCTAAAGATACTCGATAGCATGACAAAGTCGATGGAAGCACCTGAAGGCTAGCGCGAAGGGTGAAGGAGTCGTGGAGGACTCGGATGGACTCTAAGGGCTTGAGGCTGATGGAGGCGGCTTGAAGGCTTAGGTTTAGGCCTAGGGTGAGTATCAAGTATGAGGGAATCATACTTGGATTAAACCTCAGTTTTGAGGTTTACTAGTCGACTGGTCGAGTGCACTGCACTCGGGAGGCTTAGTTGACTCAGACAGTCGACTAGAGTTATGACCCAGTCGACTGATTGAGTAGTCAACTGAGGCTCGACCATTGGGGATCGCTCACGACGATCGATTGGTGACTTCACTAGTCGATGGCCACTGCAATCGATCGCTGAGTTAAGCGGCGATCGGAGCCTAAGTGGGCCATCGTAAAAATGTCTCGTAGTCATTCTTTGGCTTATAATGATCGATTATATGCTATGATCACCGGGTTAGAGCGATTAAGCTGGTCGGTCAAAAATCTGAAGTGGATTAGTTCGTTGTGAGATAACGAATAAGGAAGCAGTCGACTAGTGGATAAGGCCAGTCGATTGGTCAGCGGAAAATCAGCCCGATGCGGTGCTTTAAAAGGAGATCGCTATGGAGGATTTCGAAAATGATTCTTTGAGCTCTTATAGGGGAATTACTGCTGCGTTCCAAACCACCCAAGTCTTTCCAAAGCAACTAACAACCAATCAAGTGTTCAAGCATTCTTGTGTAACGTATTGTTGTTGCATTTCATTTTTATTCTTTACACTTGTTGTTTGGTTGTATTTCTTGTTATAAGCTCCATTGTAAGAGGTTTCTCCACCTCCGAATTATATTTCAAGAAGGAGACAAGTTTTAGTGAGGGTAGATCACTAGAGCTCGGTCGTGGAGTAGGAACTAAGGTTCCGAACAACGTAAAATATTTGTGTAATAGTTGTACTTTTTGTCTTATATTTTGTTTGTATTATTTTTGTATATTCCGCTGCGGACTAATTGTTCTAGATGAGCACGACCGAAACGATCGAACGACGAAATCGAAGATCGCTATTCACCCCCCCTTTAGCGCACCAAACGGTCCCCAGCAGTATTGTGTCAATGCTCCAATGTATGATATCAATAACAGATTGAAAGTTCAAGGAGAAAGAAAATGTATTAAATTTTAATAACTTATCGGAATCATATGTTTTGATTGTTTCACTCAATATAGTACAAAATTTAAGACCATACTCAGTATAAATAATGTCTTTTTCCTATGTGGCATCTCCTACCAACATCATATATTAAAACATTGGCACGATAACGAAACAATATCATTCTCAAACAAAGATCGAAACTTTAATAAAGCTCGAGATTTTGAATCTTACATAAAACTACACTAAAATATGACTCTAACACTGCTATAGACATGGAAAACATTTATACATCATGAGTCATAGTGGCTAAGGTAGGGTATATAGAGGCCTGCCTTTTCCACCTATCTAATTCATTTAAATCGTCATAGTTTTTTAGTAACAAATTTTACTCATTTGAAAATCATGTCCAAGACTCCACTTGTTTGACTCGGACAAACACAAGCACAACTGAAGCTCCCCTGATACATGGACATTATATGCTAACTCCCTCGAGAAGATGGTACTAAGTGAGATTAGTCAATGATTGTACTTCTCGTAGTAAATTCATGCTAAATCATTTAATATAATTTTAATTTGAACTTTTTTTTAATGTAGCCGATTCCACCTAGTGGGATAATGCTTGGTTGTTGTTGTAACTATTTTTTATTGTACACTGACAAATTAGTATTCAAGTTTAATATTACAAAAAAAAAACTATATATTTAATTCTATGATCTAAACTTAGAGCTATACAAATATTAGAATAATATTTTTTTATTCTATCTTCTATAGGTTTAAATATTCATGAAATTCATTGCATCTACAAATTTTAAATAAATACACAAGACAAAAAGCATCAAGTATAAACTTAGAGAGTATATAATTGCAAAAGAGTTTTAAAAAATAAAATATTGGATGCATTCTCAACATACAACTAACCATGCTCTTTTAATGAATTTGAATTCAATTTGTTAAGCGGTTCTAAAGTTGATTTCGACATAAAGTAGGTCAAGTTCCAACTATGATATTTTCTTATATATTTATGCATATTTTTACAAACTTTCTTAAAATATTGATATCTAGATTTTGATGATTGAATAAATCATGGTTTGAATTTTTGATCCGTGCCAGAGTTTCGATTTATGACCGAAATGATACGATTTCGGCTACTCCAAGGTCTTTGGTTTAGGTCATTCAAAAACGACGTCTATCTTTGATTGACCTATATGAACACCAACAGTAGATACAACAAAACCAAGAAAACGTACTGACATAGGAAAAAGGAACACTTCTTATTAACAAAGAGGCACTCTGTTTTTAGCTTTTTAAAAACAGCATGGAGGTGATCAAAGCAAGGTTTAAAATTTCAACCCGTATCGAGACATCGATTCGCGATCGAAATGATATAGTTTCGATATCTTATCGTGTCATACTGATAAATTTCGATAATATTTAAATATAAAATACATAAATTAAAAATAAAATTTTAAATATTAAAAATAAAAAAAATGATTACAAAAAGAAAAAATACCAAAAATTAATTATAAAAATAAAATTAATTTAATTAATTTCGATTAAATAGATTTAAAAAATAAAATAAATTTTAATAATATTATAATATATAAATTAATAAAATTATTGGTTGTTGTTGATAAATTAATAAAATTTTAATAATAAAATAGTTAACCCCACCAAGTGGGAAAATGCTTGGTTGTTGTTGGTTGTTGTAGTATACAACTACAATCCATTGTCATCGCGAAGGTTGTTGTAGTATAAATTAATAAAATTAATTTTAAATTAATAATATGAATTTATTAAATTTTAATTGATTTTATCTAACCTGTAGTTTGAACTATAGTTTAAGGAATTGATTGACGTTTTTTTTCCGACGTTCACCACGTCGCTGCCCCGTAGCATCGCGAAGGTCGCACGAGGCCACCTGCAACTGTCGCGGCCACTCGCGAGGCTGCCTAAGGTCGTCGTGGCCCCGAACGAGCAACCCATGGTCATTGTAGCCTCACGTAGGTCGCACGCGACCGCCAACAGCAATGGTGGCCCCACGCGAAGTCGTCGTTGGCAGCTACTGCTCCGCGTGAGGCCATTGGCAGCCACTCCGACCCTGCGTGAGGCCACATGTGGTCGCACGAAAGGTCGTATGGGGCCACCTCGAGCTCACGCGAGGCCACCCTTGGTCATCGCAGTCCCAGTCAAGGCCCCCGCTGCCTAACGAAGGTCCCATGGCTACGACTTCAATATCGCTCTTCAGACGTTGTCGACGATGGATGTAATAATAAATTATGCTCAGACGCCACAGTGTCTAAATTTAAATCCTTCGATCAAAGTGTGAAGCCCACGTCGAACTATAAATGAGAATGTCATCAAAGTAAACCACAATAAATTTTCCCATAAAAAGTCACAAGATCTGATGCAAAAAAACTCATTAATGTATTGGGTGCATTTGACAGCCTAAAAGGCATGACTATCCACTTATATAACTCCTATTGTGTTTTAAACATTGTCTTCCATTCATCTCCAGGCCTTATTCTGATATGGTAATATCTGCTTTTATGGTCAATTTTAGAGAAAACCTTAGAACCAAACAACTGATCCAACATGTCATCCAAGCAGGGAATTGTAAACTTCTACTTCACAGTAATTTTGTTGATGGCTCGACTATCAACACATATGCCACGAACGATCATTCTTTAGCACAAGCAGAGCATGACTGCACATGGGCTCATGCTCTCACAAATATAACCCCTTTTCAATAACTACCACCTACCACTGCAATTCTTCAGCTCCTTAAGACTAAGGCAATATGCTAGATGGTTAGACAAACTTGACCTCGGGATAAGGTCAATTTGATGTTGGATATCTCTCATAGGTGGAAGCCTAATAGGAAGATCCTCTGGCATCAACTCGGCAAACTCTACTAGCAACTGCTACACTTCTGCTTGTAAAGCAAAGTCTATGGCTATTGCATTGTTCTTGCAAGGTGGCAAAGCATAGACTACGTCTCCATGCTCCATCTCCTCTAAAAACATGGACATAGAAAGTAGGTTAATAATGTTGGTTACTAGGGTAGGAGTGGTTCCTTTCCACCGAGGAGAGAACACAATTTTTTTTTCTTAATATTAAGAGTATACATGTTCTTCCGTCCATCGTGAATAATATTGCGATCATACTAATGCCAAGGTCAACCTAACAATATATGACATGCATCCATGGACACTTCATCACACCAAGCATTATCATAATATTTGTTGTTAATTGAAAAAGATACGAGGCATCACCTATCCACTATTACCTAACTACCTTTCTTCAGCCATAACTTGTATAGCTTAGGATGGCAGTCCATCTTCAATTGTAATTTTTGGACAACCTCCTCGAACACAACATTCTCACAACTATCACTGTCAATGATCATTTTACAAACTTTATCTGCAACTGTGTAGGTTGTGTGAAAAATATTAGTTCTCAACTAATCATCCCTCGAATTGCCCTTGGGAGTCAACCGACTCTAGCAAAAGACTAAAGTCTCATGGCCATCGCCATAAAGTACCTCATCATCTTCATCATCGTCATATATCGGCTCGCTAATCATCTCGATCTCATCTTCCACGTCTCCTTCAACCAACAAATTTTTGCCCTTTTAATTAGCAAGTTTCCTACAATAGATTGCTCTATGCCCCTATTCACCACAACGAAAACACCTGATAGTGAAATTAGAATTAACCTACAATAGCTACTGGATATGATGTGAATCTTGAGGGCGAATTAGTCGACTGTTTTGGTCACCTCAAATCACTGGTTTCCTATTCTGCTGTTTTTCAAAAGCTAATACATGCTAGTATGCCTCTGAAACCGTCCATAACGAATGAAGATTGAGAACATCTTGTAAGGGTTGGCATAACCCCCTTAAATATTGTGCCACCATTTGTTCCTCTGTCTCCAATAAATCATTCTAAACAATCAACTAGTAAAACTCCTCCGTAAAATCATCAACCGACCTTGCACCCTGCCTCAACACATGAAGTCATTGAAACAAAGTTTGGGTGTAACCAAAGGGAAGAAAGTGACTCTTCATTTGATGATGATATAGTAGGGGACAGAGTTCAATGGCGTAGAAGGATCCATATAGCCGACCCCACCTAGTGGGATATGGCTTTGTTATTGTATTGTTATTGTTCTCCTAATTGGAAATCTTGGCTTTACCCCATCAGTCTCGTGAGTGTCGCAACTACTCCCACCATGCCGATGCTCGACCTTTGAGTTTGATGGCAACTGTTAGAATATTGTAAATATGTTAGGGATAATTATTTGTTTTCTAGGATAGAGTTTGATTTATTCTTAGGATAGAGTTTTGATTTATCCCTTTGAATAGGCCTTATTTTTGGATATAAATAGGGTTGCTTTCATGTAATAAGTTGATTCGTATTTTACGAAATAACATGGTATCAGAGCGTTAGGTTTCCACCGTTTTCGTTTTTTTTGTTTTTTTTTACATTTTCATCGCTGCTCGCGTCCCTTGCCTTCGCGAGCAGTTTCTCCAGCCGCTGCAGACGCGCCTTCGCATTCCTTCTCGCGCCGTTCTTTTTCCCGAGCGCACCGCGAGACGCGCCTCGCGATCAGCTTCACCAGCCCTGCCGGCCTCGAAGATCACTGTCGGACCAGCGAGAGAAAAACGCTCGCGAGTGAAGATCGCGCGCGGCGGCCATCCGCTTCCTTCTCTCGTTGGTACAGCGCCGCGATCGCGCGTGCTACTCCTCGCCTTTCTTTCGTCGGCACCATCGCTCTCCAGCGCAAGGACGCAGCCTCTCCGCCGCTCCTTTCCTCGCCGCCGCACATCTCCTCGATCGGCTACTCACGTCTCCTGCCTCCGCCGCTGCTTCGCCACCGCTTCTGCGCCGTCCCTACTGCCCCCCTCCGCGCCATCCACTGTCGGAGCCCCTTCCGTCGACCAGACCTAACGCTGCCCCTCCCGCAGCGCGATCCCTTCCTTGCGGTTCCCCTTCCCCGACCGCCGCCTTTCTGGTTCGTGAAGAAGGTGCAACAGTTTCCACCGCAGAGCGCTAGAATTCTGGGAATACCGAGAGCTCAAATGGCCGGTTCGAGTGCCTTTGGCAGGGACGACACGGGGCGGCGCCAAGAATTCAGCGGTCGAAGTCTTTATAATCCCCACCAGGACTTGCTGTCGTTGACACCGGATTCGCCTCCATCGCCTTCCTATGATGACTTTCTGCAATGGTATGAGGATCGATGGAGTTCTAATTCCCTTGCTGCCGTTACACAAGTTGGTAATTCCTTTACTGGTATATCTCGCTCTTCGAGTCCTTGGGTACTTGACTCTGGGGCCACCGATCATATCACTGGTAATAGATCTTTTTTTTCTTCACTATCTACTTCCGATTATTTACCCTTTGTCACCATGGCAAATGGTTCTCAAATTTAATCTCAAGGTATTGGTATTGTTCATCCTTCTCCATCTCTTTCCATTCATAATGTTCTTTATGTTCCCGGAGTCCCCTTTAATTTGTTATCAATAAGTCAGCTTACTCGGTCTCTTGATTGCATCGGATATGAGTACTAAATCTTACGTATCATTCTGGGGCCAGATGCGGGGAGGATGATTATCGGATATGAGTCTCATGCTATCTACCGATTTCACAGCCTCTTTTGTTGGTTCGTGACGTCTCCACTTGTTATTCATGCTCGGTTAGAGGGCATCCTAGTCTTGATAAGTTAAACAATTACATCCTAGTCTTTCTCACTTAAAGTCTTTATCTTGTAGTCATGTATCGATTAAGCAAGCATGTTCGTAGTTCGTTTTCTCCTCGCATTATAAGTCAGACTCGTCTCCTTTTGCTTTAGTTCATTCCGATATTTGGGGTTGAGTCGTGTTTCTTCTACATTCGGTCGCGATATTTGTTACCTTATACGATTTTTCCGTTGCACTTGGTTATATCTGATGAAGGATCGTTCAGAATTGTTTTCTATTTCCAATCCTTTTTTAATGAAGTAAACACAATTTAGTATCCTCTTGATCCTTGCAGTAAACGCACGCGTGATATCTATCTACTCCGTTTGAGACCTTCTTAGCATCTCGGGCGTATTACTGGACGTCTTGTCCTCATACTCCCAACAGAATGGAGTTGCGAGCAAGAATTATCTTCTTCGAGACCACCCGGACTCTTCTCCATCACTCTCATGCTCCTCTTCGTTTTTAGGGTGAAGTTGTACTTACTGCATATTATCTTATCAATCGCATGTCTTCCTCTACTTTACAGGGTCAAATACCTCATCATGTACTTTATCCAAATCAGTCCCTTGATCCTTTACCACCTAAGGTCTTTGGTTCTATATGTTTTGCTCATGCTCTTGATCCTGACATTGATAAACTCTCTCCTCGATCGCGTAAATGTGTTTTTCTTGGGTACCCACTGGTCTCGAAAAGAATCTGTGTTATTCTCTACTCTCCGTCGGTATTTCATCTCTGCTGAGGTCACGTCTTTGATTCGGTTCCTTTCTTTGGACCTTCAGAGTCGTCGTCCGAGTTTCCTCATACGTACTACGCATCTTTTATCCTCGGAGGACTCTCTATCATCCCCACTTGATTTCTCCTCCGTTGCGGGTTTATCGGCGTCGTCTTGACTGCTTGTCGCCAACACCGACTCTCTGTGGAATCATGTATGCGGAGCGGATCCTCCGCCCCTTCCTCCGTCTGATCTTACGAATCGATATTCCCATTGCAGCGGTATACGTTGACTCGTAATCCTTCTCTTCGTTATGTGTCTTTGAGTTATCATCGCCTTTCTTCTTCCTATTATTCTTGTCTTTCCTCCTTGTTCTGCTTTCTCTTTT
Source organism: Wurfbainia villosa (assembly GCA_025175895.1). Taxonomy (NCBI): domain Eukaryota; kingdom Viridiplantae; phylum Streptophyta; class Magnoliopsida; order Zingiberales; family Zingiberaceae; genus Wurfbainia; species Wurfbainia villosa. Next base: position 23,540,126 of record CM046009.1, on the reverse strand, counting down.
GCAGAGATGCATTTGCCCATCCAGGATGGAAAGCAGGCTATCTTTGGAAATGAGTGTCTTACGGGTGGGACTTGGGACCTCGTCCCTCTACCACCAGAAAATCGTTGTTGGTGTCGATGGGTATATACGGTGAAGGTTGGTCGAAGAGCAGTTGAAAGACTTAAGGCTCGTCTTGTTGCCAAAGGTTATACTCAAATCTTTGGATTGGATTATGGGATACTTTTTCCCCGCTTGCTAAGGTGTCTTCGATCGCTATTCATATCCATTCTTTGCGATTCAACACCGCCTCTTTATCGAGACATCAAGAATGCGTTCTTACGCGACTGCTCGAGGAAGTCTACATGTAGCAACCTCCGTGTTTTGTTGCTCGGAGAGTCTTCGGTCTTGTATGCGCTTGCGAAAATCTTTATATGGTCTCAGCGATACCAGAGCAGTTCGGTAGATTCGATTGTAATTCACGATTCGGCATGACGGAGCGAGGACCATTCTTCTTTTATCGCCACTCATCTAACGTCAGATCTATCTAGTGGTTTATGTTGATGATATTGTCATCACAGTTGATCATCTTGGGATTTCACAGGTGAAATAACATCTTTTCAAACATTTTCGAACAAAAGATCTCGTGAGCTCAAATATTTCTTGGGGATAAGAAGACACCGAAATGGGATCATTATATCTCAAAGGAAGTATCTGATGGATATTACTGTAAGAAAACAGAATGTTAAACTCAAAGCGAGTTGACCCTATGGATCCTAATGTTAAGCTCTGCCCGAATCGGGGAGCCTCTGCAGATCCCGAACGATACGAGAGATTAGTAGGAGACTAAGCTACCTTCTATCGTACTCGTCGATATCTCGTTCAGTAAGTGTAGTAAGTCGGGCTCAACTCTCCGTGTAAAGAACATCTTGTGATTCGCATTATTCGATATATCAGGCGCTCAGAAAGGGCTTTTGTTGAAACAAAGGGCGTACTCGCGAGTTATAGGGTATTACGATCTGCGTGATAGGAGATCCACCTTTTTTGTATATTTGTCGGAGATAATCTTGTTTCTTGGAAAAGCAAAAAAGCAGAATGTTGTGGCAAGATCCAGTGCAGAGGCAGAGTATCGAGCTATGGTCATAGCCAGTCAAGAGCTTATATGTCTCAAACAGTTGCTTTAGGAGCTAAGATTTGAAGATGTTATACAAATGTCACTTATATGTGATAACCAGGCCTCATGCATATCGCGTCAAATCGATTTTCATGAGAGGACAAAGTATATCAAGTCGATCATTACTTCGAGAGAAAGTCATATCTGGAGAAATATCTACTAGTTTTGTTAACTCACATGATCAACTAGCAGATATGTTTACTAAGTCTCTGAGAGGTCCCCGAATTGACTACATATGTAACAAGCTGGGTGCATATAATTTATATGCTCCCGCTTGAGGGGGAGTGTTAGAACATTGTAAATATGTTAGGGATAATTATTTGTTTTCTAAGATAGAGTTTGATTTATTCTTAGGATAGAGTTTTGATTTATCCCTTTGAATAGGCCCTAATTTTGGATATAAATAGGGTTGCTTTCATATAATAAGTTGATTCGTATTTTACGAAATAACAGCAACCAATTTCACTTTCACACAATCGGACACTTATAATAAAAAACTCTCTCCACTTCGCTAATACAATCAATGAATCCCTCTACTTGTAATGTACCAGAACACTCGGGCAGATCAATCCAAAAATCGAAGTCTCCATATTGTTCCTCTCGACCACAGCGTTCCCAAAATTTAGCATAATTGTGATATGGGTTTTCAAAAGTAGAATCAGAATCGCAATCAGTGATCTCACGATCTTCAAAATCCCACGCCACTAAACACTGGGTTAATTCTCTGACTTGCCTTTGTAATTCCTCAATCATCACGTCCTGATCATTGTGATCACAATGTTGGGCTTCCTTATTTGGAACATGCCTATTACGACCACGACCACCGACCATTGAAACTAATGAAGTATCATCCAAAAAGATGTTGAAGCTCTGATATCAACTGAAGTCGGACAGAAATAGCAATTATGTTATCAACTAGTCTAACAGAGAATTTTCAGAGCAAACATAGGAAATCGTTAAACGCAGAGAATTTTTCTCTAAGTTTAGCCGAATAATATTAACTTAAAAACATGCAAAAGTCCCTAACATCAACTAAATAAATGTTTAAAGAGTCTCAAAACCTTAATGATGCAAAAGACAAAAACAACATTAATAAAGGACAAATATTCTTCCGAGTCTCCGAAAAAGCTTTAAACAACTTTTTTTGGGTCGAAAAGTGAGTTGTTATAGGTGTGCCTAGTAATAACTATAGATCTCTGAACAAGCTTCGATTTGATATATTGTACATCCTATGACTCAACCCGAGTCAAAATTTATGACCTCTCGAAGCCCCCTACATCAGTTACTATTTTGATTGTTCAAATCTTTAGGAAAGTGAGAAGACGCAAAACACCAATCATCCAATGGAAGCAAGTGTTTTTCCAGTGCTCTCAGTGGAGTAATGCCCACTGGATTAGCATCTCAAGCATCGAATGATTGACAGACACCACAACTAACTTCATTGTGGCATAGTTGATGCTGATTTTGAAAATGACAGTTCACTAACTAGAAGGCGCATATTTAGCCAGAACCAGTGTCTAGCATCTCAATTAAAAAGAAAAAAAAAAATAGTCCCTTCACTATGGATACCGGATGAGAATAGTCATGGATGCCATGTCTAATATAAAGTTTACACATAAGCAAGTGTGCAGATGATGGAGCTATGATAAATTAGGAGATGCTCGCCCTTTCTAAAGAGTAAGTTAATAGCACAGTAGCGATCCTAGGTAATTTATTTCAGGAGCAAGAAAATACAATCCCAAGAGCAGAATATCTATTAGTTAAGTAATATAAATTTTTCTTCTGAAGAATCAAGAACACATTGGTAATAGTGAACTCAGACTTACACTTCCAGCAGCGACTCGAAGCAAACCCCTTCGGATCCGGGCATCCACATGCTCAGATATCCCCATCTGCATCCTCACCAGCTCCCCCACCGACACCAGTTTTTTGGTGGAGTGGCTGCCGTCCATACCTTTCATCGACGGTGACCTGATACCGAAGGCCTTTTTCACCTTGCTAGCGGCTGCGAAGGTCAGCGACCGTTGCAGAGACCGCGACGGGGAAGAAACCGAGTGGTCTGCGTGTCTCACAGACTGGGGGATGTAGGTGAGGGGCTTGCCGCCTGTCGCGCGGCAGGCGGCGACGAGGATCTCGTAGGCAGTTTCGCGAAGCTCCTCGGCCGAGAGGGGGACGGCGATCGGGCCGAATGGGGAAGGAAGATCGACCGAGATGACGGGGGTGGTCATGTCGACGGCTGTGAGGAGGACGAAGAGGAGAGGCGGAGGAAGGCGGTGGCGCAAGTATTCCTTTTGGAATCGCCGAGGGTTGTCCTGTCCCGAAGATACGGGCCATGACCGCCGCGAGAAGCGCTCTTTAAAATCGGAAATTTAAAATCTCTCTTTTCTTTTTTCCTCGCCGAATGTTTTTTTTTTTCCTTCTTCTCTTGTTCTGTTTCCTTACCTAATGGAAACAGAATGTTAAGATGACGAATTTAGGCCCCTGCCACCCCGATCCAATTAGAGCTGTCAAGTTGGGTTAGATCCGTCGGGTTGGTTCGTCCCGTCAAACAATTTAAATGGGTTGGGTTGAACTTTTATCAACCCGCCATTTCGGTAACGGAGCGACCGTCATGCGGGTTCATGCAAACAGGTTGGTCATCGTGGGGAGGTTGGCATGGGTTGAGAAATGTCAAAAGATAAGGTTTTCACCATTACAATCTTCTTCTATCACACATACACCTCAACAAAGTATAAAAGAAGTTAAGAGTAAAGAACAAAAGAATATTTTTTATACTCTAATTATTTTTTATTATCTTGTCACTACTATTCTAATAAATATAGGAAATAATAACGTATCAAAATCAAATAATTACCAAAGCTAAAAAATCTCAATTAATCTCTATTTGAAAGAGAAAAAATTATATTTATATATTATCAAAATTTAAATATTTTAGAACATTAGAAAAGAATCAAAAACATCGGTACTCAATTTTGTAAGTCGATAATTGAATCTCAATTATAAGATTTTAGTTACTTCAAATATTTATTTTTTTAATCATGGTACTTCATCTGTCTTACAAATTATTACCTCAAGTCCTCAACACCTTAATAATTTTAAATATATTTTTTAAATTTGTGTGGCCCGCAGGTTGGCCCGCCTAACTCGCAACCCGCCTTGGGTTGGGTTGGGTTGAAAATTTCTCAACCCGCTGAGATGGCGGGTCGATCCGCCCCTCTTCGCTAAATATTGAGTTTACGATGGGTTAACCCGCCCCGCCATGGATCGGCCCGTTTGACAACTCTAGATTCAACCACGGCTCGTAATCAGATTTACCGGTTATACTACCATTCTGGCCCAAAAAAATCCTTCAAACCGGTGGCCGATTTGGACTTTAAATGTATTATTATTATTATTATTATTATTATTATTATAAACAAATAAGATTATTTAATTACATTTTGATATTTTGATAATAAGTATAACTTAGTTTTTTTATTTTTCTAATTCTATTATTTTTATACTATATTCTATATTTTTTTAAATTTCGAAATCTTGATGGCTTTTAACGTTAATTTTGCAATTCTAATAAAAAAAAGTTCATCTCAATCTTGCAAAGAAATCTAAAGTGAATTTCGATGATATTCAATTTATTAATGATGAACCAAAGTAATTTTCAACGGTCAAAATATAAAAAAAGTATTAGAACTTCTAATATTCAGATACTAGGCCTTTAAAATCGTCTATTTTTATTAAATATTTTGATAAAGTATTTTTTTTCTTTAGAGAAATACATGACAAAACATAAATATTGCAAAGTTTTTTGTAAATTTCAATCAAGTAGCAATTACTAATTATTGAAGTGACACATCAAATTAAATTATCCGACGAAATTTATATTCAAATATTCTCCAGATTTTTATCATTCACTGGAGATACTGATTCAAGCTTATTTAAATACTTCAATATTAAATTTAAAAAAATCATTAGTCAAACTTACTTATATAGAATATTTTTTGTTAGTTTTAGATTTAAATACATTTTTAAAAAATTTTATTAAAAATTATTGAACTCATCTGTTAAATTTATTTCTCGAATTACACTTACTTACACAATTAAAAAATTAGTAAGACAAAAAAAAATCATTGAAGAATTTAGTAAATTATATATATATATATATATATAAAATAATTATTGACAAACTCATTCATATAAAATTGTAACTTATCTTTGAATTAATAACTCTGGAATAATTAAAAAAATTATTAGCATATCTAATTTTTAATGAACTATATATTACTTATAATATCTTTCAATTATTATGTTTCATTTCAAAAGAATATAGATTAACTTCAAAAATATTTTTAATATCATTTGATATTAATAGTTTATTTTTTTCATATTTATTGAATATATATCATGTTTTAAATTTATTTGTTTAAGATGGATTAAAATTTTTATAAAATCAAATTAAACTAATTTAAATTATTATTTCTTATTTATAGTTACATTCTATATAATGAAACAATGGGATAGATTTGTAAAATTAATAAAATGATACCTAAACATTTATAATATGATATGAATTCAACGTATCAATTACTAAAATTCATTTTAATATAAATAATTATTATATTCATATTTTTTTTTTCATAAAATACTAATAATACTAATATATATTTATTTTCATGTCAATAGAATATATGTAGTAGTATTTATGAAATTTTAAAAATATTTAATGATGTAGTTGAACAATTCTATAATATTTATTATCCCACTTCTTATTTAATTATAATAAATTTTTATGATATAGATTTAATTTTAAATGAATATATTATAAATGCATTTTTTTTATCTCCTTATATATTAGAAATGAAAATAAAATGAGAAAGTTTTTTATTATTTTATTAATATTTTTTTAGTTGCATTTGTTTTAGACTCTAAGTGGGATACTTTACGTGAAATGTTTGTTATTTGTGATGTTGTTTTAATTCCATTAAAATGATTATTTTTCTTTATCCAACCAATTTTGAATAAAATACTAAAAATAATTTATATGATATTTATAAAGATTATAATTTAAAATAAAAATTAGAAACTGATGAGTTCGAAATAGACAAGATGTCTATAAAGATCCTCAAGTTCTAAATATTATTTGAGAATTATTTTTCGACTTTTTTACTTCAGTGAAACATATAGTAAAATGAATTTCAATATTCTACGGTAGTATAGCAGAATATTCAAAGTTTTCTCACCATCTCTATCAAAGCAAAAGAAATTATTGTTGGATCAAGAGAGTTGCTAGAGGGGGGGGGGAGGGGAGGGGGTGAATAACGATCGTAAAAACTTTTTCTTTTCGACGTTAAAACACGAGTAAGTACAACGGAAGTAAAGACAATAAAATAAAGCAACATTTTTATTTTTACTTGGTTCACAACCGAATGGTTACTACTCCAAGGTCCCGCGATCCTAGACCACGTACGATGGAGCAATCTATTAAAAGTCTCCTCCTCGTTGGAGGTAGGAGACGAGGATTACAAAAATCACAAGATAGAGGAAGAGGCAACAAGTCTACCTCTCCTCTTTACAATTGAAAGCTCGAATGCAAGAAGTAAAAACACTTAAATGAAATGACACTACCGACGAAAAGAAGGAAGCTCGATGCGACGTCGACGTTATGGCAAGATAGTGTTGTTGTCGGAAGCTTAGCATTGTTGGAGCATTTTGGGAGTAAGAATAAATGATCCAAAGAGGTGAAATGTGTCTTCTTTTATAGCCCTCAAAACCTTAGCTCGTTGAGATCCAGATCTGGGTCAAAGCTCCTTATCCCTCCATTTTTGGTGGAGTTTATCTTGACTTTCTTTGAGCTGACCAGTTTGAATAGCAGTTGATTGATGGTAGGATCAGTCGACTGTTAGCTTGGTCACTCACCTTCAGCATAGAGTTAACACAGAAATGTCGAGTAATAGATATTACGATGATTCTTTACCGTTCGATCTCGACCTAGACCTTCCTCCGGAAGTCATAGTCGGATCGCCATCTAAGTTCGTCCCCGTACGGAGGACACAACCTCACCATTACTCTACACTCAGTGCTTACCTCTAGTCCTCCTGACCTGTTGCTTAGCTTCCGGTCGTCACCAAGGTTCTTCGACTCCAATGAGGTTCTCCTAGTGTCGCCCAACCACCTCGGATTCTCATCCCGAAATTCTCTGGGTGTCGCTGACATTCAGCTTAGCTTAGTCATTTCTTGCACACTTAATACAGGTCATGAGATAACAATAATAACTTAACTTTGAATCTTTGTCATAATCAAAACCTAGGTTCGATTATCTGGTGCTCCTGCACCAACAATCTTCCCCTTTTGATCTATGGTAAATCGATTCAAAGTTAAGGAAAAATTAAGCATAAATAAGCATGAACAAGCATGTAGTACTAAGCATAAGTACGCATGAATAATAAGTATGAACGAAATATGAAAGTGTGTAAACATGAGTAAGTTAGTATGAGTAAAATAGTAAGTGTGATTAAGCAAGTGTAAGTAAGTATGAATAATAAGTTCTTTTCAAATCCTCCCTCTTGACCTTAGGTGAGTTTTTGAAGAAGAAACCTATCTCTCCCCCTTAACGTTTGGCCACTTAAAGAAAGTTAAGTCCACTTAAAAAACTTTTGATTCTTTAACTTTGGCCTCTCTTCTCCCCCTTTTGCCATATATCGAAAATACTTGGGGATTTGTAAAAAAAAACTTTAGAAACCCATATTTAGGATTAACATATGTTTGTAAGTCCAAGCATGTCCCTTTTAATTTTGAAAATAATAATTTCAATATAAATTCAACTAATAGAATGTTCAACTCTTTTTGACTTAATTGATATAAAATGATCAATAAGTCTTGATGAGAGTTGGTTATTTTAAATAATTATACTCCATGATTCATATCGATGCATTTGATCTACATCTGGAATCAGGAGTAAGGTCCTAACATCTCACGCTCATCTACGTGGCTCAGTATACAAACACATTGAACCTATGTATTGTGAAATGTATTGGCTCCTTAAATCTATAGGTGCATGTTTTCTAAGGTAAACCCTAAGCTAGTACTATGTAGCATGAAAAAGAAAAGATAGAGTGTAAATAAGAGTTGAGTCCTACTCTACTACACACTTTCCTAATCTTCGTCTAAGCAGACTAAATTCTTCTTCGGGTAAGGGTTTTATGAAAATGTCTGCTAGATTCGATTTTAACTCAACATACTCGAGTTTTATAGTTCCATTAGCTATGTGTTCTTGTATAAAGTGATGTTTAACCTCTATGTGTTTGGTTCTAGAGTGACAAATCGAGTTCTTAGTTAGGTTAATAGAACTAATGTTATCAATTAAGATTTTAGTGTTACTAAAGCTTAAATGAAAGTCTTGGAGAGTGTGCTTCATCCAAAGAAGTTGAGCTACACACTCATCCATTGCAACATATTCGGCTTTAGTGGTAGACAAGGCAATACAATGTTGCTTTCTACTACACCAGTTGACTAAACTTGAGCCAAGGAGTTGACAACATCCACTCATGCTCTTCCTATCGAGTTTACTACCGGCATAATCTGAGTCGGAGTAGCCGATTAGTTCGAACTCGCTCGATCTAGGGTACCAAATTCTTACGTTTAGTGTTCCTTTTAGGTATCTAAAAATTTGTTTGACTAGCGTTAGGTGTGATTCCTTAACGCAAGATTGAAATTTTGCACACATACTTACTACGAAGAGTATATCAGGTCGGCTCGCAGTTAAGTATAGAAAGCTACCTATTGTGCTCCTATAGTATTTTAAATCTATCGCTTTTCCTGTTGGGTTTCCGGCACCGCGGCGAGTGTGTGTTCGTACATGTTTCGTAAACATGTGCACAGCAGAAGAAATAAAAATAATAAATCTACATTTATTACAACACACACAACACACGCATGCATAGTACAACAAGTGTAGACATAATCGTAAATTTAAATTTGCAATAAAAGGAAATTTAACTACGTTATACCTTTCGTATTACGTGTAGCGGGAACGACATCAACCAGAACGATCCTCGCTAAAATCGTCTCTATCCGTATCCACGACGAGTATCCTTAGGATAACTTCTCTAAGCCACGAGCTTCGTCTTCGTACGGGTTACTAGCCTCGTGTTGAAGACGACGTGATCGAGAGATGATCACGATCCGAATCCAAATTCGGATCCAAAACGAGTCCTCAAAACTCGCTTCTCCGGAGAGGTATTCGTCAACCGATTAACGAATCCTTCATCCTCCACCTCAGAGGATTACCGGAGATCGAATCCCCGATAAGTTAGGCGTTGTCGGAGCTCTAACCGTCGTCCAAACGATGCTCCGACGAGAAGAGAACAAGCTGTCCAGAAAATTGGACAGCTTTGGTGGAGGAGTAGGCGCCGGCCAAACAAGGGAAGCCAAGTGCTTACCTTATCACCGAAGCCTAGAAAGATCACCGGAGGGTCACCAGAGGATCACCGGCTGAAGCTGAGCTTGGCAAGGAGCAAGGAGCTGGCGGCACAAGAAGGGGTCAAGGCAATGGGGTTAGCCAGAGTCTCCAAGGAGAGGTGGGCGGCAACTATTGCAAGGGTTTTGGATTAGGGCTTAATTATCCCTTAAGCCCTCTTTTATAGAGAACTAATTCTCTTAATGGTTATTGGATCATAACCATTAGGCCCGTTAACCCGCTCCATTAAGATAAGTTAAAATAAATCAAACCATGATGGTTTATTTTAAGTTAAAACGAACCAAACCAACTTTTGGTTCATTCGTTTAAAATAAACCAACCCCTTTGGTTTATTCTCCTCCATTGGATTAGAACCAAACCATTTTGGTTCATCCATTATGTCTTCATGAGACACGACCCATCCACGCTTCCACTGCGACTGAAATGATTTCATGCTCGCTTCATGTTTGGTCCAACCAAACCTAGTTTCTCTCGGTCTGAGAATCCCATTCTCAAGCTCGTTTTAAATCCTTTGGATTACGCTCGTTATGCGTGTGACCAAATAGGTTCTCGGTTTATGTTGGCCGTCTATAATTAACCATTAATTATAGAACGATCATGAGTGACACCTAGTAGTACATCATGATCCTCAATTAACCGAAAAGATCAATGGTTGATCCAGAACTATTTCTGAAACCCTTCAGCAGCTCGAATGATTCGTGTTGGTGCAATCGGCCCAGGTCACGATTGACTAGGACTCGAGTTTGACTCGAGTGATGTTTTGATGTTTCGACAAAAACATATGACAATGTAATTGTCATTTGGTAAAGTCCAAGTCTTGAGTACTTGGCATGGAAAGTCCAAGCATGGGTCTTGGCAAGGTAAAGTCCAAGCATGGCCTTGGCATGAGAAGTCCAACATGGGTTGGCAAGGGAAAGTCCAAGTTTGAGTCTTGGCATGAGAAGTCCAAGGGTTTGATATTGGCGGCGTAAAGTCCAAGCTGGAGTCTTGGCAGCATAAGTCCAATGGTTGGCGACGTAAAGTCCAAGCGGAGTCTTGGCGGCGTAAGTCCAAAGTGCCTTGGCGGTGTAGACACCGTTAGCATGACATAGCCGATGGAAGCACCTGAAGGCTGGTGCGATGGATGAACAAGTCATGGATGACTTGGAGGGATCCGAGAGGCGTGAGGCTGATGGAGGTGGCTAGAAGGTTTAGGTCTAAGCTAAGGGTGGTCTAGCAAGTATGGGGGAACCATACTTGGGTTAAAACCTCATGTTTGAGGTGTGTCAGTCGACTGGACCGAGTCAACTAGGGTTTGACTACGGGTTATGGCCTAGCAGTCGACTGATGGCTCGAGCAGTCGACTGATCGTGTAATCAGTCGACTGGTGCTCGAGAAATCGGCCACAGAATGGAGTCGAGACTCGACTGGTCGAGTGAGGACTCCATCAGTCGACTGATGGTCACAATCAGTCGACTGATGAAGGTTCCGTTGGACTTATCCAGCGTGGATCTAGCCGTTGTCTCACGACAACAGTGACATCAGTCGACTGATGGTCCCGATCAGTCGACTGATCGACTTTTTCCAGCACAGGTTGAAGCTATATATGGAGCTCGTGATGGAGGAAAAACTATCGGTTTTTTGAGGGTTTTGGAGCGATTTGCTGTTGCAAATCAGGGTCTCCAAGGTGATTTCAAGCAACCAAGCAATCAAGCAATCCAAAGGCAATTGTAAAGTAGTTTTTCTTTACTTGCATTGTATTTCATTATTGTAATTGCTTGTATTAGTATCTTATTGTTGTAAGATTACTTGTAAGGGGTTTCTCCACCTCCGACTTGTGTCGAGAAGGAGTATTTGTGATTAGTGAGTGCGTGTGCATCACTAGAGCTCTTTAGAGCTCGATCCATGGAGTAGGAACCGTGCGGTTCCGAACCACGTTATATCGTTGTGTTAGCGTGTTGTATATTTCGTTATTGCTTTCATTATCTATATTCCGCTGCGCTAACGAAATTGTAGAAACAAACGCGAAAGAATTCCATCGACGTATGGTCAACGCTATTCACCCCCCCTCTAGCCGTTCCAATATTCCTAACAAGTGGTATCAGAGCCCGAGGCTCTTCTACGGATTAACAACCCGGAGTCAAGAAGCTAGAGGGAAGAATATGGAATTTGAGGAAAGATTGGGTGACGACGTCAACATCCCACCTTCCTTCAACCACGAACATTTTGCGTATTGGAAAGGTATGATGGAATATTTTCTAATGACGAATATAGAAAATTGGTTTGCCGTGACTATAGGTTTTGATGGTCCGAGAGGAGAAAACGACAAAATCCTCAAGATGAAGAGATGGACCGAGGAGCAACGGGAAAAATTCAAGACAACCGTTAAGGTAACAAAAATGTTGATTGATTTGATACCTAATGCTATTTTGTCCAGATTAGGAAGCTATAGGGATGCCAAGGAGTTGTGGAACAAGTCGATCAAGTTCCACGACAATCCCGAATCGGTCCAAGAAGACTTGGAAGAGGAGGAAACCGAAGAAGAATCATCATCATCCTCACAAGAAAGTGAGGAGTCAACTTCCGGGTCGGAAGAGGTGGAGGAAGTGGAAGAAGCATCCACCTCAAGGATTGAGGGGGAGGAGAGAACCTTCATACCGGAACATCGAGAAGAAGAAGCTTCGACATCCGGTCAAGATGAAGAAGCCCAAAGTCCAATTCCGGTCTCCACCACTATTAGTAACTCAAACACCTCAATTCAAAATAAAAATAACATTATGTGTTTTGAGTGTAGGAAATTTGAGCATTATAAGAGTAAGTGCCCAAAGAAAGTCAAGAAAGCTCCTCCGGCGCCTAAAAGTCAACAAAAGTCAACGGACACTAGTTCCCCAAGTATCAAGAGCAAGGAGCACATCATATGCTTCAAATGCAATGCAAAAGGACATTATAGGAATCAATGTCCTAGGGGAAGCAAAAAGACCAAAGAAGGAGCATCACAAGTAGGGGGAGCCACTAAGGCAAACCCTAAGGTACATTTAAATAATGCTTCGTCTAATTTAAACGTTAAAAAGCATGCTAGAACTAATTTTAGCAATTTTGCTATGCATCATAAAAAGCATGCTAGAAATAACAAACATATTTGTTCACCTTAAGAGTAAGGAGAAATTTGGGACTAATGTCCCTAGAAAAATCATACCTAGGAAATCTATTAAGAAAATACAAGAACATCTAGGTTTTAACCCTAAATGGACTAGGCATATGCCTAGGAAGTACAATGCCCATGGTTTAAATTAAAATTCTAAAATTGGGCAATTAGAAAAAGAAAATCAAGTCTTGAGATCAAGGCTTGAAAAACTTGAAAAGACCCTTAACATTATGCAAAATCAATTTAAAGGGTCTAATGGTCAAACTCCTAGGTCAAGAAGTCAAAGTCAACATCTAGGACCTTAGAGTCAAAATTCAACCAAGGACAAGAATGGTTTGGGTCACAAACCTAAGTCCAATGTGACTTATCATAGTGTTCCATTTGACTATGGAACATTAACTAGGTCTAGAAAGACCAAGGTCAATGGGGAAGTCATCCCTAGAGTTGACCAAGGTTTGTGCCTAGTGGCCAAGGTTTCAAAGAAACCTAGGGTGGCCACTAAGAAGGTTGTTAGGAAGGCAATTCCTAAGGTTAACCTAGGCAAGACCAAAATGACCAAGGCTAATAAGTCTAGGAAAGTCATTAGGAAGGTATCTAGGGAGGTTATCCCTAAGGAATACCTAATTAACCCTAGGAGCTCAAATCGGTTTTGGGTTCCTAAGAGCGTGATTGACTCACGCTAGATGGATTTAGGATGTGCCAATGCTAATTGAGAAGTTTGATAAAATGATCAAAATTGACACAATCTAGATTTAGAGATCATAGTGTGTAACTTTGATTGTTGGCACACTTCAAGAGTTCGTGTAAAAGTAACATCAAGAGCGATACTCAAGTGTCACACAACTTGATGTCTTGTACTCACCATGCTTCATATGTTTTGCCATATGTTTGCATGGAAGGAATGTTTAGGATGGATTGCATCTCACAAAACAAGTCTTTTACCTTGATTGTGTATTTTAACACTTAGAAAGGATGAGATGTTAGGATTTGGAAATCATTGAATGTTAATGTTTGCAAAAATGGAATAAAACATTAAAAATACATTAACAAATATATGAATATAAGTATAACATCAATACATTCGATATACAAGATAAACATGATAAAATGGAACCAATTAGATGAAGAAATCGAGATTTTCAGAATTTGAATCGAAATCGATATCGGATCGATAACACTGTAGCGCGATACAATACGGTCATCAGTCGAGTGCTAGCTTCATGACTCGACTGATTGAACATCAGTCGACTGATGGTACTGTTCACCGAGGCCGAGGGTCATCAGTCGAGTGCTCGACAAGCAGTCGAGTGATGTGCACATCAGTCGACTGATGAGCAACATCAGTCGACTGATGCTACTGTAGCACGCCGCGAAGGTTCAACGATTGATTGCCGAGCCGGATCGACCGACGGCGTAAACCCGTAATAAATCGCAATCACCGATCGATGCTCCACATCACCGATCGCATCGCGATTTTATAACGCCGAATCGCTAGGGTTGGCGTCTTCACGTGACGCGACTTCGCTTTCTTCTCCTCTCCGATCGCTCTTCTTCTCCGACCAAGTCTTCCGGCCGTGCCAACCGCCCAAAGTGTTAGGTTTGATAGATAACCCTCTCCTCTTCCGTTTTTTCACTTGTTTTGAGCCCTAGATCACATGTTTTAGGGTGTATTTTTCTTTGTTCCGATTAGGGTTCCAGCGTCTGAGTTCTCCGGCGAGTTTTCCGGCAACCCTCTAGCAACATCTGAGTTTTCTCTCCAGCCACACCTTCAAATGGCGCCTAAGTAACAATTTTTTTACCCAAGCCCTAATTTTCATTTCCATTATAACTTAGGTTTATCTAATCATGTATTATTGCCCTTGCATGTCATATCATACATTGCATTCATAATAGAGAGCTCAGAGGAACGATCCACCGAGGGTGAATCTCGATTGTACTCAACCAATGTTGGTTAGGTACATCGACAGGATTTTTCAACCGCTATCAGAGTGATGTCATGGAGTTAATTTCATACTATAGTCTCATGAAAGTCGCCCATGCACCCATCCTATTAACGACGACCTTCTTAAGGAATTTTATCAAAACCTAAAGAAAGTGGATGCAGACCTACTTACACTACTCGCATTGCAAAACGCGAAGTTAGAGTTCACTCTGCGATCACAGGAGTTTCTCGAGTGTAAGCCCTCAAATGACACTTTTATCTGTTACCCTACCATGGATTTCCCTTTACCAGAGCCCTTTGCTCATATCTCTATGGTGTCCATACATGAGCACATTTTTGGTTATCCTCGTCCACCAGCCCAAAACTTATTTCCTATCATCGAAGTTATGCCACTTACAAGGTCATTGTTGGGTGTTTTCTTCCATTGTCACTGGGTCCGCCAAGATTCGGCCTCTCCATCTCTTTCTACTATACGCCATGCGTCATAGGTTAGATATTAACTTTGCATTAAACATGTTCCACTGCATTGTGCATTTCATTTCCCCTGTACAAGGGAAAGTGCATATGCCTTTTGGTCATATCATTACCGCATGGTTAGAGTCCGTAGGCATCAACATCCACAGGGGTTCTCTGAGAGCGCTATCGGAGGTGTACGACTGTATATCAGTTCGTAACTTCTCGTTAGCAAAGCTACGGATGGGGCATGACCAGATGGAGTTGGCGC
Organism: Wurfbainia villosa; assembly: GCA_025175895.1. Taxonomy (NCBI): domain Eukaryota; kingdom Viridiplantae; phylum Streptophyta; class Magnoliopsida; order Zingiberales; family Zingiberaceae; genus Wurfbainia; species Wurfbainia villosa. The sequence continues at coordinate 23,524,716 of CM046009.1, read as the reverse complement.
CACGACCACCACCCAGGGCACGCAGAGAGCATCCTCCAGTACCCAGAGATGCAGCAGAGGACTACGAGGATGTAGGCGCCCGATGAGGAGGACGATCGCGATGCCCGCAGATGCATGTGGGTCCATCGATGATCGCCGTCGTGGCGGCTAGAGTCCGATTTCAGACTATCGGATCGGTTGGCGCTAAGAGTGAGTTATCGCGAGCGAGCATCCTTCGGCGCATGTCTGGATCGGATGGAGGAGTCCCAGAGCCGCATCGAGCAGTGTCAGCTCGATATGTTAGAGATGATACGGGCCTGGACCCTGAGTCAGCAGCCTCCTCCACCGCCACCTCCTGCAGATGATTAGATATTTAGGATGTTAGATTTTCTTTTGTTGTCTGTTTTCGTAGTGAGATTGAGCATAGCCAATCTCGATTTTGAATGTAAAAGACTAAAAATTTTAAGTTAAATGAAATTTTTGTTTATGAAAATCTTGTGTGTTTGGATGAGTACTTGTATGATTGTATTGCTTATGCAAGTTGATATATCATGACATGAAATTGCATCCTATCATATACCATGTCGTTATTGCTTAGGATTATTTTAGATGTCATGTGTTCTTAAATTTCAACTTATGCCATGACATCATGATTATGAGCATATGCTTATTTATATCAATTCTAATGCCATAATCATTCATGCATTTAAGGCAATTGGTTGAAATTGATTTAAGGACTATGGCATGACTTGGAGTCCTATTTATAAGGGAATCAAGTAGGGTTGCCTAGGAAATGCATGAAACCCTAGATAAAGTGAATCCAAACCCACATCTCACATCACATTGATATGTATGTGTATTTATACATCCTAGATACATGTGAGATGCTAGGATAATAAGTTAGATTCAAGGTGCATGGGTAGTGCATCTAGATGAACTCAAACTTATTCTAATTACCACCAAGAATCATAAGGAAAGCTAATATACAAGCTATGTTATTTAGCCAATAAATTATGGTTCAAAATAGGCTTTCAAAAACATTTTAAAATCATTTTGAAAAACCTTGGTGAAGCCTATCTTTTGATAGCAATCACCATTGATAAGATTGATACAAAGTGAGCTTAAACTTTAAAGTTTTCAATCACTTTTGGATTTTGTATCAATCTCCTATTTCGATGGTAAAAATATTTTTCCAAAATTTTCACCTATTGTATTAGTTATAAGTATTATACGTACCAAATTTCGTGATTTTTCGATATACGTATAAGTATTTATGATTTTCTAAAATTCAACTCGATAATCAAATTCGATTTCATTTATCGATCATTATCGTGTCACGATCATGGAGGTGCCAATGATCGATTTAATCACTGATCAGTTGATTCGTAAACAAGGTTGTTTAACCCGATTTCAGCTACAATTATGACCCCTAATCACTCCTAACTCTAGGATATGCTTTGGGTAGCATTATAAAGGGTGAAAATCCATTGGATATGGATTAGGAGAAGTATTTAGGGTTTGTATCAATTTTAAGGTGTTGGAAAGTTCAATGTTGAATTTCTAACCTTAATTTTGATGGTTTAGAGTTCCTATTGGCTTAGGGTCTTCCCAAGGACATTGTTGGTGTAATGGTCAAGGGGGAGCAAGCCTTTAGAGGGAGGTATCCATCTTGGGATAATGGATGTATTTTTTTTTTTTTAAGAGGAGAAGTTATTGGGAGAATATGACATCAATTGGGAAATTGATGGGACTTTTGAGAGACCCAATTTGAAAATTGGGAGAGTAAATGGGATTGCCTCTCTTGAGTGATATTGGACTTATCACTAGGAAGATGGTAGGCATCCTGAGTATTGTTGGACCAAGGGGGAGATTGTAAGATCTCATTGGGACATGAGACATTGACCTCCTTAGAGAGAAAACCTTTTTGATGTTAGTCAAAAAGGGGGAGAATGTTTGGGGGAGAACATTTAGAGAGTATTTACCAATTTGGGATAATTGGTAAGGAATTTGAGTTAGTGTTCTAACTCAATAATTTGTTTGATTTTTGTCAAACATCAAAAAGGGGGAGATTGTTGGTGCAATCGGCCCAGGTCACGATTGACCAGGACTCGAGTTTGACTCGAGTGATGTTTTGATGTTTCGACAAAAACATATGACAATGTAATTGTCATTTGGTAAAGTCCAAGTCTTGAGTACTTAGCATGGAAAGTCCAAGCATGGGTCTTGGCAAGGTAAAGTCCAAGCATGGTCTTGGCATGAGAAGTCCAACATGGGTTGGCAAGGGAAAGTCCAAGTTTGAGTCTTGGCATGAGAAGTCCAAGGGTTTGATATTGGCGGCGTAAAGTCCAAGCTGGAGTCTTGGCAGCATAAGTCCAATGGTTGGCGGCGTAAAGTCCAAGCGGAGTCTTGGCGGCGTAAGTCCAAAGTGCCTTGGCGGTGTAGACACCGTTAGCATGACATAGCCGACGGAAGCACCTGAAGGCTGGCGCGATGGATGAACAAGTCATGGATGACTTGGAGGGATCCGAGAGGCGTGAGGCTGATGGAGGTGGCTATAAGGCTTAGGTCTAGGCTAAGGGTGGTCTAGCAAGTATGGGGGAACCATACTTGGGTTAAAACCTCATGTTTGAGGTGTGCCAGTCGACTGGTGCCATGTGGCAGTCGACTGGACCGAGTCAACTAGGGTTTGACTGCGACTTATGGCCTAGCGATCATGCGAGAGTCGGCGATCGATGGCTCAAGCGATCGGCCCGATCGTAATCGATCGATTGGTGCTCGAAATCGGCCGCATCGGAGATGAGAGACTCGTCGAGTGAGGACTCCATCATTATGATCGATGGTCACAATCGCCGATGAAGGTTCCGTTGGACTTATCCAGCGTGGATCTAGCCGTTGTCTCACGACAACAGTGGCATCAATCGACTGATGGTCCCGATCAGTCGACTGATCGACTTTTTCCAGCACAGGTTGAAGCTATATATGGAGCTCGTGATGGAGGAAAAACTATCGGTTTCTTGAGGGTTTTGGAGCGATTTCTTTGAATCGGGGTCTCAGTGATTTCAAGCAACCAAGCAATCAAGCAATCCAAAGGCAATTGTAAAGTAGTTTTTCTTTACTTGCATTGTATTTCATTATTGTAATTGCTTGTATTAGTATCTTATTGTTGTAAGATTACTTGTAAGGGGTTTCTCCACCTCCGACTTGTGTCGAGAAGGAGTATTTGTGATTAGTGAGTGCGTGTGCATCACTAGAACTCTTTAGAGCTCGATCCGTGGAGTAGGAACCGTGCGGTTCCGAACCATGTTATATCGTTATGTTAACGTGTTGTATATTTCGTTATTGCTTTTATTATCTATATTCCGCTGCGCTAACGAAATTGTAGAAACAAACGCGAAAGAATTCCATCGACGTACGATCAACGCTATTCACCCCCCCTCTAGCCGTTCCAATATTCCTAACAATTCATACCCCATTCCCTTCACTCATCTTATACCCACTTGGTTCAGAACATGGTCTATAGTGTCAGTCCCCACTAGGCTGACTACGTCACACCTAGCCCAAGTATCATTTCCTCATCCTACGGATTCTAGTTACTCCACATGTATCGAAGAGTACCTTACTCTAAACATGTAATGCTTTGGCCAAAGACTTTAGTAACAATCCGACGAGAGGTCATGGGTATACATCTCCTCGCAAGGAGTGATGAATCCTTTATAGGCTATTCAAGCACCTTCGATCATTTCGACTTATACCCAATCATCCCGGGTCCACATCTCCTTAGAGATGTTTGCTTAAGATGTCAAAGCATAAGTCTCCATGATCAAGATGACTTGAATACCGCAAGTCAAAGGAACATCGCACTTAAGCTACAGTAAGAATTTTATTGACATATCTATATATGCAGAGAACCATATGAAGTCTTACGGCTGGTCACTCCAATGAACTATTTACCATAACTAGCATCCACGATTAACTCCGGACATCACAATGTCTCCAGCCAGTGAGAATCAGCTGCTTGGATACACCAAGGAGTATACCTCGTGCTAGTCTCGACAGAATTGATGGTGTCCAAATTCATCAATTCATCGACTAGGGATATTTCCGATACATCACAATTACACATGTAGAGATACTCACTAGTTGTGATCCAATCACAAATTCTCTCATGCTGTGAATCGCATCGTGGACATTCAGTAAATGAGTTTAAGATCGAATCAAATACATGAAACATGTATACTCAAATAGTGAATCTTCATTTATCATATAAATGGTTCATACATAAGGCGATTGCCTTAGGACATCTCTCATATATATTACTAACAGACTCCCACTTGGCCTAATGCCAATCGCTACGGTATCCAATACCATAAGCACTAACATGACCCTCAAACTTACTTTGAGGTAATGCTTTGTCAAAGGATCCGCTAAGTTCCTTTCAGTGGGAATTTTCTCGATTTGTATTTCGTTCCTACTGATGATCTCTCTGATAAGATGATAGTGACGAAGCACATGTTTGGATCGTTGATGAGACCTTGGCTCTTTCGCCTGTGCAATTGCTCCATTGTTGTCGCAGTAGACCGGTATTGCTTCAACAATGGCCGTAATCACACCAAGTTCATAAACGAACTTCTTGATCCAAACCACTTCCTTTGCCGCTTCCGAAGATGCAATGTATTCTGCCTCAGTGGTAGAATCCGCTACAGTATCTTGTTTGGAACTTTTCCAACTCACTGCGCCCCCATTCAAGGTGAACACGTATCCAGACTGAGACCTGGAATCATCCTTATCTGTCTGGAAGCTGACATCCGTATACCCACGTATCAACATGTCCGCTTCTCCAAATATTAGGAACACATCCTTAGTTCTTCTTAAGTACTTAAGGATCGTCTTAACAGCCACCCAATGATCCATTCCTGGATCAGACTGGTATATGCTCGTGACACTCAGAGCATACGATACATCGAGCCTCGTACATAACATAGCATACATGATAGATCCTATTGCGGATGCATAGGGAATCTTACTCATGCAAATCCTCTCGTCTTCTGTGCGCGGACACATAGACTTCGAAAGGTGTACCCCATGCCTGATGGGTAGGAAACCTTTCTTGGATTCCGACATGCTAAACCTCTTTAGCACTCGGTCTATATATGTAGACTCCGAAAGACCAAGCAACCGTTTCGATCTATCTCTATAGATCTTAATCCCGAGGATGTAGGTTGCTTCTCCCAGGTCTTTCATGGAGAATGTCTTGGATAACCAAACCTTAACTGACTGTAAGATTGAAACATCGTTTCCTATAAGTAATATGTCATCAACATATAATACTATGAACACGACTGCACTCCCACTAACCTTCTTGTACACACAAGGTTCGTCTGGATTTTGTGAGAAATCAAACTTTTTGATGGTCTCATCAAAACGGATATTCCAGCTCTTGGATGCTTGCTTCAATCCATAAATGGACCGTCGCAATTTGCATACCTTGGTTTTATCAACCGATGTGAAACCCTCAGGCTGTATCATATACACGTCCTCGAGCAGGTTTCCATTAAGGAAAGCTGTTTTCACATCCATCTGCCATATCTAATAATCATAATGAGCCGCTATGGCCAGGAGCATCCGAATGGATTTAAGCATAGCTACAGGTGAATAGGTTTCGTCATAATCAACACATTGCTTTTGACGATATCCTTTCGCCACCAATCTAGCCTTATAGGTAATCACATTACCATCCATGTCGGTTTTCTTCTTGAAAACCCACTTGCACCCTATAGGCTTTATCCCTTCAGGTGGGTCAACCAAGTTCCAAACTTGGTTTTCATACATGGAATCCATTTTCGACTTCATGGCACCAAGCCACTTATCCCTTTCTGAACTTGTCAGCACTTCTTCATAACTGGTAGGCTCCTCATCATCAATGAGTAACACGTCATTCGATTCACTTACGAGAAATCCATATCTTTCAGGAATATTGCGTGTTCTACCAGATCTACGAAGATGTGGTGTTACAATAGGTCCAGCCGATTGCTCATCACTATGAGTTGTCGGCTGTTGTGCTTCACTAGGTATCTCATCAATGTCTATTTGAGTCTCTCGAGCCTCCTCAAGCTCGACGACACTCCCACTGTTTTCTTGCAAGAGAAACTCTTTCTCGAGAAATACAGCATGCCTTGAAACAAACACCTTTTATTCCACAGGATGATAGAATTGGTAACCCCTTGTTTCCTTAGGGTATCCAATAAATAGACATTTATCAGACTTAGCATCCAATTTATGCATCGTCCACTTCACATAAGGACAACACCATATCTTCAAGTAAGATACATGAGGTTTCTTACTATTCCATATCTCATATGGAGTAGTTGAGACTACCTTGGTAGGCATTACATTTAACAAATGTAATATGCGAAGTCATAACCCCAAAAGGACTTGGGAAGATTCGCATGATTCATCATTGACTGACCATGTCCAAGGTCGATTCGCCTTTCAGATACACCATTATGCTGTGGTGTATATAGCGGAGTCCATTGAGACAATATACCATTGTCTCTTAGGTAATCAAGAAACTCCTGACTCAAGTATTCACCACCTCGATCCGATCAAAGTATTTTAATACTCTTGTCATGTTGTTTCTCTACTTCATTTCTTAATTCTTTGAACTTTTCAAAGGCTTCAGACTTGTGTTTCATCAAGAACACATACCCAAACCGTGAGTGATCATCGGTGAATGTAATGAAGTAGCTATAGCCTCCTAAAGCTTGAGTTGACATAGGTCCACATACATCAGTATGTATTAGACCTAGTAACTCTCCCACTCATTCACCTTTTCCAGTAAAAGGTAACTTGGTCATCTTGCCTTTTAAGCATGATTCGCATGTATCGTATGAATCCAATTCAAACGATTCCAGAATTCCACATCGGTGTAATTCGGACATGCGTTTCTTGCTTACTTGGCCAAGACGACAATGCCTCATGTAGGAGTCTATTTGATTATCCTTTCGAGCACGCTTGTTGCTCGCTTCTCTATTGAAAACGTCACTGGATACGTCCAACGTATAAACACCATTGCTTAAAGTTCTAGTCCCATAAAGAACTCCATTCAAAGTTATGTAACAACAATTGTTACTAAAAGTCAAATGGTACCCATTTCTATTTAAACAAGAAATAGAAATGATGTTCTTTATCAACGAAAGAACATAAAAGTAATTGTCCAGTTCTAAGACAAGTCCTATAGGGAGTTTTAACAAATACGTTCCGATGGCGAGTGCAACAACCTTTTCTCCATTCCCAACATGTAAATTTTGACTCTCCCTTGACGAGTCTTCTTCTATTCCTTAGCCCATGTATGTCATTACATATATGTGAGTCACACCCAGTATCCAATACCCAAGTGTCTAAGGAAATAGAATGACAATCAATAAAGAAGATTTTTGAAGAAGATGGGGCATCCGATGCCTTATCCTTCTTCATGGACTCAAGATAAATCTTGCAATTTCTTCGCCAATGGCCCTACTTGCCATAATGATGGCAAGTGCCCTTTTGAGTTGGTTCTGCCTTTTTAGCCTTTTTCTTCTTCCCCTTCTGTTATTCCTTTGACTCCCGTTAGAACCTTTCTTCGAGGAATCAACTAACAACACCGTCCCCTGCTCATGCTTCTCAGAAGGCTCCACAGTCTTCAGCATGTTGAGCAGTACCACAAATGAACCTTCTTGCATCTCAAAGGTGAAGAGAAGCTTGGAGACTTCGAACCTTTCGAATCTCACTTGCTTATCAAACAACTCATAAAGATGAAGGACTACGATATGAGCATCCATATGCTCATGCTGCTTTTCGTAGCTTGGGTTCCATCGCGGCTAGCATGATGCAACTTGTCAGTTCAGAATCAGTCACATGTTTCTGATAAACCAACAATTGGTCCGGAGTTGCATCGTCACTAGGATAGGCGGGAAGAGGCGCTTCGAGGACATACACAAGCTTTTCACCTTGAGAACAATTCTCAAGTTTCTAAGCCAGTCCAAGAAGTTCGACCCAGTCAATTTATTCGAATCCAAAATGGAACGCAAATTCAAATACATCATGATCAATTTTTAGAAATACAAAACGAGCATATATGAGAAAGATGATTTTAAAATGCATCATTATACATTCATAAATCCCATTCATTTTTCGAATTTCAAAAACCTCAAAATCACTTCGGGAGATCGTAGGTCCATCTCCGAATGGGCTGATATCCATCATAGATATGAACAACCTTGGAGAGAGTCCAACAAGCCATTCATAACTACGACGGTAGGTATCAACTATACCGATTGCATATCACGTATATGCAACTATCACAATGTGCTATCAACTAATTGAATGTTCACACATGCATTGGGTTGTTAACACATTAACAAGTATGCATCATATGCATAACACCCAACTTCACCTCCCTTTACATCGACCTTGGAGAGAGTCCAACAAGCTGATGCTCCAGGTTAAAGCCAACCCATTAATCGAGAAATAGTTTTAATATGGTTAGAGCGCATTCAACCAATTAGCCCGGCTTGGAGAGAGTCCAACAACCAAAGCTAACGATTGACCTCTGACTCTTACCATATTAGTATTAAACTATTCCATGGTTTGAACATGTTCGAGTTCGAGCCGGGCTTGGAGAGAGTCCAACAACCCGAACAAGAAACGGAACTCTGGTTCTAACCATATTAATGGAAGGTGTAGGCTTTAATGTTGAGTTAGGGTTTTTATGTCTCATCCTCTTTGCATGCAAATAACTATTATCTACATGACATGACATACATGACATACATCTACATGTCACGACACGCATGGCATAATGATATGCATCTAATGCAATTACATGATATACAATTATGTCATGTACATAATTTCCTTATTTGTCATAACTATTTATGGAAATAAAATATATTTAAGATTTGATTCTCCAAATCAAATCATGATTAAATTAGGAAACAAATTTCCAAATCTAATCACATATTTTATTTATGGAAATAGTTGATTAAGGAAAATCAATTTAGAAAACCAATTTCCTAAATCATCAAAACTACTTATGGAAATTAAAATATTTTAAGATTTGATTTTCCAAATCAAATTATGATTAAATTAGGAAAAAAAATTCCAGAATCTAATCAAATATTTTATTTATGGAAAATATCAATTTCCATAAATACTTCCAACTTTCCAAAAGTAGAAGATTTCCATAAATACTTCTAGACTTTCCAAAATTGAAAAATTTCCATAAATACTTCTAAATTTCCAAAATTAGAAAATTTCCAGAAATAACATTATGACTATCGCAAAACCATTTTACGATTATGTCGAAACACAACCTGGGCTCTGATACCACTGTTGGGTTTTCGGCACCGCGGCGAGTGTGTGTTCGTACATGTTTCGTAAACATGTGCACAGCGGAAGAAATAAAAATAATAAATCTACATTTATTACAACACACACAACACACGCATACATAGTACAACAAGTGTAGACATAATCGTAAATTTAAATTTGCAATAAAAGGAAATTTAACTACGTTATACCTTTCGTATTACGTGTAGCGGGAACGACATCAACCGGAACGATCCTCGCTAGAATCGTCTCTATCCGTATCCACGCCGAGTATCCTTAGGATGACTTCGCTAAGCCACGAGCTTCGTCTTCATACGGGTTACTAGCCTCGTGTTGAAGACGACGTGATCGAGAGATGATCACGATCCGAATCCAAATTCGGATCCAAAACGAGTCCTCAAAACTCGCTTCTCCGGAGAGGTATTCGTCAGCGATTGGCCAGATCTTTAGTCCTCCACCTCAGAGGATTACGAGATCAAATCCCGGATAAGTTAGGCCTTTGTCGGGCTCTAACCGTCGTCAAGCGGCGCTCCGATGAGAAGAGAACAAGCTGTCCAGAAAATTGGACAGCTTTGATGGAGGAGTAGGCGCCGGCCAAACAATGGAAGCCAAGTGCTCACCTTATCACCGAAGCCTAGGAAGATCCCCGGAGGGTCGCCGGAGGATCACCGGCTGAAGCTTGGACGCCGATAAGGAGATGGACGGCGGCACAAGGGGCTGGGCGACAATGGGGGTTGGCGCCGAGAGTCTCCAAGGAGAGGTGGGCGGTAACTATTGCTAGGGTTTTGGATTAGGGTTTAATTATCCCTTAAGCCCTCTTTTATAGAGAACTAATTCTCTTAATGGTTATTGGATCATAACCATTAGGCCTGTTAACCCGCTCCATTAAGATAAGTTAAAATAAACCAAACCATGATGGTTTATTTTAAGTTAAAACGAACCGAACCAACTTTTGGTTCATTCGTTTAAAATAAACCAAACCCTTTGGTTTATTCTCCTCCATTGGATTAGAACCAAACCATTTTGGTTCATCCATTATGTCTTCATGAGACACGACCCATCCACGCTTCCATTGCGACTGAAACGATTTCATCCTCGCTTCATGTTTGGTCCAACCAAACCTAGTTTCTCTCGGTCTGAGAATCCCATTCTCAAGCTCGTTTTAAATCTTTTGGATTACGCTCGTTATGCGTGTGACCAAATAGGTTCTCGGTTTATATTGGCCATCTATAATTAACCATTAATTATAGAACGATCATGAGTGGCACCTAGTAGTACATCATGATCCCCAATTAACCGAAAAGATCAACGGTTGATCCAGAACTATTTCTGAAACCCTTCAGCAGCTCGAATGATTCGTGCCCCATTCCCTTCACTCATCTTATACCCACTTGGTTCAGGACATGGTCTATAGTGTCAGTCCCCACTAGGCTGACTATGTCACACCTAGCCCAAGTATCATTTCCTCGTCCTACGGATTCTAGTTACTCCACATGTATCGAAGAGTACCTTACTCTAAACATGTAATGCTTTGGCCAAAGACTTTAGTAACAATCCGACGAGAGGCCATGGGTATACATCTCCTCGCAAGGAGTGGTGAATCATTTATAGGCTATTCAAACACCTTCGATCATTTCGACTTATACCCAATCATCCCGGGTCCACATCTCCTTAGAGATGTTTGCTTAAGATGTCAAAGCATAAGTCTTCATGATTAAGATGACTTGAATATCGCAAGTCAAAGGAACATTGCACTTAAGCTACAGTAAGAACTTCATTGACATATCTATATATGCAGAGAACCATATGAAGTCTTACGGCTGGTCACTCCAATGAACTAGTTACCATAACTAGCATCCACGATTAACTCCGGACATCACAATGTCTCCAGCCAGTGAGAATCAGCTGCTTGGATACACCAAGGAGTATACCTCGTGCTAGTCTCGACAGAATTGATGGTGTCCAAATTCATCAATTCATCGACTAGGGATATTTTCGATACATCACAATTACACATGTAGAGATACTCACTAGTTGTGATCCAATCACAAATTCTCTCATGCTGTGAATCGCATCGTGGACATTCAGTAAATGAGTTTAAGATCCAATCAAATACATGAAACATGTATACTCAAATAGTGAATCTTCATTTATCATTTAAATGGTTCATACATAAGGCGATTGCCTTAGGACATCTCTCATATATATTACTAACATTTCCTTCTAAGTCTTCTCCTATATTTACGATTGTAGCTATAGGTGTATTAATTTCCTTAGCGTTTTGCATTCCAAATTTACTAATTTGTTCCTTAGCATATTTTTGTTGATGTAAATAAATTCCTTCTCTAGTTTGTTTGATTTGTAACCCTAAGAAAAAGGTAAGTTCTCCTACTAAGTTCATTTCAAATTCACTTTCCATTAGTGAAATGAACTCATTTAATAATTGTGTGTTGGTTGTTCCTAAAATTATGCCATCCACGTAAATTTGTGCAATGAAGATTTCTTTTCCTATGGATTTTACAAAAAGGGTTGGGTCAACTAAACCTTGATTAAATTCCTTAGACTTAAGGTAGATTGAAAGCCTTTCATACCAAACTCTAGGAGCTTGCTTTAATCCATATAAGACTTTTATAAGTTTGAAGACATGGTTAGGTTTGTCTAGACTCTCAAATCCAAGTGGTTGGCTAACATAATCTTCTTCTTTAATAAATCCATTCAAAAACGCTGACTTAACATCAATTTGAAATAATTTGAAACCTCGATGTGCAGTGTAGGCTAATAACATTCTAATTGATTCAAGTTTAGCTACGGATGCATATGTCTCATCATAGTCTGACCCTTCGATTTGATTGAACCCTTTAGCAACTAACCTAACTTTATTCCTGATTACTTCTCCTTTGTCATCAAGTTTATTTCGAAATACCCACCTAGTGTAACGCCCATAAAATTCATAGCAATTTTACAAGATTTTTTGCATGATTATAATGGGCTTTATGTGGGCTCTTACAAAAAATAAAAGAAATAGAGCCAAAAAGGATGCATGACCTAGTAATTGAACCCCAAACCTCTAGTAGATAGCTAAGCCCTAAGATGCATCCAATAACCAGAAGCCCAGCAGGGTTGTACTATTAGAGGAATATGGGAAATAATAGATAAGGGTAAGGGAGACTAAGGGACACCTTCAAGTGAATAAATAGGGGAATGAGGAGACATGAGAAATCAAAGTTGGCATCTTCTCCTTCTCTTCTTCTTCCTCACCGAAAACCCTAAGCTCCCTCTTCCATTTTTCAAGATCTATCCAAGCAAGAAGAAGGCTTTAGGTTTGGCATCCCTTAGGGTATTTTTCCAACTATTAACAAAGCGAAGGATGTAAGTATCCCCTCACATGCATACAAGTTGTTTCAATTGATGTTTTTAAGCAAATCCCTTCATGAACCATTCGGCCAAGACCCTTACTTGTGTTTTCAATGATGAACCATGCTATACCTTGTAGGAATATGATGATGATAGGTTGCTAGATAGGTTTGGTTAAGTGTTTGATCTTAAAAACCCCAAGAAACTTTCGGCCAAGACCATTACTTGTGCTCTCCATGATGATCTATGCTATACCTTGTATGAATATGATGATGATAGGTTTCTAGATGGGTTTAGTTAAGTGGTTGATCTTCAAGCCCTCCTAGGACTCTCGGCCAAGCTCCTTTTGACCCCTAATGTGTTTTCTATGCCATGCTCTAGATGAGTTCATGATATGTTTTGATGTTAGATGAAGATAACATGTTATATGCTAGGCTTTAAATGAGTTCATGCCATGTTTTGATGATTAGATGAAGATAACATGTTCTATGCCATGCTATAGATGAGTTCATGCTATGTTTTGATGTTAGATGAAGATAACATGTTGTTGGCTAACCTAAATTTAAGTGGTTGATCCTTTAAGTTCCTTGAACCATTCGGCCAAGACCCATTTATTTTGAATGTAGATATAGGTAACATGTGAAAGCTAAGCTAGATTTAAGAAATGGATCTTAGGTTTTCATGAAACTCTCGGCCAAGAATTATCTAAACTCCTAAGTGCCTTCCATGCCATGCTTTATATGTGAAAGAATTAATATGTGGTTAGTTAGATCATATATAAGTTGTTTAGGGTTTAAAACTTTGGTAGAGCTCCATGAAGTTTAGATCACTCCATGTATGCTTGTTCATGATGTCTATGTCATGCCCTATATGTGTGTGATGTTAACATGATGTTAAGGAGTCCTTGCTCAAGTGGTTTAGTATGATTGGGTTATGTCACTACCATATGTCTATGTTAATAGTAGGGATGCATGATAAATTTCTACTCATTACCATGTTAAATGTATGATCATGTTATGCTTATTGCCATGTAAATTGTATGATCATGTTATGCTCATTGCCATGTGAATTGTGTGAATGTATGATATGTTATAAAGAAGGAACTCGATATGTATGAAAAGAATATGATATATTATGAAGAAGGAATATGATATGTTATGAAAAGAAAAATGATATGTTATGAAGAAGGAACATGATATGCTATGAAGAAGGAACATAATATGTCATGATAAGGAATATGATATGTTTATGAAAAGAAATATGATATGTTATGATATGAAGCATGATATGTATTTTACTTTTTGCATGGCTTGTACCAGGACCCTAACAAGGTCCAGGGGATGGGCTCCCAGATGCCCTAGGCCGACGGTCATAAGTACGGGCTTAGGATGGGCCTCTATGTTATGTTGCCCCTAGGTCGACGGATATAGTATGGACCTAGTATGATGATGATGATGTGGTACAATGTCGGGCCCAATATGTTGAGATTATGTTTAAATACCTATAATATATGTTTTCAAAGAGCATCCTGCATATATCCTTAGTTCATGTCTGGATCATTATGATGTTATATTCATGTTATGCTTATGTTTATATGCATGTTATGCTTGCTTATGTTATTGTATGTCTATATGCATGTTATGCTTGCTTATGTTCTGGTATGTTATATGCATGATATGTTTGCTTATGTTCTTAGATGTTTATATGAATGCTATGCTTATGTTCTAGTATGTTATATGCATGATATGTTTGCTTATGTTCTTAGATGTTTATATGAATGTTATGCTTATGTTCTGGTATGTTATGCGTGCTTATGTTCTTGTATGTTTATATGCATGTTATGTTCGTTTATATGTCGTTGTATGTTTATATGAATGTTATGCTTATATGTGTTATATGATCATGTCACTACTCTATGCTTAATGTTTGACGTATGGTTTTTGTGAGTAGGACAGGATCTTACTAAGCCTATGTGTTTATAGTTTATGTTCCCTTGTACTGCAGATAAGGGTAAAGGGTGGCTAAACTAAAGGGAGCAGTAGGAGGGGCAAAGTGTGTGTGGTAGTGGCATGGTGGAGGAGATCTGTTATGTTTCCTTATGCATGTTTTCCTTTAAGATGATTTTTATGAACTTGAACTAAGTACTTATGAAATGATGATGCATGCTCTATGTTTAAAAAGAAGTAATTATGAAATGATGATGCATGTTTATGTTTAAAAGAAGAAGAAAAAAAAAGAGTCTAAAGTCTTCCGCTGTAAGAAGTATATGTAGTCTACCGCTGAAATGCATGTATGTACGATTGCGTCGCGCTGCCCCTCCGAACCCTTGGAAAGGGCGGGCGTGACACCTAGTCCCAATAATCGTTTTTCCTTTAGGTGGGGGTAGTAATTCCCAAACTTGACTTCTAGAAAATTGAGCTAACTCTTCTTGCATAGCTATAATCCAGTCGGGGTCAAGAATAGCTTGTTCAATTATTTTGGGTTTGATTTTAGAGATGAGTGAGATTTGACTTAGGTTCCTATAGGATTCCCTAGTTCGAACTCATAAATTAGGATCACCTATTACTTGATCAATAGGATGGTTTGCTTGTGACCTAGATTGATTTGGGTCAGGATCTATACTAGATTCGTTTTGTGAGTTAGGTTCAGGTCTATTTTCAATTTGTTCATTAATTAATTCCACTTCATGTTTTGTAGTTTTGTTTTCTTCATCAAATAATACATTGATTGTTTCTTTTATTTTTAGGATTTCATTGTTGTATACCCTATATGCTTCACTAGTGGTTTAGTATCCTAGAAAAGTTCCAGTACTAGTTTTAGAGGTGAATTTTCCTAAGCAGTCTTTAGTATTTAATATGTGTATACATCCAAAAACCCTAAAGTACTTAATATTTGGGAGTTTTTTGTAATAGATTTTGTATGACGTTTTTGTTGGTGCAATCGGCCCAGGTCACGATTGACCAGACTCGAGTTTGACTCGAGTAGTGTTTTGATGTGTTAATGATGAGTTGACCATTGTTTGACAATGGGTTGACTATATGATTGACATGAGATTGACCATATGATGGAAAGTCCAAGCATGGGTCTTGGCAATGGTAAAGTCCAAGTCATGGGTACTTGGCATGGAAAGTCCAAGCATGGGTCTTGGCATTTGGAAAGTCCAACATGGAGTTGACAAGGAAAGTCCAAGGGTGTAGTCTTGGCCACGTAAGTCCAAGTGTGTAGTCTTGGTGGTGAAAGTCCAAGTCATGGATACTTGGCAATTGAGAAGTCCAGGGGATTATATTGGCAGCGTAAAGTCCAATGGTGGAGTCTTGGCAGCATAAGTCCAATAGTTGGCGGCGTAAAGTCCAAGCATGGGTATTGGCAGCGTAAGCCTAATGTGCCTTGGCGGTGTAGACCCGGTTAGCATGATAATAGCCGATGGAAGCACCTAAAGGCTAGCGTATGGATGAACAAGTCATGGATGACTTAGAGGGATCCAATAGGCGTGAGGCTGATGGAGGTGAGGGCATCATACTTAGGTTAAAATCTCATGTTTGAGGTGTATCAGTCGACTGGGATTATGGACCAGTTGACTAGTCAAGTGTTTTGATACTTGACAACCTAGTCGACACTGAGCAGTCGATTAGGGTTACGATCAGTCGACTGATGCTAGACTGTGGCCGAGTGGCCTTGGCAGTCGATTGATGTGGAGCAGTCGACTACCATAAATGGCAGTCGAGTGAGGAATGCGACCACAGACGCGAGGCAGGCTCGACCAGTGCCTCGACTGCCTATGCATCAGTCGACTGCTAGGGTTTGACAATCGACTGATGGGTTAGCCGTTGGAGTTTTTCTAGCATGGATTAAGTCGTTGTGAGACAATGACTACAGAGCAGTTGACTGCTAAGTATGGGTAGTCGATTGCTAGGCAAAAATCAGCCTGAGTTGCAGCTTTAAAAGGAGCATGAAGGGGAGGATTTTTATAGCGATTTCTTAGGTGATTTGAGGCGATTTGCTGGTGTAAGTCAAGGTCTTTAAGTGCAGCTCAAGCAATCAAACAAGCAAGTGTTAGGAATTGGACATCGCTAGAAAAGGGTGAATAGCGTGTTCGT
Organism: Wurfbainia villosa; assembly: GCA_025175895.1. Lineage (NCBI taxonomy): Eukaryota > Viridiplantae > Streptophyta > Magnoliopsida > Zingiberales > Zingiberaceae > Wurfbainia > Wurfbainia villosa. Next base: position 23,507,920 of record CM046009.1, on the reverse strand, counting down.
TGCTTGGTAGTGGAAATCAATCGCGTGCTTGCTACAAGTGTTAGTGTATGAAGTGGAATATATAATGATAAATAAAAATAAATATACAACACACAAACACAATCGATATAACGTGGTTTAGAATCTTAGGGTTCCTACTCCACGAGTTGGGCTCGAATGAGCCCTAGCGATGCAAACACCACCGCTAATGAACTCTCCTTCTCGAAAAATACTCCGGAGGTGGAGGAAACCTCTTACAAGCGATTACAATAGTAATACAAAATAATACAAGCAAATATAAAGAAATACAATCGAAATGAAAAGAATACTTTACAAACTAAGGCTTTGAATGCTTTGCTTGTTGGTTGCTTGAATGATCTTGAAGGACCCTGAAATGCGCCTACACTTCACCTTTAAATTGCCTCAAGAAACCTCTCAAAGAACCGTGGCGAAATCCTCCACGAGCTGCTCCTTTTATCCCTGCATCAACCTGATTTCACGCTTGACAGTCAACTGCCATAAGACCCTAGTCGACTGCCAACAGTGTCATTGTCTCACAACGACTTAATCCACGTCGACATCCAAACCAACGGATACACTGACAGTCGACTGCCATTACCCATCAGTCGACTACCAACCTCGTAGCCGACTGATCAGTCGGTTACCGAGCGTTCTGATCTCACGACGACCAATACGGCGGTCGGTTGCCCTCCACGGAGTCGACTACCAAGCTCATCGATCATCGCTGGCGGTCGGCAAATAACTTCTAAGGCTTGACTCATGATAGTTGAATGGTCATAATCCCAGTCGACTGCTACAAGTCGACTCGTCTGCCAAGTGTCAAAACACTTGATCAGTCGACTGGTCAATAACCCCAGTTGACTACTACACCTAAACCATGAGGTTTACCCCAAGTATGATGCCCTCATACTTGTTAGACCACCCTTAGCGTAGACCTAAGCCTTCTAGCCACCTCCGTCAACCTCACGCCTATCGGATCCCTCCAAGTCATCCATGACTTATTCATCCATACGCTAGCCTTTAGGTGCTTCTATCGGCTATTGTCATGCTAAGCTGGTCTACACTGCCAAGGCATATTGGGCTTACACTACCAAGACACACGCTTGGATTTTACATCGTCAAGCATTGAACTTATGTTGCCAAGACTCCCGCTTAGACTTTATGCCACCAATATTAACCCTTGGACTTCCCTTGTCAACCCATGTTGGACTTTCCATTTGCCAAGACTCAAGCTTGGACTTTCCCTTGCCAATACCAATGCTTGGACTTTCTAATTGCCAAGACTCAAGCTTGGACTTTCCCTTGCCAAGACCCATGCTTGGACTTTCCATGCCAACCCGTGTTGGACTTTCCAATTGGCAAGACTCAATCTTGGACTTTCAATGCCAAGTACACAAGACTTGGACTTTCCATTGCCAAGTGTCCCACTTGGACTTCTCCATTATGGTCAACCCCAAGTCAACCATCTAGTCAACCCATTGTCAAACAACGGTCAACTCCTTTGTCAAACATCAAAACACTACTCGAGTCTGGTCAATCATGACCTGGGTCAATTGCACTAATAATCTCCCTCTTTTTGATGTTTGACAAAAACCAAATACCTTTGAGTTAGAACACTAACTCAAACCAATCATCCCAATTGTCTAAATTGGGAATTCCTAAATTCTCTCCCTTTTTGACATACATCAAAAAGGCTCTCGCCAAGGATGTCAATGTCTCATATCTCAATGAGATCTTACAATCTCCCCATTGGTCCAAAAATATCTAGGATGCATTCACTCTTCCTAGTGATAGTCCCAAATCACTAAAGAGAGGCAATCCTCACTTTTCCAAAATTCTCAAATTTTCCAAACTTCTCCCCCTCATGAGGAAGAACACATCCATCATCCCATGAGGGATAACCTCCCCCTAAAGGCTTACTCCCCCTTGACCATTGCACCAACAATGTCCTTGGAGAGTCCCTAAGCCTATAGGAACACTAAATCATCAAAATTAAGGTTAAAAGTTTAACCTTAAACTTTCACACACCTTAAAATTGACACACACCTTACACAACTCTCCTAATTTATATCCAATGGATTTTCACCCTTTATAATGCTTTCCAAAGCATATCCTAGTGTTAGGAGCAGTTAGGGTAGCCTAACACAGCTGAAATCAGGCTAAACAAACCTTGTTTACCCAAAATCAAGTCTGACAATCGACTCCTTCAATCAACAGTTGACTACCCTTGATGCCAGTCGACTTCCATTCATGGCAGTCAACTAATTTTTGCAAATGCAGAAATTCAATTTCAGAAAATGAAATTCGAAAATTCATAAGTAATTATACACAAATCAAAAAATAATGAAATTTCATATGTATAATACTTATAACAATCATAATGGGTAAAAAATATTTGAAAAATAAAATACCTATTAAATAATGAGAGTGATACAAAATTCAAAACTATTGATAACTTAATGTTTTTGAGCTATTTTGTATTAACTTCTACAATGGTGACTTCTATCAAAAGATAGACTACACCAAGATTTTCTAAAATGATTTTAAAATATTTTTGAAAACCTATATTGGATCATGATCAATGGGCTCAATGCACATAACTTACACATTAGCTTTCCCCATGATCCACCTATGGTATAAGATGAGTTTGAGTTTATTTAGATGCAAAAATTATACACCTTGAACTTAACTCATTTCCTAGCATCTCACATGTGTCTAGGGTATATCAATACACACATATATCAATTTGATGTGAGATGTGCATTTCGTTCATCCTAATCTAGGGTCTCATGCATTTTTCTAGGGCAACACTACTTGATTCTCTTATATATGAGACTTCAAGTCATGCCAATTGTTCTGAAATCAATTTTCATAAGTCCTAAATGCATGAATGATGATTATGACATAAATGATAATATAAATGAAACATGTGCCAATAATCATGATGTCATGACATATGATTAAATCTAAATACATATGACATAAAAACTAAACCTAAGCATAATCATGATATTTTATATGATAAAAATAAGATATGATGTCATGACATGTTATATGACAATCAAGGCATGACAAATAAAATATAAAGATATAAGAATTCCTAAATTTTAATATTAGTTGTCATTTGTTAGGATTAATTCCATTTTGCCATATTATCAACTTATCTCCCAAGTGTGCCAAAACCCAAAATGACACACTATGACTCTAAGACCCAAATTGTGTCAATTTAATCAAATTATCAAACCTCTTAAATGATATTAGCACATCCTAAAATCCTTTAGGATTAACTTCTAACCACATTTTCAAAGTGTCACAATACCTTGGAAATGACCTAAAGTGTCAACTTTGCTATAGTTGAGTTAACTACGCATCCAATCAAGGTTGACACATCCTAACCCATTTAGCATGAATTGACCATGCTCCTAGGAACCCAATACCTATTGGAGCTCCTTGGGTTTACTAGGTATTCCTTAGGGATAACTTCCCTAGATACTCTCCTAATGACCCTCCTAGGCTTAGAAGCCTTGGTCATTTGGGTCTTGCCTAGGTTAACTCTAGGGGTGACTCTCCTTGTAACCTTCTTAGTGGCTTCCCTAGGTTTCTTCGAAACCTTAGCCACTAGGCACACTCCATATGAAACCACCACATTAGCGACCCCCCACCGCTACCCCTACGTATGAGGGGGGTAAATCAGGAGGCCAGATGACTAGCGTAGAAATACGGAGTCATCGGTAGTCTAGCTGTCAACCACAGGAATTGACCCATTGCCCTTTCAAACCTTAACACCGCTGCGCTAATCATCTGGGATAGCCCTGGGGGCTCACTAGGCACACTCCATGGTTAGCCTTAGGGATGACCTCCCTAATAACCTTGGCTCTCCTAGACCTAGGTTGAGTTCCATAATCAAATGGAATATTGTGATAGGTTTCCTTGGGCTTAGATTTGTGACCCAAACCTTTCTTACCCTTGGGTGGACCTTGATTCCTAAATCCTAGGTTTTGATTTCTTGATCCTAAATTTTGACTATTTAACCCTTGTATTTGATTTTGCATCTTTCTAAGGGTCTTTTCCAATTTTTCAAATTTTGATCTCAAAACTTGATTTTCTAATTCTAATTGCCCAATCTTTGATTTTTGATTGAGTCTTTGGGCATTACCATTTCCTCTAGGTATATGTCTACCCTTCTTAGGGTTAATGCCTAAATGGTTTTCTACCTTTCTAATAGTTTCCATAGGTAGGATTGTTTTAGGGATATTAGTCCCAAATTTCTCCTTATTTCTAAAATTATATGATTTGACACTTAAGCAATAAAACCTATTATTTCTAGCATGCTCCTTATGATTATGCACAATTGCAAGAGTATTAAAAGCGTGCTTTTTAGTATTAAAATTCAAAGGTGCATTATTAAATTTTACCTTAGGGTTTGCTTTAGAAGCTCCCCCTATATGTGATGCTCCTTCTTGGGTCTTTTTTCTCCTCCTAGGGCATTGACTCCTATAATGCCCCGGTTGTTGACACTTAAAGCACACCACATGCTCCTTGCTCTTCCTAATTGGGGCACTGACATCCTTTGAATTTTTGTTGACTTTTGGTGTCAGGGGAGTCTTCTTGACTCTTTTCGGACACTTGCTCTTGTAGTATCCTTATTCCCTATACTCAAAATACATAATATGACTTTTATTTTGAATTAATGTGATTGAGTTACCTAAGTCATTGGTGGTGGAATTTTGAGCTTCTTCATCTTCTTGACCGGAGGTAGATGGTTCCTATTGAGTTGGCTATGGTATTGAAGATGACCTAATCTCCTCCCCCTCAATCCTAGAGGTGGAGACTTCTCCTACTTCTTCCACCTCTTCTTCCTCCTCGGATGTTGAACACTCCTCGACCTCCGATCTGGATGTTGACTCCTTCTCAACTTTTGAATTCTCACTTTCTTATGAGATGAGCTTGCTTCTTCGGCCTCTTCCTCCAATTGAGCCGATGATGGTTCTTGTTCCTCGGGCTCCTCTATTTCTTGAGTCGTTGAGGGTTCTTCATGGAGCATAGCTAGCTTGCTTCAAAGCTCCTTTGCATCCTTACAATCTCCTAATCTACACAAAACATCATTAGGGATTACACTAAATAATATACCCATTACCTTGTTATTTATGTTGTAGTATCGGAGTTGTTCTTTGCTCCACTACTTCTTCTTAAGCCTTTTTCCTTCTTCGTCCTTTGGACCGTCGAACCCTACCATCATACTAATCTAATTATCATAATCACACATAATGAAATATTTCATCCTTACCGCCCATAGCTCAAAATCCTTTGCTCCATAGAGTTCGTATGGCAGCGACACATTGATGTCATCACCCAATCTTTCTTCAACTGTCATTTTCCTTCCTCTAGCATGCTCCCTTAGTTGGTAAACTATGAAGAGTGGCCTCGCTCTGATACCACTTGTTAGGAATTGGACATCGCTAGAGGGGGTGAATAGCGTGTTTGTTGCTTGACGGTGGAAATTGATCGCGGGCTTGCTATAAGTGTTAGTGTACGCAGCGGAATATATAATGATAAACAAAAATAAATACACAACTGTCACGCCCCGAGAGTATGCTGAGCTGAAAAACAAATGGACATCATCTCCCCTGTACGTGGCAACATATCCTGTTTATACATGGTCATTCGGCCACAATAACAACAACATATACAAATGTAAACATAACAAAGCACAGCGAAAACTAACACCACGACATCACAACCTACACAAAGTGTATACTGTATGACTGACACCACAACATAAAGAAAATATCGGTAAAACCTGAATCCACAAGTGTGTACATCACATAACAAGTCCATAACACATAACCCAAGTAAAACTCCAAGTACATGACAAAACATACGGAAAACCCAAAACTCAGACCCTCAGATGTGAGATGAGACGATGCCAGCCATCGATGCTCCAAGTCGTCACGAAGACTTCTACCTGTTACCTGGGCGACAGAAAAACCCAAGGTTCGTTGTGGTGAGTATAACTCAGCGGTAATAGGAAAGAACATGGATATAACAAATATCACATGTAATTCAACAATATTCATGTACATCAGGTAAACACCAGCATAATAAACATATACATGCATATACCGTCTAACCAAATGAAAAATGTAAAATGCAAACATACCTGAAAGTCCGCTACACTACTCTGATCCAACTTGAGCATATATCCACAATATATAACATAGTAGAATAAATCTAACTCTATAAGTGACAAACCACCATACTAACATCCTATGGCAAATACAACGATGAACCGGGTCCATCCCGTATCATCTCAAGGTACTGGTCAAAGGTAATACTACAGTCTGACTAACTCATACACAGGTATCCCACACACTATCATATAGCAAATGCAGTAACATGTATGATGATGTACAAATAAATACAACAATATCATAGTACAAACAAATGCAACATCACAATAAGCATACATATAGACTGCATCTATATATACACTAATTACAATCATATATATATATATATATGACAATATGCAAAATGCCATAAGACATGACAATGCAGCATGCATGGTCATGCCTGCGCACCCCTACTCGCTACCATGACCCTAGTGTGGCCTAGGTGGCACGACATGACAAGTGTTCCAACTCAACACCAACCACTACTCTAGAGTGGCCGAGTGGGCAGTATGAACAAGTAGCATATGAGCGTAAAGAGCTCGCTACACAATGGGGGTCCCTGCTACTGCCACTCCGACTAATACTACCTATGAGTGGTCGAGTGCCACGCACCCAGGACAACTACACGCAACTCCAACTACCACCGTCTATAGTGGTAGAGTGCGGCACAACAAATACTCTGCCTGTTAGTAATATATGAGAGGTGTCCTATGTCAATCGCCTTATGTTTGAACCATTTATATGATAAATGAAGATTCACTATTTGAGTATACATATTTTCATATATTTGATTAGATCTTAAACTCATTTACTGAATGTCCATGATAGGATTCGCAGCATGAGAGAATTTGTGATTGGATCACAACTAGTGAGTATCTCTACATGTGTAATTGTGATGTATTAGAATTATCCCTAGTCGATGAATTGATGGATTTGGACACCATCAATTTTGTCGAGACTAGCATGAGGTATACTCCTTAGTGTATCCAAGCATCTAATTCTTACTGGCTGAAGACATTGTGATGTCCGGAGTTAATCGTGGATGCTAGTTATGGTAACTAGTTCATTGGAGTGACCAACTGTAAAACTTCATATGGTTCTCTGCATATATAGATATGTCAATGAAGTTCTTACTGCAACTTAAGTGCGATGTTCCTTTAACTTGCGGTATTCAAGTCATCTTGGTCATGAAGACTTATGCTTTGACATCTTAAGTAAGCATCTCTGAGGAGATGTGGACCCGGGATGATTGGGCATAAGTCGAAGTGATTGAAGGTGTTTGAATAGCCTATAAAGGATTCATCACTCCTTGCGAGGAGATGTATACCCATGGCCTCTCGTCGGATTATTACTAAAGTCTTTGGCCAAAACATTACATGTTTAGAGTAAGGTATTCTTGGATACATGTGCAGTAACTAGAATTCGTAGGACGAGGAAATGATACTTGGGTTAGGTGTGACGGAGTCAACTTAGTGGGGACTGACACTATAGACCATGTCCTGAACTAAGTGGGTATAAGATGAGTGAAAGGAATGGGGCACGATTCATTGTAGCTGCTGAAGGGTTTCAGAAATAGTTTTGGATCAACCGTTGATCTTTTCGGTTAATTGGGGATCATGATGTACTATTAGGTGCTACTCATGATCGTTCTATAATTAATGGTTAATTATAGACGACCAACATAAACTGAGAACCTATTTGTTCACACGCACAACGAGTGTAATCCAAAAGATTTAAAACGAGCTTGAGAATGAGATTCTCAGACCGAGAGAAACTAGGTTTGGTTGGACCAAACAAGGATCGAGCATGAAATCATTTCAGTCGCAATGGAAGCGTGGATGGGTCGTGTCTTATAAAGATATGATGGATGAACCAAATTGGTTTGGTTCTAATCCAATGGTGAAGAATAAACCAAAGGGGTTTGGTTTGTTTTAATCGAATGAACCAAAGTTGGTTCGGTTCGTTTTAACTTAAAATTGACCAATGCGGTTTGGTTTATTTTAACTTAGGTTATTGGAGCGGGTTAATGGGTTTTGGTTATGAACCAATAATCGCTAGGAGATGGTTTCTTGATGGTTAAGAAACATGCGCTCTATAAAAGCACGGTTAGAGGTTGGAGAGCCCTAAGGGTTTTGGTATTTTTGGAAAATCTTTTCCTCTCCTCCTCTTCTCCTCTTCTCCTCTTCTTGTCAGCGCCCAACTTCTTGCCGCTGCCCATCACCGCCCAAGCTCCACTAGTTGGCATCCAACATCTACCATCCTCCCCAATTGCCAGCGTCTAGCTACTACCGGAGGAGCTCCGGTGATCTTCCTTGGCTCCGGCAACAAGGTGAGCACCTAGCTTTCCTTATTTGGCCGCGCAAGTTCTCCACCAAAGCTGTCCAGTTTTCTGGATAGCTTGTTTCCTTTGTGTCGGAGCGTCGTTTGGACGACATTTGGAGCTCCGACAGCGGCTACCTTGCCGGGGATTCGATCTCCGATAATCCTAATAGGTGGAGGACGAAGGATTCGTCGAACGGTTGACAAATACCTCTCTGGAGAAGCGAGTTTTGGGGACTCATTTTTTAATCCGATTTTTGATTCGGATTGTGATCTTCTCTCGATCACATCGTCTTCGACACGAGGCTAGTGACTCATAAGAAGACGAGGCTCGTGGCTTTGTGAAGTCATCCCGATGATACTCGGCGTGAATACGGATAGAGGCGATTCTAGCGAGAGTCGCTCTAGTTGATGCTTTTCCCGCTACACGTGATACGTCAAGTATACCTAGAATAAATTTCTTTTATTGCAAAATTTGAAACTACGATTATGTCTACACATGTTGTACTATGCATGCGTGTGGTGTGTGTGTTGCAATAAATTACACTTATTGCCTTTTATCTCTTCCACTGTGCACATGTTTACGAAACATGTTCGAACACACACTCGCCGCGGTGCTGGAAACCCAACAGTGGTATCAGAGCCCAGGTTGTGTTTTGACATAATAGTAAAATTATTTTGCGATAGTCATAATTGTATTTATGGAAATTTTCTACTTTTGGAAGTTTAGAAGTATTTATAGAAATTTTTTAATTTTGGAAAGTCTAGAAGTATTTATGGAAATCTTCTACTTTTGGAAAGTTTAGAAGTATTTATGGAAATTAACACTTTCCATAAATAAAATATATGATTAAATTTGGAAATTTGTTTCCTAATTTAATCATGATTTGATTTGGGGAATCAAATCTAAAATATATTTTATTTCCATAAATTATTTTGATAATTTAGGAAATTTGTTTCCTAAATTAAATTTGACTTTTCCTTAATTAACACTTTCCATAAATAAAATATGTGATTAGATTTGGAAATTTGTTTCCTAATTTAATAATGATTTGATTTGGAGAATCAAATCTCAATCATATTTTATTTCCATAAATAGTTATGACATATAAGGAAATCTTGTACATGCCATAATTGTATGTCATGTAATTGCATTAGATGCATATCATTATGCCATGCTTGTCGTGACATGTAGATGTACGTCATGTATGCCATGCCATGTAGATAATAGTTATTTGCATGCAAAGAGGATGAGATATAAAACCCTTACTCAATATTAAAGTCTACACTTTTCATTAATATGGTTAGAACCAGAGTTCTATTTCCTGTTTGGGTTGTTGGACTCTCTCCAAGCTCGGCTCTAACCTGAACATGTTTAAACCATGAAATAGTTTAATACAATATGGTAAGAGTCAGAGGTCAATCGTTAGCTTTGGTTATTGGACTCTCTCCAAGCCAGGCTAATTGGTTGAATGTGCTCTAACCATATTAAAACTATTTCTTGATTAATGGGTTAGCTTTAACCTGGAGCATCAACTTGTTGGACTCTCTCCAAGGTTGATGTGAAGGGAGGTGAAGTTGGGTGTTATGCATATGATGCATACTTGTTAATGAGTTAACAACTTGATGTATGTGTGAACATTCAATTAGTTGATAGCACATTGTGATAGTTGCATATATATGATATGCAATTGGTATATTTGATACCTACCATCGTAGCTATGAATGACTTGTTGGACTCTCTCCAAGGTTGTTCATATCTATGTTGGATATCAACCCATTCGGAGATGGACCTATGATCTCCCGAAGTGATTTTGGGGGTTTTGAAATGTTGGTGCAATCGGCCCAGGTCACGATTGACCAGACTCGAGTTTGACTCGAGTGATGTTTTGATGTTTGACAAAGGGATTTGACAAAGTGGTTTGACATTGATGTTTGACATTAATGTCGGTTAATATGTTGGGGAGATTGTTGGAGCAATCGACCCGGGTCATGTTTGACCGGACTCGAGTTTGACTCGAGGAAGACCTTAATGGTTGACTAGGGTTGACCATGTGATTTTGGAAAGTCCAAGCATGGGTCTTGGCAAATGGAAAGTCTAAGCATGGGTCTTGGCAAGGTAAAGTCCAAGTCATGGGTACTTGGCATGGAAAGTCCAAGTGGGACACTTGGCATTTGGTAAAGTCCAAGTCTTGAGTACTTGGCATGAAAAGTCCAAGTGGGACACTTGGCGCATGGAAAGTCCAAGTCATGGGTACTTGGCATTTGGGAAAGTCCAAGTCTTGAGTACTTGGCATGAGAAGTCCAAGCATGGGTCTTGGCAAATGAGAAGTCCAAGCATGGGTCTTGGCAAATGAGAAGTCCAAGCATGGTCTTGGCATGGAAAGTCCAACATGGGTTGGCAAGGTAAAGTCCAAGCTTGAGTCTTGGAATTTGGGAAGTCCAAGGGGTTTGATATTGGCAGCGGAGTCTTGGCGGCGTAAGTCCAATGTGCCTTGGCGGTGTAGACACCGTTAGCATGACATAGCCGAGGGAAGCACCTGGAGGCTAGCGCGATGGATGAACAAGTCATGGATGACTTGGAGGGATCCGAGAGGCGTGAGGCTGATGGAGGTGGCTAGAAGGCTTAGATCTAGGCTAAGGGTGGTCTAGCAAGTATGGGGGCACCATACTTGGGTTAAAACCTCATCTTTGAGGTTGGCAGTCGACTGGCATTATGGCCGGTTCGACTGCCGTGAGTCGACTTGAGTTCATTTGCCGCTTAAGAGTCGAATCGTCTTGGCGCCGCTCATTGGAGTAGTCGGCGATGTCAGATCTGACGATCGGCCAAGGGACAATCGATCAGCTAGTTCTGGCGAGCAGCGAGAATGCTCCGTAGCCGTAGGCGAGTCGACTCTGGTGGCGATCGCCAATGTTGGCGATCGATCATTGCCAAGAGATCCGTTGGAGTTTTTCCAGTGTGGATCGAGCCGTTGTCTCACGACAACAGTGGCATCAGTCGACTGGTGACTTATGGCAGTCGACTGATGGGCGGAAATCCAGGTCGCGCACAAGGATAAAAGGAGCTCGACGGGAGGGTTTTTGCAACCGATTTTCTTGGACGTTTTGAAGCGATTTGTTGCTGCAAATCAGGGCTTTCAAGTGCTAGTCCAAGGCAATCAACAAGCAAGCTTCTAAAGAGTTTTTGTAAAGTATTCTTTACTTCTCTTGTTGTATTTCTTCTTATATTTGCTTGTTGCTTTTAGATTATTGTTGTAATCTATTGTAAGAGGTTTCTCCACCTCCGACTTGTATCGAGAAGGAGTATTTGTGATTAGTGAGTGCGTGTGCATCACTAGGGCTCTTTAGAGCTCGATCAGTGGAGTAGGAACCGTTCGGTTTCGAACCACGTTATATCCTTGTGTTCGTGATTGTATCTTTTCATTATTGCTTTTATTATTTCTATTCCACTGCGCATAACAAGTTTTGTAGAGACGATCGCGAACGAATTCCATCTACGTACGAATTCAACGCTATTCACCCCCCCTCTAGCGGCGTCAAATCTCCAACAATTGGTATCAGAGCCCGGGGCTCTTCTACGGACTAACCGCCGGGAGCTAGGACAAAGAAGCTAGAGGGTGAAGATGGAAGAACAATTGGGATGGAATATTAACACACCGATCCCTTACTCCTTCTATGGACAAGAAGGGTTTAAGCAATGGAAGTCAAGAATTGAAGACTTCCTAATGATGAGGGACTTCGAAGAATGGTCTATCTTGATGGAGGGTTTTAGCTATCCAATAGGACCAAAGGGAGGATTCCTCAAGAAGAAGAAGTGGAGTGAAGATCAACTCCAAGCCTTCGAGAAAAACATGAAGGTAGTAAAATTTATTCTTGATTTGGTCCCTAATGAGATTGTGTGTATGGTAGGGGACTATATGGACGCTAAGGAGTTGTGGAGCCAAGTGGCAAAGCTCCATGAAAACTCATCATTGGTCCAAGAAGAAGAAGAAGAAGAGTGCTCATCCGGTCAAGCTCAAAAAGAAGCAAGTACATCTTCATTCAAAGAGCTTGAGGATTCGGAAGTTGATAGGGAGTCAATTTCCGGGTTGGTGGAGGAAGTGGAAGAAGCATCCACTTCTAGGATTGAGGAGGAGATTAGAGTTTCCTCAACACCAGAGCATCAAGAAGAAGCTTCGACATCCGGTCAAGATGAAGAAGCCCAAAATCCAATTTCGGTCTCCACTAACCTAGGTTACTCAAACACTCAAGGTTCAAATAAAATTCATATCATTTGTTTTGAGTGTAGGGAATCCGAACACTATAAGAGTAAGTATCCAAAAAGGGTCAAGAAGGCTCAACCGGTTCCAAAGGTCAATGAAGCCGGTGTTCCCAATGCCAAGAAAAGCAAGGAGCAAGTCATTTGTTTCAAGTGCCAGCAACCGGGGCATTACCGAAATCAATGTCCTAGGAGGAGCAAAAAAACCCAAGAAGGAGCTATACATGTAGGGGGAGCCTCCAAGGCAAACCCTAAGGTATATTTCAATAATGTATCTTCTAAATTTAAAAGTCAAAAGCATGCTAGGAATTTTAATTCTCTTGCAATTTGCCATGAAAAGCATGCTAATAGAAATAAATACTTTTGTTTAGGTGCTAAGAGTGTTCACTTAGGAAATAAGAAGAAATTTGGGACTAATGTCCCTAAAAATGTTTTACCTAGGGAATCTATCAAGAAAATAGGAGAACACCTAGGTTTCAATCCTAAATGGACTAGGCATATGCCTAGGAAGTCCAATGCCCAAGATTTAAATCAAAATTCTAAAATTGGGCAATTAGAAAAGGAAAATCAAGTCTTGAGGTCAAGGCTTGAAAAACTTGAAAAGACCCTAAATAAGATACAAAATCAATTTAAAGGGTCTAATGGTCAAAGTCAAAGGTCCAAAAGTCAAAGTCAACACCAAGGACCTAAGAGTCAAAAGTCAACCAAGGGCAAGCAAGGTTTGGGTCACAAACCTAAGCCTAAAGTGGCTTATCATAGTGTTCCATTTGACTATGGACCACAAACTAGGTCTAGGAAGACCAAGGTCAATAGGGAAGTCATCCCTAGAGTTGACCATGGTGTGTGCCTAGTGGCTAGGGTTTCTAGGAAACCTAGGGAAGCCACTAAGAAGGTTACAAGGGGAGTCACCCCTAGAGTTAACCATGGCAAAACCAAAATGACCAAGGCTTCCAAGCCTAGAAGGGTCATTAGGAAGGTATCTAGGGAGGTTATCCCTAAGGAATACCTAATTAACCCTAGGAGCTCAAATCGGTTTTGGGTTCCTAAGAGCGTGATTGATTCACGCTAGATGGGGTTAGGGTGTGCCAACCTTGATTGGATGGGTAGCTAACTCAACCATGATAAAGGTGGCATTTTAGGTCATTTTCAAGGTTATGGTTACCTTGGGAATGTGGTTTGATTTGGATCCTAAAGGTTTTTAGGATGTGCCAATATTAATTAAGAAGTTTGATAATTCGATCAAATTGGCACAATTTAGTTTTAGAGGTTTTAATGTGTCAATTTGGGTTTTTGGCACATTTGGGAAAATTTAGATTAATATGACAAAATAAACCTAATTATATCAAATGGCAGTTAATATTAAAATTTAGGTATTACTATACCTATATATTTTATATGTCATGCTTTGATTGCCATATGCCATGTCATGACATCATGCCTATTTCTATGATTTTATATGTCATGAGTATGCTTAGGTTTTAGGTTAATATCATGTATGCTTAGTTTTATATCTTATGCCATGACATCATGATTATGAGTATATGCTTATTTATAACACTTCTAATGCCATAATCATTCATGCATTTAAGACAATTTGGTTGAAATTGAATTAAGGACTATGACATGACTTGAAGTCCCATTTATAAGGGAATCAAGTAGAGTTGCTTTAGGAAAATACATGAAACCCTAGATTAGGGAGAACAAAACCCACATCTCACATCACATTGACATGTATGTGTATTTATACACCATAGATACATGTGAGATGCTAGGATATGAGTTAAGTTCAAGGTGCATAGTTTTTGCATCTAGATGAACTAAAACTCATCTAATTTCAATTGTGGATCATTGGGAGAGCATGTGTACAAGTCATGTACATAGAGCCCAAGGAATATGATCCAAAATAAGGTTTTGAAAATATTTTAAAATCATTTTGAAAAACCTTGGTGAAGTCTATCTTTTGATAGCAATCACCATTGATAGAGTTGATACAAAATAGGGCCAAAACATTGAAAATTTCAATGGTTTTGAGTTTTGTATCAAACTCACTATTTTATGGGTAAAATAATTTTCAAATATTTTTCACCCATTGTGTGTGTCATAAGTATTATACGTATGAATTTTCACGATTTTTCGAATTACGTATAATTATTTATGAATTTTCAAATTTCATTTCTGATAGCTGAAAATCGAGATTTTGATTATCGATCGCCACAATGTGTGATCGTGATGTAGTGTGATCGTGATTCTGTCATTGCCAGTCTGATTGGTTTGTTTAGCCCATGTTCAGCTATGGAAAATGCTCCTAATCACTCCTAACCCTAGGATATGCTTTAGGAAGCATTATAAAGGGTGAAAATTCATTGGATATGGATTAGGAGCTGTGTTAGGTCAAAGTATCAAATTTAGGGTGAGTGAAAGTTCTATGTTGAACTTAGAACCTTAATTTTGATGGTTTAGAGTTCCTATTGGCTTAGGGGCTTTCCAAGGACATTGTTGGTGCAATGATCAAGGGGGAGCAAGCCTTTAGGGGGAAGTATCCATCTTGGGATGATGGATGTGTTTTTCTCCTTGAAGAGGAGAAGTTATTGGGAGAGTATCATCAATTGGGAAAATTGATGGGTTTTTGATACCCAATTTGGAAATTGGGAGAGAGTATAGGATTGTCTCTCTTGAGTGATATGTGAATTATCACTAGGAAGATGGTAGGCATCCTAGGTATTTATTTTTGGATCAAGGGGGAGATTGTAAGATCTCATTGGGACATGAGACATTGAACTCCTTGGAGAGAAAACCTTTTTGATGTTAGTCAAAAAGGGGGAGAATGTTTGGGGGAGAACATTTGGAGAGTGTTTACCAATTTGGGATAATTGGTAAGGGATTTGAGTTAGTGGTCTATGTCAGATGATTTGTTTGGTTTTTGTCAAACATCAAAAAGGGGGAGATTGTTGGTGCAATCGGCCCAGGTCACGATTGACCAGACTCGAGTTTGACTCGAGTGATATTTTGATGTTTGACAAAGGGATTTGACAAAGTGGTTTGGCATTGATGTTTGACATTAATGTCGGTTAATATGTTGGGGAGATTGTTGGAGCAATCGACCCGGGTCATATTTGACCGGACTCGAGTTTGACTCGAGGAAGACCTTAATGGTTGACTAGGGTTGACCATGTGATTTTGGAAAGTCCAAGCATGGGTCTTGGCAAATGGAAAGTCCAAGCATGGGTCTTGGCAAGGTAAAGTCCAAGTCATGGGTACTTGGCATGGAAAGTCCAAGTGGGACACTTGGCATTTGGTAAAGTCCAAGTCTTGAGTACTTGGCATGAAAAGTCCAAGTGGGACACTTAGCGCATGGAAAGTTCAAGTCATGGGTACTTGGCATTTGGGAAAGTCCAAGTCTTGAGTACTTGGCATGAGAAGTCCAAGCATGGGTCTTGGCAAATGAGAAGTCCAAGCATGGTCTTAGCATGGAAAGTCCAACATGGGTTGGCAAGGGAAAGTCCAAGCTTGAGTCTTGGCATTTGGGAAGTCCAAGGGGTTTGATATTGGCAGCGTAAAGTCCAAGCGGAGTCTTGGCGGCGTAAGTCCAATGTGCCTTGGCGGTGTAGACACCGTTAGCATGACATAGCCGAGGGAAGCACTTGGAGACTAGCGCGATGGATGAACAAGTCATGGATGACTTGGAGGGATCCGAGAGGCGTGAGGCTGATGGAGGTGGCTAGAAGGCTTAGGTCTAGGCTAAGGGTGGTCTAGCAAGTATGGGGGCACCATACTTGGGTCAAAACCTCATCTTTGAGGTTGGCAGTCGACTGACATTATGGCCGATTTGACTGCCGTGAGTCGACTTGAGTTCGACTGCCGTTTAAGAGCTGGAACTGCTCTAGCGATGATTGCTCATCGGGAGCCGAATCGATGTCTACGATCGCGATCGCAAGGGTCGGCCGATCGCTAGTTCACCATGCGAGCACAGAATGCTCCGTGGCCGATCGGCGATCGATTACGCGGGCCGGGCGATCGCAATGTTGGCAGTCGACTGCCAAGAGATCCGTTGGAGTTTTTCCAGTGTGGATCGAGCCGTTGTCTCATGACAACAGTGGCATCAGTCGATTGGTGACTTATGGCTGTCGACTGATGGGCGGAAATCCAGGTCGCGCGCAAGGATAAAAGGAGCTCGACGGGAGGGTTTTTGCAACCGATTTTCTTGGACGTTTTGAAGCGATTTGCTGCTGCAAATCAGGGCTTTCAAGTGCTAGTCCAAGGCAATCAACAAGCAAGCTTCTAAAGAGTTTTTGTAAAGTGTTCTTTACTTCTCTTGTTGTATTTCTTCTTATATTTGCTTGTTGCTTTTAGATTATTGTTGTAATCTATTGTAAGAGGTTTCTCCACCTCCGACTTGTGTCGAGAAGGAGTATTTGTGATTAGTGAGTGCGTGTGCATCACTAGGGCTCTTTAGAGCTCGATCCGTGGAGTAGGAACCGTTCGGTTCTGAACCACGTTATATCCTTGTGTTCGTGATTGTATCTTTTCGTTATTGCTTTTATTATTTCTATTCCGCTGCGCATAACGAGTTTTGTAGAGACGATCGTGAACGAATTCCATCTACGTACGAATTCAACGCTATTCACCCCCCCTCTAGCGGCGTCAAATCTCCAACATGAAATTCAAAAAATGAATGGGACTTATAAATGTATGTTGATGCATTTAAATCATCTTTCTCATATATGCTCAATTTGTATTTCTAGGTTAATTGATTGATCATGAAATCTTTAAATTTACGCTCTATTTTGGATTCAAATAAATTGACTCGGCTGAACTTCTTGGACTGACTTAGAAACTTGAGAATTGTTCTCAAGGCGGAAAAGCTTGAGTATGTCCTCGAAGCATCTCTTCATAAATCCTAGTGATAATGCAACAGGACCAATTGTTGTTATGCATCGGCTATAGGGTCTATCATATGCGCCATGCTACCAAATCGGATCGGTGAAAGTCAGCTGGATGCGAAAAATATTCTTAGTACTTACGAAGAAGCGAAAGAATATTTCACGATATTTGGAGGCAATGAGGAGCTAAGCGTAAAGGGTTACATGATGCAAGCTTCCAAACACACAAGGATGACTATAGATCGCATGATCGTCGTGTTTTTGCACAGATGGTGGGTGTGGTGGAAGAGTTCAAGCGAGACACATTCGATTCTACAATGAGCGAGTATATTGCGACATCGATCCGTGAAGGAGGTGTTGGCTCCATGAGTTCATCGATGAACTTGGGGTAGTTCTAACATTGCAGATCCAATAGACCTCTATTATGACAACAATGGGGCTATTGCACAGGCTAAGGAACCTCGATCACATCAGCGGACCAAACACATACTGCGGCGCTTCCATCTCATTCGAGAGATCATCGATAGAGGAGATGTGAGGATATCTCTGATCTGAAGCGAAGCTAACATCGCAGATCCATTGACCAAGGCTTTGCGCGGAGGAAGCATGATGGTCACACTAGGTCACTAGGTATTAGATATCATAGTGATTGGTACTAGTGCTAGTGGGAGATTGTTAGTTAAAGCCCTAGAACCAATCATGTGATGGTTGAATAGGGAACATTTTGTATCATATTCTATAAAGGCAAAGGATTGGTTATTATATTTACATCTTGCTTGTGCCAGCTAATTTAAATATAATAATGCCTTAGAAAAGTAGGTTCTTATCTACAGCACATCAATTGGCAGAATTGATTATGAGAGGCTGTAGAGAACACTTTCCTAAATGTTCCTAGTCGAGTATTAATATGCAAGGGCAATATTAATACATAAAGACTAGCATGTAGGTCAATTGATGACTTGATCTCACAAGTCATGGATATATGATATCAAGTTGACACATGGGTATATATTGGAGAATATATCTTAGGCGACCCGCCATGAGAAAGTTTCATGGATCGTTATATGAGTGTCATAAACTTTCTCATGTGACTATTATTGGTATGAATAGTCCTTAGACACAAGTCACTATGGTTCCCTACATAAGGAGTTATGTACTTTGGTATCGTCAAACGTCACCCGTAACAGGGTGGACCATAAAGGCGATTACTGGGTATGTAACAAATTATGCGGAGGGATGTGAGTGATGTAGATGGGATCTATGCCTTCCATATGACGGGAGTGATATCGGTGGGCCCCTTGATTGAGTAGAACTACTAAAACGCATGGCCATGCTCGAATGAGTCAATATGAGATATTGAGCTCATTTGTTTGAGTTAGTTTACTCAGTGATCAAGAAACACATAGATTGATCGAGGATGACACGGTCTATGCCTCATTGATCAATCTGATATCAAGGATAGAAGGACACGGTCATACATTATAGTAGTCACGGAAAGGTTAGTCGGATCTTGACTTATCTCGTAACTTGGGTAGCAATGATGTATTGCTAGATGCCGCTCATTGCTTGTGTATCTAAAAGAGTTTAGGTCCACCGCCAACGCGTTATGAGAGCCTATAGGGTCACACACAAAGAGCATGATAATTAGAGGAATTAGAGTATTCTAGTTTGACTAGAATAATTTGGGAATAAGCTTAAGTACAAAATGGTTTTTGGACTTTAAGCTTAATGAGAATTTTAGCTAATTGATTTAATGAGATTAATTCAATATGTTACCTTATTGATTTAATAAGATTAATTCAATATGATAACATAAGCTTAATTGAATTAATAAGATTAATTCAATATGATAACATAAGCTTAATTGAATTAATAAGATTAATTCAACATGCATGAATGCCACATAAGCATGCCACATAAGCATGCCACCTAAGCATCCACCTAAGCTAGATAAGGTGGAAGGGGACAAAATAGTTTTTGTCTCCTTAAGTGGCAACCAAAACAAAGGGGTCTCAATGCAATGGATTGCATTAAATTGTAGGAGGTGAAAGGGTTTTGCCAGCCTATAAAAGGCCCCATGGAGTGGCCGGCAAAAGCATCATTTGGATTGTGATTGTGGTGTGGTTGTGAGAGAGAGCTTGAGAAGCTTGGTGGAAGCTTTGGTTGTGTGGCTTTGTGAGTGTAGGCTAGCAAGAAGAGTAGTCTTCTTCCTCCTTTCTCTTCTTCCCTAGATTCCTCTCCTTTAGGGACTTCTCTAGCAAGAAGTAAAGGAGAGCTCTTCTAGTTTCTCTTGTGAGACAAGAGCTCGCTCGTGTGGATACGTATAGAGGCACGGACACTTGAACGTGCTAAAGATCCAACAAACCAAAAGGAAAAGCGGGATTAACAAGGGCACGCAACAAAGGTAATCCTCTCCTATAAGATAGGTTTGATTTAGAGAAATTTATTTTATACGAGTTTGCTTTCGCATGGATCACTTGGAAGGGATCCTATTTTCCGTTGCGCATATGCCATTTGGCATACGAGATTCCCTACAAATACAATGTAATGCAAGTAAAGAAAACTTTACAAAGAGCTTTGGATTGCTTGATCTTGGTTGCTTGAAGAATAGCCTTGGAGACCCTGATTTGCAGCAACAAATCGCCCCAAAGTAGCTCAAGAACCATGGTTGATTTCCTCCTCCACGAGCTCCATTTAAAGTTGCTGCCTGGGTTGGAAATTGCCGATCAGTCGACTGCTCGGGACCATCAGTCGACTGATGACACTATTGTTGTGAAAAAATGGTGTAATCCACATTGGAAAAATCTAACGGATAGGACATCAGTCGATTGATCATACCAATCAGTCGACTGATAGAGCCTTCACTCGATTGCTTCCCCTGCAGTCGAGTCTTGACTCCATTCCGTGTTGAAATTCTTGAGCACCAGTCGACTGATCACACGATTAGTCGACTGCTCGAGCCAGCAGTCGTCTGCCCACCTCTGGCAGTTGACTGCTGGGACACTTCCCGCAGTCAAACCCTAGTTGACTCACACCAGTCGACTGGCACACCTCAAACATGAGGTTTTAACCTCATCCATGAGGTTAAACCCAAGTATGGTGCCCCTATACTTGCTAGACCACCCGTAGCCTAGACCTAAGCCTTCTAGCCACCTCTGCCAGCCTCACGCCTCTCGGATCCCTCCAAGTCATCCATGACTTGTTCATCCATTGCGCTAGCCTTCTGGTGCTTCCATCGCCTATGTCATGCTAACGATGTCTACACCACCAAGGCACATTGGACTTATGCTGCCAAGACTCTGCTTGGACTTTACGCCGCCAACCATTGTACTTATGCTGCCAAGACTCCCGCTTGGACTTTACGCCGCCAATATCAAACCCCTTGGACTTCTCAAATGCCAAGACTCAAGATTGGACTTTCCCTTGCCAACCCATGTTGGACTTTCCATGCCAAGACCCATGCTTGGACTTTTCCTTACCAAAACCCATGCTTAGACTTTACATGCTAAGTACTCAAGACTTGGACTTTCCATGACATGGTCAACTCCAGTTAACCATCAAAATCCCCCTCAAGTCAAACTCGAGTCCGATCAATCATGACCCGGGTCGATTGTGCCAACAATCTCCCCAAAATAATATCAAATATCAATGTCAAACATTGATGTCAAACATCAAAACATCGCTCAAGTAAAACTCGAGTCCGATCAATCGTGACCTGGGCCGATTGCACCAACATCAATATGATTACCTATAAGGCTATATTGGTGGTGAAAGGGTATAATCAAAAGCAAGGTGTTGATTATGACGAAACCTATTCACCTGTTGCTATGCTTAAATCCATTTGGATGCTCTTGGCCATAGCGGCTCATTATGATTATGAGATATGACAGATGAATGTGAAAATAGCTTTCCTTAATGGAAACCTACTCGAGGAGGTGTATATGATACAGCCTGAGGGTTTCACATCGGTTGATAAAACCAAGATATGCAAATTGCGACGGTCCATATATGGACTGAAGCAAGCATCTAGGAGATGGAATATCCGTTTTGATGAGACAATCAAAAAGTTTAATTTCTCATAAAATTTGGACAAACCTTGTGTGTACAAGAAGGTTAGTGAGAGTGCAGTCATGTTCCTAGTATTGTATGTTGATGACATATTACTTATAAGAAATGATGTTTCTATCTTACAGTCGGTTAAAATTTGGTTGTCCAAGACATTCTCCACGAAAGACCTGGGAGAAGCAACCTACATCCTCGAGATTAAGATCTATAGAGATAGATCAAAACAGTTGCTTGGTCTTTCACAGTCTACATATATAGACCGAGTGCTAAAGAGGTTTAGCATGTCGGAATCCAAGAAAGGTTTCCTACCCATCAGGCATGGGATCACCTTTCGAAGTTTATGTGTCCGTGCACAGAAGACGAGAGGATTTGCATGAGTAAGATTCCCTATGCATCCGCAATAGGATCTATCATGTATGCTATGTTATGTACGAGGCTCAATGTATCGTATGCTCTGAGTGTCACGAGCAGATACCAGTCTGATCCAGGAATGGATCATTGGGCGGCTGTTAAGACGATCCTTAAGTACTTGAGAAGAACTAAGGATGTGTTCCTAATATATGGAGAAGGGGACATGGTGATACGCGGGTATATGAATCAGCTTCCAGACAGACAAGGATGATACATATTCACCTTGAATGGGGGTGCAGTGAGTTGGAAAAGTTCCAAATAAGACACTGTAGCGAATTCTACCACTGAGGCAGAATACATTGCAGCTTCGGAAGCAACAAAGGAAGCAGTTTGGATCAAGAAGTTTATTTATGAACTTGGTGTGGTTCCAGCCATTGTTGAAGCAATACTGGTTTACTGCGACAATAATGGAGCAATTGCACAGGCGAAAGAGCCAAGATCTCATCAATGATTCAAACATGTGCTTCGTCGCTACAATTTGATTAGAGAGATCATAAGTAGGAAGGAAATACAAATCGAGAAGATTCCCACTGAAAGGAACTTAGCGGATCATTTAACTAAGGCATTACCTCAAAGTAAGTTTGAGGGTCATGTTAGAGCTTATGGTATTGGATACCATAGCGATTGACATTAGACCCAGTGGGAGTATGTTAGTAATATATGAGAGGTGTCATAAGACAATCACCTTATGTTTGAACCATTAATATGATAAATGAAGATTCACTATTTGAGTATACATATTTTCATGTATTTGATTAGATCTTAAACTCATTTACTGAATGTCCACGATACGATTCATAGCATGAGAGAATTTGTGATTGGGTATCTCTACATGTGTAATTGTGATGTATTGGAATTATCCCTAGTTGATGAATTGATGGATTTGGACACCATCAATTCTGTGGAGACTAGCATGAGGTATACTTCTTGGTGTATCCAAGCAGCTGATTCTCACTGGCTGGAGACATTGTGATGTCCGGAGTTAATCGTTGATGCTAGTTATGGTAACTAGCTTATTGGAGTGACCAGGTGTAAAACTTCATATGATTCTCTGCATATATAGATATGTCAATGAAGTTCTTACTGCAGCTTAAGTGCGATGTTCTTTTAACTTGCGGTATTCAAGTCATCTTGGTCATGAAGACTTATGCTTTGACATCTTAAGTAAGCATCTCTGAGGAGATGTGGACCCGGGATGATTGGGCATAAGTTGAAGTCATCGAAGGTGTTTGAATAGCCTATAAAGGATTCACCACTCCTTGTGAGGAGATGTATACCCATGGTCTCTCCTCGGATTGTTACTAAAGTCTTTGGCCAAAGAATTATATGTTTAGAGTAAGGTACTCTTGGATACATGTGCAGTAATTAGAATCCGTAGGACGAGGAAATGATACTTAGGCTAGGTATGACGGAGTTAACCTAGTGGGGACTGACACTATAGACCATGTCCTAAACTAAGTGTGTATAAGATGAGTGAAGGAATGGGGCACGATTCATTGTAGCTGCTGAAGGGGTTCAGAAATAGTTCTGGATCAACCGTTGATCTTTTCGGTTAATTGGGGATCATGATGTACTACTAGGTGCCACTCATGATCGTTCTATAATTAATGGTTAATTATAGATGACCAACATAAATCGAGAACCTATTTGGTCACACGCACAATGAGCGTAATTCGAAGGATTTAAAACGAGCTTGAGAATGAGATTCTCAGACCAAGAGAAACTAGGTTTGGTTGGACCAAATAAGGATTGAGCATGAAATTATTTCAGTCGCAATGGAAGCATGGATGGGCCGTGTCTTATGAAGACATGATGGATGAACCAAATTGGTTTGCTTCTAATCCAATGGTGAAGAATAAACTAAAGGGGTTTGGTTTGTTTTAAACGAATGAACCAAAGTTGGTTCGGTTAGTTTTAACTTAAAATAGACCAACACAGTTTGGTTTATTTTAACTTAAGTTATTGGAGCGGGTTAACGGATTTTGGTTATGAACCAATAATTGCTAGGAGATGGTTCCTTGATGGTTAAGAAACGTGCTTTCTATAAAAGCGCGGTTAGAGGTTGGAGAGCCCTAAGGGTTTTGGTATTTTTGGAAAATCTTTTCCTCTCCTCCTCTTCTCCTATTCTTGTCGGCGCCCAACTTCTTGCCGCCGCCCACCACCACCGCCCAAGCTCCACTAGTTGGTGATCAGCAGCTACCATCCTCCCCACTTGCCGGTGTCTAGCTGCTGCCGGAGGAGCTCCAGTGATCTTCCTTGGCCCCGGCGATAAAGTGAGCACCTAGCTTTCCTTATTTGGACGGCGCAAGTTCTCCACCAAAGCTGTCCAGTTTTCTGGACAGCTTGTTTTCTTCGTGTCGGAGCATCGTTTGGACGGCGTTTGGAGCTCTGACAGTGGCTACCTTGCCGGGGATTTGATCTCCGGTAATCCTAATAGGTGGAGGACGAAGGATTCATCAAACGGTTGATGAATACCTCTCCGGAGAAGCGAGTTTTGGGGACTCATTTTTGAATCTGAATTTTGATTCAGATTGTGATCTTCTCTCGATCACATCGTCTTCGACACGAGGCTAGTGACTCATAAGAAGACGAGGCTCGTGGCTTTGTGAAGTCATCCCGATGATACTCGGCGTGGATACGGATAAAGGCAATTCTAGCGAGAGTCACTCCGGTTGATGCTTTTTCCGCTACATGTGATTCATTAGGTATACCTAGAATAAATTCCTTTTATTGCAAAATTTGAAACTACGATTATGTCTACACATGTTGTACTATGCATGCGTATGGTGTGTGTTGTAATAAATTACATTTATTGCCTTTTATCTCTTCCATTGTGTACATGTTTACGAAACATGTTTGAACACACACTCGTCGCGGTGCCGAAAATCCAACACTGCCCTCACACCAGTTACCCCTCCATGAGTAACCTGGGAGGCAGGATGACTGACGACCCTCTAAACCACAAGGGAGACTATATCGTAAGTATGCATGAAAATGATATGAATGCACAGTCATGCATACAGACATCCACCACAGACTCTCTATTCTACAGAGAGTCATACCAATCTGATCAACGCACTCTCTATCCTACAGAGAGTCGTACTCAACTAATCATAACACTCTCTATCCTGTAGAGAGTCGTACTCAATTGATTGACACACTCTCTATCCTATAGAGAGTCATACTTAACTGATCGACGCACTCTCTATCCTGTAAAGAGTCATACTTAACTAATCATAACAAACTAAGACCACCAATCCATAGCGACACACAAATCACAAATCACCTGACCATTTACACAACACATGATCGGTAGTAAACATATAACATAAGGGTGTTGGAATCAATCCTATGTTCATGACCTTACTTACCCACGAATGCCCTTTTTACCCAATTTACAAATCAGGTCATCATCCGTACTCCACTATTTACACATAACTAAGCATTTATAGGTTTACTTACATCACATCTGTAACTCCTAATCATGATGAGGAAATATGTGATAACAGCAACAGAACATATATAGCCAAAGACAAAGTATCAAGCACAAGAATAAATAAGAGCGGAGTCAAGGTAATATGATCATATATCTAAATCTGCATGCAACAACAACTACCTGACCAGGGTAGGAAATTACCTACCTTATATGAAGACTGTGTTGAATGTATTCGCGTCTGCGAACCTACCTCGTATCAAAGTTCTGAAACCATAGCATACCCAAAATAAAACTAACCTCCATTAACCACCGATATAATCCAACAATGACATTACTACAACAATAATCATGGAACAATACCATTAGTGTACAATTAGGTCACATCTAGATTAGGACTTACCTCATGTTGATTTAATCACACTGGCCTCTTGATCCTGTGTAGAACCTTGAATCTGCACCATCCAACCCACATCCTTCATTCGGATCCACACCTAATTCATAAACTGAATTCCAACCAATAACTAACAATTCATCACAAAGTTCATAATATGTAACCTATTAAATCTATTTTCCCTCACCTTTATCGCCTTACCATCACTCAATCACAGCAGCTAGAATCACAACAACCCCTTGATCTAATCCACAGGAAGACAACACCGATCGAGCACCACAACGCTCAAAGTATTGAACAGGAGGTAGCAGACGATCGTGGTGAAGACTTTAACATTGTTGGAACCCTCATAAATTACAAATTTACTAGTTCCTCCTTTGGAAATCGGAGTGAGCTGTTGATCAGCGGTTGATCGATGGTGATCCGAGCCGTGAGGCTGGCAACGATGCAGATCTCACCAAGATGAACTCACATACTCAATAATGTCACCAGCAGGCGACTCCGATGGCTGGAGGCAGGCCGTCGACGAAGCAAGGCAAAGGAGAGGAAGAAAACGACGTAGGGCTCACGTCGATCGATAGCGACGAGCGAGCAGGAGGCTTGAGATCTATGCGATGGGCCAACAAGAGGGGCAGCAACGCCGACGAGATCAGGCTTCCGTGATCAGAAGGACGACTGCACAGATGAGAGGAGCCGGCGATGAGAAAGAAATCGAGGATGAGGAAAGTTGCTCACTGTGGTCGCCATTGCTTGTGGCCGGCGATGCCGCTTGCGGTGTTATGGAAAGGGGCGGCGGAAGGGAAACTAGGGCACGGGAGATGAAGAAAATCGCGAGTAGGAAAGGCTACGCGATCGGGAAAGAAGAGAATAAGAGGAGTCGGGAAAAAGGAATCGACAGGAAACGGAAGGATCAGGCGGAAATAAACACATTAATTAACCCATTTAATTCCTCAATAGAAGATAGTCTAAACAGGCTTTACAAAAGCCTATCTGCTTTATCCCCATGAAATATCCATAAACTTTCGTTTAAATCCAGAAAAATTTCTAAAAATTCTATAAGATAATATCTTAATTAACAAGGGTATTTATTAATATTGTATTTTTCAATATCTTACAACAACACACAAACACAATCGATATAACGTAGTTCGGAACCTTAGGGTTCCTACTCCACGGGTTGGGCTCGAATGAGTCCTAGGGATGCAAACACCACCACTAATGAACTCTCCTTCTCGGAAAACACTCCGGAGGTGGAGGAAACCTCTTACAAGAGATTATAATAGTAATACAAAATAATACAAGAAAATACAAAGAAATACAATAGAAATATAAAGAACACTTTACACACTAGGGCTTTGAATGCTTTGCTTGTTGGTTGCTTGAATGATCTTGAAGGACCCTAAAATGCACATGCACTTCACCTTAAAATCACCTCAAGAGACCTCTCAAAGAACCATGGCAAAATCCTTCACGAGTTGCTTCTTTTATCCCTGCATCGGGCTGATTTTGCGCCTGACAATAGACTACCATAAGGCCCCAGTTGACTGCCAACAGTGTTGTTGTCTCACAATGACTTAATCCATGTTGGCATCCAAGCCAATAGGTACACTGGCAGTTGACTGCCATTACCCATCAGTCGACTGCCATCCTTGTAGCCGACTGATCAGTCAACTATCGAGGGTTCTGATCTTGCGACCAATACCAGCAATCAACTGCCCTCCTCAACAGTCGACTGCTCAAGCCATCCGTCGATTGCCCAATGCTGGCAGTTGACTTCTAAGGATTTTTGCAGCAGTCGAACCCTAATCGACTCATGGCGTCGATTGGTCATAATTCCACTCGACTGCTACAAGTCGACTCGGCTGCCAAGTGTCAAAACACTTGACCAGTCGACTGGTCAATAACCCCAGTCGACTGCTACACCTCAACTATGAGGTTTACCGTAAGTATGCTGCCCTCATACTTGCTAGATCACCCTTACCCTAGACCTAAGCTTTCTAGCCACCTCTGTCAGCCTCATGCCTATCGGATCCCTCCAAGTTATCCTTGACTTGTTCATCCATACGCTAGCCTTCAGGTGCTTCCATCAACTATTGTCATGCTAAGCAGGTCTACACCGCCAAGGCACATTGGGCTTACGCTGCCAAGACACACGCTTGGACTTTATGCCACCAACTATTGGACTTATGCTGCCAAGACTTCTTCTTGAACTTTACGCCGCCAATATCAACCCTTGGACTTCCCTTGCCAACCCATGTTGGACTTTCCATTTGCCAAGACTCAAGCTTGGACTTTCCCTTGCCAAGACCCATGCTTGGACCTTCCATGACAACCCATGTTGGACTTTCTAATTGCCAAGACTCAAGCTTGGACTTTCCCTTGCCAAGACCCATGATTGGACTTTTCAAGCCAAAGCATGTCAGACTTTCCAATTGCCAAGACTCTAGCTTGGACTTTCAATGCCAAGTACACAAGACTTAGACTTTCCATTGCCAAGTGTCCCACTTGGACTTCTCCATTATGGTCAACCCCAAGTCAACCATATAGTCAACCCATTGTCAAACAATGGTCAACTCCTTTATCAAACATCAATGTCAAACATCAAAACACTACTCGAGTCCAACTCGAGTATGGTTAATCGTGACGTGGGCCGATTGCACCAACAGCAAGCATTCAAAGCAATTGTTGTAAAGTTTTCTTTACTTGTATTTCATTATGATCTTTGTATTTGCTTGTATTTTATTATATTACTGTTGTAATCTTTTGTATGAGGTTTCTCCACCTTCGGTGTGTCATCGAGAAGGTATTTTATTAGTGGTGTGTGCATCACTAGTGCTCATTGAGCTTGCCCCATGGAGTAGGAATCCTAAGGTTCCGAACCACGTGTATTCTTGTGTATTGTGTGCTTATTGTTGTGTATTTGTTTCTATCATTATATATTCCACTGCGTACACTAACAATTGTAGCAAGCACATGATCAAATTCTGTCGAACAAACTATAATGCTATTCACCCCCCTCTAGCGGTCATACGATCCCCAATAGTTTTTTTGATGTCTTTTGACTAGTAAAATCCTATTTTGGACATAGCAGATAGTATTGATCGCTTCTTCCCAAAACCTAATAGGTAGGTTGTATTCATTTAACATGGTTATAGCGGCTTCTTGTAAGGTTCTATTTTTATGTTCAACTAGACCATTTTGTTGACGGGTCCTAGGGCAGGAGAACTAATGGTGGTACGTGTTTTGGTTACAAAAGTCAGTGAACCTATTGTTTATAGGAATGTCGGTGAGTGCTAGAGGGAGGGGGTGAATGGCGCGTTCTTGTCGACTTGACGGAATTCGATCGTGCTTGCTACAAAACTTGTTATGTGCAGCGGAAACATAAATAATAAAGCAATAACAAAACACAAGCACGCAAACACAACGATATAATGTGGTTCAGAACCTTAGGGTTCCTACTCTATGGGTTGGGCTCGAATGAGCCCTAGCGATGCAAACACCACCATTAATCAAATAAACTCCTTCTCGATAATAAGTCGGAGGCGGAGAAATCTCTTACAACATATTACAAAAGTAATACAAGATAAAACAAGCAAATACACAAAATAATGTAAAAAAACTTTATAACTATTGCTTTGGATGCTTGCTTGTTTGGTTGCTTGAGTTGCACTTGGAGACCCTGAATTGCACCAGCAAATCGCCCCAAATTGTCTCGAAGAACCATTCAAAGAGCTGATGGCAAAATCCTCCACGAACTACTCCTTTTATGCCTGTATCGGGCTGATTCTGCGCATGACAGTCGACCGTCATAAGGCCCCAGTCGACTGTCAATAGTGTCGTTGTCTCATAATGACTTAATCCACGTTGGCATCCAAGCCAACGGATATACTGACAATCAACTACCAAGCCCATAGCTGACTAACCAATCGGCTATCAAGCATTCTGCTCTCGCGACTAATACCCGATGATCGCGCCCTCCTCGGCGATCATTGCTCAGCCATATTTATCAATCTTTGGCGATCGACTACCAAGGCTTTTTGCCACAGTCAAACCCTAGTCGACTCACGATAGCCGACTAGCCATAATCTCAGTCGACTGCTACAAGTTGATCTTGGAATGTATACTGAAAGCCTAGCTCTTTTTGTATGAACATTTTATTTTGGAATAAGAATCACATGATCATTGTTTGCACTTTATATATTTATTATATGTGTGTGCATATTGTCTAATATTTTACATTGTAGATAACATGGTGCTTGGTGTGGCACAGAAGATCATGTTATCAGTCCCTTGTGAAATATAAGTAGAGGCTCACAACCAAGATGGTTTTGGATAAACCATTGGCATGGTTGTAGTGTAGCTTGGTATTGTTTTGTCTTGAACATAAAGTTACACTAGTACACTTAGGTGTATTGAGCAGGACCGACATAGAGGTGATTCAATTAATTGCTGACTACATAATTGAATCGGACCTCGGATATTATGTTGTACATGCTCTTAATCCCGATATAATAATGGGCTCATGTACTTAGTATTTATTTCTTTGATTTACCAGAGGGTGAGATTTAGATGGATTAAATCAATATGCTCGGTAAGTTGGGAAATGATATTATTTACATAGTGTGCCGTTGATTATAGGAGGAAACCGTGTCCTATATTCTAGGTTGATGATGTCCCCTTGAGGAGCTCATAAGGTTCATCATGTAAACCCAGCTGGTTGGCTTAGTCAACATGATGATAAGGTTGAGTGGTACTACTCGAGGAATTAGATGTTAATTAATTGATGGTCAGTAAATCAATTAATTGACGGACATTTGATATCTTAAACACGGGGAGATGAACGTACAAATAATATATGGAGCCCATATTAATTTATGGGGGTTGGTGAGGTAGTTCAATGATGATCCTCTAGTGGAATGGAACATCATTGATGGATCAAGTTTGTGTGGTTCCGATCCATCGGGTGGCCAAGATCCAACTCCTCCTTATGGTCCCTATCGTAGCCTAATATAATCCTAAAGAAGTCTAGATCCAAGGATGTAAAACAAAACTCTAGAATCGATGGTTGGGATTAAATCCCTAGATCCGACGATTGGGATGAAACCCTAGATCTGACTGTTGGGATGAAACCCTAGATCCGACGGTTGGGATGAAATCCTAGATCCGACGGTTGAGATGAAACCCTAGATCTGACAGTTGGGATAAAACCCTAGATCCGACGGTGGAGATTAAATCCCTAGATCCGACGGTGGAGATTAAAGGAGGCTTAAGCCCAATTCTATAAATAAAGGGCTTAGGTTGGGCGGCAAAAGAAGTTCAATTTTGGAGTTAGGGTTTGAGTTTGGGCGGGTAGGGTTTGGAAGAAAAGTTTTGGGTGGCAACTCTTGGACAAGAAGCCGACGCCCATCTTCTTCCTTTTCTCCTTGGTGGCCGGCCCTCTTACTCCTCCTTTGATCCTTGGTGGCCGGCGGTCCTCCAACAATTGGTGGCCGGTGCTTCTCCAACCTCTAGGTGGCCGGCGACAACACTTCAACAAGTTGGCCGGTGCTCATCCACTCGTTCCTTGGCTGGCGGTTGCATCAAACTCCCTTGCTTGGTGGCCGGTTCTAGAAAGGAAAGGTTTTGTTGGTTCTTCTCTTTGTTCGCAGCGGACAAGGAAGGGAAGAACGCGATCTAGAAGGCTTCTACTCGTGGAGGATCTTCGCCCACACATCGTCCACGAGGAGGATAGGACATACGGTAGAAGATCGTGAGGTATAAAAGTTTTACAACTTGATATTCTGATCTAAGCATGTTCTTTTATGTGTTGATTATACAAGTGTGCATTAGTATATATTTTGTATAATCATGGACCCCGAAGACAAACACAAAAACCGATGATCCGTCCGTCGTCTCTTCCGCGGCTAACCAACTAGAAGAGTTGTGTTGCTTGAACAACTAGTTTGTTCAAGCGATCACTCAAGTTGTTAGCATGACGACGAATTGGTTGTGCTAAGGAAACTCATCCCATCTGGATTAATTTTTTCATTAGTGAAAATTTTAATCCGGGGACATGGGAGCCAATGAGTCTCCGAAGCAACTCCCTACAGTTGACTCGGCTGTCAAGTATCAAAACACTTGACCAGTCGACTGGTCAATAACCCCAATCGACTGCTACACCTCAACCATGAGGTTTACCCCAAGTATGATGCCCTCATACTTGCTAGACCACCCTTAGCTTAGACCAAAGCCTTTTAGCCACCTTCGTCAACCTCACACCTATCAGATCCCTCCAAGTCATCCATGATGTAACGACCTGACCCCTATTGGCGAAATTCGGCGACCCCTATTGGTCGACGACCGTCGCCCCTGTTGGCCCGTCGTTACTCACCTGGTCTTCCCACCCATGGAAGTGGGTTTTTACTTTTCTCGACTTAGATTTTCCAGCAGTACTGTGTTTATGAATCTCGCAACCAAGCGATCCGGGATCACTTGCCAGGATTCATAAACTTTAGTACTTGCACCGAGGTCTAGAGTTCAATCCCGAGCAATACGTAACTGAACGAAGTACAATTGACGGCGCCAACAGCGGTCGCCGACGACAATCAGTCGCATCCACCAATAGGGGTCGTCGCTACAATAAAAAGGCGCCTTTTTATTGTAACGACCTGGCCCCTATTGGCACATGGCCCTTATTGGCTAAATTCGGCGACCCCTATTGGTCGACGACCGTCGCCCCTGTTGGCCAGTCGTTACTCACCTGGTCTTCCCACCCCTGGAAGTGGGTTTTTGCCTTCCCCAGGATTCGAACTCTAGACCTCCAGGCTAAGTACTAAAGTTTATGAATCCTGGTAACCAAGTGATCCTAAAGTTGTCACGCCCCGAGAGCATGCCGAGCCGAAAATCAAACGGACGACATCTCCCCTGTACGTGGCAACATTTCGGGTTAATACAAGGTCCGTAGGCCCACAAAGACAACAATATATACAAATATACCAAACCACAATAGTATATATATATATCAAAACAACTACACACAGCGGAAACGATACCACAATAATACACATCCTACACATGCATACCGGTATGACTAACACATCACAACAATACAAAACTTCGACAAAAATCCGAATATACAACATGTACATCCACAAAAACTCCAAATCCAATACACGGCAGACGCAAAGCCCAAAACCAATACGGGAGCCTCGGAGGTGAGATGAGATGTCACCAATGTGCTCAAGCCGCCAGTCTTCTACTACATTACAGGCGTGGTGAGTAAAACTCAGCATGTAATAGAAAAACATGTATATATGTCATATCTCATGTATTTTCAACAACATACTCTAAAGGTACAACAGGTATATCAGCATAGTATATAAATACAAGCATATACCGTCTAACCAAATAACATCATAAAAATACAGACATACCTGAAGTCTGCTACGCTACTCTGATCCAACCTGAACATATATCAAACATATATATATATAACAGGAAGAGTAGATCAACTCACCATATACTCTAGCTACAGGTCAAGGTATCTAATGGTCTGTCCAACCCATACCAGTATCCGACACAATCGTATAACAAATGCAAGAAACATGCATGAATATGATGTACAACCAAATGCAGCAAGCATAATACAATCAAGTGCAACATCACAATAAGCATATATATATAGACTGTATCTATATATATATTAATCTCAACCATCCATATATATATGTATATATACATGGAAATATGCAAAGTGCCATCAGATACGACAATGCAACATGCATGGTCATGCCTGCTCACCCCTACTCGCTACCATGACCCCAGTGTGGCCTAGGTGGCACGACATGACAACTGTCCCAACTCACACCAACCACTTCTATAGAGTGGCCGAGTGGGCAGTATGATCAAGTAGCATATGAGCGTAAATAACTCGCTACACAACGGGGGTCCCTGCTGGCCACTCCGACTAACACTACCAATGAGTGGTCGAGTACCACACACCCAGGACAACTGCACGCAACTCCAACTACCACCGTCTATAGTGGTAGAGTGCGGCACAACAGATGCTCTGCCCTCACACCAGTTACTCCTCGGGGAGTGCTCTGGGAGGCAAGATGACTGACGACTCTCTCAACCCCAAGGGAGACTATGTCGTCAGAATGCATGCAAATGACATGTGTATGCTGTCACACGTACAACCATCGACCACAGACTCTCTGTTCAGCAAAGAGTCATACTCATCTAATAAATACTCTCTATCCTGTAGAGAGTTGTACTCAATAGATCGACGGACTCTCTATCCTGTAGAGAGCCGTATTCAACTGATCATAACTCTCTATCCAATAGAGAGTCGTACTCAACTGATCGACGCACTCTCTATCCTGTAGAGAGTCATACTCGACTGATCATAACTCTCTCTCCAATAGAGAGTCGTACTCAACTGATCGACGCACTCTCTATCCGATAGAGAGTCGTACTCGACTAATCATATCAAGAGGGACCACCGGTCCGCAGCGACACTCTAATCACCCTTCACTTAACCATTACACAACTCATGGTTGGTAACAGTATACAACATACGGATATTGGAAATAAATCCTACATTTAGGGCATTACCTACCCATAGATGACCTTTTTCTAATTTATAAATTGGGTCATCCCCCGTACTAACATTTACACCCTACTAAACATCTAGGCTAATTTACATCACATCTATAACTCCTAAATCATGATAGGGTATATGTGATATCAACAATTGAGCATAAATACATCAAACGATAAGTTCAAGCATACGATAATAAGAGTAGGGTCAAGGTAATATGAACACCTAACATGCTCATATCTATAACTAAATCTGAATGCAATACATCTACCCGGACCAGGTAGGAAATTACCCACCTGCTTTGTAGACACCAATCGTCTTCACATCCGTGAATGTCTCGACCCAAAATCCTGCAATGTGAAATTATGCATATCAATAGATCTCTAGCATAACCCTAAATCAATCCAAATTCTGATTAGTTAACCCCTATTACTCATTCCCTTTATGAATTCATATAATTCACGGTTTCATATAATTCACGGTCATCTTTAAGATACCCAAACACTATATATAAATTCACAAATGGAACCAATAGTAAACTAGCAATAGATCTAGATCACATCCCTAATACCTAGATTACATTTTCCTCACTACGTTCCATTTAACCATTTATTCTTGAATCCATATCAGATTAACTTCCAATAAATCATATACTACTATATCAGGTTCCAATCTAAACTTACCAAGCTTAGCTTCCGACAACCAACCTCTTGATCCAAACTTGAATCCACCGCTAAACTGGATTTACAAGAAACTCAATTCTTTTAATCCTCACAACCTGTCAAACACAGAAATCACACTTATTACCCTTCTCCTACAACAGGTGCATCATCAAATTAACCCAAATGCAAATCAGATCCATATTAATAGTATTGAAACATTACCATATGAACCAGAGCACATGGTTAATTGGTGAGGTCCGGAACCAGCAATCCCCCAGAAATCCCATTGTCAATACCTGAATAAATTCACAAACACTAGGGAATAGGGAAAACTGTCCGGATGATGCTGGAGGTTGCTATGAATCTGCCAGAGTTATGGAACAAGGTAGAAGATCAGCCGATCGAAGGAAATCCCCTTCTCCGATGGGATGATAGTTAAGAAGATGGCCTGCGATGTCGTTGCTGGCGCTGTGATTGATTCGAACAAAGTGCGAGTCTAACAGTCAGCGACGGCCGGCGATAGTGAAGCAGAATGCCCAAACTACGGCGGCAAAGAGGAGGCCCTAGGGCGGCGACGGCTGATCTCTCACGGCGGTGGCGTGCGCTCGTGAGAAGAGGAGGTGCGATAAAATCGCGCAGGGGGAGAGCCATCCGGCGGAGGAGAAGAGGTCACGCATCGACTGGATGAGAAGAGACGGCGATCAACTCGCGGTGACGACGAGGCAGGCGATGGGAGCCAGTGGAAGATGGAGGCTGCTGGCGCTCGTTGCCGTCCGGATCGACAGAGCACAGCGGCGTGGAGACGTCCTGTTGGTGCGCCGACGAAGAAGAGGGGGGATTTTGGGCAGAAGGATCGCCGATCGGTGGAGAAGGGGATCGGGCCGAAAGATCGCAGATCGGCGGAGGAAAAGGAATCGGGGAAAAAGAAAAAATATAAATGTTTTAATTAACCCCATTAATTCCTAACCGATAGTCCAAACAGGCTTTATAAAAGCCTATCCACTTTATCCCCATAAAATGTCCATAAGACCTCCGTTTAAATCCAGAAAAATTTCTAAAAATTTCTGAAAATTCCACAAGATGTTTTATCAATTACCAAAGAATATTTTTTTTCCGGTATTTTACATATGACTTGTTCATCCATATGCTAGCCTTTAGGTGCTTCCATCGGCTATTGTTATGCTAAGCTGGTCTACACCGCCAAGGCACATTTGGGCTTACGCTGCTAAGACACATGCTTGGACTTTACGCCACCAACCATTGGACTTATGCTGCCAAGACTCCTACTTGGACTTTACGCCACCAATATCAACCCTTGGACTTCCCAATTTGCAAGTACCCATGACTTGGACTTTCCTTGCCAACTCATGTTGAACTTTCCAATTGTCAAGACTCATGCTTGGACTTTCCCTTGCCAAGACCCATGCTTGGACTTTCCATGCCAACCCATGTTGGACTTTCCAATTGCCAAGACTCAAGCTTGAACTTTCTCTTACCAAGACCCATGTTTGGACTTTCCATGCCAAGTACACAAGACTTGGACTTTCCATGCCAAGTACCCATGACTTGGACTTTCCCATGCCAAGTGTCCAACTTGGACTTCTCCATTATGGTCAACCCCAAGTCAACCATCTAGTCAACCATTATCAAACAATGGGCAACTCCTTCGTCAAACATTAATGTCAAATATCAAAACACTACTCGAGTCTAACTCGAGTCTGGTCAATCGTGACCTGGGCCGATTGCACCAACAATCTCCCCCTTTTTGATGTTTGACAAAAACCAACATCTTTGAGTTAAAACACTAACTCAATCCAATTCTCTCAATTATCTAAATTGGGAATCTCAACTTCTCCCCCTTTTTGACATACATAAAAAAGGCTCTCCCCAAGGGTGTCAATGTCTCATATCCCAATGAGATCTTACGATCTCCCCCTTGGTCCAAAACATCTAGGATGCCTTCACTCTTCCTAGTGATAAGTCCCATATCACTAAAGAGAGGCAATCCTTTAAACTCTCCCAATTTTCCAAATTGGACATCTCACATTCTCCCATTTTCTAATTCTCCAAAATTCTCCCCCTCATGAGGAAGAATCCATCATCCCATGATGGATAACCTCCCCCTAAAGGCTTGCTTCCCCTTAACCATTACACCAACAATGTATTTGGAAAGTCCCTAAGCCTATAGGAACACTAAACCATCAAAATTAAGGAAAAAAGTTCAACCTTGAACTTTTACACACCTTAAAATTGATACTTCACCCTAAACAACTCTTCTAATCCATATCCAATGGATTTTCATCCTTTTCTAAAGCATATCCTAGGGTTAGGAGCAGTTAGGGTAGCCTAACATAGCTGAAATCAGGCTAAACAAACCTTGTTTACCCGAAATCTGGTCTGGCAGTCGACTCCTTCAGTCAATAATCGATTGTCATAAGCGGCAGTCGACTGATTTATGCAAATGTAGAAATTCAGTTTTAGAAAATAAATTTATGAAAATCATAAGTAATTATACATAATTTGAAAAATCTTGAAACTTTATACGTATAATACTTATATCAATCATAATGGGTAAAAAATATTGGGAAAATAAAATACTCATAAAATAGTGAGTTTGACACAAAGTTCAAAACCATTGAAAAGTTCAATGTTTTGCCCCTACTTTGTATCAACTCTATC
This sequence comes from Wurfbainia villosa, assembly GCA_025175895.1. Taxonomy (NCBI): domain Eukaryota; kingdom Viridiplantae; phylum Streptophyta; class Magnoliopsida; order Zingiberales; family Zingiberaceae; genus Wurfbainia; species Wurfbainia villosa. Next base: position 23,470,065 of record CM046009.1, on the reverse strand, counting down.
AACGGTGATTGCTATCAAAAGATAGACTTCACCAAGGTTTTTTAAAATGATTTTAAAATGTTTTAAAACCTTATATTGAACCATAGTCTATGGGCTTAATGCATATGACTTGTTCATAAGCTTTCCTCATGATTCATCTATAGTATAAGATGAGTTTGAGTTCATCTAGATGCAAAAACTATGCACCTTGAACTTAACTCATTTTCTAGCATATCACATGTGTCTAGGGTGTATGAATACACACACATGTTAATGTGATTTGAGATGTGAGTTTTATTCATCCTAAACTAAGGTCTCATGCATTTTTCTAAGGCAACACTACTTGATTCCCTTATACATGGGACTTCAAGTCATGCCAATTATTCTTAAATCAATTTTCATAACTTTTAAATGCATGAATGATGATTATGGCATAATTGATAACATTAATAAGCATTGCCAAAAATCATGATGTCATGACATATGATTAAATCTAAATACACATGATATAAAAACTAAACCCTAAGCATGTTGGATCGAGCGGATCACTAGAGGGGGGGGGGTGAATAGCGATAAAACCTTTCGTTCGACTTCGTTCGTTAAAACACGAGTAGACACAGAGGAAGATAAAATCAAAATGAAAGAGACAATAGACACGAGGGTTTTTACTTGGTTCGTAGCCGAAGGCTACTACTCCAAGGCCCTAGTGGTCCTTGACCATGCACGGAGAGCAGAATACTAAAGAACTCCTCGTTGGAGGTAGGAGTTAAACGGATACACGAAATTACAAAAGCTCGAGGTAGAGGGACACTCCCCCTCTCCTCATTATAATGAAAGCTTTACGAGATAAGTAAAATGAAATACAACTAAAACTTTCGTTACCGATGACTTCAAAGGTTGAAGGTTGAAGCTCTAGTCGTCATATCAGCAGCGCTTCATCGTAGGGATGTCGGAGAGTCGGAGTGTATCGAAAGCACTTGGAGGCTTTTAGAATTGATGAAAAACCCTTAGACAACCCCTCCTTTTATAGTTTTTGAGCCCCTCCTCAAGGGGATCTTTAGCTAATCAAATTTAGGCACCAAGCTCCTTGGAATGAGGTGATAAGGCTTGACTCCTCGAAGCTGATCCTTGACCATCAGCCGACTGATGGCAGTGCCAGTCAAGTCGCAACACTCATCAGTCGACTAATTTTAGGCAGTCGAGTGGCTCTTGTGGGCAGTTGACTGATGCTTGCTGAAATCACAAGTTAGCTTAACAAAAACATAATTTCGATGACTGCCGACCTTCCGATCTCGACGTAGACCATCCATGGGATGTCTTTGGTCGGATCTATGCTTAAGACCATCCCCGTAAGGAGGATACGACCTCACTTACGCTCACACACATGAGCTAACCTCGATACTTACTTTGTAGCTCTCGCATCTGGCCTCTCACTCGATTCCTTCGGCTCTCTCCGAAGTCACTCGAGTGTCGCCCGACCACCACGGCTTCCTCCAGGTGTCGCTAGCCTTCAGCTCCAGCTTTAGCACTTTTTCTGCACACTCGATTTAGCTCATGAGATAATGATATGAGCTTAACTTTGTATCGTTTGCTATAATCAAAACTCAGGTTCGACTTAGGTGCTCACTGCACCAACATTCTCTCCCTTTTTGATCTATGGCAAATCCACATACAAAGTTAAGGAAATAATATGCATGAAGAATAATGAAGATTAAGTAGGAGTAGTAGAGATTTTCTTCCAAGTCTCCCCCTTGAGGAAACCTCCCCCTTGACCGAGGGTGAGTCTTGAAAGAAGATCTTAATCCTCCCCCTTGATGTTTGCTATTTAGGAAGATTTTAAGTAATTAACAATTACTTAAAGTTGGCTTTAGTAAAAAAAAATTTAAGTTAAGAAGACTTCTTAACTTAGCCCTTTCTCTCTTTTTAAAATGATCCCTTAACGCCTTTTCTCCCCCTTTTGCCATATATCAAAAAGAGTGGGGGGGGGGGGGGTTTGAAAAAGAAAAAAAAATATAGGTATTAAGTTTAAGTTTCAAGTCCAAGCATGTTCCATATTATTTTGAAAATAATATACTAAAAATAAGCTCATCTATTGAATGTTCAACTCTTATTTGACTTGATTGATATAAAGGATCAACAAGTCCTGGTCAGAGTCAGTTAATATATATGATTATATTCCGTGGTTCATGGCGATGCACTAGCTTTACATCTTGAACCAGGAGTAAGGTCCTAACATCTCACGCCCATCTACGTGGCTAAGTACACAAACACATTAGTCCTATGTGTTGTGAGATATATTGGCTCCTTAAATCTATAGGTGCATGATATCTAAGGTATGTCCTATGCTAGTTCCATGAAAAAGTAAAAATAGTAATAAAAAATATAATTTGTAAATTCCTATTCTACTACGCACATGCCCAATTTTCGTCTTAATAGACTGAATTCGGCTTCGGGTAGGGGTTTGGTAAATAGATCTGCCAAGTTCGACTTCAATTTGACATATTCAAGTTGTATGACTTCGTTGGCCACATGTTCTCGAACGAAATGGTGTTTGACTTCTATATGTTTGGTCATAAAGTGACATATTGGATTTTTAGTTAGGTTAATTGAGCTAATGTTATCTACGTGAATTTTAGTGTTTGTAAAGTCTAACTTGAAATCTCGGAGAGTGTGCTTCATCTAAAGAAGCTGAGTGACACACTCACCCATCGCGATGTATTCGACTTCGGTGGTAGATAAGGCAACACAGTGTTGCTTCCTACTGCACCAACTCACTAGACTCGAGCTGAGAAGTTGACAACAACCACTCGTACTCTTTCTATCTAGCTTGCTACCGGCATAGTCCAAGTCGGAGTAGCCGGTTAGTTCGAACTCGGTAGATCTAGGGTACCAAATACCGACATTAAGTGTACCCTTTAGATATCTAAGGATACGCTTGACTAGAGTTAGGTGAGATTCCTTGGCACAGGTTTGGAATCTTGCGCACATACTTACTGCAAATAAGATATCAGGTCGGCTCGCAGTTAAGTAAAGGAGACTCCCTATCACACTCCTATAGTATTTTAAGTCAATTGAATTTCTGGTTACATCTCCTTCTATATTTACATTTGTTGCCATTGAGGTATTAATAATTTTAGCGTCTTGCATTCCAAAATGTTTAATTAATTCCCTAGTATATTTGTGTTGGTGTAGGTATATTCCATCTTTAGTTTGTTTAATTTGTAGACCTAAGAAGAAACTCAACTCACCTACTAAATTCATTTCAAATTCACTTTCCATAAGTGAAATGAATTCGTTTAGTAGGATCGAGTTGGTGGTTCTGAAGATGATATCATCTACATAGATTTGAGCTATGAATATGTCTTTCCCTACGATTTTTACGAAGAGGGTTGGATCGACTAGGCCTTGGTTAAATCCTTTGGACTTAAGATAAATCGAAAGCCTCTCATACCAAGCTCGAGAAGCTTGTTTGAGTCAATAGAGAACTTTCTTTAATCTAAGGACATGGTTGGGTTTATCTAGGCTTTCGAAACCGAGGGGTTGACTAACATAAACCTCCTCCTTAATATATCCATTCAAGAATGTTGACTTTACATCCATTTGAAACAACTTAAATCCTAGATGTGCATCATATGCTAACAACATTCGAATGAACTCTAATCTAGCTACTGGGGCATAGGTCTCGTCGTAATCTAAGCCTTCGACTTGACTAAACCCTTTAGCGACTAATCTAGCTTTATTTCTAACTACTTCACCTTTATCATCAAGTTTATTTCTAAACACCCACCTTGTTCCAATGATTATTTTATCTTTAAGTGGTGGTACTAATTCCCATACTTCGTTCATAGTGAATTGAGCTAGCTCTTCTTGCATTGCAATAATCCAATCGGGATCAAGAAGAGCTTGGTCAATAGTTTTGGGTTAAATTTTGGAAATCAAGGAGATTTGACTAAGGTTTCGGTATGAAGCTCTAGTTCAAACTCCTAGGCTTGTATCACCTATCACTTGGTCGATAGGATGATTTGTTTGAGTCCTAGTTTGACTTGGGTTAGATGTAGGGTCGATCGATGTGTATGTGTTGGCCGACTAGAGGGGGGTGAATAGCCCTCTTCGTACGATGATGGAATTTGCTCGTCTACAAAGAATATTAGCGCAAGAGGAATATGCAAATACAAACAAAGAAAGACAAAGCAAAGAAAACAAACAATGCTAACAAGGAACAAGGTGGAGGTAACCTTTTCTTACAAAATCACTCCTATTGAAATAAGATGAATATAAGCACAAGGAAGAGGAGGAAATTCATTTGGGTACTTTGGGAGATGTTTAGAATAGAAGAATTAGCCTCCCAAAGCCCAACACCCTCTCTTTTTATAGAGAGGGATGATTTCTTCCCGTTGGTCACCACCAGTCGACTGCTGCCCTTGGCAATCGACTGCTGCCACTACAACGATCTCCGAACACGTCGGATCCCAACTGTTGTAGTCTAACGGATCCCTTGGCATTCGACTGATGTATCCATCAGTCGACTGATGCCTCGTAGTCGACTGCCCAGTCGGCTACGAGAGGTTATGTGCCCAAAACCCTCTCGACCAATCGACCATTGCCATCAGCAGTCGACTGATGGTCTTGGAAGTCGACTGCCAACATATGACAGTCGACTATTGGGCCAAAAACCCATCAGTTGGATACCAGTCAAACCCCGTTCGACTCAGAGCAGTCGACTGCCATTTCATGGCAGTCGACTGGTGTCGGGAAACCTCATCTGACACTTAGCTAAATGGCCAAGTTTCACCTAAGAGCACTACCCCTTCCCGGGTTACATTCGCTCACTCTCATCCCTTGAAGTCCCTCGCCTTTGAAGTTGTCTTCGTCCGGCCACGTCCCTCGGATGCGCCAAGCGCACGACTCTGCAGCGCCATCCTTCGCGTCTCGCTCTGAAGTCTACTTCCTCCAGCTTCACTCCAAGCTCCTCGTCCGGCGGTCCCTCGGATGCTCCAAGTGCACGACTTCCGCAAAGCCATCCTTCACCGACTCAAAGACCGAGTCATGAGATGTGAAACTCGCCAAGACTCCATGTTCGAGTTACTAAGTCCAGCAAGACTCCAATGCACATATCAAATCATAATAACAACCTAACTTAAACCCTTTGCCACACACATCAAAACCATATCACGGGTTGATTGCACTAACAATCTCCCCCTTTTTGATGTGCGACAATCCGTTTAAGTTAGGTAAAAACATTTGATAAAATATTCAGGAAAGAAAGCATGTGAATAACATGATTAGCAACTCTCCCCCTTAATACATGAAACTCCCCCTAAATGCATTCCCCCTTTACTTAAACATATATCTTTCTCCCCCTTTGACACCATCAAAAAGATTAAACAGGGTTTATATGGCATGACATCAAGTCTAGAGAGAAGCAAAAATAAAAAACACTTAAAATCCTGATAAAATCAAGTTACTGTGCTCGTGCACAGTACATCAGTCGACTGCTATCAGTATGGCAGTCGACTGGCACAAGGAAATCAGAATTTCTGATTTTCTGGATGAATTTCAGAAATGCACTATAAATTTCAAAAAATTCAAAAAATAGTGAAATTTGGGGAAAACATTTATTTTAGGGTTTTTTATCAATGAAAAATAGTTTTTCATGAAAAATTATTATATTTTCAATGATTTTCCAAAAATCCAAAAGCTTTAAAAACAACTAGTGTTTTGATCAAATTTGTATCCATTTTAACACCTAGTTTTGCTTTGGATTGTTTCAAAACATGAACATGCAGATTTTAAAGTAAGAAATTATTTTGAAAACATATGAAATATCCAACCATGATCTTTGGGCAATATGTCTATGAATTAAACATAAGCCTTCCCCATGATTGGTCTATTATTGCTATTTTGATACCTTAAATGACCATCTAAATGCCATAGGCATTAGTGGACCATGAGTATCATCCTAACATCTCACCCATGCTATGTTTTCAATCAAGGTAGCCTATGGTGAGTGTGAGATGTATCCTAAAGGTATTTGTATATACTTAACCATTAATTTCATGAAATTCTATATAAGGTTAAGTATCATCCTAACATCCAACATGATCATAAAGATATATATGTATGAATTCCATATTATGATCATGAAACAAATGTATTCATCAAATTGTAATCATGCATTAGGTATTACATCATGAAAATAAGGCAAATATCACCTAAAGCATGATTTATCTATTTATAGGTGCATTATCATCACCTAACACTATTTCAAAAATATTGTCCCGCCATCCCAAGTCAACTAAAAATATGATATAGGTGAAATCCTTATGGTTGACTATCCTAGGGTTTTCCTAACCCTTTAGGATGGATTTAGGAACCCAAAATAAATTCTTTCCTATGGGGTTCACTAAAAATTTCTTAGGGATTCATTTTCTAGCTATTACCTTCTTTTTGTCTTGACCCCTAGAAATTAAACATTTATAGGCCTTTTCATTTTTATTTTCTTTATATCCTAGGCCTTTCTTGTTGAAACTTGCCCTTTGGCTCCCTATAATCATGTTAAGAGTGTTGGAGCCAATAGTGAACTTTTCTAGAGCCTTGATTAAATGATCTACCTTTTCCCTTAGAGCCCTATTTTCCTCTATGCATGCATCATTAACATCAAATGACATATAAAGATCATGTGAGCATGCATCATCATGACTAGAAGAGATATTTTCATTAACATTTAAGCATGTTTTTTCTAGCTTATTTTCTAAATCCTTAATTTTATCTAGCTTGCTCTTATTTTTCTTTTTGGCCCTAAATAGATCCTTAGTAAGACTAGAAATCATGGAAACTATTTTACATGGTGAGAGGTTCGTTACCATAGTCTCCATGTCCTCTTCTTCTTCGGATGAAGATGGTGAAGAAGCTCCCCCTTCACTAGAGCTCTCCTCACTTGTGCTTGATCCTTCATTTTCGGAGGAGGATGCTTCTAAGTCATCAAAGGCCATCAATGCCAAATTTGTGACAAAGGCATTTTCTTCCTCGGATGATGATGATGATGAGGAAGAAGGGTCATCCCAAGTCCTTGCTTTTAGTACCTTGGCCTTCCCTTTTTCTTTGGCCTTCTTCTCTTCTTCTTTCTTCTTGCTCCCCTTCTTCTTCTTCTTTTCTTCCTTCTTTCTCTTCTCCTCCTTGCTCTTGTTCAAGAGGGGACAATTATCCCTTATATGTCCCTCTCCTTGGCAATTATAACAAATCACCTTCCCCCTTGGTCTTCTACTCCTATCATTAGATTTATTAAATTTAAAACCTTTTAATGCATGCCTTACCCTCCTTACCATATAAACTTCTTCCGTGCTATCCATGGAGGAGGAGGAGGAAGCTTCATCGGAGGAGGAGGGAATCTCCATCTTTTTCTTCCCTTTGTTAGCCATCAAGGCTACTCCTCTTGAAGGTTGAAACTTTGGCTCTTCTACTATTCCTTCGAGCCTTGTTTCGTGGAGCTCCATAGTTGAGAAGAACTCCTCCAAGGTGCTCACTTCCAAGTTCTTGGAGATGTAGAAGGAGTCCACCATAGAGCTCCATCTTGAGGACCGGGGAAAGGCATCTATGGCCTTCATTACCATATCCCGGTTGGAGAGTTTTTCACCTACACTTGTCAAACCGGTTAGAATTTCCTTAAATCTAGAGTGTAGGGATTTTACCTTCTCTCCCTTTTCGAGTTTGATATTGGATAGTTGGGAGCGAAGGACATCTCTCCTTGCTAGCTTGGCCTCGGATGTGCCTTCATGAATTTCTATGAGCTTCTCCCACATCTCCTTGGCGCTAGCACACTCTCTTATCCGGTTGACTTCTTGTTGGGGGAGTACATTATAGAGGTGATGTTTGGCTTTTGAGTTTGCCAAGTACTCTTCCCTTTGCCTCTTGCTCCACCTTGATTTTTCCAATGGCTCCCCTTCTTCATCCCTAGGCATTTCGAAACCGTTTTCCATAATTAAAAGAATTTCGAAATCGGTTTCGAAAAATACCTCCATTCTCTTTTTCCACCAAGAGAATTCTCCTTCAAACTTCGGTGGATGAATGTTCGAGCCGGCCATTCTTGAATGTAGTACTTGTGTTGGCGGTTAGTCCTCAACAAGCACCTTGGCTTTGATACCACTTGTAGGGTCGATCGATGTGTATGTGTTGGCCTGCTAGAGGGGGTGAATAACCCTCTTCGTACGATGATGGAATTTTCTCGTCTACAAAGAATATTAGCGCAAGCGGAATATGCAAATACAAACAAAGAAAGACAAAGCAAAGAAAACAAACAATGCTAACAAGAGAATTTAACGTGGTTCACGGCTGTGTCGCTAGTCCACGGTCCGATTTGTCCACGGTGAATCACTCCGCAAGCTTTCACTATTCTCTCCTTTGTACAAAGCTAGGTGGAGGTAACCTTTTCTTACAAAATCACTCCTCTTGCAATAAAATGAATATAAGCACAAGGAAGAGGAGGAAATTTGTTTGGGCACTTTGGGAGATGTTTAGAATAGAAGCATTAGCCTCCCAAAGCCCAACACCCTCTCTTTTTATAGAGAGGGCTGATTTCTTCCTGTTGGCCACCACCAGTCGACTGCTGCCCTTGGAAGTCGACTGCCACCACTATAATGGACTCCGAACACGTCGGATCCCGACCGTTGTAGTCTAACGGATCCCTTGGCAGTCGACTGATGTATCCATCAGTCGACTGATGTATCCATCAGTCGACTGATGCCTCGTAGTCGACTGCCCAGTCGGCTACGAGAGGTTATGTGCCCAAAACTCTCTCGACCAGTCGACTGCTGCCATCAGCAGTCGACTGGTGTCAGGAAACCTCATCCGACACTTAGCCAAATGGCCAAGTTTCACCTAAGAGCACTACCCCTTCCTAGGTTACATTCGCTCACTCTCATCCCTTGAAGTCCCTCGCCTTTGAAGTTGTCTTCGTCCGACCATGTCCCTCGGATACGCCAAGAGCACGGCTCTGCAGCGCCATCCTTCGCATCTCGCCCTGAAGTATACTTCCTCCGAATTCACTCCAAGCTCCTCGTCCGATGGTCCCTCGGATGCTCCAAGCGCACAACTTCCGCAAAGCCATCCTTCACCGACTCAAAGACCGAGTCATGAGATGTGAAACTCGCCAAGGCTCCATGTGCGAGTTACTAAGTCCTGCAAGACTCCAACGCACATATCAAATCACAATAACAACCTAACTTAAACCCTTTGCCACACACATCAAAACCATATCACGGGTTGATTGCACTAACATTAGAGTCATCTATCACTTTGTCAATAGGATGACTAGTTTGAGTCCTAGTTTGATTTGGGTTAGAGTCACCTATCACTTGGTCGATAGGATGACTTGGTTGACTTAGGTTAGGATTGATCTCAAGATCGGAGTTGAGTCTGGTATGAATCGGCTCGCTAATTGGGGTTGCTAGGGGGTTTTGTAGGTTCGTGTCCTTCATCAAACACTACATTAATAGTCTCCTCGACTCTAAGGGTGTCATGATTATATACTCTATAAGCTCTACTCGTAGTCGAGTATCCTAGAAAGATTTCGGTCGAGGTTTTGGATGTGAATTTTACTAGGTAATCCTTAGTGTTTAGGATATGTACCTTACATCCAAATACCCTAAAGTACTTGATGTTAGGTATTTTATCGTGATAAATCTCGTACGAGGTCTTAAGGTGCCTCTTTACCATAAGGATCCTATTTTGGACATAGCACACTGTACTAATGGCTTCCGCCCAAAACCTATCGGGTAGGTTATACTCGTTTAACATTGTCCTAGCGGCTTCTTGTAGGGATCTATTTTTACATTCTACTAGGCCATTCTATTATGGGGTTCTAGGGCATGAGAACTCATGGTGGTATCCATTTAGGTTACAGAATTCTGTAAACCTGTGGTTCTCGAATTCACCACCATGATCACTCCTAAGTCTTTTGATTTTAAGGTTTTGTTGATTTTCTATTAGTTTAAATAGGTTATTAATTGATCTAGGGTATTACTTTTGTGTTTAATGAACCTAACCCAAGTAAATCTAGAATAGTCGTCAATTATGACTAAGCAGAATTTACTCCCATTAAGTGACTTAGCTCCGTGTGAATCAAATAGATCCATGTGTAGGAGCTCAAGAACACTTTTGGTTTGTTCTTGATTAGTTAGTTGATGTTGTGTCCTAGAATGTTTACCTTGTTGACAAGCATTACATATTTTATTATTCAAGTAGTTGAGGTTAGGCAAACCTCTGACTAAGTCACTTTGACTCATCTTGTGGATGAGTCTTGGGTGCGAGTGACCGAGTCGTTGGTGCCACAACCAAGATTCCTCTTGCCGTGTCATATGACACTTGGTTGAGGAGTTAGTTAAATTAAAAGTATAAATATTGTTATTTTTGGTTCCTTTAAAAATTGTTTTAGAGGTTTCATTTGTATTAATTACGCATTCATTTTCTAGAAATATGACCTTATAGTTATTATCAACAATTGGCTTACACTAAGTAAATTATATTGGAAATTCTCTACCAATAAGATATTTTGAATAATAAAGTTTGAGTTGAGCTCAATATCACCTAATCCGATGATTTTGAGCTTGCTGTTGTTTCCGAAGGCTACCGATCCTTGTCGTTTGAATCGAAGTTTCGAAAACTTGAGTTGATCCTCGGTTATGTGTCAGGAGCAACCACTGTCCAACATCCATTAATCCTACACGCAAGGTAGTTGGATCGGATATTGGAATTATTAAAGGTTGGTTGTAAATTATTAAACCTAAATCATCTCACCCATGTCTACATGATCAAGCATTTTAACCTTATATGTTCTTGTGAGATGACTTCCAATTTTACTTGATTTAAATTTAATGATTTGTACACTTGTCAACCTTGCGTTAGATTCAGATTTGACCTTAAGCTCATCAAGTCACCTTTTCAAGATCATGGCTTCCAGGTCGTGGTGAGGCACAGGGGCCTTATTTGATCGGAAAAACAACCACTTCCTTAGACAAAGCCATTTTCAAGAAAATAAAAACTTGACTCGCCTAAGACCAATTCCTGGTCTAACTAGTCTAGGATATAGCGAGGTAGCTTCAGCTAGTTCCACTCGGTCAAGTGTACCAAACTAGATACGCCTTATCTAGCCCGAATATACGAGACTTCACTTTTTTAAAGTACTATCATCTCGCCGTGTCCTGGTACTATGTTACCAAGTATTGACGAGTTATATTCCTATCTAACCATTCTAAAACGAAAAATAAAAAATAAATAAAGGACCTAAGCATGCGATTTCTAAGTTAAAGCACAAACAAGTTTTATACTGGCTCCCCCTGTTGGTGCAATCGGCCTAGGTCACGATTGACCAGGACTCAAGCTTAACTCGAGAGATGTTTTGATGTTCGATAAAAACATATGACAATGTGATTGTCATGGGAAAGTCCAAGTCATGGGTACTTGGCATGGAAAGTCCAAGTGGGACACTTGACATTTGGGAAAGTCCAAGTCTTGAGTACTTGGCATGTAAAGTCCAACATGGGTTGGCAAGGGAAGTCCAAGCATGGGTCTTGGCATGGAAAGTCCAACATGGGTTGGCAAGGGAAAGTCCAAGCATGAGTCTTGGCATTTGAGAAGTCCAAGGGATTGATATTGGCGGGGTAAAGTTCAAGGGTAAAGTCTTTGCAGCATAAGTCCAATGGTTGGCGGCGTAAAGTCTAAGCGGAGTCTTGGCGGCGTAAGTCCAATGTGCCTTGGCGGTGTAGACACCGTTAGCATGACATAGACGATGGAATCACCTGAAGACTAGCGCAATGGATGAACAAGTCATGGATGACTTGGAGAGATCCGAGAGGCGTGAGGCTAATGGAGGTGGCTAGAAGGCTTAGGTCTAGGCTAAGGGTGGTCTAACAAGTATGGGGGAACCATACTTGGGCTAAAATCTCATGTTTGAGGTGTGTCAATCGACTAGTGCCATGTGACAGTCGACTGGAAAGAGTCAACTAGGGTTTGACTGTGAGAAGTGGCCTAGCAATTGACTGCCAGAGATGAGCAGTCGAATGATGTACGAGCAGTCGACTGATCATGTGGTCAGTCGACTGATGCTCGGTGTCTCGGCCACAGAATGGGGTCTCACTCGAGTGGAGGCTTGTCCAGTCGACTGATGGTCATTATCAATCGACTGATGATGGATCCGTTGGACTTTTCCAGCGTGGATCTAGCTGTTGTCTCACGACAACAGTGATATCAGTCGACTGATGGTCCCGACCAGTCGACTTTTTCCAGCACAGGTTGAAGCTTTATAAGGATCTCGTGGAGGAGGAAAAAGACAACGATTTTCTTGGGAAAATTAAAGGGGAGAGTTGGTGCTTTTCAGTCCTTCAAGGCTAGTTCAAGGCAATCAAAGATCAAGCAAATCCAAAGAGCATTTGTAAAGTTTTCTTTGAATAAATTGTTGTATTCTTGTTGTATTTACTTGTCTTACTTTGTATTACTTAGTGTAATCTTTGTACGAGGTTTCTCCGCCTTCGACTTGTGTCGAAGAGTATTTGTGAGTAGTGATTACATTGGCGTTGCTAGAGCTCGTTAGAGCTCGATCCGTGGAGTAGGAACCATTCAGTTCCGAACCATGTTAAATATTTGTGTATTGGTGTGTTTGATTGTGTCTATTTCGTTATTGCTTTTATTATCATCATTCCGCTGTGCTAACGAAAATTGTAGACTCGATCACGAACAAATTCTATCGACGAACGACAACAAGCTATTCACCCCCCTCTAGCTTCCAATCGATCTCTTACAAGTGGTATCAGAGCGAGGCCGCTCTTGAAGTTTAACAACTAAGGGAGCACGCTAGAGGGTGAAGATGGAAGTTCAAGAGCAACTAGGATGGGATATCAACACACCTATCCCTTATACCTTCTATGGACAAGAAGGGTTTAGACAATGAAGGCAAGGATCGAAGACTTCCTAATGATGAAGGACTTCGAAGAATGGTCTATCTTAATGGAGGGATATAGTTATCCAAGACGACCAAAAGGTGGATTCCTCAAGAAAAAGAGATGGACCGAAGAGCAAGTCCAAGCCTCCGAGAAAAATGATAAGGTAATGAAGTTTTTAATTGATTTAATACCTAACAATATCTTGTGTATGTTAGGTAATTATGTAGATGTCAAGGAGCTATGGAGCCAAGTGGCTAAGCTCCATGAAAGTCCATCACCGGTCCAAGAGGAAGGGACCGAAGAGGCAAATGCATCATCCTCACAAGGAAGTGAAGACTTGGAGGTTGAGAGACCATCAACATCCAAGGAGGAAGAGGAAATAGAATTGGAGGAGACCTCTACCTCTAGGATTGAGGGGGAGGAGATTAGATTACCGGAGCAACATCAAGAAGAAGCTTCAACATCCGGTCAAGATGAAGAAGCTCAAAATCCGATTCCGGCCTCCATTGATTTAGGTAACTCAAGCAATTTGGTTTTAAATAAAATTCACATAATTTGTTTTGAGTGTAGGGAGGTAGGACATTACAAGAGTAAATGTCCTAAAAGAATCAAGAAAAGTCCACCGGTGCCAAAAGTCAATGAAGCCGGTGTTCTCGCCAAGAAAAGCAAGGAGCAAGTCATTTGCTTCAAATGCCGGCAACCAGGGCACTACCGGAATCAATGCTCAAAGGGAGAAAAGAAGGGGCAAAGGGGAGCATCACAAGTAGGGGGAGCCTCTAAGGCAAACCCTAAGGTATATCTAAATAATGCTCCTTCTAATTTAAATGTTAAGAAGCATGTTAGGAATTTTAACTCTCTTGCAATCCATCATGAAAAGCATGCTAGAAGTAATTTAATCAATCTTTCTATTTATCAAAAAGAGCATGCTAGAAATAGAGAATATTGCTTAGGTGCTAAAAATGTTCATGTAGGAAATAAGGAGAAATTTGGGACTAATGTCCCTAGAAAAACCTTACCTAGGGAGTCTATTAAGAAAATACAAGAGCACCTAGGTTTTAATCCTAAATGGACTAGGCATATGCCTAGAAAGGATAATGCCCAAAGACAAAATCAAAATTTCAAAATTGGGCAATTAGAGATTGAAAACCAAGCCTTGAGGTCAAGGCTTGAAAAACTTGAGAAGATCCTTAGGAATATACAAAATCAATTTCAAGGGTCAAATGGTCAAAGTCAAAGGTCCAAATCTCAAAGTCAATACTTAGGACCTAAAAGACAAAAGTCAACTAAGGGCAAGAAAGGTTTGGGTCACAAACCTAAGCCTAAGGTGGCTTATCATAGTATTCCATTCGATTATGGAACACAAATTAGGTCTAGGAAGACCAAGGTCAATAGGGAAGTCATCCCTAAGGTTGACCAAGGTTTGTGCCTAGTGGCTAGGGTTTCTAGGAAACCTAGGATGGCCACTAAAATGGTTGCAAGGGGAGTTACCCTAGAGTCAACCTAGGCAAGACCACAATGACCAAGGCTAACAAGCCTAGAAGGGTCATTAGGAGGGTATCTAGGGAGGTCATCCCTAAGGAATACCTAGTAAACCCTAGGAGCTCAAATAGGTTTTGGGTTTCTAAGAGCGTGATTGATTCACGCTAGATGGGTTTAGGGTGTGCCAACCTTGATTGGGTGGGTAGTTAACTCAACCATGATAAAGGTGGCACTTTAGATTATTTTCAAGGTTATGGTTACCTTGGAAATACATTTGAGCTTTAATCCTAAAAGATTTTAGGATGTGCCAATATTATTTGAGAAGTTTGATAAAATGATCAAATTGACACATTTTAGGTTTAGAGGTCATAGTGTGCCATTTTGAAGTTTTGGCACATTAGGGAGAAAAGTGAAAATATGGCAAAATATATTTAATTATATCAAATGACAATTAATATTAAAATTTAGGTGTTATATAACATGTCATGACATCATATCTAATTTTTATCATTTATATGTCATGATCATGTTTAGGATTAAGAATAAAATGTCATGTGTTTTTAGATTTAATCATATGCCATGACATCGTGATCATTGGCCATGCTTTATTTTGCTATCATTATTCCATGATCATTTCATGCATTTAAATTGATTAAAATTGAGTTAAGGACAATGACATGACTTGGAGTCCCATTTATAAGGGAATCAAGT
This sequence comes from Wurfbainia villosa, assembly GCA_025175895.1. Classification (NCBI taxonomy): domain Eukaryota; kingdom Viridiplantae; phylum Streptophyta; class Magnoliopsida; order Zingiberales; family Zingiberaceae; genus Wurfbainia; species Wurfbainia villosa. Next base: position 23,454,964 of record CM046009.1, on the reverse strand, counting down.
AGGGTTGCCTTAGAAAATGCATGAAACCCTAGATTGGGAGAACAAAACCCACATCTCACATCACATTGACATGTATGTGTATTTATACACCCTAGATACATGTGAGATGCTAGGATATGAGTTGAGTTCAAGGTGCATAGTTTTTACATCTAGTTAAACCAAAACTCATCTTAATTCAAAGGTGGATCATTGGGAAAGCTTGTGTACAAGTTATGTACATTGATCCCAAGGAATATGATCCAAAATAAGGTTTTGAAAATATTTTAAAATCATCTTGAAAAACCTTGGTGAAGTCTATTGATGTGTTGTTTTCCGCAAGAGCACGGTTGTCGTCAAGTAATAAAAATATCGATCCCACAGGGATTGGGTCAATTACCGAGTGGTCGTGATACCAAGTTATCTAGTCAATCGAATTGTGGTTTAAGCAAAGAACCTGAGAAGTCAAGAACGACGAATGAGAAGAACGAGCTGAAAGTCAAGAGTTGAGGAGAATCTCAGGATATGGGTTTCACCACGTCGACGATTTATAAGGTGATTTAATTCTTTCCTAACCTTATTAGAGTTGTTTTGATGGAACCTATCCTAAGGTAAATCAATGGCCCCTTTCGAGGTCTACGTTAACTGTACCTATCAAACTCAATTTACCTGTCACGGTGTTCGAGCATAGGGGATCATAATCAGCTAAGGGGACCTATCACGAGACCCCCGCAAACCTCCCTATGTCTTACCTCCGTTAGTTGGTAAAAACTGGATTTGATAGATCCATTAAGTTCATGAGAGTTCCTCTAGAGTCAAATTTCCTCTTCACGGTAGGTTTGCACACGGGACCATAATCAGCTAAGGAGACCTGTCACGAGACCCCCGCAAGCCCTCATAGATACACTACCGCTACTAGTAGGAGTTATTCCCTAGTTGGTTCTGACTTTCAGAACTGGGTTCACTGTTAGGTACTTCCCCTTTGCTCCTTAGGTTTATCAATAAGAATCCAAAAGAACAGATCAAAATAAACAATAGTTCAGGTAGTATAGATTATATCATCCGTCATAAATCGTCAAGGGCTACTCCCCCATCCTAAGATTACAGGATACTACTCCATAGTCTGACAAGAATTACTAGAGAATTACTAGAGAAAGAAATTACGATCTTGGGTGCCATATCCTTCTTCTGACTCCTTCTCTTTATCTTCTTACATCGTCGATCTCGACCACACGCCGCCCTCCTTTAGGGTTAGAATCTCTCCTCTTTTATAGCCTTGGCCTCCTCTTCAATTAAGGCAATAGATTTCCCGTGGTGAGGCGAAGATCTGATTGCTCTGAGAAAGAGTGCGGAATCGGAGCCAACGCCCGTGCCAAATGAGGGCAGCGGCGTGTCGGGCATTCCCTCGCGTGTTGCGCTTGAGCTGAGGCGTGTTGGGTGAACTAGGCGTTCATTGCTGGAACCCCTAACAGCGTGTCGTCGGTGAGCGAGCGTGTTGGAGGTGAGGCTGGGCGTGTCGGCCACGGAACCCTTGACACAGCGTGTCAATCGGTGAGCAGGCGTGTTGGTGCGGCTCTCATGACACGCGGCGTGTTGATTTCTAACTGCGCTGTGTTGTTTCGATCGCTATTTCTTCACCCTGTTAACACAAAAACACCCAGCAGTCTCTTCGTCCAAAATATGCTAAACTTTAAGCAATCATGATAAAATACATGCCTAGGATATGAAATGTGATAGAATGCATGTATATGGAGTAGTGAAAACATAGCATGATTTACACATCAAAATCCCTAGTCCTAAACTTTTGCTTGTCCTCAAGCAAAGAAAACCCAAAAGACAACTTAATTGTGGAAATGCTAGACACCATCCAGAGGTATACAATCTGATCTTAATCTTTTCAAATCATTCCTAGTTGCCAAGTTTGAAAGATCCCTATATAGTGCACGTGAAAAGGTGGACTAAAGTCATTGGACACCAATCTGGACTTGACATCCCTTCTATCGTAGAACATTCTTATTTCCGGCATAGAGGCACTTACCTGCCTTAATGCATGGATCATTCTTACCTATCAAAAGGTCTCAAAGGAGCACTTTCTAAGAAGAGAGAAGGAAAGGAATTATAGAGCATTTCCCCTAGTTAGTCTCAAAGGGGCACCTTTTAGGTGTTTCCCCAGTAACTACTTGGTCTCAAAGGGTGCTTGAAAACAATTCCAGTAACTCCTTTTTTTTTTTTTTTTTTACATACTTCTAGTGAAAGTGTTTCTCCGGAACTAAGTCATACTGTAAGTCTCCAATGGAAAATCGAGTACTCGTCCGATATGGGGGATTTAAATCTTTTCTTTGGATACCTCAGACCTATAGACCGTGTTAGAAGTGAAATAGGGTTCTTATCAAATAGGCAAAAAGGAATATCATGATCCGACCAATGTTCAGTTGTATTACGCTAGATGATATAAAAAAATGCACTGTTATGATATATGAAAAGATGCAAACAAAATGGCAGTAACCAAACTAAAAATCTAAGTAGAGATAGAACAAACAATAAAGGATGTGCATCGAAACTCACAAAATAGTTCAAGGTGGTCAATGGTCATCGTCTTCACTACTAGCATCTTCCTCTGGTCTTCACTCGCTTGCTCATGGCGTTGGTGATGGAGAGACAGCAGGTTAGCTCCTCGGCTGCTTGAGAGAGAGACCGACGGCGGCTGCTTCAACCTTGGATCGCGAGTGGAAAATTAGGGCGTGCTCGGGTCGGCTTTAGAGGGCTATCCGCAGCATAGGCGTGTCGGGCATCCTCATACGCAAATACCCAACCCGTTTAAGCGCGACATAGGCATGCTCCGTCGCTCCCCAGGCGTGCCTAGGTTGAGAAGGGTGCGACACGGGCGTGTTAGTCAGCACGCTCTGCCTGTGTTGTCTTCGGGTACCAACAACACGCCTGTGTCGTTTGGCACAGGTAGGTCGTGTCAACTTGGCACGCAGTGGCATGTATCCTGAAAACCTGAAAAAATAAAAATAGAATAAAGAATAAAATAAAATAAAATAAAATGACTAAAAAAAAATGAAAATAGCATGGGTTGCCTCCCAAGAAGTGCTTGTTTAAGGTCGTTAGCTTGACCCCTCAGTTATCCCCTAGTTTTGGGGATATGGCTCAGTGTGCTCGCCCTCTTCCTCCTCAACCAGATCCGTGGTGTTAGGTTGGGGTCGGAAATCTCCAGCTCTTTATCCTCAGACCCCCCTTTGAGCTTATTAAGATAAGTTTGTTCTGGTGCTCCTTCTAGTGTTGTTGACTGGAGACTGTCAATCCTACAACAATCATCAAAAACAGAAGGTTGTTTAACAGCTTTTGAAAGGTCGAATTCAATTTTGTCGTTTCCAAATGCAAGTGAGAGTTTGTGGTTCTTGACATCTATCATTGCCCCTACAGTAGCCAAGAAAGGTCTCCCCAAAATGAGTGGAATGCATGGGTCTTCATCCATGTCAAGCACTACAAAATCTGCAGGAATAATAAAATTTCCCACCTGCACTGGTACATCTTCTAAGATTCCCAAAGGATATCTAATGGAGCGATCAGCTAACTGCAAGGCCATAGTAGTTAGTTTCATTTCTCCCAAATCCAATTTCTTGCATATGGAAAGAGGTATCAGTTACCTTTGGCGCCCAAATCGCTTAAAGCCTTGTCAAAATTTGAGTCATTAATTATGCAAGGTATAGAAAAGCTACGGATCATTTAGTTTGGGAGGTACCATGTTCTTAATTAAAGCCCTCGACTCTCAAGAAGAGCCACTGTTACATGCTCCTCGACTTTTCTTTTATTTGTTAAGATGTCCTTCAAGAACTTGGAGTATGTGGGCATTTGTTGAAGACCTTCTGTAAAAGGTATATTGATATATAGCTTCCTAATTACCTCAAGGAACTTACCAAATTGTTCATCTAATTTTTCCTTAATCAGCCTTTGAGGGAACGGGATAGGGGGCTTATATGTTCTTGGTTCCCTATTCGACACGCCGCTGTCGTTCCTAAGCTAGCTAGGCGTGTCGGCTGGAGTTACCCGACACGGTGTGTTTACCGACACGCTTCGTGTGTCCGCTTTCCCTCAGCGTGTTGAACAACACGCCTGGTCGTCAAGTGTGTTGCTTGGCTTCTTTGCTACTCAACCGAGCGTCATTTCTTCTTCCAACTCGCACGCTGTGTCATTTAGCATCTGTCTCCTTCTAAAATCCTTCCACTTCTCAAACTTATGGAATTACAATGCTCATTTGGGTTTATACGAATTTCGAAAATGTCAGGCGTCCTTGATCTTGGTGGCAATTTGAAATTTGATTTTCGGCATTCTTGTGTGATTAGTCAAATTATCAACCTTGCTTCCCAATTGCTTGATTACCTCGGTATTATTTTGATGTTGCCGATTTGATTCTACAATATGCTGTCGAAATTCATCATTTATCTTCCCCTGACACGTAATGAAATTTTCCATCATCTTTTCTAAGTTCGACTTGGGTCTCATTTGAAATCCGAAGGTGCTCCAAAATTGTTGATCGGAAGAATTTTGATTTGCTCTATCTGAAAAGTTGGGATGATTCCTCCAGCGGATTGTATGTGTTCGAGTAAGGGTTGCCACCATTAGGCTTCGATTAAAATTATTTAGCGCATCTACTTGCTCAATCCCGGCTCCTTGGATGGTGCGTGTAGGATTTGGCAATTCATTGCTACATGTCTGTTACACCACATATCTCAAGTGACATTAGATGAGTTTCTGGTGATACATTAAAATGTTCGAGCTTTTGAGTTAACGATCGACTTTTGCCTTTGAGTAGATCAATGGTGCTTACCTCAAACTTACCTGGCATTTTAGTTTGATATCCTCGTTCTGTAGCCCATTGGTGAGAATTCATTGCCACATTCTCGATGATCTCAAAAGCTTCATCCAATGTTTTGTTCATAAGCGCTCCTCTGCGCGTAGAATCAAGAGAAACTTTAGTAGCATCTGAGATTCCATTGTAGAAAGTATGAACAATGAGCCACTTCTCGACCCATGATGAGGGCATTCTTGTAGTAATCCCTTAAATCTGTCGAGCTTCAAATAATGTTTCTCCATCCTTTTGCGCAAAATTCGTGATTTGATGATGAAGACTTGCAGTTTTGCTGGGTGGAAAATACTTGTCTAAGAATCTTTGCTCCAGCTGATCCCAGGTAGTTATACAATCTGCTGGAAGAGAGTGTAGCCAAGCTCTAGCTTTGTCCCGCAATGAGAAAGGAATCAAGCGTAGTCTAATAGCATCAGCTGAGGCTCCATTCAGTTTTAAAGTTTCGCAAAATTCCAAAAATACTTCCAAGTGTAGATTTGGATCTTCAGTGAGTGCTCCTCCGAATTGATGCTGTTGAACCATAGATAGTAGCGCCAGTTTTAATTCAAAATTGTTCGCTTCAATAGGGGGTCTTCTGATACTCGATCTCAATCCCCTTGTACTAGGTGCTGCATAATCCCTTAGAGGTTTATTCTCATTCTGATCAGCCATGTTGGAGGTCAGATTTTCTTCCTGAGTTTGCTGAAATCGTTTTCTAGCAAGGAAAGTTCTCTCTATCTCAGGATCAATATCGAGAATTTCCCTATTAAGTCTGTGCATGCAACAACAAGAGAGGCTCCCAAAACAAGAATTCAGAATAGATACAAAAGAAAAATAGGAACAATCAATATTCAGAATAGAATTCAGAACAGAAATCTAGATTAACTAAATCACGCTCAATTCAATATTGAGTGCCAATCCCCGGCAACGGCACCAAAAACTTGATGTGTTGTTTTCCGCAAGTGCACGATTGTCATCAAGTAATAAAAATATCGATCCCACAGGGATTGGGTCAATTATCGAGTGGTTGTGATACCAAGTTATCTAGTCAATCGAATTGTGGTTTAAGCAAAGAACCTGAGAAGTCAAGAACGATGAATGAGAAGAACGAGCTGAAAGTCAAGAGTTGAGGAGAATCTCAGGATATGGGTTTCACCACGTCGACGATTTATAAGGTGATTTAATTCTTTCCTAACCTTATTAGAGTTGTTTTGATGGAACCTATCCTAAGGTAAATCAATGGCCCCTTTCGAGGTCTACGTTAACTGTACCTATCAAACTCAATTTACCTGTCACGGTGTTCGAGCATAGGGGATCATAATCAGCTAAGGGGACTTGTCACGAGACCCCCGCAAACCTCCCTATGTCTTACCTCCGTTAGTTGGTAAAAACTGGATTTGATAGATCCATTAAGTTCATGAGAGTTCCTCTAGAGTCAAATTTCCTCTTCACGGTAGGTTTGCACACGGGACCATAATCAGCTAAGGAGACCTGTCACGAGACCCCCGCAAGCCCTCATAGATACACTACCGCTACTAGTAGGAGTTATTCCCTAGTTGGTTCTGGCTTTCGGGAACTCGGGTTCACTATTAGGTACTTCCCCTTTGCTCCTTAGGTTTATCAATAAGAATCCAAAAGAACCAGATCAAAATAAATAATAGTTCAGGTAGTATAGATTATATCATCCGTCATAAATTGTCAAGGGCTACTCCCCCATCCTAAGATTACAGGATACTACTCCATAGTCTGACAAGAATTACTAGAGAAAGAAATTACGATACTGGGTGCCATATCCTTCTTCTGCCGACTCCTTCTCTTTATCTTCTTCTGTCGTCGATCTCTGACCACACGCCGTCCTCCCATTTAGGGTTAGAATCTCTCCTCTTTTATAGCCTTGGCCTCCTCTTCAATTAAGGCAATAGATTTCCCCGTAATTGAGACGAAGATCTTGATTGCTCGCAGAAAAGGAATTCTGGAATCAGGCCAACATGCCCGTGCCAAATGAGGGCACTGGCATGTCGGGCATTTCCCATCGAGCGTATTAAGCGGCAGGCGTGTTGGTGAGCTGGGCATGTCATTCTGGAACCCCCACGCGAGCGTGTGTCGGTGAGCAGGCGTGTTGGAGGCTGGCTGGCGTGTCGACTCGGAACCCTTGACACAGGCATGTCAATCGGTGAGCCAGGGCGTGTTGGCTGCTAGCTCTCATGACACGGGCGTGTTGATTTCTAACACGCCTGTGTTGTTTTGATACGCCTGTTTCTTCGCCCTGTTAACACAAAAACACCTAAAAGCAGTCTCTTCGTCCAAAATATGCTAAACTTTAACTGAATCATGATAAAATACATGCCTAGGATATGAAATGTGATAGAATGCATGTATATGGAGTAGTGAAAACATAGCATGATTTACACACATCATCTATCTTTTGATAGCAATCACCATTGATGAGATTGATACAAAGTGAGCCAAAACTTAGAAGTTTTTATTCACTTTTGGATTTTGTATCAATTTTGATATTTTATGGGTAAAATAATTTTCAAATATTTTTCACCCATTGTATTGGTCATAGGTATTATACGTATCAAATTTCATGATTTTTTGAATTACGTATAATTATTTATGATTTTCTAAAATCCGTCTCTGATAACTGAAATTCTGAAATTTCAGTTATCAGTCGACCGCCCTGGGTGGCAGTCGACTGATGTGACTGGCAATTGATTGGTAACTAACGGAGTCGACTGCTAATGCTGATTTCGCGAAAACAAGGTTTGTTTAGCCCGTGTTTAGCTACGGTTAAGGTTTCTAACCACTTCTAACCCTAGGATATGCTTTGGGAAGCATTATAAAGGGTGAAAATCCATTGGATATGGATTAGAAGAGGTGTTAGGGTAATGTATCAAATTTAAGGTGGGGAGAGTTCATGTTTGAACTTTTAACCTTATTTTTGATGGTTTAGAGTTCCTATTGGCTTAGGGACTTCCTATATTGTTGTCAATGGCAAATGTTTTAGGGAGGTATCTATTCTGGGATGATGATGTTTCTCAAGGGATGCAAGGGAGAAGTTATGGGGAGAATGTCATCAATTGAAAATTTGATGGGTTTTTGAGAGACCCAATTTGGAAATTGGGAGAGTGAATGAGATTGCCCCTCTTGAGTGATATGAGACTTATCACTAGGAAGATGATAGACATCCTAGGTATTTTTGGATCAAGGGGGAGATTGTAAGATATCATTGGGATATGAGACATTGACCTCCTTAGAGAGATAACCTTTTTGATGTATGTCAAAAAGGGGGAGAAGGTAAAATTACCAATTTGGGATAATTGGTAAGGGATTTGAGTTGGTGTTCTAACTCAATGGTTTGTTTGGTTTTTGTCAAACATCAAAAAGGGGGAGATTGTTGGTGCAATTGGCCCAGGTCACGATTGACCAGGACTCGAGCTTGACTCGAGAGATGTTTTGATGTTCGACAAAAATATATGACAATGTGATTGTCATGGGAAAGTCCAAGTCATGGGTACTTGGCATGGAAAGTCCAAGTGGGACACTTGGCATTTGGGAAAGTCCAAGTCTTGAGTACTTGGCATGTAAAGTCCAACATGGGTTGGCAAGGGAAGTCCAAGCATGGGTCTTGTCATGGAAAGTCCAACATGGGTTGGAAAGGGAAAGTCCAAGCTTGAGTCTTGGCATTTGAGAAGTCCAAGGGGTTGATATTGGCGGCGTAAATTCCAAGGGTGAAGTCTTGGCAGCACGAGTCCAATGGTTGGCGACGTAAAGTCCAAGTGAAGTCTTGGCGGCGTAAGTCCAATGTGCTTTGGCGGTGTAGACACCGTTAGCATGACATAGACGATGGAAGCACCTGAAGGCTAGCACAATGGATGAATAAGTCATGGATGACTTGGAGGGATCCGAGAGGCGTGAGGCTGATGGAGGTGGCTAGAAGGCTTAGGTCTAGGCTAAGGGTGGTCTAGCAAGTATGGGGGAACCATACTTGGGATAAAACCTCATGTTTGAGGTGTGCCAGTCGACTGGTGCCATGTGGCAGTCGACTGGAAAGAGTCAACTAGGATTTGACTGCGGGAAGTAGCCTAGCGATCAGCCGAAGATGGGCGATCGACTAATGTCTGGCTGTCGGTGATCATGTGGTGATCGGTGATGTTCGATGTTTCGACCACAGAATGGGGTCTCACTTGACTGCTGCGGCCAGCAGTCGAGTGGAGGGTTGACCAGTCGACTGATGGTCATTATCAGTCGACTGATGATGGATCCGTTGGACTTTTTCAGCGTGGATCTAGTCGTTGTCTCACGACAACAGTGGCATCAGTCGACTGATGGTCCCGACCAGTCGACTGATCGACTTTTTCTAGCACAGGTTGAATCTTTATAAGGAGCTCATGGAGGAGGAAAAAGACATCGATTTTCTTGGGCAAATTGAAGGGGAGAGTTGGTGCTTTCTAGTCCTTCAAGGCTAGTTCAAGGCAATCAAAGATCAAGCAAATCCAAAGAGCATTTATAAAGTTTTCTTTGCGTAGATTGTTGTATTTGCTTGTCTTACTTTGTATTACTTAGTGTAATCTTTGTACGAGATTTCTCTGCCTCCGACTTGTGTCGAGGAGTATTTGTGATTAGTGATTGCATTGACATCGCTAGAGCTCGTTAGAGCTCGATCCGTGGAGTAGGAATCGTTCGGTTCTGAACCATGTTAAATATTTGTGTATTGGTGTGCTTGATTGTGTCTATTTCGTTATTGCTTTTATTATCATCATTCTGCTGCGCTAATGAAAATTGTAGACTCGATCACAAACAAATTCCATCGACGAACGACAACAAGCTATTCACCCCCCTCTAGCTTCCAATCGATCTTCTACACCCCCTGGACCGTTGAATCAGTTCGGTCTCTCCACATAATGGATTTGGTCCTTGGGAACCCAGTACTGGTTGGATCCTAAGTTTGAAATCAAAGTGGTCTTAGGGACCCATGCTTGGACATGTTTTTTATGTTGACTTACAATTGACATATACGACTTGTTGGTCGTATTTGAGCTAAACCCTAGTCCGACCTTGTTGTACATGACCCTTTGTGATCCAAGTAGGAGGTCAAGTCCCTTGGATCCCAAAGTAAACCTTTCCAATGTGTTCTTAAGATCTTCGACTTGACTCTTCAAGAGTAAGTTCTCAACTTCGAGCTTTTCAACTCGAGTTGAGTCCTCCTCTTGAACTCGACTAGTCGAAGAGGTTAGGAAGACCTCGTGTTTGAAGAGTTTAACCTCCTCAACAAGAGTCTCGACCTTGCTCTCGGACTTAGCTAATTTTTTAGTTAAGAATTTAATTGCACTGTAAAGAGACTAATAAGAGATTGACTTACCTTAAGTGTATCTCTTGAACCGGATGCGGATCCGTGGCTTGTCTTGAATAGAGCTTCGTAGTCCGATTCATCTTTGGGTTCAAACTCGTGTTTCGGTTCCGACTCCATCTCCGATTCAGCCGGTTTAGCCATGAAGACGTGATCATTGTCTTCTTCCTCTGACGCTTCTTCCCATGTAGCGTTGAGTGCCTTCTTGAGTTTAGGTGCTTTGCTCTTGAGCTTCGGACATTCAGACTTGATATGTCCAAACCTGTTGCATTCGTAACACCTAACATTAGAACTTTTAGACTTATCTTCGTTGGGACGAGTGATGGTTCACTTTCGGCCCTTGACCATCCTCCGAAGTTGGTTGACTAGTATGACCTCCATTTTTGGGTCGACCTCCGAATCGGACTCATCTTCTTCCTCCTTTGGGGGTGGCTTGCTCGCGGTTTTCTTCTTCGAACCTGCAAAAAGTGCTATACCCTTCTCTAGTTCCGAGTTAGACTGTTCATGGAGTTCGAAATCCAAAAATAACTCATCTAATCTAAGTTTTGAAAGATCCTTGGAGACCTTGTAGGCATCGACCATGGATGCCCACAAGGTGGTCCTAGGAAATGAGTTTAGTACATACCTGATAAGGTCGCGATTTTCGACCTTTTGTCCGATTGCGTGTAGGTTGTTGACAATATCTTATACCCGAGCGTGCAGTTGTGTCGCCGTCTCGTGTTCCTGTATTTTTAGATTATACAACCTATTGAAAAGTAGATCACGCTTACATACCTTGGCTTCATCGGTCCCTTCGTGTAATTCGACCAACTTTGTCCATAAGTCTTTGGCACTGATGAATGGGCCGACACGATTAAGATCCTCCTTGGACAAACCGCATTGGAGGATCTGAGTTGTCTTAGCGTCGGCTTCGACTTGTCTTTTTGTAGCAATGGTCCATTGGTCATAATCCAAAGATTCACCCACTTCGTTAGTTGGAAGTGTGAATCCCATTTGGATTATGATCCACATCTCGATTTGGGTCTTAAGGAAGCACTCCATCCGACCCTTCCAATAACGGAAGTCATCTCCATTGTAAAACGGAGGTCGGACGGTGCTAAAACCCTCGAGATGGGCCATTGATACAAAAAAAGGAAGAGAATGAAGAAGAAAAACCTAGCAACGACACAAACGATCGAAATGTACCAAGACTCGCGTCTTGGATTAGTAGTGCAGGAGAAAAAACTAAACAAAAAAAAATTCAAAATAAACAGAAAAAAAAAGAAAAAAAAATCTGTAGAAAAGCTAGATTTGTGGTTTCACCAAATCTTAGCACCCCCGTCTCTGATACCAATTGTTGGATCGAGCGGATCGCTAGAGGGGGGGGGTGAATAGCGATAAAACCTTTCGTTTGACTTCGTTCGTTAAAACACGAGTAGACACAATGGAAGATAAAATCAAAACAAAAGAGACAATAGACACGAGGGTTTTTACTTGGTTCGTAGTCGAAGGCTACTACTCCAAGGCCCTAGTAGTCCTTGACCACGCACGGAGGGCATAATACTAAAGTACTCCTCGTTGGAGGTAGGAGTTAAACGGATACATGAAATCACAAAAGCTCGAGGTAGAGGGACACTCCCCCTCTCCTCGTTATAATGAAAGATTTATGAGATAAGTAAAATGAAATACAACTAAAACTTTTGTTACTGACGACTTCAAAGGTTGAAGGTTGAAGCTCTAGTCGTCGTCTCGGCAGTGCTTTGTCGTAGGGATGTCAGAGAGTCAGAGTGTATTGGAAGCACTTGGAGGCTTTTAGAATTGATGAAAAACCCTTAGACAACCCCTCCTTTTATAGTTTTTGAGCCCCTCCTCGAGGGGATCTTCAGCCAATCAAATTTAGGCACCAAACTCCTTGGAATGAGGTGATAAGACTTGCCTCCTCGAAGCTGATCCTTGACTATCAGTCGACTGATGGCAGCGCCAGTCGAGTCACAACACTCAGCAGTCGACTGATTTTAGGCAGTCGAGTGGCTCTTGTGGGCAGTCGACTGATGCTTACTGAAATCACAAGTTAGCTTAACAAAAACATAATTTTGATGCCCACCGACTGTCCGATCTCAACCTAGATCATCCATGGGATGTCTTTGGTCGGATCTATGCTTAAGACCATCCTCGTAAGGAGGATACAACCTCACTTATGCTCACACACACGAGCTTACCTTGATACTTACTTTGTAGCTCTCGCGTCCGACCTCTCACTCGATTCCTTCGGCTCTCTCCGAAGTCACTCGAGTGTCGCCCGACCAACCCGGCTTCCACCGGGTGTCGCTAGCCTTCAGCTCCAGCTTTAGCACTTTTTCTGTACACTCGATTTAGCTCGTGAGATGACGATATGAGCTTAACTTTGTATCTTTTGCTATAATCAAAACTTAGGTTCGACTTAGGTGCTCACTGCACCAACAAAGCTTGATCATGACATTTTATATAATTAAAAATAAATATGATGTCATGACATGTTATATGGAAATCAAAGCATGACAAATAAAATATAAGGCATAAGAATACCTAAATTTTAATATTAGTTGCCATTTGTTAGGATTAATTCCATTTTATCATATTATCACTCATTTCCCAAGTGTGCCAAAAATCCAAAATGACACACCAAGACCTGTAAACCTAACTCGTGCCAATTTGATCAATTTTTCATGGTTCTTAAATGATATTGGCACATCCTAAAATCCTTTAGGATATAAAATTAAACTTCATTTCCAAGGTACCCATAATCTTGAAAAATACCTAAAGTACCACCTTTACCAAGGTTAGGTTAACTACCTATCCATTCAAGGTTGACACATCCTAACCCATCTAGCGAGAGTTGATCATGCTCCTAGGAATCTAAAACCTATTTGAGCTCCTTGGATTAATTAGGTATTCGCTAGGGATAACTTCCCTAGATACCTTCCTAATGACCCTCCTAGGCTTAGAAGCCTTGGTCATTGTGGTCTTTCCTAGGTTAACTCTAGGGGTGACTCCCCTTGTAACCTTCTTAGTGGCTTTCTTAGGTTTCTTCGAAACCTTAGCCACTAGGCATACACCATGGTTAGCCTTAGGGATAGCTTTCCTAGTAACCTTGGCTCTCCTAGACCTAGGTTGAGTTCCATAGTCAAATGGAACATTGTGGTAGGTCTCCTTGGACTTAGGTTTGTGACCCAAACCTTTCTTTTCCTTAGGTGGACCTTGCCTCCTAGACCCTAGGCTTTGACTCTTAGACCCTAGGGTTTGACTATTTGACTCTTGCACTTGATTTTGTATTTTCCTATGGGTCTTTTCAAGTTTCTTAAGTTTTGACCTCAAAACTTGATTTTTTAATTCTAATTGCCCAATTTTTGATTTTTGATTGAATCTTTGGGCATTACCATTTATTCTAGGCATATGCCTATCCTTCTTAGGGTTAATGCCTAAATGGTCTTCTATCTTCCTAATAGTTTCCCTAGGTAGGATTGTTTTAGGGATATTAGTCTCAAATTTCTCCTTATTTCTAAAATTATATGATTTGACACCTAAGCAATAGAGTCTATTATTTCTAGCATGCTTCTTATGATTATGCACAATTGCAAGAGTATTAAAAGCATGCTTTTTAGTATTAAAATTTGAAGGTGCATTATTAAATTATACCTTAGGGTTTGCTTTAGAAGATCCCCCTACATGTGATGCTCCTTCTTGGGTCTTTTTTCTCCCCTTAGGGCATTGACTCCTATAATGCCCCGGTTGTTGGCACTTGAAGCACACCACGTGCTCCTTGCTCTTCCTAATTGGGGGCATCGACATCCTTGACCTTTGGTGCCGATTGAGCCTTCTTGACCTTCTTAGGGCACTTGCTCTTATAGTGCCCATATTTCCTACACTCAAGACATATAATATAATTTTTATTATTTATTAATGTGCTCGAGTTACCTAAGTCGGTGGTGGAAGTCTCTTGAGCTTGTTCATCACTTCTCCCGGAGGTTGAAGCTACTTTTTGATTTTGCTCCAGCTCCAATGAGAAAATTCTCTCCTCCCCCTCAATCCTAGAGGTGGAGGCTTCTCCTACTTCTTTCACCTCTTCTTCCTCCTTGGATGCCGAACACTCCTCGACCTCCGATTCAGATGTTGACTCTTTCTCAACTTCCGAATCCTCACTTTCTTATGAGGATGAGCTTACTTCTTTGGCCTCTTCCTCCAATTGAGCCGATGATGGTTCTTGTTCCTTGGGCTCCTCTATTTCTTAAGTCGTTGAGGGTTCTTCATGGAGCTTAGCTAGCTTGCTCCAAAGCTCATTTGCATCCTTACAATCTCCTAATCTACACAAAACATCATTAGGGATTACACTAAGTAATATACCCATTTCCTTGTTATTTATGTTATAGTATCGGAGTTGTTCTTTGCTCCACTTCTTATTTTTAAGCCTTTTTCCTTCTTCGTCCTTTGAAGCATCGAACCCTACCATCACACTAATCCAATTATCATAATCACACATAAGGAAATATTTCATCCTTACCGCCCATAGCTCAAAATCCTTTGCTCCATAGAGTTCGTATGGCGGTGGCACATTGATGTCATCTCCCAATCTTTCTTCAATCACCATCTTCTTCCTCTAGCGTGCTCCCTCAGATGTGAAGCTGGTGAAGAGCTCTTAGCTCTGATACCAAATGTAGGAACATTAGTGAGCACTAGAGGGGGGGGGGGTGAATGACGTGTTCTTGTCGGCTTAACAAAATTCTATCGTGCTTGCTACAAAACTTGTTATGCGCAACGGAAATACAAATAATAAAGCAATAACAAAACACAAGGACACAAACACAACGATCTAACGTGGTTCGGAACCTTATGGTTCCTACTCCACGGGTTGGGCTCGAATGAGTCCTAGCGATGCAAACACCACCACTAATCAAATACACTCCTTCTCGACAACAAGTCGGCGGAGGAGAAACCTCTTACAACAGATTATAAAAGTAATGCAAGATAAACAAGAAAATACAAATGAAATACACAAAACAATGTAAAGAAAACTTTACAACTATTGATTTGGATGCTTGCTTGTTTGGTTGCTCGAGTTACACTTGGAGACCCTGAATTGCACCAGCAAATCGCCCCAAATCGCCTCGAAGAACCATTCAAAGAGCTGATGGCAAAATCCTCCATGAACTGCTCCTTTTATGCCTACATCGGGCTGATTCCGCACCTGACAGTCGACTGCCATAAGACCCCAATCAATTGCCAACACTGTTGTTGTCTCACAACAACTTAATACACGTCGACATCCAAGCCAACGGATACACTGGTAGTCGACTATCATTACCCATCAATCGACTGCCAAGCCCGTAGCCAACTGACCAGTCAGCTATCGAGCATTCTGCTCTCGCGACCAATACCAATAGTCGACTGCCCTCCTCAGCAGTCGATTGCACAAGCCATCAGTCGACAGTTCAATGCTGGCAGTCGATTGCCAAGGCTTTTTGCTGCAGTCGAACCCTAGTCGACTCACGATAGTCGACTGGTTATAATGCCAATCGACTGCTACAAGTTGACTCGGCTGCCAAGTGTCAAAACACTTGACCAGTCGACTGGTCAATAACCCCAGTCGACTGCTACACCTTAACTATGAGGTTTGCCCCAAGTATGATGCCCTCATACATACTAGACCATCCTTAGCCTAGACCTTTCTAGCCACCTCCGTCAGCCTCACGCCTATCGGATCCCTCCAAGTCATCCATGTCTTGTTCATCCATATGCTAACCTTCAGGTACTTCCATCGGCTATTGTTATGCTAAGCTGGTCTACACCGCCAAGGCACATTTGGGCTTATGCTGCCAAGACACACGCTTGGACTTTACGCCGCCAACCATTGGACTTATGCTGCAAAGACTCCCACTTAGACTTTACGCCGCCAATAACAACCCTTGGACTTTCCAATTGCCAAGTACCCATGACTTGAACTTTCCTTGCCAACCCATGTTGAACTTTCCAATTGCTAAGACTCATGCTTGGACTTTTTGTTGCCAAGACCCATGCTTGGACTTTCCATGCCAACCCATGTTGGACTTTCCAATTGCCAAGACTCAAGCTTGGACTTTCCCTTGCCAAGACCCATGCTTGGACTTTCCATGCCAAGTACACAATGTTGGTGCAGGGGCACCAGATAATCGAACATGTGTTTTGATTATGGTAAAGATACAAAGTTAAGTTTACATAGTTATCTCATGAATTGAATCAAGTGTGCAGAAATGCTAAGCTAAGCCGAAGGTCAGCGACACCCGGAGGAAACTGTGGTGGTCGGGCGACACCGGGAGGACTTCGGAGGGAGCCAAAGAAATCAGGTGGAGACCGGAAGCGAAGCTTCAAAGGTAAAAGGTTGAGGTAAGCTCGTGTGAGTGAGCGTAAGTATGGTCGTGTCTTCCGTATGGAGATGTCCTTAGGAGACGATCCAACTAAGACATCCCATGGAAGGTCTATGTCGATATCGGACGGTCGGTGACTATCGAAAGCACTTATTTTAGTTTCATTTCGAGCTAACTTTTCAATTCAGTCGAAAATCCTAGCCAACAATCGACTGATGGCTTATATCAGTCGATTGATGAGTTCATCAGTCGATTGATGAGGGTGAGCAGTTGACTGATGTTTAAATTCCAATCTCGAGGAGAGTCAAAGCTTATCACCATTTATCAAGGGCTAGGTGGCATCTTCTCATGAAACCTCATCTCAACGATTAGGATTTCTCAAGGCTATAAAAGAAGGAGTTCTCCACACCATTTTCATCATTCTAAAGCTTTCAAAGTTCTCCCGCAATGTCGTGACTCTCTGACAACTCTACGACGCCAAAGCATCGCCGAAACACTGACGACACGAGCTCATCCTTCACCTTCTTTAGTCGTCGGTATATGTCTTATAGAGTTGTTATTTAATTTACTTGTATTCTACTTCTTTTCGAGCTTTATCGTAAATGAGGTGAGGTAGGTGTGTTGCCTCATCCTCGATCTTTTTGTATTTCCTTGTATCCATTATCTCCTACCTCCAACGAGGAGGAAATCTTTAGTGATTTGCCCTCTGTACACGATCTCAGATCGTAAAGGCCTTGGATTAGCAGCCGAAGGCTGCGAACCAAGTAAAAAATAGTTTTGTCTTATTTATTTTTTGCTGCATACTCATGTCTTTAATCGAACGAAAGAGAAAATTGTTTTGTGCTATTCACCCCCCCTCTAGCGCTCATTTCGATCCAACACACAAGACTTGAACTTTCCATGCCAAGTACCCATGACTTAGACTTTCCCATGCCAAGTGTTCAACTTGGACTTCTTCATTATGGTCAACCCCAAGTCAACCATCTAGTCAACCATTATCAAACAATGGTCAACTCCTTCATCAAACATCAATATCAAATATCAAAACACTACTAGAGTCCAACTCGAGTCTGGTCAATCGTGACTTGGGCCGATTGCACCAACATGGTTTTCGAATTCACCACCATGATCACTTCTAATTCTTTTAATCTTAAGATTCTTTTCATTTTCTATAAGTTTGCATAAATTGATGAGTTGATCTAAGGTTTCACTCTTATGTTTTAAAAACCTAACCCATGTGAACCTAGAGTAGTCATCAACTATGACTAGGCAGTATTGGCTTCCGTTTAGTGACTTGACTCCATGAGAGTCAAAAAGGTCTAAGTGTAGGAGCTCAAGTACACTTTTAGTTCTTTCTTGATTAGTTAGTTGATGTGAGTTCCTAGTTTGTTTACCTTGTTGACAAGCATTACATATTTTATTTTCTAGGTTATTTAGGTTGGGTAGACCTCTAACTAAACTACTCTGACTCATTTTGTGTATAAGTCTTGGATGAGAGTGGTCGAGTCATTGGTGCCACAACAAAGATTCCTCTTGTTGTGTTATTAGACACTTGGTTGAGGAGTTGGGTAAGTTGATTGTGTAAATGTTGCTATTTTCTAGTTCCCTTAAATATAGTTTTTTGAAGTATCACTATTTTTAATTAAGCATTCATTTTTGTAGGAAAATGACCTTATAGTTATTGTCACACTACTGACTAACACTAAGGAGATTAAATTCAAAATGTTCAACTAAAAGCACTTGACGAATTATAAAGTTTGAGTTTAATTCAATATCACCTGATCCGATGATTTTGAGCTTCCCGTTGTTTTCGAAGGCTATCTATCATTGGTTTTTGAATATGAGCTTCGTAAACTTTAATCGATCTCCGGTCATATGTCGGGAGCACTCACTGTCTAACATCCATTGATCCTACACATATAGTAGTTGGATCGGATATTGGAATTTTGAGGTTGTTTGAAAATTTTAACCTAGGAATCATCTCACCCTTTCTACATGGTCAAACATGTTAACCTTATATGTTTTGTGAGATGACTTCAATTTTACTTGGTTAAATTTAGTGATTTGAAGATAATCAACCTTGGGTTAGATTTGGATTTGACCTTTAGATCACTAAGTAAACTTTTCAAAAAAAATGGCTTCCAGGTCGTGGCGAGACACAGAGGCCTTCTTTGATCGGAACAATGACAACTTTCTTAGACAAAGTCACTTTCAAGAAAATGTTCACTTAAATCACTTAGGGATATTTCCTGGTCTAACTAGTTTAGGATACTATGAGGTAGCTTCAGCTAGTTCAACTTAACTGAGTGCACCAAGCTAGATACGTCTTATCTTGCTCGGATACACAAGACCTCGCTTCCCTAATGCACTATCATCTCGCCGCGTTCTAATACTATGTTATCAAGATTGACTAACTATTGATCCTATCTAGCCATTCTAAACATTAAAACAAAAAGTAACTAAGCATGCAAAGCTAAATCATGAAGAAGATCATACAAATTTAGTATTAGCTCCCCCTGAACCATTGAACCAGTGCGATCTTTCCACGTAGTGGATTGGTCCTTGGGAACCCAATACTTGGTTGATCCTAATTGTGAATTAAAAAAGGTCTTAGGGACCCATGCTTGGCCTTTTTGTCTATTTCGACTAACAATTGACATATATGATTTGTTCATTGTGGTTGATCTAAAACCGAGTCCGACCTTATTGTACACGACCCTTTGCGATCCAAGTAGTAGGTCAAGACCCATCCCCAAATTAAACCTTTACAATGTTTTCCTAAGCTCTAGAACTTGTCCTTTCAAGAGAGAATTCTCTTCCTCAAGTTTTTCAACTTGAGTTGAGTTTCCCTCTTGAATTCGACTAGTCGAAGAGGTTAGGGAAACCTCATGCTTAAGGAGTTTAACCTCCTTAGCCAAGTCTCAACCTTGGACTCGGACTTAGCTAACTTCTTAGTCAAATATTTAATTGCACTATATAAAGTATCAATTAGGGACCGACTTACCTTGATTGAATCTTTTGAACTGGATGCAGATCCGTGGCTTGTCTTGAATTGAAGCTCATCATCGGATTCGGAGTCGGACTCGGTCTTAGACTAGTAGTTTGTCTTAGGTTCAGATTCAGTCTCGGACTCGGTGGTTTGGCCATGAGTGCTAGGTTGTTGAGTTCATCTTCTTCCTCCGACGACTTTTTCTGTTGGTTTGATCCATCCATGAGGGGAAACTTCACTTCCCACTTCACCTCGGTCGTTGGTTCATGGCGATCCCATCGATGTCCCCGGATTAAAAAAATTTAATCCTAGACAAAAGGGATTGCCCAAACAACCAAGTCATCGTCGTACTATTCGTTTAGAGAGGTCACTTGAGCAAACTTATTGTTCAAGCGACGAACCTCTATTCTACGAGTAGCCGCGGAATAGACGATGTCTGGATCGCCGACTTTTGTATTTATGTTCAGGATCCAAGTATTATTTAGCCACAAACAGAATATATCATGCTCATAATTGAAAAACAAATACAAGCAAGTAACAAAAGAGAATAGAGAATAAATATAACCTCTCGATCTTCTAATGTATGACCTTCCTCCTTTCGGACATCGTGTGGGCGACGATCTACCAAAAGTTGAAGCTCCTAGATCGCCAATATTCCTTCCTTGCTCGTTCTGAGCAAGAGGAAGAATATAAACAAAGCTCTATTCCTTCTTTCAACCAACCAACAACCTCCAAGGATGGAGCTTTGCTGCCGGCCAAGAAGGAAGAAGAGATTAAGGGTTGCCGGCCAAAAGCTTCAAGGGAGGACCCTAAACCTTTGTTCCACCGGACAAGGAGAAGGAGAAGAGGGAGTTTGGGTGCACCAAGGGTCGAAGCAAGAAGAAGAAGGCAAGGAAATCTTTCCTTATTAGGTGCCACCCAAGCCCAAACCCTAGCTCTTATCTCTTGCCGCCAACCTCCAAAACCCTAGCTTCTCTTGATTGATTCTCCATTCCAACCCCTCAAACTCCTTTTATAGAGTTAGGGATAAGCCTCCTTTTAATCTCCACCATTGGTTCTAGGGATTTAATCTCAACCGTCGGATCTAGAGATTTAATCTCAACCGTCGGATCTTAGAGATTTAATCTCTACCTTTGGATCTAGAGTTTTGTTTCTATCCATTGGATCTAAGCTTCATGATGTGTTAATAGGCTACAATAGGGACCGTGAGGAGGAGTTGGATCTTGGCCACCCATGGATCAAGCCCACATAAAGTCCGATCCATTAATGATAATCCAATCCACTAAAGGATAATCATTGATCTACCTCACCAACCCCCATAAGTTAATATGGGCTCCATATATTATCTGTACATTTTCTCCCCGTGTTTAAGATATCGAATGTCTGTCGATTAATTAATTTACTGACCATTAATTAATCAACATCTAACTCCATGAGTAGTACCACTCAACCTTTTCATCATGCCGGACCAAGTCCACATGTAGGGTTTACATGATGAACCTTATGAGCTCGTCAAGGGGACATCATCATCCTAATATATAGGACACGGTTTCCTCCTATAATCAACGGCACACCATATAAATAAAATTATTTTCCAACTTACCGAGGCTATCGATTTAATCTATAAATCTTGCCCATTGGTAAATCAAAGAGATGGATACTAAGTATATGTGCCCGTTATTATATCGGGATTAAGAGCATGTACAAAATAATATCTGAGGTTCGATTCGATTATGTAGTAAGCAATAAATCGAATCACCTCTAAGTCGGTCCTGCTCAATACACACAAAGTGCACTAGTGTGATTCTATGGTCAAGACAAACCAATACCAAATCACATTACAACCATTCTGATGGTTTGTCCAAAGTCATCTCGGTTGTAAGCCTTCACTTATACTTTATAAGGAGCCGATAACATGATCTTCTGTGTGACACCACACACCATGATATCTACAATGTAATGTATTAGACAATATTGCATAACCATAAAAATGCAAACAATGATCATGTGATTCTTATTTCAAAATAAAGATGTTCATACAAAAGATAGACTTTTCAGTATACATCCCTACAATCTCTCACTTATACTAAAAGACTATGTTGTCCTCAAACTGCCATACATCTGATCCCCATTCCCTCCACATGCCTATCAAAAGCTCTCGCCGGAAGGGCCTTAGTGAAAGGATCTGCCAGGTTATCCTCCGATGCAATCTTGGCCACAGCAACTTCTCCTCTCTTTACGATTTCTCGTATCAGGTGGTACTTGCGCTCTATGTGTTTACTAGCCTTATGGGCTCATGGTTCCTTCGAGTTTGCAACTACACCACTAGTATCACAATAAATTGTGATAGTTCTGGGCAAACCAGAAATCACATCCAAGTCCATCAGGAAGTTCCTGAGCCACATAGCTTCTTTGGCCGCCTCAGAGGCTGCCACATACTCATCTTCCATGGTGGAGTCCGCCACGCATTTCTGCTTGACACTCCTTAATACAATGGCTCCACCTCCAAAAGTAAACACAAAACCTGAGGTAGACTTACTGTTATCTCTATTAGATTGGAAGTCAGAATCCGTGTAACCCACAGGGAGTAATTGGTCTGCCCGGTAAACCAACATATAATCCTTAGTCCTTCTCAGGTACTTCAATATATGCTTTACCGCAGTCCAATGTCCCTGTTCTGGATTACTCTGATATCTGTTGACCATGCCCATGACATAGCAGATATCTGGTCTCGTACATAGCATCGCATACATGAGGCTTCCTACCGCCGAAGCATAAGGAATCGCCTTCATCTCCTCTATCTCCTTAGATAAAGGAACTCCATGCCTGAAAGGTAGAAAACCCTTCTTGGAGTTCTGCATGCTAAAACGATCCATAACCGTGTCTATGTATGAAGCTTGGGATAAGCACAACATCCTTTTCCTGCGATCTCTTATAACCTTGATCCCAAGGATGTGTCCCACCTCTCCCAAGTCCTTCATATCAAACCGTTTGGACAACCATACCCTTACGTCCGATAACACCTTGATATTGTTGCCAATCAACAAAATATCATCTACGTATAGTACAAGAAATACCACTATATTTCCGTCACATCTCTTGTATACACAAGACTCATCCGGACTTTAAATAAATCCATAAGACTGGATTACCTCATCAAAGCGGATATTCCAAGACCTCGAAGCTTGCTTCAATCCATAAATGGACCAATTAAGCTTACACACAAGATGATCTTTGCCTTTAGCAATGAATCCCTCTGGTTGCTTCATATAGATGTTTTCCTCAAGACTTCCATTAAGAAAAACTGTCTTGACATCCATCTGCCACACCTCATAATCCATATGAGTTGCAATGCATAAGAGAATCCGGATAGACTTATGCATGGCTACCGGCGAAAAGGTCTCCTCATAATTGATACCCCCTTTCTGAGTATACCCCTTCCCAACAAGCCTTGCTTTGAAGGTCTCAACCTTCCCTTCTATTCCTCTCTTTCTCTTGTAGATCCACTTGCATCCAATGGTTTTTACACCATCGGATGGTTCTACTAGCTCCCAGACCTGATTTGAATCCATAGATTCAATCTCAGCATTCATTGCACTTTGCCAAGATACTGCATCTTCATCTTGGATTGCCTCGTCATATGTCCAGGGATCAGGTTCATGTTCACCGGGGACCAAATCAGAAGATTCTCCCAAGAACATGAATCTATCAGGCTATCTCACAACCCTCCCACTACGACGAGGTATTACCTGTGTATCCTCTGTGATACGCGGTGCAGTGACATGTGGTATATCCTCTTGTACCGGTGGTACTAAAGAAGTGACTTCCCCTTTTAATTCCTCCAGAACAATTTTACTCTTGTGCTTGTGGCTCATCACATAGTCTTCCTCTAGAAATCTGGCGTTCGTGCTAACGATCACTCTCTGATCTCTAGGACTATAAAACAAACCACCCTTCATTCCTCTAGGATAGCCAACGAACATGCGTACTTCTGTACGAGGTTCCAACTTATCAGCATTTGCCTTCAGCACATGTGCTGGACTCCCCCATATCTGAATATGTCTTAGACTAGGCTTTCACCCAGTCTACAATTCTTTGGGAGTAGAAGGCACTGATTTAGATGGAACTAAGTTTAGAATGTACACCACCGTATCTAGAGCATATCCCCAGAATGAATCTGACAACTCAGAATAACTCATCATCGATCTAACTATCTCTATAAGAGTCCTATTCCTTCGCTCTGCTACACCGTTCTGCTGGGGTGTGCCAAGTGCAGTCAATTGGGATTGAATCCCAGCCTCTGATAAGTAGTTCTGAAACTCTCCCAAGAGGTACTCACCACCACGATCAGATCGTAGTGTCTTGATACTTTTACCTTGATGTTTCTCCACATCAGCCTTGAATTCTTTGAACTTGTCAAAGCATTCAGACTTGCGGCGCATCAGGTAAATGTATCCATATCTTGAGTAATCATCTATAAAAAAGATGAAATACTCAAAACCACCTCTAGCCTGGATAGACATAGGACCACACAAATCAGAATGAACTAATTCTAACACATCTTTGGCTCTATACCCCTTGGCCTTAAAAGGCCTCTTGGTCATTTTACCCTCCAAGCAAGATTCGCAGGTTGGGAAATCTTCCACCACTAATGAACCTAAAGGTCCATCAACTATCAACCTTTGAATTCTGCTTAGGTTAATATGACCAAGCCTAAGATGCCAAAGACATGTTTGGTTCATCTTCGAAGGTTCTTTTCTCTTATTGGAATTAGAAGATGAGTTATTAACTTCAATTTGCATCGTGGGAGTTTTTGGTTCAAGTGTGTATAAATTTCCTATCAATGCACCCGAACAGATAATGTCCCTATTCCTTTTTATAACAACTCTGTCATTAAAAGAAATAGAATATCCATCCATAAACAATTTAGAAACCAAAATTAAATTCTTTCTAAATAAGGGTACATAAAGGCAATTCTTAAGAACCAAAAGTTTATTTTTCTCAAAAGATAAATGAACATCTCCCACTGCAACAACTGCCACCTTCGTGGCATCGCCCAAGTACACAGTAATCTCCCCCTCAGCCAGTTGTCTGGTTTCCTAGAACCCCTGCAAAGTATTGCAGACATGATCAGTGGCTCTCATATCTACACACCAGGTGCCGGTAGATAACACCGCTAAATATGTTTCAACGACTAGACCAAAAGATATACCTTTGTTCTTGCAGTTGGGGCAGTCCTTCTTCCAGTGTCCAGTCTGCTTACAAGTGAAGTACTTGCCTTTTGGCTTCTTCACTCCTCCCTGAGTACCTCCCACCGCCTTTGCCCCAATTTGTTTCTTCTTCTTCTTGCCTTTCGGCTTAGAAGTAGAAACCTTTTGGGTCACCATGGCATGTGCCTGAGCACTCTGACGAAATAGCCCCTCTGCCGCCTGGAGTTCTGTCAGAAGTTCCGCCAACGAATACAACCTCTTGTTCATGTTGTAGTTCAGGCAAAACTGCTCAAAACTCCTAGGTAGAGACTGGAGAATGATATCGACCTGAGTTTCCCCATCGATCTCAGCTCCGAGGACTTCCAGCTCATTCAAATGAGCCATCATCTTGAGAACATGATCCCTCATGGGTGTTCCCTCGATTATGGTGGTCGTCATCAAGTTTTTCATGACTTCTTGCCTCACAGCCCGATTCTGGTGTCCGAAAAGCTCTTTGAGACTAAGCATCATGTCATAAGCTGTGGGCATGGTTTGATGCTGATGTTGCAGTACATTTGTCATAGATGCCAAAATGTAACACCGCGCCATCTCATCGGCCTTTACCCACTTCTTATAACTCTCTCTCTCTCCTTTTCCCCAGAATCTTCTGCTGGCTTAGGAGGGCACTATTCGAAGAGTACATATTTGTATTCCTCAGCAGTCAAGACAATGTCTAGATTACTCTTCCAATCAACATAGTTGGGTCCAGTAAGTTTGTTCTCTTTCAGTATCATAGCAAGTGGGTTGAAAGTCATTTTGAAAGAAAACCTAAGAATCACATAAATCAAAACATTAGATTTCAAAAAATTATTGATTCCTTAAACAATAAAATTTTAAAATCAACCAACACCTCAAAACACCGAGAATATCGTATGCCACGATAGTGTGGACGTATACGAATTCTACATTTGTAAGAGGAGGTTTTACCCATTAATTTTACTATCTTGTCAACCTAACTTTTTGACAAGTAAAATTAATAGTTGGTTCCTCTTTAGCCCTACAAATAAAAGTAGTGACTCCGATGGGGAGGATACTTATATTTGTATCTAAGTGTTCACCATTACTCGGTACCAAGGCAATTATCTCGGGTAATGTGCCTTCCGATAGGGAAGTGCACACGCTCCTTAATAATTCCTTATAGCCATATTTGACCTTGTGATCCTTAAACAAACTCATCCGATGGGGAGGAAGACACTCAGAGCTGACACGCAAGTTTGTTTGCATCACATGTCAAATCGTAATGGAGGCCGTGGGAATTTATAAAAATTTCCCTCTCCCACTTAATAATTTGAAATTGAAGAATTTTTCTAGCCTACGACATGCATATCAAACAAAAAGCAATAAATATGAAAAATAAATTATTTTTCAACTATTATGGTTTTTTTCTTTAATATGTCTCCCGTTGCATCGCTTTCTCATCCGCTCCTCCTATGCCATGTACGAGCCATCCGGAGATCCGAACCGAGACTAAAATCTATTTTAATTTACATCCATCGATCCTATACTCTACGAGGGAGTGTACATGAAATCTAGATCGAAAGTAAACTAAAATAAAAAGAGTGGCTAAACAATGCTGTATCTAATTTATAAAAAATTAAATACTAGCCTCGTCAACCCCGAGGATTCAACAAAATATACACATACAATCACATACATGTTAGTATGAGCCCTTAGTGCCAATTATGAGATGATTGGTGAGGGAGACTTTTGTATTATATTCTTGCATTAATAAAGGCAAAGATTGATTATTATATTTCTTTATGCGTGTGCCAGCTAAATAAATATAATAATGCCCATGAATAGTAGGTTGTTATCTACAGTATATCAATTGGTAGAATTGATTATGAGAAGCTGTAGAGAACACTATTCTTAAATATTCCTAGTCGAGTATTGTATTAATAGACAAGGGCTATATTGATACATTGAGACTAGCATGTAGGTCAATGGATGACTTGATCTCACAAGTCATGGATATGTGATATCACATTGATACATGGGTATATATATTGGAGACTATATATACTGAATTGACCCACCATGAGAAAGTATCATGGATCATTATATGAGTGTCATATACTTTCTCATGTGACTATTGGTATGAATAGTCCTTAGACCTGAAGTCACTATGGTTCCCTACATAAGGAGTTATGTACTTTGGTATCGTCTAACGTCACACCGTAATTGGGTGACTATAACGGTGATCACTGAGTATGTAACAAATTATGTGGAGGGATGTGAGTGATGTAGATGGGATCTATCCCTCCCATATGACGGGAGTGATATCTTTGGCCTCTTGATAGAGTAGGACCACGAAATGCATGACCATGCTCAAATGAGTCAATATGAGATATTGAGCTCATTTGTTTGAGTGAGTCTACTTGGGGATCAAGAAACATAAAGATTGATAAGAGGGTGATACGGTATATGCCTCATTAATCGATCTGAGATATCAAGGATAGAAGGAAACTGTCATATGATAATAGTCACGGAAGAGGTTGTCGGATCTCGATATTCTCATCACTTGGGTAGCAATGATGTATTGCTAGATGTCACTCATTGCTTATGTATCTAAAATGGTTTTGGATACATTGCCAACGTTATGAGAGCCTATAGGGTCACACACAAAGAACATATTATTTTGGAGAGGAAATCATTTTGATTTGACTAAAATGAATTATTAGTTAATTGGATTAACTAGAATGAGTAAGACTCATTACTTGGCTAAATTTGAGTTGGACTCAAATTGGTTTATGTTGAGTTAGACTCAAGTCAAACCAAGAGAAGAAGGCTAAAATGAATAATACACGAATTAATAAATGGGGTTTTAAATGGGATTTAAAACTCATTAATGTGCATTTAATGAGCATTAATTGACTTCCTTTCTTTTACCATAGAGAATAAGGAAGTGCATTTAATGTCTCATCAAGGTGTATTATTGTGGCTTCTTCTTCTTCAACGTGGACAATGAAAAAGAAATCAGATTTTTTTTTGTTCACAACACAAGAGGGCCAAGTACCGAGTGGAAAAGTGAGACCTTGGAGTGGTTGCTAGCACAACCGAAAGGGCTTACCTCTTCTCTCCAAGATCGTGTGTGTGTGCACCGTAGAGGCGTGGACATTCTGACCACTCTGAGATCCGCAAGTGTTGCTGACTGGAATTCGAAGGGCACGCTTCGAAGGTAATCTCGATTCCTATAGGATAGAATCGATAATTGAAAGAGTATATTTTTTTTTCTTGGATCTCTGGAGGGATCCTAAGTTTTCCGATTCGAATTTTTTTATCGCTCGGGATCCTTGCAATACACACATATGACCATAATAGTCGGATCTTATGCCTGCAACTAAAGAGTTAAACTACGCATATCCTACTATTATCCAGCACATATAATATATGAAAAGTGCATAAAAATTAACCGAATCCTAAACACACAAAATCGGAAACCTTGGCTCTGATACCAATTGTTGGGTTGATCCATCCGTGAGGGGAAACTTCGCTTCCCACTTCACCTCGGTCGTTTGTTCATGGCGATCCCATCGATGTCCCCGGATTAAAAAAATTTAATCCTAGACAAAAGGGATTGCCCAAACAACCAAATCATCGTCGTGCTATTCGTTTAGAGAGGTCACTTGAACAAACTTGTTGTTCAAGCGACAACCTCTATTTTACGAGTAGCCGCGGAATAGACGATGTCCGGATCGCCGGATTTTGTATTTATGTTCGGGATCCAAGTATTATTTAGCCACAAACAGAATATATCATGCTCATAATTGAAAAACAAATACAAGCAAGTAACAAAAAAGAATAGAGAATAGATATACCTCTCGATCTTCTAATGTATGACCTTCCTCCTTTCGGACGTCGTGTGGGCGACGATCTACCAAAAGTTGAAGCTCCTAGATCGCCAATCTTCCTTCCTTGCTCATTCCAAGTAAGAGGAAGAATAGAAACAAAGCTCTATTCCTTCTTTCAACCAACCAAATACCTCAAAGGATGGAGCTTTGCCGCCGTCCAAGAAAAAAAGAAGAGATTAAGGGTTGCCGGCCAAAAGCTTCAAAAGAGAACCCTAAACCTTTGTTCCACAGGCCAAGGAGAAGGAGAAGAGGGAGTTTGGGGGCCGGCCAAGGGTTGGAAGGAGCTCAAGGGGTGCCGGCAGCTTGAGGAAGAAGAAGAAGGCAAGGAAATCTTTCCTTATTAGGTGCCACCCAAGCCCAAACCCTAGCTCCTATCTCTTGCCGCCAACCTCCAAAACCCTAGCTTCTCTTGATTGATTCTCCACGCCAACCCCTCAAACTCCTTTTATAGAGTTAGGGATAAGCCTCCTTTTAATCTCCACAATTGGTTCTAGAGATTTAATCTCAACCGTCAGATCTAGAGATTTAATCTCAACCGTCGGATCTTAGAGATTTAATCTCTACCTTTGGATCTAAAGTTTTGTTTCTATCCATTGGATCTAAGCTTCATGAGGTGTTAATAGGCTACAATAGGGACCGTGAGAAGGAGTTGGATCTTGGCCACCCATGGATCAAGCCCACATAAAGTCCGATCCATTAATGATAATCCAATCCACTAAAGGATTATCATTGATCTACCTCACCAACCCCCATAAGTTAATATGGGCTCCATATATTATCTGTACATTTTCTCCCCGTATTTAAGATCTCGAATGTCCATCGATTAATTAATTTACTGACCATTAATTAATCAATATCTAACTCCATGAGTAGTACCACTCAACCTTTTCATCATGCCGGACCAAGTCCACCTGCAGGGTTTACATGATGAACCTTATGACCTCCTCAAGGGGACATCATCATCCTAATATATAGGACATGATTTCCTCTTATAATAAATGGCACACCATATAAATAATATCATTTCCCAACTTACCAAGTCTATCGATTTAATCTATAAATCTCGCTCATTGGTAAATCAAAGAGATGAATACTAAGTATATGTGCCCGTTATTATATCGGGATTAAGAGCATGTATAAAATAATATCTGAGGTCCGATTTGATTATGTAGTCAACAATAAATCGAATCACCTCTATGTCGGTCCTGCTCAATACACACAAAGTGCACTAGTGTGATTCTATGGTCAAGACAAACCAATACCAAATCACATTACAACCATTCCGATGGTTTGTCCAAAGCCATCTCGGTTGTGAGCCTTCACTTATACTTTACAAGGAGCCGATAACATGATCTCCCGTGTGACACTACACACCATGTTATCTACAATGTAATGTATTAGACAATATTGCATAACCATAAAAATGCAAACAATGATCATGTGATTCTTATTTCAAAATAAAGATGTTCATACAAAAGATACACTTTTTAGTATACATCCCTACATTTTCCAAGTTGCGTTGAAGGTTTTCTTTGTTTGTGGTTGCTTATTCTTTAGCCTTGGATAATCGGATTTGATGTGACCCCTTTTGTTGCATTCATACCATTTGTAATTTGAACTTTGCTCGGGTCTCTTCTCCTTGGATTGCTTGCTAGGTCATCTTCTACTCTTGATCATCTTCTGAACTAGATTTACTAGCTTGGTCTCCATTTCATCGTTCACCTCCGATTCATATTCCTCTTCTTCTTCTTCGGGAGGTGATTTAGTCTTTACCTTCTTCCTTTGACCTGCAACCAAGGTAATACTTTTTTCGACCGGGGCTGAGTTAGATTGTTTGTGCAATTCAAATTCGAAAAATAGATCGTCTAATCTAATTTTTTATAAGTCTCTAGATACTTTGTAGGCATCAACCATAGATGCCCACAAAGTGGTCCTAGGAAATGCATTCAAAGCATACCTTATTATATCCTGATTCTCCACTTTTTGTCCGATTGAGTGGAGTCCATTCACGATGTCTTGGATCCTTGCATGGAGTTGCGTCCCAGTCTCGTGATCTTATATTTTTATATTAAACAATTTATTTAATAAGAGATTACATTTAAAAACCTTCGTGTCGGCTGTCCTTTCGTGTAGCTCGATGAGCTTGTTCCATAGATCTTTTGTGCTGATGAAAGGCCCGACTCGGTTGAGATCTTCCTTGGAGAGACCGCATTGAAGAATTTGTGTAGCTTTTGCATTGGTCTCCACTTGTCGCTTCATGATATTCGCCCACTTGTCATAATCCAAATACTCACTGTCTTCATTGGTTGGTAGAGTGAAGTCGGTCTAGATGACTATCCACATCTCGACTTGGGTTTTGAGGTAACACTCCATCCGACCCTTCTAGTAATGGAAGTCATCTCCGTTGAAAAACGGAGGTCGGGCGATGCTAATCCCCTCGAGATGGGCCATTCAATAAAATCTTGCACAACAAAAATACAACAAATACATGAATTGCCAAGACTTTGTCTTGGATTAGTAATACGGGAAAAATAATAAAGAAAAACTTAAATTAAATTAAACGAAAAACACAAAAAGAAAAAGAGACCTTGCTAGATCGGTGGTTGCACCAAATCTGAGTGGCCCTGCTCTGATACTAATTGTTGGATCAAGAAGGTCGCTAGAGGGGGGGGGGACGAATAGCGATCATAAAAATTTTTTCTTTTCGACGTTAAAACACGAGTAAGCACAACGGAAGTAAATACAATAAAATAAAGCAACACTTTTGTTTTTATTTGGTTCACAACCGAAAGGTTACTACTCCAAGGCCCCACGATCCTAGACCGCGTACGATGGGACAATCCACTAAAAGTCTCCTCCTCGTTGGAGGTAGAGACGAGGATTACAAAAATCACAAGATAGAGAAAGAGACAACAAGTCTACCTCTCCTCTTTACAATTGAAAACTCGAATGCAAGAAGTAAAAACACTTAAATGAAATGACACTACCAACGAAAAGAAGGAAGCTTGACGCGACGTCGGCGTTATGGTGGCATAGTGTTGTCGTCGGGAGCTTGGTGTTGTTGGAGCACTTTGGGAGTAAGAATAGATGATCTAAAGAGGTGAAATGACCCTTCTTTTATAGTCCTCTAAATCCTAGCTCGTTGAGATCTAGATCTGGGTCAAAGCTCCTTATCCCTCCATTTTTGGTGGAGCTTATCTTGACTTTCTTCAAACTGACCAGTTTGAATAGCAGTCGACTAATGACCCTCAGCAGTTGACTGATGGTAGGATCAGTCGACTGCCAATAGTCTTCAATCGACTGTTGGCTTGGTCACTCACCTGCAACATAAAGTTAGCACAGAAATATCGAGTAATAGACATTATGACAGTTCTTTATCATCTGATCTCGACCTAGACCTTCCCCCGGAAGTTTTAGTCCGATCGCCGCCTCAGTTCGTCCTCGTAAGGAGGACACGACCTCACCATTACTCTGCACTCAGTGCTTACCTCTGGTCATCATGACCTGTTGCTTAGCTTTTAGTCGCCACCGAGGTTCCTCGACTCCAACGAGGTTCTTCTGGTGTCGCTCGACCACCTCGGTTTTTCGTCCCAAGATTCTCCGGGTGTCGCTGACTTTCAGCTTAGCTTTAGTCATTTCCTACACACTTAACACAACTCATGAGATAACAATACTAGCTTAACTTTAAACCTTTGTCATAATCAAATCCTAGACTCGATTATCTGGTATCCCTGCACCAACAATTATAATTTATTAAGTGTTAATTGTTGTCATATAATAGACATTTAGTTACAGAGAGAATATATTAGATGAACAACGATTTACTTTATCTCTTAACTCTTTAACCGTATAAAAATTACTTGATAAATGGACCAAAATTATAAAAAGAATACAACTCTTAGATGACAAAATAGAAGATTTTAATATAAAAGAAAATAATACTATGAGAATGAGAAAGGAAGAAAGGTTGAGACTATGAGTCGATATTTTGGTTTTAAACTTTTGAATTGTCAATTTTGAATCGTGTTAGGGTCTAGATGAATTTGCGTGCTTCCCTTCATGAGTTAGCCGGCCCATTTATTTGCTAGGCTAAGGTATGAGATACTATCAAGGGTTTTGCTCGTTAATAAGGGTCACAAGTCTGGCGGAGTCGTGCCCGGGTTATTAAGCCTAACTTATTTTTGTTACTAGACGTCAAAATAAAAAATCACACTGTACCACGAAGAATATTTAAAAAAACTCTAATTATTAAAGTATTTGGTTAAACCAATTGGTTCTAACTTATTTTACTACGTCATATTTTTAGATTAATTAAAAGTCCACTAATAAATGAGAGAGAATATTATGGCTGTGTTTAGTTTAGTTTTTCTTTTTTCATTTTCCTTATTTTTCTATTTTCTAAAAAATAACTTTTCTATGTTTTCTAATTTTTCAGAAAATATTTTCTCAATTTTTGGAAAATAAAAAGTGAAAAATGTCAACCAAATATATATATATTTTCATTTTCTTCAAAAATAAAAATGAAAAATGTGACATTTTCCAAATGATCCCTAATTTTCTATTGTGCTCCGATGTATCTAATTTTTTTTTTCCCTTTGTGAGTTAGTATTTATGTTACATTCTTTTATTTTGCTTGAGATGAACATTTTATTAATTTGTTTATCATGCTTTATTATCACTGTTGGTCTAAATGCATCTGTTTAAAACTGATTAAATGCAGAAACATTAAATATAGACAGTGAACGAAAAACTTACAGCGATTCGTCAGGGTCTTCTCGCGTCCTGGTGCTATTGGGATGATGTTTCTGCTCGCCGTCTAAGGATCAATCACAATGGAAAGATCCTCTTCTTCCACTAACCAAGATCGCAACCACGCCTTGGTGTTCTCCGATCTCTGATCTCTCTTACGGCAGTCTCGAAAACTCACAAATTCACTTCTCACTCCCAACATATCTGGCCCACATCGCAGCTGCTCTTCTTTTGACTCTTATTCATGCCTCATATAGGCTTGACGCAGTTGGGCTTATAGCTCTAGACCAACTGCGTTGATACTCACATGCCCAACATTTTCCATCATAGCAATACGTAAAGGCAAAGGATTGGTTATTATATTTACGTCTTGCTTGTGCCAGCTAAATTAAATATAATAATGCCCTAGAAAAGTAGGTTCTTATCTACAACACATCAATTGGCAGAATTGATTATGAGAGGCTGTAGAGAACACTTTCCTAAATGTTCCTAGTCAAGTATTAATATGCAAGGGCAATATTAATACATAAAGACTAGCATGTAGGTCAATTGATGACTTGATCTCACAAGTCATGGATATATGATATCAAGTTGACACATGAGTATATATATTAGAGAATATATACTGAACTGACCCGCCATGAGAAAGTTTCATGGATCGTCATATGAGTGTCATAAACTTTCTCATGTGACTATTGGTATGAATAGTCCTCAAACCTGAAGTCACTACGGTTCCCTACATAAGGAGTTATGTACTTTGGTATCGTCAAACGTCACCCGTAAAAGGGTGGACCATAAAGGCGATTACTGGGTATATAACAAATTATGCGGAGGGATGTGAGTGATGTAGATGGGATCTATCCCTCCCATATGACGGGAGTGATATCTGTGGGCCCCTTGATTGAGTAGAACTACTAAAACGCATGACCATGCTCGAATGAGTCAATATGAGATATTGAGCTCATTTGTTTGAGTTAGTTTACTCAGGGATCAAGAAACACATAGATTGATCGAGGATGACACGGTCTATGCCTCATTGGTCAATCTGATATCAAGGATAGAAGGACACGGTCATACATTATAGTAGTCACGGAAAGGTTAGTCGGATCTTGACTTATTTCGTAACTTGGGTAGCAATGATGTATTGCTAGATGCCGCTCATTGCTTGTGTATCTAAAAGAGTTTAGATCCACTGCCAACGTTATGAGAGTCTATAGGGTCACACACAAAGAGCATGATGATTAGAAGAATTAGTGCATTCTAGTTTGACTAGAATAATTTGGGAATAAGCTTAAGTACAAAATGGTTTTTGGACTTTAAGCTTAATGAGAATTTTAGCTTGTTGATTTAATGAGATTAATTCAATATGCTAAGCTTATTAATTTAATAAGATTAAATAAATATGTTATCATGATAGCCTAAGCTTAATTTATTTAATAAGATTAATTCAATATGTTACCTTATTGATTTAATGAGATTAATTCAATATGATAACATAAGCTTATTGAATTAATAAGATTAATTCAACATGCATGAATGCCACATAAGCATGCCACATAAGCATGCCACCTAAGCTTGATGAGATGGAAGGAGACAAAGGGTTTTGACCTTTGGAATTTCTCCACATGTGGCCGGCGTAACTCCTTGTTTGATTATTTTTCAATGCAATTGATTGTATTGAATGTGATAGGAGGTGAAAGGTTTTTTCAATCCTATAAAACACTCCATGGGGTGGCCGGCCAAAGTGGTGGAAGCTTGAGGCTTGGGAGAGTTTGGTGGTGAGAGGCTTTGGTTGTGTGGCTTTTGTAAGTGTAGGCTAGCAAGAAGAGTGGTCTTCTTCTTCCTTTCTCTTTTTTCCCTACCTTCCTCTCCTTTAGGGACTTCTCTAGCAAGAAGTAAAGGAGAGCTCTTCTAGTTTCTTTTGTGAGACAAGAGCTTGCTCGTGTGGATACATATAGAGGCACGGACATTTGAACGTGCTAAAAGATCCAACAAACCCAAGGAGAAGCGGGATTAAAAAGGGCACGCAACAAAGGTAATATTCTCCTATAAGATAAGTTTTTTTCTTTTAGAGAAATTTATTTTTTTGTACGAGGTTTTCTTTCGCAAGGATCACTTGGAAGGGATCCTATTTTTCCGTTGCGCATATGCTATTTTGCATAAAAAAATCCCTACAGTGGTATCAGAGCCACTTGCGAAAGATCGTATAAAAAAAAAATAGGTTTTCTCTATTTTATATATGATATAGAAGTAGGATAAATTTTATTATGAGTTGATAATTACATTAGCAATTTTTTAAACATAATAAAATATCCGATGTCTTTTAAAAGTTAAAATTGACATGGTGCATGGTTATGGCCTAGTCCCAAAAAAAAGTTTGTGAATGTGTGTATTGTAATTCTTAATATGACCTGCGTGTCATGCCTTTCTCCTAAAATTCTTGTTGTAAAATTAGTTTTAGACTCAAATGTAACTCGAGTATTTCTCCTTTTGTAATATACAAAATAAAGATGGAGGGTCCATTGGAAGATGACGTTACAAGGAGGAAGTCAACAACACAAGACAACCAAAAGGAAGCACTTGGGAGAAGATGCTATCCCTAGGTTGACCAATCAATCTTTTCATTGGCTTGAGAAGATTGTAGAATAAGGGCCATAACCATGACACGCTTAGTTTAATATGTATGTGATGCATGTTAATTTAGCTTATATGTGATGTATGCTAATATGTATGTGATGCATGTTTAAGTTTATTTCTTAATAAGTCAAAAAAGATATGCCTACCAAAGTTTGGTACTCACTACTTCCTCGATCATTTGTTGTTGGGTTTGCCAAAGCAAAGCAATGCATTTTATCTTGGAAGAGTGCGAGTGGACAATCGTGATGTCCCGCTATCAAACATGGTTAAGACTTAATTAAGTTTTTCTTAATTAATTAAGAAAGTAGAGGCATATATTATCTTTGAACATAAGTTTTAAAAATTAGTTTTGTGTGATTTCTGAACATCAGCTTTGTCTTAGAAAGTGGTCATTGCTCCGATATCAAAGAAGGCCTCTGTGCCTCGCCACGGCCTGGAAGCTGGTTTAGGAATAAGCACTAAACTAATCTAAACTTAACCAAAGCTATTAAAGAGTTACATCAGATGTAATTGGCAAAAGATTGCCTACCTAATCATACTACGTCTTGGGCGATTAGCCAAAGCTAACTCAAGACGAAGTATGATGTGGATCTTTATCCCATATAAATTTATAGCTAAATAGAAGCTAATGATGTAAGCAAAATGTGTTTGCCTACATCAATGATTAGCTCATATCAAAGCTATGAGAATTTAGTGGGAGCCTCATTTAATTAAAGACCTAATTAAATGACTTAGGTATGATACTTAATTTTGCATTTTAATGTTGTAGATCACCATGTCATCTAACACGACACACCCCCTCAACTTGCGATCTGTCCTTGAGAAAGACAAGCTCAATGGAGCTAACTTTCTAGACTGGTATAGGAACTTGAGGATTATCCTCAAGCAAGAACGTAAACTATATGTCCTAGAGCAGTCTATCCCTGAAACACCCGCCCCTACCACTCGTCTTTGAAAAGGATGCTTATAAGAAGCATCAAGATGACGCATTAGATGTGTCATGTCTTATGCTTGCCACCATGAACTCTGAGCTTCAGAAGCAACGTGAGAACATGGATGCCTATGGTATGGTTGAGCTTTTGAAACAACTATATCAAGGACAAGCTAGGAACGAGCATTTTGAAGTGTCTAAGGCTCTTTTTGCATGCAAGATGCAAGAAGGAACACCTGTAGGAACTCACGTACTTAAAATGATAGGGTACGTTGAGAACCTTGAAAGACTAGGTTTTCCACTGAGCCAAGAATTGACAACCGATGTTATCCTGCAATCATTGCCGGAAGCATATAATCAATTCGTCATGAATTATAACATGAATGAAATTGATAAGCCTTTGCCTGAGATTCTCAGCATGTTAAGAACTGCTGAACCGAATCTCAAGAAGAAAGTTAGTAACGTACTAATGGTCAAGAAGGGCAAAGGTAAGCGCAAAGGCAAGGGTAAGACCCAAGCCAAAGGCAAGGCCAATTCATCTACTTCAAAGGGTAAAGGTAAAGTACCTAAGGAAGGGGACTGTTTCCATTGCAGTGAGATTGGACACTGGAAGCGGAACTGCAAAGTCTACCTTGAGGAAGTAAAGAAGAAAAGAAGTGGGACTTCTGCCTCAGGTATACACGTTATAGAAGTTAATCTATCTATTTCTTCTACATGGGTATTAGATACCGGATGTGCATCTCACATTTGTACTAATGTGCAGGGAGAAATAGTAGACTAATGGCAAGAGCGAAGTGGACCTCTGAGTAGGCAATGGCAAAAGTTCTTCTTTGTAGTAGGAACATATTCTTTATCTTTGCCCACTGGGCTTATCTTAGAACTAGAGGAGTGCTTTTATGTACCTGCATTAACGAAGAACATAATTTTTGTATCTTGTTTAGACAAGAACAACTTTTCTTTTATAATAAAGGACAAATGTTGTTCCATTTATTTGAATGAAATGTTCTATTGTAATGCACCACTTATGAATGGTTTATATGTTCTAGATTTAGAAAACCCAATTTATAACGTAAATACCAAACGGTTCAAATCGAATAATTTGAACCAAACATATCTCTGGCACTGTCGCCTAGGTCACATAAATGAAAAACGCATATCCCAACTCCATAAAGATGGATTATTGGACTCATTTGATTTTGAATCATATGAGGTATGCGAATCTTGTCTTTTAGGAAAGATGACTAAAACTCCATTTAGTGGACATGGCGAGAGAGCGACGGACTTGTTAGGACTCATACATACTGATGTATGTGGCCCTTTCAATGTCGAAGGAGGCTATAAGTACTTTATTACTTTCACTGATGATATGAGTAGATTTGGCTACTTATATTTGATGAGACATAAGTCAGAATCCTTTGAAAAGTTCAAAGAATTCAAGAATGAAGTACAAAACCAACTTGGTAAGCGTATTAATCTACTTCGATCAGATCAAGGTGGTGAATACCTTAGTCAAGAGTTTCGTGATCACCTGGCTGAGTGTGGGATAATATCCCAACTCACTCCACTTGGAACACCACAATGGAATGGTGTATCTGAGAGGAGAAATCGTACTCTATTAGATATGGTACGATCAATGATGAGCCAGACTGATCTACCTACTTCCTTTTGGGGTTTAGCTCTAGAGACAGCCACTTTCACACTTAATCGCGTCCCATCAAAAGCCGTAGAAAAGACACCATATACGTTATGGACTGGGAAGAGTCCCAAAATGTCTTTTATAAAGATTTAGGGTTGTGAAGCTTATGTTAGACGTCAAGTCTCAGATAAACTAGGACCCAAATCAGATAAGTGTTATTTTGTAGGATATCCCAAGGAAACTAAGGGATATTAATTTTACAATCCCACACTTGGCAAGGTGTTTGTTGCTAGAAATGCTGTCTTTCTAGAAAGAGAATTTATTTCTAGAAAAACTAGTGGGAGTAAAATTCATCTTGAAGAAATTCAAGATGAAGATAACACTAAGGCTTCGATGGAAAATGAACAGGCACCACAAAGTGTTGTGGATGAGGAAATTATTGCCCAAAGAGTTGTGGAGAAAACACATTCAAGTAGACCAACCTCTTCGTAGATCGATAGGATCCGTCGTCAACCCGAGAGATATTCTTTTCTCTTGGACAGCGGTGATGTATTGCTTGTCGATCTTGGCGAGCCTACATCTTATCAAAAGCTATGATGAGCCCGATTAGAAATGGCTAGAGGCATGAGATCGAAATGGAATCCATGTACACTAACCAAGTATGGACTTTGGTTGATCCACGAAGGGTAAAACCCATTGGGTGTAAGTGGGTCTTTAAAGTAAAAGGACATGGATGGTAATAAGCATACCTATAAAGGTAGATTGGTGGCTAAAGTTCAAACAAATTCATGGTATTGACTATGATGAAACCTTTTCACCATTCGATGCTTAAATCCATTCGGATCATACTTGCTATTGCGACCTACCACGATTATGAGATCTGGCGGATGGATGTCAAAACCACTTTTCGAATGGAAAGCTACTCGAGGATGTGTACATGACACACTGAGGTTTTGAAGATCCAAAGCATCTGGAAAGGTATGCAAATTGCAAAGGTCCATTTATGGACTAAAGCAAGCCTCTGTGGAATCTTGATTCGATGATGCAATCAAGGAGTTTGGTTTCATCAAGAATGAAGATGAACCTTGTGTCTACAAGAGAAATAGTGGAACACGAGTTGTATTTCTTATCTTGTATGTAGATGACATACTTCTCGCCGGAAATGATATTCCCTCACTCCGATCTGTGAAGATGTGGTTAGGGAATTGTTTCTCGATGAAAGACTTAGAGTAAGTGCCTATATTCTAGGCATCAAGATCTATAGAGATAGATCTAAAAGATTACTTGGCCTAAGTCGAGTACATACATTGATAAAGTGCTAGATCATTTTGCTATGCAAAATTCCAAGAAAGGATTTCGCCTTTATCACATGGTGTGAGTCTTTCAAGACTCAATGTCCTCTTCTAAGGAGGAGAGAGATCGCATGGATAAGATCCTTATGCATCCGCTATAGGGTCTATCATGTACGCCATGCTTTGTACTGCTCCGACGCTCGTATGCTTTGAGCATGACGAGTAGATACTCGGATCCAGTGAAAGTCATCGGATAGCAATCAAAAATATTCTTAAATACTTACGAAGAATGAAAGAATATTTCCGATATTTGAGGCAATGAGGAGCTAATCAGAAGGGTTACAGTGATGCAAGCTTCCAAATGCATAAGGATGACTATAGGCAATCGGGTACGTGTTTTGCCCGAATGGTGGAGCCGTGAGTCGAAGAGTTCAAGCAGACACGGCTTGTCGATTCTACAATGCCGAGTATATTGTCGTCCGATGCAAAGAAAGGAGGCTGTTTGGCCCGCAAGTTCATTAGTGAACTTGGGGAAGTTCCTAGCATTGCAGATCCAATAGACCTCTATTGTGACAACAATGGGGCTATTGCACAGGCTAAGGAACCTCGATCACATCAGCGGAACAAACACATCATCAAGGCGCTTCCATCTCATTCGAGAGATCATCGATAGAGGAGATGTGAGGATATGCAGAGTACCGACAGAAGCTAACATCGCAGATCCATTGACCAAGGCTTTGGCACAGAGGAAGCATGATGGTCACACTAGGTCACTAGGTATCAGATATTATAGTGATTGGTACTAGTGCTAGTGGGAGATTGTTAGTTATAGCCCTAGAACCAATCATGTGATGGTTGAATAGGGAACATTTTTGTATCATATTCTATAAAGGCAAAGGATTGGTTATTATATTTACGTCTTGCTTGTGCCAGCTAAATTAAATATAATAA
The DNA here is from genome assembly GCA_025175895.1 of Wurfbainia villosa. Classification (NCBI taxonomy): domain Eukaryota; kingdom Viridiplantae; phylum Streptophyta; class Magnoliopsida; order Zingiberales; family Zingiberaceae; genus Wurfbainia; species Wurfbainia villosa. Next base: position 23,414,148 of record CM046009.1, on the reverse strand, counting down.
TGCCCTAGAAAAGTAGGTTCTTATCTACAAAGACATCACCAAGTGTAATTGATTATGAGAGGTCAGAGAGAACACTTTCCTAAATGTTCTTAGTCAAGTATTAATATGCAAGGGCAATATTAATACATAAAGACTAGCATGTAGGTCAATTGATGACTTGATCTCACAAGTCATGGATATATGATATCAAGTTGACACATGGGTATATATTAGAGAATATATACTGAACTGACCCGCCATGAGAAAGTTTCATGGATCATCATATGAGTGTCATAAACTTTCTCATGTGACTATTGGTATGAATAGTCCTCAAACCTAAGTCACTACTTCCCCTACATAAGGAGTTATGTACTTTGGTATCACAAACGCCACCCGTAATAGGTGGACCATAAAGGCGACATCCGGGTATATAACAAATTATGCGGAGGGATGTGAGTGATGTAGATGGGATCTATCCCTCCCATATGACGGGAGTGATATCTATGGCCCTTTGATTGAGTAGAACTACTAAAACGCATGGCCATGCTCGAATGAGTCAATATGAGATATTGAGCTAATGTGTTTGAGTTAGTTTACTCAGGGATCAAGAAACACATAGATTGATCGAGGATGACACTGTTTATGCCTCAATGTTCAATCTGATATCAAGGATAGAAGGACACGGTCATACATTATAGTAGTCACTTTAAAGGTTAGTCTGATCTTGACTTATTTCATAACTTGGGTAGCAATGATGTATTGCTAGATGCCGCTCATTGCTTGTGTATCTAAAAGAGTTTAGATCCATTGCCAACGTTATGAGAGCCTATAGGGTCACACACAAAGAGCATGATGATTAGAAGAATTAGTGCATTCTAGTTTGACTAGAATAATTTGGGAATAAGCTTAAGTACAAAATGGTTTTTGGACTTTAAGCTTAATGAGAATTTTAGCTTGTTGATTTAATGAGATTAATTCAATATGCTAAGCTTATTAATTTAATAAGATTAAATAAATATGTTATCATTATAGCCTAAGCTTAATTGATTTAATAAGATTAATTCAATATGTTACCTTATTGATTTAATGAGATTAATTCAATATGATAACATAAGCTTATTGAATTAATAAGATTAATTCAACATGCATGAATGCCACATAAGCATGCCACCTAAGCTTGATGAGGTGGAAGGAGACAAAGGGTTTTGACCTTTGGAATTTCTCCACATGTGGCCGGCCAAACAAGGAGTCTTGTTTGATTATTTTTCAATGCAATTGATTGCATTGAATGTGATAGGAGGTGAAAGGTTTTTTCAATCCTATAAAACACTCCATGGGGTGGCCGGCCAAAGTGGTGGAAGCTTGAGGCTTGGAGAGAGCTTGGTGGTGAGAGGCTTTGGTTGTGTGGCTTTTGTGAGTGTAGGCTAGCAAGAAGAGTGGTCTTCTTCTTCCTTTCTCTTTTTTCCCTACCTTCCTCTCCTTTAGGGACTTCTCTAGCAAGAAGTAAAGAAGAGCTCTTCTAGTTTCTTTTGTGAGACAAGAGCTTGCTCGTGTGGATACATATAGAGGCACGGACATTTGAACGTGCTAAAAGATCCAACAAACCCAAGGAGAAGCGGGATTAAAAAGGGCACGCAACAAAGGTAATATTCTCCTATAAGATAAGTTTTTTTCTTTTAGAGAAATTTATTTTTTTGTACGAGGTTTTCTTTCGCAAGGATCACTTGGAAGGGATCCTATTTTTCCGTTGCGCATATGCTATTTTGCATAAAAAAATCCCTACAGGACGCTGCGGCATGGAGAAATGCATGCACTCCATCGAGTGCATGCGCGGTTACTGCGCGATGTGCATAGTAACCTCTCCACGTCTAACATCTCCTACTCGTCCAAAGCATGCCACATTGACAAATGGTCACATAGACCAATAAGAGATATTTAGTCACATAGACTAAATAGAGTTGGAGTCATTAATTACAAATGACTAATAGAAGTATCTAGTCACACAAACCAGAATCGAGTCGGAGACCATAGTTCCAAAAGACTAATAGAACAGAGATTAATAGTCATAAAGGCCATTAGAACAACCAATTCATACTTAGGAAAATAACTCGTGCGACAGAAGGCACACTGAGCAATCAAATGCTAAAAAAGTTGTTACACCTTACATAGCTGCTCATAAAGCGATCAATACTAAGAAAAGTTGTTACGCCTAACTTAATCGCTCTTCAAATGATACATAACTATTCTCTAAATGATAAATAGTCATTCACCTGATGGCCCATCGCCATCCTCCAGGTGGCTCACAACCGTTTGCCAGGTGGTACCGAACCATTCTCCTGGTGGTACTTAACCGTTTTATTGGATATAATGTCTTGCTATTTGCCCAGATTAAATATTCTCTACTTACATCAATACAAAAATCTCAAATCCCTCATAATGACCATCAAGTCAAGAGCACGTTCCATATTCTCAATATTCACAAATATTTCCATACATAACAGAAATGGGTCGACCAGTGAATAATTCTCAAAGGATGTAAATATATTTAATCTTACTTTTTAGTGTGAATCCATTCATTTTAATCAGTCACTTTTCTAGTCATGTTCCATAGATCGAATCATCCATAGTCAATAGGTTTACATGCTAAAGTAGCAGACCCTGATTAAAACTTCAAGCAGACACCTAAATAGTCACAAAGGGCAAATGCTGAAATTAACATATAATATCAAAGGGCTCACATATTAGAGAAGCAGAGATCCATTCTTCTACTACCCTTATTGTCGTCTTAGCACATGTGGTATGAATTGTAGGGATGTATACTGAAAAGTCTATCTTTTGTATGAACAACTTTATTTTGAAATAAGAATCACATGATCATTATTTGCATTTTTATGGATATGCAATATTGTCTAATACATTACATTGTAGATAACATGGTGTGTGGTGTCACATGGGAGATCATGTTATCGGCTCCTTGTAAAGTATAAGTAAAGGCTCACAACCGAGATGACTTTGGACAAACCATCAGAATGGTTGTAGTGTGATTTGGTATTGGTTTATCTTGACCATAGAATCACACTAGTGCACTTTGTATGTATTGAGCAGGACCGACTTAGAGGTGATTCGATTTATTGCTGACTACATAATCGAATCGAACCTCAGATATTATTTTGTACATGCTCTTAATCCCGATATAATAACGGGCACATATACTTAGTATTCATCTCTTTGATTTACCAATGGGCGAGATTTATAGATTAAATCGATAGGCTCGGTAAGTTGGGAGATGATATTATTTATATGGTGTGCCATTGATTATAGGAGGAAACTGTGTCCTATATATTAGGATGATGATGTCCCCTTGAGGAGCTCATAAGATTCATCATGTAAACCCTGCAGGTAGACTTGGTCCGACATGATGAAAATGTTGAGTGGTACTACTCATGGAGTTAGATGTTGATTAATTAATGGTCAGTAAATTAATTAATCAACGGACATTCGAGATCTTAAACATGGAGAGAAAATGTACAAATAATATATGGAGCCTATATTATCTTATGGGGGTTGGTGAGGTAGATCAATGATAATCCTTTAGTGGATTGGATTATCATTAATGGATCGGACTTTATTTGGGCTTGATCCATGGGTGGCCAAGATCCAACTCCTCCTCATGGTCCCTAATGTAGCCTATTAACACCTCATGAAGCTTAGATCCAATGGATAGAAACAAAACTCTAGATCCAAAGGTAGAGATTAAATCTTTAGATCCGACGGTTGAGATTAAATCTCTAGATCCGACGGTTGAGATTAAATCCCTAGAACCTATGGTGGAGATTAAATCATGGCTTATCCCTAACTCTATAAAAGGATGTGATAGGTGTGGGCGGCAACTTGATGATGGCTTAAGAGGATTAGGGTTTGCTTCCCTTGGGTGGCTAGCAATCCTAATTAGGGTAGGACTAGGAGTGGGCGGCTAGGGTTTGGGAGCTAGGGGTGGGCGACAACAAGTGGAGGAGGCTTTTTCTTCTTCTTCTTAAGGTTTGGCCGGTTCCTTCCTTCGTCCCTCTACCTTGGCCAGTGCTCATCCTATTCTTCTTCCCCTCTTCCATGGCCGACATTTAGGAGAGTAAGGATTAGGGTTTGGAGGCTTAGGGTTTTGGAGGCTTGGGCGGCACCAAATAAGGAAGTAGTTTCCTTTCTTCTTCCTCTCCCTTGGTGGCTGGTGCTCACAACCTCCTTTCTAGCCATTGGCCGATAGCCAAAGACCCTCCTCTCCTTCTCCTTAGGTGGTGGAAACAAGATATAGGGCTTTCCCTTGGTGTCTTGGCTGGTTTTCACCATAATCTCCTTCTCCTTGTTGGCCGGCAGCAAGCATTCTCCTTGTTGCTTGTTGGTTCGCTATAGGAAGGATAAAAGCCTTGTTTCTATTCTTCCTCTTGCTTTGGAAGAGCAACGAAGGAAGATTGGCTATCTAGGAGCTTCAACTTTTGGTAGATCATCGCCCACACGACGTCCGAAAGGAGGAAGGTCATACATTAGAAGATCGAGAGGTATACCGATTCTCTATTCTCTTTTGTAACATGTTTGTTTTTGTTTTTCAATTATGATCATGATAAATTCTGTTTGTGGCTAAATAATACTTGGATCCCGAACATAAACACAAAAGTCAGCGATCCGTACATCGTCTATTCCGTGGCTACTCGTAGAATAGAGGTTGGTCGCTTGAACAACGAGTTTGTTCAAGTGACCTCTCTAAACAAATAACACGACAATGACTTGATTGTTTGGGCAATCCCTTTTGTCTAGGATTAATTTTTTTTTAATCCGGGGACATCGATGGGATCGCCATGAACAAACAACCACGGTGAAGTGGGAAGCAAAGTTTCCCCTCATAGACTCGATAAGCAAAACCCTACAATTGGTATCAGAGCAAAGGTTTTCGGCTTTGTGTGTTTAGGATTCGGTTAATTTTTATGCATTTTCATATATTATATGTGTCGAATAATAGTAGGATATGAATAGTTTAACTCTTTGGTTGCAGGCCTAAGATCCGACTATTATGGCCATATGTGTGTATGTGATTGTATGTGTATATTTTGTTGAATCCTCGGGGTCGACGAGGCTAGTATTTGATTTTTTATAAATTAGATACGACATTGTTTAGCCACACTTTATTTTATTTTACTTTCGATCTAGATTTCATGTACACTCCTTCGAGGAGTATAGGATCGATGGATGTAAATTAAAATAGGTTTTAGTCTCGGCTCGGATCTCCAGATGGCTCATACATGGCGTAGGAGGAGCGGACGAGATGGCGATATGATGGGAGACATATTGAAGACAAAAGCCATAATAGTTGGAAAATTTTATTTTTCATATTTATTGCTTATTGTTTGATATGCATGTCGTAGGCTAGAAAATTCCTCATTTTCAAATTACTAAGTGGGAGAGGGATATTTTTATAAATTCCCACGGCCTCCATTACGATTTGACATGTGATGCAAGCAAACTTGTGCGTCAGCTCTGAGTGCCTTCCTCCCCATCGGATGAGTTTGTTTGTGGATCACAAGGTCGAATATGGTTATAGGAAATTATTAAGGAGCGTGTGTACTTCCCCATCGTAAGGCACATAACCCGAGATAATTACCTTGGTACCAAGTAATGGTGAACACTTAGATACAAATATAAGTATCCTCCCCATCGGAGTCACTGCTTTTATTTGGAGGGCCAAAGAGAAACCAACTATTAATTTTACTTGTCAAAAAGTTAGGTTGACAAGATAGTAAAATTAATGGGTAAAACCTCCTCTTACAAATGTAGAATTCGTATACGTCCACACTATCGTGGCATACGATATTCTCGGTGTTTTGAGGTGTTGGTTGATTTTAAAATTTTATTGTTTGAGGAATCAATAATTTTTGAAATATACAGTAATGATCTATGTGATTCTTAGGATTTTCAAAATGACTTTCAGTCCACTTGCTATGATACTAAAGGAAAATAAACTTACTGTACTCAAATAATGTTGATTGGAAAAGAATCTAGATATTGTCTTAACTGCCAAGGAGTACAAATATGTACTTTTCGAAGAGTATCCTCCTAAGCCCGCGAATGAGCTGGAAGTCCTTGAAGCTGAAATCGATGGGGAATCCCAGGTCGATATCATTCTCCAAGTCAACAAAAAGTCTTGCTCAGGCTCAAGCCATGGTTGCTCAGAAGGTTTCTATTTCTAAGCCAAAAGGCAAGAAGAAGAAGAAACAAGATGGAGAAAGGGTGGTGGGAGGATCTCAGAGAGCAGTGAAGAAGCCGAAAGGCAAGTACTTCACTTGCAAGCAGGATGGACATTAGAAGAAGGACTATTCCAATCCGAGGCAGAACAAAGGTATATCCTTTGATCTAGTCGTTGAAACATGATTAGCGGTGTTATCTACCGGCACCTGGTGTGTAGATATGGGAGCCTCTGATCATGTCTGCAATACTATGCAGGGGTTCCAGGAAACCCGACGACGAGCTGAGGGAGAGATTACCGTTTGCTTGGCAAAGCCATAATGGTGGCGGATATTGCAGTGGGAGAAGTTTTATTTATCTTTTGAGAAAAATAAAACTTTGGTTATGGAAAATTCCCTTTATGTACCTTTATTTAGAAAGAATTTAATTTCAGTTTCTAAATTATTTATGGATGAATATTCTATTTCTTTTAATGACAGAGTTGTTATAAAAAGGAATAGAGACATTATCTGTTCGGGTGCATTGATAGGAAATTTGTACACACTTGAACCAAAAGCTCCCATGATGCATATTGAAATTAATAACTCATCTTCTAATTCCAATAAGAGAAAAGAACCTTCGAAGGTGAACCAAACATATCTTTGGCATCTTAGGCTTGGTCACATTAACCTAAGCAGAATTTAAAGGTTGATAGCTGATGGACCTTTGGGTTCATTAGTGGTGGAGGATCTCCCAACCTGCGAATCCTGCTTGGAAGGTAAGATGACCAAGAGGCCTTTTAAGGCCAAGGGGTATAGAGCCAAAGATGTGTTAGAATTGGTTCATTCTGATTTATGTGGTCCTATGTCTATCCAGGCTAGAGGTGGTTTTGAGTATTTCGTCTCTTTTATAGATGATTATTCAAGATATGGATACATTTACCTGATGCGCCACAAGTCTGAATGCTTTGACAAGTTCAAAGAATTCAAGGCTGATGTAGAGAAACGTCAAGGTAAAAGTATCAAGACACTACGATCTGATCGTGGTGGTGAGTACCTCTTGGGAGAGTTTAGGAACTACTTATCAGAGGCTGGGATTCAATCCCAATTGACTGCACCTGGCACACCCCAGCAGAATGGTGTAACAGAGCGAAGGAATAAGACTCTTATGGAGATGGTTAGATCGATAATGAGTTATTTTGAGTTTCCAGATTCATTCTGGGGATATGCTCTAAATACGGCGGTGTACATTCTGAACTTGGTTCCATCTAAATCAGTGCCTTCTACTCCCACGGAGTTGTGGACTGGGCGAAAGCCTAGTCTAATACATATTCGGATATGGGGGAGTCCAAAGACATGCCAAGGCGATGTGTAAGTCGAACCTCGCATGTAAGTACGCATGTTCGTTGGGTATCCTAGAGGAACGAAGGGTGGTTTGTTTTATAGTCCTAGAGATCAGAGGGTGATCGTTAGCACGAACGCCAGATTTCTAGAGGAAGACTATGTGATGAGCCACAAGCCTAAGAGTAAAATTGTTCTGGAGGAATTAAAAGGGGAAGTCACTTCTTTAGTACCACCAATACAAGAGGATATACCACATGTCACTGCACCATGCATCACAGAGGATACACAGGTGATACCTCGTCGTAGTGGGAGGGTTGTGAGACAGCCTGATAGATTCATGTTCTTGGGAGAATCTTCTGATTTTGTCCCTGACGAACATAAACCTGATCCTTGGACATATGACGAGGCAATCCAAGATAAAGATGTAGTATCTTGGCAAAGTGCAATGAATGCTGAGATTGAATCTATGGATTCAAATCAGGTCTGGAAGCTAGTAGAACCACCCGATGGTGTAAAAACCATTGGATGCAAGTGGATCTACAAGAGAAAGAGAGGAATAGATGGGAAGGTTGAGACCTTCAAAGCGAGGCTTGTTGCGAAGGGATATACTCAGAAAGAGGGTATCGATTATGAGGAGACCTTTTCGTCAGTAGCCATGCTTAAGTCTATCCGAATTCTCTTATGCATAGCAGCTCATATGGATTATGAGGAGTGGCAGATGGATGTCAAGATAGCTTTCCTTAATGGAAGTCTTGAGGAAAACATCTATATGAAGCAACCAGAGGGATTCATTGCTAAAGGCAAAGAGCATCTTGTATGTAAGCTTAATCGGTCCATTTATGGATTGAAGCAAGCTTCGAGATCTTGGAAAATCCACTTTGATGAGGTAATCCAGTCTTATGAATTTATTCAAAGTCCGGATGAGTCTTGTGTATACAAGAGATGTGACGGAAACGTAGTGGTGTTTCTTGTACTATACTTAGATGACATTTTGTTGATTGACAACAATATCAAGGTGTTATCAGACGTAGGGGTATGGTTGTCCAAACAATTTGATATGAAGGACTTGGGAGAAGTGGGACACATCCTTGGGATCAAGGTTATAAGAGATCGCAGGAAAAGGATATTGTGCTTATCCCAAGCTTCATACATAGACACAATTATGGATCGTTTTAGCATGCATAACTCTAAGAAGGGTTTTCTACCTTTTAGGCATGGAGTTCCTTTATCTAAGGAGATGTGTCCTAGATCATCTGAGGAGATAGAGGAGATGAAGGCGGTTCCTTATGCTTCGGCAGTAGGAAGCCTCATGTATGCGATGCTATGTACGAAACCAGATATCTGCTATGCCGTGGGCATGGTCAGCAGATATTAGAGTAATCGAGGATAGAGAAATTAGACTGTGGTAAAACGTATATTGAAGTGTCTGAGAAGGACTAGGAATTATATGCTAGTTTACCAGGCAGACCAATTACTCCCTATGGGTTACACGGATTCTGACTTCCAATCTGATAGGGATAACAGTAAGTCTACCTCAGGTTTTGTGTTTACTTTGGGAGGTGGAGCCATTGTATGGAGGAGTGCCAAGCAGAAATGCGTGGCGGGCTCCACCATGGAAGCTGAGTATGTGGCAGCCTTTGAGGCGACCAAAGAAGCTGTATGGCTCAGGAACTTCCTGATGGACTTGGATGTGATTCCTGGTTTGCCCAGAACTATCACAATTTATTGTGATAATAATGATGCAGTTGCAAACTCGAAGGAACCACGAGCCCATAAGGTAAGTAAATGCATAGAGTGCAAGTACCACCTGATACGAGAAATCGTAAAGGAGGTAGAAATTGCTGTCGCCTAGATTGCATCAGAGGATGACCTGGTAGATCCTTTTCATTAAGGCCCTTCTAGCGAGAGCTTTGATAGGTGATAGCTTCATTTTTTATTGCGCCATTTTTACTTGTTGATTAGATCTTTTAGGCTCTTTGATGGGATAATTATTATTATTCGAGATATTTTTACATATTGAGCCTATTTACGATTAATTGCATTAATTCCTATAATTTCAGTATTTTTCATGAATTTCATGTGATTTTGTAGGAAACATATAATGAGGATCTAATTGGAGCAATCGCAATCGTCGATCCGGATCAGATCTGAGCATTATGGACTGTCCAATGAATATAGCTGATTTTAAGCCATCTATTCAAATCTGGAGAGATCCCGTCTGTACATTTTGATCTGAACATCTGAGCCCTTCCTCCAGATTCGACCGATCGTAACTATCCTTTCAGATGGATCAGATCCGTTCATTTGAAATCAGACTGATCACAGCCGTTGGATCACAGCCTGCTTAGAAGATTAATTGGATTCATTTAACCTAGCTATATTTGGGCGGTTGAGATCAGAACTGGCACAATCGGACGACTGAGAAAATTAGAGATAAAATCCAACTTCTTCCCAGCTGCGCCAGATCGCGCGACAGAACACGAGCGACGTCTTCTTCCTCTCGTGAGCGTGGTGACCGGCGACTACACGAGTGATCGACGATAGGCCGACAGTATTCCGACGAGTTTCCCTCCGACAGCTGGTGACGATCCCATCCGATCCATGGCAGTAGATCTAGATGCCGTGATTCGGGCAGCTGATCCAAAGCGAGGCGAGCCGGGATTCCGGCGAGTTCATCCTTCACCGGCATTCTCCTTCATTCTGGTGACTGGGATAGGCCGTTCCAGATTCACCGGAGTCACCCACAGGTTGTGCCGATTGGATAGCCCCATCTTCACCGCCGGTGAAGAGTTCCATTTCACTGTCCGGTGAAGTCAGATTCGCCAGATTCACCGGAGCAGTGATCGCAGTCATCCATCTTTCCTTCATTCCTGTTGCGCCGATCGAGGCAGCTTCGTATTCACTGCCGGAGTGGCTGTTTGGTTTGTTGTGACCGCCGTGTGGTTACCGGTTGTAGTTTATTTGGATTATTGAGTGTGTTTGTGTTAAACACTCGAGATTTCGTGTTAATTACATTCTGTGTTTTATTCCAGTGCAATTATGCAATTGTTAGTAGTTGATTATGTTTGTTTCGGTTAATTGTTGGTTTGTTTACATGCAATGTTATTTCTATCGGTTTGTTATGCTTAGTTGTTTAATTCTGTTCATTGTGCATTTTTATTAGACTTAATATTGGCATTCGTTATTTAGTTGTAGGTTAGTTTAATTTCTTGTTGTTGATGTACTAACCCCATCCATTAAAATTGTCTAATCAATGCATCGTATAGTGACAGTATGGTGTTTTGGTTGGAGTGCTTTCATTATTAGGTTAGATTCCCTTTACATTGAATTGCGTTTATTGCATTTCGTTTATTGCGCTTTTAGTGATTTCGTTGTTTTTGACTCTAAGTATAGTGACAGTGCGGTGCATGGTTAAATTGTTCACATTTGTTTGATCAGTGTACCGTATAGTGATAGTGTGGTGCTTGGTCGATTTCTTTTCTGTCTATTAGTTTAGTTTTTCAGTGGCTGTTTGATCACTGTGCCGTATAGTGACAGTGCGGTGCTTGGTTGAATGGTTCACATTTGTTTGATCATTGTACCGTATAGTGACAGTGCGGTGTGTGATCACTTACTTTTGTGCATTAGAATAGTTGCTTATTACTTCTTATTTGGTAGTTAGATTTACTTCTTGCATGTTTAATTCTCATGTCTGTTTTTGATTTTGCTTTTGAATTGTTTTGATAATTATAAAAAAAAAACCCCCAGTGTTTACTTCTGTTTAAAAATAAATGTCCAACCATTAGGTTCGTTGGGAGACGATCCGAGTCAGTCCTATAGTGCATTAGTGTAGTTAGGGGGTTCGGTAAATAATTTGGGAACAGTATCACGACATAATAACCGTCTATCAATAGGCATGTGGAGGGAAGGGGAATTAGATGTATGGCAGTATGAGGACAACATAGTCTTTTAGTATAAGTGGGAGATTGTAGGGATGTATATTGAAAAGTCTATCTTTTGTATGAACATCTTTATTTTGAAATAAGAATCACATGATCATTGTTTGCATTTTTATGGATATGCAATATTGTCTAATACATTACATTGTAGATAACATTGTGTGTGGTGTCACACGGGAGATCATGTTATTGGCTCTTTGTAAAGTATAAGTAAAGGCTCACAACCGAGATGACTTTGGACAAACCATCGGAATGGTTGTAGTGTGATTTGGTATTGGTTTGTCTTGACCATAGAATCACACTAGTGCACTTTGTGTGTATTGAGCAGGACCGACTTAGAGGTGATTCGATTTATTACTGACTACATAATCGAATCGGACCTCATATATTATTTTGTACATGCTCTTAATCCCGATATAATAACGGGCACATATACTTAGTATTCATCTCTTTGATTTACCAATGGGAGAGATTTATAGATTAAATCGATAGGCTCGGTAAGTTGGGAAATGATATTATTTATATGGTGTACCGTTGATTATAGGAGGAAACCGTGTCCTATATATTGGGATGATGATGTTCCCTTGAGGAGCTCATAAGGTTCATCATGTAAACCCTGCAGGTGGACTTGGTCCGACATGATGAAAAGGTTGAGTGGTACTACTCATGGAGTTAGATGTTGATTAATTAATGATCAGTAAATTAATTAATTGATGGACATTCGAGATCTTAAACACGGGGAGAAAATGTACAAATAATATATGCAGCCCATATTATCTTATGAGGGTTGGTGAGGTAGATCAATGATAATCCTTTAGTGGATTGGATTATCATTAATGGATCGGACTTTATGTGGGCTTGATCCATGGGTGGCCAAGATCCAACTCCTCCTCATGGTCCCTAATGTAGCCTATTAACACCTCATGAAGCTTAGATCCAATGGATAGAAACAAAACTCTAGATCCAAAGGTAGAGATTAAATATTTAGATCCGACGGTTGAGATTAAATCTCTAGATCCGACGTTTGAGATTAAATACCTAGAACCTATGGTGGAGATTAAATCATGGCTGATCCCTAACTCTATAAAAGGATGTGATAGGGGTGGGCGGCAACTTGATGATGGCTTAAGAGGATTAGGGTTTGCTTCCCTTGGGTAGCTAGCAATCCTAATTAGGGTAGGACTAGGAGTGGGCGGCTAGGGTTTGGGAGCTAGGGGTGGCCGACAACAAGTGGAGGAGGCTTTTTCTTCTTCTTCCTAAGGTTTGGCCGGTTCCTTCCTTCTTCCCTCTACCTTGGCCGGTGCTCATCCTATTCTTCTTCCCCTCTTCCATGACCGACATTTAGGAGAGTAAGGATTAGGGTTTGGAGGCTTGGGCGGCACCAAATAAGGAAGTTGTTTCCTTTCTTCTTCCTCTCTCTTGGTGGCCGGCGCCCACAACCTCCTTTCCAGCCATTGGCCGGTGGCCAAAGACCCTCCTCTCCTTCTCCTTAGGTGATGGAAACAAGATATAGGGCATTGCCTTGGTGTCTTGGCCGGTTTCCACCATAATCTCCTTCTCTTTGTTGGTCGGCGACAAGCATTCTCCTTGTTGCTTGTTGGTTGGCTATAGGAAGGAGAAGGGCCTTGTTTCTATTCTTCCTCTTGATTTGGAAGAGAAAGGAAGGAAGATTGGCTATCTAGGAGCTTCAACTTTTGGTAGATCGTCGCCCACACGATGTCCGAAAGGAGGAAGGTCATACATTAGAAGATCGAGAGGTATACCCATTCTCTATTCTCTTTTGTAACATGTTTATTTTTGTTTTTCAATTATGAGCATGATAAATTCTGTTTGTGGCTAAATAATACTTGGATCCCGAACATAAACACAAAAACTGGCGATCCGAACATCGTCTATTCCGCGGCTACTCGTAGAATAGATGTTGGTCGCTTGAACAACGAGTTTGTTCAAGTGACCTCTCTAAACGAATAGCACGACGATGACTTGATTGTTTGGGCAATCCCTTTTGTCTAAGATTAATTTTTTTTTAATCCGGGGACATCGATGGGATCTCCATGAACAAACAACCACGGTGAAGTGGGAAGCGAAGTTTCCCCTCACAGACTCGATAAGCAAAACCCTTCATGAATCACATGCTACGATGTTATCCTCTTCACAAATAAAGAGTGCATGTTTTCCTCAAATTCACATCGTACAAATTTTGATCTAGACATTCCCAATGTCTAATCCCGAATTCAACACATGAATTCTAATCTGGCTCCTAAACAGATATAGTAAATGGTGGGAACATTTACTTCGATCATTTTTCTTAAATGATCTTATCTTGATACACATATCAAGATGACCCCAACTTATAGGTATGTATCCCTATACATATAGCTTCCAAAGCTATCCTATAAGTAATGGTCATACCCCTATTCGTACATAACAAACAGAGATGATTGTCCATGTGAGAGGACCAATCACTACCTGTCAACATGCTCACCGAGATTTTATCAGAATGTAACATCACATACACTGAATAAATTATGGCTTGCATTAAAAACAATCAAATTGCAATATCCGATTGTCATTACAAAATTGTTACATTCTACGAAGTCCCATAGACTTTACATGCTCATTAAATGACTCTCTAGTCATTGGCTTAGTAAAAGGATCTGCAAGTATAGCTCGTGTGGGGATATACTCAAGAATCACCTTCTTCTTAGCAATAATATCCCTTATAAAGTTATACTTTATAGCTATATGCTTGCCATTGCTGTGATATTTGGGATCCAAGAATCTTGGATGCTTCAAGAACCTTCTTAACTGCATCGCTTAACATGCTACATATTCAGCTTCCATGGTTGATAAGGTCACAAGGTCTATTTCTTGTTGTTCCAGAAGATGGCACCACCATTCAACAAGAACGCATAGCCTGATGTGGATTTTCTATCATCTAGGTCCCCAGCCCAATCTGCATCTGAATAGCCCTTCAGACTTATATCTAATCCTTGATAATAGAGACTATAACCTGTCGTCGCTTACATATATCTGAATATCCTTTTTACTATCTTCCAGTGTCTCTGTCCTGGGTTTGACTGGAACCTGCTGACTAAGCCAACAACATAGCTGATATCGGAACGAGTACACAACATAGTGTACATCAAACTACCAACAACACTGACATATGGTTTTTTATTCATCTCGTCTATTTCTTCAGGAGTTTTGAGACTCATACTCTTGCTTAGAACGATACCTTTTATAGTAGGTGTCTGTTCACTGTTGCAATTAGATATGCTGAAATATTGTAACATCTTATTTATATAAGACTCTTGAGACAAACCCAAAAGTCTCTTAGATCGATCCCTGATGATCTTTACTCCTACGATGTATTCAGCTTCTCCCATATCTATTGTGTCAAACTGTGATGAAAGCCACTTTTTGACTTCTATAACAAAACCTATGCCATTTCCTGCAATCAACATATAATGATAAAATGACATACTTTCCTTTGTCCTTCTTTAGGAAAACACAATGATCCTCATTGATCATTTCGAAACCATAAGATAAAACCACTTCGTTAAATCTTATGTTCCATTGTCTTGATGCTTGCTTTAGCCCATATATAGATTTCTTCAATCTACATACTTTATCTTCTTGGCCTTCAGCAATGAAACCTTCTGGTTGAACCATATAGATTTCCTCATCAAGATCACCGTTAAGGAAAGTGATTTTTACATCCATCTGATGTAACTCAAAGTTATAATGTGCCACTAAGGCCAAAATAACTCGGATTGACACAAACTTCACTACGGGAGAAAATATCTCCTCAAAGTCAATACCCTCCAATTGGGTAAATCCTTTTGCAACCAAACGAGCTTTGTATCGGTTAATCGACCTATCTCCTTTCCTCTTTATTTTGAGAATACACTTATTCCCAATAGCCCTTTGGCCAGGAGGAAGATCGACTAACTCCCAAACATGATTCTTAATCATTGACTCCATCTCTTCAACCATTATATTTTTCCACTTTTCTCCAACTCTGGAGCCCAGAGCTTCCTTAACTGATTGAGGTTCTTCATCGTTAATAGGGAGTGTCATCATTGCCTCATTCTCAATATCAAACCTCTTCTTAGGTTTGATTTTATGAACACTTTTTCATAAGTTGTGTTGGGTTTCCGGAACCGCGGCGAGTGTGTATTCGAACATGTTTCGTAAACATGTACGCAGCGGAAGAAATAAAAAGCAATAAATCTAATTTATTACATCACACACACCACACACATGCATAGTACAACATCTGTAGACATAATAGTAGTTTCAAATTTTGCAATAAAAGAAAATTATTCTACGTATACCTTATGTATCACGTGTAGCGGGAAAGACATCAACCGGGGTGACTCTCGCTAGAATCGCCTCTATCCGTATCCACGCCGAGTATCGTCGGGATGACTTCACAAAGCCATGAGCCTCGTCTTCGTACAAGTCACTAGCCTCGTGTCGAAGACGATGTGATCGAGAGAAGATCACGATCCGAATCAAAATTCGGATTCAAAAATGAGTCCCTAAAACTTGCTTCTCCGGAGAGGTATTCGTCAACCGTTTGACGAATCCTTCGTCCTCCACCTATGAGGATTACCGAAGATCGAATCCCCGGCAAGGTACCCGCTGTTGGAGCTCCGAACATCATCCAAACAATGCTCCGACACGAAGAAAACAAGCTGTCCATAAAATTGGAGAACTTTGGTGGAGAACTTGCACCGGCCAAATAAGGAAAGCTAGGTGCTCACCTTGTCGCCGGAGCCAAGGAAGATCACCGGAGGGTCGTCGGAGGATAACCTATAGGAGCTTGGATGCCGGCAACAGCTTGGACGGTGGCACAAGGGCTGGGTGGCAACAAAGGTAGGGCGGCAACCTTGTTGGGCGGCAACACCATGAGAAGAGAGGGGGGGGGGCGGCAACAAAATTAGGGTTAGGTCTTCACAAAACCCTTAAGCCCTATTTTTATAGAGAACAAATTCTCTTAACGGTTATTGGTTCATAACCAAAAACCCATTAACCCGCTCCATTAACTTAAGTTTAAATAAACCAAACCGATTTGGTCTATTTTAAGTTAAAACGAACCGAACCAACTTTGGTTCATTCGTTTAAAACAAACCAAACCCCTTTGGTTTATTCTTCACCATTGGATTAGAACCAAACCAATTTGATTCATCCATCATGTCTTCGTAAGACACGACCCATCCACGCTTCCATTGCGACTAAAACGATTTCATGCTCGCTCCTTGTTTGGTCCAACCAAACCTAGTTTCTCTCGGTCTGAGAATCTCATTCTCAAGCTCATTTTAAATCCTTCGGATTACGCTCGTTATGCGTGTGACCAAATAGGTTCTCGGTTTATGTTGGCCGTCTATAATTAACCATTAATTATAGAACGATCATGAGTGGCACCTAGTAGTATATCATGATCCCCAATTAATTGAAAAGATCAACGATTGATCCAGAATTATTTCTGAAACACTTCAGCAGCTACAATGAACCGTGCCCCATTCCTTTCACTCATCTTATACCCACTTGGTTCAGAACATGGTCTATAGTGTCAGTCCCCACTAGGTTGACTACGTCACACCTAGCCCAAGTATCATTTCTTTGTCCTACGGATTCTAGTTACTACACATGTATCCAAGAGTACCTTACTCTAAACATGTAATTCTTTGGCCAAAGACTTTAGTAACATTCCGACGAGAGGCCATGGGTATACATCTCCTCGAAAGAAGTGGTGAATTCTTTATAGGCTATTCAAACACCTTCGATCACTTCGACTTATACCCAATCATCCCGGGTCCACATCTCCTCAGAGATGCTTGCTTAAGATGTTAAAGCATAAGTCTTCATGATCAAGATGACTTGAATACCTCAAGTCAAAGGAAGATCGCACTTAAGCTGTAGTAAGAACTTCATTGACATATCTATATATGCAGAGAACCATATGAAGTCTTACAGCTGGTCACTCTAATGAATTAGTTATCATAACTAGCATCCACGATTAACTCCGGACATCACAATGTCTCCAGCCAATGAGAATCAGCTGTTTGGATACACCAAGGAGTATACCTCATGCTAGTCTCGACAGAATTGATGGTGTCTAAATCCATTAATTCATCGACTAGGGATAATTCTGATACATCACAATGACACATGTAGAGATACTCACTAGTTGTGATCCAATCACAAATTCTATCATGCTGTGAATTGTATCGTGGACATTCAGTAAAAAAGTTTAAGATCTAATCAAATACATGAAAACATATATACTCAAATAGTGAATCTTCATTTATCATATAAATGGTTCAAACATAAGGCGATTGCCTTAGGACATCTCTCATATATTACTAACAAACTCCCACTTGGCCTAATTCCAATCGCTACGGTATCCAATACCATAAGCTCTCACATGACCCTCAAACTTACTTTGAGGTAATGCCTTAGTTAAAGGATCCGCTAAGTTCCTTTCAGTGGGAATCTTCTCGATTTGTATTTCCTTCCTACTTATGATCTCTCTAATCAAATGATAGCGGTGAAGCATATGTTTAGATCATTGATGAGACCACATCTAGTTTAGAGATGAACTTCTTAATCCAAATCACTTCCTTTACTGCTTCCAAAGCTGCAATGTATTCTGCCTTAGTGGCAGAATCCTCTATAGTGTCAAGCTTGGAACCTTTCCAACTTATTGTGCCTCCATTCCAGGTGAATACATACCCAGATTGAGACATGGAATCATCCTTGTCTGTCTGGAAGTTGGCATCCATATACCCACATATCACCAAGTACCCTTCTCCATATATTAGGAACGCATCCTTAGTTCTTCTTAAGTACTTAAGGATCATCTTAATAGTCGTCCAATGATCCATTCCTGGATCAGATTGGTATCTGCTTGCATACATGATAGATCCTATTGCGGATGCATAGGGAATCTTACTCATGCAATTCCTCTCGTCTTCTATGAGCGGACACATAGACTTCGAAAGGTGTATCCCATGCCTGATGGGTAGGAAACATTTCTTGAATTCCGACATGCTAAACCTCTTTAGCACTCGGTCTATATATGTAGACTGCGAAAGACCAAACAACCATTTCGATCTATCTCTATAGATCTTAATCCCGAGGATGTAGGTTGCTTCTCCCAAGTCTTTCATGGAGAATGTCTTGGACAACCAAATATTAACCGGCTGTAAGACAGAAACATCGTTTCCTATAAGTAATATGTCATCGACATACAATACTAGGAACACGACTGCACTCCCACTAACCTTCTTGTACACACAAGGTTCGTCCGAATTTTGTGAGAAATCAAACTTTTTGATAGCCTCATCAAAATGGATATTCCAGCTCTTGGATGCTTGCTTCAATCCATATATAGACCGTTGCAATTTGCATACCTTGGTTTTATCAACCGATGTGAAACTCTCAGGCTGTATCATATACACGTCCTCGAGTAGGTTTCCATTAAAGAAAGCTGTTTTCACATCCATCTGCCATATCTCATAATCATAATGAGCTGCTATGGCCAGGAGCATCCGAATGGATTTAAGCATAGTGACAGGCGAATAGGTTTCGTCATAATCAACACCTTGCTTTTGACGATATCCTTTCGTCACCAATTTAGCCTTATAGGTAATCACATTACCATCCATATCGGTTTTCTTCTTGAAAACCCACTTGCACCCTATAGGTTTTATGCCTTCAGGTGGATCAACCAAGTTCCAAACTTGATTTTCATACATGGAATCCATTTCTGACTTCATGGCTTCAAGTCATTTGTCCCTTTCTGAACTTTTTCATAACTTCATCATAATTGGTAGGCTCCTCATCGTCAATGAGTAATACATCGTTCGATTCACTTACGAGAAATCCATATCTCTCAGGAATGTTGCGTGTCCTACTAGATCTACGAAGATGTGGTGTCACAATAGGTTCAGCCGATGTCTCATCACTATGAGTCATCGGTCGAGGTGCTTGACCAGGTATCTCTTCAATGTCTACTGGAGTCTCTTGAACCTCCTCAAGTTCAACGACACTCCCACTGTTTTCTTGCAAAAGAAACTCTTTCTCTAGAAACACAACATTCCTTGAAACAAACACCTTTTGTTCCAAGGGATGATAGAATTGGTAACCCCTCATTTTCTTAGGGTATCCAATAAATAGACATTTATCAGACTTAGCATCCAATTTGTCTGACACAGTCCACTTCACATAAGCAGGACAACCTCATATCTTTAAGTAAGATAAATGCGGTTTCTTACTAGCCTATATCTCATATAGAGTAGTAGAGACTACCTTGGTCGGGACTCTGTTTAACAAGTAAATAGCTGTCTGAAGTGCATAGCCCCAAAAGGATATGGGAAGATTCGCATGATTCATCATTGACCTGACCATGTCCAATAAGGTCCGGTTTCACCTCTTAGATACACCATTAAGTTATGGTGTATACGACGGAGTCCATTGAGACAATATATCATTGTCCCTCAGATAATCTAGAAATTCTTGACTCAAGTATTCACCACTTTGATCCGATCGAAGTATTTTAATACTCTTGCCAAGTTGTTTCCCTACTTCATTTCTGAATTCTTTGAACCTTTCAAAGGCTTCAGACTTGTGTTTCATCAAGAACACATACCCAAAATGTGAGTGATCATCGGTGAAGGTAATGAAGTAGCTATAACCTCCTAAGGCTTGAGTTAACATAGGTCCACATACATCAGTATGTATTAGACCAAGCAACTCACCCACCGGTTCACCTTTTCCAGTAAAAGATAACTTGGTCATCTTGCCTTTTAAGCATGATTCACATGTATTGTATGAATCTAATTCAAACGATTCCAGAATTTCACATCGGTGTAATTCGGACATGCGTTTCTTGCTCACATGGCCAAGATGACAATGCAACATGTAGGAGTCTAATTGATTATCTTTTTGAGCACGCTTGTTGCTCGCTTCGATATTGAAAATGTCACTAGATACGTCCAACGTATAAATACCATTGCTTAAAGTTCCAGTCCCATAAAGAATGCCATTCAAAGTTATGTAACAACAATTGTTACTAAAAGTTAAATGGTACCCATTTCTATTTAAACAAGAAATAGAAATGATATTCTTTATCAACGAAGGAACATAAAAGCAATTGTCCAGTTCTAAGACAAGTCCTACAGGGAGTTTCAACAAATACGTTCCGATGGCGAGTGCAGCAATCTTTGCTCCATTCACAACATGTAAATTTGACTCTCCCTTGACGAGTCTTCTTCTATTCCTTAGCCCATGTATGTCATTACATATATGTGAGCCACACCCAGTATCCAATACCCAAGTGTCTGAGGAAATAGAATGACAATCAATAACGAAGATATTTGAAGAAGATGGGGCATCCGATGCCTTATTCTTCTTCGCGGACTCAAGATAAATCTTGCAATTTCTTCGCCAATGGCCCTCCTTGCCATAATGATGGCAAGTACCCTTTTGAGCTGGTTCTGCCTTTTTAGTCTTTTTCTTCCCCTTCTGCTATTCCTTTGACTTCCTCTTAGAACCTTTCTTCGAGGAATAAACTTACAACACCATCCCCTGCTCATGCTTCATAGAAGGCTCCACAGTCTTCAGCATGTTGAGCAGTACCACAGATGAACCTTCTTGCATCTCAGAGGTGAAGGGGAGCTTGGAGACTTCGAACCTTTCAAATCTCACTTGCTCATCAACCAACCCATAAAGATGAAAGACTATGGTATGAGCATCCATATGCTCATGCTGCTTCCACAGCTCAGGTACCATCGCGACTAGCATGATGCAACTCACCATTTCAAAATCAGTCACATATTTCTGATAGGCCAACAATTGGTCTAGAGTTGCATTGTCACTAGGACGGGAGGGAAGAGGCGCTTCGAGGACATTCACAAGCTTTTCAACCTTGAGAACAATTCTCTGGTTGAATCCAAAAGCCAATCCAAGAAGTTCAACCCAGTCAATTTATTTGAATCCAAGATAGAGTGCAAATTCAAAGACATCATGATCAATCAATTATCCTAGAAATACAAATCGAGCATATATGAGAAAGATGATTTAAAATGCATCACTATACATTTATAAATCCCATTCATTTTTTAAATTTCAAAAACCCTCAAAATCAATTCGGGAGATCGTAGGTCGATCTCCGAATGGGCTGATATCCAATACAGATAAGAACAACCTTGGAGTGAGTCCAATAAACCATTCTTAGCTATGATGGTGGGTATCAAGTATACCGATTACATTTCATGTATATGTAACTATCACAATGTGCTATCAACTAATTGAATGTTTACACATACATTGGGTTGTTAACACATTAACAAGTATGCATCATATGCATAGCACCCAACTTCACCTCTCTTCACATCGATCTTGGAGTGAGTCCAACAAATCGATGCTCCAAGTTAGAGCCGGCTTATTAATCACGAAATAGTTTTAATATGGTTAGAGCGATTCAACCAATTAGCCAGGCTTAGAGTGAATCCAACAACCCAAACTAACGATTGACCTCTGACTCTTACCATATTAGAGTTAAACTATTCCAATGATTTGAACATGTTCAGGTTCGAGCCGGGCTTGGAGTGAGTCCAACAACCCAAACAAGAAACAGAACTCTGGTTCTAATCATATTAATGGAAGGTGTAGGCTTTAATATTGTATAAGGATTTTAAAGTCTCATCCTCTTTGCATGCAAATAACTATTATCTACATGACATGACATACATGACATACATCTACATGTCACGACACGCATGACATAATGATATGCATCTAATGCAATTATATGACATACAATTATGACATGTACTTAATTTCCTTATATGTCATTACTATTTATGGAAATAAAATATGTTTAAGATTGATTCCCAAAATCAAATCATGATTAAATTAGGAAACAAATTTCTAAATCTAATCACATATTTTATTTATGGAAGGTCTCAATTAAAGAAAGCCAAATTTAATTTAGGAAATAAATTTCCTAAATTGTCAAAAATATTTATGGAAATCAAATATATTTTAGATTTGATTTCCCAAATCAAATTATAATTAAATTAGGAAATAAATTTCCAAATCTAATCAAATATTTTATTTATGGAAAGTGTTAATTTTCATAAATACTTCTAACTTTTCAAAAGTAGAAGATTTCCATAAATACTTCTAGACTTTCCAAAATTAAAAAATTTTCATAAATACTTATAAACTTCCAAAAGTAGAAAATTTCCATAAATAGAATTACGACTATCACAAAATAATTTTACGATTATGTCGAAACACAACTTGGGCTCTAATACCACTGTTGGGTTTCCAGCACCGTGTCGAGTGTGTGTTCGAACATGTTTCGTAAACATGTGCGCAGCGGAAGAAATAAAAAGCAATAAATCTAATTTATTACATCACACACACCACACACATGCATAGTACAACATGTGTATACATAACCGTAGTTTCAAATTTTGCAATAAAAGGAAATTATTCTACGTATACTTGACGTATCACGTGTAGCGGGAAATGCATCAACCGGAGCGACTCTCGCTAGAATCGCCTCTATCCGTATCCACGTTGAGTATCGTCGGGATGACTTCACAAAGCCACGAGCCTTGTCTTCGTACGAGTCACTAGCCTCGTGTTGAAGACGATGTGATCGAGAGAAGATCACGATCCGAATCAAAATTCGGATTAAAAAATGAGTGCCCAAAACTCGCTTCTCCGGAGAGGTATTCGTCAACCGTTTGACGAATCCTTCGTCCTCCACCTATGAGGATTACCGGAGATTGAATCCCCAGTAACGTAGCCGCTGTCGGAGTTCCAAACGCCGTCCAAACAATGCTCTGACACGAAGGAAACAAGCTGTCCAGAAAACTGGACAGCTTTGGTGGAGAACTTGTGCCGACCAAATAAGGAAAGCTAGGTGCTCACCTTGTCGCCGGAGCAAAGGAAGATCACCGGAGGATTGCCAACAAAAGCTTGGATGCCGGAAACAGCTTGGACGGAGGCACAAGTGCTGGGCGACAACCTTGTTGGACGGCGGCATCATGAGAAGAGAGGGAGGAGCGGCAACAAAATTAGGGTTAGGTCTTCACAAAACCCTTAAGCCCTATTTTTATAGAGAACAAATTCTCCTAATGGTTATTGGTTCATAACCAAAAATCCATTAACCCGCTCCATTAACTTAAGTTTAAATAAACCAAACCGATTTGGTCTATTTTAAGTTAAAACGAACCCAACCAACTTTGGTTCATTTGTTTAAAACAAACCAAACCCCTTTGGTTTATTCTTCACCATTGGATTAGAACTAAACCAATTTGATTCATCCATCATGTCTTCGTAAGACACGGCCCATCCACGCTTCCATTGCGACTGAAATGATTTCATGCTCGCTCCTTGTTTGGTCCAACCAAACCTAGTTTCTCTCGGTCTGAGAATCTCATTCTTAAGCTCGTTTTAAATCCTTCGGATTATGCTCGTTGTGTGTGTGACCAAATATGTTCTCGATTTATGTTGGTCGTCTATAATTAACCATTAATTATAGAACGATCATGAGTGACACCTAGTAGTACATCATGATCCCCAATTAACCGAAAAGATCAACGGTTGATCCAGAACTATTTCTGAAACCCTTCAGCACCTATAATGAATCGTGCCCCATTCCTTTCACTCATCTTATACCCACTTGGTTCAGGACATGGTCTATAGTGTCAGTCCCCACTAGGTTGACTACATCACACCTAGCCCAAGTATCATTTCCTCATCCTATGAATTTTAGTTACTGCACATGTATTCAAGAGTATCTTACTCTAAACATGTAATGCTTTGGCCAAAGACTTTAGTAACAATCCGACGAGAGGCCATGGGTATACATCTCCTCGCAAGAAGTGGTGAATCCTTTATAGGCTATTCAAACACCTTCGATCACTTCGACTTATACCCAATCATCCCGGGTTCACATCTCCTCAGAGATGCTTGCTTAAGATGTCAAAGCATAAGTCTTCATGATCAAGATGACTTGAATACCGCAAGTGAAAGGAACATTGCACTTAAGCTGCAGTAAGAACTTCATTGACATATCTATATATGCAGAGAACCATATGAAGTCTTATAGCTGGTCACTTCAATGAACTAGTTACCATAACTAGCATCCATGATTAACTCCGGACATCACAATGTCTCTAGCTAGTGAGAATCAGCTGTTTGGATACACCAAGGAGTATACCTCGTGCTAGTCTCGACAGAATTGATGGTGTCCAAATCCATCAATTCATCGACTAGGGATAATTCCGATACATCACAATAACACATGTAGAGATACTCACTAGTTGTGATCCAATCATAAATTCTCTCATGCTGTGAATTGTATTGTGGACATTCAATAAATGAGTTTAAGATCTAATCAAATACATGAAACATGTACTCTCAAATAGTGAATCTTCATTTATCATATAAATGGTTCAAACATAAGGTGATTGCCTTAGGATATCTCTCATATATTACTAACAAGTTGGGCTCATGAGAAGTCACCCCGTGACTAGGCAAAATACTCTCACTGGGTTGACTAGTTCCAGGTATCCCACTAGACACCTGTCTAGTTGACAATGACTCATCCTCCTAAAACAGAGGAACTGTCTTATCAACCTCACCTCTAGCTAGGAACTCAGTTTCGAGAAAAGTAGCGTCTCTCGAATCCAATTCGGAGATTGTTCCATCTTGTTGCTTACCTATGAAAACATAACCTTTGAAGGTATCAGAATATCTTATAAAGATACACTTTTTACCTCTAGGTTTCAGTTTTCCATACTTGTGACAACTATCATAAACATAGGCAACTGACTCCTAGGGTCTCAGATTTCCCAAATCTGGTTTTCTGCCTGTCCAACATTCATATGGGGAAGATGGAACTGACTTTAAAGACATTTTGGCCTGCGCCATCATAGACCTAACCATTTCGAGAAGAGTCCTATTTCTTCTCTCAGCAAGCTGTGGAGTTTCCGGGATTGTCAACTGTCTAATAATCCCCTTATCATTACATATTGTCTTGAACATATCAGACAAATATTCTCTTCCATGGTCAGTGCGTAAAGTCTTAACCTTACTTTCCATTTGATTCTCAACTTCGTTCATATAACGAATGAACAATCCAATGCTTCATATTTATGAGAAATCAAATACAGATGACCGAATCGAGAGAAATCATCAATAAATGTAATGAAATAGGAAGCTCCACGTCTAGCCTTCACATTCATTGGACCACAAATATCCGAATGAATCAATTGCAATGGTGACTCTGCCCTAATAGCCTTACCGAATGGTTTCCTAGTTGCTTTTCCAGCCATACAATGCTCACACATGGACAAGGTAATCTTAGCATGAGAGCCCAAATAACCCTCTTTAGCTAATCGATTCATGCGATCTTGTCCTATATGTCCTAATCTAGCATGCCAAATATCATCAGTTATTTCTGCATCACTAGTAAGAGCAATGTTCGAAAAACAACTATCAATCGTACAATTGACATTTGGTTCCACATCAAGAACCATAAAACCATTCGTTAAAAAACCATATCCGATTGACATGGAGTCAATCTTGAGTTCAACACACCGACTGTAAAAGTTAATATAATACCCTAAATCAAGAAGACAAGTAACTAAAATAAGATTCCTACGAATCTTAGGAGCATACAAGACATCATGTAGAAACAAAGTACTTCAACCCCGAAGGATAAGTTTGCAAGTGCCAACTCCTTTGACTTAAACTCTTGCATTGTTTCCTACATATATCCATTTGTTGCCAGCTGGTACCCTATGATACTCCACATATGTAACTCGCTCCCGAGCTACATGGTTGGTTGCTCTCAAATCTATAATCCACAAAGGATAAGAATCAGGCAACAACACAGAACTAGCAACAAAATGCTCAGAAGACTGACTTGAAGTTACCTTTCTTGGCTCAGTGCATTCCTGAGCGTAGTGACCCTTTTTGTCACAATTAAAGCAAGTCACCTTGCTTTTAGGTTTCTTCCCAGTTTTCTTGTTCTTGTTCTTCTTGATTGGGCCTGCCCCACCTACAACAGCAGCTTCTTTCTTCTTTCCCTTCCCTTTCTTAAACCATCTTCTTTTCTTGGATCCAGATGATCCAGTAGAACCGACAGCCAAATAGGCTTGGCCAGAAATCCTTGCGGATTCTACTCTCTCCGCCTCCAGTTCAACATGGTGTGAGACATCAGTGAAAGTCTTAATACTCTCACTGTGAGTAAGGGTCTGCTTCATGGTCTCCCAAGAATTTGGAATGGATCGAATAACTGCCTGAACCTGTTGATCATCTGTCAGCTTGTGACCTGCAGTTTTAAGCTCTCGAATCATATTCGACATCTCATTGAGATGTTGAACCATGGAAATATTCGGGCACTTCTAATAGTTGTCAAACTTGATCATCAGTTGCTGAATCTTGCTCAGACTAACTCCACTGTACTTATCCTTAAGGGCCACCCAGACAACATGAGCCAAAGAATATGACTCATACTCAAATGCCATGTCGTCCACCATTGAACTTATCAAAATGCCCTTAATAGTGGAGTCCTTTTTCTTCCATGCCTTATAGGCATCAAGATCTCGCCTGTTTTGTGCAGTGGGACCATCTATAGGTTCTACTAAGACCTGATTTACAACCTCTAGGACTTCTTGTTCTTCTAGGACATACTATATTCTGAGGTGCCAGATTTTGTAGTTATCCCCATTTAGTTTCTCACTCTTATTGAGTTTAGCTATGATGTTTTTGGTGGTCATAACCTAACATAAATAAACACATTATTTAGTTATTCAGTGTATGTTTTTATGTATGTAATCTCTAAATTGACTCAATGTAAATTTGATTTGGTTTACAAAATCAAGTGACAATTAAATTCCCACTCATCATTTGTATGTTCCAATCTAATCGACTTTGATCAATTATATTACATACATCCCATCTAATGAATTTAATCATTAACCAAACATGATATTTTAACATTAAATGAACTTATCATTTAAATTATACTCATTATGAACAAATCAAAGAGTAATGAAATATCATGCATCATGTAGAGTAAACAACATTAAAATGAAACATATAATTAAATTAAACTTGCTGTACATTGTTAACATATAACAAAGAAGACTCTACTTAGAATGTTACATATAACATTCTTCTAACTCATAACTGATAACTGAAAACACCCCTAACAGACTAGATAGGTGATTATTACTCCCACTAGTACAAGCACTAGTGCAGTAATAATCCAAACAAGTCCATTCTTCTTGGGCTGAACTGGAACACCATCTTCCGAGATGCTCTCTAGATGATGCCAGGACGCAGAGTCCTGTGAAGGACATACTTGAAGCGATCCAAAAGGAAAAACCTCTTCAGGGTCTTCTTCTGGATCTTCATCACAATGCACTTCACGATCTTCATAGTGAAGTAACTCAGCGCACAACTGTGTATAGATAACTCGCCCCTCATGGCGCCCCTAGATCTGATGCGCGACATCACTAAGGTGCTGAGACAGCGAACGGACCAGTGCCCAGATCCTGTAGTTATCCAGAATTGGAAACTCTTGCATCTCGAGTCTCCAAAACAATCTGTCCAGTCTCCCTATGTGCCACCCGACTCCGTGTGATGAATCATACTCTATCCCCTGGATAGCCTTGTAACGGCTATAAAATTCCTAGTAATTTTACAAGAATTTTTGCATGATTATAATGAGCTTTATGTGGGCTCTTTCAAAAAATAAAAGAAATAGAGCCAAAAAGGATGCATGACCTAGGAATTGAACCCCAAATCTCTAGTAGATAGCTAAGCCCTAAGATGCATCCAATAACCAAAAGCCCAACAGGGTTGTGTTATTAGAGGAATATGGGAAATGAAAGTTAAGGGTAAGGGAGGCTAAGGGACACCTTCAAGTGAATAAATAGGGAATGAGGAGACAAGAGAAAAGCCATTTTTCATTCTCCACTTCTCCTCTTCTTCTTCCTCACCGAAACCTACTCTTCTCCTCTTCCATTTTCCGAAAGCTAGCCAAGCAAGAAGAAGGCTCTAGGTTTGGCATCCCTTAGGGTATTTTCCAACTATTAACAAAGAGAAGGATGTAAGTATCCCCTCACATGCATACAAGTTGTTTCGATTGATGTTATTATGTAAATCCCTTCATGAACCATTCGGCCAAGACCCTTACTTGTGTTTTCAATGATGAACCATGCCATACCTTGTAGGAATATGATGATGATAGGTTGCTAGATAGGTTTGGTTAAGTGTTTGATCTTAAAAACTCCAAGAAACTTTCGGCCAAGACCATTACTTGTGCTCTCCATGATGATCTATGCTATACCTTGTATGAATATGATGATGATAGGTTTCTAGATGGGTTTGGTTAAGTGGTTGATCTTCAAACCCTCCTAGTACTCTCGGCCAAGCCCCTTTGGACCCCTAATGTGTTTTTCTATGCCATGCTCTAGATGAGTTCATGCTATGTTTTGATGTTAGATGAAGATAACATGTTCTATGCCATGCTATAGATGAGTTCATGCTATGTTTTGATGTTAGATGAAGATAACATGTTGTTGGCTAACCTAAATTTAAGTGGTTGATCCTTTAAGTTCCTTGAACCATTCGGCCAAGACCCATTTAGGTCTATCATGCTATGATCTATAAATTGCCATGCTATTTTTTGAATGTAGATATAGGTAACATGTGAAAGCTAAGCTAGATTTAAGAAATGGATGTTAGGTTTTCTGGAAACTCTCGGCCAAGACTTATCTAAACTCCTAAGTGCCTTCCATGCCATGCTTTATATGTGAAAGAATTAATATGTGGTTAGTTAGATCATATATAAGTTGTTTAGGGTTTAAAACTTTGGTATAACTCCATGAAGTTTAGATCACTCCATGTATGCTTGTTCATGATGTTTATGCCATGCCCTATATGTGTGTGATGTTAACATGATGTTAAGTAGTCCTTGCTCAAGTGGTTTATCATGATTGGTTTATGTCACTACCATATGTCTATGTTAATAGTAGGGATGCATGATAAATTTCTGCTCATTACCATGTTAAATGTATGATCATGTTATGCTCATTGCCATGTGAATTGTGTGAATGTATGATATGTTATAAAGAAGGAACTTGATATGTATGAAAAGAATATGATATGTTATGAAGAAGGAATATGATATGTTATGAAAAGAAAAATGATATGTTATGAAAAAGGAACATGATATGCTATGAAGAAGGAACATGATATGCCATGATAAGGAACATGATATATTTATGAAAAGAAATATGATATGTTATGATAAGAAGCATGATATGTATTTTACTTTCTGCATGGCTTGTACCAGGACCCTAACAAGGTCCAGGGGATGGGCTCCCAGATGTCCTAGGCCGACGGTCATAAGTACGAGCTTAGGATGGGCTTCTATGTTATGTTGTCCCTAGGTCGACGGACATAGTACGAGCCTAGTACGATGATGATGATGTGGTACAATGTCAGGCCCAATATGTTGAGATTATGTTTAAATACCTATAATATATGTTTTCAAAGAGCATCCTGCATATACCCTTAGTTCATGTCTGGATCATTATGATGTTATATTCATGTTATGCTTATGTTTATATGCATGTTATGCTTGCTTATGTTCTTGTATGTCTATATGCATGTTATGCTTACTTATGTTCTAGTATGTTATATGCATGATATGTTTGCTTATGTTCTTAGATTTTTATATGAATGCTATGCTTATGTTCTGGTATGTTATATGCATGTTATGCTTGCTTATGTTCTTGTATGTTTATATGCATGTTATGTTCGTTTATATGTCGTTGTATGTTTGTATGAATGTTATGCTTATATGTGTTATATGATCATGTCACTACTCTATGCTTAATGTTTGACGTATGGTTTTTGTGAGTAGGACAGGATCTTACTAAGCCTATGTGCTTATAGTTTATGTTCCCTTGTACTGCAGATAAGGGTAAAGGGTGGCTAAACTAAAGGGAGCAGCAGGAGGGGCAAAGTGTGTGTGGTAGTGGCATGGTGGAGGAGATCTGTTATGTTTCCTTATGCATGTTTTCCTTTAAGATGATTTTTATGAACTTGAACTAAGTACTTATGAAATGATGATGCATGCTCTATGTTTAAAAAGAAGTATTTATGAAAGGATGACGCATGTTTATGTGTTTAAGAAGAAAAAAAAATATATAAGTCTAAAGTCTTCCGCTGTAAGAAGTATATGTAGTCTTCCGCTGTAATGTATGTATGTACGATCGCGTCGCACCGCCCCTCCAAACCCCTGGAAAGGGCGGGCGTCACAGGTTGGTATCAGAGCAGATCTGCCTTTCCACTACACACACATCAAGCTCCAAATCCTGTCGCTCCAAGTAAGAAATTCTATGCCTACTTTATTTTGTTCATGTATGATAAGAAATGCTTCTAGCTTAAAATGCATGAAAATATGTATGATAACCTTTTGTAGCCTTTAGTTTAACTATACATAGATAAATGAACGATAATCTTATACTAGCCTTCCTTTAATATATGAAGATAAACATGGCTGAGAGACGCATTAGTAGAGTCGATGAGATAGTGGCCCCACATGACCTTATGCATGTGGTTACTGAACTCCAACGTCAAGTCACAGAGTAACAACAAGTGATAAATGCCTTAATGAATCAGCGAGGAAACCCTACCGCCCCACCAGCAGGCCCTAGCTTGATGGTTCGAGAAGCTTACGATCCGAGAAGCGAAAAATTTCTTTGGTACTGGTGAACCATGGGACGCCCAGGCCTGGTTCAAGACTGTGGAAAGCATCGTAGAGCTACTGGACTGGCCCGAATGCGAGAAGATTAAGTGCACGTCATTTTGCCTTTCGAGAGATGCTCAGATGTGGTGGGAACGGGTTAAAGCAAAGAGGCAAGTGAATCAGATGAGATGGACGAACTTCGAGTATGAATTTTTCGAAGAATTCTTCCATATGCGAGTGACGAACAAGCATTACGATGAGTTCACGGGGTTTTGGCAAGGTGACCTATCAGTCAGTGAATCCGTGAAGAGATTCAACCGACTCGCACGCCTATGCCTAGAGTTGGTCAGCACAGAAAGAGAAAGGGTTAGACTCATGCTGAAGATGCTCCGACCCGAGATAGCTCTGAACGTGGCCGGCGGAGTTAATAGACCGCAGACCGCAGAGGAGCTGTTCAGTAGTGCCTTGATTACCGAGCATTATCTGAACAAAATTAACCAGCAAAGGAAGGCACTAAGTGAAGGCAGGGGTCAAGCCCAGTCAGGAGGTCAGAGAAACCAGAGTATTGGAAAGGGAACCACACTGGCAAGAGAAAGCAATGGGATGACTCTAAAGGTGGTCCAGTGAACAAGCAGCCCAAGATCCCTCTGTGTGCTACATGCGGGAAGATACATCCTGGAGTATGCTACCGAGGCACAAATAGATGCTACAATTGTGGACAGGAAGGGAATAGAGTCAAGGACTGCCCTATTCAGGTTCAGGCACCTCCTCAGCCGTATGCCCAGATAGAGAAATTGAATTTGAGATTGAATTGATTCCTGGTACTAACCCGATCTCTAAAGCACCTTACCGTATGGCGCCGGCTGAATTGAAGGAACTTCAGGGACAACTACAGGAGTTACTTGACAAGGGACTCATACGCCCAAGTCGCTCTCCATGGGGAGCTCGAGTACTATTGGTGAAGAAGAAAGATGGGTCTATGCAAATGTGCATAGACTATCGAGCGCTAAATAATGTGACAATCAAGAACAGGTACCCTTTACCGAGGATTGACGACCTGTTCGACCAGCTAAAGGGTGCCACCGTCTTCTCCAAGATTGACCTGTGGTCTGGCTATCATCAAGTGAAAGTGAAACCAGATGATATACCAAAGACGACTTTCCGAACAAGATACGAACATTACGAGTTCATAGTTATTCCCTTCGGAGTGACGAATGCACCTACTATGTTCATGGATCTGATGAATCGGGTATTCTCGACATTCCTCGATAAATTTGTAATCATTTTCATCGACGATATACTAATTTATTCGAGAACCCCAGAAGAGCACGCAGAACACCTGAATATGGTATTACAGATTCTTCGGGAAAAGCAGCTGTATGTAAAGTTCTCCAAATGCGAATTCTGGCTCGATCAGGTATCATTTTTGGGTCATGTTATATCCAAGCATGGAGTGATGGTAGACCCAATAAAGATTGAAGCTGTGAGTAACTGGAACCGACCAAAGAATGCCAGCGAGATCAGAAGCTTTCTTGGGCTAGCAAGCTACTACAGGAAGTTTGTAGAGAACTTCTCTAGAATTGCAGCCCCTATGACAGTCCTCACCAGAAAGAACAAAAAGTATGAATGGATGGACGCCTGCGAGAAGAGTTTCACAGAATTGAAAAAGAGACTGACCAACACTCCAATCCTTGCTCTTCCGGATAGTAATGAAGGCTTCGACATGTACAGCGACGCTTCCAAGTTGGGACTCAGAGCTGTACTCATGCAGAACGACAAGGTCATTGCCTATGCCTCTAGGCAACTCAAAGAACATGAAAGGAATTATCCCACTCACGATCTAGAGCTAGTGGCCATGGTATTTGCTCTAAAAACATGGAGGCATTATCTATATGGAGCTCAGTGTAGGATTTATATAGATCACCAGAGTCTGAAATATTTTTTCACACAGAAGGACCTAAACATGAGACAACGCAGATGGCTCGAGCTCATCAAGGATTATGACTGCGAGATCTTCTACCATCCAGGAAAAGCAAACAAGGTGGCCGATGCACTCAACAAGAAGTCCTGCGCCACCTTGATGTCTCAATCAGTATTATCTCAGCCCTTAGAAAAGGAAATTATGCATTACGGGGTTGAAATCATTTCCGGACAGCTCTCGACTATGACGATAGCATCGACGCTGTTCGACGATATATTGGAAAAGAAAACCCGTGACCCGAGCATTCAGAGAATCAAGCAAGAGGTCCTAGAAGGAAAGGATGATGGGTTTCGTATCTTTGATAGTGAGATACTCTACCTCAGGGATCGCTTGTGTATTCCCGAAGATCCAGAATTACGGAAGAAGATATTTGAGGAAGCTCACGGAACTCCTTATGCGATGCATCCTGGAACCACCAAGATGTACCAAGATCTGAAAAGAAAATTTTGGTGGTTCGGTATGAAAAGAGATGTGGCTCAGTATGTCAGTACCTGCCTGACCTGCCAGAGGGCTAAAGCAGAACACCAGAGACCTGGAGGAACACTGCAGCCGATCCAAAATCTAGAATGGAAATGGGAAGATATTTCTATGGATTTCATCTCAGGATTGCCCAAGACAACAAACGAATATGATGCTATATGGGTATTTTGTGGACAGATTGACGAAGTCTGCCCACTTCTTAGAAATCAAGATGACCTATTCGACGGAGCAATTGGCTCAATTATATGCTAGGGAAATTATCAGATTACATGGGATTTCTAAGACCATCATTTCTGACAGAGATGGTCGCTTTATTTCCCATTTCTGGGAATGTGTTCAGAAGGCCCTTGGCACGAAGCTATTATTCAGTACTGCCTTCCATCCTCAGACGGACAGACAGACCGAAAGGGTGAATCAAGTACTGAAGGATATGTTACGAGCTTGCACCCTGGATTTCAAAGGGAGCTGGTGCCGATACTTATGTTTGGCAGAACAATAATAGCTACCAAGCTACTATTGGAATGGCGCCCTATGAGGCTCTATACGGGAGGAAATGTAGATCTCCTATATGCTGGTACGGGGGTGGTAAAAAGAAGGGGATGGGACTTCGGACAGATTTCATTGACGACACCACCCGAACTATACAGAATATCCGCCAAAGAATTGGAACTGCTCAGAGTTGACAAAAGAGCTATGCAGATATGCGGCGTAGACCATTAGAATTCGAAGTCGGGGATCTGGTATTCCTCAAGGTGGCCCCTATGAAGGGAGTGATGAGATTCGGAAGGAAGGGTAAGCTGAGTCCGTGCTATGTGGGACCATATCCGATATTGAAGAGAGTTGGCAAGGTAGCTTACAAGCTAGAGCTGCCTCAAGAGATGTCGGCTATTGACAACGTGTTCCACGTTTTGATGCTCAAGAAGTGCATTTCCAGTACGAACCAAGTGATCGAGCCACAAATAGTGCAAGTTCAAGAGGACCTGAGTTATGAAAGTCGGCCTATCCAGATACTAGACCGAGAAGTCAAAAGGCTAAGGAATAAAGAGGTGCCCTTAGTGAAGGTCCCGTGGCAAAATCAACGGTACGAAGAAGCTACCTGGGAACGCGAGGAGGACATGAAACAGAAGTACCCAGAGTTGTTCTAAGTTTCGAGGATGAAACTTTTAAAAGGTATGAAGGATTGTAACGCCCGTAAAATTCCTAGTAATTTTACAAGAATTTTTGCATGATTATAATGGGCTTTATGTGGGCTCTTTCAAAAAATAAAAGAAATAGAGCCAAAAAGGATGCAGGGCCTAGGAATTGAACCCCAAATCTCTAGTAGATAGCTAAGCCCTAAGATGCATCCAATAACCAAAAGCCCAGCAGGGTTGTGCTATTAGAGGAATATGGGAAATGAAAGTTAAGGGTAAGGGAGGCTAAGGGACACCTTCAAGTGAATAAATAAGGAATGAGGAGACAAGAGAAAAACCATTTTTCATTCTCCACTTCTCCTCTTCTTCTTCCTCACCGAAACCTACTCTTCTCCTCTTCCATTTTCCGAAAGCTAGCCAAGCAAGAAGAAGGCTCTAGGTTTGGCATCCCTTAGGGTATTTTCCAACTATTAACAAAGCGAAGGATGTAAGTATCCCCTCACCTGCATACAAGTTGTTTCGATTGATGTTATTATGTAAATCCCTTCATGAACCATTCGGCCAAGACCCTTACTTGTGTTTTCAATGATGAACCATGCCATACCTTGTAGGAATATGATGATGATAGGTTGCTAGATAGGTTTGGTTAAGTGTTTGATCTTAAAAACTCCAAGAAACTTTCGGCCAAGACCATTACTTGTGCTCTCCATGATGATCTATGCTATACCTTGTATGAATATGATGATGATAGGTTTCTAGATGGGTTTGGTTAAGTGGTTGATCTTCAAACCCTCCTAGTACTCTCGGCCAAGCCCCTTTGGACCCCTAATGTGTTTTTCTATGCCATGCTCTAGATGAGTTCATGCCATGTTTTGATGTTAGATGAAGATAACATGTTCTATGCCATGCTATAGATGAGTTCATGCTATGTTTTGATGTTAGATGAAGATAACATGTTGTTGGCTAACCTAAATTTAAGTGGTTGATCCTTTAAGTTCCTTGAACCATTCGGCCAAGACCCATTTAGGTCTATCATGCTATGATCTATAAATTGCCATGCTATGTTTTGAATGTAGATATAGGTAACATGTGAAAGCTAAGCTAGATTTAAGAAATGGAGGTTAGGTTTTCTTGAAACTCTCGGCCAAGACTTATCTAAACTCCTAAGTGCCTTCCATGCCATGCTTTATATGTGAAAGAATTAATATGTGGTTAGTTAGATCATATATAAGTTGTTTAGGGTTTAAAACTTTGGTATAACTCCATGAAGTTTAGATCACTCCATGTATGCTTGTTCATGATGTTTATGCCATGCCCTATATGTGTGTGATGTTAACATGATGTTAAGTAGTCCTTTCTCAAGTGGTTTAGCATGATTGGTTTATTTCACTACCATATGTCTATGTTAATAATAGGGATGCATGATAAATTTATGCTCATTACCATGTTAAATGTATGATCATGTTATGCTCATTGCCATGTGAATTGTGTGAATGTATGATATGTTATAAAGAAGGAACTTGATATGTATGAAAAGAATATGATATGTTATGAAGAAGGAATATGATATGTTATGAAAAGAAAAATGATATGTTATGAAAAAGGAACATGATATGCTATGAAGAAGGAACATGATATGCCATGATAAGGAACATGATATATTTATGAAAAGAAATATGATATGTTATGATAAGAAGCATGATATGTATTTTACTTTCTGCATGGCTTGTACCAGGACCCTAACAAGGTCCAGGGGATGGGCTCCCAGATGCCCTAGGCCGACGGTCATAAGTACGGGCTTAGGATGGGCTTCTATGTTATGTTGCCCCTAGGTCAACGGACATAGTACGAGCCAAGTACGATGATGATGATGTGGTACAATGCCGGGCCCAATATGTTGAGATTATGTTTAAATACCTATAATATATGTTTTCAAAGAGCATCCTGCATATATCCTTAGTTCATGTCTGGATCATTATGATGTTATATTCATGTTATGCTTATGTTTATATGCATGTTATGCTTGCTTATGTTCTGGTATGTTATATGCATGATATGTTTGCTTATGTTCTTAGATTTTTATATGAATGCTATGCTTATGTTCTGGTATGTTATATGCATGTTATGCTTGCTTATGTTCTCGTATGTTTATATGCATGTTATGTTCGTTTATATGTCATTGTATGTTTGTATGAATGTTATGCTTATATGTGTTATATGATCATGTCACTACTCTATGCTTAATGTTTGATGTATGATTTTTGTGAGTAGGACAGGATCTTACTAAGCCTATGTGCTTATAGTTTATGTTCCCTTGTACTGCAGATAAGGGTAAAGGGTGGCTAAACTAAAGGGAACAGCAGGAGGGGCAAAGTGTGTGTGGTAGTGGTATAGTGGAGGAGATCTGTTATGTTTCCTTATGCATGTTTTCCTTTAAGATGATTTTTATGAACTTGAACTAAGTACTTATGGAATGATGATGCATGCTCTATGTTTAAAAAGAAGTATTTATGAAATGATGACGCATGTTTATGTTTTTAAGAAGAAAAAAAATATATAAGTCTAAAGTCTTCCGCTGTAAGAAGTATATGTAGTCTTCCGCTGTAATGCATGTATATACAATCGCGTCGTGCCTCCCCTCCGAACCCCTAGAAAGGGCGGGCGTGACAAGCCTCCCTTAGTCGGTTACACAACACATCGTGTCTAGTTATCGTGGTAATCATCCGTGCCATCTGAAACAAAATTAAAATTAATTAAGTCAGTTACAAAACCGACAAACTAGTACTTCTACCCACTTAATTCAATTTATATTTGCACAGAATCTACACAATAAATCAAGAATAAATTTCCTTGATTCTATGAAGATCAGTCGATTGATACTTTTACCAATCAACTCTCATCTAAGTCCAATCGTTTTATACTATTATGACTGGACAGGGACTTGAATTCGTGAGAACCTGAACACCATCCGATTTACTCTGCGCACCCCAGGAACTCGAGCAATATCTGCAGCATTCTGTCTTCTCATCGTCCCTAGCCACCAACTTGAGTTCATTTAACCTATCTCTAAGTTGTTTGAGTCGAGTTCTATTTGTTCCAAATAAATACTCGACGATCTAGTTATGAGTTAAGTTGACCAAAGTCAACTTAGTCAACAAACATTGACTGACAGTAGGTTTAGCCCTCTGGCCAGACCACTTTGTCACCAATTCAGATCGGTCATATGAATTTCAGACTAGTTTCTAAAATTCCAGACTGGTTTGTCATGAATTCAGACCGGTCAGACGAATTTCAGACTGGTTACTGAAATTCCAAACCAGTTTGACATGAATTCAGACCAATTTTGGAAATCTAGACCGGTCTGTCTAATTTCTAGACCAGTTATGGAAATCCAGACTGGTCTGTCGAATTTCTAGACTGGTTTTGGAAATTCAGACCGATTCGAAATCAGGCTGTCATCGAATTTTCAAGCGTTCGGAATTCGAGGCTCTGAATTTTTAGACTAGTTCG
This sequence comes from Wurfbainia villosa, assembly GCA_025175895.1. NCBI lineage: Eukaryota > Viridiplantae > Streptophyta > Magnoliopsida > Zingiberales > Zingiberaceae > Wurfbainia > Wurfbainia villosa. The sequence continues at coordinate 23,375,773 of CM046009.1, read as the reverse complement.
AAATCGGACCGATCTGTCAATATCGGTGGTTTTGGAAATCCAGACCGATCTATTGAATTTCCAGACTAGTTCTGAAAATCCAGACCGGTCTATCCAATTTCCAGACTGGTTCTGGAAATCCAAACCGGTCTGTCGAATTTCTAGGTAGTTCGGAAATCGAGGCCGACGTCAATTTCCAAAGCTGGTTACGAAAATCGGTGGTCTATCAAATTTTGCATCGATTAAATCCCGATATGTCATCAATTTCTAGACTAGTATGTTATCCGATCATTCTCGTCTTCTCCGATCACGAAATCCCGGCGATTTTAATTCCGAGTACTCTGAATCGCCGAGAAAATAGTTTCCTTAATTTTCCCAGGGAACTGTTGTTGGGAAAACTCTGGATATGATGTTCACAATATCGCGGGCAAATACTTCGCACAACCGCAGTAGAAACAATAATTATACTGGATCCCACCAGAGATCCATGCAAAACTATATAAGTCATTTTTTTAATCTAGTCTAGAACTTATCTAGATGAGGAATATACCTTTGATGCGTGCCCTTCGCAATCCCGCTTTTCCAAATGCTGTCGGATCTCAATACGGTAAGGATAACCATATCACTATGGTATCCACACTGACACCCACCCGATTTGGAGTCACGTTGTGTTAGCAACCCCTAGCAAAATGCCAAGAACTCTTTGGAAGAAGAAGGAGAGGAAGGAGAGGGATGAGAGAACTTTTCTCTAGGCTTTTGGCTTGCACGCCCAAAAATTGATCTAGCCTCTTGCTTTGCACGTTCAAAGCATTTTTAAGCCACTAGCCATCAATTCCCATTATCTCATTAAGACATCTCTTAATCTCTTAATGAATACCATGACTCTTGGTATTCTTCTTCATCATGAATACCAAGGCCCTTGGTATTCCCATGCATGATTAATCAAATTAATCATGCATGATTATGAATCATCTTCCATGGTTCAACTTGAGTCTAACTCAAGTTTAACCAATTTGAGTCTAACTCAAGTCTTGGCCATATGCTCAATTGTCCTTTTAGTCCAACTAAAAGAAACTATCTCCAAAACAAAATGTCATTTGTGTGTGACCCTATAGGCTCTTGTAACGTTGGCAATGTATCTAAAACCATTTTAGATACATAAGCAATGAGCGACATCTAGCAATACATCATTGCTACCCAAGTTACAAGATCGTCGAGATCCGACAACCTTTCCGTGACTATTATCATGTATGATGGTTTCCTTCTCTCTCTGATATCTTAGATCGATTAATGAGGCATAGACCGTGTCATCCCCTTATCGATCTTTATGTTTCTTGATCCCCAAGTAGACTAACTCAAACAAATGAGCTTAATATCTCATATTAACTCATTTGAGCATAACCATGCATTTCATGGTCCTACTCTATCAAGAGGCTAAAGATATCACTCCCGTCATATAGGAGGGATAGATCCCATCTACATCACTCACATCTCTCTGCATAATTCGTTACATACCCAATGATCACCGTTATAGTGCACCCTGTTACGGTGTGACGTTAGATGATACCAAAGTACATAACTCCTTATATAGGGAACCGTAGTGACTTCAGGTCTAAGGACTATTCATACCAATAGTCACATGAGAAAGTATATGACACTCATATAACGATCCATGATGCTTTCTCATGGTGGGTCAATTCAGTATATATATTCTCTAATATATATACCCATGTGTCAATGTGATATCACATATCCATGACTTGTGAGATCAAATCATCCATTGACCTATATGCTAGTCTCAATGTTTTAATATTGCCCTTGTCTATTAATACTTGACTAGGAATATTAAGAATAGTGTTCTCTACAGCTTCTCATAATCAATTATTCTAATTGATATACTGTAGATTAGAACCTACTATTTAAGGACATTATTATATTTATTTTAGCTGGCACATGCATAAAGTAAATATAATAAACAATCTTTGCCTTTTATTAATGAAATATGATACACATGATCCCTAATCAATAATCTCATGATTGACACTAAGGGCTGACACTAACAACTGTTCCCACAAGAGAACTGTTCCCTTCAGGGGACTCCTTTCCTGGGCAATTTTCCCAGGGAACTGTTCCCACCATGGAATTTCTCGGGAAGCAGAGCAGTATCATAGGGGCAGTTCCCCCAGGGAACTATCCCTTCATCACAATCGGTCTGTCTCTCAGACCTGTCTGAAACTGCTCGTGCCAAAGCAGTTTCACAGAAAATAGGGAACTATTCCCCTTTGAGTCCGATCTGATCATCAGACCGGTCTGAAACTGCTCGGCAGTTTCCTAGGGAACTATTCCCACTAGCGAAACCAGTCTGATTCTTAGACTAGTCTGAAATTGTTCGTTACAGAGCAGTTTCACCAGGGCTCTTTTGGAAAATTTCGGCAAATTACTCTTCTTCTTCCTCGCGACTTTGTTTTCGCGATGAATAGTAATTTTGTAGAAAGAAAAATGGACAGATGCTTCACCAACTATGCTCATATACCATTGTTGGTCTAAATGCATATGTTTAAAACTGATTAAATGCAGAAACATTAAATATAGACAGTAAATGAAAAACTTACAGTAATTCGTCAGAGTCTTCTCGTGTCCTGGTGCTGTTGGGATGATGTTTCTGCTCGCCGTCTAAGGATCAATCACAATGGAAAGATCCTCTTCTTCCACTATCCAAGATCGCAGCCGTGCCTTGGTGTTCTCCGATCTCTGATCTTACTCATGACAGTCTCGAAAACTCACAAATTCACTTCTCACTCCGGCAGCACTCCGTCCACACTGCAGCGTTTTCTCTCTTTTGACCTCTTATTCATGCCTCCCTATATAGGGGCTTGGATGCTACGACGTGGAGAAATGCATGCACTCCATCGAGTGCGTGCACGGTTACTACGCGATGTATGCAGTTACCGCTCCATGTCTAACAATCATGAAACATATTTTTATCATGAATTCTATCTATCATCAATAATAAATGAGCTCGAAACAAGAAAAGCTTTTGCATGTGAGAAAATTATACTTTTACTTACCTTAATCTACCCTTATATATTTGGAAGGAAAGAAGGTACACGTAGACTACCATGTGAGCCAAGAGCTGACTAAGTTAATGAAAACGGGTTAGTCATTGAGGGAGACAGGGGGAGAGTCATACATTTGGCATAGTCGGGTCGCTGGCTAGATGCCACATTCGGTACAAACTACCTCATCAAGGATAGTTATGGCCCACAGGGTGCCATGGCTGCATTTTCCAAGAGTTATTGAAGGTTGAGGTTGAAGAGAATAGCTTAACAGAATAGCTCAACAAGGATGCCTCTGCTTGGGTGTGTGAGAGTTAAGTCAAAAGAGCTCATCTGGGCAAGGCCTAGAGAGAATGTTCCTAATAGAGTGAATTCCTCATGAGTACATGACATGTCCCCCTTCCAAGTAAGACTGAGGAGAAAAGCCGAAAGAAGTCCGATTTAGGAAGCATGGGGATAATATGAACGAAGGGGCTAAAAAACACTCCTGACCTAGGATGTTCCCATAGAGAATAAGTAGATTAAGGACGTTCTCAAAGTGAGTGCATGATTGAAGTCCTATATAACCTTTTTGAAGATGTTCCCAAAGTGTGTGTACGATTGAGTTTATTGGTGTAGGGGTACCAGATAATCGAATGTGGATTTTGATAATTGTAGGCAATTTTCCTTAACTGCTGCACCGTGCATATGTTGCCATTGGCAATGTGTACACACACTGTACTTTGTGCAGTGCTACAGCAGAACACCCCTTTAAAAGGGGTGTGTGTCCAAGTTGTGAGAGTGAGTTTTTGCAATAGAGAGGTGTGAGGATTGTGCTACCAGAGAGTGAAGGCGCTGTGCGTGAGTTGCCATCAGGCTATCGGAGAGAACGAAGAGTTCTGAGAACACCAAGGCACAGCTGAATCTTGGTCTATGGAAGAGTAAGAACTTTTTGATTTGATAAATCATGATCGTTCTTCTGATGACAAGCTTCGGATCGAAAGATCTCTCCCGGAAGTTATTCATCTTCGGAAGCATGAAGATTTTGATGAATCGCTGTAAGTTCCGTATTTACAGTTTTATTTATAGCATTTTAAATTCATACAAATCGTATTAGATGCAATAATTCCAACATTGGTATCAGAGCAAATGTTGGTTTGCATCTGATTTGTATAAATTATTTAGACTATAAATTTCATAGTTCATTGCGAAAATGATAAACGGTGAAAATTGTCGAGTTGAATTCGATTGGGAAATGCGATTATACAAGCATTTTCTATGCTCGGGACAAGGAGCGTGAAGCGCTCAGCAATTTCCTAATGGTTGAGTGAGAAACAACCGCCATTTGGGTCACTTGACGAGAATAAATCGGGCACACGATACATGTGTACTGGGTGCTCGGCACCTCGTTAGGTGCACAATGCCTGAGCACGTTGTGCTTGGGAACGTAGTGGTCAAGAATTGGCTTCTCAGCACTGTGACAAAGTGCAACTCCCTAGCGCAAGGGTGCTTGGGCGCGCGACGCTCTAACACTGGGTGCTCGGCACTGTGGTAGGCACAAAGCACCTGAGAAAGCGGTGCTCGATACTGGAAGTTGAGCGATGAATCTCTCGGGTTGTGTGCTCGAGAGTACTCGGTCGCTGGATAAAAGTGCTCGACACTCAGCTCGACAGTGAAACACATAGTGCTCTCCTGGACCTTATACTGGTTGGCTTGCACACTTTGGTGCTCGGGTGGACCAAACAGTGGTTGGCTTGCGCACTTGGTTCTCGGTCGGACCTAATAGTGGTCAGCTTGCACACTTGGTGCTCGGTTGGACCTAATAGTGGTCAGCTTGTACACTTGGTGCTTAGGCGAACCTAACAGTGGTTGGCTTGCACACTTGGTGCTCACCTAGACCTAATGGTGATCGACTAGCACATAAGGTGCTCTGCCACATCATATGGTGGTTGACATTGGTTAACTTGCCATAGTTGACTATGGTCAACTATCTCATAACTTGATTGTCGAGTAGTTGTTTGGAACAATTAGGACTCGACATAAATAACTTAATAATAGGCTTAGTCAACTAGGGTTGGTGGCTAGGGACGATGAGAAGACAAAATACCATGCATAGGTGCTCGGGTGCCCGGGGTGCTCGGAGCAAATTGGATGGTATTCGAGTTCTCACGAATTCATGACCAAGTTGAGTTTTCATGTTTCTAGTCGACTGGACTTAGATGACAATTGACTGGTAAAAGTGTCAGTCGACTGTTCTTCAGCAAATCAAGGAAATTTATTTTTTCTTGATTTATTGTGTTGGTTTTATGCTTGTATAAATTGAATTAAGCCGGTATATATGCTAATTTGTCAATTTTGTACCGACTTAATTAATTTCAATTTTTTAGATGGAATGGATGATTACTACCATGTTAAATTATGATAGTTAGAAAATTAACATGTTAGCAGCAATACGTAACCGAACGAAGTACAATAGATACAGAGTCGGTGGACACATGGGGAGATTGGACAGACTATTTTGGCACCTAGAGTTGTAGGATTTTTCGATTCTGGACAACTGCAGCATTTGAGCTTTGGTTCGTTCATTGCCTGAAAACCTGAGTGATGTCATGCATCAAATATGGGAGCGCTATGAGGGGCGCATTTCCTATATCCATTTGTGCACAGAGTTGCTTCACTATGCAGATTGTGAAGAGGATCCAGAAGAAGATCCAGAAGAAGACCTTGAAGAGGTTTTTCCTATGGGATCTCTTCGTGTGGGTTCTTTACAGGATTCTATATCTTGGCATCATCTTGAGAGCTTCCCAGCAGAAGATGTCCTAGTTTAGCCTAGACAGATAGGACATTTTTGGATTACTGCTGCGCTAGGGTTTGTCCTAGTGGGAGTAGTAATTGCTTATTTAGTTTATTAAGAGTTGTTTAGGTTATGAGTAGGAAGAATGTTATGTGTAACATTCTTAGTAGAGTCTTATTATTTGTTTTTTTAAATGGTATATATATATATATATATATAACAGGAAAACGCCCAATGGGCAAAACACCCAACGTACACACCAACACATCATGCAACCATAGCTATGGGTTGCATAGACCACAACGTTCCAAACACCAACACATCAACATCACACACATCATCCAAAGAGAAACATAAAGCGAAATCAAAACACTATCACATTTCAACATATCTATTCGCTTATCCCTTCATGAAGAGATGAACATGTATCTGCACCTTACGCACCATCCTATCCACATTTGACAATAGCCCCTTAAATTGGCATCTGTTGCGAGCCTCCCATAGGACATATATCATGGAAGAAATCCCCAGGTATCGAGCTCTTTCCTTCTGACATGATCCCTTGTAGCGCTGCCCTATGAATGCCAAGAGATCCATCATCGTGTTGCCATCATGTTCAATCTCCAACCATTGCTGCACCTTGCTCCACAGTGCCCTTGCAACTGGACACTCAAGAAACAAATGCGGGTTTGACTCCGGGCTGCTTTGACATAACACACACTTCTTATCCTATACATGATCCACTATCTGTAGCCTCCCATGAGCAAGTAACCAAAGCATGAATCAATGTTTTGGCATAATCTCAGGCCTCCAAACCACTGTCACCCATGGTACCACTGACGCATTTGGTTTGAAGAACTCATATGCATTCGCCATCCCTTTTCTTGCCACCGCAAACCAATCAAGCATCCTCATGTTTGCTTCACCAATCCCACCCTCCCTCCTTGTATCTTACTTTTCACCTCCACAAGTCGCTTGATAAGAGGCGAATCCGTCGCCTTAGCCTCCCAACTCCAAAAATCATCCCCCTTTATGTAATGTTGGCACACCCATTTGATCCACAGCGATTCCCTTTTTGACTTTATGTCCCACAACATCTTGCTTAGCAAAGCCTCATTCCATGCCCTTAGATCCCTAAGCCCATATCCACCATGGTTCCTTGAAAGACATATAGTACTCTATGCCATTGGGGGATGCTTAGAAGCCCATACAAATGCCCGACATATGCCATGAATCTTTCTAATTACACCACAAGGAATTGGGAGAATAGAAAGCTAGTAACACACTATCCCCTGAAGACCACAACCCACCAGCTTCAATCTGCCAGCGTAAGATAAGGTATGCTTTGGCCAAGCATTGACCTTCCTCGTGATAGCCTCAAGCAATGGTCCATAGTTAGCAATGTGCAACTTCTCCGCCGCTAGTGGAATCCCTAGATATCTGAATGGGAATGTGCCCTCCTAAAAGCCAATAATGCCTAGCAACTGGGCCTTCGTCACAACATCTACACCCGCCATGTACATGTTGGTGCAGTGGGCACCAAAGTCGAACCGGTATTTTGATTATGGCAAAAGGCTCAATAGTTAAGGGTATATTTGTTATCTTACGAGCTCAATTAAGTGTGCAGAAATGCTAAAGTTGAGCGGAAGGTCTGCGACACCCGGTGGGAACCGAGGTGGTCGGGCAACGCCAGAGGGACTTCGGAGGAAGCCGAGGTACTCGGGTGAAGACCGGAAGCGAGGCTACAAGGTAAGCTCGTGTGAAAGCGAAGCAAGGTCGTTAAGCGTAGATCCGACCCAATACCTCCAATGGAAGGTCTAGGTCGAGATCAGATGGTTAGAACCATCGTACTTTATATTTTAAGCTAACTTGTACTGCAGTCCAAAACCCTTTGACTACAGTCAACTGCTAGTCAAGTTCCAGCCTCGAGAAGAGCTCGAATTTCAAGGGGGTGAATTTGGACTTGACTCGTGTTTTGGTACAAAGGGTGATGTGGCATCAAGGTGGACATCCAAACCATCACCAAGCTTCCTTGTGGTGGACGCCCAAAATAAGGTGAGTTGGCACAAGATGGTTGGCTCCCATGATGTGGCACAAGTTGAATGGCTCCAACAAGTTGGCGCCCAAGGAGGTTGGAGGTGGCACAAGGTGGTTGGATGAAACACCTCATCCTCAAGTTGGCGCCCAAGGAGGTTGGAGGTGGCACAAGGTGGTTGGATGAAACACCTCATCCTCAAGTTGGCGCCCAAGGAGGTTGGAGGTGGCACAAGGTGGTTGGATGAAACACCTCATCCTTGAGTTGGCGCACAAGGATGTGGATGAACAAGTCTTGGGGATAAGAACCTCACCTTGACACTACCTATGTCTAAATTCATAGATCAATATCCATAAATAGACATGTTCAAGCCAAGCAAATGACAAGAATTCAAGAGCTCTCAACACGCCGTCAGAACGCCGCTTACTACTACTCACATTTGCTACGACGAAGGCGCCGACAACGAAAGCTACATCTTCTACTTATAAGAGTTGTCGGTATATTTATTTAAGTTCTACTTCTTTAAATTGTCTTTGTGCTTTAATCGTAACAAGGAAAGGGGAGTGTCCTTTGCCTTGATTTCTTTTGTAATCGTTGTTCTACCTCCAACGAGGAGGAGTGGTTTTAGTGAATTGCCCTCCGTACGTGATCAAGGATCACTAGGGCCGTGGATTAGCAATCGAAAGATTGTGAACCACGTAAAAATATCTTGTCTACTTTATATTTCCGCTGTGCACTCTCTACTTGCTTTTTACTTATTGCAAAAGTTTTTTAACGACATCAGACGCTTATTCACCCCTCTAGCTTACACTTTCGATCCAACAATTGGTATCGAGTCGGGCGCTATGAGTCTGTGAAACCACCAATCGAGCTTTGTTTTTATTTTTTTACATATTTTTTATTTATTTATTTCTGTTTTCGTATAATTATTTCACTTGCTTATCTTCTCCTACATATAGAATTGCATTAGAGGCTTTAGGATCCGGATTAGGTTGTCCTTCGGGTTTGATCCCGAGTAAGGTTGTCCTCCGGAACTTCAACGACATTCGCATTTGATTGTTTATTTCTTTTTGCAAGTTACATTTTATATATATATATATTTTTTTTACTTCTCAAGACTACTAATCCAAGACGAAAGTCTTGGAATATTCTTTCGTGTGTTTTGCAAGATTCTTTTCGTCGCTCTTCTTCTTGTTTTTAAATGGCCCATCTCAAGGGTTTAGCATCACTGACCCGCTTTACAACGGTAATGACTTTCTATTGGAAGGGCCTGATGGAATGCTTTCTTAAAACCCAAATCGAGATGTGGATCGTAATTCAAACCGGTTTCACACTTCCTATTAATGAAGATGGTGAATCTTTGGGTTACGATCAATGGTCAAATTCCATGAAAAACAAGTAGAAGCCGATGCCAAGGCAACTCAAATCTTGCAATGTGGGTTGTCCAAGGAAGAGCTCAACCGCGCCCTTCATTAGTGCAAAGGACTTATGGACCAAGCTAGTGGAACTACACGAAGGCACCGATTTACACGAAGGTATGTAAAAGAGATTTACTTTAAATAAATTGTATAACTTGAAAATGCAGAAAACGAGACCGCAACTCAACTACATGCTCAGATCCAAGACATCGCCAACCAACTCCATGCCATCGACAAAAGGTCGAGAATCGCGACCTTATCGTATTCTCTTAACTCGCTTCCTAGACCACCTTGTGGGCATCCATGGTCGATGCCTACAAGGTCTCCAAGGACCTTTCTAAAATTAGGTTAGACGAATTGTTTTCGAACTTGAATTACATGAGCAAACTAACGTGGTCCAGCCGAGAAGAGTATTGCGTTAGTTGCGTGTTCCAAGAAGAAGAAGCCCGCAAGCAAGCCACCCCCAAGGAAGAAGACGAGTCCGAATCGGAAGTAGACTGAATAGAATCCGAACTAGTCAATCTAGTTCTAAGATGATCAAGAGACGAAACGACCAACAACTCAAGGTAAGCCTAAACCTAATTCAAATACTTCTAATTTTAGATGCTATGAGTGCAATGTGTTCTGGTCACATCAAGTCCGAGTGCCCAAAGCTAAAGAATAACGCATCAAAGACCAAGAAAGCGCTAAACGCTACTTGGGAGGAGTTATCGGAGGAAGAAGACGATATCCAAGCTCTAATGGCCAAGCCGAGAGCACGACTCGAAACCAAGAAGAGTCCGAGTCCGAATCCGATGATGAGCTACCATTCAAGACAAGCCACGGATCCGTATCCGGTTCAAAAGAATCATTAAGGGTAAGTCGGACGTTACTTAATACTTTGTATGGTGCAATTAAATTTTTAAATAAGAAACTAGCTAAGTCCGAGTCCAAGGTCGAGACCCTAATTGAGGAGGTTAACCTTCTCAAACATGAGGTCTCCCTAACCTCTTCGACTACTCGTATTCAAGAGGAGGACTCAACTCAAGTTGAAAAGCTTGAAGTTGAGAACTCGCTTTTGAAAACACAAGTCAAGACCTTAGGAACACGTTGGAAAGGTTCACTTTGGGATCCAAGGGACTTGACCTCTTACTTGGATCACAAAGGGCCATGTACAACAAGGCCGGACTCGGGTTTAACTCAAATACAACCAATAAGTCATATATGTCTATAGTAAACCAACATAAGAAAAATGTCCAAGCATGGGTCCCTAAGACCACTTTGATTTCAACTTTAGGATCTAACATGTATTGGGTTCCCAAGGACCAAATTCACTATGTGAATAGACCCACTCGATTCAATGGTCCAGGGGGAGCCAATACAAAATGTATTTTTGTTAAGTCTTAGAAATTGCATGCTTAGCTTTTCCTTTATTTTTAGAATGGTTAGATAGGACTCATAACCAACTAAAATCCTGCGAAAAGATTGAGCCTCGGGAGCCTCTTTTCAAAAATAAACCAACTAAAATCCTACGAAAGATTGAGCCTCGGGAGCCTCTTTCAAAAATAACTAGTTAGACCAAGACGTAGTCTCAAGTAAGTCGAGTTATCAATTTCTTGAAATTAGCTTTGTCTAAGGAAGTGGTCGTTGTTCCGATCAAAGAAGGCCTCTGTGGCTCGCCACGACACTGAAGCTAATCTCTTGAAAAGATTACTTGATGAGCTTAGACTAAATCCGAATCTAACCTAATGTTGGTTAATTTAAATTCATTAAAATTAATCAAGTAAAATTGAAAGTCATCTCACAATAACACATAGGAATAACATGTTTTGATCATGTAGATATTGGTGAGATGATTTAGGTTTAAAAACTTACAAACAACCCTTTAGTAATTCCAATATCCGATCCAACTACCTTATGTGTAGGATCAATGGATGTTGGACAGTGGTTGCTCCCGACACATGACCGGGGATCAACTCAAATTTTCGAAATTACGATTCAAACGACAAGGATCGGTAGCCTTCGGAAATAACACAAGCTCAAAATCATCGGATCGGTGATATTGAGCTCAACTCTAACTTTACAATTCAAAATGTCTTATTAGTAGAAAACTTTCAATATAATTTACTTAGTGTAAGCCAATTGTGTGATAACAATTATAAGGTCATATTTCTAGAAAATGAATGCGTAATCAAAATAAATGCAACATCTAAAATAATACTTAAAGGAACTAGGAATAGCAACATCTACACAATAAATTTACCTAACTCTCAACCAAGTGTCTTATGACACAGAAGAGGAATCTTGGTTATGGCAATCAAGACTTGACACTGCACTCCAAGACTCGGCCCCACAAGATGAGTCGAGTGGCTTGGTTATAGGTTTGCCTAAACTAAACAACTTGGATAATAAAATATGTAATGCTTGTCAACAAGGTAAACAATCTAGGACACAACATCAATTAACTAATCAAGAACTAACTAAAAGTGTTCTTGAGCTCCTACACATGGATCTATTTGATTCACATGGAGCTAAGTCACTCAATGGTAGTCAATTTTGCTTAGTCATAATTGACGACTATTCTAGATTTACTTGGGTTAGGTTTATCAAACATAAAAATGATACCTAGACCAACTAATCAATCTTTGTAGGTTAATCAAAATCAAAAGAACCTTAAGATTAAAAGACTTAGAAGCGATCATGGTGGTGAATTCGAAACCATGTGTTTACAGATTTCAGAACCTAAACGGATACCACCATGAGTTTTCATGTCCTAGAACCCTACAACAAAATGGGTTAGTCGAACGGAAAAATAGAACCCTACAAGAAGCCGCTAGGACAATGTTAAACGAGTATAACTCTACCCGATAGATTTTGGCAGAGGCCGTTAGTATGCTTGCTATGTCCAAAATAGGATCCTTATGGTAAAGAGGCACCAAAAGACCTCAGACGAGATTTATCACGATAAAATACCGAACATCAAGTACTTTAGGTATTTGGATGCAAGGTACATATCTTAAACACTAAGGATTACCTAGGAAATTCAAATCCAAAACCCCATCGAACCTTTCTAGGATACTCAACCACCAGAGAGCTTATAGGGTATACAATCACGACACTCTTAGAGTCGAAGAAACCATTAATATAGTTTTCGACGAAGGACACGAACCTGCTCAATCCTTAACAAAACCAACTAGCAAATCAACTTATAGCAACCCGACTCGGATCTTGAACTTGAATCTCGTCCTAACCCAAGTCATCCTATCGACCAAGTGATGGATGACCCTAACCCGAGTCAAACTAGAACTCACCCAAGTCATCCTATCGACCAAGTGATAGATGACCCTAACCCGAGTCACACTAAGACTCAAACAAATCATCCTATCAATCAAGTTATAGGTGATCCAAATTTAGGGGTTCGAACTAGAGCTTCAGATCGAAACCTTAGTCAAATCTCGTTAATTTCAAAATCGAACCCAAAACTATTGAACAAGCACTTCGATCCCGATCGGATTATTGCTATGCAAGAAGAGCTAGCTCAATTCACTAGAAATGAAGTCCGGGAATTAGTTCCACCACCTAAAGAAAAATCAATTATTGGAACAAGGTGGGTATTTCGAAATAAACTTGATGATAAAGGTGAAGTAGTTAGAAATAAAGCTAGGTTAGTCGCAAAAGGGTTTAGTCAAGTCGAAGGTTTAGATTACGATGAGACCTACGCCCCCGTAGCCAGACTAGAGTCCATCCGAATGTTGTTAGCATATCCGCACATCGAGGTTTTAAATTGTTTCAAATGGATGTCAAGTCAGCATTTTTGAATGGATACATTAAGGAAGAAGTTTACGCTACCAACCTCCGATTCAAAATCTAGATAAACTCGACCATGTCCTTAGACTTAAGAAAGCCCTATCTGGACTCAAACAAGCCCCAAGAGCTTGGTACTAAAGGCTTTCGATCTATCTTAAGTCCAAAGGATTCAACCAAGGTTTAGTCGACCCAACCTTATTCGTAAAAACCGTAGGAAAAGAAATCTTTATAGCCCAAATCTATGTAGATGATATAATTTTTGGAACTACCAACTCGATCCTGCTAAACGAATTCATCTCACTTATGGAAAGTGAATTTGAAATGAATTTAGTAGGAGAGTTAAGTTTCTTCTTAGGTTTACAAATTAAACAAACTAAAGATGGAATATATTTACATCAACAAAAATATACTAAGGACTTAATAAATCGATTTGGAATGCAAGATGCTAAAATAATCAATACACCTATGGCAACTAATGTTAATATAAACGAAGATGTAGAAGGAAAACCCGCTGACCTAAAAATACTATAGGAGCGCAATAGGAAGTCTCCTATACTTAACCGCGATGACCCGACATTTTATTCATGTAAGTATGTGCGCAAGGTTACAAACCTGTGCCAAGGAGTCTCACCTAACCCTAGTCAAGCGATCCTTAGATATCTAAAGGGCACGCTAAACGAGGTATTTGGTACCCTAGATCTACCGAGTTTAATCTAATCGGCTACTCGACCGACTATGCCGTAGTAAACTCGATAGAAAGAGCACGAGTGGTTGTTGTCAAATCCTCTACCGAGTCTAGTAAGTTGGTGCAGAGGAAGCAAAGATTGCGCTGCCTTATCTACCACCGGCCAATACACGCTATGCGATGGGTGAGTGTGTCTCTCACCTCGTGGATGAAGCACACTCTCCAAGACTTTAGCTTAATCTTTAACAACATTAAAACCTACATAGATAACATTAGTTCAATTAACTTAACTAAAAATCCAATATGTCATTCTAGGACAAAACATATAGAAGTTAAACACCACTTCATTAGGAACATGTAACTAATGGAACTATACAACTAGAGTATGTTGAGTCCAAATCAAACCTACATCTTCACCAAACCACTACCCGAATTTAGTTTATTAAGACGAAAGTTAGGTATGTGCGTAATAGAGTAGGATTTAAATTTTTCTATATATGTACTCTACTTTTTGCTTCTTTTATGAAATTAGCCTAAGTCTTACCTTAGAAATCATATACCTATAGATTTAAGGAGCTAATACATCTCACAACACATAGGACTAATGTGTTTGTGTACTTAGCCACGAGACGGGCGTGAGATGTTAGGACCTTACTCGTTCCAGATGTAGATTCAGGCATCGACATGAACCATGGAGTATAATTATTTAAATTAATCAACTCCTTCAAGACTTATTGATCATTCTATATCAATCAAGTCCAACCGAGTTGTACATTTTAGATGAACATATTTTCAAGCTTATTATTATTTTAAAAAAATATATATTTATATTGGGAACTTGCTTGGACTTACAAACCCTAAAATATATTTACAAACTTTTTGAGTTAAGGCAAAAGGGGAGAAAGTCACAAAAGTAAGGAAGAAAGTAAACAAAATTATTACCTTTATATTAAGTAATTCTTTACTTAAGCAACTATTAAGGGGAGTAAAATTATTTTTCAAGAACTCACCTTCGGTCAAGGGGGAGGTTACCTCAAAGGGGAGAACTTGAAACAATAATATTTCTCACTCATGCTTAATCTTTATGCTAGCTCACTCATGCTTAATCTTTATGCTAGCTCACTCATGCTTAATCTTTATGCTAGCTCATTCATATTTAATCATTATGCTAGCTCATTCATATTTAATCTTTATGCTAGCTCATTCATGCTTAATCATTATGCTAGCTCATTCATATTTAATCTTTATGCTAGCTCATTCATGCTTAATCATTATGCTAGCTATCGTTATGTTTAATTTTTCCTTAACTTTAGTGTCGCTTGCCATGAATCAAAAGGGGGAGATTGTTGGTGCAAGGCACCAAAGTCGAACCGTATTTTGATTATGGCAAAAGGCTCAATAGTTAAGGGTATATTTGTTATCTTACGAGCTCAATTAAGTGCGTAAATGCTAAAGTTGAGCGAAGGTTCCTGGGAACCGAGGTGGCGGGCAACGCCGCAGAGGACTTCTGAGGAAGCCGAGGTACTCGGGTGAAGACCGAAGCGAGGCTACAAGGTAAGCTCGTGAAAGCGGCAAGGTCGTTCAGCGTAGATCCGACCCAATACCTCCAATGGAAGGTCTAGGTCGAGATCGATGGTTAGAACCATCGCATTTATATTTTAAGCTAACTTGTATCAAGAATTCCAAAACCCTTTGACTACATACCAACTCGCTAGTCAAGTTCCAAATGAGAAGAGCTCGAATTTCAAGGGGTGAATTTGGACTTGACTCGTGTTTTGGTACAAAGGGTGATGTGGCATCAAGGTGGACATCCAAACCATCACCAAGCTTCCTTGTGGTGGACGCCCAAAATAAGGTGAGTTGGCACAAGATGGTTGGCTCCCATGATGTGGCACAGTTGAATGGCTCCAACAAGTTGGCGCCCAAGGAGGCTGGAGGTGGCACAAGGTGGTTGGATGAAACACCTCATCCTCAAGTTGGCGCCCAAGGAGGTTGGAGGTGGCACAAGGTGGTTGGATGAAACACCTCATCCTTGAGTTGGCACACAAGGAGGTTGGAGGTGGCACAAGGTGGTTGGATGAAACACCTCATCCTTGAGTTGGCGCAAAGGATGTGGATGAACAAGTCTTGGGGGATAAGAACCTCACCTTGGACACTACCTATGTCTAAATTCATAGATCAATATCCATAAATAGACATGTTCAAGCCAAGCAAATGACAAGAATTCAAGAGCTCTCAACACGCCGTCGTAACGCCGCTACTACTACTCACATTTGCTACGACGAAGGCGTCACGACAACGAAAGCTACATCTTCTACTTATAAGAGTTGTCGGTATATTTATTTAAGTTCTACTTCTTTAAATTGTCTTTGTGCTTTAATCGTAACAAGGAAAGGGGGAGTGTCCCTTTGCCTTGATTTCTTTTTGTAATCGTTGCTCCTACCTCCAACGAGGAGGAGTGGTTTTAGTGAATTGCCCTCCGTACGTGATCAAGGATCACTAGGGCCGTGGATTAGCAATCGAAAGATTGTGAACCACGTAAAAATATCTTGTCTACTTTATATTTCCGCTGTGCACTCTCTACTTGCTTTTTACTTATTGCAAAAGTTTTTTAACGACATCGTATCGCTATTCACCCCCCCCCTCTAGCGACACTTTCGATCCAACAGTACATATGAGACTTCAACATATTAGGCCACAAACCTGCTTCATCCCCAAACCATCCCAAGCATCCCGCAAGCACCGTGATCAAACTAACATCCGCCCGTGCAAACATCATCAGATCATCCGCATATGCAAGGTGAGTGATGCCAGCTTCCTTACACATAGGATGGTAATGAAAAGATGGCAGCAAGGTAGCATCCCTCAACCTCTATAACAAAACCTCAATGACCAACCCAAAAAGCAACGACGAAAGTGGATCCCCTTGCCTTAATCCTTGGCGGCCACTGAAGAAACCATAAATGCCTCCATTCAACGCTATAGAATATGAGACCGTCGTAACACACTCACGAACCCATCCATAGTAACATTGGGGAAGACCAAAACCAACGAGTACAATCATGAGAAAATCCCAATCAATCATATCAAAAGCCTTCCTCAAGTCGACCTTGAGCATGCATCTAGGAGAAACCCTTTTCCGCGCATACTTCCGAAGCAGTTCCTGAGTCAAACAAATGTTATCTCCAATAGACGCCCCTGAACAAACGCCGCCTGTGTCAGATCAAGAAAATACCCTAGTACCTTTGCCAACCATCCTGCCATTACCTTGGCAATAACCTTATAGAATATAGTGCAATAAGATATTGGCCGATAGTCAGAAACACCTGGAGCATGATCCACCTTCGACACTAAAGAAATCAAGGAATGGTTCCACTTCTTAAGAAACTTTCCCTCCCTAAAGAACTCCTGAAAAGCATCAACAAAATCTGCACCAACAATATCCCACGCCACCGTGAAGAACTTTGCACCATAACCATCCAGACCCGGTGCCTTCTCACCACCAATATCATGCACAACCGCCTTTATCTCCAAGACCCCCACCTCCTCCACCAAACTTGTAGCTTGGGCGGCATTCAGACACCAGCCAGAAATGGAGCTACCGTCCTAGGGGCTGCATTGTTCTTTACACCCAAGTAGGTCATGAAAAGCGTGCACGAATTCACTTGCTCTCTCCCCCAAAATCACCGTTTGCTCCCCAACCCGCTTAATAAGCGTAATAATTGCATTCCTCTTGTTGTTTCTTTTCACCACATCATGGAAAAATTTAGTACACTTGTCTGCACTCTATAGACACACATTCTTCGACTGTTATTGGTAAAATTGCTTCTCCGCCTCCACAAGAAGAGTGGTTTGCTTCCTCATCCGATCATAACCCTCGAGGGTAGGCCCTCCCCCTAGTATGCCCCTTTGCACCTCCTCCAACTCAGCTTTGACCCTCCTCGTTTTCTCCGAGATATGCCCAAAATGCTCCTTGTTTAGCTCCCATAATTTGCACTTTAAATGCCCCATCTTGATCTTAAGCACATATTGCATCTTCCCAAAGACCGGAGGCACCCACGACTCTGCCACCACCCACTTGAAATCATCATGCAACACCCATATGTTCAGAAATTTGAAGGGTCGATTGGGTGGCCTATCCTTTGGCATAGTATGCACCACCCCACAAGAGTGATCTGATAAACATTCGGGAGCCGGGAATTCTAAATACGCATCAAATTCTGCCATTAACCAATGTGAGTTTACCAAAGCCCTATCAAGCTTAAAAGAAACCATACCATTTGTCCAAGTGAGCCGACAACCAATAGAGCGAAGGTCCACCAATCCGCATGCTTGAACCACTTGTTGAAAATCCCTCATTTCATAATTTGTAACAAGCGCCCCACCTTGCTTATCCTCCAATGATAAAATCGAATTAAAATCCCCCATAACCATCCAAGGCTCCGAAATATCCCCTCCAATCTCCATAAGCGCCTCCCATAACGGCCGCCGTGCACCAACGGAATGTAGCCCATAGACAAAAGTCACCAAGAATGCCCTTCCAGAGACCCGACACCATATGTGGCAATGCATGAACTGATCCGACATTCAAATGACCTCTAAATCATCCCTCTGTTGATTCCATAATAGCAACATTTGTCCACGGTTAGACATGCTAAAGTTATGAACATGCCCTATACCTGCAAACCGCCACTGCATAATCTGATCAAGTGAGTTCTCCCCAAGCTTTGTCTCCAATAACACCATAATCTGAATATCCTTGTGCCCAAGGAGGTGCTTCACTCCTCCTTGCTTCAGGGACTTGTGAAAGCCTCGAATATTCCATGCATCTAACTTCATTGGACACCTCTGCGGACTGCTCGTGTTCGTAGTTGACGACCACTTCGATCTGCTCCCACCACACCTTTCCCAGATCTACTTCCCATACCATTACTTGAACTTGCTACCAAGGTAGAATTTGAAGTAGATGCCGCCAAAGATGAAGTTGCAGCCGTAGACTAAGAAGCAGAAGACCCTCTAGCAACCACCGCCCCTTGAGAAGGCTGATGTTTCAAGCTGCCCATTGCACTCCGCTTCGCCATCTGCACCCCTTTCCCTTGAACAACTCTTGGAGACACAACACGTCCCTGCAATGGCTCCTTCCCACGAACTATTGCTATTCCACCTGTACATCATCTTGCCGACTATCCATCAGCACTCCATTAGGCCGAACAATCTCAACCGTCCTCAGAACTACACCCTCCCTCTGACACTCTCGTTGGCAGATGTCCCGAGCAACCTCACCCACCTCCGGAGCAGGATACGATGACAAGAGAGGCTCCACCGCAACCGGAACCAAGCTAGTCACTGGCACCATCACCAACTGATTCTGTTCTGCCGAATACCCAACATCCGCATTCTGATTAGTCATCCTTTCTTGTTGTCTTGAACGTGCTCGATACCGCCCCCTCGGCACACCATGGCCATTAGCAGATTGCAAACAATGATGGGTAGGTCGATGACCAGTCGTTCCCCGTGCATCAACTCCGTCCTCAGCCCGAACCTACGGTCCTGCAGATGTAGCACCATTCCGACAAAAATCAGTTCGATGACCAATCCTCCGACACTTCTCGCAGAATTCCGACAAAGCCTTATAGACTATACGAAGATCCATGTGTGCTCTAGTCGGCAAAGTAATCGGAACCTCTAGAACCCGTTGCCCAAACACCGGAACCTCCACCATCATACTAGCATACACAAGCCGCTCTTGCGTATGCATCAACTTATCTATCTAGAGTGGCTTCCCGATATCCGAACCCACCATACTCAGCACCTTTTGTGACCAACAATCCGGAGGAAACCCATAAATCTGGACCCAAGCAGGAACATGCCATCAATCCTCATCAAACAAGAAACACTGCGGCATAATCTTTAGGAAAATCGGAATACCAAACGCAAAATATGGCCCCCCTTGCAGAACGCTATCACGATCATCTTGCGTTTCAAAACGGTAGACCACCCATCCACTCTTATGCATGAAGAACTTGTATGCAACCTTCCATTGCTTCGCCACTGCAATAACCCCCTTTCTCCCTGAGTATATCCCCATAAAACAACCCACCAAACAGAATCCCATGGTGTCTTCGACAGTGTCAAGATTATCATACTTGAATGCAAGGCGGTCAGCCTTGGCCTCATAGTGATCTAGACGCATCACTTACTTCATCTTTTTGTTGTTCGTGAATAGTCTTGCCCTAGCCCTATCATCCCTTTCCTCCTTCACAGCAATCCCCCCATCATCTGCAATCACTTCCTCCTCTACTTGCACCTTCGACACTTCAACTTTCGGCGAAGTCGGTTCCTCCTCCAGCAAGGAGATGTCACCACTAGCCTTCTGAGGCAGAGATTCCAACCCCTCACCACCTCCTACCACCGGTGAAGCCAGCACATCAACATCCACGTCCACCCCTTCCACGTAGCCCTCCAAATCAGTAGCTGCGCGTTGCTTTCCTTGTTCAGTTAGCCCTGCCACATGCCCATCCACCTCATCCACCGATTCAGGCAGAGAAGCACCCTGGATTGGCGAATGGATCTCCTCACGTATCATGTCATCATTTGCCTCGTCATTAGCCACCACCTCACCATTGACCACTGCCTCCGCTTTGTCAGCATTAGCCGTGAATTTCCTACTTTGCGCATATTGCTCACCTTCCTCAATCACAGCTCTACATTTCTTTTGTTTGGCCATTTAGTAAGCACACTAAGAGTGGAAACTTATCTCCAAACAAGGAAGCGTAACCACCAAGTAAGGAAGGTAATAAACTAGTAATTAATGCAATAAATACTGCCTCCAACTTTCATTTTTCTGATCAATTCGAATCTTCCCTCCTGCCTGCTCTCCCTTGCATCAAGCACAGCCGGGGAAGATGATCAGGATTGTCAGACTCCAAAGGATCATCGGAAAACTAAATTCTTGCACACATGCTCCACCCTGCCACTAAAAACCATCCGCATGAGCAGACAAAGCTCCCTATGCACCAGTCACTCGCCAAAAGCAACACCAGCCCCACACGTCCCAGTAGCTCACCAACCCTCGCCCCCTTTGCACCTCCTACACCACCACCGCCCAAGCAACCAAACACCAAAACCAAACCAAAAACTGTTAGTGCCTATAAGATCCACATATCTCTACAATAGTATGATATTGTTCACTTTGGACCTAAGCCCTCATGGTTTTATTTTTTGACTTTACCCAAAAGGCCTCATATCAATGGAGATATCTTTTTATCTTATAAGCACATGATCTTTTCCATGTCTTACCAATGTGGGACTTTGATTGTATTCACTATACTCCCAACACTCCCCCCTCAAACGAAAAACCACATTGAGCCCCCCTCAAGCCTATCTATCCTCGAAGGACTTCCTCTGCTTGATGTCTGATCCTTAACCCACTAGGACTTCTTGCCAACTGTCTAGTCCTCCTGACCCAACTGGACTTCCTGCCAGTTGTCCAGCCCTTCTGGCCCAACTAGACTTCTTGCCAATTATTCGGTCCTCCAGACCCAACTGGACTTTCTGCCTGGTGTCTGGTTCTCTTGATCCGGACATGTGAGCTCCACTTCCTTCATTTGAGGTTCATGGCTTGACATGGACCATGACTCTGATACAAATTGTTAGTGCCTAGCTATAAGATCCACATATCTCCACAATAGTATGATATTGTCCACTTTGGGCCTAAGCCCTCATGGTTTTATTTTTGGGCTTTATCCAAAAGGCCTCATAACAATGGAGATATCTTTTTATCTTATAAGCACATGAACTTTTCCATATCTTACCAATGTGGGACATTGATTGTATTCACTATACTCCCAACAAAAACCTCCAAGAACACCCTTCCTTTCCAGCCAAGCCCTCCATTTGGGCACCATTAGCGGTCTTGGATTGGAAACAAGACACCAACCCGACCCTGCCAAGCCTCCCCCTTCCTCCAAGGTGGAAGAAGAAGCCTCCCGGCTGGCCAAGGTCCTGCCCGCAACCTCCTCCAACCACCGGAAGCACTGAGTCTTATTATTTGTTAACAATATACAACATGTCTATTTTAAAGATTTATTCATTTTATACTGTTTACTCTACATGATTCAAAAATACATCAAAATAGTGATGAAATTTAGCAATGAAAATTATTTGTTGTAATTTTGTAACAAAATTTACGACGAATTATTAAATCACCGTAAATTAGTAACGAAATTTCCAACAATTTTTTTTTATTGCAAACATAAGAAGATTTGTAACAAATTAAATTTCATCGTAAATATCGTCGCAGTTTTACAATTAATTTAATTTTTTGTCGTAAATTTACGATGAAAAAATCAATTTTGTTGCAAAATTTTACAACAAAATATAAATTCGTTGTAGAATTTGCAACGAAATTGGAATTCAATGCAAACTCTGCGACGAATTCTATTTTTGTTGCAAATTTTGCAATGAATCTAGAATTTGTTGCAAATATTCCGAAAAATTTGGCGACGAAATATTTTCATTGGACATTTTCAATTATTTGGCGAAAAAGAGTATGATGGGAATTAGAAAATTTGTGATGAAATTAATATTCGTCGCTAATTTGGCAATGAATTTAATTTTCATCGCCAATTTTGCGACAAAAAATAAAATTCATCGCAGAATGTTGCGATGAAATATGAATTGATCGCAGATTTTACAACGATTTAATAATTCATTGCAAAATTTTGCGACGAATATTAAATTCATCGCGGAATTGGCGACGAATACATTATTCGTCGTAGAATTTGTAATAAATTTTGCAACGAATTATAAATCGTCGCCAAATTTGACCTAATTATCGCACATCTCTCTACCCCTTTCCCTTTCTCATGCTCCGATCAATCCTCCCCGATACGCGTCTCTCCTTCTGCTCTTCCACTGTTGCCCAGAGCAGATCTGATGTCCGCACGTGACCGGTAGGTGCCGCGTGAGCTCGCGACAGGCGTGTGCTACCACGAGGACGCATCATGCTCGTGGCAGGTGTGTGCTGTCGTGAGCACATGATGCATACTCACGATAGTCACCCCTGTTGTACATTTGGTGGGGTGGCAGTCATGTGTCGGTGGTGGTGCGATAGTCGCGTGGTAGGGGCGTCGCCCTTGCCGCATCCTTCGCGCGGTAGAGCCGATGGTTCTGCCACACCGACTCCCCTTCTGTGTCGTTCGCACAGCTAGGGTCGACGGCTTTGCCACGCTGATGGCTTGTTTGGGTCGTTCACCCGGATAGGGCATTGTTCCAGGCTCCGTGCATGGGTAGTTCATCGTCGCCCTTGGATCACCCTCAACTGTTGTGTCAACCCCGACCCTCCGCAGCATATACTCGACCCACAACATAGTCAACATATTATTCAAATTAAATCATTTAAATTATGTAATGTGTATATATAAATACAAAATTAATATTTTATTTTTCATAGGCTTGTCGTACTTCGTCCTTCAGGTGATTCGCATGTTCATAAAGTCTTCTATTGTGAGCTCATCCGTTGCTTCCACCAGGGCAGGTATATTGCATATTCAAAAATTTATAGCATTATCATTCTATATATAATTAATGTTTGATTTTTATGTATTTATTTTACTGTAAATATGTATTATTTATTCGATATGTTATAGTTTGTAATTCAATATCATACCAAAAATAAGTAAGCACTAGAAAAATTTATTTTGAGTATAAATTTATTGTTCAATTAATATGGATGGAACATAGAAAAAATAGAATTAATCCTTGATATAAATTTGGAAACAGGACAAATGGAGAGATAAAGAAGTTGGATGTATAAAAAAAAATTATTAGAATGTCGGGGTTTAATCGATGAATTTATTATTGGGTTGGAATAATTTTTGAATTTTGCTGGTAGTAATGTTGAGTTTATGGATGTGATTAAATTAAGGTGTCCGCGCAAAAAATATCATAATGGTAAATTTTTTCAGTGTGATAAAGTTCGAAAACATTTTTGTAGATTTAGTTTTACTGCAAATTATTATAATTGAACATGTCATGGTGAACAGTTCATATCTGATAAAGAGGTTGGACAAAATTTTCAAATGAAATTAGTGGAGATCAAAGATATTATGATGAATTCAATCCATATCAGAGGATGATAGTTGATGCAGTTGGTCATAATTTGAATACCGAATTGAAAGCTGCAAGTTCTAGTTATCCTCAAATATTTGAACACATGTATACCAGTTATTCATCATCGTTGGATGAGGTAGAAGTAACAGGTGTTCATGAAATGTATACAATGAACCATATCTCAAATTTCAAGAAGTGTTTGTAGGATTGAAGTTGTCTGAGAGAGAGGGGGGCTGAATCTTGGAATATAAAATTTTCTTTTAAAATATTTATTTTATCTTTTAAAATATTAAGAGTTATTGCAACAGAAATTAAATAAAACAAATAGACAAGCTTCTTTACTTGGTTCACAATCTGAGTGGGTTGCTACTCCAAGGCCCTTCGACTTGAGTACACTCGACTTCGGAGGGGTTCACTTTTTACAAAAGATAATGAGAAAGTAACAAGCTACCTTCTCTTAAATTAAAGTACAAAAGCGAAAGTAAAGCACAATACAAAGTATACCGACACTTGTAGCTTTTGAAATGGAGCTCGGAGTGTCGGAGTTGTGGCGTTACAGTGTGATGAATCTCTTGCAGATGAGAAACACATGAGACAGAACTTGGACATAGTAGATCAGTTATGTTCAAAGTTGGTCATGCATTTCTTTTATAAGCCATTTCCAGTCGACTAAAATACCCTCCAGTCCACTCCACATCAGCCCATTGATATGGTACTTCGGTCTTCCCAATCGACTGGACATGTTTCAGTCGACTCCAGGTTACCTGACTCCACATCGGGAAGTTTGCCTTTCTAGTCGACTGGAACTCTTTCCATCTGGGATGCCAGATCTTCAATCGATCACTAGCTAATCTTGCCAATTGTGTATCCAGTCGACTGGACTATACTCAGTCGATTGTTCCCTGCAAAATGAGATTAGCAAAAGCAAACAATATAAAATACAATAGCAGTAGTAATATTGCTTGATCTCGACTTCTAAGTCCCACATGGACTATCTGTTGAATCGATGCCTAGCTTTGTCCCCTTACAGAGGACTTGACCTCACCTCTTCACTCAAGGCTTACTTGCCGGCTGCCTTGTCGGACTTACCATTCTTGACATCCAATCTGAACTACCAGAGCTTCTGCCAGCTGTCCGGTCTCCCTGACTCAGCTGGACTTCATGCCGACTGTCCAGTCTCCTGACCCAATTGGTATTAATGCCAGATGTCCCATCTGGACTTCCTGCTTGGTGTTCGGTCCTCCTGATCTATCAAGTCTTCTGCCTAGTATCCAGTCAACATGACCTACTTGGACTTCCCATGCATTGCCTAGTATCCGAACTGCCTGACCTACTAGGACTTCCTGTTAAGCCTGCACACTTAACAAATATATCAAACCACAAGTAATTCCTAACTTTAACTATAGTTCATATATCAAAATTAAGGAGTGGTGCTCTCTGCACTAATAGTGTTGAGAGCTGCAAATGAACCCGTATAGTCTAGTTGTGATAGTCACACTAAATTATCTCTAACGGTAAGATTGTTGAATGTTAAAGCTGAGCATAATGTGTCCGAAGATTATTTTAATGATTTCATTCAAGTTATTGGAGAAGTATTACCGCGTGATCACATAATGCCCAATGATTTTTACAGTATGAAAAAACTTGTGAAAGATTTTGGTCTTTCGTGTTGGGTAATTCCGGATCATGATGTTCATAACATCATGGGCGAATACTTCACACAACCGCAGCGGAAAAAATATATATATATTCGGATCCCACTAGAGATCCATGCAAAAACATACAAATCATTTCATATCCTACTTTTTCTAGATCTTATCTAGAAGGAGAAGTATACCTTCGTTGCATGCCCTTCGCAATCCCACAAATCCATGCGCTGCCGGATCTCAATACGGTAAGTATAACCGTATCTCCACGGTATCTACACTGACACTCAAACGTTTTGGAGTCATGTTGTGCTAGCAACCCTAGCAAAGCACCAAGACCACTTGGAAGAAGAAGGAGAGGAAGGAGAGAACTCTTCTCTTTGCTTAGAGGAAGTAGGAGAGAACCCTTTCCCCTTGGTTTTGGCTTACACATTTAACAACCAAAATCAAAACCAGCCTTTTTGTTTACCAACAAAAGTTCCACTATATACCTTCACGTTCACAACCTAAAAGCATTTTATTTCCTTCATAAAGTCCCTTCATTAAGAAGACTTTTAATCTCCTATTGCATCCAAATGCATGAACCTCTCATCAAGAATACCTAGGTATTCACATGCATGATTAATCACATTAATCATGCATGATGATTTATCTTCCATGGTTTAACTTGAGTCTAACTCAAGTTTAACCAATTTGAGTCTAACTCAAGTCTTGGTCATATGCTTCATTGTACTTTTAGTTAAACTAAAAGAAACCATCTCCAAAATAGAATGTCATTTGTGTGTGATCCAATAGGCTCTTGTAACATTGGCAATGTGTCTAAAACCCCCTTTTAGACACATAAGCAATGAGCGACATCTAACAATACATCATTGCTACCCAAGTTACAAGAAGGTCGAGATCCGACAACCTTTCCGTGGCTATTATCATGTATGATGGTGTCCTTCTATCCTTGATATCTTAGATCGATCAATGAGGCATAGACCATGTCATTCCCTTATCGATCTTTATGTTTCTTGATCCCCAAGTAGACTCACTCAAACAAATGAGCTCAATATCTCATATTGACTCATTTGAGCATGCCCATACATTTCGTGGTCATACTCTATCAAGAGGCCAAAGATATCACTCCCGTCATATGGGAGGGATATATCTCATCTACATCACTCACATCCCTCCGCATAATTTGTTACATACCCAGTGATCACCATTATAGTGCACCCCATTACGGTGTGACGTTAGACGATATCAAAGTACATAACTCCTTATGTAGGGAATCATAGTGACTTCAAGTCCAAGGACTATTCATACAAATAGTCACATGAGAAAGTATATGACACTCATATAACGATCCATGACACTTTCTCATGACGGGTCAATTCAGTACATAAATTCTCCAATATATATACCCATGTGTCAATGTGATATCACATATCCATGACTTGTGAGATCAAGTTATCCATTGACCTACATGCTAGTCTCAATGTATCAATATATCCCTTTGTCTATTAATATAATACTTGACTAGGAATGTTTAAGAATAGTGTTCTCTACAGCTTCTCATAATCAATTCTACCAATTGATATACTGTAGATTAGAACCTACTATTCAAGGGGATTATTATATTTATTCACTGGCACACATATAAAGTAAATATAATAATCAATCTTTGCCTGTTATTAATGAAATATGATACATATGATTCCTAATCAATCATCTCATGATTGACACTAAGGGATAACACTAACATTTCAGTGGAAAGAATTGATGTTTGCAGAGATGGTTGTATGCTATATTAGGGAGATAATATAGATGTAGAGATTTATAAATTCTGTAATCAATGTAGGTACAAGAGTACCATGAGATTGAATCGTAATAAGTGGCGTAAATCATACAAAAAAAATATTCTATTTGCCTTTAACTCCTAGATTGCAAAGGCTTTATACATCAAAGGTCACTGCTGAACACATGACTTGACATGCAAATCATAAAACAGAGGAAGGGCTAATGTTGTTAGTAATATATGAGAGATGTCCTAAGGCAATCGCCTTATGTATGAACCATTTATATGATAAATGAAGATTCACTATTTGAGTATACATGTTTAATGTATTTGATTGGATCTTAAACTCATTTACTGAATGTCCACGATACGATTCACAGCATGAGAGAATTTGTGATTGGATCACAACTAGTGAGTATCTCTACATGTGTAATTGTGATGTATTGGAATTATCCCTAGTCGATGAATTGATGGATTTGGACACCATCAATTACCGAGACTAGCCGCAGTATACTCCTTGGTGTATCCAAGCGGTGATTCTCCTTTGGTGGAGACATAGTGATGTCAGTTGATCGTGGATGCTAGTTATGGTAACTAGTTCATTGGAGTGACCCGGTAGTAAGACTTCATATGGTTCTCTGCATATATAGATATGTCAATGAAGTTCTTCTTTGTAGCTTAAGTGCGATGTTCCTTTGACTTGCGGTATTCAAGTCATCTTGATCATGGAGACTTATGCTTTGACATCTTAAGCAAGCATCTCTAAGGAGATGTGGACCCGGGATGATTGGGTATAAGTCGAAGTGATCGAAGGTGTTTGAATAGCCTATAAAGGATTCACCACTCCTTGCGAGGAGATGAATACCCATGGCCTCTCGTCGGATTGTTACTAAAGTCTTTGGCCAAAGCAATACATGTTTAGAGTAAGGTACTCTTCGATACATGTGGAGTAACTAGAATCCGTAGGACGAGGAAATGATACTTGGGCTAGGTGTGGCGTAGTCGACCTAGTGAGGGGTGACACAATAGACCATGTCTGAACCAAGTGGGTATAAGATGAGTGAAGGGAATGGGGCCACGATTCATTCGAGGCTTTGAAGGGTTTGAGAAATAGTTACGGATCAACCGTTGATCTTTTAGGTTAATTGGGGATCATGATGTACTACTAGGTGCCACTCATGATCGTTCTATAATTAATGGTTAATTATAGGCGGCCAACATAAACCGAGAACCTATTTGGTCACACGCACAGAGTGTAATCCAAAGGATTTAAAGCGAGCTTGAGAATGGGATTCTCGGACCAGAGAGAAACTATGTTTGGTTGGACCAAACATAAGCATGAAATTGTTTGATGCAATGGAAGTGTGGATGGGCGTGTCTTATGAAGACATAATGGATGGACCAAAATGGTTTGGTTCTAATCCAATGGATGAGAATAAACCAAAGGGTTTGGTTTATATTAAGCGAATGAACCAAAGGTTGGTTGGTTCGTTTTAACTTAAAATAAACCATCATGGTTTGGTTTATTTTAACTTATCTTAATGGAGCGGGTTAACGGGCTTTATGGATATGATCCATTAACCATTAAGAGAATTAGTTCTCTATAAAATAGGGCTTAAACCCTAACCCTAACACCCTAATCATCTAGTTGCCGCCCAACACCTAGTTGCCGCCCAACACATTGTGGCCGCCCAACAACTTGTTGCCGCCCAGCTTGGTGCAGCCTTTCCAACTTGTTGCCGGCGACCAAGCTTCAGCCGGTGAACCTCCGGCGACCTGTGATCTAAAGGTTCGGCATCAAGGTGAGCTTTTGTCTCCTTGTTTTGGCCGGCGCCTATCTCCTCCACCAAGCTGTCCAGTTTTCTGGACAGCTTCTTCTCCTCTCGTTGGAGCGTCGTTTGGACGACGGTTAGTGCTCCGACAGCGGCTAACATACCGGGGATTTGATCTCCGGTAATCCTCTGAGGTGGAGGACGAAGGATTCGTCAATCGGTTGACGAATACCTCTCCGGAGAAGCAAGTCTTGAGGACTTGTTTTAGGTCCGAATTTGGATTCGGATCGTGATCATCTCTCGATCACGTCGTCTTCAACACGAGGCTAGTAACCCGTATGAAGACGAAGCTCGTGGCTTGGCGAAGTCATCCCGAGGAGCTCGGCGTGGATACGGATAGAGACGATTCTTACGAGGATCGTTCCGGTTGATGCCGTTCCCGCTACACGTCATACGGAAGGTATAACGTAGTTTAATTTCCTTTTATTGCAATTTTAATTTACGGTTATGTCTACACTTGTTGTAATAGCATGCGTGTGTTGTGTGTGTTGTAATAAATAGGAGTATTTATTATTTTTATTGCTTCCGCTGTGCTCATGTTTACGAAACATGATCGAACACACACACGCCGCGGTGCCGGAAACCCCACAGTGGTATCAGAGCCCAGGTTGTGTTTCGACATAATCGTAAAATGGTTTTGCGATAGTCATAATGTATTTCTGGAAATTTTCTAAATTTTGGAAATTTAGAAGTATTTATGGAAATTTTTCAATTTTGGAAAGTCTAGAAGTATTTATGGAAATCTTCCACTTTTGGAAAGTTGGAAGTATTTATGGAAATTTATATTTTCCATAAATAAAATATTTGATTAGATTCTGGAAATTTGTTTCCTAATTTAATCATGATTTGATTTGGGAAATCAAATCTTAAAATATTTTATTTCCATAAGTAGTTTTAAAGATTTAGGAAATTGGTTTCCTAAATAGATTTTCCTTAATCAAATAATTCCATGAATAAAATATGTGATTAGATTTGGAAATTTGTTTCCTAATTTAATTATGATTTGATTTGGAGAATCAAATCTTAAACATATTTTATTTCCATAAATAGTTATGACATATAAGGAAATATAGACATGACATAATTGTATGCCATGTAATTGCATTAGATGCATAACATTATGCCATGCGTGTCGTGACATGTAGATATATGCCATGTATGCCATGCCATGTAGATAATAGTTATTTGCATGCAAAGAGGATGAGACATAAAACCCTTAATCAATATTAAAGCCTACACCTTCCATTAATATGGTTAGAACCAGAGTTCTGTTTCTTGTTTGGGTTGTTGGACTCTCTCCAAGCCCGGCTCGAACCTGAATATGTTCAAACCATGGAATAGTTTAATACTAATATGGTAAGAGTCAGAGGTCAATCGTTAGCTTTGGTTGTTGGACTCTCTCCAAGCTGGGCTAATTGGTTGAATGCGCTCTAATCATATTAAAACTATGTCCTGATTAATGGGTTGGCTTTAACACAGACATCGGCTTGTTGGACTCTCTCCAAGGTCGATGTAAAGGGAGGTGAAGTTGGGTGCTATCCATATGATGCATACTTGTTAATGTGTTAACAACCCAATGTATGTGTAAACATTCAATTAGTTGATAACACATTGTGATAGTTGCATATACATGATATGTAATCGGTATACTTGATACCCACCATCATAGCTAAGAATGGCTTGTTGGACTCTCTCGAGGTTGTTCTTATCTATGATGGATATCAACCATTCGGAGATGGACCTACAATCTCGAAGTGATTTTGGGGTTTTGAAATTGAAAAATGAATGGGATTTATAAATGTATATTGATGCATTTTAAAATCATCTTTCTCATATATGCTCGTATTGTATTTCTAAGTTAATATATTGATCATGATGTGTTTGAATTTGCGTTCCATTTTGGATTCAAATAAATTAGTGGGCGAACTTCATGGACTAGCTTAGAAAGCTTGAATTGTTCTCAAGGTTGAAAAGCTTGCAAATGTCCTCGGCGCCTCTTCCACTTAGTCCTAGTGACTGATGCAACTCTGGACCAATTGTTGGCCTATCGAAACATGTGAGTGATTACGAACAAATGAGTTGCATCATGCTAGCCACGATGGAACCCAAGCTCTGGCGGCATGAGCATATGGATGCTCATATCGTGTAGTCCTTCATCTTTGTGAGTTGGTTGATGAGCAAGTGAGATTGAAGGTTGAAGTCTCAGCTCCTCTTCACCTCTGAGATGCTAGGAGGTTCATCTGTGATCTTGCTCGATATCTTTGAAGGCTGGAGTCTTACGAGAAGCATGGCGGGGGCGGTCTTGTTAGTTGATTCCTCGAAGAAAGGTTCTAAGAGGAAGTCAAAGGAACAGAGAAGGAAAGAGAGAAGGCTAAGAAGGTAGAACTAGCACAAAAAACTTGCCATCATTATGGCAAGGAGGCCATTGAAGAATGCAAGATTTATCTTGAGTTCGTGAAGGATAAGGCATGGATGCCCCATCTTCTTAGAAATCTTCTTTATTGATTGTCATTCTATTTCCTTAGACACTTGGGTATTTGATATCGGGTGTGGCTTACATATATGTAATGACATACATGGGCTAAGGAATAGAAGAAGACTCGCCAAGGAGAGTCAAATTTACGTGTTGGGAATGGAGCAAAGGTTGCCGACTCGCCATCTGAACGTATTTGTTGAAACTCCCGCAGACTTGTCTTAGAACCGACAATTGCTTTTATGTTCCTTTGTTGATAAAGAACATCATTTCTATTTCTTGTTTAAATAGAAATGGTTTCCATTTGACGTTTAGTAACAATTGTTGTTACATAACTTTGAATGGCGTACTTTATGGACCGAACTTTAAGCAATGGTGTTTATACGCTGGACGATTCCAAAGGACATTTCAATATCGGCGAGCAACAAGAGTGCTCAAAGGATAATCAAATAGACTCCTACATGTGGCATTGTCGCCTTGGCCATGTAAGCAAGAAACGCATGTCCGAATTACACCGATGTGGAATTCGAATCGCTTGAATTGGATTCATACGATACATGTAATCATGCTTTAAAAGGCAAGATGACTAAGTTACCTTTACGAAAAGGTGAACGAGTGGGAGAGTTACTAGGTCTAGTACATACTGATGTATGTGGACCTATGTCAACTCAAGCTTTAGGAGGCTATAGCTACTTCATTACCTTCACCGATGATCACTCACGGTTTGGGTATGTGTTCTTGATGAAACACAAGTCCAAGCCTTTGAAAGGTTCAAAGAATTCAGAAATGAAGTAGAGAAACAACATGACAAAAAGTATTAAAATACTGATCGGATCGAGGTGGTGAATACTTAAGTCAAGAGTTTCTTGATTATCTAAGAGACAATGGCATATTGTCTCAATGGACTCCTATACACCACAAAGATAATGGTGTATCCGAGAGGCGAATCGACCTTGTTGACATGGTCAGTCAATGATGAATCATGCAACTCTTCCCAAGTCCTTTGGGGTTATGCACTTGCATACCTGCTTACTTGTTAAAATGTAATGCCTACCAAGGTAGTCTCAACTACTCCATATGAGATATGGAATGGTAAGAAACCTCATGTATCTTACTTGAAGATATGGGGTTGTCCTCGCTTATGTGAAGCTGGATCAGACGTATAAATTGGATGCTAAGTCCGATAAATGTCTATTTATTGATACCCTAAGGAAACAAGGGGTTACTAATTCTATCATCCTGGAACAAAAGGTGTTTGTTTCAAGGCATGCCGTGTTTCTAGAGAAAGAGTTTCTCTTGCAAGAAAACAAGGGGAGTGTCGCTGAGCTTGAGGAGGCTCGAGAGACTCAAATAGACATTGATGAGATACCTGGTGAAGCACAACAAATTGACAACTCATAGTGACGAGCAATCTACTGGACTTATTGTAACACCACATCTTCAGATCCGTAGAACACGCAACATTCCCGAGATATGGATTTCTCGTAGTTGAATCGAACGACGGTTACTCATTGATGATGAGGAGCCTACCAGCTTATGAAGAAGTGCCGATAAGTTCGTAGAAGGGATAAGTGGCTTGGTGCCATGAAGTCGAAATGGATTCCATGTACGAAACCAAGTTCGAACTTGGTTGACCCACCAAGGCATAAAGCCTATAGGGTGCAAGTGGTTTTCAAGAAGAAAACCACATGGATGGTAATGTGATTACCTATAAGGCTAGATTGGTGGCGAAAGGATATCGCCAAAAACAAGGTGTTGATTATGACGAAACCTATTCGCTCAGTAGCTATGCTTAAATCCATTCGATGCTCCCGCCATAGCGCTCATTATGATTATGAGATATGGCGATGGATGTGAAAAAATTTTCCTTAATGGAAACTCGCCGAGGACGGTATATGATACAAATCGGGGGTTTCACATCGCTTGATAAAACCAAGGTATGCAAATTATGACGATCCATTTATGGATCAAGCAAGCATCCAGAGTGGAATATCCGCTTTTGATGAGACGATCAAAAGTTTGATTTCTCACAAAATCCGCATTTAACCTTGTGTGTACAAGAAGGTTAGTGGGAGGCAAATGTGTTCCTAGTATTGTATGTCGATGACATATTACTTATAGGAAACGATGTGTCAATCTTACAATACTTAAGGTTTGGTTATCCAAGACATTCTCCATGAAAGACTCGAGAAGCAACCTACATCCTGGGATTAAGATCTATAGAGATAGATCAAACTTTGTTTGGTCTTTCGCAGCCTACATATATATAGACCGAAAAGCAAAGAGGTTTAGCATGTCGGAATCCAAGAAAGGTTTCTACCCATCGTGCATGGGGTACACCTTTCAAGTCTATGTGTCCGCGCACGTAAGACGAGAGGATTTGCATGAGTAAGATTCCCTATGCATCCGCAATAGGATCTATCATGTATGCTATGTTATGTACGAGGCCCGATGTATCGTATGCCCGAGTGTCACGAGCAGATACTCACCGATCCAGAATGGATCATTGGGTGGTGTTAAGACGATCCTAAGTACTTGAGAAGAACTAAGGATGTGTTCCTAATATACGGAGAAGGGTACATGGTGATACGCGGTATACGGATGATCCGCATGCATAAGGATGATTCCATGTCTTAGTCCGGGTATGTATTCACCTAGAATGGAGGCGCAATAAGTTGGAAAGGTTCCAAGCTTGACACTATAGCTGATTCTCGCCACTAAGGCGTAATACGCTAGCCTTCGAAGCAAAGAAAGGAAGCGGGTTTGGATCAAGTAGTTCATCTATGAACTTGATGTGGTCTCATCAATGATCCAAACATGTGCTTCGCCACGCTATCATCTTATCGAGAGATCATCGAGGGAACGAAATACAAATCGAGAAAATTCCCACCGAAAGGAACTTAGCGGATCCTTTGACTAAAGCATTACCTCAAAGTAAGTCGAGGGTCATGTTGGTGCTTATGGTATTCGATACCGTGAGCGATTGGCATTAGGCCAAGGAGTCCGTTAGTAATATATGAGAGATGTCCTAAGGCAATCGCTTTATGTATGAACCATTTATATGATAAATGAAGATTCACTATTCGAGTATACATGTTTTATGTATTTGATTGATCTTAAACTCATTTATCAATGTCCACGATACGATTCACAAAGATGAGAGAATTTGTGATTGATCACAACTAGTGAGTATCTCTACATGTGTAATTGTGATGTATCGAATTATCCCTAGTCGATGAATTGATGGATTTGACACCATCAATTCGCGAGACTAGCACGAGGTATACCTTGGTGTATCCAAGCAATGATTCTCACCGGGCCGAGACATAGTGATGTCCGAGTTAATCGTGATGCTAGTTATGGTAACTAGTTCATCGAGTGACCACCGTAAGACTTCATATGGTTCTCGCATATATAGATATGTCAATGAAGTTCTTATCGTGGCTTATGCGATGTTCCTTGACTTATGGTATTCAAGTCATCTTGATCATGGAGACTTATGCTTTGACATCTTACAAACATTCTCTAAGGAGATGTGGACCCGGATGATTGGGTATAAGTCGAAGTGATCGAAGGTGTTTGAATAGCCTATAAAGGATTCACCACTCCTTGCGAGGAGATGTATACCCATGGCCTCTCGTCGGATTGTTACTAAAGTCTTTGGCCAAAGCAATACATGTTTAGAGTAAGGTACTCTTCGATACATGTGGAGTAACTAGAATCTGTAGGACGAGGAAATGATACTTGGGCTAGGTGTGACGTAGTCAGCCTAGTGGGGACTGACACAATAGACCATGTCCTGAACCAAGTGGGTATAAGATGAGTGAAGGGAATGGGGCACGATTCATTCGAGCCATCAAGGGTTTCGTAAATAGTTCGATCAACTGCTGATCTTTTCTGCTAATTGGGGATCATGATGTACTACTAGGTGCCACTCATGATCGCTCTATAATTAATGGTTAATTATAGACGGCCAACATAAACCGAGAACCTATTTGGTCACACGACAACGAGTGTAATCCAAAGGATTTAAAACGAGCTTGAGAATGAGATTCTCAGACCGAGAGAAACTATGTTTGGTTGGACCAAACATAAAGCGAGCATGAAATTGTTTCAGTCGCAATGGAAGCGTGGATGGGCAGTGTCTTATGAAGACATAATGGATGGACCAAAATGGTTTGGTTCTAATCCAATGGATGAGAATAAACCAAAGGGTTTGGTTTATATTAAACGAATGAACCAAAGGTTGGTTCGGTTCATTTTAACTTAAAATAAACCATCATGGTTTGGTTTATTTTAACTTATCTTAATGGAGCGGGTTAACGGGCTTTATGGATATGATCCATTAACCATTAAGAGAATTAGTTCTCTATAAAATAGGGCTTAAACCCTAACCCTAACACCCTAATCATCTAGTTGCCGCCCAACACCTAGTTGCCGCCCAACACATTGTGGCCGCCCAACAACTTGTTGCCGCCCAGCTTGGTGCAGCCTTTCCAACTTGTTGCCGGCGACCAAGCTTCAGCCGGTGAACCTCCGGCGACCCTCCGGTGATCCCCTAAAAGGTTCGGCATCAAGGTGAGCTTTTGTCTCCTTGTTTTGGCCGGCGCCTATCTCCTCCACCAAGCTGTCCAGTTTTCTGGACAGCTTCTTCTCCTCTCGTCGGAGCGTCGTTTGGACGACGGTTAGTGCTCCGACAGCGGCTAACATACCGGGGATTTGATCTCCGGTAATCCTCTGAGGTGGAGGACGAAGGATTCGTCAATCGGTTGACGAATACCTCTCCGGAGACGCAAGTCTTGAGGACTTGTTTTTAGGTCCGAATTTGGATTCGGACCGTGATCATCTCTCGATCACGTCGTCTTCAACACGAGGCTAGTAACCCGTACGAAGACGAAGCTCGTGGCTTGGCGAAGTCATCCCGAGGAGCTCGGCGTGGATACGGATAGAGACGATTCTTACGAGAATCGTTCCGGTTGATGCCGTTCCCGCTACACGTCATACAGAAGGTATAACGTAGTTTAATTTCCTTTTATTGCAATTTTAATTTACAGTTATGTCTACACTTGTTGTAATAGCATGCGTGTGTTGTGTGTGTTGTAATAAATAGGAGTATTTATTATTTTATTGCTTCCGCTGTGCTCATGTTTACGAAACATGATCGAACACACACACGCCGCGGTGCCGGAAACCCAACAAATGTGTCATCCATTAGATGTAGAGGCGTGGAAAAATTTTGATAGAACATATCCTGAGTTTGTGAATGAGACTCGAAACATTAGGTTGGGTCTATGTGTTGATGGATTTGCTCTATTTGGCAAATCAGGAAGAATTTATTCTTGTTGACCAATTATCTTAACTCCATATAATCTTTCACTCGGTATGTGGTTGAAAATATAATATATGTTTTTAACATTGATTGTTCTTGACCCTCATAATCCCAAGAAGTTAATAGATGACATTCAACCACTGATTGCAGAGCTGAAACAACTATGGCATGAGGGTGTTCTACATATGATGTCCATACAAATCAGATGTTCACAATGAGAGTTGTGCTTCTTTGAATCATAAATGATTTTCCCATTGGTGCAATCTGCCCAGGTCACGATTGACCGGACTTGAGTTTGACTCGAACTATATTTTGATGTTAGACAAACCTTATGACATGGGATTATCATGGGAAGTCCAACATGGGTTGACCACGTAAATCCAAGTGTGTAGCCTTGGTGATGAAAAGTCCAAGCATGGGGCTTGGCATGGAAAATCCAAGAATGAGGCTTGGTGTTGGTAAGTCTTGAGGACTTGGAGAGTTCACTAGGCTCGGGGTCCTTGAGTCGGTGAAGGATGGCATTGCAAATCCGTGCGCTTGGTGCATCCGAGAGACCGTCGGACGGGGAACAAATGGAGTGAGGCCCAAGGAAAGCAGACTTCGAGGGCAAGAGACGCGAAGGATGGCATTGCGAAGCCGTGCGCTTGGTGCATCCGAGAGACATAGGCCGAGGGAAGAGAGCATCGGTGGGGAACTCCATAAGAGATGAGGTGGACTTGGCCATGTTGGGTTTTCCGAGCCACAAAAACCACTTTTTGCATTGCGGAATCCTCGGAAGCCCCCGCCACGGATCTGTGGGAAGTATAAAATATAAAACTAACATGTTTGTGTTTAATACCTTTAGATATACTCTAGATCTACATGATAAGAAGTTACCCTCGATGCGACGCCCTTCATAAATCCCGCTCGTCCAAAAGGTTCGCCGGAACTTGAGAGTGTCAAGTGCACACTCCTCTATTGGTATCCACACAAGCAATAGGTGGAGAAAAATACCTTAGAGTGTGCTAGAACCCTTTAGGAATTTCGGCCAAGGAGGTTGGGAGAGCTTGAGAGGGTGATCCAAGGAAGAAGATGAAGTTGTGTAACTCACCAAAAATCAATTACCCATCTAATGGAGTGGCCGACCACTTTTCTTAGGGGGGGGGGGGGTTACATGCATGCATGTAACTTATCCAAGAGCCAATGGCTCTTGGTCTCCCTCATGAGGTGGCACCACATGCTAAGTCAATGATGATGTGGAGCATCATCATTGGCTGGCCATGCCAAGTCATCATCATGACATGGCATTTGGTCAAGTCAAACTTGACCTTTCATCTTCCCTCTCAAGTCAAGTCAAACTTGACCTCTTATCTCCCATGGTTGATCAAATCCAACCATTTGATTCAAGTCAATTTAATTTAATGAATCTCTATTCATTAATTTAAATTGATTTGATGAATCAAATCTAAATTAGACTCATTTAACACTTGAATCAAATTGAGTCAAACTCAATTAGTCTAATTAGGATTACTCTTACTCCAATTTGGTTCATCCTATGAACCTAATCCTCATGGTTCATCATATGAACCTAATCTCCATCTAATTGCCCTTAGTGTGCGACCTTATAGGTTCTTGTAACGTTTGCAATGTCCCTAAACCGATTTAGAAACATAAGCAATGAGCGGTATCTAGCAACACATCATTGCTACCCAAGTTACAAGAATGTTGAGCTCCAACATCACCTTTGTGACTACTAATTGTGACTCTCACAATATGTGACAATGTCCCTCTATCGTTGACATATAGATTGACCAATTGAGGCATAGACCATGTCATCCTCGGTACAATCTATATCTTGAACTCCAAGTAGACTCACTCTAATCAAATGAGCTCAATATCTCATATTGACTCATTTGGGCATGACCATGCACTTCGTGGTCTCACTCTATCAAGAATATTGATGTCACCCCCATCATATAAGAGGGATAGATCCCATCTACATCACTCACATCCCTCCGCATAATTTGTTACATACCCAGTAATCGCCTTTATAGTCCACCCATTTACGGGTGACGCTGACGGCCAAAGTATATGCAACTCCTTATGTAGGGAACCATGGTGACTTCAGGTCTAAGGACTAATAGTCATACTAATAGCCACATGAGAAAGTATATGACACTCATATAACGATCCATGATACTTTCTCATGGCGGGTCATTCAGTATACATTCTCCAATGCATACCCATGTGTCAACTTGATATCTCATATCCATGACTTGTGAGATCAAGTCATCGTGTTGACCTACATGCTAGTCTCTACACTAACATTGTCCCTGAATGTTAATACTCGACTAGGAATGATTAAGAGTAGTGTTCTCTATATCATCTCATTATCGATTCAACCAATCGATTGATATAGATAAGAACCTACTACTCAAGGACATTATTATATTTAGTTATTTGACACCAATACAAGTAAATATAATAACCATGCCTTTATAAATAGGAATATGATACAATAAAGTCCATACAACAATCATCACATGATTGACTCTAGGGCTTTCACTAACAATCTCCTACTAGCACTAGTGCCAATCACCGTAGTATCTAATACCCAATGACCTAGTGTGACCATCATGCTTTTTCTGTGCCAAAGCCTTGGTCAAGGGATCTCTGCATGCTTTCAAGAAAGGCTTACTTTACATAGCAATACGTAACTGAACGAAGTACATCTGAGATGGAAGCGCCGTAGTATGTGTTTGGTCCACTGGTGTGAGCGAGGTTCCTTAGCCTGTGCAATCGCTCCATTGTTGTCACAATAGAGCTCTATAGGATCTGCAATGCTAGGAACCACCCCAAGCTCAGTAATGAACTTACGGATCAAAACTGCCTCCTTTGTTGCCTCAGATGCAGCGATATACTCGGCTTTTGTTGTAGAATCAACAACTGTGTGCTGCTTCGAACTCTTCCAGCTCACAGCACCACCATTCAAGAAAAACACGAACCCTGACTGCGATCTATAATCATCCTGGTCAGTTTGGAAGTTGACATCACTGTAACCCTTTACAGCTAGCTCCTCATCGCCTCCAAATATCAAGAAATATTCTTTAGTCCTTCTCAAGTACTTAAGAATATTCTTGACTGCTATCCAGTGACACTCACCTGGATCTGACTGGTATCTACTCGTCATGCTCAAAGCATACGAGACATCAGGACGAGTACACAACATGGCGTACATGATAGATCCTATAGCATATGCATA
This sequence comes from Wurfbainia villosa, assembly GCA_025175895.1. NCBI lineage: Eukaryota > Viridiplantae > Streptophyta > Magnoliopsida > Zingiberales > Zingiberaceae > Wurfbainia > Wurfbainia villosa. The sequence continues at coordinate 23,335,624 of CM046009.1, read as the reverse complement.
GGGGATCTTATTCATGCAGTCTCTCTCCTCTTTAGAAGAGGGACTTTGAGTCTTTGAAAGACTCACACCATGTGACATCGGCAGAAGTCCCTTCTTGGAATTCTGCATGGCAAACCGTAGTAATACCATGTCAATGTATGTACTCTGACTTAGGCCAAGCAATCTCTTAGATCTATCTCTATAGATCTTGATGCCTAGAATACAGGCTACTTCACCTAAGTCCTTCATCGAGAAGCATGTCCCCAGCCAAGTCTTCACAGACTGTAGCGAAGGGATGTCATTCCCAATGAGCAGTATGTCATCCACATACAATACAAGGAAGACAACTATATTCCCATTAACCCTTTTGTAGACACAGGGTTCATCTTTATTCTTGATGAAACTAAAATGTTTGATCGCATCATCGAATCGAAGATTCCAGCTCCGAGAGGCTTGCTTTAGCCCATAAATGGACCTTTGCAGCTTGCATACTTTCCTAGTATGCTGTGGATCTTCAAAACCCTCAGGTTGTGTCATGTACACATCCTCGAGTAAGTTTCCATTCAGAAACGCGGTTTTGACATCCATCTGCTAGATCTCATAATCGTGGTATGCTATAATAGCAAGCAAGATCCGAATGGACTTAAACATCGCCACTGGAGAAAAGGTTTCATCATAGTCAATACCATGAATCTGCTTGAAACCTTTAGCCACCAATCGACTCTTATAGGTATGCGTAAGTCCATCCATGTCAGTCTTTCTCCTAAAGACCCACTTACACCCAATGGGTTTGACCCCTTCAGGTGGATCAACCAAAGTCCATACTTGGTTGGTGTATATGGATTCCATCTCGGATCTCATGGCCTCTAGCCATTTCTCAGAATTTGGGCTCATCACAGCTTCCTGATAGGAGGTAGGCTCATTCTCAATGAGCATAATGTCATCATGGTCAGACAAGAGAAATGAGTATCTCTCAGGCTGACGACGTACGCTATCAGACCTGCGAAGAGGTAGGTCTACCTGAACAGGTAGTTATTCCACAACTCCTTGTGCAACAACCTCACCACCCACAACACTTTGTGGTTCCTGTTCAACCTCCATCAAGGCCTCAGTGCTATGGTCCTTATCTTGAATTTCTTCAAGATCGAACGTACTCCCACTAGTTTTTCTAGAAACAAAATCCCTTTCTAGAAAAACCCCAGTCTTTGCTACAAACACTTTGTGCTGACTGGGAATGTAGAAGAAATATCCCTTTGTATCCTTGGGTTATCCAACAAAATAGCACCTGTCGGATTTGGGTCCCAGTTTGTCTGAGACTTGACGTCGAATGTAAGCCTCACAATCCCAAATCCTCATGAAAGACATCTTGGGATTTCTCCCTGTCCATATCGTATATGGTGTCTTTATCACAACCTTGGATGATACACGGTTAAGGGTAAAGGCTGCTGTGTCTAGAGCATATCCCCAAAAGGATATAGGAAGATCTGTGTGACTCATCATAGAACATACCATATCTAATAGGGTACGATTCCTCCTTTCGGATACACCATTCCACTGTGGTGTTCCAGGAGGAGTGAGTTGGAATAGAATCCCACACTCAGCTAGATAGTCACGAAACTCATGGCTAAGGTATTCACCACCTCGATCTGATCGAAGTATCTTAATACTCTTGCCAAGCTGGTTTTGTACTTCATTCTTGAATTCTTTGAACTTTTCAAAGGATTCTGATTTATGTGTCATAAGATACACATAACCATATCTACTGAAGTCATCAATAAATGTAATGAAGTACCTGTAACCACCTCTAGCAGCAACATTGAAAGGACCACATACATCACTATGTATAAGTCCTAACAAATCTGTTGCTCTTTCGTTGTGTCCACTAAAGGGAGTCTTGGTCATCTTGCCTAAAAGGCAAGACTCGCATGTCTCATATGATTCAAAATCAAATGAGTCTAGCAGCCCATCCTTATGGAGCTGAGATAAGCGACTCTCATTAATGTGACCTAAGCGACAATGCCAAAGATAGGTTTGGTTCAACTCATTTGACTTGAACCTTTTGGTACTTATGTTATAGATAGGGCTCTCTAAGTCTAGAAAGTAGAGTCCGTTCATTAGAGGTGCACGACAATAGAACATATCATTTAAATAAACTGAACAACATTTGTTCTTTATTATAAATGTAAATCCTTTCTTGTCCAAACAAGAAACCGAAATTATGTTCTTAGTTAAAGCAGGCACATAACAACATTCATCTAATTCTAGTACAAGCCCAGAGGGCAGAGATAGATCATAAGTTCCTACAAAGAACAAAGAACTCTTGCTCCATTGCCTACTCAGAGGTCCACCTCACCCTTTGTCAATGCCCCGCTATTTCTCAGCCGCACATTGGTACAAATGTGAGATGCACATCCGATCTAATACCCATGATGAAGAAATAGATAGATTGACTTCTATAACATTTATACCAAGTAAGTCTCACTTCTTTCTTCTTAAGATCTTCCGTAAGCTTTGCTTACGCTCCAGTTGTCCACTTCCTTGCAAGGGAAGCAAGCCCCTTCCTTGGCTACCCCTCCTTGGGTTTAAGTTCTTTGCCTTTGCCCTTGGCTTGGGACTTTCCCTTACCTTTAGGCTTGCCCTTGCCTTTCTTCTTTTGCACCATCAAAATGGTGTCAGATTTTCCTTCTTAAGGTTAAGCTCAGCAATTCTCAACATGCTGAGCATCTCAGTAAAGCTGGCTTATCAATTTCATTCATGTTATAATTCATGACAAATTGATTGTAGGCTTGTGGCAAAGATTGCAAGATCAGGTCAAGGGCCGCTCTGGCCAAGTGGGAATCCCAATTTGTAGGTTTTCTACGCACTCTAATCATCTTGAGTACATATGGACCTACGGAGTCCCATCTTGCATTTTGGACCCAAACAATGCCTTAGAGACTTCATATCTCTCATGCCTAGCTTGTCCTTGATATAGTTGACGAAGATGTCCAACCATATCATAAGCATTCATGAACTCATGTTGCTTCTGAAGCTCAGAGTTCATGGTCGCGAGCATTAGACATGACACATCTAATGCATCATCTTGATGCTTCTTGTAAGCATCTTTGTCGCCATGAAAGGGTAGGAGGTGCTCCGAATGGGCCCCAGACGCATAACTTCCTTCGGGTGAGAACATTCGTGTTCTCAGACTACCCAGAAATTTGCTCCATTGAGCTTGTCCTTCAAGGATAATGGAGAGAGTGTGTTCGTGTTTTCATATAGTAATCTACAACATACAATAAGAGAATTATATTCCTTTTATCATTTAATTAGACTTTAATCAAAATGATAGTACATGTAACTGAACGAATTTTGTAGAATCGAGTTATGGATGTGGTCAAACCACATTACTAGATTCATATAAACTAGCTATAATTCTTGCGGGACAAGATCCACATCATACTAAGACTTGAGTTAGCTTTGGCTAAATCACCCAAGACTTAGTATGATTGGTGGGTAACACATTACCGATTACATCTCTATGCAACTCTTGTTTATAGGATCAAGACCCACATTTACAAAATACCTTGAGTTAGCTTTGGCTAAATCGCCCAAGATTTAGTGTAAATGCAATCTTATCCTATCTTTCCAATGATTGGAATATGCCTATAGTTCTACTCGATCCAATTGAGTTAACTAGTTTTACTCAATCTAATTGAGCTTACTCTAACCCAAGCCGTGATAGGCGGGACCAAGATTGTCCCTCTGCACCCTACTAAGATAATATGCGTTGCTCTGCTTTGGTAGATTCAACAACTACAAATGATCAAGGTAGTGATGGGTATCAAGGATCTGGTAGGCATTTACGAGTTGATTCGATTAAGATCTAATCTAATCGTAATGTGTATCATATACGCATTAAGGCCTTTATTATCCTATATTAACATGCATCACATACGTACATACATTATTCTAGAATGCATCATATACATACAAAAAAATTATCCTAGCATGCATCATATACATACAAGCATTATTCTACAAGCATGCATCACATACATACAAGCAAAATCAAATATATATATATATATATATATATATATATATAATTAACTATGATGTAGTCATGGCCCTACTACGATCTTCTCAAGCCAATGAGAAGATCGAACGGTTAACCTAAGGCTAGCGGCTTCTCCAAGCGCTTCCTTTGACCGCCATGTGTCGTCGGCACCCTTCTCGTAACTTCGTCTACAAGTGGACTTTCCACCGCTCCATTTTGTACATTACAAATATGAAACTCGAGTTACATTCAAGTCTAAAACTATTTACAACTAGAATTTCAAAAGAAGAGGTACGATGCGCAGTCGCATATACTATACAACACGTACAACCACAAAAATGACACGCATGCCGTATTATGAATTATAACAAATCATAATCCAATCAAATTGGGGTCATTGGGCCATTATAATCACATAATTATACATAATTCTAAATTATGTATTTTTACAGAAAATTTCTATAATTTTTCCTATTTTTTTTTTTCAATTTTATGAGTCACCTCTCCGTAACGGTCCCGCTAAGCGGTTTTCGGGCGCGATCGCGGGACAAGGCCCCTTTCGGGGATAGGGGCAGCGCCCCTACTCACAAAATAAACTTTGCGAGTGTCCCTACTACGATCTTACAGTGACTTAAGTCGCTGTCCCAAAAACCTAAAGCGAGAACTCGCCGTTTCGGAGAGTTTTTCTCGGTGGTTGAAGCCGACAAGTGTCCCAACACTCGTTGCTTTGACTCTTCGAGAAAAATACCCAAAAATTCTATAAAAATAGGAAATTTACAGAAACATAAAATTCTGTAATTTTTATATCTAATATAAAAACCACAAAAATGAAACACATACATGCTTCGCACGTGGCTCTGATACCACTGTTGGGTTTTCCGAGCCGCAAAAACCGCTTTTTGCGTTGCGGAAACCTCGGAAGCCCCGGCCACGAATCCATGCGAAGTATAAAATATAAAACTAATATGTATGTGTTTAATACCTTTAGATCTACTCTAGATCTACATGATAAGAAGTTACCCTCGATGCGACGCCCTTCGCAAATCCCGCTTGTCCAAAAGGTTCGTCGGAACTCGAGAGTGTCAAGTGCACACTCCTCTATTGGTATCCACACAAGCAATAGGTGGAGAAAAATACCTTAGAGTGTGCTAGCACCCTTTAGGAATTTCGGCCAAGGAGGTTGGGAGAGCTTGAGAGGGTGATCCAAGGAAGAAGATGAAGTTGTGTAACTCACCAAAAATCAATTACCCATCTAATGGAGTGGCCAGCCACTTTTCTTAGGGGGGTTACATTCATGCATGTAACGCCTCCAAAAGCCAATGGCTCTTGGTCTCCCTCCTGAGGTGGCCCCACAGGCTAAGTCAATGATGATGTGGAGCATCATCATTGGCCGCCATCTTGAAGTCATCATCATGACATGGCATTTGGTCAAGTCAAACTTGACCTTTCATCTTCCCTCTCAAGTCAAGTCAAACTTGACCTCTTATCTCCCATGGTTGATCAAATCCAACCATTTGATTCAAGTCAATTTAATTTAATGAATCTCTATTCATTAATTTAAATTGATTTGATGAATCAAATCTAAATTAGACTCATTCAACACAATCAAATTGAGCCCAACTCAATTAGTCTAATTAGGATTACTCATAATCCAATTTGGTTCATCCCATGAACCTAATCCTCATGGTTCATCATATGAACCTAATCTCCATCTAATTGCCCTTAGTGTGTGACCCTATAGGTTCTTGTAACGTTGGCAATGTCCTTAAACCGATTTAAGAACATAAGCAATGAGCGGTATCTAGCAACACATCATTGCTACCCAAGTTACAAGAATGTTGAGCTCCAACATCACCTTTTTGACTACTAATTGTGACTCTCACAATATGTGACAATGTCCTTCTATCCTTGACATCTAGATTGACCAATTGAGGCATAGACCGTGTCATCCTCGGTACAATCTATATCTTGAACTCCAAGTAGACTCACTCTAATCAAATGAGCTCAATATCTCATATTGACTCATTTAGGCATGGCCATGCACTTCGTGGTCTCACTCTATCAAGAATATTGATGTCACCCCCGTCATATAGGAGGGATAGATCCCATCTACATCACTCACATCTCTCCGCATAATTTGTTACATACCCAGTAATCGCCTTTATAGTCCGCCTATTTACGGGTGACATTTGACGAAGCCAAAGTATGCAACTCCTTATGTAGGGAACCATGGTGACTTCAGGTCTAAGGACTAATAGTCATACTAATAGCCACATGAGAAAGTATATGACACTCATATAACGATCCATGATACTTTCTCATGGCGGGTCATTCAGTATACATTCTCCAATGCATACCCATGTGTCAACTTGATATCTCATATCCATGACTTGTGAGATCAAGTCATCGTGTTGACCTACATGCTAGTCTCTACGCATTAACATTGTCCCTGAATGTTAATACTCGACTAGGAATGATTAAGAGTAGTGTTCTCTATATCATCTCATTATCGATTCAACCAATCGATTGATATAGATAAGAACCTACTACTCAAGGACATTATTATATTTAGTTATTTGACACCAATACAAGTAAATATAATAACCATTCCTTTATAAATAGGAATATGATACAATAAAGTCCATACAACAATCATCACATGATTGACTCTAAGGCTTTCACTAACAGGCCAAGTGGCTAAGACTGAGTGTCGGATGCTCAAACGTGATGTTTGAGGGTTTACCCGACGGTTGGATGCTCAAATAACTTGGTGTTTGAGGTTTTACCCGACATCAGTCGATTGGTATAGGTGCCAGTTGACTGCTCTAGGTCGATGGACTCGATCGGTGTTTGGTGATCGGGTTACGGCGAACAATCGATTGCCAAATGGCGGTCATTATCGACACCATCGATCGGCAGGGATGGATCGGCGATTAGGTAATTCAACCGCGAAGCTTTTCCAGTCGAGTGATCATGGCGATCACTCGACTGATGGGATCATCAGTCGACTAATAGGCATGATCTGTCGACTGATGATGGATCCATTAGAATTTGGCCAGCGTGGATCAAGTCATTGTGAGATAACGACTACAGGACCAGTTGACTGATGGTCACGATCAGTTGACTGATGGGTGCAGAATCAGCTCGATGCAGGTTATAAATGGAGCTCGAGATGGAAAATTTCTCTAAGACTCTTAGGGAGATTTTGGAGGGGAATTGTTGCTACATTCTAGTCCTTCAAGAGCAAACTAAAGCAAGCAACAAGCAAGTGATCAAAGTGAAGTTTTGTAAAGTGTTCTTTACTTGTATTTCTTCTTGTATTTGTATTTTTCTTGTATTACTTAGTGTAATTGCTTGTATGAGGTTTCTCCACCTCCGACGTGTTGTCGAGAAGGAGTATTGTTAGTGTCATGCGCATAACATGAGCTCGTTGAGCTCACCCCGTGGAGTAGGAACCCTAAGGTTTCGAACCACGTATATCATGTGTTGTATTATGCTTGTGTCTTTTGTATTCGTATTACTATTATTTCCACTGCACATTAATGAGTATTGTAGACGAGCCCGTGACGAACAGACGATTTCCACCGTATATGCGATTTGTGCTATTCACCCCCCTTTAGCTGGCCACCGATCTTCCAACAAGTGGTATCAGAGCGAAGAGCTTGTCACGAACTCATCGCCAACACAAGCATGACAAGATGGCCGACTTGAACCTCCAACCACCAAAATTCGAAGGGGATTTTCAATGGTAGAAAAGAAAAATAAAGGTATATCTCAAAACCAATTTTGATATAATGTTAATTCTAAAAAATGGTTTCGAAATGCCTAGGGATAAAGATAATTGGCAAATTGAAAAGACGAGATGGAACAAGGACCAAATCAAGGATTTCAAGACAAATCTCAAGGTAATCAAATTGCTAAGTGATTTGATTCCTAACCATATTTGGTCTAGATTAGGTAATTATAGGGATGCAAAGGAGTTGTGGCATAAGGTGGTCAAATTCGACGAAATTCCCGAACCGGCACAAGTAGAAAAGGATGCCGAGGGAGAATTGCCATCAACATTCGAAGATGTGGATGACTTGGAGGAAACCTCCACCTCTAGCATTGAGGGGGAGGAGAGGTCTTTCATCCCGGAACAAGAATGAGAAGAAGCATCTACATCCGGGAGAGATGAAGATCAAGAGGCTTCCACCTCCCTAGGTAACTCATGCATTGTAATTAAAGATAAAAAACACATCATATGCTTTGAGTGTAGGGAAACCGGGCATTACAAGAGCAAATGCCCAAAATTGGCTAAGAAGAAGGTACCGCAACCAAAAGTCAACCAAAAGTCAAAGGATGCTAGAGTCCTCGCTAAAAAGAGAAAAGAGCACATTGTGTGCTTCAAATGCAACCAAGGAGGACACTACTGAAGCCAATGCCCTAGGGGGAGGAAGAAGGGGCATCTCATGTAGGGGAAGATTCCAAAGCTAACCCTAAGGTAAATTTAATTAATGCACCTTCTAGCTCTAGGACTAAGATGCATGCTAGAAATTATTTTAATTAACTTGTTATTATTAATGAAAAGCATGCTAATAGGAACAAGCATTTTTGTTTAGGTGCTAAGCATGTAAACTTACCTAAGGAAAAACCTAGACACCATAACTTTAGACCAATTCTACCTAGGGAGTCCATTAGGAGAATTGAAGAAAATTTGGATATTAACCCCAAGAAGTCTAGGCATATGCCTAGGAAGAGTCATTCCCAAAAGATAAATGAAAAATCAAATTTGAAAAAAATTAGAATTAGAGAACCGAGCCTTGAGGTCAAGGCTTGAAAAATTAGAAAAGACCCTTAAATTAAAATTATGAAAAACTCAATTATGGGGTTAAAGGATCAAAATCTAAGACCTAGGAGACAAGAACCGGTTAAGGGCAAAAAAGGTTTGGGTCACAAACCTAAGTCCTATCACAATGTTCCATTTGATTATGGAACTAAATCTAGGTATAGCAAAACCAAGGTTAATAGGGAAGTCATCCCTAAGACTAACCATGGTGTTTGTCTAGTGGCTAAAAATTCAATGAAATCCAAGGTAGCCACTAAGAAGGTCAAAGGGGGAGTTACCTCTAGAGTTGACCGAGGAAAGACCCAATTGACTAAGGCTTCAAGGCCAAAAAGGGTCATTAGAAAGGTATCTAGGGAAGTTATCCCTAGCGAATACCTAGTTAACCCAAGAAGCTCCAATAGGTATTGGGTTCCTAGGAGCGTGATCGATTCACGCTAGATGGGTTAATGTGTGTCAACCCTAAGTGGATGGGTAGTTAACCTAACCATGGTGAGTTGATACTTTAGGATGTGCCAATGTGTTTTGAGAAGTTGAAAATTGATTAAAATTGGCACTTTAATTTAGAGGTCATGATGTGCCATTTTGAGTTTTTGGCACACTAGGGAAATGGGTTGTATTATGGCAAAATGAATTCAATTATATCAAATGGAAATTAATACTAAAATCTAGGTATTTATACCTTTATCTTTTACTTGCCATGATGTACTTGCCATATACCATGACATGACATCATATTTACTTTCATCATGTAAAATGTCATGATCATATTTAGGGCTATTTATATATGCCATATATGCTTAAGTATGTATCACATGCCATGACATCATGATTTTGGCACATGCTTATTCATGTTATCAATTATGCCATAATAATCATTCATGCATAAATAAAATGGATTTAAGGACTATGACATGATTTGAAGTCCCATGCATAAGGGAGTCAAATAGTGTTGCCTAGTAAATTGCATGAGACCCTAAATGAACAAAGCCCACATCTCACTAAAATACTTGACTTGTGTTTGTTTCACACATTTAGATACAAGTGAGATGTTTAGGAAAATGAATTTAAAGGTTTTAAAAACATTTCAAAAACATTTTGAAAAACCTTGGTGAAGTCTATCTTTTGATAACAATCACCATTGAATGAGGTGATACAAAGATGACTCAAATATTGAAGCTTTTCTCATCTTTTGAACTTTGTATCAATCTCATTATTTTGTGGGTAAAATAATTTTCAAATATTTTTTACCTATATTGATTGTTATAAGTATTATGCATATGAATTTTCATGATTTTTCACCGAATGTATAATTACTTATGAATTTTTGAAAACCACTTCTGATAATTGAAAATCAGATTTTTCAATTACCAGTCGGCTGCCACTCAATGGTAGTCGACTGATGAGGGTGGCAGTCGACTGATCTCTGTCAAAGTCGACTGCTAGGCTGATTTCAAGTAAACAATGGTTGTTAGGCCCATGTTCAGCTATGTTTGGATTCCCTAACCACTCCTAACCCTAGGACATGCTTTGGAGAGCATTAGAAAGGGTGGAAAACCATTGGATATGGATTAGGAGAAGTGTTTAGGGTGAGTATCAATTTTAAGGTGTATGGAAGTTCAATGTTGAACTTGTACCTTAATTTTGATTGTTTAAGTGTTCCTATTGGCTTAGGGACTCTCCAAGGACATTGTTAGTGCAATGGTCAAGGGGGACCAAGCCTTTAGGGGGAGATATCCATCATGGGAAGATGAATGTATATTTTTCCTCATGGGAGGAAAATTGAGGGATCTTAAGTGATATGGGACTTATCACTAGAAAGATTGAAGGCATGTGTTTTCCTCAAAGGGAGAGATTGTAAGATCTCATTGGGATATGAGATATTCATACTCTTGGGGAGGACCTTTTTGATGTATGTCAAGAAGGGGGAGAAGTTACCAATTGGGATTAATTGGAATTCTCATTGGGATGTGAGAATTGCCAATTTGGGGATAATTGGTAGACTTGAGTTTGGTTTTGTCAAACATCAGAAAGGGGGAGATTGTTGGTGCAATCGACCCAGGTCACGATTGATCGGACTCGAGTTTGACTCGAACTGTATTTTGATGTTAGACAAAACTTATGACATGGGATTGTCATGGGAAGTCCAACATGGGTTGGCCATGTAAATCCAAGTGTGTAGCCTTGGTGGTGAAAAGTCCAAGCATGGGGCTTGGCATGGAAAATCCAAGCATGAGGCTTGGTGTTGGTAAGTCTTGAGGACTTGACAAGTTCACTAGGCTTGGGGTCCTTGAGTCGGTGAAGGATGGCATTGCGAAGTCATGCGCTTGGTGCATCTGAGGGACCGCCGGACGGGGAGCAACTGGAGTGAGGTCCAAGGGAAGCAGACTTTGAGGGCAAGAGACGCGAAGGATGTCATTGCGAAGGCATGCGCTTGGTGCATCCAGAGACATAGGCCAAGGGAAGAGAGCATCGGTGGGGAACTCCATGAGAGAGAGGTGGACTTGGCCAAGTGGCTAAGACTGAGTGTCGGATGCTCAAACGTGATGTTTGAGGGTTTACCCGATGGTCAGATGCTCAAACAACTTGGTGTATGAGGTTTTACCCGACATCAGTCGACTGGTATAGGTGCCAGTCGACTTCTCTAGGTCGATGGACTCGATCAGTGTTCATTGATCGAGTTACGGGAGATTCGACTACCGTGGCGATTGCGACACCTCATCGATCGGCCAAGGGATGGTAGTCAATTGATTAGGGTGAATTCAGGCACAGAAACTTTTCCAGTCAAGTGATCGCGATGATCACTCGACTGATGGGATCATCAGTCGATTGATAGGCAGATCAGTCGACTGATGATGGATCTGTTGGAATTTAGCCAATGTGGATCAAGTCGTTGTGAGACAACGGCTACATGACCAGTCGACTGATGGTCATGATCAGTCGACTGATGGGCGTGGAATCATCTCGATGCAGGTTATAAATGGAGCTTGAGATGGAGGATTTCTCCAAGACTTTTGGGGAGATTTTGGAGGAGAATTGCTGCTGCATTCCAGTCCTTCAAGAGCAAACCAAAGCAAGCAACAAGCAAGTGATCAAAGCGAAGTTTTGTAAAGTGTTCTTTACTTATATTTCTTCTTTTATTTGTATTTTCTTGTATTACTTAGTGTAATTATTTGTACGAGGTTTCTCCACCTCCGACGTGTTATCGAGAAGGAGTATTATTAGTGTCGTGCGCATAACACGAGCTCGTTGAGCTCACCCCGTGGAGTAGGAACCCTAAGGTTCCGAACCACGTATATCGTGTGTTGTATTTGTGCTTGTGTCTTTGGTATTCGTATTACTATTATTTTTGCTGTGCATTAACGAGTATTGTAGACGAGCACGCGACGAACAAACGATTTCCACCGTACACGCGATTTGGGCTATTCTCCCCCTCTAGCCGACCACTGATCTTCCAACATTTCCTACTTATGATATGTTATTGGGATGGAGTACCACTGGAATTTTAGGATGTCTAATATGCATGGAGATATCAAAGTCATTCAGATTGAAACATGGAAAGAAATTGAGTTATTTTGATTGTCATAGACAATTTTTACTGCCAAATCATAAATTCAGAAAAAATAAAGAAGAATTCACTAAGAATAGAATTAAAAGAACACCTCCACCATTGAGATTAACCGGTCAATTCTTATAGCATGAGTGCTTAACTTTCCATCTGTTATTGAAGAACCAAATGTTACAACATATGGCTATGGAAGTACGCAAAAATGGACTAAACGGAATATATTTTGGGATTTACCATATTAGCAGAGTAATTTGATTCATCACAATATTAATGTAATCCATATTGAGAAGAATGTTTTTGATAATCTGATAAATACGGTGATGGATATTACTAGAAAAATAAAAGACAATCTGAATCCAAGAAAAGCTATGTGTCTCATCTGTAAATGGCCCGCCCTTGATATTGATGAAAATAGTAGGGGACCAAAACCAAAAGTAGTTTATTGATGCACGCAAATGCGACATCAAATTTCATGATGGAGACCATCGTGGACTCGAAGCGCATGCTCACGCTCAATGCTCGCATGTGCATGGATGTCGTCAAGTAATAAAGAATATCGATCCCACAGGGACTGAGATTTCGAGTATCGATTTGTCCAGTGGATGTATTGTTGTTCGGATTGGTAATCCTAGGGTTCACGAATGAGAGGGTCATCGGCGGTCTGAACTCAGTACGGTGTCACACAGAAGAAGAGAAGGGTTGCTACGAGGATTTGGATGGATTCTAGGACTTCGGTTTCATTTGTGTGTTGCAGAACATGCTATCAATTGAATGTATCCAGATTTTCTAGCTAGGGTTTTGCAGAAAGGACATCATACACTATGGTACGAGGATGCCGAATCGATCCCTGCGACGAGCCGGAAACGAGACACATTACCGACTCTATCACATCCTTCTATCCACAGTTGTAAACGATGAGGCCAACCTCTAGGTTCCTCCTAATATCCCCTGAATCTTAGATACGAGGACTATCACCCCTCGTATCGTCTACGCACAGAAGATAGAAAACCAAAATGCAAAGCTATAGATCTAAACAATCATTCAACTACAAATAGATTTCAAGAACGACAATATATTTGAAATAACAATGTTCTACTCAACACAAACTACTCCCTAATCCTAGAATCGGAGAATCTACTCCATGAATACGAGAAGTGAATCACAAAACATTATGAAATTCATGAATATAATGATAAACGTGTAACAAATATGAATTACAATGTAAATGCAGCTCTTCCCTCTGGCATTGTGGTGCAGAACTTGATCCTCGAGTGGCTCTCTTCATCCTCGATGCGAGTTCCCAAAGCTTTTTAGGGCTTCGGAGTGTCATCCCGGCCGTTGTGCCTCCCCCCTTGGGTTTGGGTCATGTCTGTAAAATATTGGGAAAAAATAATAATAGAAAATACCCTTGTTAATTAATAAATTATCTTATAGAATTTTCAGGAATTTTTAGAAATTTTTCTAGATTTAAACGGAAGTTTTATAGATATTTCATGGGGATAAAGCAAACAGGCTTTTGTAAAGCCTAATTAGACTATCTGCTAATGAGGTATTAAATTGCTCAATTAATCTGATTCCTTCATTTCCCGTTGGTTCCTTATCGCAACTCCTATTTCTCCACCGTCGGTCGTTTCTCTCGATTGCGCCGCGATTTCTTCTTCTCTCTTCCGCACCGTCGCCGCCGCGCCCTTCTTTTCTCCCGATCGAGCACCAGCCACCCTTCTTTTCCTCCCCATCGAGCGCCTCATGCCAGTTGCCATCGCAACACCAGTCACCGCCGTTGTTCCTTCTCGCAGAGAACTCTCTACTAATTCTCCTCCTTCCATCAATCGGCGGCTCTCTCTATTCGACGCCGCTGATCTCCTTGGTGAGAAAGCAGTGCCGATCGATTGACGCCAGGTGCCCATGTCGACGGTCGCCTATCCTCACTCGATCCCTATTTCTCGGATCTCTACCTCCAGCCATCTTCAGCCGCCAACCAGCTCCTCCGGTTGCCCTAATCAGCCTGTACGCGACCACAAAGACACCTCACATTGCCAACACCCAATGATTACAGAGTAGTGTCTGGTGATCCTCCTCCACAGCATTTCAGAGTTGGATCTTCGAGTTTAGGCTCTATGTGTTTACTTGCCTTATGGGATCGTGGTTCCTTCGAGTTTGCAACTGCACCACTGTTATCACAATAAATTGTGATAGTTTTGGGCAAACCAGGAATCACATCTAAGTCCATCAAGAAATTCCTGAGTCATACAACTTCTTTGGCTGCCTCAGAGGCTGCCACATACTCAGCTTCCATGGTAGAGTCCGCCACACATTTTTGCTTGACACTCCTCTATACAATGGCTCTACCTCCCAAAGTAAACACAAAACCTGAGGTAGACTTACTGTTACCCCTATTTGATTGGAAGTCAGAATCTGTGTAACCCACAGGGAGTAATTGATCTGCCTGGTATACCAGCATATAATCCTTAGTCCTTCTCAGGTACTTCAATATATGCTTTACTGCAGTCCAATGTCCCTATCCTGGATTACTCTGATATCTACTAACCAGGCCCACGACAAAGTAGATATCCAGTCTCGTACATAGCATAGCATACATGAGACTTCCTACTGTCGAGGCATAAGGAACCACCTTCATCTCCTCTATCTCCTTTGATGGTCTAGGACACATCTCTTTAGATAAAGGTACTCCATGCCTAAAAGGTAGAAAACCTTTCTTTGAGTTCTGCATGCTAAAACGAGCCAAAATGGTGTCTATGTATGAAGCTTGAGATAAGCACAACATCCTTTTCTTGCGATCCCTTATAACCTTGATCCCAAGGATGTGTCCCACTTCTCCCAAGTCCTTCATATCAAACTGTTTGGACAACCATACCCTTACGTTCCATAACACCTTGACATTGTTGCCAATTAACAAAATTGTTGGGTTTCCGGCACCGTGGCGAGTGTGTGTTCGAACATGTTTCGTAAACATGTGCACAACGGAAGAAATAAAAATAATAAATCTAATTTATTACAACACACACACCACACGCATGCATAGTACAACATGTGTAGACATAACCGTAGTTTCAAATTTTGCAATAAAAGAAAATTTATTCTACGTATACTTGACATATCACGTGTAACGGGAAAAACATCAATCGGAGCGATCCTCACTAGAATCGCCTCTATCCATATCCACGTCGAGTATCTTTGGGAATACTTCACAAAGTCACGAGCCTCATCTTCATACTAGTCACTAGCCTTGTGTCGAAGACGATGTGATCGAGAGAAAATCACAATCCGAATCAAAATTCGGATTCAAAACGAGTCCTCAAAAACTCGCTTCTCCAGAGAAGTATTCGTCAACCATTGGACGAATCCTTCGTCCTCCACCTATGAGGATTACCGGAGATCGAATCCCTGGCAAAGTAGTCGCTGTCGGAGCTCCAAACGTTGTCCAAACGACGCTCTGACACGAAGGAAACAAGCTGTCCAGAAAACTGGACAGCTTGGTGGAGGAGTTTGCGCCGGCCAAAGAGAAGAGGGCCAGCAAGTCCTTGGTCACCGGAGCCAAGGAGGATTACCGGAGGGTTGCTGGAGGATCACCGACTAAAGCTTGGATACCGGCAACAAGCTTGGATGGCGGCACAAGGGTGGGCGGCGGTTAGGGTTTGGGCGCCAACCACGAGAGGAGAAGGAGAGGGTGGGCGGCAACTTTGGGGTTGCTTGAATTAGGTTTTCACAAAACCCTTAAGCTCTATTTTATAGAGAACAAATTCTCCTAATGGTTATCAGATCATAACCAAAAGCCCGTTAACCCGCTCCATTAATTTAAGTTAAAATAAACCAAACCGATATGGTCTATTTTAAGTTAAAACGAACCGAACCAACTTTGGTTCATTCGTTTAAAACAAACCAAACTCCTTTGGTTTATTCTCCACCATTGGATTAGAACCAAACCAATTTGGTTCATCCATTATGTCTTCATAAGACATGGCCCATCCACGCTTCCATTACGTCTGAAACGATTTCATGCTTGCTCCTTGTTTGGTCCAACCAAACCTAGTTTCTCTCGGTCTGAGAATCTCATTCTCAAGCTCGTTTTAAATCCTTCGGATTACGCTCGTTGTGTGTGTGACCAAAAAGGTTCTCGGTTTATGTTGGTCGTCTATAATTAACCATTAATTATAGAACGACCATGAGTGGCACCTAGTAGTACATCATGATCTCCAATTAACCGAAAAGATCAACAGTTGATCCAGAACTATTTCTGAAAACCCTTCAGTAGCAACAATGAATCGTGCCCCATTCCCTTCACTCATCTTATACCCACTTGGTTCAGGACACGGTCTATAGTGTCAGTCCCCACTAGGTTGACTACGTCACACCTAGCCCAAGTATCATTTCCTCGTCCTACGGATTCTAGTTACTGCACATGTATCAAAGAGTACCTTACTCTAAACATGTAATGCTTTTGCCAAAGACTTTAGTAACAATCCGATGATAGACCATGGGTATTCATCTCCTCGCAAGGAGTGGTGAATCCTTTATAGGCTATTCAAACACCTTCGATCACTTCGACTTATACCCAATCATCCCGGGTCCACATCTCCTAAGAGATGCTTGCTTAAGATGTCAAAGCATAAGTCTTTATGATCAAGATGACTTGAATACCTCAAGTCAAAGGAACATCGCACTTAAGCTGCAGTAAGAACTTCATTGACATATCTATATATGCAGAGAACCATATGAAGTCTTACGGCTAGTCACTCCAATGAACAAGTTACCATAACTAGCATCCACGATTAACTCCAGACATCACAATGTCTCCAGCCAGTGAGAATCAGCTGCTTGGATACACCAAAGAGTATACCTCGTGCTAGTCTCGACAAAATCGATGGTGTCCAAATCCATCAATTCATCGACTAGGGATAATTTCGATACATCACAATTACACATGTAGAGATACTCACTAGTTATGATCCAATCACAAATTCTCTCATGCTGTGAATCGTATCGTGGACATTCTGTAAATGAGTTGAAGATCTAATCAAATACATGAAAACATGTATACTCAAATAGTGAATCTTCATTTATCATATAAATGGTTCAAAGATAAGGCGATTGCCTTAGGACATCTCTCATATATTACTAAAGAACTCCCACTTGGCCTAATGCCAATCGCTACGGTATCCAATTGTTAGTTATAGCCCTAGAACCAATCATGTGATGGTTGAATAGGGAACATTTTGTATCATATTCTATAAAGGCAAAGGATTGGTTATTATATTTACGCCTTGCTTGTGCCAACTAAATTAAATATAATAATGCCCTAGAAAAGTAGGTTCTTATCTACACCACATCAATTGGCAGAATTGATTATGAGAGGCTGCAGAGAACACTTTCCTAAATGTTCCTAGTCAAGTATTAATATGCAAGGGCAATATTAATACATAAAGACTAGCATGTAGGTCAATTGATGACTTGATCTCACAAGTCATGGATATATGATATCAAGTTGACACATGGGTATATATTAGAGAATATATACTGAACTGACCCACCATGAGAAAGTTTCATAGATCGTCATATGAGTGTCATAAACTTTCTCATGTGACTATTGGTATGAATAGTCCTCAAACTTGAAGTCACTACGGTTCCCTACATAAGGAGTTATGTACTTTGGTATCGTCAAACGTCACCCATAACAGGGTGGACCATAAAGGCAATTACTGGGTATATAACAAATTATACGGAGGGATGTGAGTGATGTAGATGGGATCTATCCCTCCTATATGATGGGAGTGATATCTGTGGGCCCCTTGATTGAGTAGAACTACTAAAACGCATGACCATGCTCGAATGAGTCAATATGAGATATTGAGCTCATTTGTTTGAGTTAGTTTACTCAGGGATCAAGAAACGCATAGATTGATCGAGGATGACACGGTCTATGCCTCATTGGTTAATCTGATATCAAGGATAGAAGGACACGGTCATACATTATAGTAGTCACGGAAAGGTTAGTCGGATCTTGACTTATTTCGTAACTTGGGTAGCAATGATGTATTGCTAGATGCCGCTCATTGCTTGTGTATCTAAAAGAGTTTAGATCCACTGCCAACGTTATGAGAGCCTATAGGGTCACACACAAAGAGCATGATGATTAGAAGAATTAGTGCATTCTAGTTTGACTAGAATAATTTGGGAATGAGCTTAAGTACAAAATGGTTTTTGGACTTTAAGCTTAATGAGAATTTTAGCTTATTGATTTAATGAGATTAATTCAATATGCTAAGCTTATTAATTTAATAAGATTAAATAAATATGTTATCATGATAGCCTAAGCTTAATTGATTTAATAAGATTAATTCAATATGTTACCTTATTGATTTAATGAGATTAATTCAATATGATAACATAAGCTTATTGAATTAATAAGATTAATTCAACATGCATGAATGCCACCTAAGCATGCCACATAAGCATGCCACATAAGCATGCCACCTAAGCTTGATGAGGTGGAAGGAGACAAAGGGTTTTGACCTTTGGAATTTCTCCACATGTGCCCGGCCAAACAAGGAGTGTGTTTGATTATCTTTCAATGCAATTGATTGCATTGAATGTGATAGGAGGTGAAAGGTTTTTTCAATCCTATAAAACACTCCATGGGGTGGCCGGCCAAGGTTGGTGAAGCTTGAGGCTTGGAGAGAGCTTGGTGGTGAGAGGCTTTGGTTGTGTGGTTTTTGTGAGTGTAGGCTAGCAAGAAGAGTGGTCTTCTTCTTCCTTTCTCTTTTTCCCTACCTTCCTCTCCTTTAGGGACTTCTCTAGCAAGAAGTAAAGGAGAGCTCTTCTAGTTTCTTTTGTGAGACAAGAGCTTGCTCGTGTGGATACATATAGAGGCACGGACATTTAAACGTGCTAAAAGATCCAACAAACCCAAGGAGAAGCGAGATTAAAAAGGGCACGCAACAAAGGTAATATTCTCCTATAAGATAGGTTTTGAGAAATTTATTTTTGTACGAGGTTTTCTTTCACAAGGATCACTTGGAAGGGATCCTATTTTTCCGTTGCGCATATACTATTTTGCATAATAAATCCCTACAGTGGTATCAGAGCCACTTGCGAAAGATCGTATAAAAAATAGGTTTTCTCTATTTTATATATGATATAGAAGTAGGATAAATTTTATTATGAGTTGATAATTGCATTAGCAATTTTTTCAAACATAATAAAATATCCAATGTCTTTTAAAAGTTAAAATTGACATGGTGCATGGTTATGGCCTAGTCCCAAAAAGGTTGTGAATGTGTGTGTTGTAATTCTTAATACGGCTTGCGTGTCGTGCCTTTCTCCTAAAATTCTTGTTGTAAAAGTAGTTTTAGACTCGAATGTAACTCGAGTATTTCTCCTTTTGTAATATACAAAATAAAGATGGAGGGTCCATTGGAAGATGACATTACAAGGAGGAAGTCAACAACACAAGACAACCAAAAGGAAGCACTTGGGAGAAGATGCTATCCCTAGGTTGACCAATCAATCTTTTCATTGGCTTGAGAAGATTGTAGAATAAGGGCCATAACCATGACACGCTTAGTTTAATATGTATGTGATGCATGTTAATTTAGCTTATATGTGATGTATGCTAATATGTATGTGATGCATGTTTATTTCTTAATAAGTCAAAAACGATATGCCTACCAAAGTTTGGTACTCACTACTTCCTCGATCATTTGTTGTTGGGTTTGCCAAAGCAAAGCAATGCATTTTATCTTGGAAGAGTGCGAGTGGACAATCGTGATGTCCCGCTATCAAACTTGGTTAAGACTTAATTAAGTTTTTCTTATTTAATTAAGAAAGTAGAGGCATATATTAGCTTTGAACATAAGTTTTAAAAATTAGTTTTGTGTGATTTCCGAACATCAGCTTTGTCTTAGAAAGTGGTCGTTGCTCCGATATCAAAGAAGGCCTCTGTGCCTCGCCACGGCCTGGAAGCTGGTTTAGGAATAAGCACTAAACTAATCTAAACTTAACCAAAGCTATTAAAGAGTTACATCAGATGTAATTGGCAAAAGATTGCCTACCTAATCATACTACGTCTTGGGCGATTAGCCAAAGCTAACTCAAAATGAAGTATGATGTGGATCTTTATCCCATATAAATTTATAGCTAAATAGAAGCTAATGATGTAAGCAAAATGTGTTTGCCTACATCAATGATTAGCTCATATCAAAGCTATGAGAATTTAGTGGGAGCCTCATTTAATTAAAGGCCTAATTAAATGACTTAGGTATGATACTTAATTTTGCATTTTAATGTTGTAGATCACCATGTCATCTAACACGACACACCCCCTCAACTTGCGATCTGTCCTTGAGAAAGACAAGCTCAATGGAGCTAACTTTCTAGACTGGTATAGGAACTTGAGGATTATCCTCAAGCAAGAACATAAACTGTATGTCCTAGAGCAGTCTATCCCTGAAACACTCGCCCCTGTGGCCACTCGTGCTGAAAAGGATGCTTATAAGAAGCATCAAGATGACGCATTAGATGTGTCATGTCTTATGCTTGCCACCATGAACTCTAAGCTTCAGAAGCAACATGAGAACATGGATGCCTATGATATGGTTGAGCATTTGAAACAACTATATCAAGGACAAGCTAGGTACGAGCGTTTTGAAGTGTCTAAGGCTCTTTTTGCATGCAAGATGCAAGAAGGAACACCTGTAGGAACTCATGTACTTAAAATGATAGGGTACGTTGAGAACCTTGAAAGACTAGGTTTTCCACTAAGCCAAGAATTGGCAACCGATATTATCCTGCAATCATTGCCGGAAGCATATAATCAATTCGTCATGAATTATAACATGAATGAAATTGATAAGCCTTTGCCTGAGATTCTCAGCATATTGAGAACTGCTGAACCGAATCTCAAGAAGAAAGTTAGTAATGTACTAATGGTCAAGAAGGGCAAAGGTAAGCGCAAAGGCAAGGGTAAGACCCAAGCCAAAGGCAAGGCCAATTCATCCACTTCAAAGGGTAAAGGTAAAGTACCTAAGGAAGGGGGCTGTTTCCATTGCGGTGAGACTGGACACTGGAAGCGGAACTGCAAAGTCTACCTTGAGGAAGTAAAGAAGAAAAGAAGTGGGACTTCTGCCTCAGGTATACACGTTATAGAAGTTAATCTATCTATTTCTTCTACATGGGTATTAGATACCGGATGTGCATCTCACATTTGTACTAATGTGCAGGGATTGAGAAATAGTAGACTAATGGCAAAAAAAGTGGACCTCTGAGTAGGCAATGGCGCAAAAGTTCTTTCTTTGTAGTAGGAACATATTCTTTGTCTTTGCCCACTGGGCTTATCTTAAAACTAGAGGAGTGTTTTTATGTACCTGCATTAACGAAGAACATAATTTCTGTATCTTGTTTAGACAAGAAAAACTTTTCTTTTATAATAAAGGACAAATGTTGTTCCATTTATTTAAATGAAATGTTCTATTGTAATGCACCACTTATGAATGGTCTCTATGTTCTAGATTTAGAAAACTCAATTTATAACGTAAATACCAAACGGTTCAAATCGAATGATTTGAACCAAACATATCTCTGGCACTGTCGCCTAAGTCACATAAATGAAAAACGCATATTCCAACTCCATAAAGATGGATTATTGGACTTATTTGATTTTGAATCATATGAGGTATGCGAATCTTGTCTTTTAGGAAAGATGACTAAAACTCCATTTAGTGGACATGGCGAGAGAGCGACGGACTTGTTAGGACTCATACATACTGATGTATGTGGCCCTTTCAATGATCGGCAGAGGAGGCTATAAAGTGCTATTACTTTCACTGATGATATGAGTAGATTTGGCTACTTATATTTGATGAGACATAAGTCAGAATCCTTTGAAAAGTTCAAAGAATTCAAGAATGAAGTACAAAACCAACTTGGTAAGCGTATTAAGCTACTTCTATCAGATCGAGGTGGTGAATACCTTAGTCAAGTTTAAATGATCACTGGCCGAAAGTGTGGGATAATATCCCAACTCACTCCACCTGGAACACCACAATGGAATGGTGTATCTGAGAGGAGAAATCGTACTCTATTAGATATGGTACGATCAATGATGAGCCAAACTGATCTACCTACTTCCTTTTGGGGTTTAGCTCTAGAGACAGCCGCTTTCACACTTAATCGCATCCCATCAAAAGCCGTAGAAAAGACACCATATATGTTATGGACTGGGAAGAGTCCCAAAATGTCTTTTATAAAGATTTGGGGTTGTTAAGCTTATGTTAGACGTCAAGTCTCAGATAAACTAGGACCCAAATCAGATAAGTGTTATTTTGTAGGATATCCCAAGGAAACTAAGGGATATTACTTTTACAATCCCACACTTGACAAGGTGTTTGTTGCCAGAAATGCTGTCTTTCTAGAAAGAGAATTTATTTCTAGAAAAACTAGTGGGAGTAAAATTCATCTTGAAGAAATTCAAGATGACGATAACACTAAGGCTTTGATGGAAAATGAATAGGCAGCACAAAGTGTTGTGGATGAGGAAATTGTTGCCCAAAGAGTTGTGGAGCAAAAACCTGTTCAAGTAGACCAACCTCTTCGTAGATCTAATAGGACCCGTCGTCAACCCGAGAGATATTCTTTTCTCTTGACTGACAACGGTGATGTAATGCTTGTCGATCTTGACGAGCCTACATCCTATCAAAATGTTAGTGAAAGCCCTAGAGCCAATCATGTGTTGATTGATGTATGGTCTTTATTGTATCATATTCCTATTTATAAAGGCATGGTTATTATATTTACTTGTATTAGTGCCAAATAACTAAATATAATAATGTCCTGAGTAGTAGGTTCTTATCTATATCAATCGATTGGTTGAATCGATAATGAGATGATATAGAGAACACTACTCTTAATCATTCCTAGTCGAGTATTAACATTCAGGGACAATGTTAATGCGTAGAGACTAGCATGTAGGTCAACACGATGACTTGATCTCACAAGTCATGGATATGAGATATCAAGTTGACACATGGGTATGCATTGGAGAATGTATACTGAATGACCCATCATGAGAAAGTATCATGGATCGTTATATGAGTGTCATATACTTTCTCATGTGGCTATTAGTATGACTATTAGTCCTTAGACCTGAAGTCACCATGGTTCCCTACATAAGGAGTTGCATACTTTGGCTTGAAACGTCACCCGTAAATGGGTGGACTATAAAGCGACATCGGGTATGTAACAAATTATGCGGAGGGATGTGAGTGATGTAGATGGGATCTATCCCTCCTATATGACGGGGGTGACATCGATATTCTTGATAGAGTGAGGCCACGAAGTGCATGGCCATGCCCAAATGAGTCAATATGAGATATTGAGCTCATTTGATTAGAGTGAGTCTACTTGGAGTTCAAGATTTAGATTGTACCGAGGATGACACGGTCTATGCCTCGATTGGTCAATCTAGATGTCAAGGATAGAGGGATATTGTCACATATTGTGAGAGTCACAATTAGTAGTCACAAAGGTGATGTTGGAGCTCAACATTCTTGTAACTTGGGTAGCAATGATGTGTTGCTAGATACCGCTCATTGCTTATGTTCCTAAATCGGTTTAGGGACATTGCCAACGTTACAAGAACCTATAGGGTCACACACATAAGAGCAATTAGATGGAGATTAGGTTCATATGATGAACCATGAGGATTAGGTTCATGGGATGAACCAAATTGGATTAAGAGTAATCCAAATTAGACTAATTGAGTTAGACTCAAGTTGATTCAAGTGTTGAATGAGTCTAATTTAGATTTGATTCATCAAATCAATTTAAATTAAATGAATAGAGATTCATTAAATTAAATTGACTTGAGTCAAGTGGTTAGATTTGATCAACCATGGGAGATTAGAGGTCAAGTTTGACTTGACTTGAGAGGGAAGATGAAAGGTCAAGTTTGACTTGACCAAATGCCATGTCATGATGATGACTTGGCATGGCCGGCCAATGATGATGCTCCACATCATCATTGACTTTGTCAATTGGTGCCACATCATGAGGGAGACCAAGGGTCATGGGAGTTACATGCATGCATGTAACCCCCTTCCTTGAAGTGGCCGGCCACTTTAGGGGTTTCAAAGTGGGAATTCATTTTGTGAGTTACTCATTTCCATCATCTTCAACCTTGGATCATCTTCCTCTCAAGCTCTCTCCCTCTCCCAACCTCCTTGGCCGAAACTTTCTAGGAGTGCTAGCACACTCAAGATTGTTTTTCTCCACCTATTGCTTGTGTGGATACCAATAGAGGAGTGTGCACTTGACACTCTCGAGTTCCGGCGAACTTTTGGACGAGCGGGATAAGCGAAGGGCGTCGCTACGAGGGTAATGATCTCACCTCTTAGATCTAAGGTAGATCTAGGGTTTTTTGTAAGCACATACATGTTTTAATATTTTTTATACTTCGCACGGATCCGTGGCCGGGGCTTCCGAGGTTTCCGCAACGCAAAAAGCGGTTTTTGCGGCTCGGAAAAACCCAACAGTGGTATCAGAGCCACGTGCGAAGCATGTATGTGTTTCGTCTTTGTAATTTTTGTATTAGATATAAAAATTACAGATTTATATGTTTCTGTAAATTTCCTAATTTTATAGAATTTTTGGGTATTTTTCTCAAAGAGTCGAAGCAACAAGTGTTGGGACACTTGTAGGCTTCAACCGTCGAGAAAAACTCTCCGAAACGGCAAGTTCTCGCTTTAGGTTTTTGGGACAGCGACTTAAGTCGCTGTAGGATCGTAGTAGGGACACTCGCAAAGTTAATTTTGCGAGTATGGGCGCTGCCCTATCCCCGAAAGGGGCTTTGTCCCGCGATCGCGCCCGGAAACCGCTTAGCGGGACCGTTACGGAGAGGTGACTCATTAATTTGAAAAAAAAAATTAGGAAAAATTATAGAAATTTCTGTAAAAATACATAATTTAGAATTATGTATAATGGAATCCATGTACACTAACCAAGTATGGACTTTGGTTGATCCACCTGAAGGGGTAAAACCCATTGGGTGTAAGTGGGTCTTTAAAGTAAAGGCTAACATGGATGGTAATAAGCGTACCTATAAAGGTAGATTGGTGGCTAAAGGATTCAAACAAATTCATGGTATTAACTATGATGAAACCTTTTCACCAGTTGCGATGCTTAAATCCATTCGGATCATACTTGCTATTGCAGCCTACCACGATTATGAGATCTGGCAGATGGATGTCAAAACCGCTTTTCTGAATGGAAAGCTACTCGAGGATGTGCACATGACACAGCCTGAGGGTTTTGAAGATCCAAAGCATCCTGGAAAGGTATGCAAACTGCAAAGGTCTATTTATGGACTAAAGAAAGCCTCTCGAAGCTGGAATCTTCGACTCGATGATGCAATCAAGGAGTATGGTTTCATCAAGAATGAAGATGAACCTTGTGTCTACAAGAGAAATAGTGGGAGCACAGTTGTATTTCTTATCTTGTATGTAGATGACATACTTCTCATCGAAAATGATATTCCCTCACTCCAGTCTGTGAAGATGTGGTTAGGGAATTATTTCTCGATGAAAGACTTAGGTTAAGCTGCCTATATTCTAGGCATCAAGATCTATAGAGATAGATCTAAAAGATTACTTGGCCTAAGTCAGAGTACATACATTGATAAAGTGTTAGATCGTTTTACTATGCAAAATTCCAAGAAAGGATTTCTGCCTTTATCACATGGTGTGAGTCTTTCGAAGACTCAATGTCCCTCTTCTAAGGAGGAGAGAGATCGCATGGATAAGATCCCTTATGCATCTGCTATAGGGTCTATCATGTATGCCATGCTTTGTACTCGTCCTGATGTCTTGTATGCTTTGAGCATGATGAGTAGATACCAGTCGGATCCAGGTGAAAGTCACTGGATAGCAGTCAAAAATATTCTTAAATACTTACGAAGAACGAAAGAATATTTTCTGATATTTGGAGGCAATGAGGAGCTAAGCGTAAGGGTTCGTGATGCAAGCTTCCAAGCGACAAGGATGAGTATAGATCGCAATTGGTAAGTACGTGTTTTGCACGAATGGTGGAGTGTGGTGGAAGAGTTGGCGAGACGATTCTTTGATTCTGAAGCCGAGTATATTCTTTGCGTCGATGCGAAAGGAGGTCATTTGGCTCCGCAAGTTCATCAGTGAACTTGGGGTAGTTCCTAGCATTGCAGATCCAATAGACCTCTATTGTGACAACAATGGGGCTATTGCACAGGCTAAGGAACCTCGATCACATCAGCGGACCAAACACATACTGCGGCGCTTCCATCTCATTCTAGAGATCATCGATAGAGGAGATGTGAGGATATGCAGAGTACCGACAGAAGCTAACATCGCAGATCCATTGACCAAGGCTTTGGCACAGAGGAAGCATGATGGTCACACTAGGTCACTAGGTATCAGATATTATAGTGATTGGTACTAGTGCTAGTGGGAGATTGTTAGTTATAGCCCTAGAACCAATCATGTGATGGTTGAATAGGGAACATTTTGTATCATATTCTATAAAGGCAAAGGATTGGTTATTATATTTACGTCTTGCTTGTGCCAGCTAAATTAAATATAATAATACCCTAGAAAAGTAGGTTCTTATCTACACCACATCAATTGGCAGAATTGATTATGAGAGGCTGTAGAGAACACTTTCCTAAATGTTCCTAGTCAAGTATTAATATGCAAGGGCAATATTAATACATAAAGACTAGCATGTAGGTCAATTGATGACTTGATCTCACAAGTCATGGATATATGATATCAAGTTGACACATGGGTATATATTAGAGAATATATACTGAACTGACCCACCATGAGAAAGTTTCATGGATCGTCATATGAGTGTCATAAACTTTCTCATGTGACTATTGGTATGAATAGTCCTCAAACCTGAAGTTACTACGGTTCCCTACATAAGGAGTTATGTACTTTGGTATCGTCAAACGTCACCCGTAACAGAGTGGACCATAAAGGCGATTACTGGGTACATAACAAATTATGCGGAGGGATGTGAGTGATGTAGATGGGATCTATCCCTCCCATATGATGGGAGTGATATCTGTGGGCCCCTTGATTGAGTAGAACTACTAAAATGCATGACCATGCTCGAATGAGTCAATATGAGATATTGAGCTCATTTGTTTGAGTTAGTTTACTCAGGGATCAAGAAACACATAGATTGATCGAGGATGACACGGTCTATGCCTCATTGGTCAATCTGATATCAAGGATAGAAGGACACGGTCATACATTATAGTAGTCACGGAAAGGTTAGTCGGATCTTGATTTATTTACGTAACTTGGTAGCAATGATGTATTGCTAGATGCGCTCATTGCTTGTGTATCTAAAGAGTTTAGATCCACCGCCAGCGTTATGAGCCTATAGGGTCACACACGAAGAGCATGATGATTAGAAGAATTAGTGCATTCTAGTTTGACTAGAATAATTTGGGAATGAGCTTAAGTACAAAATGGTTTTTGGACTTTAAGCTTAATGAGAATTTTAGCTTATTGATTTAATGAGATTAATTCAATATGCTAAGCTTATTAATTTAATAAGATTAAATAAATATGTTATCATGATAGCCTAAGCTTAATTGATTTAATAAGATTAATTCAATATGTTACCTTATTGATTTAATGAGATTAATTCAATATGATAACATAAGCTTATTGAATTAATAAGATTAATTCAACATGCATGAATGCCACATAAGCATGCCACCTAAGCATGCCACCTAAGCTTGATGAGGTGGAAGGAGACAAAGTGTTTTGCCCTTTGGAATTTCTCCACATGTGCCCGGCCAAACAAGGAGTGTTGATTATCTTTCAATGCAATTGATTGCATTGAATGTGATAGGAGGTGAAAGGTTTTTTCAATCCTATAAAACACTCCATGGGGTGGCCGGCCAAGGTTGGTGAAGCTTGAGGCTTGGAGAGAGCTTGGTGGTGAGAGGCTTTGGTTGTGTGGTTTTTGTGAGTGTAGGCTAGCAAGAAGAGTGGTCTTCTTCTTCCTTTCTCTTTTTCCCTACCTTCCTCTCTTTTAGGTACTTCTCTAGCAAGAAGTAAAGGAGAGCTCTTCTAGTTTCTTTTGTGAGACAAGAGCTTGCTCGTGTGGATACATATAGAGGCACGGACATTTGAACGTGCTAAAAGATCCAACAAACCCAAGGAGAAGCGGGATTAAAAAGGGCACGCAACAAAGGTAATATTCTCCTATAAGATAGGTTTTGAGAAATTTATTTTTGTACGAGGTTTTCTTTCGCAAGGATCACTTGGAAGGGATCCTATTTTTCCGTTGCGCATATGCTATTTTGCATAATAAATCCCTACACCAATACTATAAGCTCTAACATGACTCTCAAACTTACTTTGAGGTAATGCCTTAGTCAAAGGATCCGCTAAGTTCCTTTCAGTGGGGATTTTCTCGATTTGTATTTCCTTCCTACTAATGATCTCTCTGATCAAATGATAGCGGCGAAGCACATATTTGGATCATTTATGAGACCACATCAAGTTCAGAGATGAACTTCTTGATCCAAACCGCTTCCTTTGCTGCTTCCAAAGCTGCAATGTATTCTGCCTTAGTGGCAGAATCTGCTATAGTGTCAAGCTTGGAACCTTTCCAACTTATTGCGCCTCCATTCCAAGTGAATACATACCCAGACTGAGACATGGAATCATCCTTGTTTGTCTGGAAGCTGGCATCCATATACCCACGTATCACCATGTACCCTTCTCCATATATTAGGAACGCATCCTTAGTTCTTCTTAAGTACTTAAGGATTGTCTTAACAGTCACCCAATGATCCATTCCTGGATCAGACTAGTATCTTCTCATGACACTCAGAGCATACGATATATTGGGCCTTGTACATAACATAGCATACATGATAGATCCTATAACAGATGCATAGGGAATCTTACTCATGCAAATCCTCTCGTCTTCTGTGCGCGGACACATAGACTTCAAAAGGTGTATCCCATGCCTGATGGGTAGGAAACCTTTCTTGGATTTCGACATGCTAAACCTCTTTAGCACACGGTCTATATATGTAGACTGCGAAAGACAAAGTAAACGTTTCGATCTATCTCTATAGATCTTAATCCCGAGGATATAGGTTGCTTCTCCCAGGTCTTTCATGGAGAATGTCTTGGACAACCAAATCTTAACTAACTGTAAGACTGAAATATCGTTTCCTATAAGTAATATGTCATCGACATATAATACTAGGAACACGACTGCACTCCCACTGACCTTCTTGTACACTTAAGGTTCGTCTGGATTTTCTGAGAAATCAAACCTTTTGATTGTCTCATCAAAACAGATATTCCAGCTCCTGGATGCTTGCTTCAATCCATATATGGACCATCGCAATTTGCATACCTTGGTTTTATCAACCGATGTGAAACCCTCAGTGTTGGTGCAATCGGCCCAGGTCACGATTGACCAGACTCGAGTTTGACTCGAGTGATGTTTTTATGTTTGACAAAGGGATTTGACAAAGTGATTTGGCATTGATGTTTGACATTAATGTCGGTTAATATGTTGGGGAGATTGTTGGAGCAATTGACCCGGGTCATGTTTGACCGGACTCGAGTTTGACTCGAGGGAGACCTTAATGGTTGACTAGGGTTGACCATGTGATTATGGGAAAGTCCAAGCATGGGTCTTGGCAAGGTAAAGTCCAAGTCATGGGTACTTGGCATGGAAAGTCCAAGTGGAACACTTGGCAAGGTAAAGTCCAAGTCATGGGTACTTGGCATGGAAAGTCCAAGTCATGGGTACTTGGCATTTGGGAAAGTCCAAGTCTTGAGTACTTGGCATGAGAAGTCCAAGCATGGGTCTTGGCAAATGAGAAGTCCAAGCATGGGTCTTGGAAAATGGAAAGTCCAAGCTTGAGTCTTGGCATTTGGGAAGTCCAAGGGGATTGATATTGACAGCGTAAAGTCCAAGCGGAGTCTTGGCGGCGTAAGTCCAATGTGCCTTGCCGATGTAGACACCGTTAGCATGACATAGCCGAGGGAAGCACCTGGAGGCTAGCGCGATGGATGAACAAGTCATGGATGACTTGGAGGGATCCGAGAGGCGTGAGGCTGATGGAGGTGGCTAAAAAGCTTAGGTCTAGGCTAAGGGTGGTCTAGCAAGTATGGGGGCACCATACTTGGGTTAAAACCTCATGTTTGAGGTTGGCAGTCGACTGGCAATATGGCCGGTTCGACTGCCGTGAGTCGACTTGAGTTCGACTGCCAATTTAGAGCTGGAATTGCTCTGGCAGTCGACTGCTCATTGGAGCAGTCGACTGATGTCTGCACGATCGCCAAGGGTCGTGATCGCTAGTTCTGCGGTCGAGCACGCGCGAGCCGTAACCGGGTCGATCGACTATGGGCGTTAGCGATCGCCGCCAAAGAGTCCCGCTGGAACTTGTCCAACGTGGATTGAGCCGTTGTCTGTCTACCTGATGATCGGCAATGATCGGGACTTATGTCAGTCGACTGCTAGGCGGAAATCCAGCCCGATGGAGGATAAAAGCAGCTGTTCGTGGAAGGCTCAAGCATCAGTTCTTTGGGGGCTTTGGTGAGGCGATTTGAAGGCGATTTGCAGGTGCATTTCAGGGTCCTTCAAGCTCATCCAAGCAACCGACAAGCAAGCGCTCAAAACCCTAGTTTGTAAAGTGTTCTTTACATTTTCACTTGTATTTGCTTGTTTACTTTGTATTACTTGTTGTAATTCATTGTACGAGGTTTCTCCACCTCCGACTTATTGTCGAGAAGGAGCTTTAGTGCTTAGTGGTGTTTGTGGCATCGCTAGGGTTCGTACGAACCCTATCCGTGGAGTAGGAACCGTTACGGTTCTGAACCACGTTATATCCTTGTGTTCGTGATTGTATCTTTTCGTTATTGCTTTTATTATTTCTATTCCGCTGCGCATAACGAGTTTTGTAGAGACGATCACGAATGAATTCCATCTACGTACAAATTCAACGCTATTCACCCCCCTCTAGCGGCCTCAAATTCCCAACAAGTGGTATCAGAGCTTGAGGCTCTTCTACGGACTAACCGCCGGGAGCTAGGACAAAGAAGCTAGAGGGTGAAGATGGAAGAACAATTGGGATGGAACATTAACACACCGATCCCTTACTCATTCTATGGACAAGAAGGGTTTAAGCAATGGAAGTCAAGAATTGAAGACTTCCTAATGATGAGGGACTTCGAAGAATGGTCTATCTTAATGGAAGGATATAGCTATCCAAGAGGACCAAAAGGTGGATTCCTCAAGAAAAAGAGATGGACCGAAGAGCAAGTCCAAGCCTTCGAAAAGAATGAGAAGGTAATGAAGTTGTTAATTGATTTAATACCTAACAATATCTTGTGTATGTTAGGTAATTATGTAGATGCAAACGAGCTATGGAGCCAAGTGGCCAAGCTCCATGAAAGCCCATCAATGGTCCAAGAGGAAGAGACCGAAGAGGCTAATGCATCACCCTCACAAGGAAGTGAGGACTTGGAGGTTGAGAGATCATCAACATCCAAAGAGGAAGAGGAAGTAGAATCGGAAGTTGATAGGGAGTCAATTTCCGGGTTGGTGGAGGAAGTGGAAGAAGCATCCACTTCTAGGATTGAGGAGGAGATTAGAGTTTCCTCAACACCGGAGCATCAAGAAGAAGCTTCTACATCCAGTCAAGATGAAGAAGTGTCAATTCCGAACTCCACCACTAACCTAGGTAACTCAAACACTCTAATTTCAAATAAAAATAATATTATGTGTTTTGAGTGTAGGGGATTTGGGCACTATAAGAGCAAGTACCCAAAGAAGATTAGGAAAGCTCCACTGGCACCAAAAGTCAAGGATGCCGGTTCCCCAACATCTAAAGGCAAGGAGCACATCATATGCTTCAAGTGCAATTCAAAAGGACATTATAGGAATCAATGTCCTAGGGGGAGCAAAAAGACCCAAGAAGAAGCATCACAAGTAGGGGGAGCTAAGGCTAACCCTAAGGTACATTTTAGTAATGCATCTTCTAATTTAAATGCTAAAAAGCATGCTAGGAACGTTAATTCTCTTGCAATTTATGAAAAGCATGCTAATAGGAATAAATATTTTTGCTTAGGAGCTAAGAGAGTCCATGTAGGAAATAGGGAGAAATTTGGGACTAATGTCCTTAAAAACAACTTATTTAAGGACAAACCTGTTAGTGAAAGCCCTAGAGCCAATCATGTGATGATCGTTGTATGGACTTTATTGTATCATATTCCTATTTATAAAGGCATGGTTATTATATTTACTTGTATTGGTGCCAAATAACTAAATATAATAATGTCCTTGAGTAGTAGGTTCTTATCTATATCAATCGATTGGTTGAATCGATAATGAGATGATATAGAGAACACTACTCTTAATCATTCCTAGTCGAGTATTAACATTCAGGGACAATGTTAATGCATAGAGACTAGCATGTAGGTCAACAAGATGACTTGATCTCACAAGTCATGGATATGAGATATCAAGTTGACACATGGGTATGCATTGGAGAATGTATACTGAATGACCCGCCATGAGAAAGTGTCATGGATCGTTATATGAGTGTCATATACTTTCTCATGTGGCTATTAGTATGACTATTAGTCCTTAGACCTGAAGTCACCATGGTTCCCTACATAAGGAGTTGCATACTTTGGCTTCGTCAAACGTCACCCGTAAATGGGTGGACTATAAAGGCGACATCGGGTATGTAACAAATTATGCGAGGGATGTGAGTGATGTAGATGGGATCTATCCTCCCATATGACGGGGTGACATCGATATTCTTGATAGAGTGAGACCACGGGTGCATGGTTATGCCCAAATGAGTCAATATGAGATATTGAGCTCATTTGATTAGAGTGAGTCTACTTGGAGTTCAAGATTTAGATTGTACCGAGGATGACACGGTCTATGCCTCGATTGGTCAATCTAGATGTCAAGGATAGAGGGACATTGTCACATATTGTGAGAGTCACAATTAGTAGCCACAAAGGTGATGTTGGAGCTCAACATTCTTGTAACTTGGGTAGCAATGATGTGTTGCTAGATACCGCTCATTGCTTATGTTCCTAAATCGGTTTAGGGACATTGCCAAGGTTACAAGAACCTATAGGGTCACACACATAAGAGCAATTAGATGGAGATTAGGTTCATATGATGAACCATGAGGATTAGGTTCATGGGATGAACCAAATTGGATTAAGAGTAATCCAAATTAGACTAATTGAGTTAGACTCAAGTTGATTCAAGTGTTGAATGAGTCTAATTGAGATTTGATTCATCAAATCAATTTAAATTAATGAATAGAGATTCATTATATTAAATTGACTTGAGTCAAGTGGTTAGATTTGATCAACCATGGGAGATTAGAGGTCAAGTTTGACTTGACTTGAGAGGGAAGTTGAAAGGTCAAGTTTGACTTGACCAAATGCCATGTCATGATGATGACTAGGCATGGCGGCCAATGATGATGCTCCACATCATCATTGACTTTGTCAATTGGTGCCACATCATGAGGGAGACCAGGGTCATGGGAGTTACATGCATGCATGTAACTCCCTCCATGAAGTGGCTGCCACCATTTGGGGTTATGTGGTGAAAATTCATTTGGTGAGTAATCACTACTTCATCTTCTTCCTTGGGAATTTTCCTCTCAAGCCTCCCTCTCCTTCCTCTCTTGGCCGAATCCAACCAAGGAGTGCTAGCACACTCAAGGTTGAGTTTTCTTCCACCTATTGCTTGTGTGGATACCATAGAGGAGTGTGCACTTGACACTCTCGAGTTCCGGACTTTGTGACGGGATTTGCGAAGGGCATCGATCAAGGGTAACATCCTTATCTCTTAGTTCTAAGGTAGATCTAGAGGATTTTGTAAGCACATACATGTAATTAGTTTTAATACTTTTCGCAGACGGATCCGTGGTGGGACTTCCGGGGTTTCCGCAACGCAAAAAGCGGTTATTACGGCCCGGAAAAGCCCAACAGGGGTATCAGAGCCACGTGCGAATCATGTATGTGTTTCATTTTTGTATTTGTATATTAGATATAAAAATTACAGATTTTTATGTTTCTGTAAATTTCCTAATTTTATAGAATTTTTGGGTATTTTTCTCGTAGAGTCGAAGCAACGAGTGTTGGGACACTCGGAGGCTTCAACCGTCGAGAAAAACTCTCCGAATCGGCGAGTTCTCGCTTTAGGTTTTTGGGACAGCGACTTAAGTCGCTGTAGGATCGTTGTAGGGACACTCGCGAAGTTTATTTTGCGAGTAGGGGCGCTGCCCCTATCCCCGAAAGGGGCCATGTCCCGCGATCGCGCCCAGAAACCGCTTAGCGGGACCGTTTCGGAGAGATGACTCATAAATTCGAAATAAATTAGGAAAAATTATAGAAATTTTCTGTAAAAAATACATAATTTTGAATTATGTATGATTCTGTGATTGTCATGGCCCAATAACCCAATTGGATTGGATTATGTGTGTGGTAATTCATAATACTACCTGCGGCCGCTTTGTGGTCAGGCGTGTTGTAAAATGTTTGCGACCGCGCGTCGCACCTCTTCTTTAATATTCTAGTTGTAAATAGTTTTAGACTCGAATGTAACTCGAGTTTCATATTTGTAATGTACAAAAATGGAGCGGTGGAAAGTCCACTTGAAGTTACGAGAAGGGTGAGACATACATGGCGAAAGGAAGCGCTGGAGAAGCCGCTAGCCTTAGGTTGACCGTCCGATCTTCTCATTGGCTTGAGAAGATCGTAGTAGGGCCATGACTATATCACATTTAATTATATATATATATATATGTTGATATATATATATTTAATTGATTTATGCTTGTATGTATGTGATGCATGCTAGTGAAAAAAAAAAAAAATAATAATAAATGAATGTATGTATATGATGCATGCTAATATAGGATAATAAAGGCCTAAATGCGTATAAGATACACATTACGATTAGATTAGATCATAATCGAATCAACTCGAAAATGCCTACCGAGCCTTGATACCCATCACTACCTCGATCATTTGTTGTTGTTGAATCTGCCAAAGCAGAGCAACGCATATTATCTTGGTAGGGTGCGGAGGGACAATCTTGGTCCCGCCTATCACGACTCGGGTTAGAGTAAGCTCAATTAGATTGAGCAAAACTAGTTAACTCAATTGGATCGAGTAGAACTATAGGCATATTCCAATCGTTGGAAAGATAGGTTAAGATCGCATTTACACTAAATCTTGGGCGATTTAGCCAAAGCTAACTCAAGGTCTTTTGTAAATGTGGGTCTTAATCCTATAAACAAGAGTTGCATAGAGATGTAATCGGTAATGTGTTACCCACCGATCGGACTAAGTCTTGGGCGATTTAGCCAAAGCTAACTCAAGGCTTAGTATGATGTGGATCTTGTCCCACAAGAATTATAGCTAGTTTGTATGAATCAAGTAAATGTGGTTTGACCACATCCATAACTCGATTCTACAAAATTCCTATAATTCAAAGTGGGAGCATCATTTGATTAAAGGCCTAATTAAATGATAAAAGGAATATGATATTAATTCTCTGCATTGTATGTTGTAGATTACTATGTCAAAACAACACGAACACTCTCTCTCGCGATCTGTCCTTGAGAAGGACAAGCTCAATGGAGCAAATTTCGGATCGTACAGAACTCGAGAATTGTTCTCACCCAAGAAAGGAAGTCAGACGCCCCGAGCAGCCCCATTCCGAGGCACCTCCCGCCAATGCCTCGAATGACAAAGATGCTTACAAGAAGCATCAAGATGATGCATTAGATGTGTCATGTCTAATGCTCACGACCATGAACTCGAGCCGAAGCAACATGAGTTCATGAATGCTTATGATATGGTTGGACATCTTCGCCAACTATATCAAGGACAAGCTAGGCATGAGAGATATGAAGTCTCTAAAGCACTTATTTGGGTCCAAAATGCAAGAAGGGACTCGTAGGTACATATGTACTCAAGATGATTGGGTCGTAGAAAACCTACAAAGGTCGGGATTCCCACTTGGCCAAGAGCCGCGACCTAATCTTGCAATCTTTGCCAAGAGCCTTCGATCAATTTGTCATGAATTATAACATGAATGAAATTGATAAGCCATCGAAAATGCTCAAAGATGTTGAGAATCACCGAGCTTAACCTTAAGAAGGGTAACTGACACCATTTTGATGGTGCAAAAAGAAAGGCAAGGGCAAGCCTAAAGGTAAGGGAAAGTCCCAAGCCAAGGGCAAAGGCAAAGAACTTAAACCCAAAGGAGGGGTAGCCAAGGAAGGGGCTTGCTTCTTCGCAAGGAAGCAGGACAATCGGAAGCGTAATCGCAAGGCATACTGAAGATCTTAAGAAGAAGAGAAGTGAGACTTCGCTGTATAAATGTTATAGAAGTCAATCTATCTATTTCTTCATCATGGGTATTAGATAATGGATGTGCATCTCACATTTGTACCAATGTGCGTAATGAGAAATAGCAAGGCATTGACAAAGGGCGAGGTGGACCTACGAGTAGGCAATGGAGCAAGGGTTGTCACTGTCAGAGGAACTTATGATCTATCTCTCGCCTCCGGGCTTGTACTAGAATTAGATGAATGTTGTTATGTGCCCGCTTTAACTAAGAACATCATTTCAGCTTTCTTGTTTGGACAAGAAAGGTTTTCATTTATAATAAAGAACAAATGTTGTTCTTTATTTAAATGATATGTTCTATTGTAGTGCACCTCTAATGAACGGACTCTACTTTCTAGACTTAGAGAGCCCTATCTATAACATAAGTACCAAGAGGTTCAAGTCAAATGAGTTGAACCAAACCTATCTCTGGCATTGTCGCTTAGGTCACATAAATGAGAGTCGCTTATATCAGCTCCATAAGGATTGGCTGCTAGACTAATTTTATTTTGAATCATATGAGAAAAGCGAGTCTTGCCTTTTAG
This sequence comes from Wurfbainia villosa, assembly GCA_025175895.1. Lineage (NCBI taxonomy): Eukaryota > Viridiplantae > Streptophyta > Magnoliopsida > Zingiberales > Zingiberaceae > Wurfbainia > Wurfbainia villosa. The sequence goes on along the minus strand of CM046009.1, from coordinate 23,298,201 downwards.
GCAAGATGACCAAGACTCCCTTTAGTGGACACAGCGAAAGAGCAACAGATTTGTTAGGACTTATACATAGTGATGTATGTGGTCCTTTCAATGTTGCTGCTAGAGGTGGTTACAGGTACTTCATTACATTTACTGATGACTTCAGTAGATATGGTTATGTGTATCTTATGACACATAAATCAGAATCCTTTGAAAAGTTCAAAGAATTCAAGAATGAAGTACAAAACCAGCTTGGCAAGAGTATTAAGATACTTCGATCAGATCGAGGTGGTGAATACCTTAGCCATGAGTTTCGTGACTATCTAGCTGAGTGTGGGATTCTATCCCAACTCACTCCTCCTGGAACACCACAGTGGAATGGTGTATCCGAAAGGAGGAATCGTACTTATCGATATGGTACGATCTATGATGAGTCACAGATCTTCCTATATCCTTTGGGGATATGCTCGACACGCAGCCTTTACCCTTAACCGTACCATCCAAGGTTGTGGGTAAAGACACCATATACGATATGGATGGGGGAAAAATCCCAAGATGTCTTTTATGAGGATTTGGGGTTGTGAGGCTTACGCTCGACGCCAAGTCTCGCATAAACCGGGACCCAAATCCGATAGGTGCTATTTTGTTGGATATCCCAAGGAGACAAAGGGATATTATTTCTACATTCCCAACAAGACAAAGTGTTTGTGGCAAAAGACGGGTTTTTCTAGAAAGGGATTTTGTTTCTAGAAAAACTAGTGGGAGTACCTTCGATCTTGAAGAAATTCAAGATAAGGACCATAGCACTGAGGCCTTGATGGAGGTTGAACAGGAACCACAAAGTGTTGTTGGTGATGAGGTTGTTGCACAAAGAGTTGTGGAACAACCACCTGTTCAAGTAGACCTACCTCTTCGCAGGTCTGATAGGGTACGTCGTCAGCCTGAGAGATACTCATTTCTCTTGTCTGACCATGATGACGTTATGCTCATCGAGAATGAGCCTACCTCCTATCGGGAAGCGTGATGAGCCCAGATTCGAGAAATGGCTAGACGCCATGAGATCCGAGATGGAATCCATGTACACTAACCAAGTATGGACTTTGGTTGATCCACCAAGGGGTCAAACCCATTGGGTGTAAGTGGGTCTTTAGGAGAAAGACTGACATGGATGGACTTACGATACCTATAAGGGCCGATTGGTGGCTAAAGGTTTCAAGCAAATTCATGGTATTGACTATGATGAAACCTTTTCTCCAAAGGCGATGTTTAAGTCCATTCTGGATCTTGCTTGCTATTGCAAAGATACCACGATTATGAGATCCGCAGATGGATGTCAAAACCGCTTCGAATGGAAACTTACTCGAGGATGTGTACATGACACAACCCGAGGGTTTTGTAGATCCACAAAGATATCGGGAAAGTATGCAAGCGCAAAGGTCCATTTATGGGCTAAAGCAAGCTTCTGAGTGGAATCTTCGATTCGATGATGCGATCAAACAGTTTGGTTTCATCAAGAATGAAGATGAACCCTGTGTCTACAAGAGGGTTAATGGGAACACATTTGTGTTCCTTGTACTGTATGTGGATGACATACTACTCATTGGGAATGACATCCCTTCGCTACAGTCTGTGAAGACTTGGCTGGGGACGTGCTTCTCAATGAAGGACTTAGGGGAAGCAGCCTGTATTCTAGGCATCAAGATCTATAGAGATAGATCAAAGAGATTGCTTGGCCTGAGTCAGAGTACATACATTGACACGGTATTACTTCGGTTTGCCATGCAGAATTCCAAGAAAGGACTTCTGCCGATGTCACATGGTGTGAGTCTTTCGAAGACTCAAAGTCCTTCTTCTAGAGAGGAGAGAGACCGCATGGATAAGATCCCTTACGCATCTGCTATAGGATCTATCATGTACGCCATGCTGTGTACTCGTCCTGATGTCTCGTATGCTTTGAGCATGACGAGTAGATACCAGTCAGATCCAGGTGAGCGTCACTGGATAGCAGTCAAGAATATTCTTAAGTACTTGAGAAGGACTAAAGAATATTTCTTGATATTTGGAGGCGATGAGGAGCTAGCTGTAAAGGGTTACAGCGATGCCAGCTTCCAAACTGACCAGGATGATTACAGATCGCAGTCAGGGTTCGTGTTTTGCTTGAATGGTGGCGCTGTGAGCTGGAAGAGTTCGAAGCAGGACACAGTTGCTGATTCTACAACAGAGGCCGAGTATATCGCTGCATCTGAGGCAGCAAAGGAGGCAGTTTGGATCCGCAAGTTCATTACTGAGCTTGGGGTGGTTCCTAGCATTGCAGATCCTATAGAGCTCTATTGTGACAACAATGGAGCGATTGCACAGGCTAAGGAACCTCGCTCACACCAGCGGACCAAACACATACTACGGCGCTTCCATCTCATTCGAGAGATCATCGATAGAGGAGATGTGAAGATTTGCAGAGTACCCACAGAGGCTAACATCGCAGATCCCTTGACCAAGGCTTTGGCACAGAAAAAGCATGATGGTCACACTAGGTCATTGGGTATTAGATACTACGGTGATTGGCACTAGTGCTAGTGGGAGATTGTTAGTGAAAGCCCTAGAGCCAATCATGTGATGATCGTTGTATGGACTTTATTGTATCATATTCCTATTTATAAAGGCATGGTTATTATATTTACTTGTATTGGTGCCAAATAACTAAATATAATAATGTCCTTGAGTAGTAGGTTCTTATCTATATCAATCGATTGGTTGAATCGATAATGAGATGATATAGAGAACACTACTCTTAATCATTCCTAGTCGAGTATTAACATTCAGGGACAATGTTAATGCATAGAGACTAGCATGTAGGTCAACAAGATGACTTGATCTCACAAGTCATGGATATGAGATATCAAGTTGACACATGGGTATGCATTGGAGAATGTATACTGAATGACCCGCCATGAGAAAGTGTCATGGATCGTTATATGAGTGTCATATACTTTCTCATGTGGCTATTAGTATGACTATTAGTCCTTAGACCTGAAGTCACCATGGTTCCCTACATAAGGAGTTGCATACTTTGCACAAACGCCACCCGTAAATGGGTGGACTATAAAGGCGACATCGGGTATGTAAGAATTATGCGGAGGGATGTTAGTGATATAGATGTGATCTATCGCTCCTATATGAGGGTTGTGACATCGATATTCTTGATAGAGTGAGACCACTAAGTGCATGGCCATGCCCAAATGAGTCAATATGAGATATTGAGCTCATTTGATTAGAGTGAGTCTACTTGGAGTTCAAGATTTAGATTGTACCGAGGATGACACGGTCTATGCCTCGATTGGTCAATCTAGATGTCAAGGATAGAGGGACATTATCACATATTGTGAGAGTCACAATTAGTAGCCACAAAGGTGATGTTGGAGCTCAACATTCTTGTAACTTGGGTAGCAATGATGTGTTGCTAGATACCGCTCATTGCTTATGTTCCTAAATCGGTTTAGGGACATTGCCAACGTTACAAGAACCTATAGGGTCACACACATAAGAGCAATTAGATGGAGATTAGGTTCATATGATGAACCATGAGGATTAGGTTCATGGGATGAACCAAATTGGATTAAGAGTAATCCAAATTAGACTAATTGAGTTAGACTCAAGTTGATTCAAGTGTTGAATGAGTCTAATTGAGATTTGATTCATCAAATCAATTTAAATTAATGAATAGAGATTCATTATATTAAATTGACTTGAGTCAAGTGGTTAGATTTGATCAACCATGGGAGATTAGAGGTCAAGTTTGACTTGACTTGAGAGGGAAGTTGAAAGGTCAAGTTTGACTTGACCAAATGCCATGTCATGATGATGACTAGGCATGGCCGGCCAATGATGATGCTCCACATCATCATTGACTTGGTCAATTAGTGCCACATCATGAGGGAGACCAAGGGTCATGGGAGTTACATGCATGCATGTAACTCCCCCTCCATGAAGTGGCCGGCCACCATTTGGGGGTTATGTGAGTGAAAATTCATTTGGTGAGTAATCACTCATTACTTCATCTTCTTCCTTGGGAATTTTCCTCTCAAGCTCTCCCTCTCCTTCCTCTCTTTGGCCGAACCAACCAAGGAGTGCTAGCACACTCAAGGTTGAGTTTTCTTCCACCTATTGCTTGTGTGGATACCATAGAGGAGTGTGCACTTGACACTCTCGAGTTCCGGCGGACTTTGGACGAGCGGGATTTGCGAAGGGCATCGCATCAAGGGTAACATCCTTATCTCTTAGTTCTAAGGTAGATCTAGAGGATTTTGTAAGCACATACATGTAATTAGTTTTAATACTTCTTCGCACGGATCCGTGGCCGGGACTTCCGGGGTTTCCGCAACGCAAAAAGCGGTTTTTGCGGCCCGGAAAAGCCCAACAAAACCTAGGTCAAATAACTCAAGATCAATTTTACCTAGGGAGACAATTAGAAAGGTGCAAGAGCACCTAGGTCTAAACCCTAAATGGACTAGGCATATGCCTAGGAAGTCCAATGCCCAAGATTTAAATCAAAATTCTAAAATCGGGCAATTAGAAAAGGAAAATCAAGTCTTGAGGTCAAGGCTTGAAAAACTTGAAAAGACCCTTAGGAATATACAAAACCAATTTAAAGGGTCTAATGGTCAAAGTCAAAGGTCCAAAAGTCAAAGTCAACACCAAGGACCTAAGAGTCAAAAGTCAACCAAAGGCAAGCAATGTTTGGGTCACAAACCTAAGCCTAAGGTAGCTTACCATAGTGTTCCATTTGACTATGGAACACAAACTAGGTCTAGGAAGACCAAGGTCAATAGGGAAGTCATCCCTAGAATTGACCAAAGGGTGTGCCTAGTGGCTAGGGTTTCAAGGAAACCTAGGGTGTGTTGGGTTTCCGGCACCGCGGCGTGTGTGTGTTCGATCACGTTTCGTAAACATGAACACAGCAGAAGCAATAAAAATAATAAATCTACATTTATTACAACACACACAACACATGCATGCATATTACAACAAGTGTAGACATAACCATAAATTTAAATTTGCAATAAAAGGAAATTTATCTACGTTATACCTTTCGTATGACGTGTAGCGGGAACGGCATCAACCGGAACGATCCTCGCTAGAATCGTCTCTATCCGTATCCATGCCGAGTTCCTCGGGATGACTTCGCTAAGCCACGAGCTTCGTCTTCGTACGGGTTACTAGCCTCGTGTTGAAGACGACGTGATCGAGAGATGATCACGATCCGAATCCAAATTCGGATCCTAATACGAGTTCTCAAAACTTGCTTCTCCGGAGAGGTATTCGTCAACCAATTGACGAATCCTTCTTCCTCCACCTCAGAGGATTACCAGAGATCGAATCCCCGGTAAGTTAGCCACTGTCGGAGCTCTAACCGTCGTCCAAACGACGCTCCGACGAGAGGAGAACAAGCTGTCCAGAAAACTGGACAGCTTTGGTGGAGGTGATAGGTGCCGGCCAACCAAGGGAGATAGAGCTCACCTTGATGCCAAACTTGAAGGAGATCACCGGAGCACTAACCGGCAGCAGCTCGACGCCGGCGAGGGGGAAGGAAGCAGCCTTCTGGATGCCAGTTGGAGCCTCAAGGTGGGCGGCGGCAAGGAGGAGGAGAGTTAGCTCCGAATTTCTCCAAGGAGAGGTGGGAGGCAACTTAGGGTTGTGGATTAGGGCTTAAACCATCCCTTAAGCCCTCTTTTATAGAGAACTAATGTAACGCCCGCCCTTTTCCAGACCCTGAATGTCCGGAGGGGCGGCGCGTGACGCGACCGTACATACTTACATTACATACAGCGGAAGACTTTATGCATACTTCTTAATTCTTACAGCGGAAGACTTTAGACATTTTTTTTTCTTTTTTTTTTTTAAAACATAAACATGCATTGACATATATATATATATATATATATATACTTCTTCTTCTTCACATAGAGCATGCATCATAGCATATATAGATACTTCTTCTTACTTCTTCTTTACTTCTTCTTATTAGCATAGAACATGCATCATAACATAGATAGGTACTTAGTGCTTAGTTCAAGTTCTTAAACGACACCATCATAAGCAGGCATAATAAGGACATCCATAGACATCATCATCATAGGTAAACACATATATATGTAGACCTAACGGATCTTCTCCACCATGCCACTACCACACACAATTTGGCCCCTCCTGCTGCTCCCATTAGTTTATCCATCCCTTACCCTTATCTGCAGTACGAGGGAAAGATAAACTATAAGCACATAGGATTAGTAAGATCCTGTCCTACTCACAAAAACCATACATCGACATTAATCATGGCATGTAGCATTCATAACATATAAGCGATATAATGTGTAACATACATGGCATCATCAACTTAACATGTAGCATAAGTATCATAAGTAAATATAACATGTATCATCCATAACTTAGCGGCATAACATGAATATATGCTTAACCAACATAACATGCATCGTATGTAACTTAGTAACGTAAACATCATAGCATATCCTCAAACATAACAGGTAACGTATATAACATAAGCATGAAAACATTCCTAACATATCATCAAACATAACATGTAAACATAGCATCATATCATATCATCAAACATAACATGTAACGTATATAACATAAGCATGTAAACATTCCTAACATATCATCAAACATAACATGTAAACATAGCATCATATCATATCATCAAACATAACATGTAACGTATCTAACATAAGCATGTAGACATAACAATCAGCAGGTAAACATATGCAGGATGTTTTGAAAACATATATTTTAGGTACGTAAATATAAATCTCAACATATTTGGGCCCGGCATTGTACCACTTCTTCATTATCATAGCGCGCATCCCTAAATAGGCCCGAGGTAGCAAGTCTCGAACCTAATAGGTTTCTAGGCCCGAGTCTTATTCCATCGACCTAGGGGCAATCGTCATAGCGTAGAAGCCCATCCTAGGCCCGAGTCTTACTCCATCGACCTAAGGCATCTTGGAGCCCATCCCGTACTAGGCCCGAATCTTATTCCATCGACCTAGGGGCAATCATACATAGAAGCCCTTCCTAGGCCCGAGTCTTATTCTATCGACCTAGGGCATCTTAGGAGCCCATCCCTTCTTGGACCTTGTTAAGGTCTTGGTACAAGCCATGCAGAAGGTAAAATACTTATATGCTTATTTGTACAACATAGCTTATTTCATTAACATAGCATGACATACTTCATTTCATAACACATCATGCTTCATTGCATTAACATAGCATAGCATACTTCATTTCATAACACATCATGCTTCATTTCATTAACATAGCATAGCATACTTCATTTCATAACACATCATGCTTCATTGCATTTAACATAGCATAGCATACTTCATTTCATAACACATCATGCTTCATTTCATTAACATAGCATAGCATACTTCATTTTATAACACATCATGCTTCATTGCATTAACATAGCATAGCATACTTCATTTTATAACACATCATGCTTCATTTCATTAACATAGCATAGCATACTTCATTTCATAACATATTTCAAATATCGCATACACATAGACATGGCATAAGGCATGGAATCAAAGTAAGTAAACACTAACCTAAGGCATGTTATCTTCATCTAGCATTATTTAATATCACAAGTCAGCATGAATTCACCCAACTTAAAACACATGTTAACCTATTCATTTAACTTAACCACAACTTCATTTTCATAAGGAACATGTATTAAAACTTCATTTAGTCACCCAAAAGCATAGGTTGGCCGAATGGTCCATAGGGTTTTCTAGGGTTATCTTTTAACCTAATTCATTTCAACTCCTAACATCATCATATAGTTACCAAAACATAGCATGAAACTTCATTGAAACCCTAAAAGCATGGCTTGGCCGAATGGGTCTTGGTGGCCATTAGGGTTAGCTTTTGTCCTAATTCATTTTAACTCCTAACATCATCATATAGTTACCAAAGCATAGCATGAAACTTCATTGAAACCCTAAAAGCATGGCTTGGCCGAATGGGTCTTGGTGGCCATTAGGGTTAGCTTTTGTCCTAATTCATTTTAACTCCTAACATCATCATATAGTTACCAAAGCATAGCATGAAACTTCATTGAAACCCTAAAAATGGCTGGCCGAATGGGTTACCATCTTTGTCCTAATTCATTTTAACTCCTAACATCATCATATAGTTACCAAAGCATAGCATGAAACTTCATTGAAACCCTAAAAGCATGGCTTGGCCGAATGGGTCTTGGTGGCCATTAGGGTTAGCTTTTGTCCTAATTCATTTTAACTCCTAACATCATCATATAGTTACCAAAGCATAGCATGAAACTTCATTGAAACCCTAAAAGCATGGCTTGGCCGAATGGGTCTTGGTGGCCATTAGGGTTAGCTTTTGTCCTAGTTCATTTTAACTCCTAACATCATCATATAGTTACCAAAGCATAGCATGAAACTTCATTGAAACCCTAAAAGCATGGTTTGGACGAATGGGTCTTGGTGGCCATTAGGGTTAGCTTTTAACCTAAACCCTTTTTCCATCCTACATCATCATCTAGTTACTAAAACATAGCATATAACTTCATGGAAACCTAAAATCATAGCTTGGCCGAATATAACATTTAGATTTCTTTTATAAAACATCAAACGAAGCTACTCGTATGCAGGTGAGGGATACTTACATCCTTCGCTTTGCTTTGGGTGGGGAAGATGACCTAAGGAAGATCAAAACCTAGCCTTCTCTTGCTTGGATAGGGTTCGGCCAAAGGTGGAGAGGGAGCTAGAATTTCGGTGAGAAGAAGAAGAAGAAGAGAGGAAGTGGCAAATTAGAACCTTCCCTCTTCTTTATAAAGGGAGGAAGAGAAGTTTCTCTTCTCTTCTTCCATGCCTCTTCATTTACCTTTATCTCACTTATCTATAATCCCCCCCCCCTTCATCTAATGATGTAGTCCTATTGGGCTTCTGGTTAGTGGGTGCATCTATAGGGTTTGGCTATCTCTAGAGGTTTGGGGTTCAATTCCTAGGCCTTGCACCCCTTTTTGGCTTATTTCTTTTATTTTTGGAAAAAGGCCCACCCAAGGCCCATGATCATCAAGCCAAAAATTCCTGTAAAATTGCTAGGAATTTTACGGGCGTTACAACTAATTCTCTTAATGGTTATTGGATCATAACCATTAGGCCCATTAACCCGCTCCATTAAGATAAGTTAAAATAAACCAAACCATGATGGTTTATTTTAAGTTAAAACGAACCGAACCAACTTTTGGTTCATTCGTTTAAAATAAACCAAACCCTTTGGTTTATTCTCCTCCATTGGATTAGAACCAAACCATTTTGGTTCATCCATTACGTCTTCATAAGACTCGGTCCATCCACGCTTCCATTGCGACTGAAACGATTTCATGCTCGCTTTATGTTTGGTCCAACCAAACCTAGTTTCTCTCGGTCTGAGAATCCCATTCTCAAGATCGTTTTAAATCCTTTGGATTACGCTCGTTGTGCGTGTGACCAAATAGGTTCTCGGTTTATGTTGGCCGTCTATAATTAACCATTAATTATAGAACGATCATGAGTGGCACCTAGTAGTACATCATGATCCCCAATTAACCGAAAAGATCAACGGTTGATCCAGAACTATTTCTGAAACCCTTCAGCAACTTGAATGATTCGTGCCCCATTCCCTTCACTCATCTTATACCCACTTGGTTCAGGACATGGTCTATTGTGTCAGTCCCCACTAGGCTGACTACGTCACACCTAGCCCAAGTATCAATTCCTCGTCCTACGGATTCTAGTTACTCCACATGTATCGAAGAGTACCTTACTCTAAACATGTAATGCTTTGGCCAAAGACTTTAGTAACAATCCGACGAGAGGCCATGGGTATACATCTCCTCGCAAGGAGTGGTGAATCCTTTATAGTCTATTCAAACACCTTCGATCACTTCGACTTATACCCAATCATCCCGGGTCCACATCTCCTTAGAGATGTTTGCTTAAGATGTCAAAGCATAAGTCTCCATGATCAAGATGACTTGAATACCGCAAGTCTAAGGAACATCGCACTTAAGCCACAGTAAGAACTTCATTGACATATCTATATATGCAGAGAACCATATGAAGTCTTACTACCGTCACTCCAATGAACTAGTTACCATAACTAGCATCCACGATTAACTCCGACATCACTATGTCTCCACCAAGGAGAATCACCGCTTGGATACACCAAGGAGTATACTGTGCTAGTCTTGTGAATTGATGGTGTCCAAATCCATCAATTCATCGACTAGGATAATTCGATACATCACAATTACACATGTAGAGATACTCACTAGTTGTGATCCAATCACAAATTCTCTCATGCTGTGAATCGTATCGTGGACATTCAGTAAATGAGTTTAAGATCCAATCAAATACATAAAACATGTATACTCAAATAGTGAATCTTCATTTATCATATAAATAGTTCATACAAAGGCAATTGCCTTAGGACATCTCTCATATATTACTAACAGACTCCCACTTAGCCTAATGCCAATCGCTACGGTATCCAATACCATAAGCTCGAACATGACCCTCAAACTTATTTTGAGGTAATGCCTTAGTTAAAGGATCGACTAAGTTCCTTTCAGTGGGAATTTTCTCGATTTGTATTTCGTTCCTACTGATGATCTCTCTGATAAGATGATAGCGGCGAAGCACATGTTTGGATCATTGATGAGACCATATCAAGTTCAGAGATAAACTTCTTGATCCAAACCACTTCCTTTGCTGCTTCCAAAGTTGCAATGTATTCTGCCTTAGTGGCAGAATCCGCTATAGTGTCAAGCTTGGAACCTTTCCAACTTATTGCACCTCCATTCTAGGTGAATACATACCCAGACTGAGACATGGAATCATCCTTGTCTGTCTGTAGCTGGCATCCGTATACCCACGTATCACCATGTACCCTTCTCCATATATTAGGAACGCATCCTTAGTTCTTCTTAAGTACTTAAGGATCGTCTTAACAGTCACCCAATGATCCATTCCTGGATCGGACCGTATCCGCCGTGACACTCAGAGCATACGATACATCGGGCCTCGTACATAACATAGCATACATGATAGATCCTATTGCGGATGCATAGGGAATCTTACTCATGCAAATCCTCTCGTCTTCTATGCGCGGACACATAGACTTCGAAAGGTGTACCCCATGCCTGATGGGTAGGAAACCTTTCTTGGATTCCGACATGCTAAACCTCTTTAGCACTCGGTCTATATATATAGACTGTGAAAGACCAAGCAACCATTTCGATCTATCTCTATAGATCTTAATCCCGAGGATGTAGGTTGCTTCTCCCAGGTCTTTCATTGAGAATGTCTTGGATAACCAAACCTTCACTGACTGTAAGATTGAAACATCGTTTCCTATAAGTAGTATGTCATCGACATACAATACTAGGAACACGACTGCACTCCCACTAACCTTCTTGTACATACAAGGTTCGTCTGGATTTTGTGAGAAATCAAACTTTTTGATTGTCTCATCAAAACGGATATTCCAGCTCTTGGATGCTTGCTTCAATCCATATATGGACCGTCGCAATTTGCATACCTTGGTTTTATCAACCGATGTGAAACCCTCAGGTTGTATCATATACACGTCCTCGAGCAGGTTTCCATTAAGGAAAGCTATTTTCACATTCATCTGCCATATCTCATAATCATAATGAGCCGCTATGGCCAGGAGCATCCGAATGGATTTAAGCATAGCTATAGGCGAATAGGTTTCGTCATAATCAACACCTTGTTTTTGACGATATCCTTTCGCCACCAATCTAGCCTTATAGGTAATCACATTACCATCCATGTCGGTTTTCTTCTTGAAAACCCACTTGCACCCTATAGGCTTTATCCCTTCAGGTGGGTCAACCAAGTTCCAAACTTGGTTTTCATACATGGAATCCATTTCCGACTTCATGGCACCAAGCCACTTATCCCTTTCTGAACTTGTCAGCACTTCTTCATAACTGGTAGGCTCCTCATCATCAATGAGTAACACGTCGTTCAATTCACTTACGAGAAATTCATATCTCTCAGGAATATTGCGTGTTCTACTAGATCTACGAAGATGTGGTGTTACAATAGGTCAAGCCGATTGCTCATCATTATGAGTTGTTGGCTGTTGTGCTTCACCAGGTATCTCATCAATGTCTATTTGAGTCTCTTGAGCCTCCTCAAGCTCGACGACACTCCCACTGTTTTCTTGCAAGAGAAACTCTTTCTCTAGAAACACAGCATGCCTTGAAACAAACACCTTTTGTTCCACAGGATGATAGAATTGGTAACCCCTTATTTCCTTAGGGTATCCAATAAATAGACATTTATCAGACTTAGCATCCAATTTGTCTGATACAGTCCGCTTCACATAAGCAGGACAACCCCATATCTTCAAGTAAGATACATGAGGTTTCTTATTATTCCATATCTCATATGGAGTAGTTGAGACTACCTTGGTAGGCATTCTGTTTAACAAGTAAACAGCTGTCTGAAGTGCATAACCCCAAAAGGACTTGGGAAGAGTCGCATGATTCATCATTGACCTGACCATGTCCAACAAGGTCCGGTTGTGCCTCTCAGATACACCATTATGTTGTGGTGTATATAGCGGAGTCCATTGAGACAATATGCCATTGTCTCTTAGATAATCAAGAAACTCTTGACTTAAGTATTCACTACCTCGATCCGATCGAAGTATTTTAATACTCTTGTCATGTTGTTTCTCTACTTCATTTCTGAATTCTTTGAACCTTTCAAAGGCTTCAGACTTGTGTTTCATCAAGAACACATACCCAAACCGTGAGTGATCATCGGTGAAGGTAATGAAGTAGCTATAGCCTCCTAAAGCTTGAGTTGACATAGGTCCACATACATCAGTATGTATTAGACCTAGTAACTCTCCCACTCGTTCACCTTTTCCAGTAAAAGGTAACTTAGTCATCTTGCCTTTTAAGCATGATTCGCATGTATCGTATGAATCCAATTCAAACGATTCCAGAATTCCACATTTGTGTAATTCGGACATGCGTTTCTTGCTTACATGGCCAAGACGACAATGCCACATATAGGAGTCTATTTGATTATCCTTTTGAGCACGCGTGTTGCTCGCTTCGATATTGAAGATGTCATTGGATACGTCCAACGTATAAACACCATTGCTTAAAGTTCCAGTCCCATAAAGAACTCCATTCAAAGTTATGTAACAACAATTGTTACTAAAAGTCAAATGGTACCCATTTCTATTTAAACAAGAAATAGAAATGATGTTCTTTATCAACGAAGGAACATAAAAGCAATTGTCCAGTTCTAAGACAAGTCCTGTAGGGAGTTTCAACAAATGCGTTCCGATGGCGAGTGCAGCAACCGTTGCTCCATTCCCAACACGTAAATTTGACTCTCCCTTGACGAGTCTTCTTCTATTCCTTAGCCCATGTATGTCATTACATATATGTGAGCCACACCCAGTATCAAATACCCAAGTGTCTGAGGAAATAGAATGACAATCAATAAAGAAGATTTCTGAAGAAGATGGGGCATCCGATGCCTTATCCTTCTTCACGGACTCAAGATAAATTTTGCACTTTCTTCGCAAATGGCCCTACTTGCCATAATGATGGCAAGTACCCTTTTGAGCTGGTTCTGCCTTTTTAGCCTTTTTCTTCTTCCCCTTCTGTTGTTCCTTTGGCTCCCTCTTAGAACCTTTCTTCGAGGAATCAACTAACAACACCGTCCCCTGCTCATGCTTCTCAGAAGGCTCCACAGGGTTCAGCATGTTGAGCAGTACCACAGATGAACCTTCTTGCATCTCAGAGGTGAAGAGGAGCTTGGAAACTTCGAAACTTTCGAATCTCACTTGCTTATCAAACAACTCATAAAGATAAAGGACTACGATATGAGCATCCATATGCTCATGCTGCTTTCGTAGCTTGGGTTCCATCGCGGCTAGCATGATGCAACTTGTCAGTTCAGAATCAGTCACATGTTTCTGATAGACCAACAATTGGTCCGGAGTTGCATCGTCACTAGGATGGGCGGGAAGAGGCGCTTCGAGGACATACGCAAGCTTTTCACCTTGAGAACAATTCTCAAGTTTCTAAGCCAGTCCAAGAAGTTCGGCCCAGTCAATTTATTCGAATCCAAAATGGAACGCAAATTAAAAGACAACATGATCAATTTTAGAAATACAAAACAAGCATATATGAGAAAGATGATTTTTAAAATGCATCAATATACATTTATAAATCCCATTCATTTTTCGAGTTCAAAAACCCTTGAAATCAATTCGGGAGATCGTAGGTCAATCTCCGAATGGGCTGATATCCAATATAGATAAGAACAACCTTAGAGTGAGTCCAACAAGCCATTCTTAGCTATGATGGTGGGTATCAAGTATACCGATTACATATCATGTATATGTAACTATCACAATGTGCTATCAACTAATTGAATGTTTACACATACATTGGGTTGTTAACACATTAACAAGTATGCATCATATGCATAGCACCCAACTTCACCTCTCTTCACATCGACCTTGGAGTGAGTCCAAAAAATCGATGCTCCAAGTTAGAGCCGACCCATTAATCGCGAAATAGTTTTAATATGGTTAGCGCACATTCAACCAATTAGCCAGGCTTGGAGTGAGTCCAACAACCCAAACTAACGATTGACCTCTGACTCTTACCATATTAGAGTTAAACTATTCCAATGATTTGAACATGTTCAGGTTCGAGCCGGGCTTGGAGTGAGTCCAACAACCCAAACAAGAAACAGAACTCTAACCATATTAATGGAAGGTGTAGGCTTTAATATTGAGTTAGGGTTTTATGTCTCATCCTCTTTGCATGCAAATAACTATTATCTACATGACATGACATACATGGCATACATCTACATGTCACGACACGCATGGCATAATGTTATGCATCTAATGCAATTACATGACATACAATTATGTCATGTACATAATTTCCTTATTTGTCATAACTATTTATGGAAATAAAATATGTTTAAGATTTGATTCTCCAAATCAAATCATGATTGAATTAGGAAACAAATTTCCAAATCTAATCACATATTTTATTTATGAAAATAATTGATTAAGGAAAATCAATTTAGGAAACCAATTTCCTAAATCATCAAAACTACTTATGAAAATAAAATATTTTAAGATTTGATTCTCCAAATCAAATCATGATTAAATTAGGAAACAAATTTCTAGAATCTAATCAAATATTTTATTTATGGAAAATATCAATTTCCATAAATACTTCCAACTGTCCAAAAGTGGAAGATTTCCATAAATACTTCTAGACTTTCCAAAATTGAAAAATTTCCATAAATACTTCTAAATTTCCAAAATTAGAAAATTTCAAGAAATAACATTATGACTATCGCAAAACCATTTTACGATTATGTCGAAACACAACCTGGGCTCTGATACCACTGTTGGGTTTCCGGCACCGCGGCGTGTGTGTGTTCGATCACGTTTCGTAAACATGAACACAACGGAAGCAATAAAATAATAAATCTACATTTATTACAACACACACAACACACGCATGCATATTACAACAAGTGTAGACATAACCGTAAATTTAAATTTGCAATAAAAGGAAATTTATCTACGTTATACCTTTCGTATGACGTGTAGCGGGAACGACATCAACCGGAACGATCCTCGCTAGAATCGTCTCTATCCGTATCCACGCCGAGTTCCTCGGAATGACTTCGCTAAGCCACGAGCTTCGTCTTCGTACGGGTTACTAGCCTCGTGTTGAAGACGACGTGATCGAGAGATCACGATCCGAATCCAAATTCGATCCTAATACGAGTTCTCAAAACTCGCTTCTCCGGAGAGGTATTCATCAACCAATTGATGAATCCTTCATCCTCCACTCAGAGGATTACCGGAGATCAATCCCGTAAGTTAGCCGCTGTCGAGCTCTAACCGTCCGCCCAAACGACGCCCGACAGAGGAGAACAAGCTGTCCAGAAAACTGGACAGCTTTGGTGGAGGTGATAGGTGCCGCCAACCAAGGAGATAGAGCTCACCTTGATGCCAAACTTGAAGAAGGAAGCAGCCTCGGATGCGGTTGGAGCCTCAAGGTGGGCGGCAAGGAGGAGGAGAGTTAGCTCAATTTCTCCAAGGAGAGGTGGGAGGCAACATAGGGTTGTGGATTAGGGCTTAAACCATCCCTTAAGCCCTCTTTTATAGAGAACTAATTCTCTTAATGGTTAATGGATCATATCCATAAAGCCCGTTAACCCACTCCATTAAGATAAGTTAAAATAAACCAAACCATGATGGTTTATTTTAAGTTAAAACGAACCGAACCAACTTTTGGTTCATTCGTTTAAAATAAACCAAACCCTTTGGTTTATTCTCCTCCATTGGGTTAGAACCAAACCATTTTGGTTCATCCATTACGTCTTCATAAGACACGCCCATCCACGCCTATTGCGATCAAACGATTTCATGCTCGCTTATGTTTGGTCCAACCAAACCTAGTTTCTCTCCCGAGAATCCCATTCTCAAGCTCGTTTTAAATCCTTTGGATTACGCTCGTTGTGCGTGTGACCAAATAGGTTGTCGGTTTATGTTGGCCGTCTATAATTAACCATTAATTATAGAACGATCATGAGTGACACCTAGTAGTACATCATGATCCCCAATTAACCGAAAAGATCAACGGTTGATCCAGAACTATTTCAAAACCCTTCAAAGAAATGATTCGTGCCCCATTCCCTTCACTCATCTTATACCCACTTGGTTCAGACATGGTCTATTGTGTCACCCCACTAGGTCGACTACGCCACACCTAGCCCAAGTATCAATTTCTCGTCCTACTGGATTCTAGTTACTCCACATGTATCAAGAGTACCTTACTCTAAACATGTAATGCTTTGGCCAAAGACTTTAGTAACAATCCGACGAGAGGCCATGGGTATACATCTCCTCGCAAGGAGTGGTGAATCCTTTATAGGCTATTCAAACACCTTCGATCACTTCGACTTATACCCAATCATCCCCGGTCCACATCTCCTTAGAGATGTTTGCTTAAGATGTCAAAGCATAAGTCTCCATGATCAAGATGACTTGAATACCGCAAGTCAAAGGAACATCGCACTTAAGCCACAGTAAGAACTTCATTGACATATCTATATATGCAGAGAACCATATGAAGTCTTACGACTGGTCACTCCAATGAACTAGTTACCATAACTAGCATCCACGATTAACTCCGGACATCACTATGTCTCCAGCCAGTGAGAATCAGCTGCTTGGATACACCAAGGACTAGTCTCGATGTAATTGATGGTGTCCAAATCCATCAATTCATCGACTAGGATAATTCCGATACATCACAATTACACATGTAGAGATACTCACTAGTTGTGATCCAATCACAAATTCTCTCATGCTGTGAATCGTATCGTGGACATTCAGTAAATGAGTTTAAGATCCAATCAAATACATAAAACATGTATACTCAAATAATGAATCTTCATTTATCATATAAATGGTTCATACATAAGGCGATTGCCTTTGGACATCTCTCATATATTACTAACAGGGTGGCCACTAAGAAGGTTGCAAGGGGAGTTACCCCTAGAGTCAACCTAGGTAAGACCCAAATGACCAAGGCTAACAAGCCTAGGAGGGTCATTAGGAAGATATCTAGGGAGGTTATCCCTAAGGAATACCTAATTAACCCTAGGAGCTCAAATCGGTTTTGGGTTCCTAAGAGCATGATTGATTCACGCTAGATGGGTTTAGGGTGTGCCAACCTTGATTGGATGGGTAGTTAACTCAATCATGGTAAAGGTGGCACTTTAGGATGTTTTCAAGGTTATGGTTACCTTGGAAATAGATTTGAATCAATATCCTAAAAGATTTTAGGATGTGCCAATGCACTTTTGAATTTAAGAAAAATCAATTAAATTGGCACAATTTAGGTTTAGAGGTTAGTGTGCCATTTTGGGTTTTTTGCACAATAGGGAGATTAAGGTTAATATGGCAAAATATATCTAATTGTATCAAATGGAAATTAATATTAAAATTTAGGTATTACTATACCTATATATTTTATATGCCATGCCTTGATTGACATATGCCATGTCATGACATCATGCCTATTTCTATGATTATATATGTCATGTGTATGCTTAGGTTTTAGGTTAATATCATGTATGCTTAGTTTTATATCTTATGCCATGACATCATGATTATGAGCATATGCTTATTTATAACACTTCTAATGCCATAATCATTCATGCATTTAAGACAATTTGGTTGAAATTGAATTAAGGACTATGGCATGACTTGAAGTCCCATTTATAAGGGAATGGAGTAGGGTTGCCTTAGAGAATGCATGAAACCCTAGATTAGGATGAACAAAACCCACATCTCACATCCAATTGACATGTATGTGTATTTATACACCTTAGATACATGTGAGATGCTAGGATATGAGTTGAGTTCAAGGTGCATATCTTTTGCATCTAGATGAACTAAAACTCATCTTGTTTCATTTGTGGATCATTGGGAGAGCATGTATACAAGTCATGTACATAGAGCCCAAGGAATATGATCCAAAATAAGGTTTTGAAAACATTTTAAAATCATTTTGAAAAACCTTGGTGAAGTCTATCTTTTGATAGCAATCACCATTGATAGAGTTGATACAAAATAGGGCCAAAACATTGAAAATTTCAATGGTTTTGAGTTTTGTATCAAACTCACTATTTTATGGGTAAAATAATTTTCAAATATTTTTCACCCATTGTGTGTGTCATAAGTATTATACGTATGAATTTTCACAATTTTTCGAATTACGTATAATTATTTATGAAATTCCAAAATTCATTTCTGATAGCTGAAAATCGAGATTTTATCACGATCGCCTGCGGCGATCGATGATGTGAGTGGCATCGACATTACTATCGAGTCATCGCTGTGTCTGATTTTGGGTTAACAAGGTTTGTTTAGCCCATTTTCAGCCATGGTAAAGGTTCCTAATCACTCCTAACCCTAGGATATGCTTAGGAAGCATTATAAAGGGTGAAAATTCATTGGATATGGATTAGGAGCTGTGTTAGGTCAAAGTATCAAATTTAGGGTGAGTGAAAGTTCTATGTTGAACTTAGAACCTTAATTTTGATGGTTTAGAGTTCCTATTGGCTTAGGGGCTTCCCAAGGACATTGTTGGTGCAATGATCAAGGGGGAGCAAGCCTTTAGGGGGAGGTATCCATCTTGGGATGATGGATGTGTTTTTCTCCTTGAAGAGGAGAAGTTATTGGGAGAGTATCATCAATTGGGAAAATTGATGAGTTTTTGATACCCAATTTGGTAATTGGGAGAGAGTATAGGATTGTCTCTCTTGAGTGATATGTGAATTATCACTAGGAAGATGGTAGGCATCCTAGGTATTTATTTTTGGATCAAGGGGGAGATTGTAAGATCTCATTGGGACATGAGACATTGACCTCCTTGGAGAGAAAACCTTTTTGATGTTAGTCAAAAAGGGGGAGAATGTTTGGGGGAGAACATTTGGAGAGTGTTTACCAATTTGGGATAATTGGTAAGGGATTTGAGTTAGTGGTCTAACTCAGATGATTTGTTTGGTTTTTGTCAAACATCAAAAAGGGGGAGATTGTTGGTGCATTCGGCCCAGTTCACGATTGACCAGACTTGAGTTTGACTCGAGTGATGTTTTGATGTTTGACAAAGGGATTTGACAAAGTGATTTGGCATTGATGTTTGACATTAATGTCGATTAATATGTTGGGGAGATTGTTGGAGCAATCGACCTGGGTCATGTTTGACCGGACTCGAGTTTGACTCGAGGGAGACCTTAATGGTTGACTAGGGTTGACCATGTGATTATGGGAAAGTCCAAGCATGGGTCTTGGCAAGGTAAAGTGCAAGTCATGGGTACTTGGCATGGAAAGTCCAAGTGGAACACTTGGCAAGGTAAAGTCCAAGTCATGGGTACTTGGCATGGAAAGTCCAAGTCATGGGTACTTGGCATTTGGGAAAGTCCAAGTCTTGAGCACTTGGCATGAGAAGTCCAAGCATGGGTCTTGGCAAATGAGAAGTCCAAGCATGGGTCTTGGCAAATGGAAAGTCCAAGCTTGAGTCTTGGCATTTGGGAAGTCCAAGGGGATTGATATTGGCAGCGTAAAGTCCAAGCGGAGTCTTGGCGGCGTAAGTCCAATGTGCCTTGGCGGTGTAGACACCGTTAGCATGACATAGCCGAGGGAAGCACCTGGAGGCTAGCGCGATGGATGAACAAGTCATGGATGACTTGGAGGGATCCGAGAGGCGTGAGGCTGATGGAGGTGGCTAGAAGGCTTAGGTCTAGGCTAAGGGTGGTCTAGCAAGTATGGGGGCACCATACTTGGGTTAAAACCTCATGTTTGAGGTTGGCAGTCGACTGGCAATATGGCCGGTTCGACTGCCGTGAGTCGACTTGAGTTCGACTGCCAATTTAGAGCTGGAATTGCTCTGGCAGTCGACTGCTCATTGGAGCCGATCGATGATGTCTCTGACGATCGCCAAGCGGCTAGCCGATCGCTAGTTCTGTGTCGAGCAGAATGCTTCGTGAGCCGGTGGTCACCGACTATGGGCGTTAGCGATCGCCAAATATTGGCGATCGCGCCAAGAGTCCCGTTGGAACTTGTCCAACGTGGATTGAGCCGTTGTCTCACAGCTACAGTGCTGGCAGTCGACTGGGGACTTATGGCAGTCGACTGCTAGGCGGAAATCCAGCCCGATGGAGGATAAAAGCAGCTATTCGTGGAAGGCTCAAGCATCAGTTCTTTGGGGGCTTTGGTGAGGCGATTTGAAGGCGATTTGCAGGTGCATTTCAGGGTCCTTCAAGCTCATCCAAGCAACCGACAAGCAAGCGCTCAAAACCCTAGTTTGTAAAGTGTTCTTTACATTTTCACTTGTATTTGCTTGTTTACTTTGTATTACTTGTTGTAATTCATTGTACGAGGTTTCTCCACCTCCGACTTGTTGTCGAGAAGGAGCTTTAGTGCTTAGTGGTGTTTGTGGCATCGTTAGGGTTCGTACGAACCCAATCTGTGGAGTAGGAACCGTTACGGTTCCGAACCACGTTATATCCTTGTGTTTGTGATTGTATCTTTTCGTTATTGCTTTTATTATTTCTATTCCGCTGTGCATAACGAGTTTTGTAGAGATGATCGCGAACGAATTCCATCTACGTACGAATTCAACGCTATTCACCCCCCCACTCAGGCTATATCATATACACTTCCTCGAGCAAGTTTCCATTAAGGAAAGCTGTTTTCACATCCATTTGCCATATCTCATAATAATAATAAGCCGCTATGGCCAGGAGCATCTGAATGGATTTAAGCATAGCAACAGGCGAATAGGTTTCGTCATAATCAACACCTTGCTTTTGACGATATCCTTTCGCCACCAGTCTAGCCTTATAGGTAATCACATTACCATCCATGTCGGTTTTCTTCTTGAAAACCCAGTTGCACCCTTTAGGTTTTATGCCTTTAGGTGGGTCAACCAAGTTCCAAACTTGGTTTTCATACATGGAATCCATTTCCGACTTCATGGCTTCAAGCCACTTATCCCTTTCTGAACTTGTTAGAACTTCTTCATAACTGGTAGGCTCCTCATCATCAATGAGTAACACGTCGTTCGATTCACTTACAAGAAATCCATATCTCTCATGAATATTGCATGTTCTACCAGATCTACGAAGATTTGGTGTTTCAATAGGTCCAACCAATTGCTCATCACTATGAGTTATCGGCTGTTGTGCTTCACCAGGTATCTCTTCAATGTCTATTTGAGTCTCTCGAGCTTCCTCAAGCTCGACGACACTCCCACTGTTTTCTTGCAAGAGAAACTCTTTCTCTAGAAACACAACATGCCTTGAAACAAACACCTTTTGTTCCACAAGATGATAGAATTGGTAACCCCTTGTTTCCTTAGGATATCCAATAAATAGACATTTATCAGACTTAACATCCAATTTATCTGATACAGTCCGCTTCACATAAGCAGGACAACCCCATATCTTCAAGTAAGATACATAAGGTTTCTTACTATTCCATATCTCATATGGAGTAGTGGAGAATACCTTGGTTGGCATTCTGTTTAACAAGTAAACAGCTGTCTGAAGCGCATAGCCCCAAAAGGACTTAGGAAGATTCGCATGATTCATCATTGACCTGACCATGTCCAACAAGGTCCGGTTACGCCTCTCAGATACACCATTATGCTGTGGTGTATATGGCGGAGTCCATTGAGACAATAAACCATTGTCTCTTAGATACTCTAGAAACACTTGACTTAAGTATTCACCACCTCGAACCGATCGAAGTATTTTAATACTCTTGTCATGTTGTTTCTCTACTTCATTTCTGAACTCTTTGAACCTTTCAAAGGCTTCAGACTTGTGTTTCATCAAGAACACATACCCAAACCGTGAGTGATCAACGATGAAGGTAATGAAGTAGCTATAGCCTCCTAAAGCTTGAGTTGACATAGGTCCACATACATCAGTATGTATTAGACCTAGTAACTCTCCCACTCATTCACCTTTTCCTGTAAAAGGTAACTTAGTCATCTTGCCTATTAAGCATGATTCACATGTATCGTATGAATCCAAATCAAACGATTCCAGAATTCCACATCGGTGTAATTCGGACATGCATTTCTTGCTTGCATGGCCAAGACGACAATGCCACATATAGTAGCCTAATTTATTATCCTTTCGAGCATGCTTGTTGCTCACTTCGATATTGAAAATGTCACTGGATATGTCTGTTGGCATTGTGCTCGGAGGCTCATTGGCTCCCATGTCCCCGGATTAAAATTTTCACTAATGAAAACTAATCCGGATGGGATGAGTTTCCTAAGCTCAACAAATTCATAGTCGTGCTAACGACTTGAGCGATCGCTTGAACAAACTAGTTGTTCAAGCAACCAAGCACTTCTAGTCGGTTAGCCGCGGAAGAGACAGACGGATCGCCGATTTTTGTGTTTATCTTCGGGGTCCATGATTATACAAATACATATGGATGTAGACACGTATAATCAACACATACAATCATATTAATGAAAACATGCAAAGATCAATAATAAAACTTGTAAAACTTTTATACCTCTTGATCTTCTATCGTATGTCCTAACCTCCTTGTAGACTTCGTGTGGGCGAAGATCCTCCACAAGTTGAAGCTTCCTAGATCTTCTTCAATCAAAAGAAAGAAGAACTCTCCTTCCCTTCTTGCTTGAGCCAACCACCAAGCCACAAAGGCTTGATGCCGCCAGCCCCAAGAAAAGGAGAACAAGATGGCCAACCAAAAAACCGAACAAGGGAACAATCCCTAGCTCCTTTGTGCCGTCGGCCAAGAGGAAAAGAAGAGGAGAAGAGGAATCGGTTGAGCCCCGACCAAGGTAGAGGGAAGAAGAGGTAGGAGCCAGCCACCCCTGAGGAATAAGAAGAGCTCCTCTCCTATAGTTGTCGCCCACCTTAGCTTCCAAACCCTAGCCGCCCAACCAAGGAACCAAACCCTAATCTCTCTAGGGTTTCCTCCTTAGGGTTTCTTGCCGCCCAAGCTATTGATAGGCAAAACCCTTTTCGTTATTGCTTTTATTATTTCTATTCCGCTGTGCATAACGAGTTTTGTAGAGACGATCGCGAACGAATTCCATCTACGTACGAATTCAACGCTATTCACCCCCCCACTCAGGCTATATCATATACACGTCCTCGAGCAAGTTTCCATTAAGGAAAGCTGTTTTCACATCCATTTGCCATATCTCATAATAATAATAAGCCGCTATGGCCAGGAGCATCTGAATGGATTTAAGCATAGCAACAGGCGAATAGCTTTCGTCATAATCAACACCTTGCTTTTGACGATATCCTTTCGCCACCAGTCTAGCCATATAGGTAATCACATTACCATCCATGTCGGTTTTCTTCTTGAAAACCCAGTTGCGCCCTTTAGGTTTTATGCCTTTAGGTGGGTCAACCAAGTTCCAAACTTGGTTTTCATACATGGAATCCATTTCCGACTTCATGGCTTCAAGCCACTTATCCCTTTCTGAACTTGTTAGAACTTCTTCATAACTGGTAGGCTCCTCATCATCAATGAGTAACACGTCGTTCGATTCACTTACAAGAAATCCGTATCTCTCATGAATATTGCATGTTCTACCAGATCTACGAAGATTTGGTGTTTCAATAGGTCCAACCAATTGCTCATCACTATGAGTTATCGGCTGTTGTGTTTCACCAGGTATCTCTTCAATGTCTATTTGAGTCTCTCGAGCTTCCTCAAGCTCGACGACACTCCCACTGTTTTCTTGCAAGAGAAACTCTTTCTCTAGAAACACAACATGCCTTGAAACAAACACCTTTTGTTCCACAAGATGATAGAATTGGTAACCCCTTGTTTCCTTAGGATATCCAATAAATAGACATTTATCAGACTTAACATCCAATTTGTCTGATACAGTCCGCTTCACATAAGCAGGACAACCCCATATCTTCAAGTAAGATACATAAGGTTTCTTACTATTCCATATCTCATATGGAGTAGTGGAGAATACCTTGGTTGGCATTCTGTTTAACAAGTAAACAGCTGTCTGAAGCGCATAGCCCCAAAAGGACTTAGGAAGATTCGCATGATTCATCATTGACCTGACCATGTCCAACAAGGTCCGGTTACGCCTCTCAGATACACCATTATGCTGTGGTGTATATGGCGGAGTCCATTGAGACAATATACCATTGTCTCTTAGATACTCTAGAAACACTTGACTTAAGTATTCACCACCTCGATCCGATCGAAGTATTTTAATACTCTTGTCATGTTGTTTCTCTACTTCATTTCTGAACTCTTTGAACCTTTCAAAGGCTTCAGACTTGTGTTTCATCAAGAACACATACCCAAACCATGAGTGATCAACGATGAAGGTAATGAAGTAGCTATAGCCTCCTAAAGCTTGAGTTGACATAGGTCCACATACATCAGTATGTATTAGACCTAGTAACTCTCCCACTCATTCACCTTTTCCTGTAAAAGGTAACTTAGTCATCTTGCCTTTTAAGCATGATTCACATGTATCGTATGAATCCAAATCAAACGATTCCAGAATTCCACATCGGTGTAATTCGGACATGCATTTCTTGCTTGCATGGCCAAGACGACAATGCCACATATAGTAGCCTAATTTATTATCCTTTCGAGCATGCTTGTTGCTCACTTCGATATTGAAAATGTCACTGGATATGTCTGTTGGCATTGTGCTCGGAGGCTCATTGGCTCCCATGTCCCCGGATTAAAATTTTCACTAATGAAAACTAATCCGGATGGGATGAGTTTCCTAAGCTCAACAAATTCATAGTCGTGCTAACGACTTGAGCGATCGCTTGAACAAACTAGTTGTTCAAGCAACCAAGCACTTCTAGTCGGTTAGCCGCGGAAGAGACGACGGACGGATCGCCGATTTTTGTGTTTATCTTCGGGGTCCATGATTATACAAATACATATGGATGTAGACACGTATAATCAACACATACAATCATATTAATGAAAACATGCAAAGATCAATAATAAAACTTGTAAAACTTTTATACCTCTTGATCTTCTATCGTATGTCCTAACCTCCTTGTAGACTTCGTGTGGGCGAAGATCCTCCACAAGTTGAAGCTTCCTAGATCTTCTTCAATCAAAAGAAAGAAGAACTCTCCTTCCCTTCTTGCTTGAGCCAACCACCAAGCCACAAAGGCTTGATGCCGCCAGCCCCAAGAAAAGGAGAACAAGATGGCCAACCAAAAAACCAAACAAGGGAACAATCCCTAGCTCCTTTGTGCCGTCGGCCAAGAGGAAAAGAAGAGGAGAAGAGGAATCGGTTGAGCCCCGACCAAGGTAGAGGGAAGAAGAGGTAGGAGCCAGCCACCCCTGAGGAATAAGAAGAGCTCCTCTCCTATAGTTGTCGCCCACCTTAGCTTCCAAACCCTAGCCGCCCAACCAAGGAACCAAACCCTAATCTCTCTAGGGTTTCCTCCTTAGGGTTTCTTGCCGCCCAAGCTATTGATAGGCAAAACCCTAATCTCCAAAACCATCAACAACTCTTGCCGCCCACCTTAAGCCCCTTTTTATAGAGTTGGGCTTAAGCCTTGCTTTAATCTCCACCGTCGGTTCTAGGGTTTTAATCTCAACCGTCGGATCTAGAGATTTAATCTCAACCGTCAGAACTAGAGATTTAATCTCCACCGTCGGATCTAGGGATTTAATCTCAACCGTCGGATCTAGAGATTTAATCTCAAATCTCCACCGTCGGATCTAGGGATTTAATCTTAACCGTCGGATCTAGAGATTTAATCTCAACCGTCGGATCTAGAGATTTAATCTCCACCGTTGGATCTAGGGATTTTGTTTCCATCATTGGATCTAGGCTTCATGAGGATTATATTAGGCTACGATAGGGACCATGAGAAGGAGTTGGATCTTGGCCACCCGATGGATCGGAACCACACAAACTTGATCCATCAATGATGTTCCATTCCACTAGAGGATCATCATTGAATTACCTCACCAACCCCCATAAATTAATATGGGCTCCATACATTATTTGTACATCCATCTCCCCGTGTTTAAGATATCGAATGTCCGTCAATTAATTGATTTACTGACCATCAATCAATTAACATCTAACTCCTCGAGTAGTACCACTCAACCTTATCATCATGTTGACTAAGTCAACCTGCAGGGTTTACATCATGAACCTTATGAGCTCCTCAAGGGGACATCATCAACCTAATGTATAGGACACGGTTTCCTCCTATAATCAACGACACACCATGTAAATAATATCATTTCCCAACTTACTGGGCATATTGATTTAATCCATATAAATCTCACCCTTTGGTAAATCAAAGAAATAAATACTAAGTACATGTGCCCGTTATTATATCGGGATTAAGAGCATGTACAACATAATATCCGAGGTCCGATTCAATTATGTAGTCAGCAATAAATTGAATCACCTCTATGTCGGTCCTGCTCAATACACCTAAGTGTACTAATGTAACTCTATGTTCAAGACAAAACAATACCAAGCTACACTACAACCATGCCAATGGTTTATCCAAAACCATCTTGGTTGTGAGCCTCTACTTATATTCTACAAGGGACTGATAACATGATCTTCTGTGCCACACCAAGCACCATGTTATCGACAATGTAAAGTATTAGACAATATGCACACATATAATAAATATAAAGTGCAAACAATGATCATGTGATTCTTATTTCAAAATAAAAATATTCATACAAAAGAGATAGACTTTCAGTATACATTCCAACAATCTCCCACTTATACTAAAAGACTATGCTGTCCTCATACTGCCATACATCTGATTCCCTTTCCCTCCACATGCCTATCAAAGCTCTCGCTAGAAGGGCCTTAGTGAAAGGGTCTACCAGGTCATCCTCTGATGCAATCTAGGCAACAACAACTTCTACCTCCTTTACGATTTCTCGTATCAGGTGGTGCTTGCGCTTATGTGTTTACTAGCCTTATGGGCTCGTGGTTCTTTCGAGTTTGCAACTGCACCATTATTATCACAATAAATTGTGATAGTTCTGGGCAAACCAGAAATCACATCCAAGTCCATCAAGAAGTTCCTAAGCCATACAACTTCCTTGGCTGCCTCAGAGGCTGCCACATACTCAGCTTCCATGGTAGAGTCCGCCACGCATTTCTGCTTGACACTCCTCCATACTATGGATCCACCTCCAAAAGTAAACACAAACCATGAGATAGACTTACTGTTGTCCCTATCTAATTGGAAATCAGAATCCGTGTAACCCACAGGGAGTAATTGATCTGCTCGATAAACCAGCATATAATCCCTAGTCCTTCTTAGGTACTTCAATATATGCTTTACCGCAGTCCAATGTCCCTGTCCAGGATTACTCTGATATCTGCTAACCATGCCCATGGCAAAGCAGATATCTGGTCTCGTACATAGCATAGCATACATGAGGCTTCCTACTGCCGAAGCATAAGGAACCGCCTTCATCTCCTCTATCTCCTTTGATGTTTTGGGACACATCTCTTTAGATAAAGGTACTCCATGCCTAAAAGGTAGAAAACCTTTCTTGGAGTTCTACATGCTAAAACGAGCAAGGATAGTGTCAATGTATGAAGCTTGAGATAAGTACAACATCCTTTTCTTGCGATCCATTATTACCTTGATCCCAAGGATGTGTCCCACTTCTCCCAAGTCCTTCATATCAAACTGTTTGGAAAACCATACCCTTACATCTGATAACACTCTGATATTGTTTCCAACTAACAAAATGTCATCTACGTATAGTACAAGAAATACCACTACGTTTCCATCACATCTCTTGTATACACAAGGCTCATCCGGACTTTGAATAAATCCATATGACTGGATTGCCTCATCAAAGAGGATGTTCCAAGATCTAGAAGCTTGCTTCAATCCATAAATGGACCGATCAAGCTTAGACACAAGATGCTCTTTGCCCTTTGCAGTGAATCCCTTTGGTTGCTTCATATAGATGTTTTCCTTAAGACTTCCGTTAAGGAAAGCTGTCTTGACATCCATCTGCCAAATCTCATAATCCTCATGAGCAGCAATAGATAAGAGAATCCGGATAGACTTAAGCATAGCTACCGGTGAAAAGGTCTCCTCATAATCGATACCCTCTTTCTGAGTATACCCTTTCGCAATAAGCCTATCTTTGAAGGTCTCAACCTTCCCGTCTACTCCTCTCTTTCTCTTGTAGATCCACTTGCATCCAATGGCTTTCACATCATCGGGTGGTTCTACTAGCTCCCAGACATGATTAGAATCCATAGATTCTATCTCTGAATTCATCGCTCTTTGCCAAGATACCGCATCTCTATCTTGGAGTGCCTCGTCATATGTCCAGGGATCAGGTTCATGTTCACCAGGGACTAAGTTCGAAGACTCTCCCAAGAACATGAATCTCTCGGGTTGTCTAACAACCCTCCCACTACGACGAGGTGTCTCCTGTGTATGCTCTGTGACACGCGGTGCAGTGACTTGTGGTATTTCCTCTTGTACCGGTGGTACTAAAGTCGAGACTTCCCCTGTCAACTCCTCAAGAACAATCCTACTCGTGGGCTTGTGGTTCATCACATAGTCCTCCTCTAGAAATCTGGCATTCGTACTCACGATCACCTTCTGATCTCTAGGACTATAGAACAAACCACCCTTCGTTCCCTTAGGGTAGCCAACAAACAAGCGTGCATGCGAGAGATTCCAACTTACCAAAGATCTCCCTTCAAAGACATGTGGACTACCCCAAATCCGAATATGTCTTAGACTAGGCTTTCGCCCAGTCCACAATTCTGTGGGAGTAGA
Organism: Wurfbainia villosa; assembly: GCA_025175895.1. Taxonomy (NCBI): domain Eukaryota; kingdom Viridiplantae; phylum Streptophyta; class Magnoliopsida; order Zingiberales; family Zingiberaceae; genus Wurfbainia; species Wurfbainia villosa. The sequence goes on along the minus strand of CM046009.1, from coordinate 23,268,721 downwards.
GGGTACTGACATAGATGGAACCAAGTTCAGAATGTGTGCTACCGTTTCCAGAGCAAACCCCCAGAACGAATCAGGTAACTCAGAATAACTCATCATCGATCTGACCATCTCCATAAGAGTCCTATTCCTTCGCTCCACCACACCATTCTGCTGGGGTGTGCCAGGTGCGAAAAATTGGGATTGAATCCCATCCTCTGATAAGTAACTCCTAAACTCTCCCAAGAGGTACTCGCCACCACAATCAGATCGTAGTGTCTTGATACTTTTACCTTGACGGTTCTCCACATCAGCCTTAAATTCTTTGAACCTATCAAAGCATTCAGACTTGCAACGCATCAAGTAAATGTATCCATACCTTGAATAATTGTCTATAAAATAGATAAAGTATTCAAAGCCACCTCTAGCCTGGATAGACATAGGACCGCACAAATTAGAATGAACCAATTCCAATACATCTTTGGCTCTATACCCCTTAGCCTTAAAAGGCCTCTTGGTCATCTTACCTTCCAAGCAAGACTCGCAGGTTGGGAGATCTTCCACCACTAATGAACCTAAGGGTCCATCAGCTATCAACCTTTGAATTCTACTCAGGTTAATATGACCAAGACTTAGGTGCCAAAGATATGTCTGGTTCATTTTCGAAGGCTCTTTTCTCTTATTAGACATAGAAGATGAGTTATTCACTTCTATATGCATCGTGGGAGTTTTCGGTTCAAGAGTGTACAAATTGCCAACCAATATACCAGAACAGATAATCTCCCTATTCCTTTTTATAACAACTTTATCATTAAAAGAAACAGAATATCCATCCAGAAACAATTTAGAAACTGAAATTAGATTCTTTCTAAAAGTAGGTACATAAAGACAATTTCTCAAAACCAAAACTTTATTCCTATCAAAAGATAAATAAATGTCTCCCACTGCAATAGCCGGCACCTTTGAAGCATTGCCCATGAAAATGGTAATCTCTCCCTCAGCTAGTCGTCGGGTTTACTGGAACCCCTGTAAAGTATTGCAGACATGATCAGTGGCTCCTGTATCTACACACCAGGTACTAGTAGATAACACCGCTAAACATGTTTCAATGACTAAACAAGAAGATATGCCTTTGTTCTTTCGGCGAGGACAGTCCGACTTCCAATGTCCATCCTGCTTGTAAGTGAAGTACTTGCCTTTCGGCTTCTTCACTCCTCCCTAAGATCCTCCCACCACCTTTGCTCCACCTTGTTTCTCCTTCTTCTTGCCTTTCGTCTTAGAAGTAGAAACCTTTTTGAGCAACCATGGCTTGAGGACACTCATCGAAGAGTGCATACTTGTACTCCTTAGCAGATAAGACAATATCTAGATTCTTTTCCAATCAACATTATTTGGGTACAGTAAGTTTATTTCCTTTAGTATCATAGTAAGTGGACTGAAAGTCATTTTGAAAATCCTAAGAATCACATAGATTATTACTGTAGATTTCAAAAAATTATTGATTCCTCAAACAATAAAATTTTAAAATCAACCAACACCTCAAAACACCGAGAATATCGCATGCCACGATAGTGTGGACGTATACGAATTCTACATTTGTAAGAGGAGGTTTAATCCATTAATTTTATTATCTTGTCAACCTTACTTTTTGACAAATAAAATTAATAGTTGGTTCCTCTTTGGCCCTACAAATAAAAGCAGTGACTCCGATGGGGAGGATACTTTTTATTTGCATCTAAGTGTGCACCATTACATGATACTAAGGGAATTATCTCGGATTATGTGCCTTACTGATGGGGAAGTACACACGCTCCTAAATAATTTCCTATAACCATTATTTGACCTAGTGATCCGTAAACAAACTCATCCGATGGGGAGGAAGGCACTCAGAGCCGACACGCAAGTTTGTTGCATCACACATCAAATTGTAATGGATGCCGCGGGAATTAATTAAAATGTCCTTCTCCCACTTAGTAAATTGACAGTGAGGAATTTTCAAGCACACACAACATGCATATAAAACAAATCAGCAATAAATATGGAAAAAACAAAATTTTCCCAACTATTATGGCATTGTTCTCCAATATGCATCCCGTCGTGTCGCCACCTCGTTCGCTCCACCTTTTCTCGTGCGCAAGTCACCAAGGAGATCTGAGCCAAGATAAACTATTTTAATTTACATCCATCGATCCTATACTCCACGAAGGAGTGTACAAATAATCTAGATCGAAAGTAAACTAAAATGAGTGGCTAAACAATGCCATATTTAATTACAAAAATTAAATATTAATTTAGCCTCATCAACCCCGAGGATTCAAATAATATACAATCACACACACATGCAATCACATACACACATATATAGCCATAATAGTTGGATCTTATGCCTGCAACCAAAAAGTTATCCTACGCACATCCTACTATCATCCGACATATACAATATATGATAAGTGCATGAAAGTAACCGAATCCAAAACACACAAAATCGGAAATCATGGCTCTGATACTATTTTGTTGGCATTGTGCTCGGAGGCTCATTGGCTCCCATGTCCCCGGATTAAAATTTTCACTAATGAAAACTAATTCGGATGGGATGAGTTTCCTAAGCTCAACCAATTCGTCATCGTGCTAACGACATGAGCGATCGATTGAACAAACTAGTTGTTCAAGCAACCAAGCTCTTCTAGTCGGTTAGCCGCGGAAGAGATGATGGACGGATGACCGGTTTTTGTGTTTATCTTCGGGGTCCATGATTATACAAATACATATGGATGTAGACACGTATAATCAACACATACAATCATATTAATGAAAACATGCAAAGATCAATAATAAAACTTGTAAAACTTTTATACCTCTTGATCTTCTATCGTATGTCCTAACCTCCTTGTAGACTTCGTGTGGGCGAAGATCCTCCACAAGTTGAAGCTTCCTAGATCTTCTTCAATCAAAAGAAAGAAGAACTCTCCTTCCCTTCTTGCTTGAGCCAACCACCAAGCCACAAAGGCTTGATGCCACCGGCCCCAAGAAAAGGAGAACAAGATGGCCAACCAAGGAACCGAACAAGGGAACAATCCCTAGCTCCTTTGTGCTGTCGGCCAAGAGGAAAAGAAGAGGAGAAGAGGAATCGGTTGAGCCCCGACCAAGGTAGAGGGAAGAAGAGGTAGGAGCCGACCACCCCTTAGGAAGAAGAAGAGCTCCTCTCCTATAGTTTCCGCCCACCTTAGCTTCCAAACCCTAGCCGCCCAACCAAGGAACCAAACCCTAATCTCTCTAGGGTTTCCTCCTTAGGGTTTCTTGCCGCCCAAGCTATTGATAGGCAAAACCCTAATCTCCAAAACCATCAACAACTCTTGCTGCCCACCTTAAGCCCCTTTTTATAGAGTTGGGCTTAAGCCTTACTTTAATCTCCACCATCGGTTCTAGGGTTTTAATCTCAACTGTCGGATCTAGAGATTTAATCTCAACCGTCGGAACTAGAGATTTAATCTCCACCATCGGATCTAGGGATTTAATCTCAACCGTCGGATCTAGAGATTTAATTCAAATCTCTACCGTCGGATCTAGGGATTTAATCTTAACCGTCGGATCTAGAGATTTAATCTCAACCGTCGGACCTAGAGATTTAATCTCCACCGTCGGATCTAGGGATTTGTTTTCCATCATTGGATCTAGGCTTCATGAGGATTATATTAGGCTACGATAGGGACCATGAGGAGGAGTTGGATCTTGGCCACCCGATGGATCGGAACCACACAAACTTAATCCATCAATGATGTTCCATTCCACTAGAGGATCATCATTGAATTACCTCACCAACCCCCATAAATTAATATGGGCTCCATACATTATTTGTACATCCATCTCCCCGTGTTTAAGATATCGAATGTCCGTCAATTAATTGATTTACTGACCATCAATCAATTAACATCTAACTCCTCGAGTAGTACCACTCAACCTTATCATCATGTTGACTAAGTCAACCTGCAGGGTTTACATGATGAACCTTATGAGCTCCTCAAGGGGACATCATCAACCTAATATATAGGACACGGTTTCCTCCTATAATCAACGACACACCATGTAAATAATATCATTTCCCAACTTACCGGGCATATTGATTTAATCCATATAAGTCTCACCCTTTGGTAAATCAAAGAAATAAATACTAAGTACATGTGCCCGTTATTATATCGGGATTAAGAGCATGTACAATATAATATCCGAGGTCCGATTCAATTATGTAGTCAGTAATAAATTGAATCACCTCTATGTCGGTCCTGCTCAATACACCTAAGTGTACTAGTGTAACTCTATGTTCAAGACAAAACAATACCAAGCTACACTACAACCATGCCAATGGTTTGTCCAAAACCATCATAGTTGTGAGCCTCTACTTATATTCTACAAGGGACTGATAACATGATCTTCTGTGCCACACCAAGCACCATGTTATCTACAATATAAAGTATTAGACAATATGCACACATATAATAAATATAAAGTGCAAACAATGATCATGTGATTCTTATTTCAAAATAAAAATGTCCATACAAAAGAGCTAGGCTTTCAGTATACATTCCAACAACGTCCAATGTATAAATACCATTGCTCAAAGTTCCAGTTTCATAAAGTACGCCATTCAAAGTTATATAAGAACAATTGTTACTAAACATTAAATGGTAACCATTTCTATTTAAGCAGGAAATAGAAACAATGTTCTTTATTAGAGAAGGAACACAATAGCAATTGTCCAGTTCCAAGACTAGTCCACTAGGGAGCTTCAGCAAATAAGTTTCGATGGCCACCGCAGCAACCTTTGCTCCATTGCCAAATCGCAAATTTGACTCCCCTCTAACGAGTCTTCTTCTATTCCTTAGCCCTTGTATGTCATTACATATATGTGAGCCACACCCAGTATCCAATACCCAAGTGTCTAAGGAAATAGAATGACAATCAATAACGAAGATACCTGAAGAGGATGGGGCATCAGATGCTTTCTTTTTCTTCACAGACTCAAGATAAATCTTGCAGTTTCTTCGCCAGTGGCCTTCCTTGCCATAATGATGGCAAGTGCCCTTTTGTGCTGGTTCTGCCTTCTTAGCCTTCTTATTCTTCCCTTTCTTCTGTTCCTTTGCCTTCCTCTTAGAACCTTTCTTTGAGGAATCAACTAACAGAACCACCTTCTCCTCATGCTTCATAGAAGGCTCCACAGTCTTCAGCATATTGAGGAGCTTAGGAATAGTGGATTCTAATTTGTTCATCCGATAGTTCATCACAAATTGTGAGAAAATCTTGGGCAAACAATGCAGAATTAAGTCAATACTTAATTCATGATCCATCACAAACCCGAGGGTGGCCAGCCGCTCGATGTACCCATTCATCTTTAGCACAAACTGCACTACAGACGAACCTTCTTGCATCTTAGAGGTGAAGAGGAGCCTGAAGACTTCGAACCTTTCGGATCTCGCTTGCTCATCAAACAACTCATGAAGATGGAAGACTATGGTATTAGCATCCATATGCTTATGCTGCTTTTGTAGCTCAGGTACCATCGCAGCTAGCATGATGCAACTCGCCAGTTCAGAATCTGCCACATGTTTCTGATAGGTCAACATTTGGTCTGGAGTTGCATCATCCCTAGGAAGGTTGGGAAGAGGCTCTTCAAGAACATACGCTATCTTTTTCACCTTGAGAACAATTCTCAAGTTTCTAAGTCAGTCCAGGAAGTTAGGCCCAATCAATTTGTTTGAATCCAAAATAGTGCGCAAATTCAAAGACGTCATGATTAATCGATTAACCTAGAAATACAAAATGAGCATATATGAGAAAATGATTTTAAAAATGCATCAACATACATTTATAAATCCCATTCAATTTTCAAATTTCAAAAACCCCAAAATCACTTCGGGAGATCGTAGGTCCATCTCCGAATGGGCTGATATCCAACATAGAAATGAACAACCTTGGAGAGAGTCCAACAAGCCATTCATAGCTACGATGATAGGTATCAAATATACCGATTGCATATCACATATATGCAACTATCACAATGTGCTATCAACTAATTGAATGTTCACACATACATCGGGTTGTTAACTCATTAACAAGTATGCATCATATGCATAGCACCCAACTTCACATCCCTTCACATCGACCTTGGAGAGAGTTTAACAAGACGATGCTCCAAGTTAAAGCCAACCCATTAATCAAGACATAGTTTTAATATGGTTAAAGTGCATTCAACCAATTAGCCCGGCTTGGAGAGAGTCCAACAACCAAAGCTAACGATTGACCTCTGACTCTTACCATATTAGTATTAAACTATTCCATGGTTTGAACATGTTCGGGTTCAAGTCGGTCTTGGAGAGAGTCCAACAATCCAAACAAAAGACGGAACTCTCATTCTAACCATATTAATGGAAGGTGTAGGCTTTAATATTGAGTAAGAGTTTTTATGTCTCATCCTCTTTATATGCAAATAACTATTATCTACATGACATGACATACATGACATACATCTACATGTCACAACACGCATGGCATAATGATATGCATCTAATGCAATTACATGGCATACAATTATGACATGTACAAAAATTCCTTATATGTCATAACTATTTATGGAAATAAAATATGTTTAAGATTTGATTCTCCAAATCAAATCATGATTAATTTAGGAAACAAATTTCTAAATCTAATCACATATTTTATTTGTGGAAAGTGTTGATTAAGGAAAGTCAATTTAGGAAATAAATTTCCTAAATCATCAAAACTACTTATGGAAATAAAATATTTTTAAGATTTGATTTCCCAAATCAAATCATGATTAAATTAGGAAACAAATTTCCAAATCTAATCAAATATTTTATTTATGGAAAATATCAATTTCCATAAATACTTCCAACTTTCCAAAAGTAGAAGATTTCCATAAATACTTCTAGACTTTCCAAAATTAAAAATTTCCATAAATACTTCTAACTTTCCAAAAGTAGAAAATTTCAATAAATACCATTATGACTATCACAAAACAATTTTACGATTATGTCGAAACACAACCTGGGCTCTGATACCACTATTGGGTTTCCAAAACAATTTTATGATTATGTTGAAACTCAACCTGGGCTCTCGTAAGTTAATACTCTTGTATCTTACTTGAAGATATGAGGTTGTCCTGCTTATGTGAAGCGGACTGTATCATACAAATTGGATGCTAAGTCTGATAAATGTCTATTTATTGGATACCCTAAGGAAACAAGGGGTTACAAATTCTATCATCCTGTAGAACAAAAGGTGTTTGTTTCAAGGCATGCTGTATTTCTAGAGAAAGAGTTTCTCTTGCAAGAAAACAGTGGGAGTGTCGTTGAGCTTGAGAAGGCTCGAGAGACTCAAATAGACATTGATGAGATACCTGGTGAAGCACAACAGCCAATAACTCATAGTGATGAGCCATCGACTGGATCTATTGTGACACCACATCTTCATAGATCTGGTAGAACACGCAATATTCCTGAGAGATGGATTTCTCGTAAGTGAATCGAATGACGTGTTACTCATTGATGATGAGGAGCCTACTAGTTATGAAAAAGTTCTGACAAGTTCAGAAAGGGAAAGTGGCTTGAAGCCATGAAGTCAGAAATGGATTCCATGTTTGAAAACCAAGTTTGGAACTTGGTTGACCCACTTGAAGGCATAAAGCCTATAGGGTGCAAGTGGGTTTTCAAGAAGAAAACCGACATTGATGGTAATGTGATTACCTATATGGCTAGATTAGTGGCGAAAGGATACCGTCAAAAGCAAGGTGTTGATTATGACAAAACCTATTCGCCTGTAGCTATGCTTAAATCCATTCGGATGCTCCTGGCCATAGCGGCTCATTATGATAATGAGATATGACAGATGGATGTGAAAACAACTTTCCTCAATGGAAACCTGCTCGAGGACGTGTATATGATACAACCTGAGGGTTTCACATCGGTTGATAAAACCAAGGTATGCAAATTGCGACGGTCCATATATGGATTGAAGCAAGCATCCAGGAGCTGGAATATCCATTTGCGTTGGTGACTTGTGGTATATCCTCTTGTTCCGGTGGTACTGAAGTAGTGACTTCCCCTCTCAATTCCTCCAGAACAATCTTACTAATGGGCTTGTGGTTCATCACATAGTCTTCCTCTAGAAATCTGACATTCGTTCTAACGATCACCCTATGATCTCTAGGACTATAAAACAAACCACCTTTTGTTCCTCTAGGAAAGCCAACGAACTTGCACACTTCTGTATGAGGTTCCAACTTACCAGCATCTGCTTTCAGCAAATGTGCTGGACTCCCCCAAATCCGAATATGTCTCAGACTAGGCTTTCGCCTAGTCCACAATTCTGTGGGAGTAGAAGGCACTGATTTAGAAGGTACCAAGTTCAGAATATACACTGCTGTATCTAGAGCATACCCCCAGAACGAATCTGACAACTCAGAATAACTCATCATCGATCTAACCATCTCTATAAGAGTCCTATTCCTTCGCTCCGCTACACCATTCTACTAGGGTGTGCCAAATGCAGACAATTGAAATTGAATCCCAGCCTCTGATAAGTAATTCCTAAACTCTCCCAAGAGGTACTCACCACCATGATCAGATCATAGTGTCTTGATACTTTTACCTTGACGTTTCTCCACATCAGCCTTGAATTCTTTGAACCTGTCAAAGCATTCAAACTTGCGACGCATCAAGTAAATGTATCCATATCTTGAATAATCGTCTATAAAAGAGACAAAATATTCAAAACCACCTCTTGTCTGGATAGAAATAGGACCACACAAATCAGAATGAACTAATTCCAACACATCTTTGGCTCTATACCCCTTGGCCTTAAAAGGCCTCTTTGTTATTTTACCTTCCAAGCAAGATTCGTAGGTTGGGAAATCTTCCACCACTAATGAACCCAGAGGTCCATCAGCTATCAACCTTTGAATTCTACTTAGGTTAATATGACCTAACCTTAGATGTCAAAGATATGTTTGGTTCATTTTCGAAGGTTCTTTTCTCTTATTAATATTAGAAGATGAGTTATTTACTTCTATTTGCATCGTGAGAGCTTTTGGTTCAAGGGTATATAAATTTCTTATCAATGCACCAGAACAGATAATCTCCCTATTCCTTTTTATAACAACTCTGTCATTAAAAGAAATAGAATATCCATCCATAAACAATTTAGAAACCAAAATCAAATTCTTTCTAAATAAAGGTACATAAAGGCAATTTTTCGGAACCAAAATTTTATTCCTCTCAAAAGACAAATAAATATCTCCCACTGCAATAGCCGCCACCTTCGTGGCATCGCCCAAGTAAATGGTAATCTCCCTCTCAGCTAGTCGTCTGGTTTCCTGCAACCCCTGCAAAGTATTGCAGACATGATTAGTGGCTCCCATATCTACACACCAGGTGTCGGTAGATAACACCGCTAAACATATTTCAACGACTAGACCAAAGGATATACCTTTATTCTGCTTCCGGTTGGGGCAGTCCTTCTTCCAATGTCCAGTCTACTTACAAGTGAAGCACTTGCCTTTCGGCTTCTTCACTCCTCCCTGAGATCCTCCCGCCACCTTTGCCCCACCTTGTTTCTTATTCTTCTTGCCTTTCGGCTTAGAAGTAGAAACCTTTTGGGTAACCATGGCCTGAGCCTAACCATGACCTGGAGTTTTGTTAGAAGCTCCGCCAACGAATACAACCTTTTATTCATGTTGTAGTTCAGATGAAACTGCTCAAAACTCCTAGGTAGAGACTGGAGAATGATATCGACCTGGGTTTCCCCATCGATCTTAGCTCCAAGGACTTCCAGCTCATTCGCAGGCTTAGGAGGACACTCTTCGAAGAGTACATACTTGTACTCCTCAGAAGTCAAGACAATATCAAGATTCCTTTTCCAATCAACATAATTGGGTCCAGTAAGTTTATTCTATTTTAGTATCACAACAACTGGATTGAAAGTCATTTTTGAAAAAAAAACTAAGAATCACATAGATCAAAACTTTAGATTTCAAAAAATTATTGATTCCTCAAACAATAAAATTTTAAAATCAACCAACACCTCAAAACACCGAGAATATCGTATGCCATGATCGTGTGGACGTATACGAATTCTACATTTGTAAGAGGAGGTTTTACCCATTAATTTTACTATCTTGTCAACCTAACTATTTGACAAATAAAATTAATAGTTGGTTCCTTTTCGGCCCTACAAATAAAAGCAGTGACTCTGATGGGGAGGATACTCCTATTTGCATCTAAGTGTTCACCATTACTCAGTACCAAGGCAATTATCTTGGGTTATGTGCCTTCCGATGGGGAAGTACACACACTCCTTAATAATTTCCTATAACCATATTCGACCCTGTGATCTGCAAAACAAACTCATCCGATGGGGAGGAAGGTACTCAAAGCCGACGCGCAAGTTTGTTTGCATCACATGTCAAATCGTAATGGAGGCCGTGGGAATTTAAAAAAATATCCCACTCCCACTTAGTAATTTAAAATTGAGGAATTTTCCTAGCACACGACATGCATATCAAACAAGAAGCAATAAATATGAAAAAAAATATTTTCCAACTATTGTGGCTTTTGTTCTCCAATATGCCTCCTGTCGTATCGCCATCTCGCCCGCTCCTCCCTATGCCATGTACAAGCCATCCGGAGATCCGAGCCGAGAATAATTATTCTAATTTACATCCATCGATCCGATACTCCATGAAGGAGTGTACATGATATCTAGATCGAAAGTAAACTAAAATAAAAAGAGTGGCTAAATAATGCCGTACTTAATTATAAAAATTAAATACTAGCCTCGTCAACCCCGAGGATTCAAATAATATTACACACATACAATCATATACACACACATATGTCCATAATAGTTGGATCTTATGCCTGCAACCAAAAGTTAGCCTACGCACATCCTACTATCATCCGACACATACAATATATGATAAGTGCATAAAATTAACCGAATCCAAAACACACAAAATCGAAAACCGTGGCTCTGATACCACTTGAAGGTTTTGCGGAACCGAAGCTCTGATACCACTTGAAAGTGGAAACTTCGCTTCCCACTTCAACTTGTTCGCTTGTGCATGGCGATCCGATCTACGTCCCTGGATTAAAAAAAATTAATCCTTGACAAAGAGGGATTACCCGAGAAACCATTCCATCATCATGCTATTCGATTTGAGTGGTCACTTGAACAAACTTGTTGTTCAAGCAACCTACCTCTTTTCTTCGATTAGCCACGGAATAGACGATGTACGGATCGCCGGTTTTTGTGTTTGTCTTCGGGGTCCAAGTAAATTAGCCACATACAAAATACACAACATGCATATAATAAGAAAAGATTCATAAACAAGAATTATACCTCTTGTTATACCTCTTGATCTTCTATTGTATGTCCTTCCTCCTCTTGGACGTTGTGTGGGCAACGATCCTCCAAGAGTTGAAGCCTCCTAGATCACGAATCTTCCTTTCCTTGTTCGCTCTAAACAAAGGAAGATAATAAGCTCCCTTCTTCTCCTTTCTAGTTCCGGACACAATCCCTTTGGAGAAAGAACAAACAACCTTCTCCTCTTTGTTGTTGCCGCCGGCCACCAAGGAGAGGGAGATGGAATTGCCGGCCAAGATGGATATCTTGTCGTCAGCCAAAGGAGAGGAGGAGAGGGTGGCACTGTGGGCCCTAGGAGAAGATGGTGGTGTGCCGACCAAGAGGGAGAAACCAAGAAAAACAAACCTTAAACCCTCTTATGTCGACGACCATGGAGACACAACCCTAACACCACTTCTCCTCCTTGCCGCCCAAGACAAACCCTAACCCTAGCATCCCAAAACATTAGTTGTCGCCCAAGCCCTTAAGCCTTATTTATAGAGTTAGACTTAAGCCTCCTTTCAATCTCCACCATCAGATCTAGGGATTTAATCTCCACCGTCGGATCTAGAGATTTAATCTCCACCATCGAATCTAGAGTTCCATTTTCCACCATCGGATCTAAGCTTCATGAGGGTTTTAATAGGCAACAATAGGGACCATGAGGAGGAGTTGGATCTTGGCCACCCAATGGATCAAGCTCACATAAAGTCCGATCCATTAATGATAATCCATTCCACTAGAAGATTATCATTGATCTACCTCACCAACCCCCATAAATAAATATGAGCTCCATATATTATTTGTACAAAAATCTCCCCGTATTTAAGATCTCGAATATTCATCAATTAATTAATTTACTGACAATTAATTAATCAACATCTAACTCCATGAGTAGTACCACTCAACCTTATCATCATGCCGGACCAAGTCCACCTACAGGGTTTACATGATGAACCTTATGAGCTCCTCAAGGGGACATCATCATCCTAATATATAGGACACGGTTTCCTCCTATAATCAAAGGCACACCATATAAATAATATAATTTCCCAACTTACCGAGCCTATCGATTTACTCTATAAATCTCGCCCATTGGTAAATCAAAGAAATAAATACTAGGTACATGTGCCCGTTATTATATCGGGATTAAGAGCATGTACACCATAATATCCAAGGTCTGATTCAATTATATAGTCAGCAATAAATTGAATCACCTCTAAGTCGGTCCTGCTCAATACACACATATGTGTACTAGTGTAATTCTATGGTCAAGACAAACCAATACCAAATCACACAACAACCATACCAATGGTTTGTCCATAACCATCTCAGTTGTGAGCCTTTACTTATACTTTACAAGGAGTTGATAACATGATCTCCTGTGTTCACTACACACCATGTTATCTACAATGTAACGTATCAAACAAATATACATAACCATAAATATGCAAACAATGATCATGTGATTCTTATTTCAAAAATAAAGATGTTCATACAAAAGATAGACTTTTTAGTGTACATTCCCACACTATAAGAATGCACAATCACTGAAGGCTTATTAAGAATGTAAGGGAAACATGAATACAAGAAAAATGACAATATGTGCGAAAGGAAAGAAAGGAAAGAAAGGTAAGAAATAGCTAAAGAAATGCAAGAAGATATAGAAATACTGGAATGCTAAAGAGATGAGTACGAGAAAGCATTGCCCTAAAATTTTTTTCTTCTAACCCAATAAACATGTAATCAACCCTTATCACATTCTTAAATACAAATCTACTCATGATACACAATAAATCTCTCAATAATTGCAACAAGGGATATCATTAACAAAGATACTATCACACATAAATAAAAATGGAACATGTTAAAATTTTCACAATACTTTTTTTTTATTTCATGGGCACCCAAATGTTTATTCTTTTTTTTTCAACTTTTTTTTTCAGATTTTTTTTTTCAAACTCTTTTTTTTTTCTGATATGTAGTGCACTTCCCTATGCTCTAACATCAAGCTCAGCTAAAAAGATAAAGAGCATGGCTAGCTCATGGTGATCAAGCACGACTTGCCTATGCTTATACTGAATTTCCCTGAGCTACTCCTCTCCCCCACACTTAAATTTTTGTCCATCTTGGGCAAAACACTCATCTTGGAACATCCAAGTATTCCACATCCAGAAATAGAAATGGACAAGAAAGTAATGGAAGGAAAGAAGAATAGAAATGATGAATGACTAGAATGTTATTCAATTAGCATGTGGAGACAAAAGAAGTGAAGAGAAACAAGTGAGATAGCCTTCATAGTAATTATTCACCTATGGTTGTGTGGTCTCGAAATAATCAAAGCAAGTTCTAGAGTTACAATAACCACAAGTGCACCACACACAAGCAATAAAAATAGGCTCAATCCTCACTAGGTAAACAAAAATAATCATCTCAGTCTATCAAGATAGAATCCATCATCAAGTAGTAACAACATGCAATCAAATAATCCATACATGACAATAAATCTCAAAATTTGGCAGTCAAATTTAACTAGCTTTCACGACTTCTAAGAAGATATAAAGGAATGCATAGGAAATTTATTTCAAAACACGACTAAACAAAGACTCAACACTAAAAATTCGACAATCAAAATAACTAGCTAAAGCAAGAACAACAAAAGCAAGGAAATGTATATATACAAAGAAAAAGGAAAGAGATGGGAAAAGGAATGAACTCCCCTGGGGTCCTAGCAGTTGGAGGCAGTTCATGAGTAGTAGCCAGGCTGGGAGTAGAGTGGATCGAGTGGAAGTGAGCATCTTCTTCATGTGGTCTATGTTGTAAAGTTTAGTTCCCTCCATCATCATCTCCGTGAAGGTTCTTTTAGGTGGATGAGAATAATTCCAGTGTAAAATCCAACCCAGAAGTAGAATAATAAGAGCTAAGATGAACTCCACTCCTTTCACTATCGTCTTCTCAAAGGTTATCTCGGGCGGTCGAAGACGATTTATTTGGAGCAACCAGTATGGAAGTTGGACTGCTATATATGGTGTTGGGGCCTTCTTAAGCAGAAATATTGGAGGCTTAGGCTGTAATAGGAGTGTCTAGTCTGGGGCTCTCCAGCTATCCATCACTCCTATAGAAATCATCTTGATATCTTCAGAGAAATTATGGTCAGGCTTATCAGGTAGTTGCACATCTGAACATAACAATTCTGTAGACACTATCTCCTTTACAACATCATCAACCTTAATATAAGTAACAATATCTGCTACATCTGAAATATCATGTGCAACATTAACAATATCACAAGTAGGAGTAACATTATCATCTACAATAATATCTACACTCTTATCAACAATAACATCCACATCATCCACAGCTTCATTATAATAGCACATAGAAATATCGGAGTCCTGTAGAGTAGTAGAATCATAAAGTCGACTATCGCGTACTCCACAATCCATCTCCTCTAGCGCATCGATTTCCAGAGAAATGGTCTCTAACGAAGGCTGAATAAATCCTTGTGCTTGCATCTGCTGGGACTGCTGTGGGCTATTGAACATTAGATTAATCTGGAACTCAGGCGACAACCTCTGAAATGCAGATGGAGGCTGATAAGAATGTTGTGAATTCGCAGCCACGACCTCAATAAGGTCTCTAGCCTAAGCAGGAGTCTTGTTGACTAGGGCCCCTCCACTAGCTACATCAAGCATACACCTGTCCATAGGAAATAATCCATCATAGAAGTGCAGGATGAGTAGGTTATTGCTAATTTGGTGATGGGGGGGGGGGGCAACTAGCACACAATCTTTTGAATCTCTCCCAATACTCATGTAGAGTCTCTCCTATCATTTGCTCAATACCATAAATGCTCTTCCGAATTTCTATGGTCTTGGATGCAGGGAAAAACTTTTCCAAAAAGGCTTTCTTCATTTCACTCCAACATGTAATAGAGCCAAGAGGAAGGTTATAGATCCAATCCTTTGCCCTATCTGATAAAGAGAATAGAAATACTCTGAGCATAATGTCCTCCTATGATATACCTCGTGGCTTCATTGTTGAGCATACCATATAAAATTCTTGCAAGTGCCTAATTGGATCTTCGCTAGCATAACCATGGAATTTTGGAAGCAAATGTACAATTTCAAAGAGTTCAACATCCACATTTAATTCAAGAAACTGAATGTAAAAATATTGACAAGCAACATCTAGTGCGGTGAGCTCCCTGACAGTTCTATTAATCCCTGAATCATAAGCCTGATGAAAGCCTCCTAATCTATGATAATAGGGATCCATGATCAAAGAAATTTCCTATTTTTATCCTGAAACACTGGCAACCAAAATCAAAAGATACAGGAAACAAACAAAATATACCACATGGATATACAAGACATAAAAGAATTAAGCCCTCAACAAAAGTTTTGAATTTTATTTTTTTTAGAACAATGGACAAACAATCATAAATCTACTAAGCATCATTACACTCCCCGACAACGGCGCCAAAATTTGATAACAAGTATTTGTCGTGGTACCATTTCAAATTAATTACCAAACCCTCCCTACACTAATATAGCATAGTGACCGGCCCAAATCGTTTCCCAATGAGTGTAATCGATAGAATAGTAAACTTAGGATTTCTAATTATTGCTTTGGGTTTTCTAATGTAAATGGGAGGTTTGTGATTTGAGATCTAACCTACAGTTGCAAGGTAATTAAAACTCTAAACTAACATGCAACAACTAAATCAAACAATGCAGAAATTAAAGCAATAAAAATTGGAAGAGGAAATAAATGATCTAACCAACCCAAGATAGGCCCGGTGAATGAACAAGTTCCTCTGGCTAAGTCCAACAAAGCTTGATCGAGACTCCTCAAACGACAGTGGATGTGGGATGGTGCAAACTCCTGAATCTAATAGTTTGTTGGATGCTCCGAACTCTCGCGGATCCAATTGAGCTCGAAGAATTGTCGTCGGTGCGGAACTCCTCCTCCAATCCGAAGGAGAAGGTGGATGAGCTGTGGAGATGAAGGACGACGCTGAAATCTCTTGATGAAGCAGTTCCACCTCGAATCCGTGGAGGAAAATGGATGGAAGCAAGGTGGAGACGACTACTAAGGCTCAAGGGAAGAAAAGATTTAACTAACAACCAAATGAAATAATCAATGTATCAACGGAATTTAATGCATGAACATGATGTAAAGTAAAGCACGAAACTAAATCTAATCTAATGAACTACAACCTAATTACTCTAAGAAGCATTTCACCAAACAATATGTAAGCATGACAGAAATCAATCCAACTATGTGCAATTCTAAACATGAAAGGGAAATTTGATTACAAACATTCAATACAAACTAAACCAAGAAACAATCAAAATGAAGGTTGTAGAGCTACTGATGGTGATCGCCGGAATTGAAATAGAAGCTGGAACTTGCTGAAAAAAGATGGAATTGGGATACTGGATGAAGATTGAGGTCGGCGCTGCCGTGAAGGTGCTGGCCACAAATGTGGAGCACTGCCGGAGCTGTGGATCGGCTGCCGGAGCTGCTGGTCGGATGGGAACTGCCCAATCGATGCAGCCTACGGAGGAAATGGAGCTATCGAAGCTGTGGAAGATGAGTGGGTGCCGACGGTGGAGGGAGAGATGGAGGAGACCACCGGGCACCGGAGAAGGAGGGAATCCCCTTTCCTCTCCGGCGATCGGCGAGGTAGGGGAAGAGCACGGCGAGAGAAGCGGACGTCTTTGGGAGAAGATTGCGTGTGGGAAGATATGTCGGCTGCGTGATTTGGGAGATTGTTGGATTTTTAAGCTTCATTTTGGTAGCCTTCCAATCAAAGAAAGATCTAATCGCAGCTGTCCAATTGAAGCTAGGTTAATTGCCTTGATTAATCGATTTAAGGGTTGTGCATCCAACGACTTAGAATTCTCCGACTTTGAATGGATGGATATGATCAATCTGAATGGATAATCATGATCGGTCGAATCTGGAGGAAGGGCTCAGATGTCCAAATCTAAATGTACGGACCAGATCTCTCTAGATTTAGATGGATGGCTCAGATCAATCAGATCTCATCGGATGGTCAGGATTAAATAGATCTGAACCCTTTGTTTAAACTGCTTCTGATCTGGATGAAGGGCTCAGATTCTTCCAACTTAAAATATCCTTTATGCCCTTAGATGAAGCCATAATTGATCCAACTCGAGTCTAATCCATTGGCTCGTCTCGATCTCCTACAATTAAGATGTAAAATTTGCATTTAAGTCCAAAATTTAGGAGAATTTACAATAAGGTCCAAAAGATGATCCAACTCGTAAAACATGAAAATAATCAACAATTAAACACACAAGAGGATTAAAAATATTAAGATTAAGGAACAAAATAATACGACAAAATGACAGTTATTAGCCCCCCACATTAATCTCTCCTCTCGCTTCTTTGCCCATTTTCACTAAGTGTCTAATGAAATGGGACCCTACATTAATGCTACTCCTTTCTTATAGCATGTCCCACAAGCAAAGCAGCTCACTAGCTCGCACTACACTGTCTCTCCCCACAACCAAAAATAGTACTTGCCATAATTCGGTGTATGTATCAAAAAATAGGGTTTTGGAGGCGCGACGCTTTGGCCCTAGAAGGGTTGTATGTGTGCTGTCCTGTCAATTCAGTCCAAAAGATTCGAGAGTTGAACCCAATAGGGGTTCTTCTCTCTCCCCCACTAGGCAAGACAAAGTATGTGTTCCATTGGTGTAGTGTCCATTCATGCTCAATGTTAAATAGCCTAAAGGTAATCCTACCCTCCTCTCTCTCTCTACCCATTAAAACTTCTGCTTCTAAAGAACTTAAAAACTCTAAAACTATCCTAGGGTAGGTTGGGTGTCTTATCCCCATTATCTCTCCCCACCCCATTTTTGCAAATAGGGCTTGAATGTCACCAAGCAAACCTAGGGATTCTAAGAGATATTCATCAAGGTACCTAGTAGCGATGATTTTTCTAGTAGAGAGTATATCAAATCTTTCACTATGCTCATTATTGAGAAAGAGAAGGGTTGGAAAAGCATTACCTTCCTCCGGAGCTTGAGGGGCGTCCATTCTCCTTGCCCTTAGCTCCGAAGCACCGAATCGAGATGTCACTTGCTTGGTTCTCCTCATCCTTGCTTCTTTTGAGCTTCCTTGAAGGTTGGAAGGGCTTCTAGGTGGTGGGGAAGAAGGATCGACATGGCTAGGGAAAGAGAAATCAAAACACATGGTGCATTTGGGGTGGAAACGCACGGCGTGCTCTACTTAACCTTGTGTGACATGACCGTGTGAAAACACACGGCCAGGCCGTGTGCGCCGCTGGAGGAAGAGACACAGCTGTGTGAAAACACACGACCAGTCCGTGTGCCTCCCGTTTTTCTCCTTTCGTCCACAATGGTCCGAATTCTCTCACATGCTTTGCCGTGTAAGCTAAAATTGATTTTTATTTTTACCTAGCATGTTCTTTCTAGTCCTAATGCTAAATGAAATGGAAATCAAAGTTCAAACTAACCAAATGAATGCAATACAATAAAAAGGAAACCTAAAAACTAAACTTGGGTTGCCTCCCAAGAAGCGCTTTATTTAAGGTCTTTTAGCTCGACCCCACTCCATTATCAACTTGGCTCCGGAGGTTCTGTAAACCTCCATTAATCTGTCTCAGGATTGATGTCCGGCGGGCTTGGCTTTACCCTGCTGAAAGTGAAGCCGTCTAGGAAGGGAGTTCTACACTCTGACAGATTAAAGAGGATGATATCCCTGTCCACCTCCAATGAGATCTTGTGCACTTTTACATCTATGCACGCCTCCGTAGTCACTAGAAAGGGCCTTCCCAAGATGATGGGATTCTGGGGTTCTGGTCCTGTGTCGAGTATAATAAAATCTGTATATATCACGAAGTTCTCGACGACCACAGGCACATGTGCTAGCATGCCGATGGGTTCCTTGACTGAGTCGTCTCGCATACAAATACTAAGGTTCGCTAGTTGGAGCCCATTTAGTCCCATCTTCAAGTAGTATGCATAGGGCATCACACTTACTGATGACCCCAAGTCGCATATTGCTTCATCGAAGCTTTCCCCATAAATCGAGCAGGGGATAACAAATTCACTAGGGTCCTCAAGCTGGGGTGGAATCTTGTCGTCAATTTCGGCTTGGTCAGGTAGGGTGGAAATCATGGCTGCACACCCCTTGCCGAATCTGTTTCTTTATGCTACTTTCTCGCTGCACACTTCTTCTTCCTTAACTTTACTTGGCTCGGGTAATGCTGGAGAGCTCTCGATAGGTTGTGACATGGTTTGGGCTATCTGGGCCACCTGTGTCTCCAACATCCTTGTGTGACTTACAAGACCGACAACAGTGGCCTTCAAGTCTCTGAGTGACTCCTCTGTTTTCTAATGTTGGCAATGGAACTCTTCATTGGTCTTCATTTGGGTAGCAATGAAGTCTTCCATCATCAATTCTAACCTAGACTTCTGTGGTTGCTGCTGCCCATACCCTCCTGATGGTTGGAAGTTCCCTAAGTTATTCTGATAGGAAAAGTTTGGGTGGTTCTTCCATGGGTAGCAATGAAGTCTTCCATCATCAATTCTAACCTAGACTTCTGTGGTTGCTGCTGCCCATACCCTCCTGATGGTTGGAAGTTCCCTAAGTTATTCTGATAGGAAAAGTTTGGGTGGTTCTTCCATCCGGGGTTGTAAGTACTGGAGTATGGGTTGTTGGGCCTTTGATTATAGTTCCCAACCACATTGACATGCTTAATCTGCTCTTCTAAGCCACCCTACCCTCCATAGTAGTCCTCCCGATACACTACTGCTCCTTCTCCAAAGTCAATGGCCGCACATGAAGATGCAGGATTTAAAGAGTTGAACCGTTTGCTAAGCGCGTCCATCCTCGCTGCAAGGTGGTCCACTGAGTTGATAGCATATCATCTCGCGACATGAGCTGGGTGACTACATTTGGAAGCCCATTAATGGTGGTTCTGGGCCACCTCTTCTATCCTCTGCTTCCTCAATAGCCTTGTTCATAAGTGTTCCTCCTGTGATAGAATCGAGGGACATCTTTGTGGCGTACATGATCCCATTATAGAAGATGTTGATCACCAGCCGCCTTTCCAGTCCATGGTGGGGGCATTGGTAAAGTAGCCCCTTGTAGTGATCCCAAGCTTCAAATAGGGACTCCCCTTCCTTCAGACGGAAGCTTATGATTAGATGGTGCATGTGAGCAGTCTTGCTTGGTGGGAAGTATTTGTTCAAGAACTACTGCTCACATTGCTCCGATGTAGTAATGCTTCCCAAAGGCAAGGAGTGAAGCCATGCCTTAGCCTTATCTCGTAATGAGAACGGGAATAGGTTCAGGTGGATCGCATGTGCAGGGACTCCATTTATCTTCATCGTCGAGCAGATTTTCAAGAATGACTCCAGGTGCCGATTTGGGTCTTTAGTCGTAGCTCCCCCGAATTGACTCTGCTGGACTATGTGTATGAGCGCCGATTTCAACTCAAAGTTGTTGCCGAAATGGACGGTCCAGCTATACTCGGCCTAAATCCTCTAGCGCTAGGGGTTGCATAATCCCGCAAAGGTTGGCTACCTATATTCACTTCGGATGCAGCTTGGTCCTCCATCCTCTTCTATTCATCTCTCCGACGATGATAGGTTCGTTCGATTTCTAGATCGATCAGAATCATGCCTTCCGATCCTAGGCATCTAAGCATACGAAGAACCACAAAATTAGGAGTATTTACCTAAGGTTTAGAAACAAGAAATAAACTAATCTAGCTAACTAAATCGAGGAGAAAATAAGAAAATGTAGAACGACTGCTAAAATAAAAATTAAATCTAGATATGTAAAATCTAAAACTGAAGTAAATAAAATAAAAGTAAAAATAAAAGAAAGTAAAGCAAGTAAATAAATCTAATCCTAAGTCCGATCCAACTATCCACTTCTTGATTCGATATCAAATCAATCATTCCCCGGCAACGACGCCAAAAACTTGATGCACGCAAACGCGACCTCAAATCTCACGACGGAGACCATCGAGGACTCGAAGTGCATTCTTGCGCTCAACACCCGCAAGTGCACGGATGTCATCAAGTAATAAAGAATATCGATCCCACAGGGGCTGAGATTTCGAGTATCGGTTTGTCCAGTGGATGTGTTATTGTTCGGATTAGTAATCCTAGGGTTCACAAATGAGAGATCGTCGGCGGTCCGAACTCAGTACGGTGTCACACGGGAGAAGAGAAGGGTTGCTATGAGGATTTGGATGGATTCTAGGACTTCGGTTTCGTTTGTGTGTTGTAGAACATGCTATCAATTGAATGTATCCAGATTTTCTAGCTAGAGTTTTGTGGAAAGGACATCATACACTATGGTATGAGGATGCTGAATCGATCCCTACGATGAGTCAAAAATGAGACACATTACCGACTCTATCGCATCCTTCTATCCACAGTTGCAGGCGATGAGGCCAACCTCTAGGTTCCTCCTAATATCACCTAAATCTTAGATACAATGACTGTCACCCCTCGTATCATCTACGCACAGAAGATAGAAAACCAAAACGCAAAGCTATAGATCTAAATAATCATTCAACTGCAAATACGATTTCAAGAACGAAAACATATTTGAAATAGCAATGTTCTACTCAACACAAACTACTCCCTAATCCTAGAATCGGAGAATCTAGTCCATGAATACGAGAAGAGAATCAAAAAACATTATGGAATTCATGAATATAATGATAAACGTGTAAGAAATATGAATTACAATATAAATTCAGCTCTTCCCTCTGGCGTTGTGGTGCAGAACTTGATCCTCGAGTGGCTCTCTTCCTCCTCGATGTGAGTTCCCAAAGCTTTTTAGGGCTTCAGAGTGCCGTCCTGGCTGTCGTGCCTCCCCCTAGGGTTTGAGTGTAGCTTTTCTTATATAGACATCACGCCGGATCCTCGTAAAATCTGGAAAAAAAAACCCTGGTCACGTTAAGTTGCCTGGCCACCACATGGCCATGTGAAAACACATGGCCAGGCCGTGTGTAAGCCTATGACATCCATTTTCAAACCCTGGACACAGCCGTGTGTAGCCACACGCCTAGGCAGTGTCCTACTCTGTGTCCAGCTGCCAAATGTCTACTTTTTTCTCCGAAAGTGCCCATTTTCCCCATGGAATGCTATCCTGCACACAAAAGTACAAAGAGCATATCTCCGAACCAGAAAACAAGAATTGCATGCAAAATAAAGTAGAATATGCATGAAACAAATATAAAACTAAATGAGATGTGAGCAAAAACTACTCCTAAAATACTATATGTATTGCTCACATCATTTATACATTGAATAAAGATCAGAGATGAATTGTTTGTGAATGGTTGAAATCATTGAGATTTCCTAATGGTTATATCTCTAATCTTGGCAGATGCATCGATTTGAAGGAATGCAAATTGATTGGTTTGAAAAGTCATGACTGTCATATATTCATGGAAAGACTAATTTCTATTTATTTTAAGAAAATGTTACCAAATTTTGTATGGGGTGCAATTATAGAATTAAGCATTTTTCTATTATGATATTTGCTTGACAGTATTGAGTCATTCACACATGGAGACATTAGAGAGAGATATTTCAATCATTTTGTGTAACTTAGAAAGAATATTTCTACTGGTATTTTTTGATTCCATGGAATATCTTTTGGTTCACTTGCCATATGAGGCCAAAGTTGGAGGTCTTGTTCAATTTCGATGGATGTATCCATTTGAAAGGTGAACTCTTTCTTTTTTTTCTATCATTGTTAGTGCATTTGATTAATTTTAGTATAATTTAATTTCTAATACATTTTGTTTTATTACTATTAGATTCCTCTATCACTTGATAAAAGGTGAAAAATAAGGCTCATGTTGAGGCTTCTATTGTTAATGCATATATTGTGGAGGAAGTTACAACTTTTGCATCATATTATTTTGAACCTCACGTTCAATGCAAAAGTCGAAGAGCAGGAAGAAATAATGAGGGTCCTGTTGATCCCAATTTGAAGTCATTCTTGATTTTTAACTATCTTGGTCGACCGAGTAGATCTTTTACACATAGATACATAACTGGTCAAGAGTGACGAGAAACCCACACATATATTTTACTGAATTGTCCAAAAGTAACGCCATATTTTAAGTGAGTATATTTGTGTTATATTTATTTTTATGGTAGGATTTTTTAAACCCTATATTCTGAGCTTTTGGAGCATGAGTTTGATCATTTCTGCGATGAAGAATTTGCACCATGGTTCAAAAAATATGTAAGTGGTATATGATAATAAATTGGTTAAATCTTGACTTTAACACATACTTGTTTGACTTTAGGTTCTTGATAATCATGCTCATACTGAGCAAGAATTAGTAAATCATCTGTCAAGGGGTCCAAACTCAATGGTGAAAACTTGGCCAACATATTTCATAAACGGATACAATTTTCATACTCAAGAATATGGAATGGGAAAAGCTACAATGAATAGTGGGGTTTGTGTTTAGTCATCTAATGATGGAGGTGCAAGGAATGATTTTTATGGTTTGCTAGATGAAATTTTAGAGGTAGAGTACTCAGGCTTAGATTTGAGAGTTGTTTTATTTATGTGTCGTTGGTTTGACCCTATCAAAGGTATGAGGGTACATCCACAGTTTAATTTAGTTGAAATAAATTACAAAAAATTATACAAGTGGTATGAACCATTTGTGTTAGCACAAGCGATTCAAGTATTTTATGCTTCATATCCTAATCTGAGACGAGACAAAAGTGATTGGTGGGATGTTTGTAAAACAAAAGCAGGTAAAAAAATTAAGGAGCATTGCGAAGACATAGCATACAATAAGACGAAGTTGTCAATACATTTCATATCAAAGAATATAATATTTCAACATTACGAGATCCTGCGGCGTAGTAATAGACGTTGATGCAAGTGAAATGAATGAGGATGAAGATGAGGAATTTAATTTAAAGGATGAGGATGACGATGATGATGACACTGAGATCGAAGAGACGTATGATCAGGATGAAAATCACAATGAGGACTTCGATTTATAATTATGGGTAACTTTTATTTGGTAACAATTATGTTTCTATTTATTGTCTAATTCTAAATTTCATATATTTGATATATTAATGAACTGTCTTTTTTTATAAGTTATCTGGTTGCTTCAAATATGGTAATTTTTTCATATTGTTCATATTATAAATTCGATATGAAAATGTAATTCTTTTATACTTTCATATTCTAATAATTATGATTGTTAGTTTTGACGTGACAGTCATAGATGGAGTAGCGATGGAAGATCACAATCTTTCTCTGCTTCAGTACCTGCATAGTCTAATGTTCTTACAGGAAATATACCCTCTACCTCTTCTCTAGTTGTAGGATCTTCTAGTTCTCATCAGATCCCTGCTAATGTATCTTCCCCAGTACAATAATCACTCATTGAGAGGGAAGATATGCGAGAGTTGATATCTCCGTGTAGAGATTCGTAAGTATTCAAGTTTTAAATTATCTTTTTAATAAGATATGTATTTTTATATATATCTAACATGGTTTGTTTTTATTTCATGATAGATTTACAAATTCTGTACATGTTATTCACGAGGTGAATAAAATAGTGAATAATCATGGGGGTGGAGCTTCGATGACTTATACGAGCATGCC
Source organism: Wurfbainia villosa (assembly GCA_025175895.1). Taxonomy (NCBI): domain Eukaryota; kingdom Viridiplantae; phylum Streptophyta; class Magnoliopsida; order Zingiberales; family Zingiberaceae; genus Wurfbainia; species Wurfbainia villosa. Next base: position 23,243,656 of record CM046009.1, on the reverse strand, counting down.
ACAAGAAACGAAAACTCTGTGGTGGAATGAGTTCAAGGTAAGTTATGTAAATCGATTTATATATAAAAATCTAGTTAATATAATAAATTCATTTTTTCTCTACTGCAGTGAATATTTACTTGGGATGAACATTAAACACTAGAGATAAGAAGAAATTTCGAGAAAAGTGTGGTGATCATATCAGAAATATATTAAATCATGCAAAAGCAAGAGGTAAAATGCCACACTGCATAATGGAGGGGAATTGGAATAAGATTGTTGAATATTGGGCATTGGAGGATAGCAAATGAAGTGTTGGTGTAGGGGCACCAGATGATCGAATCTGTGTATGATCGAACCTGTGTTTTGATTATGGAAAAGACGCAAAGTTAAGATTACATCGTTATCTCACGAGCTAAATCGAGTGTGCAGAAAAGTGCCAACGTTGGAGATGAAGGCTAGCAACACTCGGAAGAAGCCGCGGTGGTTGGACGACACTCGAGTGACTTCGGAGGGAGCCGAAGAAATCGAGTGGAAGGCCAGAAGCGAAAGTGACACTATAAGTATCGAGGTAAAGCTCGTGTATGTGAGAGTAAGAGAGGTCGTATCCTCCTTACAGGGATGATCTTAAGCGTAGATCCAGCCAAAGACATCCTATAGATGGTCTAGGTCGAGATAAGATGGTCGGTGGCCGTCTAAATAATGTTTTTGTTAAGCTAACTTTGCCTTGCAGCTAGCATCAATCGACTGCCAGCTTGGAGGACTCGACTGCTGTCCATCAGTTGACTATCTGTGGTCAGCATTCGACTGATGTTGCCATCAGTCACTGATGATGGCCATCAGTCGACTGATGGTCAATGATCAACCTCGTCAAGCTTTATCACCATTTTTCAAGGAGTCTTATGCCTAATTCCTATTGGTTGAAGACCCATTTGATGAGGGGCTAAAAGGCTATAAAAGGAGGGCTTGTCCTAGGGTTTTTCATCAATTCAAAAGCTCCCAAATGCTTTCGATACGCTACGAGTCTCCGACATTCCTACGACGAAGCACTGACGAGATGACGACTCAAGCTCCAAGATTCAAGTCTTCAAAAGTCATCGGTATAAGCTTTAATTTGTATAAGTTGTTCTTTTTATTTCGAGCTTTAAATCGTATCAAGGAGAGGGGGAGTGTCCCTCTACCTTGAGTCTTTCTCGAGTTTTGTATTCGTTTAACTCCTACCTCCAACGAGGAGGAGTTCGTTTAGTGTTTTGCCCTTCGTGCATGGTCAAGGACCACTAGGGCCTTGGAGTAGTAGCTGAAGGCCACGAACCAAGTAAAAAATATTATTGTGTCTTTATTTTTATTGTGTTTTTCCGCTGCATTTACTCATGCCTCAATGAACGATTTCGAACGAAAAGTTTCTATCGCTATTCACCCCCGTCTAGCGATCCGCTTCAATCCAACAATTGGTATCACAGCCGGGGGTGCTAAGATTTGGTGAAACCACCAATCTAGCCTTTTTATCGATTTGTTTTTGAATTTTACAGATCTTTTTTCGTTCGTTTAAACTTTCTCCCGCACTACTAATCCAAGACGAAGTCTTGGTACTTTTCTTTTGGTTTTGTTTTGCAAGTATTCGCTTTTGGAGTAGCCGACGGTAAAACGGGCATAACTTTTCGTACAGGTTGACCCACGAAACAGGCTACCTACCAAAATGAAGCTCTCTGAGAGATCTACACTTACCTTCGTAACAAGCTATCTTCATCCCCAAAAATCGATGTTTAGTACCCTTTCGGGGACATCGAAGGTTGTAAGTGTTCATCTTTGATTTTAGTTGGTTATTTCTCGTATATTCCTTTTGTTTCTTTTCATTTTCTACATTGCTAATCCAAGGCAAAGTCTTGGAACCTTTTTTGTGTTTTCTTTTATTATTTTGTGTGCAAAGTTTTTCTTCCAAATGGCCCACATTGAGGGGTACAACACCATCCGACCTCCGTTCTTTAACAAAGATGATTTCAGTTACTGGAAAGGTCAGATGGAGTGTTTTCTAAAAACACAATCCGAAGAGGTGGAAGCAATTGTGAACGTAGTGCGAAAGACTGTTTGGAGGGAACTAAAGAACCAAAAGAGGGCACAATTCAAATCGAATCAAAAGAAGGCTTTTCATGCAACATGGGACAATGAAGAAGGCGTTGGCATAGCGTGCATGGCAATACCCGAAGAGTCCGAGTTAGAGTCCGAATCCAAATCCAATTACAACACCGACTTTGAACTCGAGGACTACTTCGAGAAGCAACTCAAAGCCGGACCAAAAGGGGAAATTAAGGTTAGTCACTCACTAATTCATACGCTTTACAATACAATTAAATTGCTAACTAGGAAATTAGCTGAATCCGAGTCTAGGGTCGAGTCCTTGGTTGAGGAGGTTGAAACCCTCAAACAAGAGACACCCCTAAACTCTTCGACTAGTCGAGTTCAAGAGGAGGACTCAACTCGAGTTGAAAAACTCGAAGAAGAGAACTCTCTCTTGAAAGGACAAGTCCATGAGCTCGAAGCTCAGTTGAACAAGTTCTCGACGGCGTCCAAGAATCTTAACCGACTTCTTGGAACTCAGAGAGTCGTGTACAATAGAGCCAGACTTGGATATAACTCAAAGACTATGAATAGATCTTACATGTCTATCATAAACCGTAGTCATCATCGAGTCTAAGCGTGGGTCCCAAAAACTTTATTAAACTCACATATAAGGACCAATAGGTTCTGGATTCCCCAGGATCAAGTTCATTACTTGACCAGACCATATTGGTTCAATAATCCAGGGGGAGCTAATACCAAAATAGTATATCTGGTAACCTAAACCTCCTATTTAGAATGGTTAGATAGGACTATAACTCGTCAATGCTTGATAATATAGTACCATGATGCGGCGAGATGATAGTACGCTAGGAAAATAGAGTCTTGTGTATTCGAGCTAGATAAGGTGTATCTAGTTCGATTCATTTGACCGAGTGGATCTAGCTGAAGCTACCTCACTGTATCCTAGACTAGTTAGACGAAGAAGTGGTCTTAGGTGATTCAAGTTACTATTTTCTTGAAATTGGCTTTGTCTAAGAAAGTGGTCATTTTTCCGATCAAAGAAGGCCCCTGTGCCTCGCCACGACCTGGAAGCCAAGATCTTGAAAAGGTGACTTGATGAGCTTAGGATCAAATCCAAATCTAATGCAAGGTTGACCAGTTTCAAATCATTAAATTTAATTCAGATAAAATTGGAATCATCTCACACAACATATAAGGTGAACCAATTCTAAGACACTTAGAATGGGTGAGATGAATAAGGAATAATTTAAATTCACATAGTCCTTTCAAAAATGTTATCTATTTTTCAAACTATCGAGCTTAAATGTTTATCTATACTCGGACAAAACTCTAAATATACAACCTTCTAGGTCAATGTTTAGCGCCTCCTAACTCTTCTGTACCTTATATGATTAAGGGGGAGAGAAAACTAACCCTAAGGGTTATATATTTTCAAAAGTTATTAGCGTATAAGTATTTTGAAACTCAAAGATAATTTTATAAGTATTTTTGAAAATCAAATTAGTCTCAAGACTTATATTGTTGGTGCAGAGGGGTATACCTCGAACCAAAGTAAATCGAGACACATGCCTGGACTCATGTTAGATAATCTTTATGCATGCTATTTTTTTGTTAAAAACCCCTAATTTTTATATTATACAACCCCAAATCTTTTTTGATTTATGGAAAAAGGAGGAGAAGAGCACAAGTTAAGGGGGAGAACAAAAATTTAAAATTTTTAAGATTAACTTTTTTTTCTAAAACTCACCTAAGGTTAAGGGGGAATTGATTATAATGTGTGCATCATTTACATTTACTCATTTTCCACATTACATTTTTCCTTGACTTTGCGTAAGTTTTCCATAGATCAAAAAGGGGGAGATTGTTAGTGCAGGGGCACCAGATGATCAAACCTGTTATGATCGAACTTGAGTTTTGATTATGGCAAAGACGCAAAGTTAAGATTACATCATTATCTCATGAGCTGAATCGAGTGTGCAGAAAAGTGCCAATGCTAGAGCTAAAGGCTAGCGACACCCAGAAGAAGCCGCGGTGGTCGGGCAACACTCGAGTGACTTCGGAGGGAGTCAAAGGAATCGAGTGGAAGACTGGAAGCAAAAGCGACACAATAAGTATCGAGGTAAAGCTTGTGTGTGTGAGAGTAAGAGAGGTCGTATCCTCCTTACGGGGATGATCTTAAGCGTAGATCCGACCAAAGACATCGTATAGATGGTCTAGGTCGAGATCGGATGGTCGGTGGCCATCTAAATAATGTTTTTGTTAAGCTAACTTTGCCTTGTAGCTAGCATCAGTCGACTGCCAGCTTGGAGGACTCGATTGCTGTCCATTAGTCGACTATCTGCGGTCAGCATTCGACTGATGCTGCCATCAGTCGACTGATGATGACCATCAGTCGATTGATGGTCAATGATCAGCCTCGAGGAGTCAAGTTTTATCACCATTTTTCAAGGAGTCTTATGCCCAATTCCTATTGGTTGAAGACCCATTCAATGAGGGGCTCAAAGGCTATAAAAGAAGTCAAGCGTTGTCCTAGGGTTTTTCATCAATTCAAAAGCTCCCAAGTGCTTCCGATATGCTATGAGTCTCCGACATTCCTATGACGAAGCGCTGCCAAGATGACGACTCAAGCTCCAAGATTCAAGTCTTTAAAAGTCATCGGTATAAGCTTTAATTTGTATAAGTTGTTCTTTTTATTTCGAGCTTTAAATCGTATCAAGGAGAGGGGGAGTGTCCCTCTACCTTGAGTCTTTCTCGAGTTTTGTATTTGTTTAACTCCTACCTCCAACGAGGAGGAGTTCATTTAGTGTTTTGCTCTCCGTGCGTGGTTAAGGACCACTAGGGCCTTGGAGTAGTAGCTGAAGGCTACGAACCAAGTAAAAAATATTATTGTGTCTTTATTTTTATTGTGTTTTTCCGCTGCATTTACTCGTGCCTCAACGAACGATTTCAAATGAAAAGTTTCTATCGCTATTCACCCCCCCCCCTCTAGCGATTTGCTTAGATCCAACATGATGGAGTGAACAAAATATGAAAAATCAAACTTTTAATTCTGACGCTTTGTCTGTGACGTATGTGGGTGGGTCAATCAATATCGATGAACATAAACATCGATTGGTGATTTTTTTCAAATCCTAATTTTTGAGTCTAATTCACACTAATTTATTATTTATAACGATGTTTGTTTAGGCCCAGGAAACTGGGACTGAGCCATTATTCATATACACTTTCACTCATGCATTCCAAAAGAAAGATAAGACATAGAGTGAGGAGAGAGTTAGATCAATGAAGGGTTGTAATTTAAAAAATTTAAATTCTTATGTTAGTATTTAACTTTTTTTCTTTCAAAATAGGAGAAATACGATGAACTTGCACAAAGAAATTCGAGTGCAAGTGATGATGCAATCGAATCTGAGCCATATGTTGGAAATATAAATCTATGGCTCAAAGTGACTAGTGGTCGAAAAGTGAAGGAATAATTGGAATCGATTCTTTGAGCCAAACTTATAAAGTCCTTGGTGCTTCTTCTTCATACTCACCGACAGTCAGAACAGAAATAAATCAATTGACCGAAGAGGTAAGTCATTTGAAGGAGTTACTAGCGCAAAAAGAAAATGAATCAAGAAATAAAGATCAGGAAGTAAAGGAATTAAATGACCAAATGAACGAATTTCGTAGACAATAGATGTTAATCATGCAACATCTTCAATTATCCTCTTGTTCAGGTCAACTTTCTCCTTCTCGATCTCCTCCTGCAGATGCTTGTAATAATGACAATGAAGATGAATTTTTTTGATGATGATGGTGGTTATGTTTGAATTGTTAACTCTAAATTTTACTTGACTTGTCCCAATTGATATCATTATATTATAAGTTAAAATTTGTACGATAAATTATGTTTGTTATCTGTAATGAATTGGTATTGAATCATTTTGAATGATTATATATATGTTTATAAAGTTTTGTATATGAATCAGTTTATATTGTTGGATGTGTTTGTTATAAAACAGGTAACAACATATAGGATTTAATATGATTTATTTTCCTATTTTTCCATATTTACGATGAAAATAAGATTTGTCGTAGATTTGGCGATAAAAAAAAAATTCGTCACAGATTTTGTGGCAAAAATAGCTTTTCGTTGCAAAAATTGAATATCAATCGACTGTCTCAATCAATCAATCGACTGATGATCGACCAGTTGATTAATGATCGAACAGTCGACTGGGCAGTTGACTAAAAAATATTCTATGATCTGATAAAATTTCATCATCGACTGATGTATCTGTATCAATTCACAAGAGCATTTTTAGCCGACTGGTCCAAAATCAGTCGACTGATAGCTACATCAGTCGATTGATTTTGCAACGAAACATCGATTTGTCACGGATTAAGCGATGAAATTTATTTTCGTTGCAAATTAAGTGCCATCAGTCGACTGGAAGTATCCATCAGTCGACTGATGTTACTGTATTAGTCCACAAAACCTTTTTAGTTGATTGATCAGTGAACTGGTCTAGGATCAGTCGACTAAAGCCTACATGCAGTCGACTGATGTTAACTATTTTGCAATGAAAAGTCGATTTGTTGTAGATTTGGCGACAAAGTTTGTTTTCGTTGCCAAATTTTCTTAAAACCACGGTTAATAAATTTATTAGTGTTTGGCGATGAAACATATTTTAGTCGTTGATTTGGTGATGAAAATCAATTTTAGTTACAAATATTTGCGACAAAAACTATTTTTGTCGTAAATTTTGGTGACAAAATAAATTTTCATTGCAAATATCTATGATGAAACATATTTTCGTCGCAAATTTTGGCGACAAAAAAAAATTTCATTGCAAATATCTGTGACCAAAACTATTTTCATCGTAAATATTGGCGACAAAAAAAGTTTTTGTCACAGATATTTGAAATGAAAATAGTTTTTGTCTCTAATTTTTGGCGATGAAAATTATTTTCGTCGCAAATTTGGTGACGAAATATAGTTTCATCGCAAATATTGGCAACAAATTTTGCAACGAAATATTTATTCTTCGTAATTTTTGCGATGAATTTTTTATTTTTGTTTTAAAATTTAGCGGCGAATTATTTGCAACGGAAAATTTTTCATTTCAAAAAATTTTTGCAATGAATTTTTATTCAAAATTCATTGCAAAATTAGAGCTTTTTTGTAGTGGCATGATATTTATTTCAATATACTCCTTGATTAGTTCATTATGAGTATAAATGATCAGTTTATTTAATATTAAATATCATGATTATATAATGATTAAGTTCATTAGATGAGATGTATGTAGTAGAATAGGTCAATGTAAGTTAGATTGACATATTCAAATTATGAGTGGGAACGTAGTTGTCACTTGATTTTGTAAACCAAATCAGATTTACATTGAGTCAATTTATAGATTACGTACATAAAGAGATACACTAAATAACTAAATAATTTATTTATTTATGATAGATTATGGAAACAAAGAACATTATAACTGAATTGAATAAAGGTAAAAAACTTAATGGTGAAAACTATAAAATTTGGCACCTCAAGATTCAGTATGTTCTTGAGGAACAAGAAGTTCTAGAGGTTGTACATCAGATTATGAAAGAACCTATTGAGGATTCCATGACACAACACAGACGTGACCTTGATGCCTACAAGGCATGGAAAAAGAAGGATTCCACTGCTAAGGGTATATTGATAAGTTCAATGGTTGATGACCTAGTTTTTTAGTATGAGTCGTATCCTTCGGCTCATGCAGTCTGGGTAGCCCTTAGGGATAAATATAGTGGAATGAGTCTGAGTAAGCTTCGAAAACTGACGATCAAGTTCGACAGCTACAAGAAGCGCCTGAATGTTTCGATGGTTCAACATCTTAGGGAGATGTCGAACATGATTCGGGAGCTTAACACTGCTAGTCATGAGCTGATAGATGAACAATAGGTTCAGGCAGTTATTCATTCCCATTCGGAATCTTGGGAAACCATGAAGCAGACCTTAACTCACAGTGAGACTATTAAGACTTTCACTAACGTCTCACGCCATGTTGAACTAGAGGCGGAGAGAGTAGAATCTGCAAGGATTTCTGGTCAAGCCTATTTGGATGTCGATTCTGCTGGATCATCTAGATCCAAGAAAAAGAAATAGTTTAAGAAGGGAAAGGGAAAGAAGAAGGAAGTTGCTGCTGCTGGAGAAGGCCCAATCAAGAAGAAGGGCAAGAAGGTAGGGAAGAAACCTAAAATCAAGGTGTCTTGCTTTAACTGTGGTAAAAAGGGCCACTATGCTTGGGAATGTACTGAGCCGAAAAAAATAACTTCAAGTTTGTCTTCTGAGCATTTTGTTGCTAGTTCTGTATTGTTGGTTGATTCTTATCCTTTATGGATTATAGATTTGGGAGCAACCAACCATGTAGCTCGGGAGCGGGTTACATATATAGAGTATTGCAAGGTACCAGCTGAAAACAAATGGATCTATGTAGGAAACAATGCAAGAGTTGAAGTTAAAGGAGTCGACACTTGCAAACTCAACCTTCGTGGTTTTGTTTCTACATGATGTCCTATATGCTAGTAAAATTCGACAGAATCTTATTTTCGTCATATGTCTTTTTGATTTAGGGTACTGTATTAATTTTTACTGTCGGTATATAGAACTTAAGATTGACTCCGTGTCAATCAGATATGATTTTTTAACGAATGATTTTATGGTTCTTGATGTGGAACCAAATGTTAATTGTGCGACTGATAGTTATTTTTTAAACATTGCTCTTACTAGTGATGCAGATATAACTGATGAGGTTTGACATGCTAGATTATGACATATAGGACAAGATGACATGAATCAGTTAGCTAAAGAGGGCTTCTTGGGCTCTCGTGCTAAGATTAGCTTGTCTATATGTGAGCATTGTCTTGCTGGAAAAGTAATTAGGAAACCATTCGGTAAGGCTATTAGGGTTGAGTCGCTATTGCAATTAATTTATTCGGATATTTGTGGTCTAATGAGTGTGAAGGCTAGACATGGAGCTTTCGATTTTATTATATTTATTGATGATTTCTCTCATTTTGGTCATGTGTATTTGATTTCTCAAAAATCTGAAGCACTAGTTTGCTTCATTCGTTATATGAACGAAGTTGAGAATCAAAGGAAATGTAAGGTTAATACTTTACGCACTGACCATGGAGGGGGAATATTTGTCTGATTTGTTCAAAATAATATGTGATGATAAGGGGTTTATTAGACAGCTGACAATCCTTGGAACTCCCCAGCAAAATGGGGTTGCTGAAAGAAGAAATAAGACACTTCTAGAAATGGTTAGGTTTATGATGGCGCAGGCAAATTTGTCAATCTCCTATTGGCGAGATGCATTATTAACTATGACCTATATGAATGGAGGAAACTTCGCTTACCACTTCAACTCGATCGCTTGTTCATGGTGATATCGTCTTCGTCCCCGAATTAAAAAATTTATCCTTGACAAATAGGGATTACCCAAGCTACTGTTCCATCGTCGTGTAATTCGATTAGAGTGGTCACTTGAACAAACTTGTTGTTCAAGCAACCTACCTCTATTCTTCGAATAGCCGCGGAATAGACGATGTACGGATTGCCGATTTTTGTGTTTGTATTCGGGGTCCAAGTAAATTAGCCACACACAAAATATACAACATGCATAGAATAAGAAAAGATTCATAAACAAGAATTATACCTCTTGTTATACCTCTTGATCATCTATTGTATGTCCTTCCTCCTTTTGGACGTCGTGTGAGCGATGATCTTCCAAAAGTCGAAGCCTCCTAGAACACGCTCTTTCCTTCCTTGCTCGCTCTGAACAAAGGGAAGAATGAAACGAAACTCTTCTCCTATCTAGGACCGACCATCAAGCTCCAAGCTTGATGTTTGCTTTCGGCCCAAAGAGAGGAGTAGGGAGTATGGGCGTCGGCCAAAAGCTCCAAGGGAAAAGACCCTAGCTCTTGCTTCCATCGGCTAAGAAGAAGAGGAGGAAGAGTGGGACGCCGACCAAGGAGAGAAAAGGGAAGAGGGGCACCGGCCAAAACCCTAGGAAGAAGGAAAGTCATGCCGCCCAAGACTTCTCCAAACCCTAGCCGCCTAATGCCTCTCAAAACCCTAGCCGCCCAAAACCCTAATCTCCCAAGGTGTTTTTCACGGCCAATCCTTGGCCATCCTTTTATAGAGCTTAGCTTAAGCCTCCTTTTAATCTCCACCATCAGATCTAGGGATTTAATCTCAACCGTCAAATCTAAGGATTTTATCTCAACCGTCGAATCTAGAGATTTAATCTCCACCGTCGGATCAAAAGATTTAATCTCCACCGTTGGATCTAGAGATTTAATATCCACTGTCGAATCTAGAGTTTTATTTTCCATCATCGGATCTAGGCTCCATGAGGGTTTTAATAGGGTACAATAGGGACCATGAGGAGGAGTTGGATCTTGGCCACCTAATGGATCAAGCCCACATAAAGTCCGATCCATTAATGATAATCCATTCCACTAGAGGATTATCATTGATCTACCTCACCAACCCCCATAGGTTAATATGGGCTCCATATATTAATTGTACAAATGTCTCCCCATGTTTAAGATCTCGAATGTCCGTCAATTAATTAATTTACTGACAATTAATTAATCAACATCTAACTCTATGAGTAGTACTACTCAACCTTATCATCATGCTGGACCAAGTCCACTTGCAGGGTTTACATGATGAACCTTATGAGCTCCTCAAGGGGATATCATCATCCTAATATATAGGACACGATTTCCTCCTATAATCAATGGCACACCATATAAATAATATCATTTTCCAACTTACCGAGCCTATCGATTTACTCTATAAATCTCGCCCATTCATAAATCAAATAAATAAATACTAAGTATATGTGCCCGTTATTATATCAGGATTAAGAGCATGTACACCAAAATATCTGAGGTCCGATTCAATTATGTAGTCAGCAATAAATCGAATCACCTCTAAGTCGGTTCTGCTCAATACACACAGAGTGTACTAGTGTAATTCTATGGTCAAGACGAACCAATACCAAATCACACTACAACCATACCAATGGTTTGTCCAAACCATCTCGGTTGTGAGCCTTTGCTTATACTCTACAAGGAACTGATAACATGATCTCCCGTGTGACACTACACACAATGTTATCTACAATGTAATGTATTAGACAATATGCATAACCTTAAATATGCAAACAATGATCATGTGATTCTTATTTTAAAAATAAAGATGTTCATACAAAAGATAGACTTTTCATTATACATCCCAACACTATATACTTAACAAAGTGCCTTCAAAGTTAGTTCCATCTCCCCATATGAATGTTGGATAGGCAGAAAACTAGATTTGAGCAATCTAAGACTCTAGGGGTCAGCTACCTATGTTCATGATAGTCCTTACAAGTATGGAAAATGAGGACATAGAGGTAAGAAATGTATCTTTATAAGATATTTTGAGACCTCTAAAGGTTATGTTTTCATAGGTGAGAAACAAGATGGAATCATCTCTGAATTTGATTCGAGAGATGCTACTTTTCTCGAACTGAGTTCCCAACTAGAGATGAGGTTGATAAGACAATTTCTCTATTTGAGGAGGATGAGTCATTATTGTTGATGTAGTGAGCATCACTCCATAGTTTTAATGTATGAACTACAGTTAAATGTTAGGATTCACTTGTATTCTAATATCAGTGTTAAGTGTGCAGGCTTAATAGGAAGTCCTAGTAGGTCATGTTGACCGGATACTAGGTGCGTATCTTGATAGATCAGGAGGATCAGATACCAGGCATGAAGTCCAAATGGGTCGTGTGGACCGGACATTTGGTATGAAGATCGGTTGGGTCAGAAGATCGAATAATCAAAAAAAAGTCCAGCTGGGTCAGGCAGACCGGACAGCTGGTGGATGTCCTAGTGGGTCTGATCGGATGTCTAGAGTGGTAAGTCTAGCAGGTAGCCGACAGGTAACCCTCGAGTGAAGAGGTGAGGCCGAGTCCTCTGTAGGAGGACAAAGCTAGGCGTCGATCCGACGAAAAGTCCGCGTGGGACTTAATAGTTGAGATTGAGCAGTATTACTACTACTGTCGCATTTCATATTATCTATGTAATGCCCGTAAAATTCCCAACAATTTTACAAGATTTTTTGGCTTGATGATAATGGGCTTTATGTGGGCCTTTTCAAAAATAAAAGAAAATAAGACAAAAAGGGGTGCAAGGCCTAGGAATTGAACCCCAAACCTCTAGAGATAGCCAAACCCTATAGATGAACCCACTAACTAGAAGCCCAATAGGATTATATCATTAGAGGAATAAGGGAGATTATGGTTAAGTGTAAGGGAGATTAAGGGACTTTTTAGGTGAATAAATAGGGGGGGATGAGGAGGCATGAGTGAGCAACTTCACTTTCTCCTCTTCTCTTCTTCTTCTCACCGAAATCCTAAAGCTCTCCCTCTCCATTTCCACCCCTTGGCCGAAACTCATCCAAGCAAGAAGCTAGGGCTAGGTTTTGTGTTCCTTAGGTTATCTTCACACTACAAGCAAAGCGAAGAATGTAAGTATCCCTCACCTGCATACGAGTAGCTTCGATTGATGTTTGTAAAAGAAATCTATATGTTATATCCGGCCAAGCTATGTTTTAGTTTATCAATGAAGTTGTATGCTATGTCTAGGAAGTAGATGATGATGTTAACATGGAAAAAGGGATTAGGTTAAAAGCTAACCCTAATAGCCACTAAAGCCTATTCGTCCAAGCCATGATTTTAGGTTTCAATGAGTTCCATGCTATGTTTTTTTGTAACTATATGATGATGCTAGGATTTAAAATGGATTAGGTTAAAGGTTAACCCTAAAGACCTACATGGATCATTCGGCCACCCCTAGATCTTGATGATTCAATGAAGTTTAATCCGTGGTTTTGTAGGATTATGATGTTGTTGTTATGATAAATGAATTAGGTTAAAGGTTAACCTAACCCTAAAGACCTACATGGACCATTTGGCCACCCCTAGATCTTAATGATTCCATGAAGTTTAATCCATGTTTTTGTGGGATTATGATGTTGTTGTTATGTTAAATGAATTAGGTTAAAGGTTAACCCTAAAAACCCTACATGGACCATTCGGCCAACCTATGTTTTGGGTGACTAAATGAAATTTTAATCCATGTTCTATATGCAAATGAAGTTGTTGTTATGTTAAATGAATTAGTTTAAAGGATAACACTAGAAAACCCTATGGATCATTCGGCCACCATGAATTTTGGGTGATTAAATGAAGTCTAATTCATGTTCTATGTGCAAATGAAGTTGTGGTTGTGTTAAATGAATTAGGATGAAGGATAACCCTAGAAACCCCTATGGACCATTCGGCCATCATGTATTTTTGGGGATTAGATGAAGTTTTAATTCAAGTCTTATGTGCATATGAAGTTGTTGTTAAGTTAAATGAATAGGCTAACATGTGTTTTATGTTGGGTGAATGCATGTTGACTTGTGATATTAATTAATGCTAGATGAAGATAACATGCCTTAGGTTAATTCAAGTCTTATGTGCATATGAAGTTGTTGTTAAGTTAAATGAATAGGCCAACATGTGTTTTATGTTGGGTGAATGCATGTTGACTTGTGATATTAATTAATGCTAGATGAAGATAACATGCCTTAGGTTAATTCAAGTCTTATGTGCATATGAAGTTGTTGTTAAGTTAAATGAATAGGCTAACATGTGTTTTATGTTGGGTGAATGCATGTTGACTTGTGATATTAATTAATGCTAGATGAAGATAACATGCCTTATGTTAATTCAAGTCTTAAGTGCATATGAAGTTGTTGTTAAGTTAAATGAATAGGCTAACATGTGTTTTAGGTTGGGTAAATGCATGCCATGCCTTATGCCATGTCTATGTGTATGCGATGTTTAAAATATGTTATGAAATGGAAAAAGATAAGATTATGAAATGAAACAAAACGATATGTTCACGACATGAATATGACATGATGATGAAATGAAGAATGATATGTTATGAAATGAAGAATGGTATGTTTACGAAATGAAAGATGATATGTTCATGAAGGGGAAGCATGATGTGTTATGAAATGAAGTATGCTATGTTTGCAAAATGAAATAAGCTATGTTATAAAAATAAGCATATAAGTATTTTACCTTCTGCATGGCTTGTACCAAGACCCTAACAAGGTCCAAGAAGGGATGGGCTCCTAAGATGCCCTAGGTCGATGCAATAAGACTCGGGCCTAGGATGGGCTTCTATGTATGATTTCCCCTAGGTCGATGGAATAAGACTCGGGCCTAGTACGGGATGGGCTCCAAGATGTCTTAGGTCGATGGAGTAAGACTCGGGCCTAGGATGGGCTTCTACGCTATGACGATTGCCCTAGGTCGACGGACTAAGATCGGGCCTAGTAACCTATTAGGTTCGAGACTTGCTACCTCGGGCCTATTTAGGGATGCGCGCTATGATAATGAAGAAGTGGTACAATGTCGGGCCCAAATATGTTGAGATTTATGTTTACGTACCTATAATATATGTTTTCAAAAGCATCTTGCATATGTTACATGATTAGATTGTTATGTTACATGCTATGTTGATATGTTACATATGAAGTATGTTATGTTTGATATGCCATGTTTATGTCACTATGTTACATATGATGTAGGTTATGTTTGATATGCCATGTTTATGCCACTATGTTACATATGATGTAGGTTATGTTTGATATGCCATGTTTATGCCACCATGTTACATATGATGTATGTTATGTTTGATATGCCATGTTATGCCACTATGTTACATATGATGTATGTTAGGTTTGATATGTCATACATATATGTTGTATGTTATGATGATTTGCTATGTTACGTATGTTATATGTTATGTTTAATTAAGTCATATAATTGCATGATATGCTGCTATGTTATAGATGATACATGTTATGCTGCCATGTTATGGATGATACATGTTATGTTTACTCACGTTACTTATGCTACATGTTAAGTTGATTACGCCATGTATGTTACATGTTATATTGCTTATATGTTATGAATGTTACATGCCATGATTAATGTCGATATATGGATTTTGTGAGTAGGACTGGATCTTACTAAGCCTATGTGCTTATAGTTTATCTTTCCCTCGTACTGCAGATAAGGGTAAGGGATGGATAAACTAAAGGGAGCAGCAGGAGGGGCCAAATGTGTGTGGTAGTGGCATGGTGGAGAGGATCCGTTAGGTCTATCTATATATGTTTACCTATGATGATGATGTCTATGGATGTCCTTACTTATGTCTCCTTATGACGATGATGTTTATGAACCTGAACTAAGCACTAAGTATCTATATATATGATGCATGCTCTATGTTGATAAGAAGAAGTAAAGAAGAAGTAAGAAGAAGTATCTATACATGTTATGAAGCATACTCTATGTTAAAAAGAAGAAGTATATATATATATATATATATATATGTATATATATATGTCAATGCATGTTTACGTTTTAAAAGAAAAAAAAATAGGTCTAAAGTCTTCCGCTATATGAATTAAGAAGTATGTATAAAGTCTTCCGCTGTATGTAATGTATGTATGTACGGTCGCGTCACGCGCCGCCCCTTCCGGATTCTGGGTCCGAAAAGGGCGGGCATGACAATCTATTTGTGCTAATCCTGTTTTGCAAGGATTAGTCGATTGGATGGATTCAAGTCGACTGAAGTCCAGTCGACTAGAGATGTATCAGTCGATTGGATACCTATTTGGCAGGATTAGTTGGTGATCGATCGGAGATCATGCGACGCAGATGGAAAAGGTTTCAGTCGACTGAAGGGTTTAAGTCGACTGAAGAGGCAAATTTTCCGATGCTGAGCCGAGTGACATGGAGTCGACTGGGGAGGTTTCAGTTGACTAGAAGACCATGAATTTCATATCGACGGGCTGATGTGGAGTTGACTGGAAGGTATTCAAGTCGACTGGAAAAGGTTTATAAAATATGAGCTCGACCAGATCCGAAAAAGACATCAAATCTACATCGAAGTGCTGTTGAAATCAACTCGCATCCACTAAAGCTAAGGCGATCTTCCGACACTCAGAGCAAACTTCAACCATCTACTTAGTGTCGGTATAAGCTATTATTTACATTCTTTTTCGCTTCTGTACTTAATTTCATAGAGTGGGTAGTGTGTTACCCATCTCTAACATATCTAAAAAGCAAAACCCTCCCAAGTCGAGAGTTCTCGAGTAGGAGGGCATTTAGTGAATTGCCCAACGAGGTAGCTCTCGGAAGAGCTACGGGCCTTGGACTACCAACCCGGTTAGGGTTGTGAACCAAGTAAAACAAAGAGTGTCATTACTTTCATTTCCGCTACATACTCGTATAGTTTTATTTATTCTAAATAGTTTTAAATTAAAATAAATTTTTAAAACCTCCGAGATTCACCCCTCTCATTCGGAAAAATACAATCCTACAATTGGTATCAGAGCGAGGGCGCTCCGAATGGGTGAAACCACCATCGTGAGCTTTAGATTAATTTAGATTAATTTTTATTGCTTTAGATTAATTTAGATTAATTTTTATTACTTTAGATTAATTTTTATTGCTTAAAATAATTTTTATTGCTTTAGATTGCTTTAGATTAATTTTTATTTCTTTAGATTAATTTTTTCTGCATTTAAAAATCTTTTTCTGCATTTAAAAATAATTTTCTGCATTTAAAAAATAATTTTATATATTAAAATTAATTTTCTGCATTTAAAAATAATTTTTTGCATTAAAAATAATTTTCTACATTTAAAAATAATTTTTGTATTTTCTACATTAAAAATAATTTTCTGCATTTAAAAAATATTTTCTACAATTAAAAAATATTTTCTGCATTAAAAATAATTTTCTACAATTTAAAAATCATTTTCTACATTAAATTTAATTTTCTGCACGATAGATATATTTAATTTAATTTTTTACACTTAGAAGCACTTATAAATTATTTAATTTTCTGCACTTAGAAAATAATTCGTTAATAATGTCACACTTAGAGGGATACAACACCTTTCGCCCTCCTCTCTTCAACGGAGAGGGCTTTTCCTACTGGAAATGGCGAATGAAGTGTTACTTGAAGACCGACCTAGAGGTCTGGTTCTCAATTAGGAAAGAGTTCATAGCTCCGGTGGACGACTCGGGTGAGTTGTTAGAACTGGAGAAATGGACCGTGAAAATTAGGAAAAGAGCTCAAGTCGACTATAAGGCACTTAACACATTGCAGTGCGGACTTACAAAAGAAGAGCTCAATAGCGTAGGTCCATTTGAAAATTCTAAGGAATTCTGGGAAAAACTAATTGAATTGCATGAGGGTAAAAATGACACTAGGATAGCTAAACGGAATATGTTATTAAATAAATTATTTAATTATAAAATGAATGAAATGAATGTGCTAGTCAACTTCATACTAGAATTAAAGATATATTAAATGGATTACACTTAATAGAACACCAAATAGAAAATAGGGACATAATTAGGTATACACTTAAGGCATTCCCGAGAAATGCCTTATGGATATCGATTGTCGATGCCTATAAGGTTTCTAGGGATCTTTCCACAATTAGGTTAGACGAACTATTTTGTGAACTCGAACTACACGAACAAGCTAACTCGGGTCAAATCGAGAATGGTATAGCTTAGATGGCAGGTTTGACTAAAAAGGAAAGAAAAGTGAAGAGTGAATCCGAAGACGAGTCGGAATCGGAAACAAATGGAGAAGAGGAGATTGTAAATATGATCTGGAAGATGTTCAATCGGAGAAAGAAATTTACAAAAAGGGACGCCAAGAAAGTCGCCGATAACAAGTTGAGACCCCGATCGGAAGTGATGTGCTACGAATGCAACAGAAAGGGACACTACAAGTCGGAGTGAACAAATCTAAAAAAGGAAGAAAAACCAAAGAAGGAAAAGAAGAAGAAAGAGCTTAAGGCGACTTGGGATGAGTCGTCATTAGAAAAGTCGAACGCGGAAGAGAAGAAGAGGAGTTTCGTCGCATTTATGGCAGAATCGAGATCCGGAGCCGAGTCAAGTTCCAAGTACGAGTCCGATTCCGAGTTCGAGAGAAGCCACGAATCTGTATCTGTTTCTGAAGGCTCAAATGAGGTAACTTTTCCCTTAGAAGATAAGTTGTATAATATAATTGCATGCCTAGGTAGGAAATTAGCTAACTCCAAAAATTGAGTCAACTCGCTACTTAAGGAAGTACAAGTACTTAAGGAGCGGGTCAACTCGAAGACTTCGACTTGCCAAATTAAGGATAGAGACTCAACTCAAGTTGCAAAGTTTGAAGAAGAGAACTCAATCCTAAAAAGGCAAGTAGAAGATCTAACAGGATATTTGGAAAGGTTCACTTTGGGTTCCAAGTATCTCAACATGATGCTTGGATCTCAGCGAGCCGTATATAGTAGATCCGGACTTGGATACAAGGCTAAATCCACCTATAAATCATACATGTCATTACTTAGCCAAAACGCTAAGAATCGAGTCCAAGCATGGGTTTCTAAGTCTAGCTTAGTCAACCAAGTTGGACCAAATCAATTTTGGGTTCCCAAGAGTCAAGTTCACTTAGTGAACAAAACTCAATCTAGCTACCATTTAGGGGGAGCTAACACTTTGCTTGTTTCCTTGTTTAGTTAAACACTTGCATGCTTTAGTTTACTTTACTTGCTTAATTTAGAACGGACTAGATAGGAAACAAAGCAGTTTAAACTTGAACAATCTAGTACTAAGACAAGTGAACTGATAGTAAGTTAGGGAAGCTCTTCGAAGTGCATGTCTAGGAAGTGGTCGTTGCTCTGATAACCAAGAAGGCCATGTGCCTCACCATGACCTGGTGCACTAACTTGAGTGGAACTGACCGAAGCTAACTCACTAAGTCTTTAACTAGTTAGATAAAGTCTTAGTCTAAAGTGAATCAAGTACTTGATTCCTTTATTGACTTTGTCTAGGAAGTGGTCGTTGCTCCGATAACCAAGAAGGCCATGTACCTCGCCACGACCTGGAAGTCAATACTAGAAAAATCTGCTTGACTAGCTCAAACCAAGCTTGAATCTAACACAAGTTTAAACACTTTGAAATTGCTCATTAAATTTAATTAAGATAAAAGAAATCCTCATCTCACAAAACTCATAGGAATAAGTGTATTGAAAACCTAGCTTGAGTGAGATGATTTAAATCTTAATTAAGCTTAACTCAACCTAATAAACTTAATTAATTTACCTTAACAACTTATCTTAATTCAACTCAACTTAATTTACTATACTTAAATTTAATTTATTAAACTAAACAAACATATCTAAATAAACAAACTTAATCACCAAACTAGTTAATCTACTAAATTTAATCATCTAAATCAATATAACTAACTTTATCAAATAAAAACAATTAAGTAAATAAATAAATTTAACCTAATAAAAATGAGTAAATCGAGTCAAACGTAAAACACAACCAAAATTAAAAATACTCGAATTCAGTCGACTGAATTGTTTTCAGTTGACTCAACAAGAGTCAACTGAATTGTTTTCAGTTGACTCAACAAGAGTCAACTGAATCAGTTTCAGTTGCCTCCGAGTATCGGGAAGCTAAAACGCGACTTCAGTCGACTAAAGTCAATTCAGTCGACTGAAATGAACCAGTGGATAAAGTTTAGGAGGTGAAGTAAATGGTAAAATTTATTACAATTGACTGAAACATGTTCAATAGACTCCAATTCAGGCGACTGGAATGTTTCCAGTTGATTGAATCTTGTCTATAAGACCATCACCGAGCCATGCTAAAATCATTCACAACAGCCACCAATCCACCACAAAACCCTAATTCCAGACTTCTGAACCATTTAGGTCGTAATATTCCTTTAATATCATCAAAAATGCTGAGGTAATATCACTAAAACTTTAGTTTCAAATATTTTCAATTAATATTGAATATTTGTAATTCAATTAGGGGTAAAAGAAGAGCAATTGAGATTGAGTCCTCGACTCCATGCTTGGATATTAGGTTTCCCACTGAGGGGCATAGGATTAGGTTTGAGAGCACCACTTACATTATTATGCCCACTAGATACATTAGTAGATCATACTTTAGTAATGCGTGCATGTTTAGTATGGAGGTCATCACACACTATGGATTAGAAAAACTAGTTTATTGCAAAAACTCCATTAACATAGACATATGTGTGGAGTTTTTCAATAACTTTAGTAAGATTGATGACATTTCATATTCGACTAGAGTACAGAGTAAGAACTTTGTTTTTACCCCCACCATGTTGACAGAGTATTTATGACTTATGCATTCGACATGCCTTGTTGCATGATTTCCATCCACGGAGTTATCGTACGGTGACCACTACTCTCATATTACATTAGATAGGATACATATGCATCTTTTTGATGAGGAAAGAACTCCATCTGTGAGTATCTTTAGTTCTACTAGACTCAGAGTACAGGATGCCCTGTACCGAGTCATAGTGAACTGCATTATGCAACTCACCACTAGGGACATCGCTATGATGCACCCTTATCATTCATTTTTACTTTACGCACTTAATCATAGGTTAGATATAGATATTAGTTTATAGATGTTTCATTCCATCATTTATCATTCTAGGTCAGTCACTATCAGGAAGGCACATTTGCCTTACTATCATGTCATCACATCCCTCTTAGCTGCATTAGGATTTGATGTTACCATAGGTAACATCAAACAACTCACTAAGTACGACATGATAGGGTCTAGGCAGTTTGGTTTAGCAAAAATAGGTTTAGATGACAATAATATCCTTGCATGGAAGAGAGATGGCCCTCAGCCCCAGCCCCAGCCCCAGCCTGATCCAGAGCAGGAGCATGAGCCAAAGATCGACCCCGACCACCAATCTGAGTCCGAGCATCAGGAAGCCCTAGGATTTGATAGTTTATCACCATTTCTTGGGATTCCAGCACCTCCTACCATAGCAGAGATATTATCTAGGTTGAAGGATGCGATACAGCGCCAGGAGCAGCAGTATCTTGAGATGATGCAAATTTTATAGGCGCAGAGAGAGGATCATAGAGAGATGATGGGGCTTCTTAGGTCTTGGGGCATGGGTCATTCTCATCCTCCATCTACTGACTAGGATTGTTATGACACTTGAACTTAATAAATTCAATTATTTTCAAATCTTGTGTGTGAATTGTGTTATGCTTGGTAGATTAGGAAATTTTCATGCTTAATATTAAGAATTATTTTGAAAAATAATATTATATTATTTTTAAAGGAAAATAAAAATCTAGATTAGGTCAATCTAGATTTCATGATCCTATAGATTTTAGTTAGCCTTCGCATCTCACAAATACCTAGGATTACCTGTTTGTGTATTGAGCCACGTAGATGGGCGTGAGATGTCAGGACTGCACCTCTAGTTCCAGATGTAGATCCAATGCATCGACATGAACCAACATGGGGTTTATAAGAGAAAATTGATCACTTCGATGACTAACTCTAATTCAAAGCTTGATGATTAATTCTATATCATTTGAGCTAGTAAAGAGTTGGACATTTACTTTAAGGACAATTTTTAGATGTGTATTTTCAAAATATAAATATAATATTTAGGAATTCATGCTTGGACTTATTCCCTATCGCTTTTGCATCAAATTAAAAGCTTTGGAAAATTTGAAAATTTTGAAATTTTTATTAAAAAAAGTTATTATTCAGGGGGAGCTTTGGAAAATTTGAAAATTTTGAAAAATCTTGAAAATAAGTTTTTATTCAGGGGAAAGCTTGAAAAAATTGAAAATTTTTGAAAATAAGTTATTATTCAGGGGAAGCTTTGGAAAATTTGAAAATTTTGAAAAATCTTGAAAATAAGTTTTTATTCAAGGGAGCTTGAAAATTTTGAAAATAAATTTTTATTCAGGAGGAGCTTTGAAAAATTTTAAAACTTAATTTTTGCGCATGAAAACTTCTTATTTCAACTCTTCACTATATTTTGTTGGCATTTTAAATTTAATATTTATTTTGATGTATGCCAAAGGGGGAGAAAGAGATATAAAGTTAGAGATTTAAAGAAAAATTTATTTATTGAAAGAAAGATGCAAAAAATTTGATAAGGACTTATGCATCTCATATATGGTTTAATTTATGCATCTATTGTATGTGTCAATATTTGGATATTGGTATTTGATTCTCCTAACTTTAACTGGTGTATTGTCATACATCAAAAAGGGGGAGATTGTTGATGCAGTGAGCATCACTCCTTAGTTTTGATGTATGAACCACAGTTAAATGTTATGATTCACTTATGTTCTAATATCAGTGTTAAGTGTGTAGGCTTAACAGGAAGTCCTAGTAGGTTGTGTTGACCGGATACTAGGCATGTATCTTGACAGATCAGGAGGACCGGAGACCAGACATAAAAGTCTAGATAGATCGTGTGGATCAGACATTTGGCATGAAGACCGATTGGGTTAGGAGACTGGATAATCGGCAAAAAGTTCAGCTAGGTCAGGCAGACCGGACATCTGGTGGAAGCCCTGGTGGGTCAGATCGAATGTCAAGAGTGGTAAGTTCGACAGGTAGCCGGTAGGTAAGCCTCGAGTGAAGAGGTGAGGCTGAGTCCTCTGTAGGGGGACAAAGCTAGACGTTGATCTGACGAAAAGTCCACGTGGTACTTAGTAGTCGAGATTGAGCAGTATTACTACTACTGTCGCATTTCATATTATCTATTTGTGTTAATCCTGTTTTGCAGGGATCAGTCGATTGGATGGATTCAAGTCGACTGAAGTCCAATCAATTGGAGATGTATCAGTCGACTGTATACCTATTTGGAAGAATCAGCTGGTGATCGATCGGAGATCATGGGACGCAGATGGAAAGGTTCAGTCGGCTGGAGGGTTTAAGTCGACTGAAGAGGCAAATTTCCTAATGTGGAGCCGAGTGATGTGGAGTCGACTGGAAGACCATGAATTCCATATCGACGAGCTAATGTGGAGTTGACTGGAAGGCATTCCAGTCGACTGGAAAAGGTTTATAAAATATGAACTCGACCAGATTCGAAAAAGACATCAAATCTATGTCGAAATGCTGTCGAAATCAACTCTGATCCACTAAAGATAAGGTGGTCTTCCGACACTCAGAGCAAACTTTAACCATCTACTTAGTGTTGGTATAAGCTATTGTTTACATTCTTTTTCGCTTCTGTACTTAATTTCATAGAGTGGGTAGTGTGTTACCCATCTCTAACATTTGTAAAAAGCGAAACCCTCCCAAGTCGAGAGTTCTCGAGTCGGAGGGCATTTAGTAAATTGCCCAATGAGGTAGCTCTCGGAAGAGCTATGGGCCTTGGACTAGCAACCCAGTTAGGGTTGTGAACCAAGTAAAACAAAGAGTGTCATTACTTTCATTTTCGCTGCATACTCGTATAGTTTTAATTATTCTAAATAATTTTAAATTAAAATAAAATTTTAAAACCTCCGAGATTCACCCCCTCTCTCAAAAAAACACGATCTTATAATTATCAACAAGTAGGTGTCAAGTGGGATACTTGGAACTAGTCAACATAGTGGGAGTAATTTGTCCGGTCACTAGGAGATTTCTCAGGAGCACAACTTATAAAGAAGTGTTCGTAAGATCAAACCTGATAAGAGATTTGATATTGAGAATGAGGCAATGATGACACTCCCAATTGATGATGTTGAACCTCAATCAGTTGAGGAAGCTCTGTGATATAGAGTTAGAGGAAAGTGGAAAAAAGCAATGGTTGAAGAGATGGAGTCAATGATTTAGAATCATGTTTGGGAGTTAGTCGATCTTCCTCCTGGATGAAGGGCTATTGGAAATAAATGGATTCTTAAAATAAAGAGAAAATTAGATGGATCGATTAACCGACACAAAGCTCATTTAGTTGCAAAAGGATTTACCCAATTGAAGGGTATAGACTTTGAAGAGACATTTTCTTATGTAATTAAGTTTTGTGTCAATCTGAGTCATTGTAACTTTTGTGGCATATTATGATTTGGAGTTACATCAGATGGATGTAAAAACAGCTTTCCTTAATGGTGAGCTTGATGAAGAAATCTATATGGTTCAACCAGAAGGTTTCATTACTGAAGGCCAAGAAGAAAAAGTATGTAGATTGAAGAAATCTATATATGGGCTAAAGCAAGCATTAATACAGTGGAACATAAGATTTAACAAAGTCATTTTATCTCATGATTTTGAAATAATCAATGAGGATCATTACGTTTTCCTAAAAAAGGAAAAAAGAAAGTATGCCATTTTATCATATAAGTTGATGATATGCTGATAGCAAGAAATGACATAGGTTTTGTGATAGAAGTCAAAAAGAGGCTTTCATCACAGTTTGACACAATAGATATAAAAGAAACTGAATGCATCTTAGAAGTTAAGATCATCAGGGATTGATCTAAGAGACATTTGGGTTTGCCTCAAGAGTCTTACATAAATAAGATGTTACAATATTTCAGCATGTCTAATTGTAATAGTGAACAGACACCCAGTGTAAAAAGTACTATTCTGAGCAAGAGTATGAGTCCCAAGACTCCTGAAGAAATAGATGAGATGAATAAAAAATCATATGTCAGTGCTGTTGGTGCAACAATGCCCCAAGCATTTATATGTTTTGATGTTTGGATAATCATCTAAATTAGGCAACTAATTGTAATCTAATGGTGAACATGATTAAGTGACAGGTAAAGGCAAAGACCAAGTATGATCTTGGCAAGAGAAGTCCAAAGTAAAGGTTTGGCGGCATAAGACCAAACATGTTGTCTTGGCGGCATTAAGTTCAAACAAACCTTGGCAAAGGAAGTCCAAAGGTAAGTCTTGGCAGCGTAAGTCCAAGCATGTAGTCTTGGCGGCGTAAAGTCCAAGCATGCCTTGGCAAAGGAAACCCCAAGACATGACAAAACCGAAGGAAGCTCTTGGAAGCAAAGCGCAAAGGATGAACAAGTCGCGAACTTAGAGGGATCCTAGAAGCGCAAGGCTTAAGGAAGAGCTAGAAGGTTGAGTCTAGGTCTAGGGGGTGAAATCAAGTATGAAATACTCATACTTGATGTATCGATGTTGTCACGATATCATCGATCGGTCAAGTGCTCGACTAAATCAGGGTGAAACCCTGACTATCAGTCGACTGCCTTGGCAATGGCAGTCGACTGATAATGCTATCAGTCGACTGCTACTGCTTGCAGTCGACTGATCAAGGCAAAAATAGGCACAGAATGGAGTCCCACTCGACTGCGGCTTGTGATCACTCGACTGATCACTCCATCAGTCGACTGATGGAGGGATCAGTCGACTGATGAGAATGTCGTTGGACGAAACGACTCTAAATCCCACGAATCCTGCTATTCAGAGGTCGTTAATCGCGTCGGCAGTCGACTGATGCTGTACATCAGGCGACTGAGCGTGCTCCAACGGGAAAATCAGCCCTCTCTCTATAAAAAGAGGGCTGGTGGAGGTTTTTTGGGGTTAATGCTTATTCTCTGATTCTTCTCCAAAACCTCCACGAGTTTTCTAGCTTTCTAAGTGATCTTAAATCCCCTCCTCTTCTCTCTAAGCTTAAGTTTCATTCTTTGTAAAGAAGAGGAGTTGTGTTGTAAAGGAAAGCTTCTTTGTGGAATTGCTTGGGTTGATCCACCTTAAGGATCGCCGTGGAGTAGGAGCGTTATCTCCGAACCACGTAAAGACTTTTGTTAGCATTGCTTTTTGTTTTTACATATATTATTTGTGTTTGCTTCCGCTAATCACTCTTGTAGAAACGAAAAGCACTATTCACCCCCCCTCTAGCTTCCAAACGATCACCAACAAGTGGTATTAGAGCCTGGATCGCATCGGAAGATCTAGCAATCAACCAGAGCAAAGATGGCTTTTCAAGAGGGGTATAGCACGGCGAGGCCTCCGTTCTTCGACGACAACGACTTCGGATATTGGAAAGGTAAGATGGAGTATTACTTAATGAATGAGATTGAGAATTGGTTTAGTGTTGTAGATGGTTTCGAGAAGCCGGTCGACGAATTCGGAGCACCACTATCGACAAAAGATTGGACAAGAGAGATGGCCAAGAAAGCACAAGCAAATGCAAAAGCAATGACCACACTTCAATGTGGTCTATCCAAGGAGTAACTCTCTAAAGTCGGGCCCTTCAACTCCGCAAAAGAGCTTTGGGAGAAGCTCATCGAACTCAACGAAGGATCCAAAGAAACAAGAAGGGCCAAGAGAGATCTTTTGATTGGCCAACTCCAAAGCTTCACCATGAAGACAAACGAGACCGTGAGCCAAATGCACGGGCATTTCAAGGAAGTAGTCAACGGACTACATGTTATAGGTGAAAAGGTCGACAATCGAGACCTTGTAAGGTATGTGTTACAAGCTTTCCCTAGAGCCACCTTATGGGCTTCAATGATAGATGCCTATAAGGTCTCTAGGGATCTTTCATTAGTCAAGTTAGATGAGCTATTTTGTGAATTTCAATTACATGAACAAGCTAACACTTCATCCAAAGAGAAGGGTATAGCTCTTTTTGTAGTAAAGAAGGAGAAGAAGAAGGAGGAGAAGAAGGAAGTGTCCTCCTCATCCGAATCCGAGGAAGACTCATCAAGTAGTGAAGATGAGTTATCGACAAGCGAGGTGGCACATTACGTCAAGAAGTTTGGTGGGAAGTCAAGGAGACTCACCAAGAAAGATGTGAAGAGGATGTTCCAATCCTCAAGAGGTAGATCTTCAAATAATTCAAATTCTACCTCTAACGTGACTTGTTTTGGTTGCAACAAGAAAGAGCATATAGAGCCAAAATTGCCCGGAACTAAAGAAGAAGGAGGAGAAGGAAAAGAAAAAGAAGGAAAAGAAGGAAAAGAAGAAGGAGGAGGCGATGGTGGCACAAACATGGGACACTTTAAGCATGGATGAGTCTTCCGACGATGAAGAAGTTTGCCATGCCACCCGGAATCTAGCCCTCATGGCATTGGAGGAAGTAGCTAGGAGCTCAAGCGAGGAGTCTTCTTCCTCTTCAAGTGATGAATCATCATCAAGTGATGATGATGAGGTAAACAACTCACCTAAAGTAGATTTACTTTACAAGACTATTGCATGTTTACAAAATGCTTTAAATAGATCGAAAACTAGGATTAAGGATCTAAAATTAGAAATCAAATCACTTAAGAGTATAGATTCATCATGTGGTAAACCATCTAGTGATAACGATGAATGTACCCTTAGGGATGAAAATGATGAGTTAAGAAAAGAAATAGGTAAATTAAGAGCATGCTTAGAAAAATTCACCAATGGTTCAAAATACCTAGACATGATTATTAAGGATCAAAGGGCTATCTACAACAAGGCCGGATTAGGATATAGGCCTAAGGAAAAAGAGGTAGCATTTACATCTCTTGTAAATAGAAAATCAATAATTAAAAGCAAGGGGAGAAAGGCATGGGTACCTAAGAAATTTATCATTGATGCTAGTGGTCCTAAGATTTGGGTACCTAAGGATTGTGTTTTTCATGTGATATAGGTAGAAGAACCAAGCTTGTGGATAGTTGATAGTGGGTGCTCAAAGCATATGACCGGGGATGAGAGAAAATTCTCCACTATCAACCACACTAGCAAAGGAAAAGTCTCATTTGGTAATAGCGGCAAACTTAAGATTCTAGGAAAGGGCACAATTGAGGTATCCCCCAATCTTGCCATTCATAAAGTGCTATTAGTTAATAATATGAAATTTAATTTACTTAGTGTAAGTCAACTATGTGATGCAAACTTTGATGTTAAATTTGATTCCTCAAAATGTTTTATAAGACACAAAACTCAAAATGATTGCATGTTAGTAGGTTTTAGGAAATCAAATATATATTATGTTGATTTATCCTATGCTAATGCTTCCACTAAGTGTCTTATCGCAAAAGAGGAAGAAAGTTGGCTTTGGCATAGGAGGCTAGGACACATAAACATGAAGAACATAGCCAAAATAGCAAAAGTGAAGTTAGTCAAAGGGTTGCCCAAAGTCAAATTTCTCAAGGACAAGATGTGTGATGCATGCCAAGAAGGGAAACAATCAAAAACATCACACAAAGGTAAAAATTTACTTAGTACCGCTCTACCGTTAGAATTATTATATATGGATTTATTTGATTGCCATAGTACCCCCTCTATGATTGGTAGTAAATATTGCTTGGTAATAGTAGATGATTTATCTAGGTTTACTTGGGTATTTTTCTTGAAAAATAAAGATGAAACCTTAGGAATAATCATAGGATTTAGCAAAAGAGTAGAAAATTAAAGAAAACTCAAAATCAACCGGATACGTAGTGATCATGGTGGAGAATTTGAGAATTCTAATTTTTCAACTTTTTGCTTAGAACAAGGGTACAAGCATGAGTTTTCTTGTCCTAGAACACCCCAACAAAATGGGGTTGTGGAAAGGAAAAATCGTGCCCTACAAGAAGCGGCTAGGACAATGCTTAATGCATACTCCTTACCTAGCTACTTGTGGGCGGAAGCGGTTAATACCGCTTGCTATATCCAAAATAGGGTATTGATTCATAGGTTTTTAGGAAAAACTCCATTTGAATTGTGGAATGGTACAATTCCAACAATTCATTATTTTAAGGTCTTTGGATGTAAAGTTTATATCTTAAATACCAAAGACAACCTAAGTAAGTTTGAGTCCAAAGCGGATGAGGGAATCCTAGTTGGATACTCATCCACTAGTGTAGGATATAGAGTTTACAATAAAAGGACTCAAAAGATTGAAGAATCTTCAAATGTTCAATTTGATGAAACTTCCAATACATACCCTAGGAAATCCCCTATTGATGATGATATTAATAATGAAAATCATGAAATTACCCAACAATTTCAAGATTTAACCTTAGGGGGTAATGATCAAGGGGGAGGATTGAATCAAGGGGGAATAAGGGATGATTCCGATGATGAGCATAGGATTGAGCTTGATCATGATCAAAACCAAATTAGTACACCTCCTAGAACCATAAGAGTTCATCAAAGTCACCCCTTAGATCAAATTGTGGGTGAATTATCTCAAGGAGTTAGAACTAGGTCATTCCATAGGGATCCCACTAGTCATATAGCTCTAATTTCTCAAATTGAGCCCAAAACAATTAAAGATGCATTACTTGATCCGGATTGGATCTTAGCAATGCAAGATGAATTGGCTAAATTTGAAAGGAGTCAAGTATGAGAGTTAGTTCATAGACCAAGTGAAAACACTATTGTTACTACAAGATGGGTCTTTAGGAACAAACTAGATGACCAAGGAAATATCACTAGAAATAAAGCAAGATTAGTTGCAAGGGGTTTTAATCAAGTTGAAGGACTTGACTATGATGAAACATATGCCCCGGTTGCTAGGTTAGAGTTCATTAGAATACTTTTAGGGTATGCCTCCTTTATGGGTTTCAAACTCCATCAAATGGATGTCAAATCGGCATTCCTAAATGGGTTTTTTAAGGAAGAGGTATATGTAGAACAACCTCTCGGGTTTGAAAACATGGACTATCCAAACCATGTATACAAGCTTTGGAAAGCTTTATATGGGTTGAAACAAGCTCCACGGGCTTGGTATGAAAGATTATCATCTTTCTTAATTTCTAAGGATTTTAAAAGGGGTAGTATAGATCAAACTCTCTTTATAAAGTCAACATCTAAGGACATCTTTGTAGCCCAAGTATATGTTGATGACATTATCTTTGGGTCAACAAATGATGAACTCCTTCAAGACTTTATTCAAAATATGGAAAATGAATTTGAAATGAGTCTAGTTGGGGAATTAAATTTCTTCCTAGGTTTGCAAGTTAAACCAACAAGTGAAGGAATTTACATTTATCAAACCAAATATGCTAAGGAAATGATCAAGAAATTTAGTTTGGAAAATGCTAAGGTAGTTTCAACCCCAATGGCAACCAATACTAAAATAGATAGTGATAATGAAGGAAAACAAATAGATCTTACACTTTATAGGAGCATGATTGGTAGCCTTTTGTACTTAACCGCTAGTAGACCCGACATATTATTTGCGGTTGGTATGTGTGCTAGATATCAATCATGTGCTAAAGGATCTCATTTAGTTGCCGTTAAGAGAATCTTAAGATATGTTAAAAGCACACTAAATGTAGGATTATGGTACCCTAGGACTAGGTCATTTGATTTGATTGGGTACACCGATTCTGATTATGCTGGTTGCAAATTGGATCGGAAGAGTACTAGTGGTGGATGCCAATTTCTTAGGTCCTCCCTAGTTAGTTGGAGTAGTAGGAAGCAATCTTGTGTTGCCTTATCTACCACCGAGGCCGAATATGTGGCTATGGGTGGTTGTGTAGCTCAACTACTATGGATGAAACATACCCTAGAGGATTATGAGCTATCTTACTCCAACATGAAAGTATTTTGTGATAATGTGAGCACCATTAACTTGACCAAAAATCTGGTGCATCACTCTAGGACCAAGCACATTGAAGTGAAACATCACTTCATTAGAGATCATGTGGCTAAGGGGGACATTGAGCTTAATTACATCGAATCCAAATCCAACCTAGCCGACATATTTACCAAGGCTCTCCCCGAGATAGAATTTTAATCACTTAGGAGAGAACTTGGAATGTGCTTGGTTGAGTAAAGGTATAGGTTTGCATGATCCTATAGAAATACTAGGATTTATACCTTTAAGCATCTCACAAAATACTTAAGAAACCATGATTTTTGTATTGATCAACTTAGACAATATGTGAGATGTTAGGAAGATACACTTGGGTCATCATGCTTGTTATGATGCATTACTATGGACCAAAGTATCATCTAGAGACATTAATCCTTCATTGGGAAGGCTTATACACAATTGATGTGCATATAACTCCAAGAACATGATTGGAAATGTCAAATAAAACATATTTTAAACTATGTTAATCATATTTTGAAAAACAGTTTTCAAGTGTAACACAAAAGTGATACAAAGTTTGCAAAAACATTAGAATTTTTGTTAGCTTCCAAGTTTGTATCAATCTCGAAATCTGAAAAACATATATTTTTCAAAATATTTTTCTTTGATAGAGTATGATTTCAAAAATGTGTACGCAAAATTTCATGATTTTTTGAGGTCTCTGGAATTTTTAATGTATTTTTGAATTTGGGCCAAAATAATTGATTTTCAGATATCGATCATGGTTCGAAACCAATGATCGATACTATTTTTCGATAAACAGCTCCATTCTCTAATATTTAGTGTATCTTTGATCTCCTAAAAACTTTAGCATGATAATACTGAGTATAAACCAACTCTTTAAACTATTTAATGCAGTGTTTTAGGGGGAGTTTTCATTAACTATTACTTTTTCAAATTTACATTGTTGGTGCAAAGTTAGGACATTTTACTCATCATGAACTATATCTTGGATTAAGGGGGAGCTAACTTTCAATTCTATACCTTAGTTCAAGATGACAATGCTTTCAATTCGTCTTTGAAATATGTGGTTTCTTCTCTTTTTGATGTATGTCAAAGGGGGAGAAGAAATATTTAAGTTAGAATTGGATATATTATTATGTGATTATGTGTATCTTTAAAAGACCTAACTTAAATGATTGCCAAACATCAAAAAGGGGGAGATTATTGGTGCAATAATGCCCCAAGCATTTATATGTTTTGATGTTTGGATAATCATCTAAGTTAGGCAACTAATTGTAATCTAATGGTGAACATGATTAAGTGACAGGTAAAGGCAAAGTCCAAGTATGATCTTGGCAAGAGAAGTCTAAAGTAAAGGTTTGGCGGCATAAGACCAAACATGTTGTCTTGGCGGCATTAAGTCCAAATGGACCTTGGAAAAGGAAGTCCAAAGGTAAGTCTTGGCAGCGTAAGTTCAAGCATATAGTCTTGGCGGCGTAAAGTCCAAGCATGCCTTGGCAAAGGAAAACCCAAGACATGACAAAACTGAAGGAAGCTCTTGGAAGCAAAGCGCAAAAGATGAACAAGTCGCGGACTCGGAGGGATCCTAGAAGCACAAAGCTTAAGGAAGAGCTAGAAGGTTGAGTCTAGGTCTAGGGGGTGAAATCAAGTATGAAATACTCATACTTGATGTGTATCAGTCGACTGATACGATGTATCAGTCGACTGGTCAAGTGCTCGACTGAGTCAGGGTGAAACCCTGACTATCAGTCGACTGCCTTGGCAATGGCAGTCGACTGATAATGCTATCAGTCGACTGCTACTGCTTGCAGTCGACTGATCAAGGCAAAAACAGGCACAGAATGGAGTCCCACTCGACTGCGGCCTGTGATCACTCGACTGATCACTCCATCAGTCGACTGATGGAGGGATCAGTCGACTGATGAGAATGCCGTTGGACGAAACGACTCTAAATCCCACGAATCCGGCTATTCAGAGGCCGTTAATCATGCCGACAGTCGACTGATGTTGTGCATCAGTCGACTGATCGTGCTCCAACGGGAAAATCAACCATCTCTCTATAAAAAGAGGGCTGGTGGAGTTTTTTTGGGGTTAATGCTTATTCTCTGATTCTTCTCCAAAGCCTCCACGAGTTTTCTAGCTTTCTAAGTGATCTTAAATCCCCTCCTCTTCTCTCTATGCTTAAGTTTCATTCTTTGTAAAGAAGAGGAGTTGTGTTGTAAAGGAAAGCTTCTTAGTGGAATTGCTTGGGTTGATCCACCTTAAGGATCGCCGTGGAGTAGGAGCATTATCTCCGAACCACGTAAAGGCTTTTGTTAGCATTGCTTTTTATTTTTACATATATTATTTGTGTTTGATTCCGTTAATCACTCTCGTAGAAACGAAAAGCGCTATTCACCCCCCCTCTAGCTTCCAAATGATCACCAACAAGTGCTATAGGTAGTTTGATGTACACAATGTGTTGGAACGTCGGTGGCCGGCTAGAGGGGGGTGAATAGCCTTCAATCGTCGTATGGTGGAAGTCGTTCTTAATCGTCTACAATTAATGTTAGCGCAAGCGGAAATATAAAGCAAAGAAAATTAAGAATAAACAAAAAGATAAAACAATGCTAACAACAATATGTAACGTGGTTCACGACCTCACCGCTAATCCACGGTCCGATTCGTCTCCGGTGAATCACTCTGAAAAAAATCCACTATTGGTCTCTCCCTTTAGCCAAAGCAAGGTGGAGGTAAACCTTTACACCAATGAGAACACTCCTTTTACAATAGAAATGAAAGAAAACTAGGAGGAGTTTAAGCTTTGTGGGGGCACTTGGATGATCACTTAGAGCATAAGCATTAGCCATCCAAAAGCCCACACCCTCTCTTTTTATAGAGAGGGCTGATTTCTTCCCGTTGGCCGCCATCAGTCGACTGCTGCCCTTGGCAATCGACTGCTACCGTTACAACGACCTCTAAACACATCAGATCCCGACCGTTGTAGTCCATCGGGAACCTTGGATCGTGATGTATCCATCATCGATCGATGCCCTATAGCCAATCGATCGATCGGGCCACGAGAGGTTCTGCGAAACCCTCACGACCAATCATCGCGCCATCGGCCGATCGATGGTCTCGGCGATCGAGTGCCAATCCTTGGCAGTCGACTGATGACACATGAACCAGACTCGTATACTAGTCGAGTCACAGTCGACTTGGAGAAGTCGACTACCAAGACTTGGCAATCAACTGATGTCGGGAAAAACCATTCAACACTTAGCCATTTCGACCAAGTTCACCTAATGAGCTACTTACATTTCACTCATTCTCATCTCACTTAAAGTCCCTCGCCGAAGCTTTCTTCGTTTGCGGCCACGTCCCTCGGCAGCATCAAGCGTACAGCTCTGCAATGCTCCTTCGCGTCTCTTGCCCTCGAAGTCTACTTCCTTGGCTTCGCTTCAAGTCATCTCGTCCGGCGGTCCCTCGGATGCATCAAGCGCACGCCTCTGCAATGCTCCTTTGCCGTCTCAAGCACGAGGTTGTAAGCTAGTGAAACTTGCCAAAGCTCTATGTGCGAATTACTAAGTCCTGCAAGACTCCAACGCACATATCAAATCCAAACATCTTAACTTAAACCCTTTGCCACACACATCAAAACCATATCACATGGGTTGATTTCCCTAACAATCTCCCCTTTTTTGATGTGTGATAATCTGTTTAAGTTAGGTAAACAAATAACAATAAACATAAGCAAGGAAAGCATGTAGGTAAAAACATGAGTATAACAACTCCCTCTTAAACATGCAACTCCCCCTTAAGACATGCTAAATTTTCCCTCTTAGCATGATTAACGTAAACCTATTCAATTCTCCCCCTTTGACACCATCAAAAACATTATCCAAATGTTATAATCCAAGGTATCAACTCTAAGGAGGAATTTTTTTTACCAAAAACCAAAAAAAACCTGATAAAATCAGGTTACTGTACTTGTTCACAGTACATCAGTTGACTAGTTCAGACTACCAGTCGACTGGCACGCAGATTATAGATTTTCTATTTTTCTGGACGAAATTTAGAAATGCATTAGAAATTCTAGAAAATTCAAAAAATTATGAAATTTTGAAAACACATTTCTTTTAAAGTCCTTTATCAGTGAAAAAAATGAGTTTTCATGAAAATTACTTATATTTTCAATGATTTGCTAAAAATCCAAAAGCTTCAAAAATAACTAGTGTTTTGATCAAGTTTGTATCAATTTTAACACCTAATTTTGCATTAGATTGTTTCAAAACATGAAAACACAGATTTTAAAGTAAGAAATGGTTTTGAAAATATATGAAATATCCAACCATGATCTTTGGGCAATATGTCTATGAATTAAACATAAGCCTTCCTCATGATTGGTCTATTATTGCTATTTTGATACTTAAAATGACCATCTAAATGTCACAGGCATTAGTGGACCATTTGTATCATCCTATCATCTCACCCATACTATGTTTTCAATCAAAGTTATCCTTATGGTGAATGTGAGATGTTCCTAAAGGTATTTATGTACTTAACCTTCAAATTCATGACAATTCTACCCATGGTTAAGTATCACTCTAACATACCACATGATTATAAAGACATATATGCATTGATTTCATATTATGATCATGAAACAAATGTATCAATCAATTTATAATCATGCATTAGGTATTACATCATGATAATAAGTCAAGTATCACCTATAGCATGATCTAAACCCTATTGCCCATAATTATATATTAAATGTCAAGATCATAAATCATGATTGCAAACATATAAAACAATTACATTAACTATCATGATTTAAGCATTATTATCAATTTATGGGCACATTATCATCACCCAACACTATTTCAAAAATTAAGTCCCCACCATCCTAAGTCAACCAAATAATATAATATAAGTAAATTCCTTATGGTTGACTATCCTAGGGTTTTCCTAACCCTTAGGGATGGATTTAGGAACCCAATACAAGTTCTTTCCTATAGGGTTCACTAAATATTCCTTAGGGATCCATTTTCTAGCAATTGTCTTGTTCTTGGCTTGACCCCTAGCAATTAAACATTTATAGGCCTTTTCATTTTTATTTCCCTTATATCCTAGGCCTTTCCTATTGAAGCTTGCCCTTTGGCTCCCTTTAATCATATTAAGGGTGTTGGAGCCAATTGTGAATTTTTCTAGGGCTTTAGTCAAATGGCCTATCTTTTCCCTTAAAGCCCTATTTTCTTCAATGCATGCATCATTAACATCAAAAGGAATATAATCATGTGAGCATGCATTATCAATACTAGAAAAGCATTATCATTAACATTTGAGCATGATTTTTCTAATTTTTCTTTAAAATCCGTAATTTGATCAAGCATGCATTTGTTCTTTTTCTTAGC
Source organism: Wurfbainia villosa (assembly GCA_025175895.1). Lineage (NCBI taxonomy): Eukaryota > Viridiplantae > Streptophyta > Magnoliopsida > Zingiberales > Zingiberaceae > Wurfbainia > Wurfbainia villosa. Next base: position 23,207,735 of record CM046009.1, on the reverse strand, counting down.
CCTAAACAAATCTCTAGTTAAGCTAGAAATCATGGAAACTATTTCTTGAGTGGGAAGATGTTTTACCATAGTTTCCATGTCTTCTTCTTCGGATGAAGAGGATGACGATGAGCCTCCCCCTTCACTAGAGCTCTCCTCACTTGTGCTTGATTTTTCTTGCTCGGAGGAGGAGGTGTCTAAATCATCAAATGTCATCAAGGCAAGGTTTGTGACAAAAGCATTCTCTTTCTCCGATGATGATGATGAGGAAGGATCATCTCATGTCCTTGCCTTGAGTGCCTTGGCCTTCCCCTTTTCTTTGGCCTTCTTCTCTTCTTCCTTCTTCTTGCTCTCCTTCTTCTTTTCTTCTTTTCTTCTTTTCTCCTCCTTTCTTCTTTGCTCTTGTTCAAGAGGGGACAATCATCTCTTATATGTCCCTCTTGTTGGCTATTATAGAAAATGATTTTCTTCTTGTGCCTTCTCCTATCATAAGATTTGTTAAATTTTAAATTTCTTAAGGCATGCCTTACCTTCCTTAACATATAAGCATCTTCATTGCTATTCATGGAAGATGATGAGGATGCTTCATCGGATGAGGAGGGAGTCTCTATCTTCTTCTTCTTCCCCTTGTTGGCTACTAAGGCTACTCTTCTTGATGGCTTGATACTTGATTCTTCACTTATTCCTTTCAAGCCTTGTTTCATGGAGCTCCATGGTAGAGAAGAACTACTCCAAGGTGCTAACTTCTAAATTTTTGGAGATGTAGAATGAGGCCACCATTGAGCTCCACTTCGAGGACCGGGGAAAGACATCTATAGACTTCATTATCATGTCCCTGTTTGATAGCTTTTCTCCTACACTCGTTAGTCCTATTAAAATTTCTTTAAAACGAGAGTGTAATGATGTTACCTTTTCTCCCTTTTCAAGTTTAATATTTGTTAGTTGGGAGCAGAGGAGGTCTCTCCTTGCAAGCTTGGCCTCCGAGGTACCTTCATGAAGTTCTACTAGCTTCTCCCACATCTCTTTAGCACTTGCGCACTCTCCTATCCGATTGATCTCTTGTTGAGGGAGTACGTTGTAAAGATGATGTTTGGCTTTTGAGTTTGCCAAGTACTCCGCTCGTGGCCTTTTGGTCCATCTTGTCTTCTCTATTTGCTCCCCATCTTCATCCCTAGGTATCTCAAAACCATTTTCTATTATTAATAAAATTTCGAAGTCGGTTTCGAAAAATACCTCCATGCATTTCTTCCACCATGCAAATTCCCCTTCAAACTTCGGCGGATGAATATTGGAGCCGACCATCCTTGATGTAGTGCTTGTTGAGGCGGTTAGTCCTCGACAAGCTACCTTGGCTCTGATACCACTTGTTGGAACATTAGTGGCCGGCTAGAGGGGGGTGAATAGCCCTCAATCGCCGTATGGTGGAAGTCGTTCTTAATCGTCTACAATTAACGTTAGCGCAAGCGAAAATATAAAACAAAGACAATTAAGAACAAACAAAAAGATAAAACAATGCTAACAATAATATATAACGTGGTTCACCGCCTCGCTGCTAATCCACGGTCCGATTCATCTCCGGTGAATCACTCCGAAACCAATCCACTATTGGTCTCTCCCTTTAGCCAAAGCAAGGTGGAGGTAAACCTTTACACCAATGAGAACACTCCTTCTTTTACAATAGATATGAAAGAAAACTAGGAGAAGGAGTTTAAGCTTTGTGGGGCACTTGGATGATCACTTAGACCATAAGCATTAGCCATCCAAAAGCCCACACCCTCTCTTTTTATAGAGAGGGCTGATTTCTTCCCGTTGACAGCCATCAATCGACTGCTGCCCTTGGCAGTCGACTGCCGCCGTTACAACGACCTCTGAACATGTCAGATCCCGACCATTATAGTCCAATGGGAACCTTGGCAGTCGACTGATGTATCCATCAGTTGACTGATGCCCCTGTAGTCGACTGATCAGTCGGCTATGAGAGGTTCTGTGCCCGAAACCCTCACGACCAGTCGACTACTACCATCAGCAGTTGACTGATGGTCTCGACAGTCGAGTGCCAATCCTTGGCGATCGTGATGGCTATGAACGGTTCGTATACCACGGTCAGTCACGATCGACTTGGAAGCGATCATTGCCAAGACATGGTAGTCGACTGATGTTTGGAAAAACAATCCGACACTTAGCCATTTCGGCCAAGTTCACCTAATGAGCTACTTACATTTCACTCATTCTCTCATCTCACTTGAAGTCCCTCGCCGAAGCTTTCTTCGTTTGTGGCCACGTCCCTCGGCAGCATCAAGCGCACGACTTTGCAATTCTCCTTCGCGTCTCTTGCCCTCGAAGTCTACTTCCTTGGCTTCGCTTCAAGTCATCTCGTTCGGTGGTCCCTCGGATGCATCAAGCGCATGGCTCTGCAATGCTCTTTTGCCATCTCAAGCACGAGGTTGTGAGTTGGTGAAACTTGCCAAAGCTCCATGTGCGAATTACTAAGCCATGCAAGACTCCAACCCATATATCAAATCCAATCATCCTAACTTAAACCCTTTGTCACACACATCAAAACCATATCACATGGGTTGATTGCCCTAACACAATGTTGTGTACTCGTCTCGATATTAGCTATGCTATTGGCTTAGTCAGCCAGTTACAGTCAAACCTAGGACTGAGACACTGGAAGGCAGCGAAAAGTATATTCAGATATCTGAAAGCAATAACAGGCTATAGTCTATGTTATCAAGGATTAGATATGAGTCTGAGGGTTTATTCAGATGCAAATTGGGTTGGGGACTTGGATGATGGATGTAGCGCCCGCCCTTATCTGCTCTCAGGGCGGCGCTACTTTTACCCCTTTCTTTTTTTTTCTTTTAAAACATAATACACATGGATCCTTCCACCATCATACTTAAGCATGTTATCATGGCATAAACCTTCTTTTCTACATGCATCACCTATCTTATTCATAGTTAGCATGTTACCATATCTTATCTCATTTCATAACATGCCCAACATAAGGATCCATTCGTGAGTTCTATCATATCAACTTTCTTAAGTAATTGAACAATAACATAACTAAGCAACATCCAACATGGTGCTAATAATTCACAAGTCTTATAAGCGGAAGCAATGTCTTAAGTTGTTAATTGAGCATATAAATATAAGCAGATAGTAATAGGGTCTTTCTCCACCATGCCACTATCACACACACTGGGCCCTTCCTGCTACTTCCTCTAGTTCAGGTTTCCTTGATCTGCAGTATATGGACAACATAAACTATAAGCATATAGCTTAGTAAGATTCTTGCCTACTCACAAAAAACCACGAACTTCATCAAGCAATTAGAAACATAAGCATGCTAGCATAAATGGCCTATATTCCATAGTAACACTAATCAACAACATACCACGTAATGAAACCTAAGCATGGCATAGAGTTTACATCGCATGCTAAGCATAATTAAAACCAAGCAGGCATAATCTAAACATAAGCATTCATGATATAAATCTTAGACATGCAGGAAGTACATAAACCCAAATATTCTTAACTTACTATAAGCATCATAACTTAGTAAAATCTAATATGCTTAAAGGACATAATCATAAGCATTTTTAACTTGAGCATAAACATTTGTAATGACATAAATCCTAAACATGCATAAGGTACATAATCACAAGTATTCTTAAACTACTCGTGAAGGCATCGCAATCTGAAGCAATACGTACCGAACGAAGGACATAATCATAAGCATTTTTAACTTGAGGATAAACATTTATAATGACATAAATCCTAAACATGCATAAGGTACATAATCACAAGTATTCTTAAGCTACTGTAAGCATCATAACTTCATAGAGTCTAACATGCATAAAGGACATAATCATAAGCATTTTTAACTTGAGCATAAACATTTATAATAACATCAATCCTAAACATGCATAAGGTACATAATCACAAGTATTCTTAAACTTAACCATAAGCATTCACGACATCATAAATTCGAAACATGCATAAAGTACATAGTCACCACATTCTTAAACTTAACTCTAAACACCATAACTTCATAACATCTAAAATGCATAAAGGACGAGTTCGTAAGCATTCATAATCTTTAACATAAGCATACACAATTTCATAAAAGTCTTTTCTTTTCAAAACATATACATATAGATACTTCAACATCATCATAACTTGTTTGGGGGGGCCTCAGGTTAAGTACCACATAATGCGCGTTCCCTAATAGGCAGGGGTAGCGAGCCACCAGACCTACCAGAGCAAGACCTCTTGCGTCTTACCAGGGCAAGACCTCTTACGTCTTCTTATGTCCCTATGGATTTGATTAACGACCACCTGACGGGTCAGGTACTTAACCTCTTACAAAGTAAAATACTTAATTCCTTTTTTTTCTTGTCATATTATAAAGAATGCTCTTGATCCCCAACATAAAAATGGAAGCATCTTAATCTTATCTTATCATAAGGAGAGCTCTTGATCCCTACTTGAAAGGGAAGAATCTCCATTTTATCTTATCTTAAGGAGAGCTCTTGATCCCTACTTGAAAGGGAAGCATCTCCATCTTATCATAAGGAGAGCTCTTGATCCCTACTTGAAAGGGAAGCATCTCCATCTTATCTCAAGGACACATGCATTCATAACATAAGAGTACCCTAAAGGGGTCCTAAAGTATAAACATGTTCATCACATAAGCATATTTCGTGGCACATTACATCATAAACATGAAGCATATTTCCTTGGCATATTCATGGCATATTAAATCACAAAACATGTTCATCACCTAAGCATATTTCATGGCACATTACATCATAAACATGAAGCATATTTCTTTGGCATATTCATGGCATATTAAATCACAAAACATGTTCATCACCTAAGCATATTTCATGGCACATTACATCATAAACATGAAGCATATTTCCTAGGCATATTCATGGCATATTAAATCACAAAGCATGTTCATCACCTAAGCATAGTTCATGGCACATTACATCATAAACATGAAGCATATTTCCTAGGCATATTCATGGCATATTAAATCATAAAACTTGTTCATCACATAGCCTAACTACATAAGGGGGGGGGGTGTTTTCATGAAGCCCTAACCCAACATCCCCTAGTTCCCTTAGAAGCCTTTTTCTTGCAACCCTAACCCTAGTTTCATTGGTTGGCCGAAACTTGTGAGGGGCTCAAGCTTGGGTTTGTCCCCTACAATTCATTCATGAAGTCTTATAACTTATCATAGTATAATTAGAAATATTTTTCATGCAGCCCTAACCCTAATTTCATGGGTTGGCCGAAACTTGTGAGGGCTCAAGCTTGGGTTTGTCCCCTAAAATTCATTCATGAAGCCTTATAACCTATCATAGTATCATTAGAAATATTTTTCATGCAACCCTAACCCTAATTTCATGGGTTGGCCGAAACTTGTAAGGTTAAGATCTTTGGACTTTTGTCACCTAAATCTATTCATGTAGGCATATATCATAACCTAACTTCATAAGGGGGAGCTTCTTCATGAAATCCTAACCCTAAACCCTTGGTGGCCGAAACATATAGGGTTAAAACCTTTGGACTTTTGTTACCTAAAGATCCCTACTTGGAGCATACAACCTATAAAAGGTTTCCCTAATAGCATTTTCATGAATCCTAGCCCAAAACTTAGTTGGCTGAAACATATAAAGCTCCAAACTTCATATTTCTTTCATGTAATTTATCCTACAAAACTAATATACTGCAGGTGAGGAAATCTTACATCCTTCGCTTGCTTTTGGTGGGTAGTTGACCTTATGGAAGCCAAGAACTAACTTCTTATTGCTTGGATGAAGTTCGGCCAAAGGTGCAAATGGAGAGGGGGAGCAAGATGGTTTCGGTGAGGATGAAGAGGAGAGGAAGAAGTGGCCAAATGGGAACTTCCTTCTTCTTTATAAAAGGAGGAAGAGAAGTTTCTCTTTTCTTTTCCATGCCCCTTCATTTACCCTCATCACCCTCATCTATAATTCCCCTCTTCTCTTAATGATATAATCCTATTGGGCTTATGGTTAGTGGGTGCATCTATAGGGCTTGGCTATCTCTAGAGGTTTGGGGTTCAATTCCTAGGCCTTGCATCTCTTTTTGGCTATTTCCTTTTATTTTCGGAAAACCCACATAAAGCCCATTATCGTAAAGCCAAAAATTCTCGTAAAATTGCTGGAGACTTTTTTTTATGGGCGTTACAATGGAAAACTCACATCAAGCTATGCGTTTTTGTTGAATGGTGGCGCCATCTCTTGGAACAACAAGAAATAGGCCTGTGTGGCCTTGTCTGTTGATGCAAAGAGCATCACTCCTTGGTTTTGATGTATGAACTATAGTTAAACTTAGGACTTACTTGTGTTCTAATATCAGTGTTAAGTGTGCAAGCTTAACAGGAAGTCTTAGTAGGTCGTGTTGATCGGATACTAGGCAAATGTCTTGACATATCAGTAGGACTGGACACTAGGCATGAAGTCCAGATGGGTCGAGTGGACCGGACTGTCACACCCCGAGAGTATGCCGAGCCGAAAATCAAATGGACAATATCTTCCCTATACGTGGCAACATATCTTATTTATACAAGGCCATTCGGCCTCAGTCACAACAACATATAAAAAATGTACATACAACAAACCATAGCAAAAACTATACAACGACATAAAACCTACACACAGTGCATACCGGTATGACTGACCACATCATAAGAAAAATACCGATAGAAAATCCAAAACAACACTTGTGTACACCACATAACAAATCCATAACACATAGCACCACGTAAAACTCCAAGTGAATAACACAACATACGTAAAGCCCAAAATGACCACAGGAGCCTCGGAAGTGAGATGAGATATTGTCAGCCAGCGGTGCTCCAAGCCATCACGAAGACTTATACCTATCACTGGGGCGATAGAAAGACCCAGGGTTCGTGGTGGTGAGTATAACTCAGCGGTAATAGGAAAGAACATGTATATATCGAATATCACATGTAATTCAATAGTTATAATCTATAGGTACGTCAGGTATACATCAGCATAATAAATATATATACATGCATATACCCTCTAAACATCTGAACAAAAAAAAGGTGCTGACATACCTGACAGTCAGCTACTCTACACTCGTCTAACCTGAGCATATATCCACAACATGAAGAGTGATACTAACTCACACTATATCGTGATACGGGTCAAAGGTATCAAATAGACCAACCAACCAGTATACAGATATCCAACACCCAACCATGTAGAAAACGCAAGTACCATGTATGAAGATGTACAAACAAATGCAACAAGCATAGCACAAACAAATGCAACATCACAATAAGCATACATATAGATTGCATCTATATATATACTAATCACAATCATCCATATATATATATATATATATATATATATATATATATACACACATGCATATATGTATATATATGGCAATATGCAAGATGCCATAAGACACAACAATGCAACATGTATGGTCAAGCCTGCGCACCCCTACTTGCTACCACAACCCCAGTGTGGCCTAGGTGGCACGACATGACAACTGTCCCAACTCAACACCAACCACTGCTCTCGAATGGCCGAGTGGGCAGTATGAACGAGTAGCATATAAGCTTAAAGAGCTAGCTATACAACGAGGGTCCCTACTACTGGCCACTCCGACTGACACTACCCATGAGTGGTCGAGTGCCACGCACCCAGGACGACTGCACGCAACTCCAACTACCACCGTCTATAGTGGTAGAGTGTTGCACGACAAATGCTCTGCCCTTACACCAGTTACTCCTCCATGAGTAACCTGGGAGGCAGGATGACTGACGACCCTCTCAACCACCAGGGAGACCATGTCGCCAACATGCATGCAAATGACATGAATGCACAGTCACTCATACAAACATCCACCATAGACTCTCTGTTCTACAGAGAGTCATACCAATCTGATCGATCACTGTCTATCCTGTAGAGAGTCATACTCAACTGATCATAACAAGCTAGGACCACTGGTCCATAGTGACACACTATTCACAATTCACATGACCATTTAAACAACACATGATTGATAGTAAATATGAAACATAAGGGTATTGGAATCAATCCTACATTTAGGGCATTACCTACACACGGATGACCTTTTACCCAATTTACAAATCAGGTCATCATCCGTACTCCACTATTTACACATAACTAAGCATTTATAGATTTACTTACATCACATCTGTAACTCCTAATCATGATGAAGGAAAATGTTATAACAATAATAGAGCATACAAGGCCAAAGACAAAGTATCAAGCACAAGAATAAATAAGAGTAGAGTCAAGGTAATATGATCATATATCTAAATCTGCATGCATCAACAACTACCTGACCAGGGTAGGAAATTACCCACTTGCTGTAATGCTTGTAATAATAAAGCCCTCACGCCCGCGGACCTGTCTCGTATCCACGTCCTGCAAATATCATCAATTAAAATTTAGTACAAGCATACAACAACATATGAATTAGTTACCACGTTATCCCTATATCCATATCCTTTATCGAATACGAATGATAATCCCCATTTATCAAGCGTAACCATCTACAACCTCCAATTAGGTTTAATCATTAAACCTCTTTAGTACACTCCACCTAAATCTATTAAACATACTAACTCACATCCACAACCCATAAGTACACCAAATTAGGGATCTAATCACCCTAATGGACACACTCCGTTCCAACCGACCCTTTTTCACTTAGCCACAACCGAGCAAACCCCAGTACCGGCCATTCACAGCCATTGCAGCCCCTTCATAGCAAAGAGCAACCTTATTCATAGCCGCAGAGCCAGAAATTCCTTGTTCACAGCTGCACATCCATTCACAGCTCACTCACACAGCCATTTACAGCTCAATTCACAGCCATACAGCCGTTCCTAGCTCATTTACAACCATATCATAGCCTCATATGTCCATCTTCACCCACTCACAGTTGAGCAACATCTCGATTATGATCATACTGCATACATCAAACCCAATCACAGATAGGAACCCAGTCGATTCACACAGAGCACCATCGGCTAACCAAAAACCCTATCTCACAGCCAAAAAATCTAGCAACTATTGATGAAGAGAAAGGCAATTCACGCTTACCAGCACTTGGGTGTCCACCGTTCGCCACCCCCCTCCTATCCCTTGTTCACCGGCACAGACTGCTACCCAAATCACGAATCCACGCCAACCAATGCAAATCATAGCAGGGAATCAGACAAGGAGAAGTCGACCCTTACCTAGTTCCGACGATCTCCAGTAAAACAATCCTCAAAACCGACAGAGATCGTAGCCTCCGAACGAACTGCTGCCAACGTGAATCTCTTCGGTCCCTAGCTCGCCCACTACTCTTGCTCGCCTGCGAAGGTTGTCGAGGCTATAAATGCTTCCTGCCACGAGGTAGACTCCGAGAGGAAGAAGGAGATCTCGTGATGAAGAGGAGCGTTCGGCAAGGAAGATGACTCGAGTAGTGAAACGGAATGCAACTTAGGGAAAGAATGAAACATATCAGGAAATGAGGGTGACGACGAGAAGCAGCTGGGCATTACGAAATTGGAGCGGTCGATCCATTAATGAGTCGAGTCCACTTGATTCAACTTAACCCAGGTTCAATTAAATATAGGTTAATTAAACCATTAAAATTTCTTAAGCTAGGTTAGATGTAATTAACTCCTAACCATCTCCCAAAATTTTAATTAACCCACTAATAATATTACCCCACTCTAGCCATCTATTTGTGGTATTTTACATTCTCCCCCACTTAATAAAATTTGGTCCCCAAATTTCGTACTTAAATGCAAAAATTAATTCAAGCAAATTTCCGAAATGACCACCACATACCTCAAGTGAACAGATGAGGCTACCGAGCTCGGATAGTGTCTTCTAGCTCCCAAGTAACCTCCTCATCAGTATGATGTTGCCATCCAACCATTTCGAGTCAGATGGTTTTGTTCCACAACTGTCGCTCCTTGCAACCAAGAATTCACACTGGAATCTCTTCGTAGGTCGCATTAGGCTAAAGTGGAATTGGAACCTCTTTTAGAATATGATCTGAATGAGGCACATATTTCCTTAGCATAGCAACATGAAATACATTGTGGACACCCGCAAGTGTCGGAGGTAAAGCCAATCGGTAAGCTACACCCACAATCCGCTCCAATAACTCAAATGGACCAATGTAGTGTGCAGTTAATTTTCCTTTTAGCCCAAATCGTTTCACCCCATTCGTAGGTGAAACCCACAGAAATACATGATCCCCTACTGAGAATTCCAAAGGCCTTCGCCTCCGGTCTACATAACACTTCTGCCGATCCTGTGCCTTGGATAACTGTCGTCTGATGACACACACCGACTCTGCATCATGATGGATGCTCTATGGCCCTAATAGCTGTAGTTCCCCGACTTCCTCCCACAACACGGGAGATCTACAGGGTCTACCATATAATGCCTCAAAAGGAGCCATCTGAATGGAAGAGTAGTAGCTGTTGTTATAGGAAAATTCCACTAAATGAATGTGGTCCTCCCAACTGCCTCCGAAATCCATACACAAGATCTCAGCAAATCCTCTAATGTCTAAATGGTATGCTCAAACTATCCATCTATCTGTGGATGAAACATTGTACTAAGCCGAAGCCCTATTCCCATAGCCTGCTGCAGACTCTACCAAAAATCGTGAGGTAAATCGTGGATCTCTATCAGATATGATGCTCAACGGTACACCATACAATTCGATAATCTCTCGGCAGTACAACCCTGTCCGATGATCCAACGAATCCGGCCCACGAATAGACAGAAAGTGAGCTAATTTGGTTAATCGATCCATAATCACCCAAATTGCATCATGTCCTTTACAGGTTCTAGGCAATCCCGTAACAAAACCCATAGTGATATGCTCCCACTTCCATTCCGGAATCGGAATTTCCTGAAGCAATCCGGCGATTTCTGATGTTCAGCCTTAACCTACTGGCATACTAAATATCGAGCAACAAAGTCTGCAATATCTCTCTTCATACTGTTCCTACCAGTATAAATGTTTCAAATCTCGGTACATTCGAATACCACCAGGATGTATAGCAAATCTCGAATGATGTGCTTCCTGTAGCAACTCTTCCTTAAACAATGCCACTCTGGAACCCACTATCCTTATTAGAGACGGGGAATTATCTTCTCAGAAGAGAAGTTCATTTAACGTCAAAAATCCATTACACCACACACTCTGTAAGTGCATGGGAGACTATAGCGACCAATCTCCCTTGTTGCAACTGTTCGTGTTCGAGCAAATCTATAATAGCTACCTCGTAGCTAGTCAAAACTCCATGAGCACTTCTGCTCCATACAACTACTATACAAGATCATATCTGTTAAAACCATGTCACGTGTATAACAGTTTATCTCGTAATTTCTTAACTGTCGTAAGCATAAAATACACCTCATTCAACTGCATCGGGATCGCTTTGATCCCTGAAACGATGCATTTGCGTACAACATCCTTTCATCCACCCCGGAAGGATTAACTAATACTCGTGTAAAAGTTAACCGCCGTCTAGGTCCTGTAAACTGGTTTCACCAACTCCCGACTAAGTGATTTCCACCATCTCCTTTGTCAAACAAGTCCATGGTATAGTAATGCTAAAACATTCTATCCACATATACAGTAATAACCAAATCATACAAGGCAACCACCATTTACGGTGGCCGAGTGCACAACCCCCAACTACCACCATCAACAGTGGTCAAGTTACGCAACTTCAACAACTACAAATTGATCCAATCGTGTCCATATCACACGATTTCTCAAATCCATGGGCGACTAAATCGTTAAATACATCTAACAACATTATCAACATCTCATAAATTCATACTCAGTATGAAATATCATCCTCCATACACCTGCATCCTCCTTACTCTACACTGATGATATATTAATCATCACAACGACAATGATAATTGTATGACATCATGTCACTACAATATCAACACTTCAGTCATAAACCAATCCTAGAGTATATACAGGTGACCTTAGCTGATCTAAATAGATCATCTATCCACAATGAAGGATATCCACTTTCAACAACTATCGCATTCCATCATCGATAATCGATGCATAATCTCAAAGGTCCATCTCTCTTCTAACAAAGAGTTCTAGATCTTCTCAAGAAAAATATTGGGATAGATAAATATCTCATCCAACACTTCCTGTAATCGCAACTTACATTCTTCCAATTCCCATAGTGCTTAGTAACACTTATACCAATCAAATTATCACCCGGTATGGGATCTTCAATATCGAAACTATTCCCGAAATCACTCCAATCACATACTCTGCTTGCCTATGTAGTGGCAAGCCTTCAAGTTCATCCGAAACTACATCTGAGTGCTCTCGGATTATACGCACATCCGAGAGACATAATCATACCATAATCTCAACAATTTAACCATCTGTAAGGTTATGTCTACTGTAAAGGTATATCTATCAAAGTCTAAGGGCATCCCTTGACTTCTTAATTGTTGGTCAACATCTCACTTGATGGTAGAGATACCACCGACCCACAAGTCTATGTATAGGAATCCTTCTAGTTTGAACTAAGAATGTTCTCGACAAACATACCTGTAAACTACAAGTATCTCCCAATATATTAACCTAGAGGGTAAACTAAAGTAATACCCTGAACGATCAATTATCTGTCGATCTGATCCAAAGGCTCCATGCAGGTCTCGGTCTTTCCCCAAAGAGAAGGGGATTAGATCCAATAGTCCGCGGTAAAGTGGTCGCATTTCTGCGACGAATGACCCAGGGATTTTCCTAGATCATCTGATCCCATCACTTAATTCTACGAGCTGCAACTGTAGAATATAGAATAGATATAACCATCATCGTATACTCTCTCCTCTGTACAAAGCCAATCCACATTTGGGGGGGGGGGGGGTTAACCATTGTTGTTGTCTGCATGAATCTTCTAAGATGTCTTCTGCTAATACTGCTGAGTAAATCACTTCTCTTGAAGAGAAGTATCAAGGAACTCCAACCATGCCTGAGGTAGTAGGTCGGTACTGGTGAGATAACCTGATCTTCTGTGATGATCTCTGCTGTCGAGACTGTGCATCATCCTCTCAGAACACCATTGATAGTCTTCAACTAAGTCTTCAAAATACTCCTCCTCAATTGTATTGGTTGCTTACAATAGCAACAAATGATCTGATCCAATGGATAATCTGACTTCATGTGTCGTCGTGTTTGGCACTGCACATGCATAATCCCTTCAGAGTCTTTCTTCAGCTTTCGCTAATAACCTGAGAAAGTTCTGACGATCTACAGTTGGTCGTCTATGATCGTAAAAACTCTCCAATAGTAGCTCGTGGCCTATGACTCCGATCTTGCTCCTTTTGTCCAACATTCGGAGGTTTCTCATTCCAACATCTGACTTGCAATGTCTTCTTATCGATCTTCATCTCCTAAACACTTGTATGGAATCATTTCTAAACTCCTGACTCAATCCAATGTCTTCCGGCAGGATCTGGTAGAAGATCCAAACATCTTAATCCAAATGTAAGCCAATAACTTTGGGTGGCTTAAGACATCCATTTACACTCTTGAGCTATTAAGCGAGCATAAACTCTACAAGTCTAACGACTCTGCATGGTATTCCCGTTACCAACAATCACCCTACTTAAAGCTCAAGAATTCCCTAACAATAAGTCAAAGGAATAACACGGGGAAAATACCCTCTCACAACATCACTAAACCATGATTAGTGATATATTATTCCCTAAAGGTTAATTCCTGCATCTTCCACCAAATACCGGCTTGATCCCGATAATGGTATGCAACTAACTCTACTTCCTTTGTATAACACAAGTTAAGTACTCAAAAGTACCTTCAAAGTTATACAACCCAACATGACAAACTCATGGATCAAAATCCCTATGAAACACCGTAAACTAACCTTCCGCTATCTGCATCAACAATAGCCTACCCGTCTTGTCCATTACCCAACAGGTAATGATCTGACTAGTATAATTAGTGAAAATCCCTAAGACTGTAATCTCTGATTTCCACAAGAAATGTGATGACTTGACCCCTACTTTCTGACTCGGTATCAGTCAGCTCTCAAAGGAAATTCACTTTTTCGACATAAGTTTAAGACTCACAGAATCAACAGGTCATTCCCGTAGTCAACTCATACCACGGTTATGAATAATAACCAACACCCTACATGTTATTCAATGTTATAAACATTAAATGCATAGACATCAAAACCCAGAGTATAAATACTAAGGTAACTCTGGTTGATCACCTTGGTGGACGACCCCCTTCTACAAGTTTGTACAGGTGTTATCACTCTGTCTGTATACACATGTTAAGCAAGTTTAGATAAGTATCCAAATAGAATATAAGTTATCAGGAATTCTTACTTTGTGCTACTCGGAGCTCATGTCGTTGTCAATCTCATCTCACAAAACCAAAACCGAAACAAATCGACTCCCGAGAATCCAAGACTCGACAAAAACAACATTGTATGGCATCATAGAACCTAAGACCCTGATACCATTAAAGTTATCATGCCTCGAGAGTATGTCGAGCCAAAAATCAAACGGACATCATCTCTCTTGTACGTGGCAACATATCCTATTTATACAAGGCCATTCGACCGCAGTCACAACAACATATAAAAAAAATGTACATACAACAAACCACAGCGGAAACTATACAATGACATATAACCTACACACAGTGCATACCGGTATGACTGACCACATCATAAGAAAAATACCGATAGAAAATCCGAAACAACACTTGTGTACACCACATAACAAATCCATAACACATATCACCACGTAAAAATCCAAGTGCATAACACAACATATGGAAAGCCCAAAATGACCACAGGAGCCTCAGAAGTGAGATGAGATATTGCCAGCCAGCGGTGCTCCAAGCAGTCACGAAGACTTCTACCTGTCACCTGAGCGACAAAAAAACCCAAGGTCTATGGTGGTGAGTATAAGTCAGCGGTAATAGGTAAGAACATGTATATATCAAATATCACATGTAATTCAACAGTATAATCTACAGGTACGTCAGGTATACATCATCATAATAAATATATATACATGTATATACCCTCTAAATTAACATCTGAACAACAAAAAGGTGCTGACATACCTGACAGTCAGCTACTCTACACTCGTCCAACCTGAGCATATATCCACAACATGAAGAGTGATACTAACTCATACTATATCATGATACAGGTCAAAGGTATCAAATAGACCAACCAACAAGTATACAAATATCCGACACCCAACCATGTAGAAAATGCAAGTACCATGATGAAGATGTACAAACAAAAGCAACAAGAAAAACACAAACAAATGCAACATCACAATAAGCATACATATAGATTGCATCTATATATATTCTAATCACAATCATCGATATATATATATATATATATATATATATATATATATATATATATATATATATATATATATACATGCTGATGCATGCGAATGCGACCTCAAATCTCGCGACGGAGACCATCGAGGACTCGAAGCGCGCGCTCGCGCTCAACGCTCGCAAGTACATAGATGTTGTCAAGTAATAAAAGATTATCGATCCCTCAGGGACTGAGATTCGAGTATCGATTTGTTCAGGGGGTGAAATTATTCAGAAGTAAAATCTAAAGGTTTTGATTGTGAGGGTTGTCGGTGGACTAAACTCTAGTATGGTGTCACACGGAGGAAGAAAGGAGCGTGCTGAGATCTTTAAGAGGGATTCTAGGACTTCGATTTCGCTTGTGTGTCGCAAAACATGCTATCAACTGAGTGTTGTCTAAATGTCTAACTATAGTTTTATGAAAGGGACATCATACACACTCCCGTTGAGCCACCACATCTATCGGGAGCTATCTCTGGCTTACAAGGATGGGATAGGTGGTCCGAGGATGCCAAATCAATCCCTGCGATGAATCGTTTCCAGTTCCATCGCATCCTTCTACCCACGGTTATAGCAGATCAGTTTTACCCCTAGGTTCCTTGTATAAATCCCCTAAATCTTAGATACGAGGGTTGTCACCCCTCGTATCGCCTAAGCACAGCAGGTAGAAAACCAAATATGCATAGATATTGGTATAAACAATTTCCAATTGCAAATTCAAACTCAAAAATAGATTCCAATTTGAAGCAACATGTCATGCGTACACAAGCTACTCCCTAATCCTAGAATCGAAGGAACTACTCCATATATAGAAGAGGAGAATCACAAGGCATGTTCATGTTCGAATATATCAGAAATAAAATGCAAGAACAAGAGGTTACAATGATGATGTGGCCTTCTCTCCGGCGTTGAAGTGTAGAACATGGATCTCCGGCGGTGTTCTTCCTCCCCATTGAGAGTTCTCGAAGCTTTTTAGGGCTTCGGTGTGTCGTCCCAGTCGTCGTGCCTCCCCCAAGGGTATGTGTTGGGATGTATACTGAAAAGTCTATCTTTTGTATGAACATCTTTATTTTTAAAATAAGAATCACATGATCATTGTTTGCATATTTATGGTTATGCATATTGTCTAATACATTACATTGTAGATAACATGGTGTGTGGTGTCACACGGGAGATCATGTTATCGGCTCCTTGTAAAGTATAAGTATAGGCTCACAACCGAGATGACTTTGGACAAACCATTGGTATGGTAGTAGTGTGATTTGATATTGGTTTGTCTTGACCATAGAATAACATTAGTACACTTTGTGTTTATTGAGCAGGATCGACTTAGAGGTGATTCGATTTATTGCTGACTACATAATCGAATCGGAGCTCAGATATTATATTGTACATACTCTTAATCCCGATATAATAACGGGCACATATACTTAGTATTCATTTCTTTGATTTACCAATGGACGAGATTTATAGATTAAATCGATAGGCTCAGTAAGTTGGGAAATGATATTATTTATATGGTGTCTTTGATTATAGGAGGAAACCGTGTCCTATATATTAGGATGATGATGTCCCCTTGAGGAGCTCATAAGGTTCATCATGTAAACCTTGCAGGTGGACTTGGTCCGGCATGATGAAAAGGTTGAGTGGTACTACCCATGGAGTTAGATGTTGATTAATTAATGGTCAGTAACTTAATTAATCGACGGACATTCGAGATCTTAAACACTAGGAGAAAAATGTACAAATAATATATGGAGCCCATATTAACTTATGGGGGTTGGTGAGGTAGATCAATGATAAACCTTTAGTGGATTGGATTATCATTAATGGATCGGACTTTATGTGGGCTTGATCCATTGGGTGGCCAAGATCCAACTCCTCCTCATGGTCCCTATTGTAGCCTATTAAAACCTCATGAAGCCTAGATCCAATGGATGAAAACAAAACTCTAGATCCGAAGGTGGAGATTAAATCTCTAGATCCGACGGTTGAGATTAAATCTCTAGATCTGACGGTTGGGATTAAATCCCTGGAACCAACGGTGGAGATTAAAACAAGGCTTAAGCCTAAACAGTATATAAAGGGGCTTAAGGTGGGTGACAACTTGATGGCTTAGGAGATTAGGGTTTGCTTCCCTTGGGCGGCAAGGACTCCTTGTTAGGTTAGGATTGTGTTTGGGCGGCTAGGGTTTGGGTGTTGGAGTGGGCGGCAACAATTGGAGAAGTTCTTCTTCTTCTTCCTTGGTGGCCGGCACCCATCTCTTTCTTCCCTCCCTTGGCCGACATCCAATCCTAGTCCTTCTCCTCTCCTTGGCCAGTGGAAACAAGGCTTAGGGTCTTCCCTTAGAGCTCTTGGCTGACAACTATCTTCATCATCTTCTCCTTGTTGGCCGATGGCAAGCACCTAGGTTGGTGTTTGTTAGTTGGCTAAAGGAAAGAGAAGGGTTTTGTTTCTTAGTCTTCCTTTTGTTTGGAGTGAGCAAGGATGGAAGATCGGTGATCTAGGAGCTTCAACCTTTGGTAGATCGTCGCCCACACGACATCCAAAATGAGGAAGGACATACAATAGAAGACCAAGAGGTATAACGTATGTTTATATTCTTTTGTAAGTTGTCTATATTTGTTCTTCAATTATATGAATGTTATATATTCTGTTTTGTGGCTAAATATACTTGGACCCCGAATATAAACACAAAAGTGGGCGATCCTTACATAGTCTATTCCGCGGCTATTCGTAGAATAGAGGTTGGTGGCTTGAACAACAAGTTTATTCAAGTGACTACTCTACATCGAATATAACGACGATGAAACGGTTGCTTGGGTGATCCCTTTTGTCTAGGATTAATTTTTTTTAATCCGGGGACATCGATGGGATCGCCATGAACAAGCAATCGAGAAGAAGTGGGAAGCGAAGTTTCCTACCATCAAGTGGTATCAGAGCTTCGGTTCCGGGAAAAACCCTTCAAGTGGTATCAGAGTCACTTTTTCCGATTTTGTGTGTTTAGGATTCAGTTACTTTTATGCAATTTTCATATATTATATGTGTCAAATAATAGTAGGATATGCGTAGGTTAACTCTTTGGTTGCAGACATAGGATCCAACTATTATGGCCATATGTGTGTATGTGATTGTATGTGTGTAATTTTATATTTTGTTGAATCCTCGGGGTTGACGAGGCTAGTATTTAATTTTTGTAATTAGATACGACATTGTTTAGCCACTCCTTTTATTTTAGTTTACTTCCGATCTAGATTTCATGTACACTCCCTCGTGGAGTATAGGATCGATGGATGTAAATTAAAATATTTTTTCTCGGCTCGGATCTCCGGATGGCTTGTACATGGCATAGGAAGGAGCGGACGAGATGGCGATACGACGGGAGACATATTGAAGACAAAAGCCATAATAGTTGGAAAATAATTATTTTCCAGATTTATTGCTTATTGTTTGATATGCATATCATAGGCTAGAAAATTCCTCAATTTAAAATTACTAAGTGGGAGAGGGATATTTTTATAAATTCCCACGGCCTCCATTACGATTTGACATGTGATGCAAACAAACTTATGCGTCATCTCTGAGTGCCTTCCTCCCCATCGGATGAGTTTGTTTGTGGATCACAAGGTCGAATATGGTTATAGGAAATTATTAAGGAGCGTGTGTACTTGCCCATCGTAAGGCACATAACCCGAGATAATTACCTTGGTACCAAGTAATGGTGAACACTTAGATACAAATATAAGTATCCTCCCCATCGGAGTCACTGCTTTTATTTGTAGGGCCAAAGAGGAACCAACTATTAAGTTTACTTGTCAAAAAGTTAGGTTGACAAGATAGTAAAATTAATGGGTAAAACCTCCTCTTACAAATGTTGAATTCGTATACGTCCACACTATCGTGGCATACGATATTCTCGATGTTTTGAGGTGTTGGTTGATTTTAAAATTTTATTATTTGAGAAATCTAATATTTTTTGAAATCTAATATTTTAATCTATGTCAAATGTACTGCAACATCAGCATCAAGCCATGCCCACTACTTATGACATGATGCTCAATCTCAAAGAGCTTTTCGGACACCAGAATTGGGCCACTGGCAGGTAGCCATGAGGAACTTGATGACGACCACCATGATCGAGGGAACACCCGTGAGGGATCATGTTCTCAAGATGATGGCTCATTTGAATGAGTTGGAAGTCCTCGGATCTAAGATCGATGGGGAAACCCAGGTCGGTATCATTCTCCAGTCTTTACCTAGGAGTTTTGAGAAGTTTCCCTTGAACTACAACAGGAACAAGAGGTTGTATTCGTTGGTGGAGCTTCTGACAGAACTCCAGGCGACAGAGGGGCTATTTCATTAGAGTGCTAAGGCGCATGCCATGGTTCCCCAAAAGGTTTCTACTTCTAAGCCGAAGGCAAGAAGAAGAAGAAACAAGCTGGGGCAAAGGCGGTGGGAGGAACTCAGGGAGGAGTGAAGAAGCCGAAAGGCAAGTGCTTCACTTGTAAGCAGACTGGACACTGGAAGAAGGACTGCCCTAACCGCAAGCAGAACAAAGGTATATCTTTTGGTCTAGTCGTTGAAACATGTTTAGCGGTGTTATCTACCGACACCTGGTGTGTATGTAGGGATGTATACTGAAAAGTCTATCTTTTGTATGAACATCTTTATTTTGGAATAAGAATCACATGATCATTTTTTGCATATTTTTATGGTTATGCAATATTGTCTAATACTTTACATTGTAGATAACATGGTGTGTGGTGTCACACAGGAGATCATGTTATCGACCCCTTGAAAAGTATAAGTAAAGGCTCACAACCGAGATGGCTTTGGACAAACCATCGGAATGGTTGTAGTGTGATTTGGTATTGGTTTGTCTTGACCATAGAATCACACTAGTGCACTTTGTGTGTATTGAGTAGGACCGACATAGAGGTGATTCGATTTATTGCTGACTACATAATCGAATCGGACCTCAGATATTATTTAGTACATGCTCTTAATCCCGATATAATAATGGGCACATATACTTAGTAGTCATCTCTTTGATTTACCAATGGGCGGGATTTATAGATTAAATCGATAGGCTCGGTAAGTTGGGAGATGATATTATTTATATGGTGTGCCGTGGATTATAGGAGGAAACCGTGTCCTATATATTAGGATGATGATGTCCCCTTGAGGAGCTCATAAGGTTCATCATGTAAACCCTGCAGGTGGACTTGGTCCGACATGATGAAAAGGTTGAGTGGTACTACTCAAGGAGTTAGATGTTGATTAATTAATGGTCAGTAAATTAATTAATTGATGGACATTCGAGATCTTAAACACGGGGAGAAAATGTACAAATAATATATGGAGCCCATATTATCATATGGGTGTTGGTGAGGTAGATCAATGATGAACCTTTAGTGGATTGAATCATCATTAGTGGATCGGACTTTATGTGGGCTTGATCCATGGGTGGCCAAGACCAACTCCTCCTCAAGGTCCCTAATGTAGCCTATTTGTTGGTGCAACAATGCTCCAAGCATTTATATGTTTTGATGTTTGGCTAATCATCTAAGTTAGGCAATATCTTGTGATCTAATTACGAATGTGTTTAAGTGACAGGGAAATCCAAGGATGAAGTACTTGGTAAAAGGAAGTCCAAGGGATGGACTTGGCAGCATAAGACCAAGCTTGTAGTCTTGGCAGCATAAAGTCCAAAGTGAACCTTGGCAAAGGAAGTCCAAAGTAAAGTCTTGGCAGCATAAGTCCAAGCTTGTAGTCTTGGCGGCGTAAAGTCCAAGCATTTGGCAACCCAAGACATGACGAAACCGAAGGAAGCTCTTGGAAGCAAAGCGCAAAGGATGAACAAGTCGCGGACTCGGAGGGATCCTGAAGGCGCAAGGCTTATTGAGAAGCTAGAAGGTTGAGTCTAGGTCTAGGGTATAAAATCAAGTATGAATTACTCATACTTGATGAGTATCAGTCGACTGATACGATGTATCACCGACCGTCGCGTTCGACTAAGTCGAGGATGAAACCACGACCATCGATCGGCGCCTTAGTCGAGCGATCGATTTGCGATCGATCGATCGCTAAGGGCATCGATCGGTGATCAAGGAAATATCGCACGCACGCGCCTCACTGATCATTGCGCCTTGATCACTCGGTGATCACCCCATCACGATCACGGAGGGATCAGTCGACTGATCACTGGCCGTTGAAAATTATGGCTACGAATCTCCGCGGAGATCACGTTTGGCCGTTGGCCGGCGCGATCGGCCCGATGGCATGCATCAGTCGACTGATCGACGCCCAACGGGAAAAACAGCCCCTCTTCTATAAAAAGGGGCCATGGGGAGCTTGGTGAAGCTAGTGCTCTTGCTCCTAACTATACTCTCGTGCTCACCAAGCCTTCCAAGTGTTTTTAGTGATTTAAATCCTCCTCTTCTCTTGTTCTTGATCATCCATCATTGTAAAGAAGAGGAGAGCATTGTAAGAAAGGTTTCTCCACCTTGGTTCATCCAAAGGAGGTTCTAGTGAAGGTTGATTAGGGATAATCCACCTCACGGATTGCCGTGGAGTAGGAGCGTCATCTCCGAACCACGTACATCGGGTGTTAGATTTGTTCTTGCTTTGATTTGTGTTTATACTTTGTATTGCTTCCACTAACATTCTTGTAGAAAAGAAGAAAGGCTAATCACCCCCCCTCTAGCCATTCCAAGGGTCCTAACAAGTGGTATCAGAGCCCGGGTAGCTTGGAAGATCTCACCATCAACCAAGACATCAATGACTCTTCAAGAGGGATATAGCATCGCCAAGCCACCGCTAGCTCTTCGATGGGAGTCATTTTGCATATTGGAAAGGTAGGATGAAGTACTATCTTATGAGTAATATTGAAATTTGGCATCTTGGTGTTTTGGTGTTAAGTGTGCACCATCCTCTTGCTTCACCTAGTTGGCCGGCGGCAAGGATAGTTTTAGTTCCTTGTTGGTTGTTTCTAGAGAGGAGAAAAACCTTGTTTCTATTCTTCCTCTTTCTTTTGAAGAGCAAGGAAGGAAGATTTGCGATCTAGGAGCTTCGAGTTTTGGTAGATCGTCGCCCACACGACGTCCAAAAGGAGGAAGGTCATACATTAGAAGATCGAGAGGTATACCTATTCTACTTTCTTCTTTTGTTTGTTGCTTGTTTTTGTTTTTCAATTATAAGCATGTTATAAATCTGTAAATGGCTAAATAATACTTGGATCCCGAGCATAAACACAAAAACTGGTGATCCGGACATCGTCTATTCCACGGCTACTCGTAGAATAGAGGATGGTCGCTTGAACAACTAGTTTGTTCAAGTGACCTCTCTAAATGAATAGCACGACGATGGCTTGGTTGCTTTGGCAATCTCTTTTGTCTAGGATTAATTTTTTTTAATCTAGGGACATAGAAGGGATCACCATGAAGGAAGCTATCGAGGTGAAGTGGGAAGCAAAGTTTCCCCTCACGGACTCGATAAGCAAAACCCTTCAATTGGTATCAGAGCTTCTAGGCAAAACCTTCAATTGGTATCAGAGCCAAGGTTTCCAGTTTTGTGTGTTTAGGATTCGATTAATTTTTATGCACTTTTTCATATATTATATGTGCCGGATAATAGTAGGATATGCGTAGTTTAACTCTTTGGTTGCAGGCATAAGATCCGACTATTATGGCCATATGTGTGTATGTGATTGTATGTGTGTAAATATTTATTTTGTTGAATCCTCGGGGTTGACGAGGCTAGTATTTAGTTTTGTAAATTAAATATGACATTGTTTAGCCACTCTTTATTTTATTTTACTTTTGATCTAGATTTTATGTACACTCCCTCTTGGAGTATAGGATCGATGGATGTAAATTAAAATAGGTTTTAGTCTCGACTCGGATCTCCAGATGGCTCGTACATGGCGTAGGAGGAGCGGACGAGATGGCGATGCGACGGGAGACATATTGAAGACAAAAGCGATAATAGTTGGAAAATAATTTTATTTTTCATATTTATTGCTTTTTGTTTGATATGCATGTCGTAGGCTAGGAAAATTCCTCAATTTCAAATTACTAAGTGGGAGAGGGATATTTTTATAAATTCCTGCGACCTCCATTACGATTTGATAAGTGATGCAAACAAACTTGCGCGTCAGCTCTGAGTGCCTTCCTCCCCATCGGATGAGTTTGTTTGCGGATCACAAGGTCGAATATGGTTATAGGAAATTATTAAGGAGCGTGTGTACTTGCCCATCGTAAGGTACATAACCCGAGATAATTACCTTGGTGCCAAGTAATGGTGAACACTTAGATACAAATATAAGTATCCTTCCCATCGGAGTCACTTCTTTTATTTGTAGGGCCGAAAAGAAACCAACTATTAATTTTACTTGTCATAAAGTTAGGTTGACAAGATAGTAAAATTAATGGGTAAAACCTCCTCTTACAAATATAGAATTTGTATACGTCTATACTATCGTGGCATATGATATTCTCAGTGTTTGAGGTGTTGGTTGATTTTAAATTTTATTGTTTATGGAATCAATAATTTTTGAAATCTACAGTAATGATCTATCTGATTCTTAGGATTTGCAAAAATGACTTTCAGTCCACTTACTATGATACTAAAAGAAATAAACTTACTGTACCCAAATAATGATGATTGGAAAAGAATCCAGATATTGTCTTATCTGCTAAGGAGTACAAGTATGCACTCTTCGAAGAGTGTCCTCAAGCCATGGTTGCTCAAAAAGGTTTCTACTTCTAAGCCAAAAGGCAAGAAGAAGGAGAAACAAGGTGGAACAAAGGTGGTGGGAGGATCTCAGGGAGGAGTGAAGAAGCCGAAAGGCAAGTACTTCACTTGCAAGCAGGATGGACATTGGAAGAAGGACTGTCCCAATCCAAAGGAGAACAAAGATATATCCTTTGGACTAGTCGTTGAAACATGATTAGCAGTGTTATCTACCGGCACCTGGTGTGTAGATACGGGAGCCACTAATCATGTCTGCAATACTTTGCAGGGGTTCCAGGAAACCCGACGACTAGCTAAAGGGGAGATTACAATTTACTTGGGCAATGCCATGAAGGTGGCGACTATTGCAGTGGGAGAAGTTTTATTTATCTCTTGAGAAAAATAAAACTTAGGTTCTGGAAAATTCCCTTTATGTACCATTATTTAGAAAGAACTTAATTTCAGTTTCTAAATTTTTTATGGATGGATATTCTATTTCTTTTAATGACAGAGCTGTTATAAAAAGGAATAGGGAGAATATCTGTTCAGGTACATTGATAGGAAATTTGTATACACTTGAATCAAAACCTCCCACGATGCAAATTAAAGTTAATAAATCATCTTCTAATTCCAATAAGAGAAAAGAACCTTCGAAGATGAACCAAACATATCTTTGGCATCTTAGGCTTGGTCACATTAACCTAAGCAGAATTCAAAGGTTGATAGCTGATGGACCTTTGGGTTCATTAGTGGTGGAGGATCTCCCAACCTGTGAATCTTGCTTGGAGGGTAAGATGACCAAGAGGCCTTGTAAGGCCAAGGGGTATAGAGCCAAAGATGAGTTAGAATTGGTTCATTCTAATTTGTGTGGTCCTATATCTATCCAGGCTAGAGGTGGTTTTGAGTATTTCGTCTCTTTTATAGATGATTACTCAAGATATGGATACATTTACCTGATGTGCCTCAAGTATGAATGCTTTGACAAGTTCAAAGAATTCAAGGCTGATGTGGAGAAACGTCAAGGTAAAAGTATCAAGACACTACGATCTAATCGTGGTGGTGAGTACCTCTTGGGAGAGTTTAGGAACTACTTATCAGAGGCTAGGATTCAATCTCAATTGACTGCACCTAGCACACCCCAGCAGAACGGTGTAGCAGAGTGAAGGAATAGGACTCTTATGGAGATGGTTAGATCGATGATGAGTTATTCTGACTTGCCAGATTTGTTCTGGGGATATGCTCTAGATACGGTGGTGTACATTCTGAACTTAGTTCCATCTAAATCAATGCCTTCTGCTCCCACAGAGTTGTGGACTGGGCGAAAGCCTAGTCTAAGACATATTCGGATATGGGGGAGTCCAACACATATGCTGAAGGCAGATGCTGGTAAGTTGGAACGTCGTATAGAAGTATGCATGTTCGTTGGCTATCCGAGGAGAACAAAGGGTGGATTATTTTATAGTCCTAGAGATCAGAGGGTGATCATTAGCACGAATGCCAGATTTCTAGAGGAAGACTATGTGATGAGCCACAAGCCCAAGAGTAAAATTATTCTGGAGGAGTTAAAAGGGGAAGTCACTTCTTTAGTACCACTGGTACAAGAGGATATACCACATGTCACTGCACCACGTGTCACAGAGGATACACAGGTGATACCTCGTCGTAGTGGGAGGGTTATGAGACAACCTGATATATTCAAGTTCTTGGGAGAATCTTCTGATTTGGTCCCTGGCGAACATGAACCTGATCCCTGGACATATGACAAGGCAATCCAAGATAAAGATATAATATCTTGGCAAAGTGCAATGAATTATGAGATTGAATCTATGGATTTAAATCTGGTCTGGGAGCTAGTAGAACCACCCGATGGTGTAAAAACCATTGGATGCAAGTGGATCTACAAGAGAAAGAGAGGAATAGATGGGAAGGTTGAGACCTTAAAATCGAGGCTTGTTGCGAAGGGGTATACTCAGAAAGAGGGTATCGATTATGAGGAGACCTTTTCGTCGGTAGCCATTCTTAAGTCTTTCCAGATTCTCTTATGCATAGCAGCTCATATGGATTATGAGGTGTGGCAGATGGATGTCAAGACAGATTTCCTTAATGGAAGTCTTGAGGAAAACATCTTCATGAAGCAACCAGAGGGATTCATTGTTAAGGGCAAAGAGCATCTTGTATGTAAGCTTAATCGGTCCATTTATGGATTGAAACAAGCTTCGAGGTCTTGGAACATCCGGTTTGATGAGGTGATCCAGTCTTATGGATTTATTCAAAGTCCGGATGAGTCTTGTATATACAAGAGATGTGACGGAAACGTGTGGTATTTCTTGTACTATACATAGATGACATTTTGTTGATTGGCAACAATATCAATGTGTTATCAGACATAAGGGTATGGTTGTCCAAACAGTTTGATATGAAGGACTTGGGAGAGGTGAGACACATCCTTGGGATCAAGGTTATAAGGGATCGCAGGAAAAGGATGTTGTGCTTATCCCAAGCTTCATACATAGACACGATTTTGGATCGTTTTAGCATGCAAAACTCCAAGAAGGGTTTTCTACCTTTCAGGCATGGAGTTCCTTTATCTAAGGAGATGTGTCCTAGATCATCTGAGGAGATAGAGGAGATGAAGGCGGTTCATTATGCTTCGGTAGTAGGAAGCCTCATGTATGCGATGCTCATGCGAGACCCGGATATACCTTTGCCATGGGCATGGTCGTGAATATCGAGTAATCGAGGGCGAGGACATTGGACTGCGGTAAAGCATATATTGAAGTACCGGAGAAGGACTAGGGATTATATGCTGGTTTACCGAGCAGACCAATTACTCCCTATGGTTTACACGAATTTCGACTTCCAATCTGATAGGGATAATAGTAAGTCTACCTCAGGTTTTGTGTTTACTTTGGGAGGTGGAGCCATTGTATGGAGGATTGTCAAGCAGAAATGCATGGCGGACTCCACCATGGAAGTTGAATGTGTGGCAGCCTCTGAGGCAGCTAAAGAAGTTGTGTGGCTCAGGAACTTCCTGATGGACTTGGATGTGATTCTTGGTTTGCCCAGAACTATCGCAATTTATTGTTATAATAATAGTGCAGTTGCAAACTCGAAGGAACCACGAGCCCATAAGGTGAGTAAACACATAGAGCGCAAGTACCACCTGATACGAGAAATCGTAAAGGAGGTAGAAGTTGCTGTCGCCTAGATTGCATCAGAGGATGACCTGGTAGACCCTTTTCACTAAGGCCCTTCTAGCGAGAGCTTTAATAGGCATGTGGAGGGAAGGAGAATCAGATGTATGACAGTATAAGGACAGCATAGTCTTTTAGTATAAGTGGGAGATTATAGGGATGTATACTGAAAAGTCTATCTTTTGTATGAACATCTTTATTTTTGAATAAGAATCACATGATCATTGTTTGCATATTTTTATGGTTTTGCAATATTGTCTAATACTTTACATTGTAGATAACATGGTGTGTGGTGTCACACAGGAGATCATGTTATCGGCCCCTTGAAAAGTGTAAGTAAAGGCTCACAACCGAGATGACTTTGGACAAACCATCGGAATGGTTGTAGTGTGATTTGGTATTGGTTTGTCTTGACCATAGAATCATACTAGTGAACTTTGTGTGTATTGAGAAGGACCGACATAGAGGTGATTCGATTTATTGCTGACTACATAATCGAATCGAACCTCAGATATTATTTAGTATATGCTCTTAATCCCAATATAATAACGGGCACATATACTTAGTAGTCATCTCTTTGATTTACCAATTGGCGAGATTTATAGATTAAATCGATAGTCTCGGTAAGTTGCGAGATAATATTATTTATATGGTGTGCCGTGGATTATAGGAGGAAACCGTGACCTATATATTAGGATGATGATGTCCCCTTGAGGAACTCATAAGGTTCATCATGTAAACCCTGCAGATGGACTTGGTCCGGCATGATGAAAAGGTTGAGTGATACTACTCAAGGAGTTAGATGTTGATTAATTAATGGTCAGTAAATTAATTAATTGATGGACATTCGAGATCTTAAACACGGGGAGAAAATGTACAAATAATATATGGAGCCCATATTATCATATGGGGGTTGGTGAGGTAGATCAATGATGAACCTTTAGTGGATTGGATCATCATTAGTGGATCGGACTTTATGTGGGCTTGATCCATGGGTGGCCAAGACCCAACTCCTCCTCATGGTCCCTAATGTAGCCTATTAACACCTCATGATTCTTAGATCCAATGGATAGAAACAAAACTCTAAGATCCATAGGTAGAGATTAAATCTCTAAGATCCGACGGTTGAGATTAAATCTCTAGATCCGACGGTTGAGATTAAATCCCTAGAACCAATGGAGGAGATTAATTCATGACTTATCCCTAACTCTATAAAAGGATGTCAAGGGAGTTGGCGTGGAATAATTAATGAGATCTAGGGTTTTTGGGCAGCAAGGAAGAGGAATCCTAGTTGAGATAGGATTAGGATTAGGGTTTGGAGGCAAGGGTGGCACCAAATAAGGAAGGTATTCTTCTCTTCTTCTTCCTCTTTTGGCCATCGTACAACACCTCTCCAACTCCTTTTCCAGCCTTGGCCAGTGCCCAAAAGGTCCCTTCTCCTTCTCCTTACGTGGTGGAAACAAGATAAAGGGCTTCCCTTGGTGTCTTGGTTATTTTCCACCATCTTCTCCTTCACCTAGTTGGCCGACGGCAAGGATAGTTTTAGTTCCTTGTTGGT
The DNA here is from genome assembly GCA_025175895.1 of Wurfbainia villosa. Classification (NCBI taxonomy): domain Eukaryota; kingdom Viridiplantae; phylum Streptophyta; class Magnoliopsida; order Zingiberales; family Zingiberaceae; genus Wurfbainia; species Wurfbainia villosa. Next base: position 23,178,782 of record CM046009.1, on the reverse strand, counting down.
TGTTTCTAGAGAGGAGAAAAACCTTCTTTCTATTCTTCCTCTTGCTTTGGAAGAGCAAGGAAGGAAGATTTGCGATCTAGGAGCTTCGACTTTTGGTAGATCGTCGCCCACACGACGTCCAAAAGGAGGAAGGTCATAAATTAGAAGATCGAGAGGTATACCTATTCTACTTTCTTCTTTTGTTTGTTGCTTGTTTTTGTTTTTCAATTATAAGCATGTTATAAATCTATAAATGGATAAATAATACTTGGATCCCTAGCATAAACACAAAAATTGGCGATCCGGACATCGTCTATTCCGCGGCTACTCGTAGAATAGAGGATGGTCACTTAAACAAATAGTTTGTTCAAGTGACCTCTCTAAATGAATAGCACGATGATGGCTTGGTTGCTTTGGCAATCCCTTTTGTCTAGGATTAAATTTTATTTAATCTGGGGACATAGAAGGGATCACCATGAAGGAAGATGTAGGGATTTTTTTTATGCAAAATAGCATATGCGCAACGGAAAATAGGATCCCTTCAAAGTGATCCTTACGAAAGAAAACCTCGTACAAAAAAATAAATTTCTCAAAACCTATCTTATAGGAGAATATTACCTTTGTTGCGTGCCCTTTTTAATCCCGCTTCTTCTTGGGTTTGTTGGATCTTTTAGCACGTTCAAATGTCCGTGCCTCTATATGTATCCACACGAGCAAGCTCTTGTCTCACAAAAGAAACTAGAAGAGCTCTCCTTTACTTCTTGCTAGAGAAGTCCCTAAAGGAGAGGAAGGTAGGGAAAAAGAGAAAGGAAGAAGAAGACCACTCTTCTTGGTAGCCTACACTCACAAAAGCCACACAACCAAAGCCTCTCACCACCAAGCTCTCTCCAAGCCTCAAGCTTCCACCAATTTGGCCGACCACCCCATGGAGTGTTTTATAGGATTGAAAAAACCTTTCACCTTCTATCACATTCAATGCAATCAATTGCATTGAAAAATAATCAAACACACTCCTTGTTTGTCCGACCACATGTGGAGAAATTCCAAAGGTCAAAACCCTTTGTCTCCTTCCACCTCATCAAACTTAGGTGGCATGCTTATGTGGCATGCTTAGGTGGCATGCTCATGTTGAATTAATCTTATTAATTCAATAAGCTTATGTTATCATATTGAATTAATCTCATTAAATCAATAAGGTAACATATTGAATTAATCTTATTAAATCAATTAAACTTAGGCTATCATGATAACATATTTATTTAATATTATTAAATTAATAAGCTTAGCACATTGAATTAATCTCATTAAATCAACAAACTAAAATTCTCATTAAGCTTAAAGTCCAAAAACCATTTTGTACTTGAGCTTATTCCCAAATTATTCTAGTCAAACTAGAATGCACTAATTCTTCTAATCATCATGCTCTTTGTGTGTGACCCTATAGGCTCTCATAACGTTGGCAGTGGATCTAAACTCTTTTAGATATACAAGCAATGAGCGACATCTAGCAATACATCATTGCTACCCAAGTTACGAAATAAGTCAAGATCCGACTAACCTTTCCGTGACTACTATAATGTATGACCGTGTCCTTCTATCCTTGATATCAGATTGACCAATGAGGCATAGACCGTGTCATCCTCGATCAATCTATGTGTTTCTTGATCCCTGAGTAAACTAACTCAAACAAATGAGCTCAATATCTCATATTGACTCATTCGAGCATGGACATGCATTTTAGTAGTTCTACTCAATCAAGGGGCCCACAAATATCACTCCCGTCATATGGGAGGGATAGATCCCATCTACATCACTCACATCCCTCCGCACAATTTGTTATATACCCAGTAATCGCCTTTATGGTCCACCCTGTTACGGGTGACATTTGACGATACCAAAGTACATAACTCCTTATGTAGGGAACCGTAGTGACTTCAGGTTTGAGGACTATTCATACCAATAGTCACTTGAGAAAGTTTATGACACTCATATGACGATCCATGAAACTTTCTCATGGTGGGTCAGTTCAGTATATATTCTCTAATATATACCCATGTGTCAACTTGATATCATATATCCATGACTTGTGAGATCATGTCATCAATTGACCTACATGCTAGTCTTTATGTATTAATATTGCCCTTGCATATTAATACTTGACTAGGAATATTTAGGAAAGTGTTCTCTACAGCCTCTCATAATCAATTCTGCCAATTGATGTGTTGTAGATAAGAATCTACTTTTCTAAGGCATTATTATATTTAATTTAGCGGGCACAAGCAAGACATAAATATAATAACCAATCCTTTGCCTTTATAGAATATGATACAAAATGTTCCCTATTCAACCATCACATGATTGGTTCTAGGGCTATAACTAACAATCTCCCACTAGCACTAGTTCCAATCACTATAATATCTGATACCTAGTGACCTAGTGTGACCATCATGCTTCCTTTGTGCCAAAGCCTTGGTCAATGGATCTGCGATGTTAGCTTCTATCGGTACTCTGCATATTCTCACATCTCCTCTATCGATGATCTCTCGAATGAGATGGAAGCGCCGCAGTATGTGTTTGGTCCGCTGATGTGATCGAGGTTCCTTAGCCTGTGCAATAGCCCCATTGTTGTCACAATAGAGGTCTATTGGATCTGCAATGCTAGGAACTACCCCAAGTTCAGCGATGAACTTGCGAGCCAAACAACCTCTTTTTCTTTGCATCGCTGAATATATACTTTCTATTGTAGAATCAAGAATCGTGTCTGCTTCAACTCTTCCACTCACACCCACCATTCATTCGTGCAAAACACATACCCCGATTGCGATCTATAGTCATCCTTGTCTGTTTGGAAGCTTGCATCACTGTAACCCTTTACAGTTAGCTCCTCATTGCCTCCAAATATCAGGAAATATTTTTTCGTTCTTCGTAAGTATTTAAGAATATTTTTGACTATTATCCAGTGACTTTCACCTGGATCCGACTGGTATCTACTCGTCATGCTCAAAGCATACGAGACGTCAGGATGAGTACAAAGCATGGCGTACATGATAGACCCTATAGCAGATGCATAAGGGATCTTATCCATGCGATCTCTCTCCTCCTTAGAAGAGGGACATTAAGTCTTCGAAAGACTCACACCATGTGATAAAGGCAGAAATCCTTTCTTGGAATTTTGCATAGCAAAACAATCTAGCACTTTATCAATGTATGTACTCTGACTTAGGCCAAGTAATCTTTTAGATCTATCTATATAGATCTTGATGCCTAGAATATAGGCAGCTTCACCTAAGTCTTTCATCGAGAAACAATTCCCTAACCACATCTTCACAGACTAGAGTGAGGGAATATCATTTCCGATGAGAAGTATGTCATCTACATACAAGATAAGAAATACAACTGTGCTCCCACTATTTCTCTTGTAGACACAAGGTTCATCTTCATTCTTGATGAAACCAAACTCCTTGATTGCATCATCGAATCGAAGATTCCGGCTTCGAGAGGCTTGCTTTAGTCCATAAATGGACCTTTGTAGTTTTCATACCTTTCCAGGATGTTTTGGATCTTCAAAACCCTCAGGCTGTGTCATGTACACATCCTCGAGTAGCTTTCCATTCAAAAAAGCAGTTTTGACATCCATCTGCTAGATCTCATAATCGTGGTAGGCTGCAATAGCAAGTACGATCCGAATGGATTTAAGCATCGCAACTGGTGAAAAGGTTTCATCATAGTCAATACCATGAATTTGTTTGAATCCTTTAGCCACCAATCTACCTTTATGTAACGCCCGTAAAATTCCTAGCAATTTTACAAGAATTTTTGGCTTGATGATAATGGGCTTTATGTAGGCCTTTTTCCAAAACAAAAGAAAATAAGCCAAAAAAAAAAAATGGATACAAGACCTAGGAATTGAACTCCAGACCTCTAGAGATAGCCAAGCCCTATAGATGTACCCACTAACCATAAGCCCAATAGGATTGTATGATTAAGGAAAGGGGGGGAACTATAGATAAATGGAACTAAGGGTAAATGAAGAGGCATAGAAAAAGAAAAGAGGAACTTCTCTTCCTCCCCCCTTTATAAAGAAGAGGGAAGATTGAAATTGTTTACTTCCTCTCTTCTTCTCTTCCTCTTCTCACCGAAATTCCAAGGCTTCCCTCTCCATTTCCCCTCTTTTGGCCGAGCCTCATCCAAGCAAGAAAGCTAGGGCTAGGTTGGTTCTTTAGGTTGTCTTCTCCACCAAAAGCAACGCGAAGGATGTAAGTATCCCTCACCTGCATACGAGTAGCTTCGGTTGACGTTTTATAAAAGAAATCTATATAGTTATTTTCGGCCAAGATATGATCTAGGGTTTCCATGAAGTTGTATGCCATGCTTTTGTAATTAGATGATGATGTTAGGGCTTAAAATGGATTAGAACAAAAGCTAACCCTAAGGAACAACAAGACCTATTCGGCCAAACCCTACTTTTAGGGTTCAATGAAGTTCCATGCCATATTATGGGAACTAGATGATGATTTTAGGGTTTAAAATGGATTAGAACAAAAGCTAACCCTAAGGAACAACAAGACCTATTCGGCCAAACCCTACTTTTAGGGTTCAATGAAGTTCCATGCCATATTATGGGAACTAGATGATGATTTTAGGGTTTAAAGTGGGTTAGAACCAAAGCTAACCCTAATGGACACTTTAGTTCTATTCGGCCAAACCCTATTTTAGGGTTTCAATGAAGTTCCATGCCATATTATGGGAACTAGATGATGATTTTAGGGTTTAAAATGGATTAGAACAAAAGCTAACCCTAATGAACACTTTAGTTCTATTCGGCCAAACCCTATTTTAGGGTTTCAATGAAGTTCCATGCCATATTATGGGAACTAGATGATGATTTTAGGGTTTAAAATGGATTAGAACAAAAGCTAACCCTAAGGAACAACAAGACCTATTCGGCCAAACCCCACCATAGGGTTTCAATGAAGTTTCATACTATGTTTTGTAACTAGATGATGAGGTTAAGGTTTTAAAAGGGGATTAGGTCAAAGTTAAACCTAAAGGCCCTACATGGACCATTCGGCCACCTTGGGTCTTTAGGGTACAATGAAGTCCATACCATGAATTGTATGCCATGCTATGTTAATGAAATAAGTTATGTTGTTATGAAATGAAGTATGCCATGCTATGTTAATGAAATAAGTTATGTTGTTATGGAATAAAGTATGCCATGCTATGTTAATGAAATACGTTATGTTGTTATGAAATAAAGTATGCCATACTATGTTAATGAAATAGGATATGTTGTTATGAAATGAAGTATGCCATGCTATGTAAATGAAATGAAGCATGATGTGTATGAAATGAATAATGCCATGTCATGAAAATGAAATGAAGCATGATGTGTTATGAAGAGAAGTATGCTATGCTATGTTAATGAAATAAGTTATGTTGTTATGAAATGAAGTAAGCTATGCTATGTTAATGAAATGAAGCATGATGTGTATGAAATGAAGTATGCTATGCTATGTTAACGAAATAAGCTATGTTATAAACAAGCATATAAGTACTTTACTTTCTGCATGGCTTGTACCAAGACCTTAACAAGGTCCAAAGATGGGATGGGCTCCTAAGATGCCCTAGGTCGATGGAATAAGACTCGGGCCTAGGATGGGCTTCTATGTATGATTGCCCCTAGGTCGATGGAATAAGATTCGGGCCTAGTACGGGATGGGCTCCAAGATGCCTTAGGTCGATGGAGTAAGACTCGGGCCTAGGATGGGCTTCTACGCTATGACGATTGCCCTAGGTCGATGGAATAAGACTCGGGCCTAGAAACCTATTAGGTTCGAGACTTGCTCCCTCGGGCCTATTTAGGGATGCGCGCTATGATAATGAAGAAGTGGTACAATGCCGGGCCCAAATATGTTGAGATTTATATTTACGTACCTAATATATATATTTTCAAAAGCATCTTGCATATGTATGTCATGATTGTTAAGTTACATGTTACGTTAAAGGTATGTCATGATTGTTAAGTTACATGTTACGTTAAATGTATGTCATGATTGTTAAGTTACATGTTACGTTAAACGATATGCCATGATTGTTAAGTTACATGTATGTTAAATAATATGCCATGATTGTTAAGTTACATGTTATGTTAAACGATATGCCAAGAATGTTAAGTTATATGTTATGAAAGTTATGCTTTATGATATGTTATGAATGTTTACATGCTTACGCTAGAGACGTTATGAAAGTTATGCTTTATGATATGCTATGAATGTTTACATGTTTACGTTAGACACATTACAAGTTATGTTTGATGATACGGTGATCCATGCTATATTTCACTTACGTTACTTAGGCTACATGTTAAGTTGATGACACCAAGTATGTTACATGTTATATTGCTTCTATGTTGTGAATGCTGCATGCCATGATTAATGATAATGTATGGTTTTAGTGAGTAGGACAGGATCTTACTAAGCCTATGTGCTTATAGTTTATCTTTCCCTCGTACTGCAGATAAGGGTAAGGGATGGATAAACTAAAGGGAGCAGCAGGAGAGGCCAATGTGTGTGGTAGTGGCATGGTGGAGAAGATCCGTTAGGTCTAAACATGTTTACCTATGATAAGGATGTCTATTCATGTCCTCACTTATGTCTCCTTATGATGATGATGTTATGAATTTACTAAGCACTAAGTATCTACATATATGATGCATGCTCTATGTTAAGAAGAAGAAGTAAAGAAGAAGTAAGAAGAAGTATCTATCCACGCTATGAAGCATACTCTATGCTAAGAAGAAGAAGTATGTATATATATATGTATATATGTGTTAACGCATGTTTATGTTTAAAAAAAAGTATTAAGAAGTATGTCTAAAGTCTTCCATGTAAGTATTAAGAAGTAGGTATAAAGTCTTCATTGTATGTAATGTATGAATGAGTCGCGTCACGCCGTAGCCTCTCCGGACATTTAGGGTCCGGAAGGGCGGCGTGACAGGTTAATATCGAGCGGATCTGCCTTTCCACTACACACACATCAAGTTCCAATCCTGCCGCTCCAAGTAAGAATTCTTTGTCTACTCTAACTTAGCTTATTTTACTCATGTATGATATAAAATGCCTTTAGATTATTTAGTTCATGTATGATATAAAGTGCCTCTAGCTTAAATATGCATGAAAATAGGATACCCTTATGCTTGTTCTGGCATGATGTAAAATACCTTAAGTTTAAACTATGCATGAGGACATGAATGATGCCTTAAGCTTAAAATGACTTTATGCTAGCTTTTAGTTTAACCATGCCTAGATAAATGAACGATAAACTTATACTAGCCTTACTCTAATATGTGAAGATAACCATGGCTGGAAGATGTAGTAATAGGGTCGATGAGATAGTAATATATGGAAGACGTAGTAATAGGGTCGATGAGATAGTAATATAGGGAAGACGTAGTGATAGGGTCGATAAGATAGTAATATATGGAAGACGTAGTAATAGATTCGATGAGACAGTACCCCCACCTGCTCTTATGCATGTGGTTACTGAACTCTAGTACTGTTGGTGAAGAAGAAAGACTGGTCTATACAAATGTGCATAGACTACTGAGCGCTAAATAATGTGACGATCAAGAATAGGTACCCTTTACCACGGATTGACGACCTGTTCGACCAGTTAAAGGGTGCCACCGTCTTCTCTCAGATTGATCTGAGGTCTGGCTATCATCAAGTGAAAGTGAAACTAGATGATATACTGAAGACGGCTTTCCGAACAAGATACGGACGTTATGAGCTCGTAGTTATGCCTTTCGGAGTGACTAATGCACCTGCTATGATCTGCTGAATCGGATTCTTCAGGAAAAGTAGTTGTATGCAAAGTTCTCCAAATGCGAGCTCTGGCTCGAGCAAGTATCATTTTTGGGTCACGTGTTATCCAAACACGGAGTGATGGTGGACCCAATGAAGATTGAAGCCGTGAGTAATTGGAACCGACCAAGGAATGCCCGCGAGGTCAGAAGCTTTCTTGGGCTAGCAAGCTACTACTGGAAGTTTGTAGAGAACTTCTCCAGGATTGCCGCCTATGGCCGATCCTCACGAGAAAGGACAAGAAATATGAGTGGGCCGGACACTGCGAGAGGAGTTTCCAGAGTTGAAAAGGAGGCCCGACCACGCTCCAATTCTTGCTCTTCCGGACGATGTGAAGGCGACATATGCAGTGACGCTTCCAAGATGGGACTCGGAGCTGTACTTATGCAGAACGACAAGGTCATTGCCTACGCCTCTAGGCAACTCAAGGAACACGAAAGGAATTACCCCAACCACGATTTAGAGCTAGCAGCCGTGGTCTTTGCTCTCAAAACATGGAGGCATTATCTCTATGGAGCTCAGTGTAGGATTTATCTGACCACGAGTGCGAAATATTTCTTCACCGCGAAGGACTGAACATGAGGCAGTAGATGGCTCGAGCTCGTCAAGGATTATGAGCTGAGATTCTTTACCATCGGAAAGCTAACAAGGTGGTGATGCACTCGTGAAGTCTGCGCCACCTTGATATCCCTCTCAGTGCTATCTCGACCCTTAGAAAAAGAGATTATGCGTTACAGGGTGGAAATCATTTCCGGACGGCTCTCAACCCTGGCGATAGCACCGACGCTGTTCGATGATATACTGGAAAAGCAAGCCCGTGACCCAAGCCTTCAAAGGATCAAGCAAGAGGTCCTAGAGGGGAAGGGCGGACGGGTTTGGATCTACGATAGTGGAGTACTCTACCTCGGGGATCGCTTGTGTATTCCGAGCGATCGAGTACGGAAGGAGATACTTGAGAAGCTCACGGGACTCCTTATCGATGCATCCTGGAACCACCAAGATGTACCAAGACCTGAAACGAAAGTTTTGGTGGTTTGGAATGAAAAGAGATGTGGCTCGATATGTCGATTACCACGACACGCCAAAGGGTTAAGCGAGCACGAGACACGGAGGAACCTGCGGTAGATCCAGATTCAGAATGGAAATGGGAGGACATTTCTATGGATTTCATCTCGGGATTGCCCAAGGCGACAAGCGGTTATGATGCTATATGGGTGATTGTGGCAGTTGACGAAGTCCGCTCATTTCTTAGCAATCAAGATGACCTATTCGGCCAGACAATTGGCTCGATTATATGCTAGAAATCATCCGACTCCATGGAATCCCTAAGACCATCATTTACGATAGAGATGGTCGCTTTATTTCCCATTTAGAATGTGTTGAAGGCCTTAGGCAAAGCTATTGTTGATCTTGCTTCCATCCCAGACGGATGGACGAGAGAAAGAGTAAATCAAATCTTGGAAGATATGTTAAGAGCTGCATACTGGATTTAGTAGGTAGTGTCGATACTTATGTTTGGCGAATTTACAATAATAGCTACCAAGCTACTATTGGAATGGCACCCTACGAGGCTCTATCACGGGAGGAAATGTAGATCTACCATATCTTTGATGCGAGGTGGTGAAAAGAAGAGGATGGGACTCGACGGATTTCATCGATGACACCACCGAGCTATCTGAACATCCGCGGAAGAATTGAAGCGCCAGGCCGACAAAAGAGCTATGCGGATAGGCGTAAACCATTAGAATTGAGGTTGGGGACCTAGTATTCCTCAAAGTGGCTCCCATGAAGGGAGTAATGAGGTTGGAAGAAGGATGGCCCGAGTCCACGTTACGTGGGACCGTATCCGATATCATGAGAGGATCGGCAATGTAGCTTACAAGCTAGAGCTGCCTCAAGAGATGTCGGCTATTCACAACGTGTTCCATGTCTCTGTGCTCAAGAAATGCATTTCCAGTACAGACCAAGTGATCGAGCCACAAACAGTACAAGTTCAAGAGGACCTAAGTATTGAAAGTCGGCCTATCCAAATACTAGACCGAGAAATCAAGAGGCTAAGGAACAAAGAGGTACCCTTAGTAAAGGTCACTGTGGCGAGAATCAGCAGTGCGAGGAGGCTACACAGGAGCGAGGAGGACATGAGAGAAGTACCCACAATTGTTCTAAGTTTGAGGAATGAAACTTTTTAAAGGTATGAAGGATTATAGCATAGTAAAATTCCTAGCAATTTTACAAGAATTTTTGGCTTGATGATAATGGGCTTTATGTAGGCCTTTTTCCAAAACAAAAGAATATAAGCCAAAAATGGATACAAGACCTAGGAATTGAACTCCAGACCTCTAGAGATAGCCAAGCCCTATAGATGTACCCACTAACCATAAGCCCAATAGGATTGTATGATTAAGGAAAGGGGGGGAACTATAGATAAATGGAACTAAGGGTAAATGAAGAGGCATAGAAAAAGAAAAGAGGAACTTCTCTTCCTCCCCCCTTTATAAAGAAGAGGGAAGATTGAAATTGTTTACTTCCTCTCTTCTTCTCTTCCTCTTCTCACCGAAATTCCAAGGCTTCCCTCTCCATTTCCCCTCTTTTGGCCGAGCCTCATCCAAGCAAGAAAGCTAGGGCTAGGTTGGTTCTTTAGGTTGTCTTCTCCACCAAAAGCAAGCGAAGGATGTAAGTATCCCTCACCTGCATCTGAGTAAGCCGGTTGACGTTTTATAAAAGAAATCCATATAGTTATTTTCGGCCAAGATATGATCTAGGGTTTCCATGAAGTTGTATGCCATGCTTTTGTAATTAGATGATGATGTTAGGGCTTAAAATGGATTAGAACAAAAGCTAACCCTAAGGAACAACAAGACCTATTCGGCCAAACCCTACTTTTAGGGTTCAATGAAGTTCCATGCCATATTATGGGAACTAGATGATGATTTTAGGGTTTAAAATGGATTAGAACAAAAGCTAACCCTAAGGAACAACAAGACCTATTCGGCCAAACCCTACTTTTAGGGTTCAATGAAGTTCCATGCCATATTATGGGAACTAGATGATGATTTTAGGGTTTAAAGTGGGTTAGAACCAAAGCTAACCCTAATGGACACTTTAGTTCTATTCGGCCAAACCCTATTTTAGGGTTTCAATGAAGTTCCATGCCATATTATGGGAACTAGATGATGATTTTAGGGTTTAAAATGGATTAGAACAAAAGCTAACCCTAATGAACACTTTAGTTCTATTCGGCCAAACCCTATTTTAGGGTTTCAATGAAGTTCCATGCCATATTATGGGAACTAGATGATGATTTTGGGGTTTAAAATGGATTAGAACAAAAGCTAACCCTAAGGAACAACAAGACCTATTCGGCCAAACCCCACCATAGGGTTTCAATGAAGTTTCATACTATGTTTTGTAACTAGATGATGAGGTTAAGGTTTTAAAAGGGGATTAGGTCAAAGTTAAACCTAAAGGCCCTACATGGACCATTCGGCCACCTTGGGTCTTTAGGGTACAATGAAGTCCATACCATGAATTGTATGCTATGTTATGTTAATGAAATCAGTTATGTTGTGATGAAATGAAGTATGCCATGCTATGTTAATGAAATAAGTTATGTTGTTAGGAAATGAAGTATGCCATGCTATGTTAATGAAATAAGTTATGTTGTTATGAAATAAAGTATGCCATACTATGTTAATGAAATAGGATATGTTGTTATGAAATGAAGTATGCCATGCTATGTAAATGAAATGAAGCATGATGTGTATGAAATGAATAATGCCATGTCATGAAAATGAAATGAAGCATGATGTGTTATGAAGAGAAGTATGCTATGCTATGTTAATGAAATAAGTTATGTTGTTATGAAATGAAGTAAGCTATGCTATGTTAATGAAATGAAGCATGATGTGTATGGAATGAAGTATGCTATGCTATGTTAACGAAATAAGCTATGTTATAAATAAGCATATAAGTACCTTACTTTCTGCATGGCTTGTACCAAGACCTTAACAAGGTCCAAAGAAGGGATGGGCTCCTTAGATGCCCTAGGTCGATGGAATAAGACTCGGGCCTAGGATGGGCTTCTATGTATGATTGCCCCTAGGTCGATGGAATAAGATTCGGGCCTAGTACGGGATGGGCTCCAAGATGCCTTAGGTCGATGGAGTAAGACTCGGGCCTAGGATGGGCTTCTACGCTATGACGATTGCCCCTAGGTCGATGGAATAAGACTCGGGCCTAGAAACCTATTAGGTTCGAGACTTGCTACCTCGGGCCTATTTAGGGATCTATGATAATGAAGAAGTGGTACAATCGGGCCCAAATATGTTGAGATTTATATTTACATTACCTAATATATATATTTTCAAAAGCATCTTGCATATGTATGTCATGATTGTTAAGTTACATGTTACGTTAAAGGTATGTCATGATTGTTAAGTTACATGTTATGTTAAATGTATGTCATGATTGTTAAGTTACATGTTATGTTAAATAATATGCCATGATTGTTAAGTTACATGTATGTTAAATAATATGCCATGATTGTTAAGTTACATGTTATGTTAAACGATATGCCAAGAATGTTAAGTTATATGTTATGAAAGTTATGCTTTATGATATGTTATGAATGTTTACATGCTTACGCTAGAGACGTTATGAAAGTTATGTTTTATGATATGCTATGAATGTTTACATGTTTACGTTAGACACATTACAAGTTATGTTTGATGATACGGTGATCCATGCTATATTTCACTTACGTTACTTAGGCTACATGTTAAGTTGATGACACCAAGTATGTTACATGTTATATTGCTTCTATGTTGTGAATGCTGCATGCCATGATTAATGATAATGTATGGTTTTAGTGAGTAGGACAGGATCTTACTGAGCCTATGTGCTTATAGTTTATCTTTCCCTCGTCTTTGCGGATAAGGGTAAGGGATGGATAAACTAAAGGGAGCGCGAGGAGGGGCCAATGTGTGTGGTAGTGGCATGGTGGAGAAGATCCGTTAGGTCTAAACATGTTTACCTATGATAAGGATGTCTATTCATGTCCTCACTTATGTCTCCTTATGATGATGATGTTATGAATTTACTAAGCACTAAGTATCTACATATATGATGCATGCTCTATGTTAAGAAGAAGAAGTAAAGAAGAAGTAAGAAGAAGTATCTATCCACGCTATGAAGCATACTCTATGCTAAGAAGAAGAAGTATGTATATATATATGTATATATGTGTTAACGCATGTTTATGTTTAAAAAAAAAAAGTATTAAGAAGTATGTCTAAAGTCTTCCGCTGTAAGTATTAAGAAGTAGGTATAAAGTCTTCCGCTGTATGTAATGTATGAATGGTCGCGTCACGCGCCGCCTCTCCGGACATTTAGGGTCCCGGAAGGGCGGGCGTGACAGGTTGGTATCAGAGCGGATCTGCCTTTCCACTACACACACATCAAGCTCCAATCCTGCCGCTCCAAGTAAGAATTCTTTGTCTACTCTAACTTAGCTTATTTTACTCATGTATGATATAAAATGCCTTTAGATTATTTAGTTCATGTATGATATAAAGTGCCTCTAGCTTAAATATGCATGAAAATAGGATACCCTTATGCTTGTTCTGGCATGATGTAAAATACCTTAAGTTTAAACTATGCATGAGGACATGAATGATGCCTTAAGCTTAAAATGACTTTATGCTAGCTTTTAGTTTAACCATGCCTAGATAAATGAACGATAAACTTATACTAGCCTTACTCTAATATGTGAAGATAACCATGGCTGGAAGATGTAGTAATAGGGTCGATGAGATAGTAATATATGGAAGACGTAGTAATAGGGTCGATGAGATAGTAATATAGGGAAGACGTAGTGATAGGGTCGATAAGATAGTAATATATGGAAGACGTAGTAATAGATTCGATGAGACAGTACCCCCACCTGCTCTTATGCATGTGGTTACTGAACTCTAGTACTGTTGGTGAAGAAGAAAGACTGGTCTATACAAATGTGCATAGACTACTGAGCGCTAAATAATGTGACGATCAAGAATAGGTACCCTTTACCACGGATTGACGACCTGTTCGACTAGTTAAAGGGTGCCACCGTCTTCTCTCAGATTGATCTGAGGTCTGGCTATCATCAAGTGAAAATGAAACTAGATGATATACTGAAGACGGCTTTCCGAACAAGATACGGACGTTATGAGCTCGTAGTTATGCCTTTCGGAGTGACTAATGCACCTGCTATGATCTGCTGAATCGGATTCTTCAGGAAAAGTAGTTGTATGCAAAGTTCTCCAAATGCGAGCTCTGGCTCGAGCAAGTATCATTTTTGGGTCACGTGATATCCAAACACGGAGTGATGGTGGACCCAATGAAGATTGAAGCCGTGAGTAATTGGAACCGACCAAGGAATGCCCGCGAGGTCAGAAGCTTCCTTGGGCTAGCAAGTTACTACCGGAAGTTTGTAGAGAACTTCTCCAGGATTGCCGCCCCTATGACAGTCCTCACCAGAAAGGACAAGAAATATGAGTGGACGGACACCTGCGAGAGGAGTTTCACAGAGTTGAAAAGGAGACTGACCAGCGCTCCAATTCTTGCTCTTCCGGACAGTAACGAAGGCTTCGACATGTACAGTGACGCTTCCAAGATGGGACTCGGAGCTGTACTTATGCAGAACGACAAGGTCATTGCCTACGCCTCTAGGCAACTCAAGGAACACGAAAGGAATTACCCCACCCACGATTTAGAGCTAGCAGCCGTGGTCTTTGCTCTCAAAACATGGAGGCATTATCTCTATGGAGCTCAGTGTAGGATTTATACAGACCACCAGAGTCTGAAATATTTCTTCACACAGAAGGACCTGAACATGAGACAGCGCAGATGGCTCGAGCTCGTCAAGGATTATGACTGCGAGATTCTTTACCATCCGGGGAAAGCTAACAAGGTGGCTGATGCACTCAGCAGGAAGTCCTGCGCCACCTTGATGTCCCTCTCAGTGCTATCTCGACCCTTAGAAAAAGAGATTATGCGTTCTGAGGTGGAAATCATTTCGGACGGCTCTCAACCTGGCGATAGCGATAGCACCGACTGTTCGATGATATCGGAAAAGCAACCCCGTGACCCAAGCCTTCAGAGGATCAAGCAAGAGGTCCTAGAACGAAAGGACGACAGGTTTCGGATCTCTGATAGTGGAGTACTCTACCTCAGGGATCGCTTGTGTATTCCCGACGATCCAGAATTACGGAAGGAGATATTTGAGGAAGCTCACAGAACTCCTTATGCGATGCATCCTGGAACCACCAAGATGTACCAAGACCAAACGAAAGTTCGTGGTTTGAATGAAAAGAGATGTGGCTCAAGATGTCAAGATTACCGACCGCCAAAGGGTTAAGGCGAGCACCAAAGACTGGAGGAACACCGCAATGATCCAGATTCCGTAATGGAAATGGGAGGACATTTCTATGGATTTCATCTCGGATTGCCCAAGACGACAAACGGTTATGATGCTATATGGGTGATTGTAGAGATGATTGACGAAGTCCGCTCATTTCTTAGCAATCAAGATGACCTATTCGAGCAACGGCTCGATTATATGCTAGGAAATCATCCGACTCCATGGAATCCCTAAGACCATCATTTCGATGAGATGGTCGCTTATTTCCCATTTCGAATGCGTTCGAAGGCCTTAGGCACAAAGCTATTGTTCAAGATCGCTTTCCATCCCCAAGCAGAGATGACCGAAGGGTAAATCAAGTACTGGAAGATATGTTAAGAGCCTGCGCCCTGGATTTCAAAGGTAGCTGGTGTCGATACTTATGTTTGGCAGAATTCGCTTACAATAATAGCTACCAAGCTACTATTGGAATGACACCCTACGAGGCTCTATACGGAGGAAATGTAGATCTCCCATATCCGGGTACGAGGGTGGTGAAAAGAAGAGGATGGGACTCGGATTTCATCGATGACACCACCGAGCTATACTGAACATCCGCCAGAGAATTGAAAACCGCCCAAAGCCGACAAAAGAGCTATGCGGATAAGAGGCGTAAACCATTAGAATTCGAGGTTGGGGACCTAGTATTCTCAAAGTGGCTCCATGAAGGGAGTAATGAGGTTCGGAAGAAGGGTAAATCGAGTCCACGCTACGTGGGACCGTGATCCGATATCGCAGAGGATGGCGCAATGTAGCTTACAAGCCAGAGCTGCCTCAAGAGATGTCGGCTATTCACAACGTGTTCCATGTCTCTGTGCTCAAGAAATGCATTTCCAAGATGGACCAAGTGATCGAGCCACAAAGCGATAAGTTCAAGAGGACCTAAGTATTGAAAGTCGGCTATCCAAATACTAGACCGAAATCAAGAGGCTAAGGAACAAAGAGGTACCCTTAGTAAAGGTCCTGTGGCAGAATCAACGGTACGAGGAGGCTACCTGGGAACGCGAGGAGGACATGAAGAAGAAGTACCCACAATTGTTCTAAGTTTCGAGGACGAAACTTTTTAAAGGTATGAAGGATTGTAACGCCCGTAAAATTCCTAGCAATTTTACAAGAATTTTTGGCTTGATGATAATGGGCTTTATGTAGGCCTTTTTCCAAAACAAAAGAATATAAGCCAAAAAAAAAAAATGGATACAAGACCTAGGAATTGAACTCCAGACCTCTAGAGATAGCCAAGCCCTATAGATGTACCCACTAACCATAAGCCCAATAGGATTGTATGATTAAGGAAAGGGGGGGAACTATAGATAAATGGAACTAAGGGTAAATGAAGAGGCATAGAAAAAGAAAAGAGGAACTTCTCTTCCTCCCCCCTTTATAAAGAAGAGGGAAGATTGAAATTGTTTACTTCCTCTCTTCTTCTCTTCCTCTTCTCACCGAAATTCCAAGGCTTCCCTCTCCATTTCCCCTCTTTTGGCCGAGCCTCATCCAAGCAAGAAAGCTAGGGCTAGGTTGGTTCTTTAGGTTGTCTTCTCCACCAAAAGCAACGCGAAGGATGTAAGTATCCCTCACCTGCATACGAGTAGCTTCGGTTGACGTTTTATAAAAGAAATCCATATAGTTATTTTCGGCCAAGATATGATCTAGGGTTTCCATGAAGTTGTATGCCATGCTTTTGTAATTAGATGATGATGTTAGGGCTTAAAATGGATTAGAACAAAAGCTAACCCTAAGGAACAACAAGACCTATTTGGCCAAACCCTACTTTTAGGGTTCAATGAAGTTCCATGCCATATTATGGGAACTAGATGATGATTTTAGGGTTTAAAATGGATTAGAACAAAAGCTAACCCTAAGGAACAACAAGACCTATTCGGCCAAACCCAACTTTTAGGGTTTCAATGAATTTCAATGGCATATTATTGGATCTAGATGATGATTTTAGGGTTTAAAGTGGGTTAGAACCAAAGCTAACCCTAATGGACACTTTAGTTCTATTCGGCCAAACCCTATTTTAGGGTTTCAATGAAGTTCCATGCCATATTATGGGAACTAGATGATGATTTTAGGGTTTAAAATGGATTAGAACAAAAGCTAACCCTAATGAACACTTTAGTTCTATTATTCGCCAAACCCTATTTTAGGGTTTCAATGAAGTTCCATGCCATATTATGGGAACTAGATGATGATTTTGGGGTTTAAAATGGATTAGAACAAAAGCTAACCCTAAGGAACAACAAGACCTATTCGGCCAAACCCCACCATAGGGTTTCAATGAAGTTTCATACTATGTTTTGTAACTAGATGATGAGGTTATGGTTTTAAAAGGGGATTAGGTCAAAGTTAAACCTAAAGGCCCTACATGGACCATTCGGCCACCTTGGGTCTTTAGGGTACAATGAAGTCCATACCATGAATTGTATGCCATGCTATGTTAATGAAATAAGTTATGTTGTTATGAAATGAAGTATGCCATGCTATGTTAATGAAATAAGTTATGTTATGGAATGAAGTATGCCATGCTATGTTAATGAAATAAGTTATGTTGTTATGAAATAAAGTATGCCATACTATGTTAATGAAATAGGATATGTTGTTATGAAATGAAGTATGCCATGCTATGTAAATGAAATGAAGCATGATGTGTATGAAATGAATAATGCCATGTCATGAAAATGAAATGAAGCATGATGTGTATGAAATGAAGTATGCTATGCTATGTTAATGAAATAAGTTATGTTGTTATGAAATGAAGTAAGCTATGCTATGTTAATGAAATGAAGCATGATGTGTATGAAATGAAGTATGCTATGCTATGTTAACGAAATAAGCTATGTTATAAACAAGCATATAAGTACTTTACTTTCTGCATGGCTTGTACCAAGACCTTAACAAGGTCCAAAGAAGGGATGGGCTCCTAAGATGCCCTAGGTCGATGGAATAAGACTCGGGCCTAGGATGGGCTTCTATGTATGATTGCCCCTAGGTCGATGGAATAAGATTCGGGCCTAGTACGGGATGGGCTCCAAGATGCCTTAGGTCGATGGAGTAAGACTCGGGCCTAGGATGGGCTTCTACGCTATGACGATTGCCCTAGGTCGATGGAATAAGACTCGGGCCTAGAAACCTATTAGGTTCGAGACTTGCTACCTCGGGCCTATTTAGGGATGCACGCTATGATAATGAAGAAGTGGTACAATGCCGGGCCCAAATATGTTGAGATTTATATTTACGTACCTAATATATATATTTTCAAAAGCATCTTGCATATGTATGTCATGATTGTTAAGTTACATGTTACGTTAAAGGTATGTCATGATTGTTAAGTTACATGTTACGTTAAATGTATGTCATGATTGTTAAGTTACATGTTACGTTAAACGATATGCCATGATTGTTAAGTTACATGTATGTTAAATAATATGCCATGATTGTTAAGTTACATGTTATGTTAAACGATATGCCAAGAATGTTAAGTTATATGTTATGAAAGTTATGCTTTATGATATGTTATGAATGTTTACATGCTTACGCTAGAGACGTTATGAAAGTTATGCTTTATGATATGCTATGAATGTTTACATGTTTACGTTAGACACATTACAAGTTATGTTTGATGATACGGTGATCCATGCTATATTTCACTTACGTTACTTAGGCTACATGTTAAGTTGATGACACCAAGTATGTTACATGTTATATTGCTTCTATGTTGTGAATGCTGCATGCCATGATTAATGATAATGTATGGTTTTAGTGAGTAGGACAGGATCTTACTAAGCCTATGTGCTTATAGTTTATCTTTCCCTCGTACTGCAGATAAGGGTAAGGGATGGATAAACTAAAGGGAGCAGCAGGAGGGGCCAATGTGTGTGGTAGTGGCATGGTGGAGAAGATCCGTTAGGTCTAAACATGTTTACCTATGATAAGGATGTCTATTCATGTCCTCACTTATGTCTCCTTATGATGATGATGTTATGAATTTACTAAGCACTAAGTATCTACATATATGATGCATGCTCTATGTTAAGAAGAAGAAGTAAAGAAGAAGTAAGAAGAAGTATCTATCCACGCTATGAAGCATACTCTATGCTAAGAAGAAGAAGTATGTATATATATATGTATATATGTGTTAACGCATGTTTATGTTTAAAAAAAAAAAGTATTAAGAAGTATGTCTAAAGTCTTCCGCTGTAAGTATTAAGAAGTAGGTATAAAGTCTTCCGCTGTATGTAATGTATGAATGGTCGCGTCACGCGCCGCCTCTCCGGACATTTAGGGTCCCGGAAGGGCGGGCGTGACACTTTATAGGTATGCTTATTACCATCCATGTCAGTCTTTACTTTAAAGACCCACTTACACCCAATGGGTTTTACCCCTTCAGGTGGATCAACCAAAGTCCATACTTGGTTAGTGTACATGGATTCCATTTCGGATCTCATGGCCTCTAGCCATTTCTCAGAATCTGGGCTCATCATAGCTTCTTGATAGGATATAGGCTCGTCAAGATCGACAAGTAATACATCATCGTTGTCAGTCAAGAGAAAAGAATATCTCTCGGGTTGACGACGGATCCTATCAGATCTACGAAGAGGTTGGTCTACTTGAACAGGTGTTTGCTCCACAACTCTTTGGGCAACAATTTCCTCATCCACAACACTTTGTGGTGCCTGTTCATTTTCCATCGAAGCCTTAGTGTTATCTTCATCTTGAATTTCTTCAAGATGAATTTTACTCCCACTAGTTTTTCTAGAAATAAATTCTCTTTCTAGAAAGACAGCATTTCTGGCAACAAACACCTTGCCAAGTGTGGGATTGTAAAAGTAATATCCCTTAGTTTCCTTGGGATATCCTACAAAATAACACTTATCTGATTTGGGTCCTAGTTTATCTGAGACTTGACGTCTAACATAAGCTTCACAACCCCAAATCTTTATAAAAGACATTTTGGGACTCTTCCCAGTCCATAACGTATATGGTGTCTTTTCTACGGCTTTTGATGGGACGCGATTAAGTGTGAAAGCGGCTGTCTCTAGAGCTAAACCCCAAAAGGAAGTAGGTAGATCAGTCTGGCTCATCATTGATCGTACCATATCTAATAGAGTATGATTTCTCCTCTCAGATACACCATTCCATTGTGGTGTTCCAGGTGGAGTGAGTTGGGATATTATCCCACACTCAGCCAGGTGATCACGAAACTCTTGACTAAGGTATTCACCACCTCGATCTGATCGAAGTAGCTTAATACGCTTACCAAGTTGGTTTTGTACTTCATTCTTGAATTCTTTGAACTTTTCAAAGGATTCTGACTTATGTCTCATCAAATATAAGTAGCCAAATCTACTCATATCATCAGTGAAAGTAATAAAGTACTTATAGCCTCCTCTGGCTTCGACATTGAAAGGGCCACATACATCAGTATGTATGAGTCCTAACAAGTCCGTCGCTCTCTCGCCATGTTCACTAAATGGAGTTTTAGTCATCTTTCCTAAAAGACAAGATTCGCATACCTCATATGATTCAAAATCAAATGAGTCCAATAATCCATCTTTATGGAGTTGGGATATGCGTTTTTCATTTATGTGACCTAGGCGACAGTGCCAGAGATATGTTTGGTTCAAATTATTCGATTTGAACCATTTGGTATTTACGTTATAAATTGGGTTTTCTAAATCTAGAACATAGAGACCATTCATAAGTGGTGCATTACAATAGAACATTTCATTCAAATAAATGGAACAACATTTGTCCTTTATTATAAAAGAAAAGTTTTTCTTGTCTAAACAAGATACAGAAATTATGTTCTTCGTTAATTTAGGTACATAAAAGCACTCCTCTAGTTCTAAGATAAGCCCAGTGGGCAAAGACAAAGAATATGTTCCTACAGCTACAGCAACAACTTTTGCGCCATTGCCTACTCGTAGGTCCACTTCGTCCTTTGCCATTAGTCTATTATTTCTCAGTCCCTGCACATTAGTACAAATGTGAGATGCACATCTGGTATCTAATACCCATGTAGAAGAAATAGATAGATTAACTTCTATAACGTGTATACCTGAGGCAGAAGTCCCACTTCTTTTCTTCTTTACTTCCTCAAGGTAGACTTTGCGATTCGCTTCCGGTGTCGATCTCAAATGGAAGCGATCCCCTTCCTTAGGTACTTTACCTTTACCCTTTGAAGTGGATGAATTGGCCTTGCCTTTGGCTTGGGTCTTACCCTTGCCTTTGCGCTTACCTTTGCCCTTCTTGACCATTAGTACATTACTAACTTTCTTCTTGAGATTGGTTCGTGATTCTTAACATCTTTGAGAATCTCGAGCAAAACTTATCAATTTCATTCATGTTATAATTCATGACGAATTGATTATATGCTTCGGCAATGATTGCGAGGATAACATCGGTTGCACAATTCTTGGCTCGATGGAAAACCTAGTCTTTCAGGTTCTCAGCGTACCTATCATTTAAGTATGTGAGTTCCTCTGGTGTTCCTTCTTGCATCTTGCATGCAAAAAGAGCCTTAGACACTTCAAAATGCTCGTGCCTAGCTTGTCCTTGATATAGTTGTTTCAAATGCTCAACCATACCATAGGCATCCATGTTCTCACGTTATACGAAGCTCGAGTTCATGGTGGCAAGCATAAGACATGACACATCTAATCGCGTCATCTTGATGCTTCTTATAAGCATCCTTTTAAAGACGAGTGGCGCAGGCAGGTGTTTGAGGATAGGCGCTCTAGGACATACGATTTACGTTCTTGCTTGAGGATAATCCTCAAGTTCCTATACCAATCTAGAAAGTTAGCTCCATTGAGCTTGTCTTTCTCAAGCAGATCTCAAGTTGAGGGTGTGTCGTGTTAGATGACATGGTGATCTACAACATTAAAATGCAAAATTAAGTATCATACCTAAGTCATTTAATTAGGCCTTTAATTAAATGAGGCTCCCACTAAATTCTCATAGCTTTGATATGAGCTAATCATTGATGTAGGCAAACACATTTTGCTTACATCATTAGCTTCTATTTAGCTATAAATTTATATGAGATAAAGATCCACATCATACGCCGTCTTGAGTTAGCTTTGGCTAATCGCCCAAGGCGTAGTATGATTAGGTAAACAAATCTTTGCCAATTACATCTGATGTAACTCTTTAATAGCTTTGGTTAAGTTTAGATTAGTTTAGTGCTTATTCCTAAACCGGCTTCGGTAGTGGCGAGCGAGGCACAAAGGCCTTCTTTGATATCGGAGCAACGACCACTTTCTATGACAAAGCTGATGTTTGGAAATCACACAAAACTAATTTTTAAAACTTATGTTCAAAGCTAATATATGCCTCTACTTTCTTAATTAATTAAGAAAAACTTAATTAAGTCTTAACCAAGTTTGATAGCGGGACATCACGATTGTCCACTCGGACTCTTCCAAGATAAAATGCATTGCTTTGCTTTGGCAAACCCAACAACAAATGATCGAGGAAGTAGTGAGTACCAAACTTTGGTAGGCATATCGTTTTTGAATTATTAAGAAATAAACTTAAACATGCATCACATATAAGCTAAATTAACATGCATCACATACATATTAGCATACATCACATATAAGCTAAATTAACATGCATCACATACATATTAAACTAAGCGTGTCATGGTTATGGCCCTTATTCTACAATCTTCTCAAGCCAATGAAAAGATTGATTGGTCAACCTAGGGATAGCATCTTCTCCAAAGTGCTTCCTTTTGGTTGTCTTGTGTTGTTGACTTCCTCCTTGTAACGTCATCTTCCAATGGACCCTCCATCTTTATTTTGTATATTACAAAAGGAGAAATACTCGAGTTACATTCGAGTCTAAAACTAATTTTACAACAAGAATTTTAGGAGAAAGGCACGACACGTAGGCCGTATTAAGAATTACAACACACACATTCACAAACTTTTTGGGACTAGGCCATAACCATGCACCATGTCAATTTTAACTTTTAAAAGACATCGGATATTTTATTATGTTTGAAAAATTGCTAACGCAATTATCAACTCATAATAAAATTTATCCTACTTCTATATCATATATAAAATAGAGAAAACTTTTTTTTTTTATTTTTTTATACGATCTTTCGCAAGTGGATCTGATACCACTGTAGGGATTTTTTATGCAAAATAGCATATGCACAACGGAAAATAGGATCCATTCCAAGTGATCCTTGTGAAAGAAAACCTTGTACAAAAAAATAAATTTCTCAAAACCTATATTATAGGAGAATATTACCTTTGTTGCGTGCCCTTTTTAATCCTGCTTCTCCTTGGGTTTGTTGGATCTTTTAGCACGTTCAAATGTCCGTGCCTCTATATGTATCCACACGAGCAAGCTCTTGTCTCACAAAAGAAACTAGAAGAGCTCTCCTTTACTTCTTGCTAGAGAAGTCCCTAAAGGAGAGGAAGGTAGGGAAAAAGAGAAAGGAAGAAGAAGACCACTCTTCTTGCTAGCCTACACTCACAAAAGCCACACAACCAAAGCCTCTCACCACCAAGCTCTCTCCAAGCCTCAAGCTTCCACCAATTTGGCGGCCACCCCATGGAGTGTTTTATAGGATTGAAAAAACCTTTCACCTCCTATCACATTCAATGCAATCAATTGCATTGAAAAATAATCAAACACACTCCTTGTTTGGCCGGCCATATGTGGAGAAATTCCAAAGGTCAAAACCCTTTGTCTCCTTCCACCTCATCAAACTTAGGTGGCATGCTTATGTGGCATGCTTAGGTGGCATGCTTATGTGGCATTCATGCATGTTGAATTAATCTTATTAATTCAATAATCTTATGTTATCATATTGAATTAATCTCATTAAATCAATAAGGTAACATATTGAATTAATCTTATTAAATCAATTAAGCTTAGGCTATCATGATAACATATTTATTTAATCTTATTAAATTAATAAGCTTAGCATATTGAATTAATCTCATTAAATCAACAAGCTAAAATTCTCATTAAGCTTAAAGTCCAAAAACCATTTTGTACTTAAGCTTATTCCCAAATTATTCTTGTCAAACTAGAATGCACTAATTCTTCTAATCATCATGCTCTTTGTGTGTGACCCTATAGGCTCTCATAACGTTGGCAGTGGATCTAAACTCTTTTAGATACACAAGAAATGAGCGGCATCTAGCAATAGATCATTGCTACCCAAGTTACGAAATAAGTCAAGATCCGACTAACCTTTCCGTGACTACTATAATGTATGACAGTGTCCTTCTATCCTTGATATCAGATTGACCAATGAGGCATAGACCGTGTCATCCTCGATCAATCTATGTGTTTCTTGATCCCTGAGTAAACTAACTCAAACAAATGAGCTCAATATCTCATATTGACTCATTTGAGCATGGCCATGCGTTTTAGTAATTCTACTCAATCAAGGGGCCCACAGATATCACTCCCGTCATATGGGAGGGATAGATCCCATCTACATCACTCACATCCCTCCGCACAATTTGTTATATACCCAGTAATTGCCTTTATGGTCCACCCTGTTACGGGTGACGTTTGACGATACCAAAGTACATAACTCCTTATGTAGGGAACCATAGTGACTTCAGGTTTGAGGACTATTCATACCAATAGTCACATGAGAAAGTTTATGACACTCATATGACGATCCATGAAACTTCCTCATGGCGGGTCAGTTCAGTATATATTCTCTCATATATACCCATGTGTCAACTTGATATCATATATCCATGACTTGTGAGATCAAGTCATCAATTGACCTACATGCTAGTCTTTATGTATTAATATTGCCCTTGCATATTAATACTTGACTAGGAACATTTAGGAAAGTGTTCTCTATAGCCTCTCATAATCAATTCTGCCAGTTGATGTGCTGTAGATAAGAACCTACTTTTCTAGGGAATTATTATATTTAATTTATCTGGCACAAGCAAGACGTAAATATAATAACCAATCCTTTGCCTTTATAGAATATGATACAAAATGTTCCCTATTCAACCATCACATGATTGTTTCAAGAGCTATAATTAACAGAAGCTACCGAGGTGAAGTGGGAAGCGAAGTTTCCCCTCACAGACTCGATAAGAAAAACCCTTCAATTGGTATCAGAGCTTCCGGGCAAAACCTTCAGTGTATATATGGGAGCCACTGATCATGTCTGCAATACTTTACAGGGGTTCTACGAAACCAGACGACTGGCTGAAGGGGAGATTACCGTATACTTGGGAGATGCCACGAAGGTGGCGGCTGTTGCAGTGGGAGATGTTCATTTATCTATTGAGAAAAATAATGTTTTTGTTCTTATGAATTGCCTTTTTGTACCTTAATTTAGAAAGAATTTAATTTCGGATTCTAAATTGTTTAAGGATGGATATTCTATTTCTTTTAATGACAGAGTTGTTATAAAAAGGAATAAGGAGATTATCTGTTCGGGTGCATTGATAGGAAATTTATACACACTTGAACCAAAAGCTCCCACGATGCAAATAGAAATTAATAACTCATCTTCTAATTCCAATAAGAGAAAATAACCTTCAAAAATGAACCAAACATATCTTTGGCATCTTAGGCTTGGTCATATTAACCTAAGCAGAATTCAAAGGTTGATAGATGATTGACCTCTGGGTTCATTAGTGGTGGAAGATTTCTCAACCTGTGAATCTTGCTTGGAGGGCAAAATGACCAAGAGGCCTTTTAAGGCCAAGGGGTATAGAGCTAAAGATGTGTTAGAATTGGTTCATTCTGATTTATGTGGTCTTATGTCTATCTAGGCTAGAGGTGGTTTTGAGTATTTCATCTCTTTTATAGACGATTATTTGAGATATTGATACATTTACTTGATGCGCCGCAAGTTTGAATGCTTTGACAAGTTCAAAGAATTCAAGGCTGTGTGGAGAAACGTCAAGGTAAAAGTATCAAGACACTACGATCTGATAGTGGTGGTGAGTACCTCTTGGGAGAGTTTAGGAATTACTTATTAGAGGTTGAGATTCAATCCCAATTGTCTGCACCTGGCACACCCAAGCAGAATGGTGTAGCAGAGCGAAGGATTAGGACTCTTATGGAGATGGTTAGATCGATGATGAGTTATTCTGAGTTGCTAGATTCATTCTGGGGATATGCTCTAGATACGGAGGTGTACATTCTGAACTTGGTTCGATCTAAATCAGTGCCTTCTACTCCCACAGAATTGTGGACTGGGTGAAAGCTTAGTCAAAGACATATTCGGATTTGGGGGAGTCCAGCACATGTGCGCAGATGCTGGTAAGTCAGAACCTCATACAGAAGTGCACATGTTCGTTGGCTATCCTAGAGGAATGAAAGGTGGTTTATTTTATAGTCCTAGAGATCAGAGGGTGATCGTTAGCATGAATGCCAGATTTCTAGAGGAAGACTATGTGATGAACCACAACCCCATAAGTAAGATTGTTCTGGAGGAATTGAAAAGGGAAGTCACTTCTTTAGTACCATCGGTACAAGAGGATATACCACAAGTCACTGCACCGCGTGTCACAGAGGATACACAGGTGTTACCTCATCGTAGTAGGAGGGTTGTGAGACAGCCTGATAGATTCATGTTCTTGGAAGAATCTTCTGATTTGGTCCCTGGTGAACATGAACCTGATCCCTGGACGTATGATGAGGCAATCCAAGATAAAGATGCAGTATATTGGCAAAGTGAAATGAATACTGAGATTGAATCTATGGATTCGAATTAGGTCTGGGAGCTAGTAGAACCACTCGATCGTGTAAAAACCATTGGATGCAAGTGGATCTACAAAAGAAAGAGAGGAATAGACGGGAAGGTTGAGACCTTCAAAGCGAGGCTTGTTACGAAGGGGTATACTCAGAAAGAGAGTATCCATTATGAGGAAACCTTTTCACCGGTAGCCATGCTTAAGTCTATCCGGATTCTCTTATGCATTGTAGCTCATATGGATTATGAGGTGTGGCAGATGGATGCCAAGACAACTTTACTTAATGGAAGTCTTGAGGAAAACATCTATATGAAGCAACCAGAGGTATTCATTGCAAAGGGCAAAGAGGATCTTGTGTGTAAGCTTAATCGGTCCATTTATGGATTGAAGCAAGCTTCGAGGTCTTGGAACTTCCGCTTTGATTAGGTAATCCAGTCTTATGGATTTATTCAAAGTCTAGATGAGTCTTTTGTATACAAGAGATGTGATGGGAACGTAGTGGTATTTCTGGTACTATACGTAGATGACATTTTGTTAATTGGCAACAATGTCAAGGTGTTATCGGACGTAAGGGTATGGTTGTCCATATAGTTTGATATGAAGGACTTGGGAGAAGTGGGACACATCCTTGGGATCAAGGTTATAAGGGATCGCAAGAAAAAGATGTTGTGCTTATCTCAAGCTTCATACATAGACACTATTATGGATCATTTTAGCATACAAAACTCCAAGAAAGGTTTTCTACCTTTCAGGCATGGAGTTCCTTTATCTAAAGAGATGTGTCGCTTCGAGAGGAAGTGATTATGCGATGCTATGTATGAGACCAAATATCTGCTTTGCCGTGGGTATGGTCAGTAGATATCAGAGTAATCCAGGACAGGGACATTGGACTGCGGTAAAGCATATATTGAAGTACTTGAGAAGGACTAGGGATTATATGCTAGTTTACCAGGTATATTAATTACTCCCTATGGGTTATACAGATTCCAACTTCCAATCAGACAGAGATAATAGTAAGTCTACCTCAGGTTTTGTGTTTTCTTTGGGAGGTGGAGCCATTGTATGGAAGAGTGTCAAGCAGAAATGCGTGGCAGTCTCCACCATGGAACCTGAGAATGTGGCAGCCTCTGAGGCGGCCAAAGAAGCGGGATGGCACAGGAACTTCTTGATGGACTTGGATGTGATTCCTAGTTTGCCTAGAAGTATCACAATTTATTGTGATAATAGTGGTGCAGTTGCAAACTCGAAGAAACCACGATCCCATAAGGCAAATAAACACATAGAGCGCAAGTACCACCTGATACGAGAAATCGTAAAGGAGGTAGAAGTTGTTGTCGCCAAGATTGCATCAGAGGATGACCTGGTAGACCCTTTCACTAAGGCCCTTCTAGCGAGAGCTTTGATAGGCATGTAGAGGGAAGGGGAATCAGATGTATGGCAGTATGAGGAAAACATAGTCTTTTAGTATAAGTGGGAGATTGTTGGGATGTATTCTGAAAAGTCTATCTTTTGTATGAACATCTTTATTTTTGAAATAAGAATCACATGATCATTGTTTGCTTATTTACAGTTATGCATATTGTCTAATACATTACATTGTAGATAACATGGTGTGTGGTGTCACACGGGAGATCATGTTATCGGCTCCTTGTAAAGTATAAGTATAGACTCACAACCGAGATGACTTTGGACAAACCATTGGTATGATTGTAGTGTGATTTGGTATTGGTTTGTCTTGACCATAGAATCACATTAGTACACTTTGTGTTTATTGAGCAGGACCGACTTAGAGGTGATTCGATTTATTGCTAACTACATAATTGAATCGGACCTCAGATATTATATTGTACATACTCTTAATCCCGATATAATAACCGACACATATACTTAGCATTCATTTCTTTGATTTACCAATGGGTGAGATTTATAGATTAAATCGATAGACTCGGTAAGTTGGGAAATGAAATTATTTATATGGTGTGCCGTTGATTATATAAGGAAACCGTGTCTTATATATTTGGATGATGATGCCCCCTTGAGGAGCTCATAAGGTTCATCATGTAAACCCTGCAAGTGGACTTGGTCCGGCATGATGAAAAGGTTGAGTGGTACTACCCATGGAGTTAGATGTCGATTAATTAATGGTCATTAAATTAATTAATCGACGGACATTCGAGATCTTAAACATGGGGAGAAAAATATACAAATAATATATGGAGCCCATATTAACTTATGGGGGTTGGTGGGGTAGATCAATGATAAACCTTTAGTGGATTGGATTATCATTAATGGATCGGACTTTATGTGGGCTTGATCCATTGGGTGGCCAAGATCCAACTCCTCCTCATGGTCCCTATTGTAGCCTATTAAAACCTCATGAAGCCTAGATCCAATGGACGAAAACAAAACTCTAGATCCGAAGGTGGAGATTAAAACTCTAGATTCGACGGTTGAGATTAAATCTCTAGATCGGACGGTTGGGATTAAATCTTTGGAACCAACGGTGGAGATTAAAACAAGGCTTAAGCCTAAACTCTATATACAAGGAATCCTTGTTAGGTTAGGATTGTGTTTGGGCGGCTAGGGTTTTGGTGTTGGAGGGGGCGGCAACAATTGGAGAAGTTCTTCTTCTTCTTCCTTGGTGGCCGGCGCCCATCTCTTTCTTCCCTCCCTTGGCCGGCGTCCAAACCTAGTCCTTCTCCTCTCCTTGGCCAGTGGAAACAAGGCTTAGGGTCTTCCCTTAGAGCTCTTGGCCGGCAACTATCTTCATCATCTTCTCCTTGTTGGCCGACGGCAAGCACCTAGGTTGGTGTTTGTTAGTTGTCTAAAGGAAGGAGAAGGGCTTTGTGTCTTAGTCTTCCTCTTGTTCGGAGTGAGCAAGGAAGGAAGATTTGTGATCTAGGAGCTTCAACTTTTGGTAGATCGTCGCCCACACGACGTCTAAAACGAGGAAGGACATACAATAGAAGTCCAAGAGGTATAATGTTTATTTATATTCTTTTGTAAGTTGTGTATATTTGTTCTTCAATTATATGAATGTTATATATTCTGTTTTGTGGCTAAATATACTTGGACCCCCAATATAAATACAAAAGTCGGCCATCCTTACATCGTCTATTCCGCGTCTATTCGTAGAATAGAGGTTGGTGGCTTGAACAATAAGTTTGTTCAAGTGACTACTCTGCATCGAATAGAACGACGATGAAACGGTTGCTTGGATGATCCCTTTTGTCTAGGATTAATTTTTTTTAATCCGGGGACATCGATGGGATCACCATGAACAAGTGATCGAGAAGAAGTGGGAAGCGATGTTTCCTACCATCAAGTGGTATCAGAGCTTCGGTTCCGGCAAAAACCCTTCAAGTGGTATCAGAGCCACGTTTTCCGGTTTTGTGTGTTTAGGATTTAGTTACTTTTATGCAATTTTAATATATTATATGTGCCGAATAATAGTAGGATATGCGAAGGTTAACTCTTTGGTTGCAAGAATAGGATCCAACTATTATGACCATATGTGTGTATGTGATTGTATGTGTGTAATTTTATATTTTGTTGAATCCTCAGAGTTGACGAGGCTAGTATTTAATTTTTGTAATTATATACGACATTGTTTAGCCACTCCTTTTATTTTAGTTGACTTTCTATCTAGATTTCATGTACTCTCCCTCGTGGAGTATAGGATCGATGGATATAAATTAAAATATTTTTTCTCGGCTCGGATCTCCGTATGGTTTGTACATGGCATAAGGAGGAGCAGACGAGATGGTGATAGGACGGGAGACATATTGAAGACAAAAGCCATAATAGTTGGAAAATAATTATTTTTCATAATTATTGCTTTTTGTTTGATATGCATGTCGTAGGCTAGAAAATTTCTCAATTTTAAATTACTAAGTGGGAGAGGGATATTTTTATAAATTCCCACGGCCTCCATTACGATTTGACATGTGATGGAAACAAACTTACGCGTCAGCACTGAGTGCCTTCCTCCCCATCGGATGAGTTTGTTTATGGATCACAAGGTCGAATATGGTTATAGAAAATTATTAAGGAGCGTGTGTACTTCCCCATCGGAAGGCGCATAACCCGAGATAATTACCTTGGTACCGAGTAATGGTGAACACTTAGATATAAATATAAGTATCCTCCCCATCGGAGTCACTGCTTTTATTTGTAGGGCCAAAGAGGAACCAACTATTAATTTTACTTGTCAAAAAGTTTGGTTGACAAGATAGTAAAATTAATGGGTAAAACCTCCTCTTACAAATGTAGAATTCGTATACGTCCACACTATCGTGGCATACGATATTCTCGGTGTTTTGAGGTGTTGGTTGATTTTAAAATTTTATTGTTTGAGGAATCAATAATTTTTTGAAATCTAATATTTTGATCTATGTGATTCTTAGTTTTTCTTTCAAAATGACTTTCAACCCGCTTACTGTTTTACTGAAAGAAAATAAACTTACCAGACCCAACTATGTTGATTGGAAGAGGAATCTTGACATTGTCTTGATTGCTGAGGAATACAAATATATACTCCTTGAAGAGTTCCCTTCTAAGACTGTGGATGATTCTGGGGAAAAGGAGAAGGAGAGTTATAAGAAGTGGATTAAGGCTGATAAGATGGCGCGGTGTTACATTTTGGCATCTATGTCAAATGTACTGCAACATCAGCATCAAGCTATGCCCACTGCTTATGACATGATGCTCAATCTCAAAGATCTTTTCGAACACCAGAATTGGGCCGCTAGGCAGGAAGCCATGAGGAATTTGATGACGACCACCATGATCGAGGGAACACCCGTGAGGGATCATGTTCTCAAGATGATGACTCATTTGAATGAGTTGGAAGTCCTTGGAGCTGAGATCGATGGGGAAACCCAGATCGATATCATTCTCCAGTCTCTACCAAGGAATTTTGAGCAGTTTTGCCTGAACTACAACATGAACAAGAAGTTGTATTCATGGTGGAGCTGTAACTCCAGGCCAGAGGGGCTATTTTCAGAGTGCTCAGCGCATGCCATGTTACTCCAAAGGTTTCTACTTAATCCAAAGGCAAGAAGAAGAAGAACTCAGTGGAGGAGTGAAGAAGTTTAAAGGCAAGTGCTTCACTTTAAGTGACCGACATCAAGAAGGATCCCCAACCATAATTAGAACAAAGGTATATCTTTTGGTCTAGTCGTTGAAACATGTTTAGCGGTGTTATCTACCGACACCTGGTGTGTAGATATGGGAGCCACTGATCATGTCTGCAATACTTTGCAGGGGTTCTAGGAAACCAGATGACTGGCTGAAGGGGAGATTACTGTATACTTGGGTGATGCCACAAAGGTGGTGGCTGTTGCAGTGGGAAATGTTCATTTATCTTTTGAGAAAAATAAAGTTTCGGTTCTTAAGAATTGCCTTTATGTACCTTTATTTAGAAAGAATTTAATTTTAGTTTCTAAATTGTTTATGGATGGATATTCTATTTCTTTTAATGACAAAGTTGTTATAAAAAGGAATAGGGAGATTATCAGTTCGGGTGCATTGATAGGAAATTTATACACACTTGAACCAAAAGCTCCCACGATGCAAATAGAAGTTAATAACTCATCTTCTAATTCCAATAAGAGAAAAGAACCTTCGAAAATGAACCAAACATATCTTTGGTATCTTAGGCTTGGTCATATTAACCTAAGTAGAATTCAAAGGTTGATAGCTGATGGACCTCTGGGTTCATTAGTGGAGGAAGATTTCTCAACCTGCGAATCTTGCTTGGAGGGCAAAATGACCAAGAGGCCTTTTAAGGCCAAGGAGTATAGAGCCAAAGATGAGTTAGAATTGGTTCATTCTGATTTATGTTGTCCTATGTCTATCAAGGCTAGAGGTGTTTTTGAGTATTTCGTCTCTTTTATAGACGATTATTCGAGATATGGATACATTTACTTGATGCGCCGCAAGTCTGAATGCTTTGACAAGTTCAAAGAATTCAAGGCTGATGTGGAGAAACGTCAAGGTAAAAGTATCAAGACACTACAATCTGATTGTGGTGGTGAGTACCTCTTGGGAGAGTTTAGGAATTACTTATCAGAGGCTTGGATTCAATCCCAATTGTCTGCACCTGGCACACCCCAGTAATGTAGGAGCGGAAGGAATAGGACTCTTGCGGAGATGGTTAGATCGATGATGAGTTATTCTAAGCTGCCAGATTCGTTCTGGGGATATGCTCTAGATACTGGCGGTGTACATTCCGAACTTGGTTCCATCTAAATCTGCCTTCTACTCCCAGGTGTGGTGGGCAAAAGCTTAGTCTTAAGACATATTGGATATGGGGAGTCGGCACATGTCTTTGGCGAATCTTTGTAAGTTGGAACCTCGTACAGAAGTGTGCATGTTCGTTGGCTATCCTAGACTAACGAAAGATGGTTTGTTTTATAGTCCTAGAGATCAGAGGGTGATCATTAGCATGAATGCCAAATTTCTAGAGGAAGACTATGTGATGAACCACAAGCCCATAAGTAAGATCGTTCTGGAGGAATTGAAAGGGGAAATTACTTCTTCAGTACCACCGGTACAAGAGGATATACCATAAGTCACTGCACCGCGTGTCACAGAGGATACACAGGTGATACCTCATCGTAGTGGGAGGGTTGTGAAACAGCCTGATAGATTCATGTTCTTGGGAGAATCTTCTGATTTGGTCCCTGGTGAACATGAACCTGATCCCTGGATGTATGACGAGGCTATCCAAGGTAAAGATGCAATATCTTGGCAAAGTGCAATGAATACTGAGATTGAATCTATGGATTCGAATTAGGTCTGGGAGCTAGTAGAACCACCCGATTGTGTAAAAACCATTGGATGCAAGTGGATATACAAAAGAAAGAGAGGAATAGATGGGAAGGTTGAGACCTTCAAAGCGAGGCTTGTTGCGAAGGGGTATACTAAGAAAGAGGGTATCCATTATGAGGAAACCTTTTCGCCGGTAGCCATGCTTAAGTCTATCCAGATTCTCTTATGCATTGCAGCTCATATGGATTATGAGGTTTGGCAGATGGATGTCAAGACAACTTTTCTTAATGGAAGTCTTGAGGAAAACATCTATATGAAACAACCAGATGGATTCATTGCAAAGGGCAAAGAGAATCTTGTGTGTAAGCTTAATCGGTCCATTTATGGATTGCAACAAGCTTCGAGGTCTTGGAACATCCACTTTGATGAGGTAATTCATTCTTATGGATTTATTCAAAGTCCGGATGAGTCTTGTGCATACAAGAGATGTGATGGAAACGTAGTGGTATTTCTTGTACTATACGTAGATGACATTTTGTTAATTGGCAATAATGTCAAGGTGTTATCGGACATAAGGGTATGGTTGTTCATACAGTTTGATATGAAGGACTTGGCAGAAGTGGGACACATCCTTGGGATCAAGGTTATAAGGGATCGCAAGAAAAGGATGTTGTGCTTATCTCAAGCTTCATACATAGACACTATTATGGATCATTTTAGAATGCAAACCTCCAAGAAAGTTTTTCTACCTTTCAGGAATGGAGTTCCTTTATCTAAAGAGATGTGTCCTAAAACATCTGAGGAGATAGAGGAGATGAAGGCGATTTCTTATGCTTCGGCAGTAGGAAGCCTCATGTATGTGATGCTATGTACGAGACCAGATATCTGCTTTGCCGTGGGTATAGTCAGTAGATATCAGAGTAATCCAGGATAGGGACATTGGACTGCGATAAAGCATATATTGAAGTACCTGAGAAGGACTAGGGATTATATGCTAGTTTACCAAGCAGATTAATTACTCCCTTTGGGTTATACATATTCCGACTTTCAATCAGACAGAGATAATAGTAATTCTACCTCAGGTTTTGTATTTACTTTGGGAGGTGGAGCCATTGTTTGGAGGAGTGTCAAGCAGAAATGTATAGCGGTCTTCACCATGGAAGCTGAGTTTGTGGCAGCCTCAGAGGCGGCCAAAGAAGTGGGATGGCTCAGGAACTTCTTGATGGACTTGGATGTGATTCCAAATTTTCCCAGAACTATCACAATTTATTGTGATAATACTGGAGCAGTTACAAAATCGAAGGAACCACAAGCCCATAAGGAAAATAAACACATAGAGCGCAAGTACCACCTCATACGAGAAATCGTAAAGGAGGTAGAAATTGTTGTCGCCTAGATTGCATAAGAGGATGACCCGGTAGACCCTTTAACTAAGGCCCTTCTAGCGAGAACTTTGATAGGCATGTGGAGGGAAGGGGAATCAGATGTATGGCAGTATGAGGACAACATAGTCTTTTAGTATAAGTGGGAGATTGTTGGGATGTATACTGAAAAGTCTATCTTATGTATGAACATCTTTATTTTTGAAATAAGAATCACATGATCATTGTTTGCATATTTATAGTTATGCATATTGTCTAATACATTACATTGTAGATAACATGGTATATGGTGTCACACGGGAGATCATGTTATTGACTCCTTGTAAAGTATAAGTATAGGCTCACAACCGAGATGACTTTGGATAAACCATTGGTATGGTTGTAGTGTGATTTGGTATTGGTTTGTCTTGACCACAGAATCACATTAGTACACTTTGTGTTTATTGAGCAAGACCGACTTAGAGGTGATTCGATTTATTGCTGATTACATAATCGAATCGGACCTCAGATATTATATTGTACATACTCTTAATCCCGATATAATAACGGGTACATATACATAGTATTCATTTCTTTGATTTACCAATGGGCGAGATTTATAGATTAAATTGATAGGCTCGGTAAGTTGGGAAATGATATTATTTATATGGTGTGTCGTTGATTATACAAGGAAACTGTGTCCTATATATTAGGATGATGATGTACCCTTGAGGAGCTCATAAGGTTCATCATATAAACCCTGCAGGTGGACTTGGTCCGACATGATGAAAAGGTTGAGTGGTACTACCCATGGAGTTAGATGTTGATTAATTAATGGTCAGTAAATTAATTAATCGACGGACATTCGAGATCTTAAACACGGGGAGAAAATGTACAAATAATATATGGAGCCCATATTAACTTATGAAGGTTGGTGAGGTAGATCAATGATAAACCTTTAGTGGATTGGATTATCATTAATGGATCGGACTTTATGTGGGCTTGATCCATTGGGTGGCCAAGATCCAACTCCTCCTCATGGTCCCTATTGTAACCTATTAAAATCTCATGAAGCCTAGATCCAATGGATGAAAACAAAACTCTAGATCCGAAGGTGGAGATTAAATCTCTAGATCCGACGGTTGAGATTAAATCTCTAGATCCGACGGTTTAGATTAAATCCCTGGAACCGACGGTGGAGATTAAAACAAGGCTTAAGCCTAAACTCTATATAAAGGGGCTTAAGGTGGGTGGCAACTTGATGGCTTAGGAGATTAGGGTTTGCGTCGCTTCGGCGGCAAGGAATCCTAGTTAGGTTAGTATTGTGTTTGGGCGGCTAGGGTTTGGGTTTTAGAGTGGGCGGCAACAATTGGAGAAGTTCTTATTCTTCTTCCTTGGTGGCCGGCACCCATCTCTTTCTTCCCTCCCTTGGCCGGCGTCCAAACCTAGTCTTTCTCCTCTCCTTGGCCGGTGGAAACAAGGCTTAGGGTCTTCCCTTAGAGCTCTTGGCCGACAACTATCTTCATCATCTTCTCCTTGTTGGCCGGTGGCAAGCACCTAGGTTGGTGTTTGTTAGTTGGCTAAAGGAAGGAGAAGGGTTTTGTTTCTTAGTCTTCCTCTTGTTCGGAGCGAGCAAGGAAGGAAGATCGGTGATCTAGGAGCTTCAACTTTTGCTAGATCGTCGCCCACACGACGTCTAAAAGGAGGAAGGACATACAATAGAAGACCAAGAGGTATAACGTTTGTTTATATTCTTTTCTAAGTTGTGTATATTTGTTCTTCAATTATATGAATGTTATATATTCTATTTTGTGGCTAAATATACTTGGATTCCGAATATAAACACAAAAGCTAGCGATCTGTACATCGTCTATTCTGCGGCTATTCGTAGAATAGAGGTTGGTGGCTTAAACAACAAGTTTGTTCAAGTGACTACTCTACATCGAATAGCACGACGATGAAACGGTTGCTTGGGTGATCCCTTTTGTCTAGGATTAATTTTTTTTAATCCGGGTACATCGATGGAATCTCCATGAACAAGTGATCAAGACGAAGTGGGAAGCAAAGTTTCCTACCATCAAGTGGTATCAGAGCTTTGGTTTCAGGAAAAACCCTTCAGTTTGGGCGGAGCTCTCCTTATATAGACATCACATCGGATCGCTGCAAAATTTGGAAAAAAACCCTAATCGCTTCAATCTGCTGGGACACCACACGATCGTGTTTTTCCACATGGAAAGGCCGTGTGCGGCCCTGGGGTGGCTGATCTCACCCATTGGACACGGTCGTGTGTAGCCACACGCCCTAGCCGTGTCCCATTATGCGTCTAGCTGCAAAATGCTCTTCTTTTGCTCCGAAAGTGTGCCTTTTCTCCCGAAATGCTATCCTGCATGCAAAAGTACAAAGAGCAGATCTCCGAACAAGAAAATAGGAAATGCATGCAAAATAAAGTAACATACGCATGAAACTAACATGAAATGTAATGAGATGTGAACGAAAACTACTCCTAAAACCCTATATGTTTTGCTCATATCACTTCCCCCAGACCTAAATCTTTTCTCGTCCTCAAGCAAACCTCAGCGCCATGAAATTTTAAAAGGATATTGTTCCATACTAGAATGTTAACTAAATTTATCAAGTGGTATTTGCAATCAAAGAAAAATAAATATATTCTAGAAATTCACTAAGTTAGCTCGTTGTGCTCATGCCAAGCGAATCATTCTTAGGGTATACTTGTTCCATGGTGAGTTAAGTCGTCATCCTATAGCTTTCCTAAGGTCTCCAACTCTTAGGCACTTACCTACCTAAAGTGAGGGTCGTTCCCTAGATCTAGCACAAAGTCTCAAAGGCGTGCTCGGTATTGAGAGAAATTGGTAGGTGTTTCCCCAGTAACCTAACTCGGTCTCAAAGGGGGCACCTAACCATTTCCACCCACGACAACTATTTTTTTATCCCTCATAATCTCTCTCTCTCTCTTTTTTTTTTCTTTCTTCTCTTTTTTTTTTCATTTTTTTTTTGGTTCACTAGGATTTTGATTATTCTGAATGGGCTTACACAATCCGAGCATCTCCAGTAACTAAAATGCTAGTCTTAGGGTCACCTGTGGATTCCAATTTACTAGACTACTGAGATGAATCATAACTAGGTATGTACTAGACTATCCCTTTCAGAATGTTCGACATGTGTAGGTGTAAAAATAGAAGCTAACCAGTGTAAGTCTAGAATATTCATTCAAAGCCAATAAAATAAAATACCACGAGGTAAATAAAGTTACACTACTCATGGAAACAACTCATGAAGAAAACTCTAAAAAAAATACTACTGAGGCAGCTTTACAGATAGCAAAAACTAAGTGTTGAAAGAAACTCAACCACCTCTGCATGAACAAATGAATGCCAACAATGATGCAAATATCAAGAAAGAAACTTCTGCTAGAAACAAAATAAAATTTGGGGTCCCCCTAGACTTAAATGAAAGTATGCCTCTAGTATGCTGGACGAGGTGGAAAGTCTGGAAGCCTCGATATCTCAGGATCCTGGGAGAACCTGCTGTTGATCCGTTGATGCCACATGTACATGTGGTCGATCTGAGAGCTGGTGGATGCAACGACTGCTCGGTGCTCCTCCACCCTAGCCCAGTGTGCCTGCTGGGCATGCATGTGTTGCCGCATCTCCGGCGGTAGGCGACCTCATCCTGGTGATGGGTAGCCTCCTCCTAGAAGTAGTGATGGGAAGCCCTGGAACTCCACTTTCATGTAGGTACTCTGCTCCTCCCATCGTTGCCTCTGTGTCTTCTGCTCGACGTATATATCATCGAGGCATGATCAGAACTCCAAGAAATCATAGGCCGACGTACCTGCATCCTGCTCAAAAGTACAAAAAGGTGGTGGTGCAGGTGCAAGCTCATGTCGACGTGGACTAGGTGGGCTCCTATGCATGTGTGGACTGGAGGGAGAGTGATGTAAAGGGGGAGAGATGGGCGCCAATGTGGATGGTCCCTCATGTGGCGGGGACTCCACTATCAGGTCCAAGCGCCAGTTGGCGTGTGTGGTGATTGTGGTACGATTAGGGTCGGGGAGCCTAAGGGCCATCAGGTTTTTCCTTACAAAGCATAAGGAGTGTCCCTCTCTTACAATCATTTTCATTGCCATGCACACTCCTAGGTCGATCCTAGGGCTCCCCTCTATACTCTCTAGTGTAGTGTAATCGTACCCCATCCTATGGCAAATGTGGGTAAGTAGGTCTCCCACATTAATCTCTCCTCTTGCTGCTTTGCCCATCTTCACTAAGTGTCTGATGAAGTGGGACCCTACATCGATGCTACTCCTTTCTTGTAGCATGTCCCAGAGGCAAAGCAACTTGCTAGCTCTTACAACACCGTCACTCTTCCCACGACCAAATATAGTACTGGCTATGATTCAGTGGAGGTATCAGAAAATGGGGTATTGGAGATGCGATACTTTGGCCCTAGAAGGGTCATAAGCGTGCTCCCCTGTCAACTTGGTCCAAAATATCTGAGAGTTAAACCCAATAGGGATTCTTCTCTCTCCCTCACTCGGCAAGCCAAAGCATGAATTCCATTGGTGGAGGGTCCATTCATGCTCAATGTTAAATATCCTAAAAGTTATCCTACCCTCTTCGCTCTCTCTACCCGTTAAAATTTCGGCCTCTAAGCAACTCAAAAATTCTAGAACTATCCCAAGGTAGGTTGGGTGCCTTATTCCCATTATCTCTTCCCACCCCATTTTTGCAAATAGCGCTTGAATGTCACCCAGCAACCCTAAGGACTCTAGAAAATCTTCATCAAGGTACATAGTAGCAGTGCATTTATGAGTAGAAAGCATATTATATCTCTCTCTATGTTCATTGTTGCAAAAAAGAAGGGTTGGTAGAGAGTTACCCTCCTCCAGAGTTCGAGGGGTGTCGGTTCTCCTTGCTCGTCACTCCGAAGCACCGGATCGAGATGCCACATGCTTAGTCCTCCTCATCCTTGCTTCTTTTGGTTTCCTTGAAGGTTAGAAAAGCTTCTAGGTGGCAAGGAAGAAGAAACCACACGACTAGGGCAAGAGAAATCGAAGCACACGACACAAATGGGGTGAAAACACATGGCTTGCCCTACTTAACCCTTGCGCGACACAGCCATGTGAAAACACATGGCCAGTCCGTGTGCGCCTCGGGTCAGTTGGGCACGACCGTGGGAAAATACACGGGTAGGCCATGTGTCCCCTTTCTTCTCTCCTTTTTGTACCACGGTCCGAATTTCCTCATACGCCTCGCCGTGTAAGCTAATATTGATTTTATTTTTCCTTATCAAAGTTCTCTTCTGATCCTAATGCTAAATGAAATGGAAATCAAAGTTAAAATTAACTAAATGCATGCAATACAATTAAAGGGAAACCTAAAAACTAAACTTGGGTTGCCTCCTAAGAAGCACTTTGTTTAAGGTCATTTAGCTCGACCACACTCCATTATAAACTTGGATATGGAGGTTCAGTGAACCTCCATTCATCCGTCTCAGAATCTTCATGTGGGGGCCTCGGGTTTAACCTGCTGAGAGTGAAGTCATCTAGGTAGGGGGATCTACATTCTGAAAGGCTGAAAAGGATGATCTCCCCATCTACCTCTAGAGAGATTTGGTGTGCCTTAACATCTATGCACGCTCTCGCAGTTGCCAGAAAAGGCCTTCCCAAAATGATGGGATTCTGGGGATTGGGTCTGAAGGTTTTGCAGAACCGAAGCTCTGATACCACTTGAAGGGAAGAAACTTCTCTTCCCACTTCAACTCGGTCGCTTGTTTATGGCAATCCCATCTACGTCCCCAGATAAAAAAAATTTATCCTTGACAAAGATTGATTACCCAAGCAACCGTTCCATCGTCGTGCTATTCGATTAGAGTGGTCACTTGAACAAACTTATTGTTCAAGCAACCTACCTCTATTCTTCGAATAGCCGCAGAATAGATGATGTACAGATCACCGGTTTTTGTGTTTACATTCGGGGTCCAAGTAAATTAGCCACATATCATACATACAATATACAAAGAAACAAAAAGAAAGCAAACAAGCATTATACCTCTCGATCTTCTATTGTATGTCCTTCCTCCTTTTGGACGTCGTGTGGGCGACGATCTTCCAAAAGTTGAAGCCTCCTAGAACATGCTCTTCCCTTCCTTGCTTGCTCCGAACAAAGGGAAGAATGAAACAAAATGCTTCTCTGTCTAGGACCGGCCACCAAGTCAAGAGACTTGATGTTGCCACCGGCCAAGGAAAGGAATAGGGAGCGTGGGCACCAGCCAAAAGTTCCAAGGGAAGAAGACCTAGCTCTTGCCGCCGGCCAAGGAGAAGAAGGAGAGGATTGGGATGTCAGCCAAGAAGAGAAAAGGAAAGGGGGTGCTGGCCAAAACCCTAGGAAGGAGAAGGTCTTGCCGCCCAAGGCTTCTCCAAACCCTAGCCACCCAAAGCTCTCCAAACCCTAGCCGCCCAAAGCTCTAATCTCCAAGATTATCCTTGCTACCCACGCCTTAAGCCATATTTATAGAGTTAGGCTTAAGCCTCCTTTAATCTCCATCGTTGGATCTACGGATTTAATCTCAACCATCGGATCTAGGGATTTAATCTCAACCGTCGGATCTAGAGATTTAATCTATACCGTCGGATCTAAAGATTTAATCTCCACCGTTGGATCTCGAGATTTAATCTCCACCGTTAGATCTAGAGTTTCATTTCCCATCATCGGATCAAAGATCCATGAGGGTTTTAATAGGCTACAATAGGAACCATGAGGAGGAGTTGGATCTTGGCCACCCAATGGATCAAGCCCACATAAAGGTCGATCCATTAATGATAATCCATTCCACTAGAGAATTATCATTGATCTACCTTACCAACCCCCATAAGTTAATATGAGCTCCATATATTATTTTGTATATATATCTCCCCATGTTTAAGATCTCAAATGTCTGTCAATTAATTAATTTACTGACAATTAATTAATCAACATCTAACTCCATGAGTAGTACCACTCAACCTTATCATCATGCCGGACCAAGTCCACTTGCAGGGTTTATATGATGAACCTTATGAGCTCCTAAAGGGGACATCATCATCCTAATATATAGGACATGGTTTCCTCCTATAATCAACGACACACCATATAAATGATATCATTTCCCAACTTACCGAGCCTATCCATTTACTCTATAAATCTTGCCCATTGGTAAATCAAAGAAATAATTACCAAGTATATATGTCCGCTATTATATCGGATTAAGAGCATGTACACCATAATATTTGATGTCCAATTCAATTATGTAGTCAGCAATAAATCGAATCACCTCTAAGTCGGTCCTGCTCAATACACACAAATTGTACTAGTGTAATTCTATGGTCAAGACAAATCAATACCAAATCACACTACAACCATACCAATGGTTTGTCCAAAACCATCTCAGTTGTGAGCCTTTACTTATACTTTACAAGGAACTGATAACATTATCTTTCGTGTGACACTACACACCATGTTATCTACAATGTAATGTATTTGACAATATGCATAACCATAAATATGCAAACAATGATCATGTGATTCTTATTTAAAAAATAAAGATATTCATACAAAAGATAGACTTTTTAGTATACATCCCAATAATCTCCCACTTATACTAAAAGACTATGTTGTCCTCATACTGCCGTACATCTGATTCCCATTCCCACCACATGCCTATCAAAAGCTCTCGCTGGAAGGGCCTTAGTGAAAGGATCTGCTAGGTTATCCTCTGATGCAATCTTGTCCACAACAACTTCTCCTCGCTTTAAGATTTCTCGTATCAGGTGGTACTTGCGCTTTATGTGTTTACTTACCTTATGAGCTCATGGTTTCTTCAAGTTTGCAA
Source organism: Wurfbainia villosa (assembly GCA_025175895.1). Taxonomy (NCBI): domain Eukaryota; kingdom Viridiplantae; phylum Streptophyta; class Magnoliopsida; order Zingiberales; family Zingiberaceae; genus Wurfbainia; species Wurfbainia villosa. The sequence goes on along the minus strand of CM046009.1, from coordinate 23,135,770 downwards.
CTGCACCACTATTATCACAATAAATTGTGATAGTTCTAGGCAAATCAGGAATCACATCCAAGTCCATCAAGAAGTTCCTGAGCCAGACAACTTCTTTTGCCGCCTCATAGGCTGCCACATGAAGGGTTTTTGCTTATCGAGTCCGTGAGGGGAAACTTCGCTTCCCACTTCACCTCGGTAACTTGTCCATGGTGATCCCTTCGATGTCCCCGGATTAAAAAAATTTAATCCTAGACAAAAGGGATTGCCCAAACCACCAAGTCATCGTCGTGCTATTTGTTTAGAGAGGTCACTTGAACAAACTCGTTGTTCAAGCGACCATCCTCTATTCTACGAGTAGCCGCGGAATAGAAGATGTCCGGATCGCCGGTTTTCATGTTTATGCTCGGGATCCAAGTATTTTTTAGCCATTTACAGATTTATAACATGCTTATAATTGAAAACCAAAAACAATCAAGAAACAAAAGAGAAAAGAGCATAGATATACCTCTTGATCTTCTAATGTATGACCTTCCTCCTTTTGGACGTCGTGTGGGCGACAATCTACCAAAAGTCGAAGTTCCTAGATCGCAAATCTTCCTTCCTTGCTCTTCCAAAGCAAGAGGAAGAATAGAAACAAGATTTTTCTCCTCCCTAAAACCAACCAACAAGGAGCACACAAACTCCTTGCCACAGACCAACTAGAAGGAGGAGAAGATGATGGAAAACAACCAAGACACCAAGGGAAGCCCTATATCTTGTTTCCACCACCTAAGGAGAAGAGAGGAGGGGCTTTGGTTGTCGGCCAAGGGATGGAAAAAGGCTGGAAGGGCTGCTGGAAGCCGGCCAATGAAGGAGGAAGATGAAAGCAATCACCTTCCTTAATTGGTGCCGCCCTAGCTTCCAAACCCTAACTCTAATCCTATCTCAACTAGGATTCCTCTCCCTTGCCGCCCAAAAACCCTAGCTCTCTTGATGTTGTTCACGCCAACTCCCTTACCTTCTTTTTATAGAGTTAGGGATAAGTCATGAATTAATCTCCTCAATTGGTTCTAGGAATTTAATCTCAACCGTCGGATCTAGAGATTTAATCTCAACCATCAAATCTTAGAGATTTAATCTCTACCTATGAATCTTAGAGTTTTGTTTCTATCCATTGGATCTAAGTGTCATGAGGCGTTAATAGGCTATATTAGGGACCATGAGGAGGAGTTGGATCTTGGCCACCCATGGATCAAGCCCACATAAAGTCCGATCCACTAATGATGATCCAATCCACTAAAGGATCATCATTGATCTACCTCACCAACCCCCATATGATAATATGGGCTTCATATATTATTTGTACATTTTCTTCCCGTGTTTAAGATCTCGAATGTCCGTCGATTAATTAATTTACTGACCATTAATTAATCAACATTTAACTCCATGAGTAGTACCACTCAACCTTTTCATCATGCCGGACTAAGTCCACCTGCAGGGTTTACATGATGAACCTTATGAGCTCCTCAAGGGGACATCATCATCCTAATATATAGGACACGGTTTCCTCCTATAATAAATGACACACCATATAAATAATATCATCTCCCAACTTACCGAGCCTATCGATTTAATCTATAAATCTCGCCCATTGGTAAATCAAAGAGATGAGTAATAAGTATATGTGCCGATTATTATATCGGGATTAAGAGTATGTAAAATATAATATCTGAGGTCCGATTCGATTATGTAGTCAGCAATAAATCGAATCACCTCTAAGTCGGTCCTGCTCAATACACACAAAGTGCACTAGTGTGATTCTATGGTCAAGACAAACCAATACCAAATCACACTACAACAATTCCGATGGTTTGTCCAAAGCCATCTCGGTTGTGAGCCTTTACTTATACTTTTCATGGGGCCGATAACATAATCTCCTGTGTGACACCACACACCATGTTATCTACAATGTAAAGTATTAGACAATATTGCATAACCATAAAAATATGCAAACAATGATCATGTGATTCTTATTTCAAAATAAAGATGTTCATACAAAAGGTAGACTTTTCAGTATACATCCCTACAATCTCCCACTTATACTAAAAGACTACTCTGTCCTTAAACTGCCATACATCTGATCCCCATTCCCTCCACATGCCTATCAAAATCTCTCGCCGGAAGGACCATAGTGAAAGGATCTACCAGGTTATCCTCCGATGCAATCTTGGCCACAACAACTTCTCCTCTCTTTATGATTTCTCGTATCAAGTGGTACTTGCGCTCTGTGTTTATTAGCTTTATGGGCTCGTGGTTCCTTCGAGTTTGCAACTGCACCACTATTATCACAATAAATTATGATAGTTCTGGGCAAACCAGGAATCACATCCAAGTTCATCATGAAGTTCCTGAGCCATACAGCTTCTTTGGCTGCCTCAGAGGCCGCCACATACTCAGCTTCCATGGTGGAGTCAGCCACGCACTTCTGCTAGACACTCCTCCATACAATGGCTCCACCTCCTAAAGTAAACACAAAACCTAAGGTAGACTTACTGTTATCCCTATCAGATTCGAAGTCTGAATCCATGTAACCCACAGGGAGTAATTTGTCTGCCCGGTAAACCAACATATAATCCCTAGTCCTTCTCAGGTACTTCAATATATGCTTTACCATAGTCCAATGTCCCTGTCTTGGATTACTCTGATATCTACTGACCATGCCCACGCCAAAACAGATATCTGGTCTCGTACATAGCATCGCATACATGAGGCTTCCTACTGTCGAAGCATAAGGAACCGCCTTCATCTCCTCTATCTCCTCAGATGATTTAGGACACATCTCCTTAGATAAAGGAACTCCATGCCTGAAAGGTAGAAAACCCTTCTTGGAGTTCTGCATGCTAAAACACTCCATAATCATGTCTATGTATGAAGCTTGGGATAAGCACAACATCCTTTTCCTGCGATCCCTTATAACCTTGATCCCAAGGATGTGTCCCACCTCTCCCAAGTCCTTCATATCAAACTGTTTGGACAACCATACCCTTACGTCCGATAACACCTTGATATTGTTGCCAATCAACAAAATGTCATCTACGTATAGTACAAGAAATACCACTACGTTTCTGTCACATCTCTTGTATACACAAGACTCATCCGGACTTTGAATAAATCTATAAGACTAGATCACCTCATCAAACCGGATGTTCCAAGACCTCGAAGCTTGCTTCAATCCATAAATGGACCGATTAAGCTTACAGATAAGATGCTCTTTGCCTTTAGCAATGAATCCCTTTGGTTGCTTCATGTAGATGTTTTCCTCAAGACTTCCATTAAGGAAAGCTGTCTTGACATCCATCTGTCACACCTCATAATCCAAATGAGCTGCTATGCATAAGAGAATCTAGATAGACTTAAGCATGGCTACTGGCGAAAAGGTCTCCTCATAATCGATACCCTCTTTCTGAGTATACCCCTTCGCAACAAGCCTCGCTTTGAAGGTCTCAACCTTCCCATCTATTCCTCTCTTTCTCTTGTAGATCCACTTGCATCCAATGGTTTTTACACCCATCGGGTGGTTCTACTAGCTCCCATAACTGATTTGAATCCATAGATTCAATCTCAGCATTCATTGCACTTTGCCAAGATACTGCATCTTTACCTTGGATTGTCTCGTCATATGTCCAGGGATCAGGTTCATGTTCGCCAGGGACCAAATCAGAAGATTCTCCCAAGAACATGAATCTATCAGGCTGTCTCATAACCCTACCACTACGATGAGGTATCACCTGTGTATCCTCTGTGACACGCGGTGCAGTGACATGTGGTATATCCTCTTGTACCGGTGGTACTAAAGAAGTGACTTCCCCTTTTAACTACTCCAGAACAATTTTACTCTTGGGCTTGTGGCTCATCACATAGTCTTCCTCTAGAAATCTGGCGTTCGTGCTAACGATCACCCTCTAATCTCTAGGACTATAAAACAATCCACCCTTCGTTCCGCTAGGATAGCCAACGAACAAGCGTATTTCTGTACGAGGTTCCAACTTACCAACATCTGCCTTCAGCACATGTGCTGGTCTCCCCCTTATCTGAATATATCTTAGACTAGGCTTTCTCCCAGTCCACAACTCTGTGGGAGTAGAAGGCACTGATTTAGATGGAACCAAGTTCAAAATGTACACTGTCGTATCTAGAGGATATCCCCAGAATGAATCTGGAAAGTCAGAATAACTCATCATCGATCTAACCATCTCTATAAGAGTCCTATTCCTTCGCTCTGCTACACCGTTCTACTGGGGTGTGCCAGGTGCAGTCAATTGGGATTGAATCCCAGCCTCTGTTAAGTAGTTCCTAAACTCTCCCAAGAGGTACTCACCACCATGATCAGATTGTAATGTTTTGATACTTTTACCATGACGTTTCTCCACATCAGTCTTGAATTCTTTGAACTTGTTAAAGCATTCAGACTTGCGGCGCATCAAGTAAATGTATCCATATCTTGAGTAATCATCTATAAAAGAGACGAAATACTCGAAACCACCTCTAGCCTTGATGGACATAGGACCACAAAAATCAGAATGAACCAATTCTAACACATCTTTGGCTCTATACCCCTTGGCCTTAAAAGGCCTCTTGGTCATCTTACCCTCCAAGCAAGATTCACAGGTTGGGAGATCCTCCACCACTAATGAACCCAAAGGTCCATCAGCTATCAACCTTTGCATTCTTCTTAGGTTAATGTGACCAAGCCTAAGATGTCAAAGATATGTTTGGTTCATCTTCGAAGGTTCTTTTCTCTTATTGGAATTAGAAGATGAGTTATTAACTTCAATTTGCATCGTGGGAGGTTTTGGTTTAAGTGTGTACAAATTTCCTATCAATGCACCCGAACAGATAATGTCCCTATTCCTTCTTATAACAACTCTGTCATTAAAAGAAATATAATATCCATCCATAAACAATTTAGAAACCGAAATTAAATTCTTTCTAAATAAGGGTACATAAAGGCAATTCTTAAGAACCAAAAGTTTATTTTTCTCAAAAAATAAATGAACATCTCCCACTGCAACAGCTGCCACCTTCGTGGCATCGCCCAAGTACACGGTAATCTCCCCTTCAGTCAGTCGTCTGGTTTCCTGGAACCCCTGCAAAGTATTGTAGACATGATCAGTGGCTCCCGTATCTACACACCAGGTGCCGGTAGATAACACCGCTAAACATGTTTCAACGACTAGACCAAGAGATATACCTTTGTTCTTGCGGTTGGGGCAATCATTCTTCCAGTGTCCAGTCTGCTTACAAGTGAAGCACTTGCCTTTCAGCTTCTTTACTCCTCCCTGAGTACCTCCCACCGCCTTCGCCCCATTTTGTTTCTTCTTCTTCTTGCCTTTCGGTTTAGAAGTACAAACCTTTTAGGTCACCATGGCATGCAGCTGAGCACTCAGATGAAATAGTCCCTCTGTCGCCTGGAGTTCTGTCAGAAGTTTCGCCAACGAATACAACCTCTTGTTCATATTATAGTTCAAGCGAAACTGCTCAAAACTCCTAGGTAGAGACTGGAGTATGATATCGACTTGGGTTTCCCCATCGATATCAGCTCCTAGGACCTCCAGCTCATTCAAATGAGCCATCATCTTGAGAACATGATCCCTCATGGGTGTTCCCTCGATCATGGTGGTCGTCATCAAGTTTCTCATGGCCTCTTGCCTCGTAGGCCAATTCTGGTATCCGAAAAGCTCAATGAGATTGAGCATCATATCATAAGCAGTGGACATGGATTGATGTTGATGTTGAAGTACATTTAACATAGATGCCAAAATGTAACACCGCGCAATTGTAGGGATGTATACTGAAAAGTTTATCTTTTGTATGAACATCTTTATTTTGAAATAAGAATCACATGATCATTTGTTTGCATAGTTATGCAATATTGTCTAATACATTATATTGTAGATAACATGGTGTGTGGTGTCATATGGGAGATCATGTTATCGGCTCCTTGTAAAGTATAAGTAAAGGCTCACAACCGAGATGACTTTGGACAAACCATCGGAATGGTTGTAGTGTGATTTTGTATTGGTTTGTCTTGACCATAGAATCACACTAGTGCACTTTGTGTGTATTGAGCAGGACCGACTTAGAGGTGATTCGATTTATTGCAGACTACATAATCGAATCGGACCTCAGATATTATTTAGTACATTCTCTTAATCCTGATATAATAACGAGCACATATACTTAGTAGTCATCTCTTTGATTTACCAATGAGCGAGCTTTATAGATTAAATCGATAGGCTCGGTAAGTTGGGAGATGATATTATTTATATGGTGTGCCGTTGATTATAGGAGGAAACCATGTCCTATATATTAGGATGATGATGTCCCCTTGAGGAGCTCATAAGGTTCATCATGTAAACCCTGCAGGTGGACTTGGTCCGGCATGATGAAAAGGTTGAGTGGTACTACTCAAGGAGTTAGATGGTGATTAATTAATGGTCAGTAAATTAATTAATCGATGGACATTCGAGATCTTAAACACGGGGAGAAAATGTACAAATAATATATGGAGCCCATATTATCATATGGGGGTTGGTGAGGTAGATCAATGATGATCCTTTAGTGGATTGGATCATCATTAGTGGATCGGACTTTATGTGGGCTTGATCCATGGGTGGCCAAGATCCAACTCCTCCTCATGGTCTCTAATGTAGCCTATTAAGACCTCATGAAGCTTATATCCAATGGATAGAAACAAAACTCTAAGATCCATATGCAGAGATTAAATCTCTAAGATCCGACGGTTGAGATTAAATCTCTAGATCCGACGGTTGAGATTAAATCCCTAGAACCAATGGAGGAGATTAATTCATGACTTATCCCTAACTCTATAAAAGGAGGGCATGGGAGTTGGTGTGAACAACAATCAAGAGAGCTAGGGTATTGGGCAGCAAGAGAAGGAATCCTAGTTGAGATAGGATTAGGTTTAGGGTTTGGAGGCTAGGGCGACACCAAATAAGGAAGGTGTTGTTTTCTTCTTCCTTCTCCTTTGGCCGGCATCCAGCTCCTTTCTAGTCCTTTTCCAGCCTTTGGCCGGGGGCCAAAGCCCCTCCTCTCTTCTCCTTAAGTGGTGGAAACAAGATATAGGACTTCCCTTGGTGTCTTGGTTGTTTTCCATCATCTTCCCCTCCTTCTAGTTGGCCGGCGGCAAGGGTTTGGTGTGCTCCTTGTTGGTTGGTTTTAGGGAGGAGAAAAACCTTGTTTCTATTCTTCCTCTTGCTTTGGAAGAGCAAGGAAGGAAAATTTGCGATCTAGGAGCTTCGACTTTTGGTAGATCGTCGCCCACACGACGTCCAAAAGGAGGAAGGACATACATTAGAAGATCAAGAGGTGTATCTATTCTCTTTTCTCTTTTGTTTGTTGCTTGTTTTTGTTTTTCAATTATAAGCATGTTATAAATCTGTAAATGGCTAAATAATACTTGGATCCCGAGCATAAACACCAAAATCGGCGATCCGGACATCGTCTATTCCACGGCTACTCGTAGAATAGAGGATGGTCGCTTGAAAAACTAGTTTGTTCAAGTGACCTCTCTAAACGAATAGCACGACGATGACTTGGTGGTTTGGGCAATCCCTTTTGTCTAGGATTAAATTTTTTTAATCCGGGGACATCGAAGGGATCGCCATGGACAAGCTACCGAGGTGAAGTGGGAAGCGAAGTTTCCCCTCACGAACTCGATAAGCAAAAACCCTTCAATTGGTATCAGAGCTTTTGGGAAATACCTTCAATTGGTATCAGAGCCAAGGTTTCCGATTTTATGTGTTTAGGATTCGGTTAATTTTTATGCACTTTTTCATATATTATATGTGACGGATAATAGTAGGATATGCGTAGTTTAACTCTCTGGTTGCAGGCATAAGATCCGACTATTATGACCATATGTGTGTATGTGATTGTATGTGTGTAAATATTTATTTTGTTGAATCCTCGGGGTTGACGAGGCTAGTATTTAGTTTTTGTAAATTAAATACAGCATTGTTTAGCTACTCTTTATTTTATTTTACTTTCGATCTAGATTTCATGTACACTCCCTCGTGGAGTATAGGATCGATGGATGTAAATTAAAATAGGTTTTAGTCTCGGCTTGGATCTTCGGATGACTCGTACATGGCGTAGGAGGAGCGGACGAGATGGTGATGTGACAGGAGACATATTGAAGACAAAAGCCATAATAGTTGGAAAATAATTTATTTTTCATATTTATTGCTTTTTGTTTGATATGCATGTAGTAGGCTAGAAAAATTCCTCAATTTCAAATTACTAAATGGGAGAGGGATATTTTTATAAATTTCCATGGCCTCCATTACGATTTGATAAGTGATGCAAACAAACTTGCGCATCGGCTCTGAGTGCCTTCCTCCATATCAGATGGGTTTGTTTGCAGATCACAAGGTGGAATATGGTTATAGGAAATTATTAAGGAGCGTGTGTACTTGCCCATCATAAGGCATATAACCCAAGATAATTACCTTGGTACCAAGTAATGGTGAACACTTAGATACAAATATAAGTATCCTCCCCATCGGAGTCACTGCTTTTTTTTGTAGGGCCAAAGAGGAACCAACTATTAATTTTACTTGTCAAAAAGTTAGGTTGACAAGATAGTAAAATTAATGGGTAAAACCTCCTCTTACAAATGTATAATTCGTATACCTCCATACTATCGTGGCATACGATATTCTCGGTGTTTTGAGGTGTTGGTTGATTTTAAAATTTTATTATTTGAGGAATCAATAATTTTTTGAAATCTAATGTTTTGATTTATGTGATTCTTAGGTTTTCTTTCAAAATGACTTTCAACCCACTTGATGTGATACTGAAAGAGAACAAACTTACTGGACCCAACATGTTGATTGGAAGAGGAATCTAGACATTGTCTTGACTGCAGAGGAATACAAATATGTACTCCTCGAAGAGTGCCCTCCCAAGCCTGCAGATAATTTTGGTGAAAAGGAGAGAGAGAGCTATGAGAAGTGGATCAAGGCCGATGAGATGACGCAGTGTTACATTTTGGCATCTATGTCAAATGTACTGCAACATCAGCATCAAGCCATGTCCACTGCTTATGATATGATGCTCAATCTCAAGGAGATTTTTGCACACCAGAATCATGCTGCGTGGCAAGAGGCCATGAGAAACTTGATGACGACCACCATGATCGAGGGAACACCCATGAGGGATCATGTTCTCAAGATGATGGCTCATTTGAATGATCTGGAGGTCCTAGGAGCTGAGATCGATGGGGAATCCAAGGTCGATATCATACTCTAGTCTCTACCTAGGAGTTTTGAGCAGTTTTGCCTGAACTACAACATGAACAAGAGGTTGTATTCGTTGGCGGAACTTCTGACAGAACTCCAGGCGGCAGAGGGACTATTTCGTCAGAGTGCTCAGGCGCATGCCGTGGTGACCCATAAGATTTCTACTTCTAAGCCGAAAGGCAAGAAGAAGAAGAAATAAACTGGGGCGAAGGTGGTGGGAGGTACTCAGGGAGGAGTGAGGAAGCTGAAAGGCAAGTGCTTCACTTGTAAGCAGACTGGACACTGGATGAGGGACTGCCCCAACCGCAAGAACAAAGGTATATCTTTTGGTCTAGTCGTTGAAACATGTTTAGCGGTCTTATCTACCGGCACCTGGCGTGTAGTTACGGGAGCCATTGATCATGTCTGCAATACTTTACAGGGGTTCCAAGAAACCAGACGACTGGCTGAGGGGGAGATTACCGTGTACTTGGGCGATGCCACGAAGGTGGCGATTATTACAGTGGGAGAAGTTTATTTATCTTTTGAGAAAAATAAACTTTTGGTTCTTAAGAATTGCCTTTATGTACCCTTGTTTAGAAAGAATTTACTTTCAGTTTCTAAATTGTTTATGGATTGATATTGTATTTCTTTTAATGACAGAGTTGTTATAAGAAGGAATAGGGACATTATCTGTTCGGGTGCATTGATAGGAAATTTGTACACACTTGAACAAAAACCTCCCACGATGCAAATTGAAGTTAATAACTCATCTTCTAATTCCAATAAGAGAAAAGAACCTTCGAAGATGAACCAAACATTTCTTTGGCATCTTAGGCTTGGTCACATTAACCTAAGTAGAATTCAAAGGTTGATAGCTGATCGACCTTTGGGTTCAATAGTGGTGGAGGATCTCAACATGTGAATCTTACTTGGAGGGTATGATGACAAAGAGGCCTTTTAAGGCCAAGGGGTATAGAGCCAAAGATGTGTTAGAATTGTTTCATTCTGATTTGTGTGGTCCAATGTCTATCTAGGCTAGAGGTGGTTTTGAGTATTTCGTCTCTTTTATAGATGATTACTCAAGATATGTATACATTTACTTGATGCGCCGCAAGTCTGAATGCTTTGACAAGTTCAAAGAATTCAAGGCTGATGTGGAGAAACGTCAAGGTAAAAGTATCAAGACACTACGATCTGATCGTGGTGGTGAGTACCTCTTGGGAGAGTTTAGGAACTACTTATCAGAGGCTGGGATTCAATCCCAATTGACTGCACCTGGCACACCCCATCAGAATGGTGTAGCAAAGCGAAGGAATAGGACTCTTATGGAGATGGTTAGATCGATGATGAGTTATTCTGACTTGCCAGATTCGTTTTGGGGATATACTCTAGGTACGACAGTGTATATTCTGAACTTGGTTCCATCTAAATCAGTGCCTTCTACTCCCACAGAATTGTGGACTGGGCAAAAGCCTAGTCTAAGACATATTCAGATATGGGGAGTCCAGCACATGGGCTAAAGGTTGATGCTGGTAAGTTGGAACCTCGTACAGAAGTACGCATGTTCGTTGGCTATCCTAGAGGAACAAAGGGTGGTTTGTTTTATAGTCCTAAAGATCAGAGGGTGATCGTTAGCACAAATGCCTGATTTCTAGAGGAAGACTATGTGATGAACCACAAGCTCAAGAGTAAAATTGTTCTGGAGGAATTAAAATGGGAAGTCACTTCTTCAGTACCACCGGTACAAGAGGATATACCATAAGTCACTGCACCGCGTGTCACAGAGGATACACAGGTGATACCTCGTCGTAGTGGGAGGGTTGTGAGACAGCCTGATAGATTCATGTTCTTGGGAGAATTTTCTAATTTGATCCCTGGCGAACATGAACCTGATCCCTGGACATATGACGAGGCAATCCAAGATAAAGATGCAGTATCTTGGCAAAGTGCAATGAATACTGAGATTGAATCTATGGATTCAAATCAGGTTTGGGAGCTAGTAGAATCACCCGATGGTGTAAAAACCATTGGATGCAAGTGGATCTACAAGAGAATGAGAAGAATAGATGGGAAGGTTGAGACCTTCAAAGCGAGGCTTGTTGCGAAGGGGTATACTCAGAAAGAGGGTATCGATGATGAGGAGGCCTTTTCGCCGGTAGCCATGCTTAAGTCTATCCGGATTCTCTTAAGCATAGCAGCTCATATGGATTATGAGGTGTGGCAGATGGATGTCAAGATAGCTTTCCTTAATGGAAGTCTTGAGGAAAACATTTACATGAAGCAACCAGAGGGATTCATTGCTAAAGGCAAAGAGCATCTTGTATGTAATCGGTTCATTTATGGATTGAAGCAAGCTTCGAGGTCTTGGAACATCCGCTTTGATGAGGTGATCCAGGATTATGGATTTATTCAAAGTCTGGATGAGCCTTGTGTATACAAGAGATGTGACGGAAACGTAGTGGTATTTCTTGTACTATACGTAGATAACATTTTGGTGATTGGCAACAATATCAAAGTGTTATCGGGCGTAAGGGTATGGTTGTCCAAACAGTTTGATATGAAGGACTTGGGAGAAGTGGGACACATCCTTGGGATCAAGTTTATAAGGGATCGCAGGAAAAGGATATTGTGCTTATCCCAAGCTTCATACATAGACACAATTATGGATCGTTTTAGTATGCAGTGTTGGCGCAGGGCCACCTAAGTCGAACCTATATTTTGATTATGGAAAAAGACGCAAAGTCAAGGATATATCGTTATCTCACGAGCTGAATCAAGTGTGCAGAAAAGTTCTAAAGCTGGATCTGAAGGCTAGCGACACTCGGAGGAAGCCGCGGTGGTCGGGCGACACTCGAGTGACTTCGGAGGGAGCCGAAGGAATCGAGTGGAAGGTCGGAAGCAAAAGCGACATGGTAATTATCGAGGTAAGCTCGTGTGTGCGAGCGTAAGTGAGGTCGTATCCTCCTTACGGGGATGGTCTTAAGCGTAGATCCGACCAAAGACATCCCATCGATGGTCTAGGTCGAGATCGGATGGTCAAAGGTCGTCGAAATAATGTTTTCTTTGAGCTAACTTTGACTTGCAGCAAGCATCGATCGCACTTGGAGGACTCATGCCGCCAATCAATCGATCGTCGGAGGTCGCGACTCGGATCGATGCCGCCATCGATCGATCGATGATGGCCATCAGTCGACTGATGGTCAAAAGATCAGCCTCGAGGAGTCAAGGCTTATCACCACTTTTCAAGGAGGTTGTGTGTTCATTTGTGATTGGTTGAAGACCCATTCAATGAGGGGCTCAAAGGCTATAAAAGGAGGTCCTAACCTAGGGTTTTCTCAACAATTCTAAGCTTCCAAAAGCCTCCGCAAAGCTACAACTCTCTGACAACAAAGTGCTTCTTCTCCGACGTCTAGGTCTTAACTTCTTTTCTTTTTGTAACGTCGGTTTAATCTTTTACTTTAGTTTGTTACTTTAATTCTTTCGGATCTTTTATCGTAACGAGGAGAGGGGGAGTGTCCCTCTACCTCAAGTTTTGTTCTTTATTGTATCGATTAACTCCTACCTCCAAACGAGGAGGAGTTCGTTTAGTATTTTTCCCTCCGTGTGTGGTCAAGGACCACTAGGGCCTTGGAGTAGTAGCCGAAGGCTACGAACCAAGTAAAAAGAATTGTCTCTTTTATTTATTGTTTATCTTTCCGCTGCAAATTATCTACTCGAGTTTTAACGAATGATTTCGTAAAAGTTTTATCGCTATTCACCCCCCCTCTAGCAATCCACTTCGATCCAACAATTGGTATTAGAGCCGGGGGCGCTCAGATTCGGTGCAACCACCAGTCGAGCAATTTTTGTTTTCGTTTTTATCGTTTTAAGATTTCTCCCACACTACTAATCCAAGACCAAGTCTTGGTACATAGTTTTTGGTTGTGATTTTGCAAGTATTGATCGCCTTCGGAGTACCTCACGATCAAACGAGCATAACTTTTGCTACAAGTGGACTCACAAAACGATCTACCCACCAAATCGAAGCTCTCGCAGAGATATACACTTTTTATGGAGGGTTTACCCCCGTAACAAGATGTTTTCATCCTCAAAAATCAACGTTTAGTAGCCTTTCAGGGACATCTAAGGTTGTGAGTACTTACTTTTTATTTAGTTTCTTATTTCTTTGCTTAACTTTCTATTTTTCATTTGTTTCTTTTTATTTCCCGCACTACTAATCCAAGACCAAGTCTTGGCAAGTTTTGTTGTGTTTTTTTTTGTGTGTGCAAGTTTTTCTTTATGGCCCACATTGAGGGGTACAACACCATCCGGCCTCCGTTCTTTAACGGAGATGATTTTCGTTATTGGAAAGGTCGGATGGAGTGTTTTCTAAAAACACAAGTCGAGACTTGGATAATCATCCAAACTGGCTTTGGTCTACCCACTAATGATCAAGGCGAGCCTTTGGACTTCGACAAGTGGAACAATGCAACCAAGAGGCAAATCGAAGCCGATGCAAGGGCAACCCAAATATTGCAATGCGGATTGTCTAAGGAAGAGCTCAACCGCATTGGACCCTTCATCAGCACAAAAGATCTGTGGACAAAACTCATAGAACTACACGAAGGGACTAACAACGCGAAGGTAAGTAAGCGTGACTTACTACTTAATAAATTGTATAACCTAAAAATGCCGGAAAGTGAGACGGCAATGCAACTACACGCTCGCGTCCAGGACATTGTCAATGGATTGCACACCATCGGACACAAGGTCGAAAACCGCGACCTCCTAAGGTACGTTCTTAATTCATTTCCTAGGACTACCTTGTGGGCATCCATGGTTGATGCCTACAAGGTTTCTAAGGACCTTTCAAAGCTTAGGTTAGACGAGTTATTTTCCGAGTTTGAACTTCACGAGCAAACTAACATGGTCCGGGCCGAGAGGGGTATTGCTCTACTTGCAGGACAAAGAAGCAAGGCACCCACCAAGCAAGAAGATGGACTCGAACCCGAAGTCGAATCAGATTCCGAATCCGAAAAGGTAGAAGCAATAGTGAACGTAGTGCGGAAGATCGTTCGGAGGGAAAGGAGGCTACTAAAAAACAAAAAGAGGGCACAATTCAAATCAAGTCAAAAGAAGGCGTTTCATGCAACATGGGACAACGAAGAAGGCGTCGGCATAGCATGCATGGCAAGACCAGAAGAGTCCGAGACCGAATCTAAATCAAACTACAACACAGACTCCGAACTTGAGGACTACTTCGAGAAGCAACTCAAAGCCGGACCGAAAGATAAAATTAAGGTTAGCCGCTCACTAATTCATAGCTTTACAATACGATTAAATTGCTAACTAGAAAATTAGCTAAATCCGAGTCTAGTGTCGAGTCCTTGGTTGAGGAGGTTGAAACCCTCAAACAAGAGACACCCCTAAACTCTTCGACTAGTCGAGTTCAAGAGGAGGACTCAACTCGAGTTGAAAAACTTAAAGAAGAGAACTCTCTCTTGAAAGGGCAAGTCCAAGAGCTCGAAGCTCGGTTGAACAAGTTCTCGACAGGGTCCAAGAATCTTAACCGACTTCTTCGAACTCAAAGAGCCGTGTACAACAGAGCCGGACTCGGATATAGCTCAAAGACTACGAATATATCTTACATATCTATCGTAAACTGTAGTCATCATCGAGTCCAAGCATGGGTCCCGAAAACTTTATTAAACTCACATATAAGGACCAATAGGTTTTGGATTCCCAAGGATTAAGTTCATTACTTGACCAGACCATATCGGTTCAATGATCCATGGGAAGCTAATACCAAAATAGTATATCTGATAACCTAAACCTTTTATTCTCTTTAGAATGGTTAGATAGGACTATAACTCGTCAATGCTTGATAACATAGTACCAGGATGCGGTGAGATGATAGTACGCTAGGAAAGCAGAGTCTTGTGTATTCGGGCTAGATAAGGCGTATCTAGTTCAGTGCACTTGACTGAGTGGATCTAGCTGAAGCTACCTCGCCGTATCCTAGACTAGTTAGACCAGGAAGTGGTCTTAGGTGAGTCAAGTTACTATTTTCTCAAAATTGGCTTTGTCTAAGGAAGTGGTCGTTTTTCTGATCAAAGAAGGCCCCTGTGCCTCGCCACGACCTGGAAGCCAAGATCTTGAAAAGGTGATTTGATGAGCTTAGGATCAAATCAGAATCTAATGCAAGGTTGACAAGTTTCAAATCATTAAAACTTAATCAAGATAAAATTGGAATCATCTCACATAAACATATAAGGTGAACCAATTCTAAGACACTTAGAATGGGTGAGATGAATAAGGAACAATTTCAATTTACATAATCTTTTCAAAAATGTTATCTATTTTTCAAACTATCGAGCTTAAACGTGTACTTATACTCGGAAAAAATTCTAAATATACAACCTTCTAGGTCAATGTTTAGCGCCCCCTAACTCTTCTATACCTTATATATTTGATTAAGGGGGAGAGCAAACTAACCCTAAGGGTTACATATTTTTTTAAAGTTAATAGCATATAAGTATTGTGAAACTCAAAGTTAATTTTATAAGTATTTTGAAAATCAAACTTAGTTTCCAAAAATTACATTGTTGGTGCAGAGGGCTATACCTCGAACCAAATTAAATCAAGACACATGCTTGGACTCATGTTAGATAATCTTTATGCATGCTACATTTTCTATTAAAAAAACCCTACTTTTTATATAAAACCCCATACCTTTTTTAATTCATGGCAAAAGGGGGAGAAGAGCATAAGTTAAGGGGGAGAACAAAATTTAAATTTTTGAAAATTAAACTTTTGTTTTAAAACTCACCGAAGGTTAAGAGGGAGTTCACTACAAATGAGCATAACATTTATCTTACTCATTTTCTGCTTTATATTTTCCCTTAACTTTGTGTAAATTTTCCATAGGATCAAAAAGGGGGAGATTGTTGGTGCAGGGGCACCTAAGTCGAACCTATATTTTGATTATGGCAAAAGACGCAAAGTCAAGGATATATCGTTATTTCACGAGCTGAATCAAGTGTGCAGAAAAGTGCTAAAGCTAGAGCTGAAGGCTAGCGACACCCGGAGGAAGCCGCGGTGGTTGGGCGACACTCGAGTGACTTCGGAGGGAGCCGAAGGAATCGAGTGGAAAGCCGGAAGCAAAAGTGACATGGTAAGTATCGAGGTAAGCTCGTGTGTGCGAGCGTAAGTAAGGTCGTATCCTCCTTACGGGGATGATCTTAAGCGTAGATCCGACCAAAGACATCCCATAGATGGTCTAGGTCGAGATCGGATGGTCAAAGGCCGTCGAAATAATATTTTCTTTGAGCTAACTTTGACTTGCAGCAAGCATCAGTCGACTGCCAGCTTGGAGGACTCGACTGCTGTCAATCCCGACCGCCAGTCGGCCTCGATCGATGCGCCATCGATCGGCCGCCATCGCCATCGATCGATGATAGCCATCACCGTGATGGTCAAAAGATTAGCCTCGAGGAGTTAAGGCTTATCACCACTTTTCAAGGAGGTTGTGTGTTAATTTGTGATTGGTTGAAGACCCATTCGATGAGGGGCTTAAAGGATATAAAAGGAGGTCCTAACATAGGGTTTTCTCAACAATTCTAAGCTTCCAAAATCCTCCGCAAAGCTACAACTCTCCGACAACGAAGTGCTTCTTCTCCGACGTCTAGGTCTTAATTTCTTTTCTTTTTGTAATGTCGGTTTAAGCTTTTACTTCAGTTTGTTACTTTAATTCTTTCGGAGCTTTTATCGTAACGAGGAGAGGGGGAGTGTCCCTCTACCTCAAGTTTTGTTCTTTATTATTTCGATTAACTCCTACCTCCAAACGAGGAGGAGTTCGTTTAGTATTTTGCCCTCCGTGCATGGTCAAGGACCACTAGGGCCTTGGAGTTGTAGCCGAAGGCTACGAACCAAGTAAAAAGAATTGTCTCTTTTATTTATTGTTTATCTTTCCACTACAAATTATCTACTCGAGTTTTAACGAACGATTTTGTAAAAGTTTTATCGCTATTCACCCCCCTCTAGCGATCCGCTTCGATCCAACATGTAGAACTCCAAGAAAGGTTTTCTACCTTTTAGGCATGGAGTTCCTTTATCTAAGAAGATGTGTCCTAAAACATCTGAGGAGATAGAGGAGATGAAGGCGGTTCCTTATGCTTCGGCAGTAGGAAGCCTCATGTATGCGGTGCTATGTACGAGACCCGATATCTGCTTTGCTGTGGGCATGGTTAGTAGATATCAGAGTAATCCAGGACAGGGACATTGGTCTGAGGTAAAGCATATATTGAAGTGCCTGAGAAGGACTAGGGATTATATGCTAGTTTACCGGGCAGACCAATTACTACCTGTGGGTTACATGGATTGTGACTTCCAATCAGATAGGGATAACAGTAAGTCTACCTCAGGTTTTGTGTTTACTTTGGGAGGTGGAGCCATTGTATTGAGGAGTGTTCAGCAGAAATGCGTGGCGGACTCCACCATGGAAGCTGAGTATGTGGCAGCCTCTGAGGCGGCCAAAGAAGTTGTGTGGCTCAGGAACTTCCTTATGGACTTGGATATGATTCCTAGTTTGCCCAAAACTATCACAATTTATTGTAATAATAGTAGGTGCAGTTGCAAACTCGAAGGAACCACGAGCCCATAAGGTAAGTAAATGCATAGAGCGCAAGTACCACCTGATACGAGAAATCGTAAAGGAGGTAGAAGTTGTTGTCGCCTAGATTGCATCAGAGGATTACTTGGTAGACCCTTTTCACTAAGGCCCTTCTGGCGAGAGCTTCGATAGGCATGTGGAGGGAAAGGGAATCAGATGTATAGCAGTATGAGGACAGCATAGTCTTTTAGTATAAGTGGGAGATTGTAGGGTTGTATACTGAAAAGTCTATCTTTTATATGAACATCTTTATTTTGAAATAAGAATCACATGATCATTTGTTTGCATAGTTATGCAATATTGTCTAATACATTATATTGTAGATAACATGGTGTGTGGTGTCACATGGGAGATCATGTTATCGGCTCCTTGTAAAGTATAAGTAAAGGCTCACAACTGAGATGGCTTTGGATAAACCATCGGAATGGTTGTAGTGTGATTTTGTATTGGTTTGTCTTAACCATAGAATCACACTAGTGCACTTTGTGTATATTGAATAGGACCGACATAGAGGTGATTCGATTTATTGCTGACTACATAATCGAATCGGACCTCAGATATTATTTAGTACATGCTCTTAATCCCGATATAATAACGGGCACATATACTTAGTAATCATCTCTTTGATTTACCAATGGGCGAGATTTATAGATTAAATCGATAGGCTCGGTAAGTTGGGAGATGATATTATTTATATGGTGTGTCGTTGATTATAGGAGGAAACCGTGTCCTATATATTAGGATGATGATGTCCCCTTGAGGAGCTCATAAGGTTCATCATGTAAACCCTGCAGGTGGACTTGGTCCGGCATGATGAAAAGGTTGAGTGGTACTACTCAAAGAGTTAGATGTTGATTAATTAATGGTCAGTAAATTAATTAATCGATGGACATTCGAGATCTTAAACACTGGGATAAAATGTAAAAATAATATATGGAGCCCATATTATCATATGGGGGTTGGTGAGGTAGATCAATGATGATTTTTTAGTGGATTGGATCATCATTAGTGGATCGGACTTTATGTGGGCTTGATCCATGGGTGGCCAAGATCCAACTCCTCCTCATGGTCTCTAATGTAGCCTATTAACACCTCATGAAGCTTAGATTCAATGGATAGAAACAAAACTCTAAGATCCATAGGTAGAGATTAAATATCTAGGGTCCGACGGTTGAGATTAAATCTCTAGATCCGACGGTTGAGATTAAATCCCTAGAACCAATGGAGGAGATTAATTCATGACTTATCCCTAACTCTATAAAAGGAGGGCATGGGAGTTGGCATGAACAACAATCAAGAGAGCTAGGGTTTTGGGCGGCAAGAGAAGGAATCCTAGTTGAGATAGGATTAGGTTTAGGGTTTGGAGGCTAGGGCGGCACCAAATATGGAAGGTGTTGTTTTCTTCTTCCTTCTCCATTGGCCGGCGTCCAGCTTCTTTCTTTCCCTTTTCCAGCCTTTGGCCAGCGACCAAAGCCCTTCCTCTCTTCTCCTTAGGTGGTGGAAACAAGATATAGGACTTCCCTTGGTGTCTTGGTTGTTTTCCATCATCTTCCCCTCTTTCTAGTTGGCCGGCGGCAAGGGTTTGGTGTGCTCCTTGTTGGTTGGTTTTAGGGAGGAGAAAAACCTTGTTTCTATTCTTCCTCTTGCTTTGGAAGAGCAAGGAAGGAAAATTTGCGATCTAGGAGCTTCGACTTTTGGTAGATCGTCGCCCACACGACGTCCAAAAGGAGGAAGGACATACATTAGAAGATCAAGAGGTGTATCTATTCTCTTTTCTCTTTTGTTTGTTGCTTGTTTTTGTTTTTCAATTATAAGCATGTTATAAATCTGTAACTGGCTAAATAATACTTGGATCCCGAGCATAAACACCAAAATCGGCGATCCGGACATCGTCTATTCCACGGCTACTCGTAGAATAGAGGATGGTCGCTTGAAAAACTAGTTTGTTCAAGTGACCTCTCTAAACGAATAGCACGACGATGACTTGGTGGTTTGGGCAATCCCTTTTGTCTAGGATTAAATTTTTTTAATCCAGGGAGATCGAAGGGATCGCCATGGACAAGCTACCGAGGTGAAGTGGGAAGCGAAGTTTCCCCTCACGAACTCGATAAGCAAAAACCCTTCAATTGGTATCAGAGCTTCCGGGCAAAACCTTCAGCCTTCTCATCGGCCTTGATCCACTTCTTATAGCTCTCTCTCTCCTTTATCCCAGAATTATCTACAGGCTTGGGAGGACACTATTCGAGGAGTACATATTTGTATTCCTCAACAGTCAAGACAATGTCTTGATTCCTCTTCCAATCTACATAGTTGGGTCCAATAAGTTTATTCTCTTTCAGTATCACAGTAAGTGGGTTGAAAGTCATTTTGAAAGAAAACCTAAGAATCACATAAATCAAAGCATTAGATTTCAAAAAATTATTGATTCCTCAAACAATAAAATTTTAAAATCAACCAACACCTCAAAACACCGAGAATATTGTATGCCACGATAGTGTGGACGTATACGAATTCTACATTCGTAAGAGGAATTTTTACCCATTAATTTTACTATCTTGTCAACCTAACTTTTTGACAAGTAAAATTAATAGTTGGTTCCTCTTTGGCCCTACAAATAAAAGCAGTGACTCCAATGGGGAGGATACTTATATTTGTATCTAAGTGTTCACCATTACTCGGTACCAAGGTAATTATCTCGGGTTATATACCTTCCGATGGGGAAGTACACACGCTCCTTGATAATTCCCTATAACCATATTTTACCTTGTGATCCGCAAACAAACCCATCCGATATGGAGGAAGGCACTCAGAGCCGACGCGCAAGTTTGTTTGTATCACTTGTCAAATCGTAATGGTGGCCGTGGGAATTTTTAAAAAAATTTCCCTCTCCCACTTAGTAATTTGGAATTGAGGAATTTTCCTAGCCTACGACATGCATATCAAACAAAAGGCAATAAATATAAAAAATAAATTATTTTCCAACTATTATGGCTTTTGTCTTCAATATGTCTCCCGTCGCATCGCCATCTCATCCGCTCCTCCTACGCCATGTACGAGCCATCCGGAGATCCGAGTTGAGACTAAAACTTATTTTAATTTGCATCCATCGATCCTATACTCCACGAGGGAGTGTACATGAAATCTAGATCGAAAGTAAAATAAAATAAAGAGTGGCTAAACAATGCCGTATTTAATTTATAAAAACTAAATACTAGCCTCGTCAACCCCAAGTATTCAACAAAATAAATATTTACACACATACAATCACATACACACATATGGCCATAATAGTCGGATCTTATGCCTGCAACCAAAGAGTTAAACTACGCATATCCTACTATTATCTGACACATATAATATATAAAAAGTGCATAAAAATTAACCGAATCCTAAACACACAAAACCAAAAACCTTGGCTCTAATACCAATTGAAGGGTTTTTGCTTATCGAGTCCGTGAGGGGAAACTTCGCTTCCTTCACCGCCATGGCGATCCTTCGATGTCCCCGGATTAAAAAAATTTAATCCTAGACAAAAGGGATTGCCCAAACCACCAAGTCATCGCTGCTTATTCGCTTAGAGAGGTCACTTGAACAAACTAGTTGTTCAATACCATCCTCTATTCTACGAGTAGCCATGAATAGACGATGTCCGATCACGGCTTTTTGTGTTTATGCTCGATCCAAGTATTATTTAGCCATCTTAGGTGTATGCTAAAAGAGAAAACATGTTTGTATGTATAGCAATACGTAAACTGGAACGAAGTAAGAAACAAAAGAGAATAGATATACCTCTTGATCTTCTAATGTATGACCTTCCTCCTTTTAGACGTCGTGTGGGTGACGATCTACCAAAAGTCAAAGCTCCTAGATCGAAAATCTTCCTTCCTTTCTCTTCCAAAGCAAGAGGAAGAATAGAAACAAGGTTTTTCTCCTCCCTAAAATAAACCAACAAGGAGCACACAAACTCCTTGCCGCCGGCCAACTAGAAGGAGGAGAAGATGATGGAAAACAACTAAGACACCAAGGGAAGCCCTATATCTTGTTTCCACCACCTAAGGAGAAGAGAGGAGGGGATTTGGCTGCCGGCCAAGGGCTGGAAAAAGGTTGGAAGGGCTGCTGGACGCCGGCCAATGAAGGAGGAAGATGAAAGCAATCACCTTCCTTAATTGGTGCTGCCCTAGCTTCCAAACCCTAACCCTAATCCTATCTCAACTAGGATTCCTCTCCCTTGCCGCCCAAAAACCCTAGCTCTCTTGATGTTGTTCACGCCAACTCCCTTGCCATCCTTTTATAGAGTTAGGCATAAGTCATGAATTAATCTCCTCCATTGGTTCTAGGGATTTAATCTCAACCGTCGGATCTAGAGATTTAATCTCAACCGTCGGATCTTAGAGTTTTGTTTCTATCCATTGGATCTAAGTTTCATGAGATGTTAATAGGATAAATTAGGGAACATGAGGAGGAGTTGGATCTTGGCCAACCATGGATCAAGCCCACATAAAGTCTGATCCACTAATGATGATCCAATCCACTAAAGAATCATCATTGATCTACCTCACCAACCCCCATATGATAATATGGGCTCCATATATTATTTGTACATTTTCTCCCCGTGTTTAAGATCTCGAATGTCCGTCGATTAATTAATTTACTGACCATTAATTAATCAACATATAACTCTATGAGTAGTACACCTAAACCTTTTCATCATGTCGGACCAAGTCCACCTGCAGGGTTTACATGATGAACTTTATGAGCTCCTCAAGGGGACATCATCATCCTAATAAATAGGACATGGTTTCCTCCTATAATCAATGACACACCATATAAATAATATCATCTCCCAACTTACCGAGCCTATCGATTTAATCTATAAATCTCGCCCATTGGTAAATCAAAGAGATGAGTACTAAGTATATGTTCCCGTTATTATATCGGGATTAAGAGTATGTACAATATAATATCTGAGGTCCGATTCGATTATGTAGTCAGCAATAAATCGAATCACCTCTAAGTTGGTCCTACTCAATACACACAAAGTGCACTAGTGTGATTCTATGGTCAAGACAAACCAATACCAAATCACACTACAACCATTCCGATAGTTTGTCTAAAGTCATCTCAGTTGTGAGCCTTTACTTATACTTTTCAAGGGGTCGATAACATGATCTCCTGTGTGACACCACACACCATGTTATCTACAATGTAAAGTATTAGACAATATTGCATAACCATAAAAATATGCAAACAATGATCATGTGATTCTTATTTCAAAATAAAGATGTTCATACAAAAGGTAGACTTTTCAGTATACATCCTTACACCACATACTCAGCTTCCTTGGTAGTGTTCGCCACACATTTCTGCTTGACACTCCTCCATACAATGGCTCCACCTCCCAAAGTAAATACAAAACCTGAGGTAGACTTACTATTATCCCTATCTGATTGGAAGTCAGAATCTATGTAACCCATAGGGAGTAATTTGTCTACCTGATATACTAGCATATAATCCCTAGTCCTTCTCAGTTACTTCAATATATGCTTCACCGCAGTCCAATGTCCTTGTCCTGAATTACTCTGATATCTGCTAACCATGCCCACGGTAAAATAGATATTCGGTCTCGTACATAGCATAGCATACATGAGGCTTCCTACTGTCGAAGCATAAGGAACGACCTTCATCTCCTCTATCTCTTTAGATGTTCTAGGACACATCTCCTTAGATAAAGGAACTCCATGCCTGAAAGGTAGAAAACCTTTCTTGGAGTTCTGCATGCTAAAGTGAGCCAAAATGGTGTCTATGTATGAAGTTTGAGATAAGCACAACATCATTTTCCTGTGATCCCTTATAACCTTGATCCCAAGGATGTGTCCCACTTCTCCCAAGTCTTTCATATCAACCTGTTTGGACAACCATACCCTTACGTCCGATAACACCTTGACATTGTTGCCAATTAAAAAAATATCATCTATGTATAGTACAAGAAATACCACTATGTTTCCGTCACATCTCTTATATACACAAGACTCATCCAGACTTTGAATAAATCCATAAGACTGGATTACCTCATCAAAGCAGATGTTCCAAGACCTCGAAGCTTGCTTCAATTCATAAATGGACCGATTAAGCTTGCACACAACAAGATGCTTTTTGCCCTTTGCAATGAATCCCTCTGGTTGCTTCATATAGATGTTTTCCTCAAGACTTCCATTAAGGAAAGCTGTCTTGACATCCATCTGCCATACTTCATAATCCATATGAGCAGCAATATATAAGAGAATCCGGATAGACTTAAGCATGGCTACCGACGAAAAGGTTTCCTCATAATCGATACCCTCTTTCTGAGTATACCCCTTCGCAACAAGCATTGCTTTGAAGGTTTCAACCTTCCCGTCTATTCCTCTCTTTCTTTTGTAGATCCACTTGCATCCAATGGCTTTTACACCATTAGTTGGTTCTACTAGCTCCCAGACCTGATTTGAATCCATATATTCTATCTCATAATTCATCTCACTTTGCCAAGATACCGCATCTTTATCTTGGATCTCCTCCTCATATGTCCAGGGATCAGGTTCATGTTTGCCAGGGACCAAATCAGAAGATTCTCCCAAAAACATGAATCTATCAGGCTGTTTAACAACCCTCCCACTGCGACGAGGTATTACCTGTGTATCCTCTGTGACACGCGGTGCAGTGACTTGTGGTATATCCTCTTGTACCGGTGGTACTGAAGCAGTGACTTCCCCTCTCAATTCCTCCAGAACAATCTTACTCATGGGCTTGTGGTTCATCACATAGTATTCCTCTAGAAATCTGGCATTCGTGCTAATGATCACCCTCTGATCTCTAGGACTATAAAATAAACCACCTTTCGTTCTTCTAGGATAGCCAATGAACATGCACACTTCTGTATGAGGTTCCAACTTACCAGCATCTTCCTTCAGCACATGTGCTGGACTACCCCAAATCCGAATATGTCTCAAACTAGGCTTTCGCCCAATCCACAATTCTGTGGGAGTAGAAGGCACAGATTTAGATGGTACCAAGTTTAGAATATACACTACCATATCCAGAGCATACCCCAGAACGAATCTTGCAACTCAGAATAACTCATCATCGATCTAACCATCTCTATAAGAGTCATATTCCTTCGCTCTGCTACACCATTCTGCTGGGGTGTGCCAGGTGCAGACTATTGGGATTGAATCCCAACCTCTAATAAGTAATTCCTAAACTCTCCCAAGAGGTACTCACCACCACGATCCGATCGTAGTGTCTTGATACTTTTACCTTGATGTTTCTTCACATCAGCCTTGAATTCTTTGAACTTGTCAAAGCATTCAGACTTGCGGCGCATCAAGTAAATGTATCCATATCTTGAATAATCGTCTATAAAAGAGACGAAATATTCAAAACCACCTCTTGCCTGGATACACATAGGACCCCACAAATCAGAATGAACCAATTCCAGCACATCTTTGGCTCTATATCCCTTGGCCTTAAAAGGCCTCTTGGTCATTTTACCTTCCAAACAAGATTCGCAGGTTGGGAAATCTTCCACCACTAATGAACTCAGAGGTCCATCAGCTATCAACCTTTGAATTCTGCTTAGGTTAATATGACCTAGCCTTAGATGCCAAAGATATGTTTGGTTAATCTTCGAAGGTTCTTTTCTCTTATTGGAATTAGAAGATGAGTTATGTACTTCTATTTGCATTGTGGGAGATTTTGGTTCAAGTGTATATAAATTTTCTATCAATGCACCAGAACAGATAATCTCCCTATTCCTTTTTATAACAATCTGTCATTAAAAGAAATAGAATATCCATCCATAAATAATTTAGAAACTAAAATTAAATTCTTTCTAAATAAAGGTACATAAAGGCAATTTCTCTTAACCAAAGTTTTATTTCTATCAAAAGATAAATAAACATCTCCCACTGCAACAGTCCCACCTTCGTGGCATCGCCCAAGTAAATGGTAATCTACCCGTCAACTAGTCATATGATTTCCTGGAACCCCTGCAAAGTATTGTAGACATGATCAATGACTCCCGTATCTACACACCAGGTGTCAGTAGATAACACCGCTAAACATGTTTCAATGACTAAACCAATAGGTAGAGACTGGAGAATGATATCGACCTGGGTTTCCCCATTGATCTCAGCTCCAAGGACTTCCAACTCATTTAAATGAGTCATCAAGTTCCTCATGGATTCTTGCCTTGCAGCCCCATTCTGGTGTCCAAAAAGTTCCTTGAGATTGAGCATCATGTCATAAGCAGTGGGCATGGCTTGATGCTGATGTTGCAATACATTTGACATAGAAGCAAGAATGTAACCATGCCATCTCATCAGCCTTAATCTACTTTTTATAACTCTCTTTCTCCTTTTCTCCAGAATCATCCGCAGGCTTAGGAGGATACTCTTCGAAGAGTACATACTTGTACTCCTCAGCAGTGAAAACAATATCAAGATTCCTTTTTCAATCAACATAATTGGGTCTAGTAAATTTATTCTCTTTTAGTATCACAACAAGTGGGTTGAAAGTCATTTTTGAAAACCCTAAGAATCACATAGATCAAAACTTTAGATTTTAAAAAATTATTGATTCCTCAAACAATAAAATTTTAAAATCAACCAACACCTTAAAACACCGAGAATATCGTATGCCACAATAGTGTGGACGTATACGAATTTTACATTTGTAAGAGGAGGTTTTACCCATTAATTTTACTATCTTGTCAACCTAACTTTTTGACAAATAAAATTAATAGTTGGTTCCTCTTCGGCCCTACAAATAAAAGCAGTGACTCCAATGGAGAGGATACTCCTATTTGCATCTAAGTGTTCACCATTACTCGGTACCAAGGCAATTATCTCGGGTTATGTGCCTGTCGATAGGGAAGTACACACGCTCCTTAACAATTTCCTATAACCATATTCAACCCTATGATCCACAAGCAAACTCATCCGATGTGGAGGAAGGCACTCAGAGCTGACACACAAGCTTGTTTGCATCACATGTCAAATCGTAATGGAGGCCGTGGGAATTAATAAAAATATCCCTCTCCCACTTAGTAATTTAAAATTTAGGAATTTTCCTAGCCTACGACATGCATATAAAACAAGAAGCAATAAATATGAAAAAAAAATTTCCAACTATTATGACTTTTGTTCTCCAATATGTCTCCTGTCGTATCGCCATCTCGTCCGCTCCTCCCTACGCCATGTACAAGCCATCCGGAGATCCGAGCCGAGAATAACTATTTTAATTTACATCCATCGATCCTATACTCCACGAAGGAGTGTACATGAAATCTATATCAAAAGTAAACTAAAATAAAAAGAGTGGCTAAACAATGTCGTACTTAATTACAAAAATTAAATACTAGCTTTGTCAACCCCCAGGATTCAAATAATATACAATTACACACATACAATTACATACACACATATGGCCATAATAGTTGGATCCTATGCCTGCAACTAAAAAGTTAAGCTACGCACATCATACTATTATCCGACACATATAATATATGAAAAGTGCATAAAAGTAACCAAATCCTAAACACACAAAACCAGAAACCATGGCTCTGATACCACTTGAAGGTTTTGCGGAATCAAAGCTCTGATACCACTTGAAGGGACGAAAGTTCACTTCCCACTTCAACTCGGTCCCTTGTTCATGGCAATCCTACCTACGTCCCCAGATAAAAAAAATTTATCCTTGACAAAGATGGATTACCCAAGCAACCGTTCCATCGTCATGCTATTCGATTTAAGTGGTCACTTGAAAAAACTTATTGTTCAAGCAACCTACCTCTATTCTTCAAATAGCCGTGGAATAGACAATGTACGGATCGTCAGTTTTTGTGTTTGTATTCAGGGTCAAAGTAAATTAGCCACATATCATACATACAATATACAAAGAAACAAAAAGAAAGCAAACAAGCATTATACCTCTCGATCTTCTATTGTATGTCCTTCCTCCTTTTGGACGTCATGTGGGTGACGATCTTCCAAAAGTCGAAGCCTCCTAGAACACGCTCTTCCCTTCCTTGCTCGCTTCGAACAAAGGGAAGGATGAAACAAAACTCTTCCCTATCTAGGACCAGCCACCAAGTCAAGATACTTGATGTTGCCGCCGGCCAAGGAAAGGAATAGGGAGTGTGGGCGCCGACCAAAAGCTCCAAGGGAAGAAGACCTAGCTCTTGCCACCGGCCAAGGAGAAGAAGGAGAGGATTGGGATGCCGACCAAGAAGAGAAAAAGAAAGGGGGCGCCGGCCAAAACCCTAGGAAGGAGAAGGTCTTGCCACCGGCCTAGGAAGGAGTTGGATCTTGGCCACCGAATGGATCAAGCCAACATAAAGTCCGATCCATTAATGATAATCCATTCCACTAGAGGATTATCATTGATCTACCTCACCAACCCCCATAAGTTAATATGGGCTCCATATATTATTTTGTACATATATCTCCCCGTGTTTAAGATCTCGAATGTCCATCAATTAATTAATATACTAACAATTAATTAATCAACATCTAACTCCATGAGTAGTACCACTCAACCTTATCATCATGCCGGACCAAGTCCACCTGCAGGGTTACATGATGAACCTTATGAGCACCTCAATGGGACATCATCATCCTAATATATAGGACACAGTTTCCTCCTATAATCAACGACACACCATATAAATGATATCATTTCCCAACTTACCGAGCCTATCCATTTACTCTATAAATCTCGCCCATTGGTAAATCAAAGAAATAATTACCAAGTATATGTGTCCGCTATTATATCGGGATTAAGAGCTACACCATAGTATCCGAGGTCCGATTCAATTATGTAGTCAGTAATAAATCGAATCACCTCTAAGTCGGTCCTACTCAATACACACATAGTGTACTAGTGTAATTCTATGGTCAAGACAAACCAATACTAAATCACACTACAACCATACCAATGGTTTGTCCAAAACCATCTCAGTTGTGAGCCTTTACTTATACTTTACAAGGAACTGATAACATGATCTCCCATGTGACACTACACACCATGTTATCTACAATGTAATGTATTAGACAATATGCATAACCATAAATATGCAAACAATGATCATGTGATTCTTATTTCAAAAATAAAGATGTTCATATAAAAAGATAGACTTTTCAGTATACATCCCAATAGGGTCCTATATGATGAAGTCCATGTGTTTCATGAAAATCTTGACAACCATAGGCATGTGTGCTAGCAAGTCAACGAGTTCCTTGACTGAGTCATCCCCCATACGAATACCAAGATTCGCTGGTTGGAGCCCATTCAGTCCCATCTTCAGATAGTATGCATAAGGCATTACACTTACTGATGACCCCAAGTCACACAGTGCTTCATCGAGGCTTTCCCCATAAATCAACCAGGGGATAACAAATTCACCTGGGTCCTCAAGCTGTGGTGGAATCTTATCTTTAATTTTAGCTTGGTTAGGTTGGGTGGAAATCATGGGTACACACCCCTTGGCGAATTTTCTACTCTGCCCCACTCCTTCCTCTTTAGCTTAACTCCGCTCAGGTAATGACAGAGAGCTCTTCATAGTTTGCGACACGGTTTGGGATATCTGGGCCACTTGTGTCTCCAACATACTTGTGTGACTTGCAAGGCCGTCAACGGTGGCCTTCAAGTCTCTGAGTGATTCTTCAGATTTCTGATGCTGGCGACAAAATTCCTCATTGGCCTTAGTCTGGGTAGCAATGAAGTCTTCCATCATCAGTTCCAGTCTGGACTTCTGTAGTTGCTGCCCATTGCCCAGCTGCTGCCCATACCCTCCTGATGGTTGGAAGTTTTCTGAGTTATTATTATAGGAGAAATTCGGGTGATTCCTCCATCTGGGATTGTAGGTACTGCTGGAGTATGGGTTGTTGGGCCTTTGATTATAGTCCCCAACCACATCAACATGCTCAATATGCTCTTCTGAGGTTCCCTGCCCTCCATAGTGGTCCTCTCGATACCCTACTGCTCCCTCTCTAAAGTCAATGGTTGCGCATGCAGATGAAGGATTCAAAGATTTGAACCGTCTGCTAAGCGCATCCATCCTTGCTACTAGGTGATCCATGGAGTTGACAGTGTATCATCCCGCTGCTTGAGCTGGTTGACCACGTTTGGAAGTCCACTGATGGTGGTTCTGGGCCACCTCTTCTATCATCTCTTCCGCTTCCTCTATGGTCTTATTCATAAGTGCTCCTCCTGTAGCAGAATCTAGCGACATCTTAGTGGCGTACACGATCCCATTGTAGAAGATGTGGATCACCAGCCACCTTTCCAATCCGTGGTGGGGGCATTGGTGGAGTAGCCCCTTGTAGCGATCCCAGGCTTCGAATAAGGACTCGCCCTCCTTCTGATAGAAGCTTGTGATAAGATGACGCATGTGAGCAGTCTTGCTTGGTGGGAAGTATTTGTTAAAAAAACTGCTGCTCACATAGCTCCCATGTAGTGATGCTTCCTGAAGGTAGGGAGTGAAGCCATGCCTTAGCCTTATCCCGCAATGAGAACGGGAATAGACTCAGGTAGATCGCGTCAGCAGCGACTTCGTTCATCTTCATTGTTGAGCAGATTTCCAAAAATGCCTCTAGGTGCCGGTTCGGGTCTTCAGTCGCAGCTCCCCTGAATTGACTCTGCTAGACCATATGTATAAGTGTTAGTTTAAGTTCAAAGTTGTTTGCC
Organism: Wurfbainia villosa; assembly: GCA_025175895.1. Lineage (NCBI taxonomy): Eukaryota > Viridiplantae > Streptophyta > Magnoliopsida > Zingiberales > Zingiberaceae > Wurfbainia > Wurfbainia villosa. The sequence goes on along the minus strand of CM046009.1, from coordinate 23,105,131 downwards.
GAAATAGATGGTCCAGCTATACTCGGCCTAAATCCTCTAGCGCTAGGAGCTGCGTAATCCCGCAGAGGTCTGCTACCTATATGTACATCGGATGCAGCTTGGTTCTCCATCCTCTTCTATTATGCTTTTCGACGATGAAAGGTTCGTTCGATTTCTAAGTCGATCGGAATCAGGCCTTTCAATCCTAAGCGTCTAAGCATATAAATAATCGAGCCACAAAAATTAGGAGTTCTACCTAATACTAAGAAATAGAAAATAAACAAATCTAGCTAATAAAATCAAAGAGGCAATAAGGAAATAGAAAACTACTGCTAAAATAAAAAGAAAAACTAAATCAAAATATGGAAAATATAAAATAAAGTAAATGAAGCAAACTAAAAATAAAATTAAACAAGAAAATAAATCTAATCCTAAGTCCGATCCAATTTTCCACTTCTCGATTCGATATCGAATCGATCAGTCCCTGACAACGGCGCCAAAAACTTGATGCACACGAACGCGATCTCAAATCTCACGACAGAGACCGTCGATGACTCGAAGCGCGCGCTCACGCTCAATGCCCGCAAGTGCATAGATGTCGTTAGGTAATTAAAGATTATCGATCTCTAAGGGACTGAGATTCGAGAACCGATTTGTTCAGTGGGTGAAATTATTCGGAAGTAAAATCTAAAGGTTTCAATTGCGAGGGTTGTTGGTGGACTAAACTCTAGTATGGTGTCACACGGAGGAAGAAAGGAGCGTGGTGAGATCTTTAAGAGGGATTCTAGGACTTCATTTTCGCTTGTGTGTCACAAAACATGCTATCAACTGGGCATTGTCTAAACGTCTAACTATGGTTTTGTAGAAGGGACATCATACACTCTCCCGATGAGCCACTGCCTCTATCGAGAGCTATCTCTGCCTTACAAGGATGGGATAGGAGGTACGAGGATGCCAAATCAATCCCCGTGATGAACCGTTTCTAGTTCCATCGCATCCTTCTACCCACGGTTACAGGAGATCAAGTTTACCCCTAGGTTCCTTGTATAAATCCCCTAAATCTTAAATACGATGGCTATCACCCCTCGTATCACCTAAGCATAGCAGGCAGAAAACCAAATACGCATAGATATTGGTATAAACAATTTCCAATTGCAAATTCAAACTCAAAAACAGAATTCAATTTGAAGCAACATGTCATGTGACACAAGCTACTCCCTAATCCTAGAATCGAAGGAACTACTCCATATATAGAAGAGGAGAATCACAAGGCATGTTCATGTTCGAATACATCAGAAATAAAATGCAAGAACAAGAGGTTGCAATGCCGATGTGGTCTTCTTTCCGGTGTTGAAGTGCAGAACTTGGATCTCCGGCGACGTTCTTCCTCCCCATTGCGAGTTCTCGAAGCTTTTTAGGGCTTCGGTGTGCCATCCCATCGGTCATGCATCCCCCCTTGGGTTTGGATGGAGCTCTCCTTATATAGACATCACATCAGATCGCTGTAAAATCCAAAAAACACCCTAATCGTGTCAATCTATTGGGCCGCCACATGGTCATGTGTTTCCACATGGCCAGGCCATGTGTGGCCCTGGGGTGGCCGATCTCGCCCATTGGACATGACCGTGTGTAGCCACATGCCCTGGCCATGTCCCATTCTGCGTTTAGCTACAAAATGCCTTTCTTTTGCTCCAACAGTATGCCTTTTTCCCCCAAATGTTATCCTACATGCAAAAGTACAAAGAGAAGATCTCTGAACCAGAAAATAGGAAATGCATGCAAAAAAAAGTAACATACGCATGAAACTAACATGAAATGTAATGAGATGCGAGCGAAAACTACTCCTAAGACCCTATATGTTTTTCTCACATCACATGAATATATGTATATATATGGCAATATGCAAGATGCCATAAGACATGGCAATGCAGCATGCATGGTCAAGCCTGCGCACCCCTACTAGCTACCATTACCCCAGTGTGGCCTAGGTGGCACGAGATGACAACTGTCCCAACTCAACACCAACCACTGCTCTCGAGTGGCCGAGTGGGAAGTATGAACGAGTAGCATATAAGCTTAAAGATCTAGCTATACAATGGGGGTCTCTGCTGCTGGCCACTCCGACTGACACAACCCATGAGTGGTCGAGTGCCACTCACCCAGGACGACTGCATGCAACTCTAACTACCACCATCTATAGTGGTAGAGTGTTGCACAATAAATGCTCTGCCCTCACACCAGTTACTCCTCCATGAGTAACCTGGGAGGCAGGATGACTGACGACCCTCTCAACCACTAGGGAGACCATGTTGCCAACATGCATGCAAATGACATGAATGCACAGTCACTCATACAAACATCCACCACAGACTCTCTATTCTGCAGAGAGTCATACCAATCTGATCAATACACTCTCTATCCTGCAGAGAGTCGTACTCAACTGATCATAACAAGCTAGGACCACTGGTCCATAGCGACACACTATTCACAATTCACATGACCATTTGCACAGCACAAGATCGGTAGTAAATATGCAACATAAGGGTATTGGAATTAATCCTACATTCAAGGCATTACCTACCCACTGATGACCTTTTACCCAATTTACAAATCAGGTCATCATCTGTACTCCACTATTTACACATAACTAAGCATTTATAGATTTACTTACATCACATCTATAACTCCTAATCATGATGAAGGAAAATGTGATAACAACAATAGAGCATATAAGGCCAAAGACAAAGTATCAAGCACAAGAATAAATAAAGAGTGGAGTCAAGGTAATATGATCATATATCTAGATCTTCATGCATCAACAACTACTTGACCAAGGTAGGAAATTATCCACCTACCGTAATGCTCGTAATAATAAAGCCCTCACGCCTGCAGACCTGTCTCGTATCCACGTCCTGCAAATATCATCAATTACAATTTAGTGCAAGCATACAACAACATACGAATTAGCTACTACGTTATCCCTATATCCATATCCTTTATCGAATATGAATGATAATCCCCATTTATCAAGTGTAACCCATCTACAACCTCCAATTAGGTTTAATCATTAAACCTCTTTAGTACACTCCACCCAAATCCATTAAACATACTAACTCACATCCACAACCCATAAGTACACCAAATTAGGGATCTAATCACCCTAATGGACACACTCCATTCCAACCGACCCTTTTTCACTTAGCCACAACCGAGAAAAACCCAGTACCGTCCATTCATAGCCATTGCAGCCCCTTTACAGCCAAGAGCAGCCTAATTCATAGTCGCACAACTGACAATTCCTTGCTCACAGTCGCATAGCTGTTCACAGCTCACTCACACAACCATTTACAACTTAATTTACAGCCATACAGTCGTTCCTAGCTCATTTACAACCATATCACAACCTCATCTATCCATCTTCACCCACTCATAGTCAAGCAACATCTCGATTACGATCGTACTGCCTACATCAAACCCAATCACAGATAGGAACCCAGTCGATTCACACAGAGCACCATCGACTAACCAAAAACCCTATCTCACAGCCAAAAAATCTAGTAACTATAGATGAAGAGAAAGGCAATTCACGCTTACCAACACTTGGGGCTCCAACGTTCGCCACCCCCCTCCTATCCCCTATTCACCGACACAACCTGCTGCCCAAATCATGAATCAACGCTCAACCAATGAAAATCACAGCAGGGAATCAGACAAGGAAAAGTCGGCCCTTACCTAGTTTCGATGATCTCCGGCAAAATAATCCTCAAAACCGACAGAGATCGCAGCCTCCGATCGAACCACAACCGATGTGAATCTCTCTGGCCCCTAGCTCGCCCACTACTCTTGCTCGCCTGTAAAGGTTGTCGAGGCTATGGATGCTTCCTGCCACGAGGTAAACTCCGAGAGGAAGAAGGAGATCTCGCGATGAAGAGGAGCGTTCGGCGAGGAAGTTGACTCGAGCGGTGAAACGGAATCACAGCTAAGGGAAAAAAGTAAACGCATTGGGAAATAAGGGTGATGGCGAGAAGCGACTGGGCATTACGAAAATGGAGCGGTCGATCCATTAACGGGTCAGGTCCAATAAAGCGGGTCGGGTCCATTTGATTCAACTAACCCAGGTTCAATTAATTAAACCATTAAAATTTCTTAAGCTAGGTTAGATGTAATTAACTCCTAACCATCTCCCAAAATTTTAATTAACCCACTAATAATATTACCCCTCTCTAGCCATCTATTTGTGGTATTTTACATGGACATTTGGCATGAAGACCGGTTGGGTCAAGAGACTGGATAATCGGCAAAAAGTCTAGCTGGCTCAGGTAGACTGGACAGCTGGTGGTAGCCCTGGGTGATCAGATCGGATGTCAAGAACAGTAAGTCCGGCAGGTAGCCGATAGGTAAGCCTCGAGTGGAGAGGTGAGGACAGGTCCTCTTTAAGGGGACAAAGCTAGGTGTCGATCCGACGTAGAGTCCGCATGGGACTTAGAAGTCGATATCGAGTAGTATTACTACTGCTATCATATTTGATATTATCTATTTGTGCTAATCTTGTTTTGCAGGGATCAATCAACTAAATGGATTCCAATCAACTGACGTACAGTCGACTGGATATGGGTCAGTCAATTGGATACCCAGTTGACAGGATGAGCTGATGATCGATCGAAGATCTGGCAGTGCAAATGGAAAGAGTTTCAGTTGACTGGGGAGTTTCAATCGACTGAAGAGCCAAACTTCTCGATGCAAAGCTGAGTGACCTGGAGTCGACTGGAGCGTGTTCAGTCGACTGAAAGACCAGAAGTTCCATGTCGATGGGATGATGTGGAGTTGATTGGAAGGCATTCCAGTCAATTGGAAAATGTTTATAAAACAAATGCTCGACCAGGTCTGAAAAGTACACTGCTACTACGTCGAAGTGTTGCCTCTATTCATCCTCGTCCACTAGAGCTTCATTTCCTCATAATGGCGCATTTCCGACACTCCGTGCCTACTTCGAAATTTTCATTAGTGTCAACATAACTTAACTCTTATTTTTGTATTCATTTTTGCTTTGTGTGCTCAATTTCAAAAGAGAAGCCAGAGTGTTACCTATCTCTAATTATTTGTAAAAAGCGAACCCCTCCAAAGTCAAGAGTTCTTGAGTTGGAGGGTATATAGTGATTGCCTATCAAGGTAGCTCTCGGAAGAGCTACGCGCCTTGGATTAGCAACCCGATCAGGGTTGTGAACCAAGTAAAAGAAGTTTGCCTCTATTTTATTTCTGCTGCATACTCTTTAACGATTTCAAAATTTAAAATATAAGTTTTAAAATCCAAAGAAAATTATAACCTCCGAGATTCACTCCCCCCCACTCTTAAAGTATTTGGATCATACAATTGGTATCAGAGCAGTGGCACTCCGAATTTGGTGCAACCACCATCGAGAGCATTAGAATATTTTTTATTAATTTTCTGCATTTAGAATAATTTTTATTAATTTTCTGCATTTAGAATAACTTTTATTAATTTTATGCATTTAGAATAATTTTTAATAATTTTCTGTATTTAGAATAATTTTTATTAATTTTTTCATTTAGAATAATTTTTATTATTTTTTTGCATTTAGAATAATTTTCATTAATTTTCTGAATTTAAAATATTTTTTCATTAATTAATTCATTTAGAATAATTTTTTATCAATTAATTCATTTAGAATATTTTTTCATTAATTGTTTCACTTAGAATAATTTTTTCATTAATTATTGCACTTAGATTAATTTACTATTAGTTTTTGCACTTAGATTAATTTTCTATTAATTTTTTCACTTAGATTAATTTTTCATTATTTTTTGTATTTAGTATAATTTTTGTACTTAGTATAAATTTAATTCTTGCATAATATTATTTAATTTAAATAACTCTGGAAATAATTCTCAATTTTAATTAATTTAAATAAAAAAATTATTAATAAAATATTTATTTAGTAATGTCGCACTTAGAAGGGTATAACACCGTTCGCCCTCCTCTCTTCAACGGAGAAGACTTTTCCTATTAGAAAAGGCGAATGAAGTGCTACATGAAAACCGACTTAGAGGTCTAGTTTTCGATTAGGAAAGGGTTAATCTCTCCGGAAGACGACTCAGGTGAGTTGTTAGAATAGAAGAAATGGACTACGGAGTTGGAAAATGGGCTCAAGTCGATTACAAGATGCTTAACACCTTGCAATGCAGACTTACTAAAGAAGAGCTCAATAGGGTGGTTCCATTCGAAAACTCTATGGAATTATGGGACAAATTAATTGAATTACATGAAGGTACAAATGCCACTAGGATAGCTAAACGGGACATGTTACTTAATAAACTATTTAATTGTAAAATGAATGAAAATAAAAATGCTAGTCAACTTCACACGAGAATAAAAGACATTTTAAATGGATTATATTTAATTGGACACCAAATAGAAAATAGGGACGTAATTAGGTATACACTTAAGGCATTCTCAAGGAACGCCTTATGGACATCCATCGTTGATGCCTATAAGGTTTCCAAGGATCTTTCCACAATTAGGCTAGACGAATTATTTTGTAAACTTGAACTACACAAACAAGCTAACTCGGGTCAAACCGAGAATGGTATTGCTTTAGTGGCAGGTTGGACCAAAAAGGAAAGAAAAATGAAAAGTGAGTCCAAAGATGAGTCATAGTCAAAACCAAATGGAGAAGAGGAAATCATAAATATGGTCCAGAAGATGTTCAACCGGAGAAAAATATTTATGAAGGATACTAAGAAAGTCGTCAACAACATGGTGAGACCCTGATCGGAAGTGACATGCTATGAGTGCAATGGAAAGGGACACTACAAATCAGAGTGTGTGAATCTAAAAAGGGAAGAAAAACCAAAAAAGGAAAAGAAGAAGAAATCTCTTAAGGAAATTTGGGATGAATCGTCCTCGGAAGAGTCGGACGCAGAAGAGATGAAGAGAAGCTTCGTGGCGTTTATGGCTGAATCAAGCTCCGGAGCAGAGTCAAGTTCTGAGTACGAGTCTGATTTCGAGTCCGAGAGAAGCCACGGATCCACATTCATATCTGAAGGACTAGACGAGATAACTTCTCCCTTAGAAGGTAAGTTGTACAATATAATTGCATGCCTAGGTAGGAAGTTAGCTAAGTCCAAGAATCGAGTCGACTCGCTGCTTAAAGAAGTTCAAGTACTTAAGGAGCAAGTCAACTCGAAGACTTCGACTTGTCAAATTAAGGATAGAGACTCAACTCAAGTTGCAAAGCTTGAGGAAGAGAACTCGGTCGTAAAAAAGCAAGTAGAAGATCTAACCGAATCATTGGGAAAGTTCACTTCAGGCTCCATGTATCTTAACATGATGCTTGGATCTCAGCGAGTCGTGTACAATAAGTCCAGACTTGGACACAAAGCTAAATCATCCTATAAATCATATATGTCATTACTTAGTCGAAACACTAAGAATCGAGTCCAAGCATTGGTTCCTAAGTCTATCAAGTTGGACCAAATCAATTTTGGGTTCCCAAGAGTCAAGTTCACTTAGTGAACAAAACTCAACCTAGCTATCACTTAGGGGGAGCTAACACTTTGCTTGTTTCCTTGTTTAGTTAAACTCTTGCATGCTTTAGTTTAATTTACTTGCTTAATTTAGAATGGACTAGATAGGAAATAAAGTAGTTTAAACTTGAACAACCTAGTACTAAGACGAAGTGAACTGATAGTAGGTTAGGGAAGCTCTTCGAAGTGCATGTCTAGGAAGTTGTCGTTGCTCCGATATCCAAGATGGCCATGTGGCTCGCCATGACCTGGTGCACTAAGTCGAGTGAAACTGACCGAAGCTAACTCACTAAGTCTTTGACTAGTTAGACCAAAGCTTAGTCCAAAGTGAATCAAGTACTTGATTCCTTCATTACTTTGTCTTGGAAGTGGTCGTTACTCCGATATCCAAGAAGGCCATGTGTCTCACCACGACCTAGAAGTCAATGCTGGAAAAACCTACTTAACTAGCTCAAGCTAAGCTTGAATCTAACATAAGTTTAAAAACTTTGAAATTTCTCATTAAATTTAATTAAGATAAAAAGAAATCCTCATCTCACAAAACCCATAGGAGTAACGTGTATTGAAAACATAGCTTTGCTGAGATGATTTAGAATTTAATCAAGATTAATTAGCTTAATACAATTTACATAACTTAACAAATTTACTTAAACTAAACTCAACTTAAACTAAACAAACTTATTTAAACTAAACTTAACTTAACAAAGTTACAACACAAATCAATTCAAGATGATTCATCTTATTTAAGGTGTGAATTATCTTAAAAAGTTTTAATTCATGTAGGACTCCAGAATGGACCAATGGATTCTGGAGAGTGGCTGCTCTAGACATATGACTGGAGATAGTCAAAAGTTCTCAAAATTAAGCTACAAGAATCTAGGTTCAGTCACCTCTGGAAACAACGACAAACATAAGGTAATTGGATCAGGTAACATTAAATTAGAGTCAAATTTTACTATACAAAAAGTTTTGCTTGTAGAGAATTTCAGATTTATCTTTTTTAGTATAAGTCAGTTATGAAGTGAAATTTTTAACGAATGAATGCTTGATTAACAATATTGAAAACCCAAAAATATTACTTAAGGGAGTTAGGAATAAAAATATATATTCAATAAATTTAGAAATATCCTCAATTAAATGTCATATGACACAGCAAGAGAAAAGTTGGTTGTGGCATAGACGACTTGCTCACATCAACTTTAGGAATATAACGAAGTTAAGTGAAACTAACTTAGTTAGAGGTTTTCCCAAACTTAAAAATATTGAAAACAAAGTTTGTAATACTTGTCAATAAGGAAAACAAACTAAGTCCCAACATAAATTAACTAATCAAGGTCAAACAAGTTTAATACTTGAGTTGATTCACTTAGACTTGTTCGATTCACATGGGGTAAAATCATTAAGTGGAAATTTATATTGTTTAGTGATAATAGACGATTGCTCTAGGTTTAAATGGGTAAAATTTCTAAAACAAAAGGATGAAACATTTGAAGTATTTAAAAACTTTAGTAAACTAATAGAAAATGAAAAAGACTTTAAGATAAAAAGAATATGAAGTGATAATGGAGGAGAATTTAAAAATTAAAAATTTATGTTAGTGCAATCAACCCGTGATATGGTTTTGATGTGTGTGGCAAAGAGTTTAAGTTAGGATGATTGAATTTGATATGTGCGTTGGAGTCTTGCAGGACTTAGTAATTCGTACATGGAGTTTAGGCAAGTGTCACCACTCATGACCTCGTGCTTGAGTCGGAGAAGGAAGCATTTGCAGAGACACGTGCTTGATGCTGCCGAGGGATCGCCGGACGAGATGACTTGAAGCGAAGCCAAGGAAGTAGACTTCGAGGGCAAGAGACGCGAAGGAGCATTGCAGAGCCGTGCGCCTGATGCTACCAAGGGACGTGGCCACATACGAAGAGAACTTTGGCGAGGGACTTCGAGTGAGATGAGAGAATGAGTGAATTGTAAGTAGCTCAATAGGTGAACTTGGCCGAATGATTGAGTGTCGAAGGCTCGACCGCAAGGGTTGAGGTTTACCCGACTGCCAGAAGCTTAAACGGATGTTAAGTTTGAGTTTCACATGGCACTAGTCGACTGCCATGTAATGCCAGTCGACTACTCCAAGTTGAAAGGAGTTTGACTGGTGTTTGGCTGGATCAAGTAGACATCAGTCGACTGCTCAAGGGAAGCAATCGACTGATCGCACTGTGCACGGGCACAGAAGCTAGTCGAGCTCGCGGGTCACTCAACTTGAAGTCGACATCAGTCGACTGATGAAAGCATCTGTCGACTGATCATATGACTGTTGGAGAATCGATCGCGGATCCCGCGAATTCGGTCTAGTCAGAAGGCTTTGGAGTCGACATCAGTCGACTGATGAAAGCATCAGTCAACTGATAGTGCACAACGGGAAGAATTGCTTCCTCTCTATAAAAAGAGAGGGTGGGGGCTTGTAGATGGTTAATCTTCATGCTCAAAACATTCTACTAAGTGCCCCACAAAGCTTAAACTCCTTCTTCTAGTTTTCTTTCATATTTATTGTAAAAGAAGGAGTGATCTCTTATTGTAAAGGTTTACTTCCACCTTGCTTGGGCTAAAGGGAGAGACCAATAGTGGATTGGTTGCAAAGTGATTCACCGGAGATGAATCGGCCCGTGGATTAGCGGCGAGGCCGTGAACCACATTATATTCTCTTGTTAGCATTGTTTTTCTTTTTTTTTGTTTCTTAATTGTATTTATTAGTATATTCCGCTTGCGCTAACATGACTTGTAGATGATCAACGAATGACTACCATCATAAGATGATTGAGGGCTATTCACCCCCTCTAGCTGGCCAACATCGACCCTACAAGTGGTATCAGAGCCAAGTCACTTGTCGAGGACTAACCGCCGCAACAAGCACTTCATCAAGAGATGGCCGACTCTAATATTCATCTGCCGAAGTTTGAGGCGGAATTCGCTTGGTGGAAGTAGCGAATGGAGGTATTTTTCGAAACTGACTTTGAAATTTTATTAATTATGGAAAACGGTTTCGAGATGCCTAGGGATGAAGAAGGAGTGCCATTGGAAAAATCAAGGTGGAGTAAGAGGCAAAGGGAGGAGTACATGGCGAACTCAAAGGCAAAGCACCACCTCTACAATGTACTCCCCCAACAAGAAGTCAACCGAATAGGAGAATATGCTAGCGCCAAGGAAATGTGGGAGAAACTCATAGAGATTCATGAAGGCACATCCGAGGCGAAGCTAGGAAGGAGAGATGTCCTTCGCTCCCAACTAACCAATATCAAACTCGAAAAGGGAGAGAAGGTAAAATCTCTACACTCTAGGTTTAAAGAAATTCTAACCAGTTTGACAAATGTAGGGGAAAAACTCTCCAACCGAGATATGGTAATGAAGGCTATAGATGCCTTTCCCTGGTCCTCAAGATGGAGCTCAATGGTGGATTCCTTCTATCTCCAAAAATTTAGAAGTGAGCACCTTGGAGGAGTTCTTCTATGTTGGATGATGGATGCTAAGTAGATTAGGGTTTAGCCTCCAATTGCTTGGGCGGCAAGCAACCTTAAGGAAGAAACCCTAATTAGGGTTTTGGCTCCTTAGGTTGGGCGGCCAAGGTGAGGATGAAGAGTGGGCGGAAACTTGTGGAGGATCTTGTCTTCTTCCATGGAGGTGGCTAGCTCCTAGACTCTTCTCTCCACCATGCTTGGGCGGCAAGGAACCCTATGGAGGAAACCCTAATTTGATTAGGGGTTTGGCTCCTTTGCATGGGCGGCCATGGATGGGAATGAAGAGTGGGTGGCAACTTGTGGAAGAGCTTGTCTTCTTCCTTGGAGGTGGCTAGATCCTAGATCTCTTCTCTCCACCATGGTTGGGCAGCAAGAAAGACTAAGGAGAAACCCTAATTAGGGTTTCCTCCTTAGGTTGGGCGGCTAGGGATTGCAAGGAAGTTGGGCGGCAACTATAGGAGAGGAGGTCTTCTTCTTCCTAGGGTGTGGCCGGCTCCTTCCCCTAGAGGATCATCATCGATGGATCAAGTTTGTGTGGTTCCGATCCATCGGGTGGCCAAGACCCAACTCCTCCTCATGGTCCCTATCGTAGCCTAATATAAACCTCATGAAGTCTAGATCAAATGATGGAAAACAAATCTCTAGATCCCACGGTTAGGATTAAATCCCTAGAACCAACGGTTGAGATTAAATCTCTAGATCCGACGGTTAGGATTAAATCCCTAGAACCGACGGTTGAGATTAAATCTCTAGATCCGACGGTTGGGATTAAAACCCTAGAACCGACGGTTGAGATTAAATCTCTAAATCTGACGATTGAGATTAAAACCCTAGAACTGACGGTGGAGATTAAACCAAGGCCTAAACCTAACTCTATATAAAAGGGAGAGGAAAGGTTGGATAAGGTGGGCAGCAAGAAAATTGGGAATTAGTTCCTATATTTTTGGCTACCTCATCAATAACCAATTTTCTCCTAAGTTCTATAAAAGGGTGGCTATGGGTTGGGCGGAAAAGAAGTTTTTTGGTTGATGATGGATGCTAAGGAAATTAGGGTTTTGCCTAGCATTGCTTGGGCGGCAAGCAACCTTAAGGAGGAAACCCTAATTAGGGTTTTGGCTCCTTAGGTTGGGCGGCCAAGGTGAGGATGAAGAGTGGGCGGCAACTGGTGGAGGAGCTTGTCTTCTTCCATGGAGGTGGCTAGCTTCTAGATCTCTTCTCTCCACCATGCTTGGGTGGCAAGGAACCCTATGGAGGAAACCGTAATTTGATTAGGGTTTTGACTCCTTTGCATGGGCGGCCATGGATGGGAATGAAGAGTGGGCGGCAACTTGTGGAGGAGCTTGTCTTCTTCCATGGAGGTGGCTAGCTCCTAGATCTCTTCTCTCCACCATGGTTGGGCGGCAAGAAAGCCTAAGGAGAAACCCTAATTAGGGTTTCCTCCTTAGGTTGGGCGGCTAGGGATTGCAAGGAAGTTGGGCGGCAACTATTGGAGAGGAGGTCTTCTTCTTCCTAGGGTGTGGCCGGCTCCTTCCTCTATTCCCTCCACCGTGGCTGACGCCCAACATATTCCTTTTCTCCTATTCACTCCATCTTGGCCGGCGGCACCAAAACTAGGGTTTGTCCCTAGTTCGGTTCCTTGGTTGTTTCCATATTATTCTTTCTATTCTTGGGGCCGGCGGCATCAATCCTTTATGGATTGGTGGTTGGCTCAAGCAAGAAGGGAAAGAGAGTTCTTCATTCTTTGGATTGAAGAAGATCTAGGATGCTTCAACTTGTGGAGGATCTTCGCCCACACGAAGTCTACAAGGAGGTTAGGACATACGATAGAAGATCAAGAGGTATAAAAGTTTTATAACTTTTATTATTGTTCTTTGCATGTTCTTATTTGATATGCTAGCTTATGTTCTTTATGTTAGTATATGTTGATTATACTAGTTTGCATTTGCATGTATTTGTATAATCATGTACCCCGATAAGAAACACAAAAATAGGCAATCCGTCCGTCGTCTCTTCCGCGGCTAACCGACTAGAAGAGTTGTGTTGCATGAACAACTAATTTGTTCAAGCGATCGCTCAAGTCGTTAGCACGACGACGAATTGGTTGTGCTTGGAAAACTCATCCCATCCGGATTAGTTTTCATTAGTGAAAATTTTAATCCGGGGACATGGGAGCCTATGAGCATTCCGAGAAATAGCACGATTGCCAACAAATGGTATCAGAGCCACGGTTTCCGGTTTTGTGTGTTTTGGATTCGGTTACTTTCACGCACTTATCATATATTGTGTATGCCGGATAATAGTAGGATGTGCGTAGGCTAACTTTTTGGTTGCAGGCATAAGATCCAACTATTATGGCTATATATGTGTGTATGTGATTGCATGTGTGTGTGATTGTATATTATTTGAATCCTCGGGGTTGACGAGGCTAAATTAGTATTTAATTTTTGTAATTGAATACGACATTATTTAGCCACTCTTTATTTTATTTTACTTTCGATCTAGATTTCATGTACACTCCCTCGTGGAGTATAGGATCGATGGATGTAAAATAAAATAGGTTTTATTCTCGGCTCGGATCTCCGGATGGCTCGTACATGGCGTAGGGGGAGCGGATGAGGTGGCGACACGACGAGACGCATATTGGAGAACAATGCCATAATAGTTGGAAAAATTCTGATTTTTCCATATTTATTGCTGATTTGTTTTATATGCATGCTGTGTGTGCTTGAAAATTCCTCATTTTAAATTTACTAAGTGGGAGAGGGATATTTTAATTAATTCCCGCGGCCTCCATTACAATTTGACGTGTGATGCAACAAACTTGTGTGTCGGCTCTGAGTGCCTTCCTCCCCGAGGACGGGTTTGTTTGCGGATCACTAGGTCAAATAATGGTTATAGGAAATTATCTAGGAGCATGTGTACTTCCACAGAGGTAAGACACATAATCCAAAATAATTCCCTTAGTATCGTGTAATGGTGCACACTTAGATGCAAATAAAAGTATCCTCCCCATAGGAGTCACTGCTTTTATTTGTAGGGCCAAAGAGGAACCGACTATTAATTTTATTTGTCAAAAAGTAAGGTTGACAAGATAATAAAATTAATGGGTAAAACCTCCTCTTACAAATGTAGAATTCGTATACGTCCACATAGAGTGGCATATGATATTCTCGGTGTTTTGAGGTGTTGGTTGATTTCGGAATTTTATTGTTTTGAGGAATCAATAAAATTTGAAATCTAAAGTTTTGATCATTGTGATTCTTAGGATTTTCAAAATGACTTTCAGTCCACTTATTATGATACTAAAGGAAATAAACTTACTGTACCCAAATAATGTTGATTGGAAAAGAATCCAAATATTGTCTTATCTACTAAGAAGTATAGTATGCACTCTTCGAAAAGTATCCTCAAGCCATGGTTGCTCAAAAAGGTTTCTACTTCTAAGCCGAAAGGCAAGAAGAAGGAGAAACAAGGTGGAGCAAATGTGGTGGGAGGATCTCAGGGAGGAGTGAAGAAGCCGAAAGGCAAGTACTTCACTTGCAAGCAGGATGGACATTAGAAGGAGGACAGTTCCAATCCAAAACAGAACAAAAGTATATCTTTTGGTCTAGTCGTTGTAACATGGTTAGCGGTGTTATCTACCGGCACCTGGTGTGTAGATACGAGAGCCACTAATCATGTCTGCAATACTTTGCAGGGGTTCCAGGAAACCCGACGACTAGCTAAAGGGAATATTACCATTTACTTGGGCAATGCCATGAAGATGGCGGCTATTGCAGTGGGAGATGTTTTATTTATTTTTTGAGAAAAATAAAGGTTTTTGGTTCTTAAGAATTTCCTTTATGTACCCTTATTTAGAAAGAATTGATTTCGGTTTCTAAATAGTTTTTGGATGGATAATCTATTTCTTTTCATGACAGATTTATTATAAAAGGAATAGGGACATTATCTATTCAGGTACATAGATAGGAAATTTATAACTTGAACCACAAGCTCCCACGATGCAAATAGAAGTTAATAACTCATCTTCTAATTCCAATAAGAGAAAAGAACCTTCGAAGATGAACCAAATATATCTTTGGCTTCTTAGGCTTGGTCACATTAACCTAAGCAGAATTCAAAGGTTGAAAGCTGATGGACCTTTGGGTTCATTAGTGGTGGAGGATCTCCCAACCTACGAATCTTGCTTGGAGGGTAAGATGACCAAGAGGTCTTTTTAAGGCCAAGGGGTATAAAGCCAAAGATGTGTTAGAAATGGTTCATTCTGATTTGTGTGGTCCTATGACTATCTAAGCAAGAGGTAGTTTTGAATATTTGGTCTTTTTCATAGACAATTATTCAAGATGACACTACGATCTGATTGTGGTGGTGAGTACCTCTTGGGAGAGTTTAGGAACTACTTATCAGAGGTTGGGATTCAATCTCAATTGACTGCACCTGGCACACCCCAGCAGAACAGTGTAGCAGTACGAAGGAATAGGACTCTTATGGAGATGGTTAGATCGATGATGAGTTATTCTGACTTGTTTTGTAGTCCTAGAGATCAGAGGGTGATCGTTAACACGAATGCCAGATTTCTAGAGGAAGACTTTGTGATAAGCCACAAGCCCAAGAGTAAAATTGTTCTGGAGGAGTTAAAAGGGAAGTCACTTCTTTAGTACCACCGGTACAAGAGGACATACCACATGTCACTGCACCGCGTGTCACAGAGGATACACAGAAGATACCTCGTCGTAGTGGGAGGGTTGTTACACAACCTCTTAGATTCATGTTTTTGGACAAATCTTCTGATTTGGTCCCTAGCAAACATGAACCTGATCCCTAGACATACGACGAGGCAATCCAAGATATAAATACAGCATCTTTTGCAAAGTGCAATGAATACTGAGATTGAATCTATGGATTCAAGTCAGGTCTGGGAGCTCTTATGCATAACAACTCATATGGATTATGAGGTGTGACAGATGGATGTCAAGACAACATTCCTTAGTGGAAGTCTTGAGGAATCCATCTACATGAAGCGACCAGAGGGATTCATTGCTAAGGGCAAAGAGCGTATTGTATATAAGCTTAATCGGTCCGTTAATGGACTGAAGCAAGCTTTGAAGTCTTGGGACATCCGCTTTGAGGAGGTAAATCCAGTCTTATGGATTTATTCAAAGTTTGGATGAGTCTTGTGTATATCAGAGATGTGACGGAAACGTAGTGGTATTTTTGTACTATACGTAGATGACATTTTGGTGGTTGGAAACAACATCGAAGTGTTATCAGACGTAAGGGTATGGTCGTCCAAACAGTATGATATGAAGGACTTGGGAGAAGTGGGTCACAACCTTGGGGATCAAGGTTGTTGTGCTTATCCCAAGCTTCATATATAGACATAGTTATGGATCGTTTTAGCATACAAAACTCCAAGAAGGGTTTTCTACCCTTCAGGCATGGAGTTCCTTTATCTAAGCAGATGTGTCCTAGATCATCTGAGGAGATAGAGGAGATATAGGCAGTTCCTTATGCTTTTAGGAAGCCTAATGTATGTATGCTATGTATGAGACCGTGATATCCGCTTTGTAGGCATGGTCGCCAGACATCGAGTAATCCAGGGACATTGAACTGCGGTAAAGCATATATTGTAGTGCCTGAGAAGGACTAGGGATTATATGCTAGTTTACCGGGCAGACCAATTACTCCCTGTGGGTTGCATGGATTGCGATTTCCAATCAGATAGGGATAACAGTAAGTCTACCTCAGGGTTTGTGTTTACTTTTGGAGGTGGAGCCATAGTATGGAAGAGTGTCAAGCAGAAATGCGTGGTGGACTCCACCATGGAAGCTGAGTATCTGGCAGCCCCTGTGGCGGCCAAAGAAGCTGTGTGGTTCAGGAACTTCCTGATGGACTTGGATGTGATTCCTGGTTTGCCAAGAATTATCACAATTTATTGTGATAATAATGGTGCAGTTGCAAACTCGAAGGAACCACGAGCCCATATGGCTAGTAAACACATAGAGTGCAAGTACCACCTGATACGAGAAATCATAAAGGAGGTAGAAGTAAGCTGTCGCCTAGATTGCATCAAAGGATGACCTGGAAGACCCTTTCACTAAGGCCCTTCTGGCGAGAGCTTTGATAGGCAAGTGAAGGGAAGGGGAATCAGATGTATGACAGTATGATGACAACATAGTCTTTTAGTATAAGTGGGAGATTATTGGGATGTATACTGAAAGCCTAGCTCTTTTGTATGAACATCTTTATTTTGAAATAAGAATCGCATGATCATTGTTTGCATGTTATATTTATATGTGTGCATATTGTCTAATATTTTACATTGTAGATAACATGGTGCCTGGGTGTGGCACAGAAGATCATGTTATCAGTCCCTTGTAGAATATAAGTAAAGGCTCACAACCAAGATGGTTTTGAACAAACCATTGGCATGGTTGTAGTGTAGCTTGGTATTGTTTTGTCTTGAACATAGAGTTACACTAGTACACTTAGGTGTATTGAGCAGGACCGACATAGAGGTGATTCAATTTGTTGCTGACTACATAATTGAATCGGACCTCGGATATTATGTTGTACATGCTCTTAATCCCGATATAATAACGGACACATGTACTTAGTATTTATTTCTTTGATTTACCAGAGGGTGAGATTTCTATGGATTAAATCAATATGCCCGGTAAGTTGGAAAATGATATTATTTACATGGTGTGTCGTTGATTATAGGAGGAATCCGTGTCCTATGTATTAGGCTGATGATGTCCCCTTGAGGAGCTCATAAGGTTCATCATGTAAACCCTGCAGGTTGACTTAGTCAACATGATGATAAGGTTGAGTGGTACTACTCGAGGAGTTAGATGTTAATTAATTGATGGTCAGTAAATCAATTAATTGACGGACATTCGATGTCTTAAACACGGGGAGATGGATGTACAAATAATATATGGAGCCCATATTAATTTACGGGGTTGGTGAGGTAGTTCGATGATGATCCTCTAGTGGAATGGAACATCATTGATGGATCAAGTTTGTGTGGTTCCGATCCATCGGGTGGCCAAGACCCAACTCCTCCTCATGGTCCCTATCGTAGCCTAATATAAACCTCATGAAGTCTAGATCAAATGATGGAAAACAAATCTCTAGATCCGACGGTTAGGATTAAATCCCTAGAACCAACGGTTGAGATTAAATCTCTAGATCCGACGGTTAGGATTAAATCCCTAGAACCGACGGTTGAGATTAAATCTCTAGATCCGACGGTTGGGATTAAAACCCTAGAACCGACGGTTGAGATTAAATCTCTAAATCTGACGGTTGAGATTAAAATCCTAGAACTGACGGTGGAGATTAAACCAAGGCCTAAACCTAACTCTATATAAAAGGGAGAGGAAAGGTTGGATAAGGTGGGCGGCAAGAAAATTGGGAATTAGTTCCTATATTTTTGGCTACCTCATCAATAACTAATTTTCTCCTAAGTTCTATAAAAGGGTGGCTATGGGTTGGGCGGAAAAGAAGTTTTTTGGTTGATGATGGATGCTAAGGAAATTAGGGTTTTGCCTAGCATTGCTTGGGCGGCAAGCAACCTTAAGGAGGAAACCCTAATTAGGGTTTTGGCTCCTTAGGTTGGGCGGCCAAGGTGAGGATGAAGAGTGGGCGGCAACTTGTGGAGGAGCTTGTCTTCTTCCATGGAGGTGGCTAGCTTCTAGATCTCTTCTCTCCACCATGCTTGGGTGGCAAGGAACCCTATGGAGGAAACCCTAATTTGATTAGGGTTTTGGCTCCTTTGCATGGGCGGCCATGGATGGGAATGAAGAGTGGGCGGCAACTTGTGGAGGAGCTTGTCTTCTTCCATGGAGGTGGCTAGCTCCTAGATCTCTTCTCTCCACCATGGTTGGGCGGCAAGAAAGCCTAAGGAGAAACCCTAATTAGGGTTTCCTCCTTAGGTTGGGCGGCTAGGGATTGCAAGGAAGTTGGGCGGTAACTATAGGAGAGGAGGTCTTCTTCTTCCTAGGGTGTGGCCAGCTCCTTCCTCTATTCCCTCCACCATGGCCGACGCCCAACATATTCCTTTTCTCCTATTCACTCCATCTTGGCCGGCGGCACCAAAACTAGGGTTTGTCCCTAGTTCGGTTCCTTGGTTGTTTCCATATTATTCTCTCTATTCTTGGGGCCGGCGGCATCAATCCTTTATGGATTGGTGGTTGGCTCAAGCAAGAAGGGAAAGAGAGTTCTTCATTCTTTGGATTGAAGAAGATCTAGGATGCTTCAACTTGTGGAGGATCTTCGCCCACACGAAGTCTACATGGAGGTTAGGACATACGATAGAAGATCAAGAGGTATAAAAGTTTTATAACTTTTATTATTGTTCTTTGCATGTTCTTATTTGATATGCTAGCTTATGTTCTTTATGTTAGTATATGTTGATTATACTAGTTTGCATTTGCATGTATTTGTATAATCATGGACCCCGATAAGAAACACAAAAACCGGCAATCCGTCCGTCGTCTCTTCCGCGGCTAACCGACTAGAAGAGTTGTGTTGCTTGAACAACTAGTTTGTTCAAGCGATCGCTCAAGTCATTAGCACGACGACGAATTGGTTGTGCTTGGGAAACTCATCCCATCCGGATTAGTTTTCATTAGTGAAAATGTTAATCCGGGGACATGGGAGCCTATGAGCATTCCGAGAAATAGCACGATTGCCAACATTCTAAACCATGGAGCTCCATGAAACTAGGCTTGAGGGAGTAATTGAAGAATCAAGTATCAAGCCATCAAGAGGAGTGGAACTATTAGCCAACATGTAGAATTTAAAAAAAAATAAAAAATTAACCCGTTAATTAATTAGGATTAATTAGGGGACTAATTAGGCTTAATTAGTGAGATAATGGGTTAATTATTTAGCTGGGCTGAAATTGGGCCTTGATTTGAAATTGGGCATGATTTGAAATTTGACTTGGGCTGAAACTGGGCTTGGGCTGAAATCGGGCTTGAATTGGAATTGGATTTGGACTGAACTCAGATTATATTTGATTTGGGTCAAGTGGTTGAACCAGCTGGGCTGAACCCAATCAGATTGGGCTTAGAGTTGGCTGGGTTAAACGGATCACTTGAACGGCTTTTAAAAAGGGTGTCGAACGAACGAATCGTTTCATTTTCATCGCGATCCCCACTTTCTTCTTCGTCTCGTTCTCTGCTTCGCGCAATCGCTTCGCCGATCTTCGTTCGTCGGCGGCCGGTGCGAGCAGCTCGACGATGCCCCACTGGATTGATCTCCGGCCGGGGATTAGGGGGTTCTCGCCTGAAAAGAAATCGCGGTGACACTCCCAGCGGACAGCGGCATCGTTGTCGCGGCAGCAAGCTGCCATTGGAGGTAAGGCTCGAGTGTCGTCTTCCTTTCCGAGGTTACGTTTTGTTGTTAGCTGTGGTTTGCATGATTTTAGCTTAGATCTATGGTTTGGCAGTGATCGGGAGTTTGATTCGATTCGGCGAGCAGCTGGGATTGGGGGAAATTTTGCCACCGGTGGAGTTTAGAGCCGGTAAGTGTGGATCTAACCTAATATAGTCATCTATGGTATTTTGGATTTGGGGTGTTCTGTTATTATGAAATTGGTTGTCGATGCGTTTGATCTGGAGTTCTTTCGGTGGGCAGAGGTTGAGCCGGAGTGAACTGCCGGAGGAGATCAGAGATAGATAAGTTGTGGTGATTTCGGTATTTATATGATGATTTGTGTGCTATTGTGATTTCGGTAATTGGTTGATACGGGTGTGTTTGTGATCACAGTGTGCTTATAGTGTTGTTGATTTATGTAATGATTTGGGATTTAATCTGTGATTACGGTAATGGATTAGATGTTGCTGGGTATTCATTATATGGTTGTGTTGAGGCAGCAATAGAGTGTGATGCGGATAATCTCTGGTTCCTTGATTGATCTGTGTTGAAGGTAGGTGAGTTATGGTGTTGAGTTGTAATCTGTTTGAGGTAAGGATGGATTGTTCCTAACCGAGGATTGTGCCGGCTGTGGGTGTGTGGAAGGAGAGTTGTGATGATAGAGTTATGATACGGTGATTGTGGATTTGGTTTGTATTGTGAATTTGAGTTGCCAATGAGTGGTTAGGCTTGTTGTTTCGGGTATTGGTGCTCGAGTAATATTAGTTGATGTTTGACCTGTTTAGATTTAGAGATCTATGTAGTGTATCGGAGTGGGATAGTCGGAGTGGTTGAAATGCCTCCGGGAAAAGAATACGAATATAAAAATGAACTAGTATTTGTTCGTATAGTATCGGCGATTTGCACTTAACCGTAATTTGTTATTGATTGTGCAGGTTTGGGATACGAAACAGGTCCGCGGTCGTGAGGATTATACGAGCTTCGTATCAGGTGGGTAATATCTACCTGGTCCGATAGTTTGATCAATTCTGGTACATGAAATCAGATATATATATGTTTATACCTGTTTACCTTAGATCCACTCATATTTTATCCTGTGCTTGTACTTAGCCTTCGATCTTTGAGATATTGCTGTTAATCCATCATACCTTTATCTTAGATATGAATAATAACTCTGCTTGTTTATTAGCTGATAGGTATTCAGTTAAACACATGTAGTTATGGTCACTAGTGTGGACTTAGATGGGGTTATCGGGTTGCATCACTAGGTTAGGTGATGAGTCCAGAATATGGGGTCGGTCGTTGTACCATACACATATTAGTGGGTTATTTTGACGGATCTATTTATCTGTACATAGGTAAATAGGTAGTGATTATGGATTAGTCGTCCTTCCATGGTTGACTTTTAGTTGACTAGGTCTTCCCGTGAGTTAGGGAGTGTTGCGAGGATTTGTGCGTGAACTATGCATCATTACATTGCATGCATCTTGTACGAGGTCTCCCTTATGGATGAGACGTGTCATCATCCCCGCCTCCCGCCACTTGGGGTAGTGGTAGCGAGGTTGAGGGCGAGCATTGGATGTCTTGCGCTGCCACTAAGGATGGTGGTAGCCGGAGATCGCACCGCCACCGGCAGTGGTGTTAGCACTCGCCCACTATAGACGGTGGTTGTGTGACGTGCAGTTGTCCTGTGTGCAGAGCTCGTTTACTCATGGGTAGTGACGGAGCGACCAGCAGCAGGGACCCCCGGGGAGTAGTTAGCTCTTTACGCTTATATGCTACTCATTCATACTACCCAACTCGGTCACTCGAGAGTAGTGGCGGTTGGAGTCGGGCTAGTCGTCATGCCGTGCCACCCGGGCCATACTGGGGTCGTGGTTGGACGGGTCATGATGGCCATGCATATGCATTGCTGATATATATATGTATGCATGTATCTGATATATGTTTTATATATGCTTGTGAGATGCTGCATTTGGTTGCTGCATATGATTGTACATCATGCTACATGCCTTTTTCATATTTTATATACCGCTGTGCATGCGTTGAGCATGAGTGTGCACTATTTGGATTATGTAATGATATACCTGTTCAGGATGTTATAGATCATATGGAGGACAGAACGTCAGGTACATACATTACTTTATGTCAGTTGATCAGTTCAGTTTATGCTATGAGTAGGACATATCTGTGATTACTGATTACTATGCTTAGTACTGTATGTCTGTTGGACTCATGCTGCATACCTGTAAATCTTCACATGTATACCTATAGATCTCTTTACCCTGTATGTTATTCATGCACTTCTATATATATTACCCCTGAGTTTTATACTCACCGCCCTGGACCCTGGGTTTCCTATCGCCCAAGTAGTAGATAGAAGACTTCAGCATGGACTTGGAGCATTGCCACCTGATCCCATCCCGCCGTTTTTCCGAGGGTTTTGCTTCCCATCGCATGTATTTTCATATGGACTCTTATTGTTTTGGAGATCATGTTGTATGTTTCTCTTTTGGATATTTAGTATGGATTTTGTTCTAGTATGGACGGATATACCGATGTACTTATTTTGTCGAGTTTGTATTTCCATTGTGTTTGGCTTCCGCTATTGATGTTATACGTTTTGATGTGTTGTTATACATTTTCGATATGTGTTATACTGGCTGCGACTTTGTACCGTATTGGAATTGTCATAAGGGGGTGTCGTCCGTTGGCCGGACAGAGTTTACCTCGGGGCGTGACAATTTTATTGGTATCAGAGCTCTAGGTTGCGATGCCATGCAATAATGTTTTTGTCGGATTTTGGGACCTCGGAAATCATTTTGAATTGATTTAATTTCGATTTTGGTAAGATGGGATTGACAGAGGCATGAGCTCCAAGTTGTCCGAAGTAAGAAATCTTAACACTTAATATTTTCTGGTTAAATATTTAAGTAAGTCGTTCAACAGGTGTGAACAGACAATATTATGGCACCTGTTCAGACTCGTAAGAGAGGTCGACCATCTAAACAACCTACGACCGGAGGACCGGTTGATCAGGAGGAGCCACGACAGTCTCCTACCAGAGGTTCGGAACCTCAAGAGCCTGATGTACCCCTGACTATGCCGACTGCTACAGATTCCAGTTGGGTCAGAGTCAAGGGACGTATACCTGTGTTAGCACGGACAACCAAGGACCGGTTTACGTTATTCAGAGGCGAGTCCGATCTCTGGATTGCACGGATCTGTAGACAATTTGAAGGATACGTTTGAGTTCATGAGTTGCACCGATGAGGAGAAGGTGGGTCTAGCAGCTTATCACCTTCGGGAGCAGGCGGTTACGTGGTGGAAAATGCAGAAGACCTTGATGGGAGAGCAGAACATCACTTGGGCAGTTTTCTGAGATATATTCTGGAGGCAGTATTTTCCTTCTGCGTTCTCTACAGCACGCTGTCAGGAGTTCTTAACGCTTAAGCAGGGCAACCGGTCAGTCATGGAGTATAATGCGGAGTTCACCCGACTCGTGGAATTTTGTCCACATTTGGTAGCACAGGATGGGGACAGAATGTTCCAATTTATGCAGGGTTTGGCTGCGTATATTCGGGCCAAACTATCGGGATCTTCCATTAATTCATACCGAGAGGCACTGGATAGGGCACTATCTATTGAGATGACTTCTCAGCAAATTGCCAAGGAGAGAGAGTTGGAAAAACAGATGAACCAGGGAAAGCAGCGGAAATCTGATGCAACTCCTGAGACTCAGAGGAAGCAAGATCAGAGTGGGGCTTCTCGTGGTACTTCAGAGGGATCATCTAGGGCACAGAAAGGGAAGCGACCAGCGTCTGGACAGTCTGGCGGTTATCAGAAGAATCGTAAGAGCAGGTACATGACTGGATGTCGGAGGTGTGGGTCTGAGAGCCATAATGTTTCCGAGTGTCCTTTGGATCACGATGTTTGCTTCTACTGCAAGCACCCAGGACATACGAGTCGAGATTGCACAGTTGGAGTTCTCAGGTAACTCCAGCAAGGGAAAGAAGCCTGGCCAGTACCATCAGCAGAGGTCAGCACCTAGGACGCAGATGCATGGTCAGAGATAGACACTACCTCCTACAACCCAGATATATCATATACATGGGAGTGATTCTTCCGGGATGCCGGTGGCGATTCATTATACACCAGCTCCAGAGAGTTATTATTCTGGACCACCTACTCAGCGATATCTACCGGCTGGCTCTCAGGGATATATTATGCCTGTGCAGCAGAGTCAGCCTCCAGCAGCATCATCACAGACCCAGATCCATGCGGAGTGGAGGCATTCTACTATTATATCTGGAGTGCAGTCGTCGCATGTGGAGACTGGACGAGTTTATGCCATTACCTAAGAGGACGCTTAGCGGGCCGAGGGATCGGTCATTCGGGGTTTGATTTTGGTTTATTCTATACCTGCTGATACATTGATTGATACTGGTAGCTCGCATTCCTTTATTTCTAGTATATTTCTGAGTAAAATTGGGAGAATCCCTATGATTCGTTCTTGTGGATTAGCGGTATCATTACCATCGGGCGAGGTTTTGACCAGTCATCAAGTAATCAAGGGTTGTCGGTTGGATTTTGAGGGACATATACTTACGGTGGACCTTCAGGTGCTAGAGATGGTGGAATTCGATATCATACTAAGAATGGATTGGTTGGCTACATATTGTGCTATAGTGGATTGTAGAGTGAGAGTAGTGACCTTCCGACCATCGGATCAGCCTGCATGGGAATTCGTGGGTACCCGGGATGATGGAGTGTCCGTTATATCTGCACTTCAGGCTCGGAGATTATTGTCGCATGTTTGTCAGGGTTACTTATTCTCTTTGGTCAAAGTAGAGATTGAGGAGATACCACCTCTTTCCAGCGTGCGGGTAGTTCGTGAGCATCTGGATGTATTTCCAGATGAACTTCCGGGCTTGCCACCTCCGAGGCAAGTGGAATTCGCGATAAAGGTGATTCCAGGAACCGCACCGGTGTCAAAGGCTCCATACCGGATGGCACCGAAAGAGTTAAGTGAGCTAAAGATACAACTGCAAGAGTTATTGGATAGGGGTTTTGTTCGTCCTAGTGTTTCACCTTGGGGAGCTCCGGTCGTCGTTAAAAAAAGATGGATCTTCATGTTATGTATTGATTACCGACAACTTAATGCAGTAATCGTTAAGAACAAATATCCACTGCCGAGGATAGAGGATTTGTTTGACCAGCTCAAGGATACTTGCGTGTATTCCAAGATTGATCTGCGATCAGGTTATCATCAGCTGAGGGTAAGAGACGAGGATGTTCGTAAGACAAATGTCGCACGCTATGGACATTACGAGTTTCTAGTGATGCCATTTGGTCTTACTAATGCTCCAGCTGCATTTATGGATTTGATGAACCGGGTATTCTTGAGGTACTTGGATCAGTTTGTCATCGTATTCATAGATGATATCTTGATATATTCTCGTTCTGAGGAGGAGCATGAGCACCATCTTCGGATTGTATTGGAGACATTGCGACGAGAGAATTTATATGCCAAATTCAGTAAGTGCGCTTTCTGGTTATCTTTTGTGGGATTTCTTGGACATGTGGTATCTAGCAGAGGTATTTCAGTTGATCCCCAGAAAATCGAAGCGATTACCAGTTGGGAGCAGCCAAAGTCAGTTCAGGAAGTCTGTAGTTTCCTTGGATTGGCCGGGTATTACCGTAGATTTGTGGAGGGATTTTCCCGTATAGCCACACCACTTACTCGCTTGACCCGGAAAGGGGTCAAGTTTCCTTGGTCAGAGGCGTGTGAGTCCATCTTTCAGGAGCTTAAGCAGCGACTAGTTTCTGCACATGTATTAGTGATTCCTTCTTCTTGCGATGGGATGGTCTTGTATACTGATGCTTCTTTCCAAGGATTGGGAGCAGTTCTGATGCAATTCGACCGTGTAGTATCCTATGCCTCCCGTCAGCTTAAGGACCATGAGAGGAATTATCCGGTGCACGATCTGGAGCTAGCAGCCATTATTTTTGCACTAAAGATATGGAGACATTATCTGTCTGGGATTACTTTTGAGATCTATACGGACCATAAGAGTTTGAAATATCTTTTCACTCAGAAAGAATTGAACCTTAGACAGAGACGATGGATGGAATACCTAAAGGATTATGATTGCACCATTCAGTATCATCCGGGTAAAGCTAACGTTGTAGCAGATGCACTGAGCAGGAAGTCCCGTGGGATTCTGGCTAGTCATTTGACCGCGATGGATCGATCTTATTCGACAGTTCTCAGAGTTGGGGTTGTCTGAACAGGGTCAAACATCCCGGGGGATATTGGTATCTATGGTTGCCCAGTCTGCTATTATTGAGAGGATCAAGGAGGCACAAGCTAGTGATCAGCATCTGCAGTTCTTATGCAGCACTCTGGACTCAGGACGACAGACAGATTTCTCGTGTGACGAGACTGGAGTCCTCCGGTTCCGAGGAAGATTATGTGTTCCAGACACACATCCGATTAAGGAGGAGTTATTACGAGAGGCACATCACTCAAGATTTGCTATACATCTTGGTGGTACCCGGATGTATCAGGATTTGAGGCGTTCATACTGGTGGGACGGTATGAAGAGAGATATTGCGGATTTCGTCGCTCGATGTTTGGTCTGCCAGCAGGTAAAGGATGAACATCAGAAACCCACCGGATTGCTACAGAGAATCCCAATTCCGGAATGGAAGTGGGAACATATTACGATGGATTTTGTTATGGGGTTGCCTAGAACCCGTAAAGGACATGATGCGATTTGGGTGATTGTGGATAGGTTAACCAAATCCGCTCATTTCCTTCCGATTCGTGAGACACATCCATTGGATCGACTAGAGCTATCTTGTAGAGATTGTCGCCGCGGAGTACCCTTGAGTATCATATCTGACAGAGATCCGCGTTTTACTTCACGATTCTGGCAGAGTCTTCTGCATGCTATGGGCACCGAGCTTCATCTCAGTACTGCATTTCACCCGTAGACGGATGGACAGTCGGAGCATACTATTCAGACCTTGAAGGACTTATTGAGATCTTGCGTCATGGATTTCGGAGGCAGCTGGGAGGATCACATTCACTTGGTGGAGTTCGCGTATAATAATAGCTATCACTCTTCCATTCAGATGGCTCCCTTTGAGGCTTTGCAGTCGACTCGCAGATCTCCGATTGTGGGAGGATGTTGGGAGCGATAGTTATTGGGCCCTCGTGAGTATTCAAAGACGATGCGAGTTAGTTCGTATTATCGCACGACGATTATCGTGAGGCTCGTGATGCATGTAAAAGTTATGCGGATCGGAGGCGAAGACCTCTGGAGTTTGTTATAGGAGATCATGTATTTTTGCGTGTATCGCCTACAAAAGGAGTTAAGAGATTCGGAATTAAAGGAAAGTTAGCACCACGCTACATTGGACCATTCGAGATATTGGAGCGGATTGGAGGTGTAGCATACAGGTTTGCTCTACCTCCGACGCTTGCGAGCGTCCATAACGTATTCCATGTGTCTATGCTGAGGAAATACGTACCGCATTCGGATCATGTTCTGATGGAGGTACCAATTCCACTCCAGCCTAATGCGACATATGAGGAGGTTCCCATGCGGATTCTTGGTCGCAAAGAGCGTCAGTTACGGAACAAAACCATCCTCTTTGTAAAGGTTGGATGGCAGCATCACACTGATGACGAGGCTACGTGGGAGCTGGAGGATATCATCCGAGCTCAATACCCTCACTTGTTCACATGAGGTATGTAGTAATTTAAGAAATTTCTTATGTTAATTACTGCATATAAGTACGGAAATTTGGGGACCAAATTTTTATTAAGTGGGGGAGAATGTAGAATATAAAATAAATAATAAAAATTAACCCGTTAATTAATTAGGGGATTAATTAGGCTTAATTAGTGAGATAATGGGTTAATTATTTAGCTGGGCTGAAATTGGGCCTTGATTTGAAATTGGGCTTGATTTGAAATTTGGCTTGGGCTGAAACTGGGCTTGGGTTGAAATCGGGCTTGAATTGGAATTGGATTTGGACTGAACTCGGATTAGATTTGATTTGGGTCAAGTGGCTGAACCAGCTGGGCTGAACCCAATCAGATTGGGCTTAGAGTTGGCTGGGTTAAACGGATCACTTGAACGACTTTTAAAAAGGGTGTCGAACGAACGGATCGTCTCATTTTCATCGCGATCCCCATTTTCTTCTTCGTCTCGTTCTCTGCTTTGCGCAATCGCTTCGCCGATCTTCGTTCGTCGGCGGCCGATGCGAGCAGCTCGACGACGCCCCACTGGATTGATCTCCGACCGGGGATTAGGGGGTTCTCGCCTGGAAAGAAATCGCGGCGACACTCCCAGCGGACAGCGGCGTCGTTGTCGCGGCAGCAAGCTGCCATTGGAGGTAAGGCTCGAGTGTCGTCTTCCTTTCCGAGGTTACGTTTTGTTGTTAGCTGTGGTTTGCATGATTTTAGCTTAGATCTATGGTTTGGCAGTGATCGGGAGTTTGATTCGATTCAGCGAGCAGCTGGGATTGGGGGAAATTTTGCCACCGGTGGAGTTTAGAGCCGGTAAGTGTGGATCTAACCTAATATAGTCATCTATGGTATTGTGGATTTGGGGTGTTCTGTTATTATGAAATTGGTTGTCGATGCGTTTGATCTGGAGTTCTTTCGGTGGGCAGAGGTTGAGCCGGAGTGAACTGCCGGAGGAGATCAGAGATAGATAAGTTGTGGTGATTTCGGTATTTATATGATGATTTGTGTGCTATTGTGATTTCGGTAATTGGTTGATACGGGTGTGTTTGTGATCACAGTGTGCTTATAGTGTTGTTGATTTATGTAATGATTTGGGATTTAATCTGTGATTACGGTAATGGATTAGATGTTGCTGGGTATTCATTATATGGTTGTGTTGAGGCAGCAATAGAGTGTGATGCGGATAATCTCTGGTTCCTTGATTGATCTGTGTTGAAGGTAGGTGAGTTATGGTGTTGAGTTGTAATCTGTTTGAGGTAAGGATGGATTGTTCCTAACCGAGGATTGTGCCGGCTGTGGGTGTGTGGAAGGAGAGTTGTGATGATAGAGTTATGATACGGTGATTGTGGATTTGGTTTGTATTGTGAATTTGAGTTGCCAATGAGTGGTTAGGCTTGTTGTTTCGGGTATTGGTGCTCGAGTAATATTAGTTGATGTTTGACCTGTTTAGATTTAGAGATCTATGTAGTGTATCGGAGTGGGATAGTCGGAGTGGTTGAAATGCCTCCGGGAAAAGAATACGAATATAAAAATGAACTAGTATTTGTTCGTATAGTATCGGCGATTTGCACTTAACCGTAATTTGTTATTGATTGTGCAGGTTTGGGATACGAAACAGGTCCGCGGTCGTGAGGATTATACGAGCTTCGTATCAGGTGGGTAATATCTACCTGGTCCGGTAGTTTGATCAATTCTGGTGCATGAAATCAGATATATATATGTTTATACCTGTTTACCTTAGATCCACTCATATTTTATCCTGTGCTTGTACTTAGCCTTCGATCTTTGAGATATTGCTGTTAATCCATCATACCTTTATCTTAGATATGAATAATAACTCTGCTTGTTTATTAGCTGATAGGTATTCAGTTAAACGCTTGTAGTTATGGTCACTAGTGTGGACTTAGATGGGGTTATCGGGTTGCATCACTAGGTTAGGTGATGAGTCCAGAATATGGGGTCGGTCGTTGTACCATACACATATTAGTGGGTTATTTTGACGGATCTATTTATCTGTACATAGGTAAATAGGTAGTGATTACGGATTAGTCGTCCTTGCATGGTTGACTTTTAGTTGACTAGGTCTTCCCGTGAGTTAGGGAGTATTGCGAGGATTTGTGCGTGAACTATGCATCATTACATTGCATGCATGCTGACGACTGGGTCTCCCTTATGGATGAGATGGGTCGTCAGTCATCCTACCTCCCCGACCACTTGGGGTAGTGGTAGCAGAGTTGAGGGCAGAGCATTGGATGTGCCGCGCTCGGCCACTAAGGATGGTGGTAGCTGGAGATGCGCACCTGGCCACTGAGCAGAGTGGTGTTAGCACTCGCCCACTATAGACGGTGGTTGTGTGACGTGCAGTTGTCCTGTGTGCAGAGCTCGTTTACTCATGGGTAGTGACGGAGCGACCAGCAGCAGGGACCCCCGGGGAGTAGTTAGCTCTTTACGCTTATATGCTACTCATTCATACTACCCAACTCGGTCACTCGAGAGTAGTGGCGGCTGGAGTCGGGCTAGTCGTCATGCCGTGCCACCCGGGCCATACTGGGGTCGTGGTTGGACGGGTCCACAGACATGGCCATGCATATGCATTGCTGATATATATATGTATGCATGTATCTGATATATGTTTTACATTTGCCTGTGAGATCTTTGCATTTAGTTGTCATATGATTGTACATCATGCTACATGCCTTTTTTATATTTTATATACCGCTGTGCATGTGTTGAGCATGAGTGTGCACTATTTGGATTATGTCATGATATACCTATTCAGGATGTTATAGATCATATGGAGGACAGACCGTCAGGTACGTACATTACTTTATGTCAGTTGATCACTTCAGTTTATGCTATGAGTAGGACATATCTCTGATTCATCGATTACTATGCTTAATCTTGTATATACATTGGACTCATCTTTGCATATCTGTAGATCTTCACATGTATACCTGTAGATCTCTTTACCCTGTATGTTATTCATGCACTTCTATATATATTACCCCTGAGTTTTATACTCACCACCCTGGACCCTGGGTTTCCTGTCGCCCAGGTAGTAGATAGAAGACTTCGGCATGGACTTGGAGCATTGCCACCTGATCCCATCCCGCCGTTTTTCCGAGGGTTTTGCTTCCCATCGCATGTATTTTCATATGGACTCTTATTGTTTTGGAGATCATGTTGTATGTTTCTCTTTTGGATATTCAGTATGGATTTTGTTCTAGTATGGACGGATATACCGATGTACTTATGTTGTCGAGTTTGTATTTCCATTGTGTTTGGCTTCCGCTATTGATGTTATACGTTTTGCTGTGTTGTTATACATTTTCGATATGTGTTATACTGGCTGCGACTTTGTACCGTATTGGAATTGTCATAAGGGGGTGCCGTCCGTTGGCCGGACATAGTCTACCTCGGGGCGTGACACAACAAGGGGAAGAAGAAGATGGAGACTCCTTCCTCCTCCGATGAAGCATCCTCCTCCTCCTCCATGGAAAGCACGGAAGAAACTTATA
The DNA here is from genome assembly GCA_025175895.1 of Wurfbainia villosa. NCBI lineage: Eukaryota > Viridiplantae > Streptophyta > Magnoliopsida > Zingiberales > Zingiberaceae > Wurfbainia > Wurfbainia villosa. Next base: position 23,073,437 of record CM046009.1, on the reverse strand, counting down.
TGGTAAGGAAGGTAAGGTGTGCATTAAAAGGTTTTAAATTTAACAAATCTCATGATAGGGGGAAAAGGCCATGGAGGAAAACAATTTGCTACAATTGCCAACAAGAGGGACACATAAGAGATAATTGTCCACTCTTGAACAAGAACAAAGAAGAGAGGAGAAAGAAAGAAGAAAAAGGGGAGCAAAAAGAAGGAAGAGGAGAAGAAGGCCAAAGGAAAGGGGAATGCCAAGGCACTCAAAGCAAGGACATGGGATGATCTTTCTTCTTCATCATCATCATCATCTGAAGAAGAAGAACGTGTCTACTCAAACCTTGCTCTAATGACATTTGATGACCTAGACTCCACCTCCTCCTCCGAGCAAGAATAAAGAAGCACTAGTGAGGAGAGCTCAAGTGAAGGGGGAGCTTCATCCTCATCTACATCGGAATTCAAAGAAGAAGACATAGAGACTATGGTAACGAATCTCTCACCCAATAAGATAGTTTCCATGATTTCTAGCCTTACTAAGGATTTATTTAGGGCTAAGAAAAAAAATAAAAGCATGCTAGATCAAATTAAGGCATTAGAAAATAAATTAGAACAAGCATGTTTAAATGTTAATAATGATGATACATGCTCACTTGACTATATGTCATTTGATGTTAATGATGCATGCATTGAGGAAAATAGGATGTTAAGGGAAAAGGTAGATCATTTGACCAAGGCTCTAGAAAAGTTTACAATTGGCTCCAACACTCTTAACATGATCATAGGGAGCCAAAGGGCAAGTTTCAATAAGAAAGGCCTAGCATATAAGGAAAATAAAAATGAAAAGTCCTATAAATGTTTAATTGCTAGGGGTCAAGATAAAAAGAAAACAATAGCTAGAAAATGGATCCCTAAGGAATTTTTAGTGAACCCCATAGGAAAGAATTTGTTTTGGGTTCCTAAATCCATCCTTAAGGGTTAGGAAAACCCTAGGATAGTCGACCATAAGGATTTCACCTATATCATATTTTTGGTTGACATAGGATGGCGGGACTTAATTTTTGAAATAGTGTTGGGTGATGATAATACACCCATAAATAGTTTAAATCATGCTCAACACTTAGTGTTATTTGATACTCATGACCTATAAATTTTTAGCATAGTGTTGGGAGATGATAATGTGCCCATAAATTGATAATAATGCTTAAATCATGATAGTTAATGCAATTGCTATATATGTTTGCAATCATGATTTATGATCTTGACATTTGATATATAATCATGGGCAATAAGGTTTTAAATCATGCTTTGGGTGATACTTTACTTATTATCATAATTCATACCTAATGCATGATTATAAATTGATGAATACATTTGTTTCATGATCATAATGTGGAATCAATACATATATGTCTTTATGATCATGTGGGATGTTAGGATGATACTTAACCTTGTGTAGAATTGCATGAAATTAATGGTTAAGTGTATATAAATACCTTTAGGATACATCTCACACTCACCTAGGCTACCTTGATTGAAAACTTAGCATGGGTGAGATGATAGGATGATACTAATGGTCCACTAATGCCTATGACATTTAGATGGTCTTTTAAATTATCAAAATAGCAATAATAGACCAATCATGGGGAAGGTTTATATTTAATTCATAGACATATTGCCCAAAGATCATGGTTGGATATTTCATATGTTTTCAAAACATTTTCTTACTTTAAAATCTGTGTGTTCATGTTTTGAAACAATCCAAAGCAAAACTAGGTGTTAAAATTGATACAAACTTGATCAAAAACCTAGTTGTTTTTGAAGCTTTTGGATTTTTGGATAATTTTCGAAAATATAATGATTTTTCATAAAAAAAAACTATTTTCCATTGATAAAGATACTAACAAGAAATATTTTCCCCAAATTTAATGATTTTTCAAAATTTGTAGAACTTTTAATGCATTTCTAAAATTCACCCCGAAAATTAGAAAAATTTGAAATCAGAGTGCCAGTCGACTGGTAGTTTGAACCAGTCGACTGATCGACTGATAACATGCCCAGTAACCCTCCTTTATCAGATTTTAAGGCATGATTTGATAATTTTTGTTCCCTAGAGTTGATGTCAAGCTTGTATAAACTTTGTTTAATATTTTTTGATGGTGTCAAAGGGGGAGAAATATGCATGTTGTAGTAAGGGGAGAATTGCATTTAGCGGGAGTTTCATGTATTAAGGGGGAGAGTTGATAATCATGTTTATTAACATGCTTTCTTACCATAATATTTGTATCAAATATTTTACCTAACTTAAACGGATTGCCACACATCAAAAAGAGAGAGATTATTAGTGCAATCAACCAGTGATATGGTTTTGATGTGTGTGGCAAAGGGTTTAAGTTAGGATGATTGGATTTGATATGTGCGTTGGAGTCTTGTAGACTTAGTAATTTGCACATGGAGCTTAGGCAAGTGTCACCACTCACGACCTCGTGCTTGAGTCGGAGAAGGAAGCATTGCAGAGCCGCACGCTTGATGCTGCCAAGGGACCGTCAGACGAGATGACTTGAAGCGAAGCCAAGGAAGCAGACTTCGAGGGCAAGAGCTGCGAAGGAGCATTACAGAGTCATGCATCTGATGCTGCCGAGGGATGTGGCCGCGAACGTAGAGAGCTTCGGTGAGGGACTTCGATTGAGATGAGAGAATGAGTGAATTATAAGTAGCTCATTAGGTGAACTTGGCCGAATGGTTGAGTGTAGGAGGCTCGACCACAAGGGTTGAGGTTTACCTGACCACCGGAAACTCAAACGGATGTTAAGTTTGAGTTTCACACAGCACCAGTCGACTGCCATGTAATGGCAATGATTTTCCAAGTCGAACGGTTCGACCGTGTTTGGTCGATTGTCAACATCACCGACGCTTCAATGGAAGTAGTCGATCGATCGTGACCGCATCGGGCAGAAGCAAGTCGAGCTCACGGGTCACTCGACTGGAAGTTGACATCAGTCGACTGATGAAAGCATCAGTCGATTGATCATATGACTATTGGAGAATCGGTGGTGGATCCTGCGAATCTGGTCTTGTCAGAAGTCGTTGGAGTCGACATCAGTTGACTGATGAAAGCATCAGTCGACTGATTGTGCTCAACGGGAAGAATTGCTTCCTCTCTATAAAAAGAGAGGGTGGGGGCTTGTAGATGGTTAATCTTCATGCTCAAAACATTCTACTAAGTGCCCCGCAAAGCTCAAACTCCTAGTTTTCTTTCATATTTATTGTAAAAGTAGGAGTGATCTCTTGTTGTAAAGGTTTACCTCCACCTTGCTTGGGCTAAAGGGAGAGACCAATAGTGGATTGGTTGCGGAGTGATTCACCGGAGAAGAATCGGACCGTGGATTAGCGGCGAGTGTTGCTAAGGAAGCTCATCCCATCCGGATTAATCCTTTCATTAGTGAAAATTTTAATCTGGGGACATGGGAGCCAATGAGCCTCCGAAGCGACTACCAACAACTAGTATCAGAGCCACGGTTTCCGGTTTTGTGTGTTTAGGATTCGGTTAATTTTTTTATGCATTTTTTATATATTATATGTGCCGGATAATAGTAGGATATGCGTAGTTTAACTCTTTGGTTGCAGGCATAAGATCCGACTATTATGGCCATGTGTGTGTATGTGAATGGATGTGTGTAAAAATTTATTATTTGAATCCTCGGGGTTGACGAGGCTAGATTAGTATTTAATTTTTGTAATTAAATACGGCATTGTTTAGCCGCTCATTTTAGTTTACTTTCGATCTAGATTATTTGTACACTCCTTCATGGAGTATAGGATCGATGGATGTAAATTAAAATGTTTTATCTCGGTTCGGAACTCTTTGGTGACTTGTGCACGGGAAAAGATGGAGCGGACGAGGTGGCGACACGACGGGATGCATATTGGAGGACAATGCCAAAATAGTTGGAAAAATTATGTTTTTTTCCATATTTATTGCTTATTTGTTTTATATGCATGTTGTGTATGATTTAAAATTCCTCATTTGAAATTTACTAAGTGGGAGAGGGACATTTTAATTAATTCCCGCGGCCTCCATTACAATTTGACGTGTGATGCAACAAACTTGTGTGTCGGCTCTGAGTGCCTTCCTCCCTGAGGATGGGTTTGTTTGCGGATCACTAGGTCAAATAATGGTTATAGGAAATTATCTAGGAGCTTGTGTACTTCCACAGAGGTAAGGCACATAATCCAAAATAATTCCCTTAGTATCGTGTAATGGTGCACACTTAGATGCAAATAAAAGTATCCTCCCCATAGGAGTCACTGATTTTATTTGTCGGGCCAAAGAGGAACCAACTATTAATTTTATTTGTCAAAAAGTAAGGTTGACAAGATAATAAAATTAATGGGTAAAACCTCCTCTTACAAATGTAGAATTCGTATACGTCAACACTGCGTGGCATGCGATATTCTCTGTGTTTTGAGGTGTTGGTTGATTTCATAATTTTATTGTTTTGAGGAATCAATAATATTTGAAATCTAATATTTTGATCATTGTGATTCTTAGGATTTTCAAATGGCTTTCAACCCACTTGCTGTAATATTAAAAGAAATAAACTTACTGTACCCAAATAATATTAATTGGAAAAGAAATCTGGATAGTGTCTTAACTGTCGATGAGTGTCCTCCTAGGCCTGCAGATGATTCTGGGGAAAAGGAACTTTTCGGATACCAGAATCGAGCTGCTAGGCAGGAAGCCATGGTTGCTCAGAAGGTTTCTACTTCTAAGCCGAAAGGCAAGAAGAAGAAGAAACAAGGTAGAGCAAAGGTGGTGGGAGGATCTCAGGGAGTGAAGAAGCCGAAAGGCAAGTGCTTCACTTGTAGACAGACTGGACATGGGAAGAAAGACTTCCCCTTCCTAAAGAAGAACAAAGGTATATCTTCTGCCTTAGTCGTTGAAACATGTTTAGTGGTGTTATCTACCGGTACCTGGTGTGTAGATACGGGAGCCACTGATCATGTCTGCAATTCTTTGCAAGGGTTCCAGGAAACCCGACGACTAGCTGAAGGAGAAATTACTGTCTACATGGGCAATGCTACAAAGGTAGCGACTATTGCAGTGGGAGATGTTTATTTATCGTTTGATAGAAATAAAGTTTTGGTTTTGAGAAATTGTCTTTATGTACCTACATTTAGAAAGAATTTGATTTCAGTTTCTAAATTGTTTATGGATGGATATTCTATTTCTTTTAATGACAGAGTTGTTATAAAAAGAAATAGAGAGATTATCTGTTCAGGTACATTGGTTGGCAATTTGTATACTCTTGAACCAAAAGCTCCCACGATGCATATAGAAGTGAATAACTCATCTTCTAAGTCTAATAAGAGAAAAGAACCTTTCAAGATGAACCAAACATATCTTTGGCATCTAAGGCTTGGTCATATTAACAAGTAGTAATTCAAAGGTTGATAGCTGATGGACCTTTGGGTTCATTAGTGGTGGAGCATCTCCCAACCTGCGAATCTTGCTTGGAAGGTAAATGACCAAGAGGCCTTTCAAGGCCAAGGGGTATAGAGCCAAAGATGTGTTAGAATTGGTTCATTCTGATTTGTGCGGTCCTATGTCTATCCAGGCAAGAGGTGGTTTTGAATACTTTGTCTCATTTATAGATGATTATTCAAGGTATGAATACATTTACTTGATGCGCCGCAAGTCTGAATGCTTTGACAAGTTCAAAAAATTCAAGGCTGATGTGGAGAACCGTCAAGGTAAAAGTATCAGGACATTACGATCTGATCATGGTGGCGAGTACCTCTTGGGAGAGTTTAGGAGTTACTTATCAGAGGCTGGGATTCAATCCCAATTGTCCGCACCTGGCACACCCCAGTAGAATGGTGTGGCAGAGCGAAGGAATAGGACTCTTATGGAGATGGTCAGATCGATGATGAGTTATTCTGAGTTACCTGCTTCGTTCTGGGGGTATACACTGGATACGACAATGTACACTCTGAACTTGGTTCCATCTAAATCAGTACCTTCTACCCCTATAGAATTGTGGACTAGGCGAAAGCCTAGTCTGAGACATATTCGGATATGGGGGAGTCCAGCACATGTACTGAGGCTGATGCTTGTAAGTTGCAACCTCGTACAGAAGTGTGCATGTTTGTTGGCTACCCTAAGGGAACGAAAGCTGGTTTGTTTTATAATCCTAGAGATCAGAGGGTGATCGTTAGCACGAACGCCAGATTTCTAGAGGAGGATTATGTAATGAACCACAAGCCCAAGAGTAGGATTGTTCTTGAGGAGTTGATAGGGGAAGTCCCGACTTCAGTACCACTGGTACAAGAGGAGACACCACAAGTCACTGCACCGCGTGTCACAGAGCATACACAGGAGGCACCTCGTCGTAGTGGGAGGGTTGTTAGACAACCCGATAGATTCATGTTTTTGGGGGAGTCTTCGGACTTAGTCCCTGGTGAACATGAACCTGATCCCTGGACATATGACGAGGCAATCCAAGACAGAGATGCGGTATCTTGGCAAAGAGCGATGAATTCAGAGATAGAATCTATGGATTCTAATCAGGTCTGGGAGCTAGTAGAGCCACCCGATGGTGTAAAAACCATTGGATGCAAGTGGATCTACAAGAGAAAGAGAGGAGTAGACGGGAAGGTTGAGACCTTCAAAGCTAGGCTTGTTGCGAAAGGGTATACTCAGAAAGAGGGTATCGATTATGAGGAGACCTTTTCGCCGGTAGCTATGCTTAAGTCTATCCGGATTCTCTTATCTATAGCTGCTCATATGGATTATGAGATTTGGCAGATGGATGTCAAGACAGCTTTCCTTAACGGAAGTCTTGAGGAGAACATCTATATGCGGCAACCAGAGGGATTCATTGCTAAAGGTAAAGAGCATCATGTATGTAAGCTTAATCGGTCCATTTATGGATTGAAGCAAGCTTCTAGATCTTGGAACATCCGCTTTGATGAGGTAATCCAGTCATATAGATTTATTCAAAGTTCGGATGAGCCTTGTGTATACAAAAGATGTGACGGAAACGTAGTGGTGTTTCTTGTACTATACGTAGATGACATTTTGTTAGTTGGCAACAATATCAAAGTGTTATCAGACGTAAGGGTATGGTTGTCCAAACAGTTTGATATGAAGGACTTGGGAGAAGTAGGACACATCCTTGGGATCAAAGTTATAAGGGATCGCAAGAAAAGGATATTGTGTTTGTCTCAAGCTTCATACATTGACACTATCCTTGCTCGTTTTAGCATGCAAAACTCCAAGAAAGGTTTTCTACCTTTTAGGCATGGAGTTCCTTTATCTAAAGAGATGTGTCCCAAAACATCAAAGGAGATAGAGGACATGAAGGTGGTTCCTTATGCTTCGGCAGTAGGAAGCCTTATGTATGCGATGCTATGTACGAGACCAGATATCTACTTTGCCGTGGGCATGGTTAGCAGATATCAGAGTAATCCTGGACAGGGACATTGGACTACGGTAAAGCATATATTGAAGTACCTGAGAAGGACTAGGGATTATATGCTGGTTAACCGGGCAGATCAATTAGTCCCTGTGGGCTACACGGATTCGGATTTCCAATCAGATAGGGACAAGAGTAAGTCTACCTCGGGGTTTGTGTTTACTTTTGGAGGTGGAGCCATAGTATGGAGGAGTATCAAGCAGAAATGTGTGGCAGACTCTACCATGGAAGCTGAGTATGTGGCAGCCTCTGAGGCAGCCAAGGAAGCTGTATGGCTCAGGAACTTCTTGATGGACTTAGATGTGATTCCTGGTTTGCCCAGAACTATCACAATTTATTGTTATAACAGTAGTGCAGTTGCAAACTCGAAGGAACCACGAGCCCATAAGGCGAGTAAACACATAGAGGGCAAATACCACCTTATACGAGAGATCGTAAAGCGAGGGGAAGTTGTTGTTGCCAAGATTGCATCAGAGGATAACCTGGCGGATCCATTCACTAAGGCCCTTCCAGCGAAAGCGTTTGATAGGCATGTGGAGGACATGGGGATCAGATGTATGGCAGAGTGATGACGGCATAGTCTTTTAGTATAAGTGGGAGATTGTTAGAATGTATACTGAAAGCCTAGCTCTTCTTGTATGAACATTTTATTTTGAAATAAGAATCACATGATCATTGTTTGCACTTTATATATTTATTATATGTGTGCATATTGTCTAATATTTTACATTGTAGATAACATGGTGCTTGGTGTGGCTCAGAAGATCATGTTATCAGTTCCTTGTAAAATATAAGTAGAGGCTCACAACCAAGTTGGTTTTGGACAAACCATTGGCATGGTTTTAGTGTATCTTGGTATTGTTTTGTCTTGAACATAGAGTTACACTAGTACATTTAGGTGTATTGAGCAGGACCGACATAGAGGTGATTCAATTTATTGCTGACTGCATAATTGAATCGGACCACGGATATTATATTGTACATGCTCTTAATTCCGATATAATAACGGGCACATGTACTTAGTATTTATTTCTTTGATTTACCAGAGGGTGAGATTTAGATGGATTAAATCAATATGCCCGGTAAGTTGGGAAATAATATTATTTACATGGTGTGTCGTTGATTATAGGAGAAAACCGTGTCCTATATATTAGGTTGATGATGTCCCCTTGAGGAGCTCATAAGGTTCATCATGTAAACCCAGCTGGTTGACTTAGTCAACATGATGATAAGGTTGAGTGGTACTACTCGAGGAATTAGATGTAAATTAATTGATGGTCAGTAAATCAATTAATTGACGGACATTCGATATCTTAAACACGAGGAGATGAATGTACAAATAATATATGAAGCCTATATTGATTTATGGGGGTTGGTGAGGTAGTTCAATGATGATCCTCTAGTGGAATGAAACATCATTGACGGATCAAGTTTGTGTGGTTCCGATCCATCGGGTGGCAAAGACCCAACTCCTTCTTATGGTCCCTATCGTAGCCTAATATAATCCTTGTGAAGTCTAGATCCAAGAATGTAAAACAAAACCTAGAACCAACGGTTGGGATTAAATCCCTAATATCCGATGGTTAGAATGAAACCCTAGAACCAACGGTTGGGATTAAATCCCTAAGATCCGATGGTTAGGATGAAACCCTAGAATCGATTGTTAGGATTAAATCCCTAGATCCGACGGTTGGGATAAAACCCTAGATCCGACGGTTGGGATGAAATCCTAGATCCGACGGTTGGGATGAAATCCTAGATCCGACGGTTGGGATGAAACCCTAGATCCGACAGTTGGGATAAAACCCTAGATCCGACGGTGGAGATTAAATCCCTAGATCCGATGGTGGAGATTAAAGGAGGCTTAAGCCCAATTCTATAAATAGGGGGCTTAGGTTTGGGCGGCATGATTTTTTTTATTTCGAATTGGAGTTAGGGTTTTGGGTGGCTAGGGTTTTTGGGCGGCTTGGGTTTGGAGCAAAGTGGGAGGCAACCTTCATCCTTCTTGTTGATTGCCGGCGCCCATCTCCTTTCATCATTCCTTGGCCGGCGCCCATCCTAGAGGCCTCTCCCTTCTTCCTTGGCCGGCGGTTCTCCTCCCATTGGTGGCCGGTGTAGGGTTTCCGGCACCGCGGCGTGTGTGTGTTCGATCATGTTTCGTAAACATGAGCACAGCGGAAGCAATTAAAAATAATAAATCTATATTTATTACAACACACACAACACACGCATGCATATTACAATAAGTGTAGACATAACCGTAAATTAAAATTTGCAATAAAAGAAATTTATCTACGTTATACCTTTCGTATGACGTGTAGCGGGAACGGCATCAACCGGAACGATCCTCGTAAGAATCGTCTCTATCCGTATCCACGCTGAGCTCCTCGGGATGACTTTGCTAAGTCACGAGCTTCGTCTTCGTACGGGTTACTAGCCTCGTGTTGAAGACGACGTGATCGAGAGATGATCACGATCCGAATCCAAATTCGGATCCTAAAACGAGTTCTCAAAACTCGCTTCTCCGGAGAGGTTTTCATCAACCGTTTGACGAATCCTTCGCCCCCACTCAGAGGATTACCGGAGATCAAATCTCGTAAGTTAGCCGCTGTCGGAGCACTAACCGCCGCCCAAACGACGCCCGATAACAAGAAACAAGCTGTCCAGAAAACTGGACAGCTTTGGTGGAGGAATAGAGGCCGCTAAGGAAAGATGGAAGCTCACCTTATCACCAACCCAAAGGAGATGAGGGTCGCCGGAGGTTCACCGGCTGAAGCTTGACGCCGCAAAGACTTGGACGGCTGCACAAGCTGGGCGGCGCAACTTTAGGGTTGGCGCCAATTAACTCCAAGATGGAGGTGGGCGGCAACTCAAGGGGCTAGGGTTTGATTAGGCTTAATTATCCCTTAAGCCCTCTTTATAGAGAACTAATTCTCTTAATGGTTAATGGATCATAACCATTAGGCCCGTTAACCCGCTCCATTAAGATAAGTTAAAATAAACCAAACCATGATGGTTTATTTTAAGTTAAAACGAACCTAACCAACTTTTGGTTCATTCGTTTAAAATAAACCAAACCCTTTGGTTTATTCTCATCCATTGGATTAGAACCAAACCATTTTGGTTCATCCATTATGTCTTCATAAGACACCCATCCACGCTCCATTGCGATCAAACAATTTCATGCTCGCTTATGTTTGGTCCAACCAAACATAGTTTCTCTCGTCCGAGAATCCCATTCTCAAGCTCGCTTTTAAATCCTTTGGATTACACTCAGCGCGTGACCAAATAGGTTCTCGGTTTATGTTGGCCGCCTATAATTAACCATTAATTATAGAACCATCATGAGTGGCACCTAGTAGTACATCATGATCCCCAATTAACCAAAAGATCAACGGTTGATCCGTAACTATTTCTCAAACCCTTCAAGAGCTCGAATGAATCGTGCCCCATTCCCTTCACTCATCTTATACCCACTTAGTTCAGTGACATGGTCTATTGTGTCACCTCACTAGGTCGACTACGCCACACCTAGCCCAAGTATCATTTCCTCGTCCCTACGGATTCTAGTTACTCCACATGTATCAAGAGTACCTTACTCTAAACATGTAATGCTTTGGCCAAAGACTTTAGTAACAATCCGACGAGAGGCCATGGGTATACATCTCCTCGCAAGGAGTGGTGAACTTTATAGGCTATTCAAACACCTTCGATCACTGACTTATACCCAATCATCCCGGTCCACATCTCCTTAGAGATGTTTGCTTAAGATGTCAAAGCATAAGTCTCCATGATCAAGATGACTTGAATACCGCAAGTCAAAGGAACATCGCACTTAAGCCACAAGAAGAACTTCATCGACATATCTATATATGCAGAGAACCATATGAAGTCTTACTACCGGGTCACTCCAATGAACTAGTTACCATAACTAGCATCCACGATTAACTCCGACATCACTATGTCTCCACCAAGGAGAATCACCGCTTGATACACCAAGGAGTATACCTCGTTACTCGACAGTAATTGATGGTGTCCAAATCCATCAATTCATCGACTAGGATAATTCCGATACATCACAATTACACATGTAGAGATACTCACTAGTTGTGATCCAATCACAAATTCTCTCATGCCGTGAATCGATCGTGACATTCAAGAAATGAGTTTAAGATCCAATCAAATACATAAAACATGTATACTCAAATAGTGAATCTTCATTTATCATATAAATGGTTCATACATAAGGCGCATTGCCTTAGGACATCTCTCATATATTACTAACAGACTCTACTGGGCCTAATGCCAATCAGCACGGTATCCAATACCATAAGCTCGAACATGACCCTCAAACTTATTTTGAGGTAATGCCTTAGTCAAGGGATCCGCTAAGTTCCTTTCAGTGGGAATTTTCTCGATTTGTATTTCGTTCCTACTGATGATCTCTCTGATAAGATGATAGCGGCGAAGCACATGTTTGGATCGTTGATGAGACCTTGGCTCTTTCGCCTGTGCAATTGCTCCATTGTTGTCGCAGTAGACCGGTATTGCTTCAACAATGGCCGGAATCACACCAAGTTCATAAACGAACTTCTTGATCCAAACCGCTTCCTTTGCTGCTTCCGAAGCTGCAATGTATTCTGCCTCAGTGGTAGAATCCGCTACATTCTCTTGTTTGGAACTTTTCCAACTCACTGCGCCCCCATTCAAGGTGAACACGATCCGTCGAGACCTGGAATCATCCTTGTCTGTCTGGAAGCTGGCATCCGTATACCCGCGTATCACCATGTCCCCTTCTCCATATATTAGGAACACATCCTTAGTTCTTCTCAAGTACTTAAGGATCGTCTTAACAGCCGCCCAATGATCCATTCCTGGATCAGACTGGTATCTGCTCGTGACACTCAGAGCATACGATACATCGGGCCTCGTACATAACATAGCATACATGATAGATCCTATTGCGGATGCATAGGGAATCTTACTCATGCAAATCATCTCGTCTTCTGTGCGCGGACACATAGACTTCGAAAGGTGTACCCCATGCCTGATGGGCAGATAACCTTTCTTGGATTCCGACATGCTAAACTTGTTTAGCACTCGGTCTATATATGTAGACTGCGAAAGACCAAGCAACCGTTTCGATCTATCTCTATAGATCTTAATCCCAAGGATGTAGGTTGCTTCTCCCAGGTCTTTCATGGAGAATGTCTTAGATAACCAAACCTTAAGCGATCAGAAGATTGACATCGTTTCCTATAAGTAATATGTCATCGACATACAATACTAGGAACACATTTGCCTCCCACTAACCTTCTTGTACACACAAGGTTCATCTGGATTTTGCGAGAAATCAAACTTTTTGATCGTCTCATCAAAACGGATATTCCAGCTCCTGGATGCTTTCTTCAATCCATAAATGGACCGTCGCAATTTGCATACCTTGGTTTTATCAACCGATGTGAAACCCTCAGGCTGTATCATATACACATCCTCGAGCAGGTTTCCATTAAGGAAAGCTGTTTTCACATCCATCTGCCATATCTCATAATCATAATGAGCCGCTATGGCCAGGAGCATCCGAATGGATTTAAGCATAGCTACAGGCGAATAGGTTTCATCATAATCAACACCTTGCTTTTGACGATATCCTTTCGCCACCAATCTAGCCTTATAGGTAATCACATTACCATCCATGTCGGTTTTCTTCTTGAAAACCCACTTGCACCCTATAGGCTTTATGCCTTCAAATGGGTCAACCAAGTTCCAAACTTGGTTTTCGTACATGGAATCCATTTCCGACTTCATGGCACCAAGCCACTTATCCCTTTCTGAACTTGTCAGCACTTCTTCATAACTGGTAGGCTCTTCATCATCAATGAGTAACACGTCGTTCGATTCACTTACGAGAAATCCATATCTCTCAGGAATATTGCGTGTTCCACCAGATCTACGAAGATGTGGTGTTACAATAGGTCCAGCCGATTGCTCATCACTATGAGTTGTCGGCTGTTGTGCTTCACCAGGTATCTCATCAATGTCTATTTGAGTCTCTCGAGCCTCCTTAAGCTCGACGACACTCCCACTGTTTTCTTGCAAGAGAAACTCTTTCTCTAGAAACACAGCATGCCTTGAAACCAACACCTTTTGTTCCACAGGATGATAGAATTGGTAACCCCTTGTTTCCTTAGGGTATCCAATAAATAGACATTTATCAGACTTAGCATCCAGTTTGTCTGATACAGTCCGCTTCACATAAGCAGGACAACCCCATATCTTCAAGTAAGATACATGAGGTTTCTTACTAGCCCATATCTCATATGGAGTAGTAGAGACTACCTTGGTAGGCATTAATTTAACAAACATGACTATCTGAAGTGCATAGCCCCAAAAGGACTTGGGAAGAGTTGCATGATTCATCATTGACCTGACCATGTCCAACAAGGTCCGGTTACGCCTCTCAGATACACCATTATGCTGTGGTGTATAGGGCGGAGTCCATTGAGACAATATGCCATTGTCTCTTAGATAATCAAGAAACTCTTGACTTAAGTATTCACCACCTCGATCCGATCGAAGTATTTTAATACTTTTGTCATGTTGTTTCTCTACTTCATTTCTGAATTCTTTGAACCTTTCAAAGGCTTCAGACTTGTGTTTCATCAGGAACACATACCCAAACCGTGAGTGATCATCGGTGAAGGTAATGAAGTAGCTATAGCCTCCTAAAGCTTGAGTTGACATAGGTCCACATACATCAGTATGTACTAGACCTAGTAACTCTCCCACTCGTTCACCTTTTCCAGTAAAAGGTAACTTAGTCATCTTGCCTTTTAAGCATGATTCGCATGTATCGTATGAATCCAATTCAAACGATTCCAGAATTCCACATCGGTGTAATTCGGACATGCATTTCTTGCTTATATGGCCAAGACGACAATGCCACATATAGGAGTCTATGTGATTATCCTTTCGAGCACGCGTGTTGCTCGCTTCGATATTGAAAATGTCACTGGATACGTCCAACGTATAAATGCCATTACTCAAAGTTCCAGTTCCATAAAGTATGCCATTCAAAGTTATATAACAACAATTGTTACTAAACGTCAAATGGAAACCATTTCTATTTAAGCAGGAAATAGAAACAATGTTCTTTATTAGAGAAGGAACATAATAGCAATTGTCCAATTCCAAGACTAGTCCACTAGGGAGCTTCAGCAAATAAGTTCCGATGGCGACCGCAGCAACCTTTGCTCCATTGCCAACTCGCAAATTTGACTCCCCTCTGACAAGTCTTCTTCTATTCCTTAGCCCCTGTATGTCATTACATATATGTGAGCTACACACAGTATCCAATACCCAAGTGTCTAAGGAAATAGAATGACAATCAATAACGAAGATACCTGAAGAGGATGGGGCATCAGATGCCTTCTTCTTCTTCATGGACTCAAGATAAATCTTGCAGTTTCTTTGCCAGTGGCCTTCCTTGCCACAGTGATGGCAAGTGCCCTTTTGCGCTGGTTCTTCCTTCTTTGCTTTTTTGTTCTTCCCTTTCTTCTGTTCTTTTGCCTTCCTCTTAGAACCTTTCTTTGAGGAATCAACTATGTAACCGCCTTCTCTTCATGCTTTACAGAAGGCTCCACAGTCTTCAGCATATTGAGGAGCTCGGGAATGGTGGATTCCAATTTGTTCATCCGATAGTTCATCACAAATTGCGAGAAACTCTTGGGCAAACAATGCAGAATTAAGTCAATACTTAACTCATGATCCATCACAAAACCGAGGGTAGCTAGCCGCTCGATGTACCCGTTCATCTTTAGCACAAACTGCACTATAGACGAACCTTCTTGCATCTTCGTAGTGAAGAGGAGCCTAGAGACCTCGAACCTTTCGGATCTCGCTTGCTCATCGAACAACTCATGAAGATGGAAGACAATAGTATTAGCATCCATATGCTCATGCTGCTTTTGCAGCTCAGGTACCATCGCCGCTAGCATGATGCAACTCGCCAGCTCAGAATCTGCCACATGTTTCTGATAGACCAACATTTGGTCTGGAGTTGCATCGTCCTTAGGACGGTCAGGAAGAGGCTCTTCAAGGACATATGCAAGCTTTTCCGCCTTGAGAACAATTCTCAGGTTTCTAAGCCAGTCCAGGAAGTTAGGCCCAGTCAGTTTGTTCGAATCCAAAATAGTGCACAAATTTAAAGACGTCATGATCAATTTATTGACCTAGAAATACAAAATGAGCATATATGAGAAAATGATTTTAAAAATGCATCAATATACATTTATAAATCCCATTCATTTTTCGAATTTCAAAAACCCCAAAATCACTTCGGGAGATTGTAGGTCCATCTCCGAATGGGCTGATATCCATCATAGTTATGAACAACCTTGGAGAGAGTCCAACAAGCCATTCATAACTACGATGGTAGGTATCATCTATACCGATTGCATATCCCGTATATGCAACTATCACAATGTGCTATCAACTAATTGAATGTTCACACATACATCGGGTTGTTAACACATTAACAAGTATGCATCATATGCATAGCACCCAACTTCACCTCCCTTTACATCGACCTTGGAGAGAGTCCAACAAGCCGATGCTCCAGGTTAAAGCCAACCCATTAATCAGGACATAGTTTTAATATGGTTAGAGCACATTCAACCAATTAGCCCAGCTTGGAGAGAGTCCAAAAACCAAAGCTAACGATTGACCTCTGACTCTTACCATATTAGTATTAAACTATTCCATGGTTTGAACATATTCAGGTTCGAGCCGGGCTTGGAGAGAGTCCAACAACCCAAACAAGAAACAGAACTCCGGTTCTAACCATATTAATGGAAGGTGTAGGCTTTAATATTGATTAAGGGTTTTTATGTCTCATCCTCTTTGCATGCAAATAACTATTATCTACATGGCATGGCATACATGGCATACATCTACATGTCACGACACGCATGGCATAATGTTATGCATCTAATGCAATTACATGGCATACAATTATGTCATGTATATAATTTCCTTATATGTCATAACTATTTATGGAAATAAAATATGTTTAAGATTTGATTCTCCAAATCAAATCATAATTAAATTAGGAAACAAATTTCCAAATCTAATCACATATTTTATTCATGGAATTATTTGATTAAGGAAAATCTATTTAGGAAAACAATTTCCTAAATCATTAAAACTACTTATGGAAATAAAATATTTTAAGATTTGATTTCCCAAATCAAATCATGATTAAATTAGGAAACAAATTTCCAAAATCTAATCAAATATTTTATTTATGGAAAATATCAATTTCCATAAATACTTCCAACTTTCCAAAAGTGGAAGATTTCCATAAATACTTCTAGACTTTCCAAAATTGAAAAATTTCCATAAATACTTCTAAATTTCCAAAATTTAGAAAATTTCCAGAAATACATTATGACTATCGCAAAACCATTTTTACGATTATGTCGAAACACAACCTGGGCTCTGATACCATCAGTTGGGTTTCCGGCACCGCGGCGTGTGTGTTCGATCATGTTTCATAAACATGAGCACAGCGGAAGCAATTAAAAATAATAAATCTATATTTATTACAACACACACAACACACGCATGCATATTACAACAAGTGTAGACATAACCGTAAATTAAAATTTGCAATAAAAGAAATTTATCTATGTTATACCTTTCGTATGACGTGTAGCGGGAACGGCATCAACCGGAACGATCCTCGTAAGAATCGTCTCTATCCGTATCCACGCCGAGCTCCTCGGGATGACTTCGCTAAGTCACGAGCTTCGTCTTCGTACGGGTTACTAGCCTCGTGTTGAAGACGACGTGATCGAGAGATGATCACGATCCGAATCCAAATTCGGATCCTAAAATGAGTTCTCAAAACTCGCTTCTCCGGAGAGGTATTCGTCAACCGTTTGACGAATCCTTCGTCCCCCACCTCAGAGGATTACCGGAGATCAAATCCCCGGTAAGTTAGCTGCTGTCGGAGCACTAACCGTCGTCCAAACGACGCTCCGACAACAAAGAAACAAGCTGTCCAGAAAAACTGGACAGCTTTTGGTGGAGGAATAGAGGCCGGCTAAGGAAAGATGGAAGCTCACCTTATCACCGAACCCAAAGGAGATCGCCGGAGGGTCGCCGGAGGTTCTCCGGCTGAAGCTTGGACGCCGGCAAAGACTTGGACGGCTGCACACAAGCTGGGCGGCGACAGCTTTAGGGTTGGCGCCAATTAACTCCAAGGTGGAGGTGGGCGGCAACTCAAGGGGGCTAGGGTTTGGATTAGTTAGGGTTTAACAATCCCTTAAGCCCTCTTTTATAGAGAACTAATTCTCTTAATGGTTAATGGATCATATCCATAAAGCCCGTTAACCCGCTCCATTAGGATAAGTTAAAATAAACCAAACCATGATGGTTTATTTTAAGTTAAAACGAACCGAACCAACTTTTGGTTCATTCGTTTAAAATAAATCAAACCCTTTGGTTTATTCTCATCCATTGGATTAGAACCAAACCATTTTAGTTCATCCATTATGTCTTCATAAGACACGGCCCATCCACGCATCCATTGTGACTGAAACAATTTCATGCTCGCTTTATGTTTGGTCCAACCAAACATAGTTTCTCTCGGTCTGAGAATCCCATTCTCAAGTTCGTTTTAAATGCTTTGGATTACACTCGTTGTGCGTGTGACCAAATAGGTTCTCTGTTTATGTTGGCCGTCTATAATTAACCATTAATTATAGAACAATCATGAGTGGCACCTAGTAGTACATCATGATCCCCAATTAACCGAAAAGATCAACGGTTGATCCAGAACTATTTCTGAAACCCTTCAAGATGGCTCGAATGAATCGTGCCCCATTCCCTTCACTCATCTTATACCCACTTGGTTCAGGACATGGTCTATTGTGTCAGTCCCCACTAGGCTGACTACGTCACACCTAGCCCAAGTATCATTTCCTCGTCCTACGGATTCTAGTTTCTCCACATGTATCGAAGAGTACCTTACTCTAAACATGTAATGCTTTGGCCAAAGACTTTAGTAACAATCCGACGAGAGGCCATGGGTATACATCTCCTCGCAAGGAGTGGTGAATCCTTTATAGGCTATTCAAACACCTTCGATCACTTCGACTTATACCCAATCATCCCGGGTCCACATCTCCTTAGAGATGTTTGCTTAAGATGTCAAAGCATAAGTCTCCATGATCAAGATGACTTGAATACCGCAAGTCAAAGGAACATCGCACTTAAGCCCCAGTAAGAACTTCATTGACATATCTATATATGCAGAGAACCATATGAAGTCTTACGGCTGGTCACTCCAATGAACTAGTTACCATAACTAGCATCCACGATTAACTCCGGACATCACTATGTCTCCAGCCAGTGAGAATCAGCTGCTTGGATACACCAAGGAGTATACCTCGTGCTAGTCTCGACAGAATTGATGATGTCCAAATCCATCAATTCATCGACTAGGGATAATTCCGATACATTACAATTACACATGTAGAGATACTCACTAGTTGTGATCCAATCACAAATTCTCTCATGCTGTGAATCGTATCGTGGGCATTCAGTAAATGAGTTTAAGATCCAATCAAATACATAAAACATGTATACTCAAATAGTGAATCTTCATTTATCATATAAATGGTTCATACATAAGGCGATTGCCTTAGGACATCTCTCATATATTACTAACAGCCGGTTCTCATTCTCCTCCCTATTCTCCAAGGTGGCCAGCGGTTCTCCTTCATTTGGTAGTCGGCACATCATCCATTTGATCCTTGGCCGGCGGTTGCACCAAATTCCCTAATTTGGTGGCCGGCTCTAGAAAGGATAGGTATTTGTAAGTTCTTCTCTTTGTTCGCAGCGGACAAGGTAGAGAAGAAAGCGATTTAGAAGGCTTCTACTCGTGGAGGATCTTCGTCCACACGTCGTCCACGAGAAGGATAGGACATACGGTAGAAGATCGTGAGGTATAAAGTTATTTTAACTTTATTTACAGATCTAACTCCATTAATTTACTGACTATTAATTAATCAACATCTAACTCCATGAGTAGTACCACTCAACCTTTTCATCATGCCGGACCAAGTCTACCTGCAGGGTTTACATGATGAACCTTATGAGCTCCTCAAGGGGACATCATCAACCTAATATATCGGACACGGTTTCCTCCTATAATCAATGGCACACCATGTAAATAATATTATTTCCCAACTTACCGGGCATATTGATTTAATCCATCTAAATCTCACCCACTGGTAAATCAAAGAAATAAATACTAAGTACATGTGCCCGTTATTATATCGGGATTAAGAGCATGTACAACATAATATCCGAGGTCCGATTCAATTATGTAGTCAGTACTAAATTGAATCACCTCTATGTCGGTCCTGCTCAATACACCTAAGTGTATCAGTGTAACTCTATGTTCAAGACAAAACAATACCAAGCTACACTACAACCATGCCAATGGTTTGTCCAAAACCATCTTGGTTGTGAGCCTCTACTTATATTTTACAAGGAACTGATAACATGATCTTCTGTTCCACACCAAGCACCATGTTATCTACAATGTAAAATATTAGACAATATGCACACATATAATAAATATATAAAGTGCAAACAATGATCATGTGATTCTTATTTCAAAATAAAATGTTCATACAAGAAGAGCTAGGCTTTCAGTATACATTCTAACAGCGAGGCCGTGAACCACGTTATATTCTCTTGTTAGCATTGTTTATCTTTTGTTTGTTTCTTAATTGTATTTATTAGTATATTCCGCTTGTGCTAACGTGACTTGTAGACGATCAACGAACGACTACCATCATACGACAATTGAGGGCTATTCACCCCCCTCTAGTCGGCCATCATCGACCCTACAATTTACAATAATGTGTCTAGATGAATATTCATGCCCTAGAACACCCTAACAAAATGGAATAGTAGAAAGAAAAAATAGAACTCTACAAGAAGCTGCTAGGTCAATGTTAAATGTATATAACTTACCTACCTACTTATGGGTCGAAGCTATAAACACTGCATGTTATGTGTAAAATAGAGTAATAATTAATAAATTACATAATAAAACATCTTATGAAAATTTTAATAAAAAAATACCATCAATGAAATATCTAAAAGTATTTGGATGCAAAGTATTTATTTTAAATACTAAAGACCATCTAGGAAAATTCTCTTCAAAAACCGATGAAGGGATATTTCTTGGATATTCGACCACTAGTAGGGCCTATAGAATTTATAATAAGAAAACTCTAAAAATTGAGAAACAACTAATGTAAAGTTTGATGAAGAAGAAATTACCAATAATCAAATAAATACAATAAAATAATCAAAATGAGCTAAATGAAATTACATGATGAAGAAGAATAAACCCAATGTGAAGAAAACTTAAAGGCATCTAGAATTAATTCTAACCATCCACTTGAACAAGTATTTGGAAATCCAACTCTAGGAGTTCAAACTAGATCAACCTTAAGAAACTTGAGTCAAATCACATTAATATCAAAAATAGAACCAAAATCAATAGATGAGGCTTTACTGGACACTGATAGGATAATAACCATGCAAGAAGAACTAGCGCAATTCGATAGAAATGAAGTATGAGATGTTGGATTGAGAAGTGTCGCTAGAGGGGGGGGTGGATAGCGAGGATAAATCTTTTCGTTTGTTCGTTCGATACATGAGTAAGCATAGCAGAAAATAAAGAGACATGTTTATTTTTACTTGGTTCACAACCCAGTGGTTGCTACTCCAAGGCCCTAACGGTCCTAGACCGCTTACGGAGGGCAAAGGACTATAACGTCTCCTCCTCGTTGGAGGTAGGAGACAACGATCACAAAACCGAAAGTATGAGGATGGGGCAACAAGCCTACCTCACCTCATTACGAATAAAAACAAAGAAGACAATATCAAAATATATTACTTGATGTTGCTGCCGACGAAGAAGATCAAAACTTGTCGTCGCGTCGGTGTTATGACGGTGTTGGAGCGTTGGCGTTGTAGGATCACTTGAGAATAAACTTGATGATATTTGGAGTTGGAATCCTCCCCTCCTTTTATAGATTTTAGCCTCTGAATATGTCTCCTCCTTTTTCTGAACAGATCACGAAGTTGTACAAATTTTATTGTGAAGTGGCCGCGTCAAACCCTATCCGTTTAAACTAGAGCAAAGGCTGAATCGTCACCATTAGTCGACTGTGTTGGGATGTATACTGAAAAGTCTATCTTTTGTATGAACATCTTTATTTTGAAATAATAATCACATGATCATTATTTGCATATTTTTATGGTTATGCATATTGTCTAATACATTACATTCTAGATAACATGGTGTGTGGTGTCACACGGGAGATCATGTTATCGACTCCTTGTAGAGTATAAGTATAGGCTCACAAGCGAGATTGGTTTGGACAAACCATTGGTATGGTTGTAGTGTGATTTGGTATTGGTTTGTCTTGACCATAAAATCACACTAGTACACTTTGTGTGTATTGAGCAGGACCGACTTAGAGGTGATTCGATTTATTGCTGACTACATAATCGAATCAGACCTCAGATATTATATTGTACATACTCTTAATCCCGATATAATTACGGGTACATATACTTAGTAGTCATTTCTTTGATTTACCAATGGGCAAGATTTATAGATTAAATCGATAGGCTCGGTAAGTTGGGAAATGATATTATTTATATAGTGTGCCGTTGATTATAGGAGGGAACCGTGTCCTATATATTAGGATGATGATGTCCCCTTGAGGAGCTCATAAGGTTCATCATGTAAACCCTGCAGGTGGACTTGGTCCGGCATGATGAAAAGGTTGAGTGGTACTACTCATGGAGTTAGATGTTGATTAATTAATGGTCAGTAAATTAATTAATCGACGGACATTCGAGATCTTAAACATGGGGAGAAAATGTACATATAATATATGGAGCCCATATTAACTTATGGGGGTTGGTGAGGTAGATCAATGATAATCCTTTAGTGGATTGGATTATCATTAATGGATCGGACTTTATGTTGGCTTGATCCATTGGGTGGCCAAGATCCAACTCCTCCTCATGGTCCCTATTGTAGCCTATTAATACCTCATGAAGCTTAGATCCAATGGATAGAAACAAAACTCTAGATCCAAAGGTAGAGATTAAATCTCTAGATCCGACGGTTGAGATTAAATCCCTAGAACCAATGGTAAAGATTAAAACAAGGCTTATCCCTAACTCTATAAAAGGAGGGCAAGGGGTGGGCGGCAACTTGAATCCAACTAGAGATAGGATTAGGGTTTTTGGGTGGCAAGGCTTGGAGGCTAGGGTTTAGGGCTTGGCGGCACCAAATAAGGAAGGTCTTTCCTTTATTCTTCTTCCCTCAAGGTGGTCAGCGACCTAGAAGTTTTTCCAGCCCTTGGAGGACATCCAAAGCAGCCCCTCTCCCTCTCTTTGGCCGGTAAAACCAAGGCTTAGGGTTCTCCCTTGAAGCTTTGGTTGGAATTCACTTATTCTCCTCTTCCTTCTTGGTCAGCGACAAGCTCCAACCATGGAGTTTGGTGGTTGGTTGAAAGAAGGAGAAGAGGCGTGTTTCTATTCTTCCTCTTGCTTTGGAAGAGCAAGGAAGGATGTTTGGTGATCTAGGAGCTTCAACTTTTGGTAGATCGTCGCCCACATGACGTCTGAAAGGTGGAAGGTCATACAATAGAAGATCGAGAGGTATATCGATTCTCTATTCTCTTTTGTAACATTTTTATATTTGTTTTTCAATTATGAGCATGATATATTCTGTTTGTGGCTAAATAATACTTGGATCCCGAACATAAACACAAAAGCCGGCGATCCGTACATCGTCTATTCCGCGGCTACTCGTAGAATAGAGGTAGGTCGCTTGAACAACAAGTTTGTTCAAGTGACCACTCTAAACGAATAGCACGACGATGACAAGGTTTCTTGGGTGTTTCCTTTTGTCTAGGATTAAATTTTTTTAATCTGGGAACATTGATGGGATCACCATGAACAAGCAACCGAGTTGAAGTGGGAAGCGAAGTTTCCCATCATGGACTCGAAGACATAACTAACAAGTGGTATCAAAGTCACGATTTCTAGTTTTGTGTGTTTAGGATTCGGTTAATTTTTATGCACTTTTCATATATTATATGTGTCGAATAATAGTAGGATATGCGTAGGTTAACTCTTTGGTTGCAGGCATAGGATCCAACTATTATGGCCATATGTGTATATGTGATTGTATGTGTGTAAATGTTTATTTTGTTGAATCCTCGGGGTTGACGAGGCTAGTATTTAAGTTTTTGTAAATTAGATACGACGTTGTTTAGTCACTCTTTCTATTTTAGTTTACTTTCGATCTAGATTTCATGTACACTCCCTCGTGGAGTATAGGATCAATGGATGTAAATTAAAATAGTTTTTAGTCTCGGCTCGGATCTCCGGATGGCTCGTACATGGCGTAGGTGGAGCGGACGAGAAGGCGATGCGACGGGAGACATATTGAAGACAAAATCCATAATAGTTGAAAAATAACTTATTTTTCATATTTATCGCTTATTTTTTGATATGCATGTCGTAGGCTAGAAAATTCCTCAATTTCAAATTACTAAGTGGGAGAGGGATATTTTTACAAATTCCCACGGCCTCCATTACAATTTGATAAGTGATGCAAACAAACTTGCGCGTCAGCTCTGAGTGCCTTCCTCCCCATCGGATGAATTTGTTTGCGGATCACAAGGTCGAATATGGTTATAGGGAATTATTAAGGAGCATGTGTACTTCCCCATCGGAAGGCACATAACCCGAGATAATTACCTTGGTATCGAGTAATGGTGAACACTTAGATACAAATATAAGTATCCTCCCCATCGAAGTCACCGCTTTTATTTGTAGGGCCAAAGAGGAACCAACTATTAATTTTACTTGTCAAAAAGTTAGGTTGACAAGATAGTAAAATTAATGGATAAAATCTTCTCTTATAAATGTAGAATTTGTATACGTCCACACTATCGTGGCATATGATATTCTCGGTGTTTTGAGGTGTTGGTTGATTTTAAAATTTTATTGTTTGAGGAATCAATAATTTTTTGAAATCTAATGTTTTGATCTATGTGATTCTTAGGTTTTCTTTCAAAATGACTTTCAACCCACTTGCTGTTATACTGAAAGAGAATACACTTACTGGACCCAACTATGTTGATTGGAAGAGGAATCTAGACTTTGTCTTTCCTACTGAGGAATACAAATATGTACTCCTCGAAGAGTGCCCTACTAAGCCTGCAGAAGATTTTGGGGAAATGGTGAAAGAGAGTTATAAGAAGTGGATAAAGGCCGATGAGATGACACGGTGTTAAATTTTGGCATCTATGTCAAATTTACTGCAACATCAGCATCAAGCCATGCTCATTGCTTATGACATGATGCTCAATCTCAAAGAGCTTTTCGGACACTAGAATCGGGCTGCAAGGCAGGAAACTATGAGGAACCTGATGATGACCACCATGATCGAGGGAACACCCGTAAGGGATCATGTTCTCAAGATGATGGCTCATTTGAATGAGCTCGAGGTCCTTGGAGCTGAGATTGATGGGGAAACCAAGGTCGATATCATACTCCAGTCTCTACCTAGGAGTTTTGAGCAGTTTCGCCTGAACTACAACATGAACAAGAGGTTGTATTCGTTGGCGGAGCTTCTGACAGAACTCCAGGCGGCAGAGGGGCTATTTCGTCAGAGTGCTCAGGCACAAGCCATGGTGACCCAAAAGGTTTCTACTTCTAAGCCGAAAGGCAAGAAGAAGAAGAAACAAACTGGGACAAAGGCGGTGGGAGGAACTTAGGGAGGAGTGAAGAATCCGAAAGGAAAGTGCTTCACTTGTAAGCAAACTGGACACTAGAAAAAGGACTGCCCCAATCGCAAGCAGAACAAAGGTATATCTTTTGGACAAGTCGTTGAAACATGTTTAGCGGTGTTATCTACCAACACCTAGTGTGTAGATACGGGAACCACTGATCATGTCTGCAATACTTTGCAGGGGTTCCAGGAAACCAAACGACTGGCTGAGGGGGAGATTACCGTGTACTTGGGCGATGCCACGAAGGTGGCGGCTATTGCAGTGGGAGATGTTCATTTATCTTTTGAGAAAAATAAAGTTTTGGTTCTTAAGAATTTCCTTTATGTACCTTTATTTAGAAAGAATTTAATTTTGGTTTCTAAATTGTTTATGGATGGATATTCTATTTCTTTTAATGACAGAGTTGTTATAAAAAGGAATAGGGACATTATCTGTTCGGGTGCATTGATAGGAAATTTATACACACTTGAACCAAAAGCTCCCACGATGAAAATTTAAGTTAATAACTCATCTTCTAATTCCAATAAGAGAAAAGAACCTTCAAAGATGAACCAAACATATCTTTGGCATCTTAGGCTTGTGTTGGGTTTCCGGCACCGCGGCGTGTGTGTGTTCGATCATGTTTCGTAAACATGAGCACAGCGGAAGCAATTAAAAATAATAAATCTATATTTATTACAACACACACAACACACGCATGCTATTACAACAAGTGTAGACATAACTGTAAATTAAAATTTGCAATAAAAGAAAATTATCTACGTTATACCTTCCGTATGACGTGTAGCGGGAACGGCATCAACCGGAACGATCCTCGTAAGAATCGTCTCTATCCGTATCCACGCCGAGCTCCTCGGGATGACTTCGCTAAGTCACGAGCTTCGCTCTTTCGTGACGGGTTACTAGCCTCGTGTTGAAGACGACGTGATCGAGAGATGATCACGATCCGAATCCAAATTCGATCCTAAAACGAAGTTCTCAAAACTCGCTTCTCCGAGAGGTATTCACAACCAATTGACGAATCCTTCGCCCTCCACCTCAGAGGATTACCGGAGATCAAATCCCCGGTAAGTTAGGCGCTATCGAGCACCAACCGCCGCCCAAACGACGCCCGACAACTAAGAAACAAGCTGTCCAGAAAAACTGGACAGCTTTTGGTGGAGGAATAGAGGCCGGCCAAGGAGAGATGGAAGCTCACCTGATCACCGACCATAGAGGAGATCAACGGAGGGTCGCCGGAGGTTCACCGGCTGAAGCTTGGTCGCCGCAATGACTTGACGGCGGCACAAAGGTTGGGCGCGGCACACCTAGGGTTGGCGCCACAGTGGAGGAGAGGGGGGGCGGCACAACCAAGGTTGGGCGCAACTCCAATTAGGTTTTTGGATTAGGGTTTAAGCCCTCATTTTATAGAGAACTAATTCTCTTAATGGTTAATGGATCATATCCATAAAGCCCAAGTAACTCCGCCTCCATTAAGATAAGTTAAAATAAACCAAACCATGATGGTTTATTTTGTTAAAACTAATCAACTAAACCTTTGGTTCATTCGTTTAATATAAACCAAACCCTTTGGTTTATTCTCATCCATTGGATTAGAACCAAACCATTTTGGTCCATCCATTATGTCTTCATAAGACACGGCCCATCCACACTTCCATTGCGACTGAAACAATTTCATGCTCGCTTTATGTTTGGTCCAACCAAACATAGTTTCTCTCGGTCTGAGAATCCCATTCTCAAGCTCGTTTTAAATCCTTTGGATTATACTCGTTGTGCGTGTGACCAAATAGGTTCTCAGTTTATGTTGGCCGTCTATAATTAACCATTAATTATAGAACGATCATGAGTGGCACCTAGTAGTACATCATGATCCCCAATTAACCGAAAAGATCAACGGTTGATCCAGAACTATTTCTGAAACCCTTCAGTAGCTCGAATGAATCGTACCTCATTCCCTTCACTCATCTTATACCCACTTGGTTCAGGACATGGTCTATTGTGTCAGTCCCCACTAGACTGACTACGTCACACCTAGCCCAAGTATCATTTCCTCGTCCTACGGATTCTAGTTACTCCACATGTATCGAAGAGTACCTTACTCTAAACATGTAATGCTTTGGCCAAAGACTTTAGTAACAATCCGACGAGAGGCCATGGGTATACATCTCCTCGCAAGGAGTGGTGAATCCTTTATAGGCTATTCAAACACCTTGATCACTTCGACTTATACCCAATCATCCCGGGTCCACATCTCCTCGGAGATGTTTGCTTAAGATGTCAAAGCATAAGTCTCCATGATCAAGATGACTTGAATACCGCAAGTCAAAGGAACATCGCACTTAAGCCATAGTAAGAACTTCATTGACATATCTATATATGCAGAGAACCATATGAAGTCTTACGGCTGGTCACTCCAATGAACTAGTTACCATAACTAGCATCCACGATTAACTCCGGACATCACTATGTCTCCAGGCAGTGAGAATCAGCTGCTTGGATACACCAAGGAGTATACCTCGTGCTAGTCTCGACAGAATTGATGGTGTCCACATCCATCAATTCATCGACTAGGGATAATTTCGATACATCACAATTACACATGTAGAGATACTCACTAGTTGTGATAAAATGACAAATTCTCTCATGCTGTGAATCGTATCGTGGACATTCAGTAAATGAGTTTAAGATCCAATCAAATACATTAAACATGTATACTCAAATAGTGAATCTTCATTTATCATATAAATGGTTCATACATAAGGCGATTGCCTTAGGACATCTCTCATATATTACTAACAGACTCCACTTGGCCTAATGCCAATCGCTACGGTATCCAATACCATAAGCTCTAACATGACCCTCAAACTTACTTTGAGGTAATGCTTTAGTCAAAGGATCCGCTAAGTTCCTTTCAGTGGGAATTTTCTCGATTTGTATTTCATTCCTACTGATGATCTCTCTGATAAGATGATAGCGGCGAAGCACATGTTTGGATCATTGATGAGACCACATCAAGTTCATGGATGAACTTATTGATCCAAACTGCTTCCTTTGCTGCTTCCGAAGCTGCAATATATTCTGCCTCAGTGGTAGAATCCGCTACAGTCTCTTGTTTGGAACTTTTCCAACTCACTGCGCCCCCATTCAAGGTGAACACGTATCCAGATTGAGACCTGGAATCATCCTTGTCTGTCTGGAAGCTGGCATCCGTATACCCGCGTATCACCATGTCCCCTTCTCCATATATTAGGAACACATCCTTAGTTCTTCTCAAGTACTTAAGGATTGTCTTAACAGCCGCCCAATGATCTATTCCTGGATCGAATTGGTATCTGCTCGTGACACTCAGAGCGTACGATACATCGGGCCTCGTACATAACATAGCATACATGATAGATCCTATTGCGGATGCATAGGGAATCTTACTCATGCAAATCCTCTCGTCTTCTGTGCGCGGACACATAGACTTCGAAAGGTGTTCCCCATGCCTGATGGGCAGATAACCTTTCTTGGATTCCGACATGCTAAACCTCTTTAGCACTCGGTCTATATATGTAGACTGCGAAAGACCAAGCAACCGTTTCGATCTATCTCTATAGATCTTAATCCCAAGGATGTAGGTTGCTTCTCCCAGGTCTTTCATGGAGAATGTCTTGGATAACCAAACCTTAACTGACTGTAAGATTGACACATCATTTCCTATAAGTAATATGTCATCGACATACAATACTAGGAACACGACTGCACTCCCACTAACCTTCTTGTACACACAAGGTTCGTCTGGATTTTGTGAGAAATCAAACTTTTTGATTGTCTCATCAAAACGAATATTCCAGCTCCTGGATGCTTGCTTCAATCCATAAATGGATCGTCGCAATTTGCATACCTTGGTTTTATCAACCGATGTGAAACCCTCAGGCTGTATCATATACACGTCCTCGAGCAGGTTTCCATTAAGGAAAGCTGTTTTCACATCCATCTGCCATATCTCATAATCATAATGAGCCGCTATGGCCAGGAGCATCCGAATGGATTTAAGCATAGCTACAGGCGAATAAGTTTCGTCATAATCAACACCTTTCTTTTGACGATATCCTTTCGCCACCAATCTAGCCTTATAGGTAATCACATTACCATCCATGTCAGTTTTGTTAGTTATAGCCCTAAGAACCAATCATGTGATGGTTGAATAGGGAACATTTTGTATCATATTCTATAAAGGCAAAGGATTGGTTATTATATTTAAGTCTTGCTTGTGCCAGCTAAATTAAATATAGTAATGCCCTAGAAAAGTAGGTTCTTATCTACAGCACATCAATTGGAAGAATTGATTATGAGAGGCTGTAGAGAACACTTTCTAAATGTTCCTAGTAAAGTATTAATATGCAAGGGCAATATTAATACATAAAGACTAGCATGTAGGTCAATTGATGACTTGATCTCACAAGTCATGGATATATGATATCAAGTTGACACATGGGTATATATTAGAGAATATATACTGAATCGACTTCGCCATGAGAAAGTTTCATGGATCGTTATATGAGTGTCATAAACTTTCTCATGTGACTATTGGTATGAATATACCTTAGACCTGAAGTCACTACTGTTCCCTACATAAGGAGTTATGTACTTTGGTATCGTCAAACGTCACCCGTAACAGGGTGGACCATAAAGGCGATTACTGGGTATATAACAAATTATGCGGAGGGATGTGAGTGATGTAGATGGGATCTATCCCTCTCATATGACGAGAGTGATATCGGTGGGCCCCTTGATTGAGTAGAACTACTAAAACGCATGGCCATGCTTGAATGAGTCAATATGAGATATTGAGCTCATTTGTTTGAGTTAGTTTACTCAGGGATCAAGAAACACATAGATTGATCGAGGATGACACGGTCTATGCCTCATTGATCAATATGATATCAAGGATAGAAGGACACGGTCATATATTATAGTAGTCACGGAAAGGTTAGTCGGATCTTGACTTATCTCATAACTTGGGTAGCAATGATGTATTGCTAGATGCCGCTCATTGCTTGTGTATCTAAAAGAGTTTAGGTCCACTGCCAACGTTATGAGAGCCTATAGGGTCACACACAAAGAGCATGATGATTAGAGGAATTAGAGTATTCTAGTTTGACTAGAATAATTTGGGAATAAGCTTAAGTACAAAATGGTTTTTGGACTTTAAGCTTAATGAGAATTTTAGCTAATTGATTTAATAAGATTAATTCAACATGTTACCTCATTGATTTAATAAGATTAATTCAATATGATAACATAAGCTTAATTGAATTAATAAGATTAATTCAATATGATAACATAAGCTTAATTGAATTAATAAGATTAATTCAACATGCATGAATGCCACATAAGAATGCCACATAAGCATGCCACATAAGCATGCCACCTAAGCATCCACCTAAGCTAGATAAGGTGGAAGGAAACAAAATGGTTTTGTCTCCTTAAGTGGCCGGCCAAACAAGGAAGCCAAATCCTTTTTGAGTGTGTCTCAATGCAATGGATTGCATTGAATGTGAAGGAGGTGGAAGGGTTTTTCCAACCCTATAAAAGGCTCCATGGAGTGGCCGGCCAAAGTAGAATTTTTGGTGGAGTGTGGTTGTTGGGAGCTTGAGGCTTGGAGAGAGCTTGAGAGCTTATTGTTGTGTGGCTTTTGTGAGTGTAGCAAGAAGAGTAGTCTTCTTCTTCCCTTCTCTTTTTCCCTAGCTTCCTCTCCTTTAGGGACTTCTCTAGCAAGAAGTAAAGGAGAGCTCCTCTAGTTTTCTTTTGTGAGACAAGAGCTTGCTCGTGTGGATACATATAGAGGCACGGACACTTGAACGTGCTAAAGATCCAACAAACAAAAGGAAGAAGCTGGATTAACAAGGGCACGCAACAAAGGTAATCCTCTCCTATAAGATAGGCTTGGTTTAGAGAAATTTATTTTATACGAGTTTGCTTCGCATGGATCACTTGGAAGGATCCTAATTTTTCCGCTAAGATATGCCATTTGGCATAAAGAATTCCCTACAAAGGGTATCAGAGCTACTTGCGAAAGATCGTATAAAATAGGTTTTCTCTATTTTATATGTGATATAGAAGTAGGATAAATTTTATTATGAGTTGATAATTGCATTAGCAATTGTCAAACATAATAAAATATCCAATGTCTTTTAAAAGTTAAAATGACATGGTGCATGGTTATGGCCTAGTCCCAAAAGGTTTGTGAATGTGTGTGTGTTGTAATTCTTAATACGGCCTGCGTGTCGTGCCTTTCTCCTAATATTCTTGTTGTAAAATTAGTTTTAGACTCGAATGTAACTCGAGTATTTCTCCTTTTGTAATGTACAAAACAAAGATGGAGGGTCCATTGGAAGATGAGGTTAGAAGGAGGAAGTCAACACACAAGACAACCAAAAGGAAGCACTTAGGAGAAGATGCTATCCCTAGGTTGACCAATCAATCTTTTCATTGGCTTGAGAAGATTGTAGAATAAGGGCCATAACCATGACACGTTAGTTTAATATGTATGTGATGCATGTTAGTTTAGCTTGTATGTGATGCATGATTAGTTTAGCTTATATGTGATGTATGCTAATATGTATATGATACATGTTTATTTCTTAATAAGTCTAAACGATATGCCTACCAAAGTTGGTACTCACTACTTCCTCGATCATTTGTTATTGGGTTTGCCAAAGCAAAGCAATGCATTTTATCTTGAAGAGTGCGAGTGGACAATCGTGATGTCCCGCTATCAAACTTGGTTAAGACTTAATTAAGTTTTCTTAATTAGTTAAGAAAGTAGAGGCATATATTAGCTTTGAACATAAGTTTTAAAATTAGTTTTATGTGATTTCTGAACATCAGCTTTGTCTTAGAAGTGGTCGCTGTTCGATATCCAAGAAGGCCTCGTGGCCTCGCCACTACCGAAGTCGGGTTTAGGAATAAACACTAAACTAATCTAAAACTTAACCAAAGCTATTAAAGAGTTACATCAGATGTAATTGGCAAAAGATTGCCTACCTAATTATACTACGCCTTGGGCGATTAGCCAAAGCTAACTCAAGAATTATAATGTGGATCTTTATCCCATATAAATTTATAGCTAAATAGTAGCTATGAGAATTTAGTGGGAGCCTCATTTAATTAAAGGCCTAATTAAATGATTTAGGTATGATACTTAACTTTGCATTTTAATGTTGTAGATCACCATGTCATCTAACACGACACACCCCTCAACTCATGATCCGTCCTTGAGAAGGACAAGCTCAATGGAGCGAACTTTCTTGATCGGTATAGGAACTTGAGGATTATCCTCAAGCAAGAACGCAAATTGTATGTCCTAGAGCAGTCTACCTCAAAACACCCGCCCATGCGCCACTCGGGTGAAAAGGATGCTTATAAGAAGCATCAAGATGACGATTAGATGTGTCATGTCTTATGCTTGCCACCATGAACTCGAGCTTGAAGCAACATGAGAACATGGATGCCTATGATATGGTTGAGCATTTGAAACAACTATATCAAGGACAAGCTAGGCACGAGCGCTTTTGAAGTGTCTAAGGCTCTTTTTGCATGCAAGATGCAAGAAGGAACACGTAGGAACTCACGTTTCTAAAATGATTGGGTACGCTTGAGAACTCGAAAGACTAGGTTTTCCATCGAGCCAAGAATTGGCAACCGATGTTATCCTCGCAATCGTTAAGCATATAATCAATTATGAATTATAACATGAATGAAATTGATAAACCTTTGTCGAGATTCTCAAAGATGTTAAGAATCACGAACCAAATCTCAAGAAGAAAGTTAGCAACGTACTAATGGTCAAGAAGGGCAAAGGTAAGCGCAAAGGCAAGGGTAAGACCAAGCCAAAGGCAAGGCCAATTCATCCACTTCAAAGGGTAAAGGTAAAGTACCTAAGGAAGGGATCGCTTCCATTCATGCGTGAGATCGACATCGAAGCGGAAACCGCAAAGTCTACTCGAGGAAGTAAAGAAAAAGAAGTGGGACTTCGCCTGTATACACGTTATAGAAGTTAATCTATCTATTTCTTCTACATGAGTATTAGATACCGGATGTGCATCTCACATTTGTAATAATGTGCAGGGACTGAGAAATAGTAGACAAATGGCAAAAGGCGAAGTAGACCTACGAGTAGGCAATGGCGCAAAAGTCATTGTCAGAAATGTAGGAACATATTCTTTGTCTTTGCCCACCGGGCTTATCTTAGAACTAGAGGAGTGCTTATATGTACCGCATTGACAAAGAACATAATTTCTGTATCTTGTTTAGACAAGAAAAACTTTTCTTTTATAATAAAGGACAAATGTTGTTCCATTTATTTGAATGAAATGTTCTATTGTAATGCACCACTTATGAATGGTCTCTATGTTCTAGACTTAGAAAACCCAATTTATAACGTAAATACCAAGCGGTTCAAATTGAATGATTCGAACCAAACATATCTCCGCATCGCCGCCTAGGTCACATAAATGAAAAACGCATATCCCAACTCCATAAAGATGGATTATTGGACTCATTTGATTTTGAATCATATGAGGTATGCGAATCTTGCCTTTTAGGAAAGATGACTAAAACTCCATTTAGTGGACATGGAGAGAGAGCGACAGACTTGTTAGGACTCATACATACTGATGTATGTGGGCCTTTCAATGTCGGGCCGAGGAGGCTATAAGTACTTTATTACTTTCA
This sequence comes from Wurfbainia villosa, assembly GCA_025175895.1. Lineage (NCBI taxonomy): Eukaryota > Viridiplantae > Streptophyta > Magnoliopsida > Zingiberales > Zingiberaceae > Wurfbainia > Wurfbainia villosa. Next base: position 23,039,357 of record CM046009.1, on the reverse strand, counting down.
CCGATGATATGAGTAGATTTGGCTACTTATATTTGATGAGACATAAGTCAATCCTTTGAAAAGTTCAAAGAATTCAAGAATGAAGTACAAAACCAACTTGGTAAGCGATCAAGCTACTTCGATCGATCGAGGTGGTGAATACCTTAGTCAAGAGTTTCGTGATCACTGGCCGAGTGTGGGATAATATCCCAACTCACTCCACCGAACACCACAATGGAATGGTGTATCCGAGAGGAGAAATCGTACTCTATTAGATATGGTACGATCAATGATGAGCCGATCGATCTACCTACTTCCTTTGGGGACTTTAGCTCTAGAGAGTACCGCTTTCACACTTAATCGCGTCCCATCAAAAGCGTAGAAAAGACACCATATACGATATGGATCGGAAGAGTCCCAAAATGTCTTTATAAAGATTTGGGGTTGTGAAGCTTATGTTAGACGTCAAGTCTCGTATAAACTAGGACCCAAATCGATAAGTGTTATTTTGTAGGATATCCCAAGGAAACTAAGGGATATTACTTTTACAATCCCACACTTGGCAAGGTGTTTGTTGCAGAATGCTGTCTTTCTAGAAAGAGAATTTATTTCTAGAAAAACTAGTGGGAGTAAAATTCATCTTGAAGAAGTTCAAGATGACGATAACACTAAGGCTTCGATGGAAAATGAACAGGAACCACAAAGTGTTAGTAATATATGAGAGATGTCCTAAGGCAATCGCCTTATGTATGAACCATTTATATGATAAATGAAGATTCACTATTTGAGTATACATGTTTTATGTATTTGATTGGATCTTAAACTCATTTATCAATGTCCAATACGATTCACAAGATGAGAGAATTTGTGATTGATCACAACTAGTGAGTATCTCTACATGTGTAATTGTGATGTATCGAATTATCCCTAGTCGATGAATCGATGGATTTGGACACCATCAATTCTCCGAGACTAGCACGAGGTATACTCTTGGTGTATCCAAGCACCGATTCTCACCGGGCCGAGACATAGTGATGTCCGAGTTAATCGTGGATGCTAGTTATGGTAACTAGTTCATTGGAGTGACCACCGTAAGACTTCATATGGTTCTCTGCATATATAGATATGTCAATGAAGTTCTTACTGTGGCTTAAGTGCGATGTTCCTTTGACTTGCGGTATTCAAGTCATCTTGATCATGGAGACTTATGCTTTGACATCTTAAGCAAACATCTCTAAGGAGATGTGGACCCGGATGATTGGGTATAAGTCGGCGGATCAAGGTGTTTGAATAGCCTATAAAGGATTCACCACTCTATGAGGAGATGTATACCCATGGCCTCTCGTCGGATTGTTACTAAAGTCTGCCAAAGCATTACATGTTTAGAGTAAGGTACTCTTCGATACATGTGGGAGTAACTAGAATCAGAGATTTGAGGAAATGATTATGGGCTAGGTGTGACATAGTCGACCTAGTGGGGTGACACAATAGACCATGTCACAGAACCAAGTGGGTATAAGATGAGTGAAGGGAATGGGGCACGATTCATTCAAGCTCTTGAAGGGTTTGAGAAATAGTTACGGATCAACCGTTGATCTTTTCGGTTAATTGGGGATCATGATGTACTACTAGGTGCCACTCATGATCGTTCTATAATTAATGGTTAATTATAGGCGGCCAACATAAACCGAGAACCTATTTGGTCACACGCTGCGAGTGTAATCCAAAGGATTTAAAGCGAGCTTGAGAATGGGATTCTCGGGCCAGAGAAACTATGTTTGGTTGGACCAAACATAAAGCGAGCATGAAATTGTTTCACCGCAATGGAAGCGTGGATGGGCCGTGTCTTATGAAGACATAATGGATGGACCAAAATGGTTTGGTTCTAATCCAATGGATGAGAATAAACCAAAGGGTTTGGTTTATTTTAAGCGAATGAACCAAAAGTTGGTTGGTTCGTTTTAACTTAAAATAAACCATCATGGTTTGGTTTATTTTAACTTATCTTAATGGAGGCGGGTTAGCGGGCTTTATGGATATGATCCATTAACCATTAAGAGAATTAGTTCTCTATAAAATAGGGATTAAACCCTAACCTAAACCTAATCCAATTAGTGGCCGCCCAACCCATCCTCCTTGTTGTTGGCGTCAACAACAAGGGCTGCCGCTTAACTTGATTGAGCTGCTGCCATCTCCTTGTCGGCGTCAAGTTTGGCCGGTGAACCTCCGGCGACCCTCCGGTGATCTCCCTTGGGTTCGGTGTAAAGGTGAGCCTCCATCTCTTCTTTGGCGGCGCCTATTTCCTCCACCAAAGCTGTCCAGTTTTCTGGACAGCTTCTTCTCCTCGTCGGGCGTCGTTTGGGCGACGGTTAGTGCTCCGACAGCGGATAACATACCGAGATTTGATCTCCGGTAATCCTCTGGTGGAGGGCGAAGGATTCGTCAATCGGTTGTGCGAATACCTCTCGGAGAAGCAAGTCTTGAGGACTTGTTTTAGGTCCGAATTTGGATTCGGACCGTGATCATCTCTCGATCACGTCGTCTTCAACACGAGGCTAGTAACCCGTACGAAGACGAAGCTCGTGGCTTGGCGAAGTCATCCCGAGGAGCTCGGCGTGGATACGGATAGAGACGATTCTTACGAGGATCGTTCCGGTTGATGCCGTTCCCGCTACACGTCATACGAAAGGTATAACGTAGTTAATTTCCTTTTATTGCAATTTTAATTTACGGTTATGTCTACACTTGTTGTAATAGCATGCGTGTGTTGTGTGTGTTGTAATAAATATAGATTTATTATTTTTAATTGCTTTCGCTGTGCTCATGTTTACGAAACATGATCGAACACACACACCTTGCAGTGGTCGGAAACCTTGATGGTATCGAGCCCGAGTTGTGTTTCTACATAATCGTAAAAATGGTTTTGCGATAGTCATAATGTATTTCTGGAAATTTTCTAAATTTTGGAAATTTAGAAGTATTTATGGAAATTTTTTAATTTTGGAAAGTCTAGAAGTATTTATGGAAATCTTCCACTTTTGGAAAGTTGGAAGTATTTATGGAAATTGATATTTTCCATAAATAAAATATTTGATTAGATTCTGGAAATTTGTTTCCTAATTTAATCTTGATTTGATTTGGGAAATCAAATCTTTAAAATATTTTATTTCCATAAGTAGTTTTAAAGATTTAGGAAATTGGTTTCCTAAATAGATTTTCCTTAATCAAATAATTCCATGAATAAAATATGTGATTAGATTTGGAAATTTGTTTCCTAATTTAATTATGATTTGATTTGGAGAATCAAATCTTAAACATATTTTATTTCCATAAATAGTTATGACATATAAGGAAATTATGTACATGACATAATTGTATGCCATGTAATTGCATTAGATGCATAACATTATGCCATGCGTGTCGTGACATGTAGATGTATGCCATGTATGCCATGCCATGTAGATAATAGTTATTTGCATGCAAAGAGGATGAGACATAAAACCCTAACTCAATATTAAAGCCTACACCTTCCATTAATATGGTTAGAACCGAGTTCTGTTTCTTGTTTGGGTTGTTGGACTCTCTCCAAGCCCTCGAACTGAACATGTTCAAATCATTGGAATAGTTTAATACTAATATGGTAAGAGTCGGAGGTCAATCGTTAGTTTGGGTTGTTGGACTCTCTCCAAGCTGGCTAATTGGTTGAATCGCTCTAACCATATTAAAACTATTTCGATTAATGGGTTGGCTTTAACTTGGAGCATCGATTTGTTGGACTCTCTCCAAGTCGATGTGAAGAGAGGTGAAGTTGGGTGCTATGCATATGATGCATACTTGTTAATGTGTTAACAACCCAATGTATGTGTAAACATTCAATTAGTTGATAGCACATTGTGATAGTTACATATACATGATATGTAATCGGTATACTTGATACCCACCATCATAGCTAAGAATGGCTTGTTGGACTCACTCCAAGGTTGTTCTTATCTATGATGGATATCATCCCATTCGGAGATGGACCTACGATCTCCCGAAGTGATTTTGGGGTTTTTGAATTCGAAAAATGAATGGGATTTATAAATGTATATTGATGCATTTTTAAAATCATTTTCTCATATATGCTCGTTTTGTATTTCTAAGTTAATATATTGATCATGATTTGTTTGAATTTGCGTTCCATTTTGTATTCTAATTAATTGTATGTTCATAACTTCTTGGACTAGCTTAGAAACTTGAGAATTGTTCTCAAGGTGGAAAAGCTTGCGTATGTCCTCGGCGCCTCTTCAGCCCATCCTAGTGACAATGCAACTCTGGACCAATTGTTGGCCTATCGAAACATGTGAGTGATTACGAACAAATGAGTTGCATCATGCTAGCCATGATGGAACCCAAGCTACGGCGGCATGAGCATATGGATGCTCATATCGTAATCCTTCATCTTTGTGAGTTGGTTGATGAGTAAGTGAGATTGAAAGGTTGAAGTCTCAGCTCCTCTTCACCTCTGAGATGCTAGGAGGTTCATCTGTGATCTTGCTCAATATCTTTGAAGGCTGTGGAGTCTTACGAGAAGCATGGCGAGGGTCTTTGTTAGTTGATTCCTCGAAGAAAGGTTCTAAGAGGAAGTCAAAGGAACAGAAAAGGAAAGAAGAGAAGGGCTAAGAAGGTAGAACTAGCACAAAGGAAACTTGCCATCATTATGGCAAGGAGAGCCATTCTTGAAGAAAGTGCAAGATTTATCTTGAGTCCATGAAGAAGGATAAGGCATCGGATGCCCCATCTTCTTGAAATCTTCTTTATTGATTGTCATTCTATTTCCTTAGACACTTGGGTATTGGATCTGGGTGTGGCTCACATATATGTAATGACATACATGGGCTAAGGAATAGAAGAAGACTTGTCGAGGAGAGTCAAATTTACGTGTTGGGAATGGAAGCAAAGGTTCTTCTCGCCATCGGAGCGTATTTGTTGAAACTCCTGCGGGACTTGTCTTAGGAAGGGACAATTGCTTTTATATTCCTTTGTTGATAAAGAACATCATTTCTATTTCTTGTTTAAATAGAAATGGTTTCCATTTGACGTTTAGTAACAATTGTTGTTACATAACTTTGAATGGGGTTCTTTATGGGACTGGAACTTTAAGCAATGGTGTTTATACGTTGGACGTATCCAGTGACATTTGCAATATCGAAGCGAGCAACAAGAGTGCTCGAAAGGATAATCAAATAGACTCCTACATGTGGCATTGTCGTCTTGGCCATGTAAGCAAAAGCATGTCCGAATTACACGATGTGGAATTGGAATCGTTTGAATTGGATTCATACGATACATGCGAATCATGCTTAAAAGGCAAGATGACTAAGTTACCTTTCTTGGAAAGGTGAGCAGTGGGAGAGTTACTAGGTTTAGTACATACTGATGTATGTGGACCTATGTCAACTCAAGCATTAGGAGGCTATAGCTACTTCATTACCTTCACCGATGATCACTCACGGTTTGGGTATGTGTTCTTGATGAAACACAAGTCTGAAGCCTTTGAAAGGTTCAAAGAATTCAGAAATGAAGTAGAGAAACAACATGACAAGAGTATTAAAATACTTCGATCGGATCGAGGTGGTGAATACTTAAGTCAAGAGTTTCTTGATTATCTAAGAGACAATGGCATATTGTCTCAATGGACTCCGCCCTATACACCACAGAATAATGGTGTATCTGAGAGGCGTAACCGGACCTTGTTGGACATGGTCAGGTCAATGATGAATCATGCAACTCTTCCCAAGTCCTTTTGGGGTTATGCACTTCAGACAGCTGTTTACTTGTTAAACAGAATGCCTACCAAGGTAGTCTCAACTACTCCATATGAGATATGGAATGGTAAGAAACCTCATGTATCTTACTTGAAGATATGGGGCTGTCCTGCTTATGTGAAGCGGACTGTATCAGACAAACTGGATGCTAAGTCTGATAAATGTCTATTTATTGGATACCCTAAGGAAACAAGGGGTTACCAATTCAATCATCCTGTGGAACAAAAGGTGTTTGTTTCAAGGCATGCTGTGTTTCTAGAGAAAGAGTTTCTCTTGCAAGAAAACAGTGGGAGTGTCGTCGAGCTTGAGGAGGCTCGAGAGACTCAAATAGACATTGATGAGATACCTGGTGAAGCACAACAGCCGACAACTCATAGTGATGAGCAATCGGCTGGACCTATTGTAACACCATATCTTCGTAGATCTGGTAGAACACGCAATATTCCTGAGAGATATGGATTTCTCGTAAGTGAATCGAACGACGTGTTACTCATTGATGATGAGGAGCCTACCAGTTATGAAGAAGTGCTGACAAGTTCAGAAAGGGATAAGTGGCTTGGTGCCATGAAGTCGGAAATGGATTCCATGTACGAAAAACCAAGTTTGGAACTTGGTTGACCCACCTGAAGGGATAAAGCCTATAGGGTGCAAGTGGGTTTTCAAGAAGAAAACCGACATGGATGGTAATGTGATTACCTATAAGGCTAGATTGGTGGCGAAAGGATATCGTCAAAAACAAGGTGTTGATTATGACGAAACCTATTCGCCTGTAGCTATGCTTAAATCCATTCGGATGTTCTTGGCCATAGCGGCTCATTATGATTATGAGATATGGCGATGGATGTGAAAACAAATTTTCCTTAATGGAAACTCGCCGAGGACGTGTATATGATACAGCCTGAGGGTTTCACATCGGTTGATAAAACCAAGGTATGCAAATTGCGACGGTCCATTTATGGATTGAAGCAAGCATCCAGGAGCTGGAATATCCGTTTTGATGAGACGATCAAAAGGTTTGATTTCTCGCAAAATCCAGACGAACCTTGTGTGTACAAGAAGGTTAGTGGGAGTGCAGTCGTGTTCCTAGTATTGTATGTCGATGACATATTACTTATAGGAAACGATGTGTCCATCTTACAGTCAGTTAAGGTTTGGTTATCCAAGACATTCTCCATGAAAGACCTGGGAGAAGCAACCTACATCCTTGGGATTAAGATCTATAGAGATAGATCGAAACGGTTGCTTGGTCTTTCGCAGTCTACATATATAGACCGAGTGCTAAAGAGGTTTAGCATGTCAGAATCCAAGAAAGGTTATCTGCCCATCAGGCATGGGGTACACCTTTCGAAGTCTATGTGTCCGCGCACAGAAGACGAGAGGATTTGCATGAGTGAGATTCCCTATGCATCCGCAATAGGATCTATCATGTATGCTATGTTATGTACGAGGCCCGAAGTATCGTATGCTCTGAGTGTCATGAGCAGATACCAGTCTGATCCAGGAATGGCTCATTGGGTGGCTGTTAAGACGATCCTTAAGTACTTAAGAAGAACTAAGGATGCGTTCCTAATATATGGAGAAGGGTACATGGTGATACGTGGGTATACGGATGCCAGCTCCAGACAGACAAGGATGATTCCATGTCTTTGTCTGGGTATGTATTTACCTAGAATGGAGGCGCAATAAGTTGGAAAGGTTCCAAGCTTGACACTATAGCGGATTCTGCCACTAAGGCAGAATACATTGCAGCTTTGGAAGCAGCAAAGGAAGCGGTTTGGATCAAGAAGTTCATCTCTGAACTTGATGTGGTCTCATCAATGATCCAAACATGTGCTTCGCCGCTATCATCTTATCAGAGAGATCATCAGTAGGAATGAAATACAAATCGAGAAAATTCCCACTGAAAGGAACTTAGCGGATCCTTTGACTAAAGCATTACCTCAAAGTAAGTTTGAGGGTCATGTTGGTGCTTATGGTATTGGATACCGTAGCGATTGGCATTAGGCCAAGTGGGAGTCTGTTAGTAATATATGAGAGATGTCCTAAGGCAATCGCCTTATGTATGAACCATTTATATGATAAATGAAGATTCACTATTTGAGTATACATGTTTTATGTATTTGATTGGATCTTAAACTCATTTACTGAATGTCCACGATACGATTCACAGCATGAGAGAATTTGTGATTGGATCACAACTAGTGAGTATCTCTACATGTGTAATTGTGATATATCGGAATTATCCCTAGTCGATGAATTGATGGATTTGGACACCATCAATTCTGTCAAGACTAGCACGAGGTATACTCCTTGGTGTATCCAAGCAGCTGATTCTCACTGGCTGGAGACATTGTGATGTCCGGAGTTAATCGTGGATGCTAGTTATGGTAACTAGTTCATTGGAGTGACCAGCCGTAAGACTTCATATGGTTCTCTCGCATATATAGATATGTCAATGAAGTTCTTATCGTGGCTTAAGTGCGATGTTCCTTCGACTTGCGTATTCAAGTCATCTTGATCATGGAGACTTATGCTTTGACATCTTAAGCAAACATCTCTAAGGAGATGTGGATCCCGGATGATTGGGTATAAGTCGAAGTGATCGAAGGTGTTTGAATAGCCTATAAAGGATTCACCACTCCTTGCGAGGAGATGTATACCCATGGCCTCTCGTCGGATTGTTACTAAAGTCTTTGGCCAAAGCAATACATGTTTAGAGTAAGGTACTCTTCGATACATGTGGAGTAACTAGAATCCGTAGGACGAGGAAATGATACTTGGGCTAGGTGTGACGTAGTCAGCCTAGTGGGGACTGACACAATAGACCATGTCCTGAACCAAGTGGGTATAAGATGAGTGAAGGGAATGGGGCACGATTCATTCAAGCTACCAAGGGTTTCGTAAATAGTTCTCGATCAACCGCTTGATCTTTTGCTTAATCGGGGATCATGATGTACTACTAGGTGCCACTCATGATCGCTCTATAATTAATGGTTAATTATAGACGGCCAACATAAACCGAGAACCTATTTGGTCACACGCACAACGAGTGTAATCCAAAGGATTTAAAACGAGCTTGAGAATGGGATTCTCGCATCGAGAGAAACTATGTTTGGTTGGACCAAACATAAAGCGAGCATGAAATTGTTTCATGCAAATGGAAGCGTGGATGGGCCGTGTCTTATGAAGACATAATGGATGGACCAAAATGGTTTGGTTCTAATCCAATGGATGAGAATAAACCAAAGGGTTTGGTTTATATTAAACGAATGAACCAAAGGTTGGTTCGGTTCGTTTTAACTTAAAATAAACCATCATGGTTTGGTTTATTTTAACTTATCTTAATGGAGCGGGTTAACGGGCTTTATGGATATGATCCATTAACCACTAAGAGAATTAGTTCTCTATAAAATAGGGATTAAACCCTAACCCTAAACCTAATCCAATTAGTGGTCGCCAAACCCATCCTCCTTGTTGTTGGCGCCAACAACAAGGGCTGCCGCCCAACTTGATTGAGCTGCTGCCATCTCCTTGTCGGCGCCCAAGTTTCGCGGTGAACCTCCGGCGACCCTCCGGTGATCTCCCTTGGGTTCGGTGTAAAGGTGAGCCTCCATCTCTTCTTTAGCCGGCGCTATTTCCTCACCAAAGCTGTCCAGTTTTCTGACAGCTTTTCTCTCGCCGGAGCGCCGCTTGGACGACGGTTAGTGCCCGACAGCGGATAACATACCGGGATTTGATCTCCGTAATCCTCTGAGGTGGAGGACGGCGATTCGTCAATCGGTTGACGAATACCTCTCCGGAGAAGCAAGTCTTGAGGACTTGTTTTAGGTCCGAATTTGGATTCGGACCGTGATCATCTCTCGATCACGTCGTCTTCAACACGAGGCTAGTAACCCGTACGAAGACGAAGCTCGTGGCTTGGCGAAGTCATCCCGAGGAGCTCGGTGTGGATACGGATAGAGACGATTCTTACGAGAATCGTTCCGGTTGATGCCGTTCCCGCTACACGTCATACGAAAGGTATAACGTAGTTTAATTTCCTTTTATTGCAATTTTAATTTACGGTTATGTCTACACTTGTTGTAATAGCATGCGTGTGTTGTGTGTGTTGTAATAAATAGGAATATTTATTATTTTTGTTGCTTCCGCTGTGCACATGTTTACGAAACATGATCGAACACACACACGCCGCGGTGCCGGAAACCCAACACAAAGTGTTGTGGATGAGGAAATTGTTGCCCAAAGAGTTGTGGAACAAACACCTGTTCAAGTAGACCAACCTCTTCGTAGATCTGACAGGATCCGTCGTCAACCTGAGAGATATTCTTTTCTCTTGACTGACAATGGTGATGTATTGCTTGTCGATCTTGACGAGCCTACATCCTATCAAGAAGCTATGATGAGCCCAGATTCCGAGAAATGGCTAGAGGCCATGAGATCCGAAATGGAATCCATGTACACTAACCAAGTATGGACCTTGGTTGATCCACCTGAAGGGGTAAAACCCATTGGGTGTAAGTGGGTCTTTAAAGTAAAGACTGACATGGATGGTAATAAGCATACCTATAAAGGTAGATTGGTGGCTAAAGGATTCAAACAAATTCATGGTATTGACTATGATGAAACCTTTTCACCGGGCCATGATGCTTAAATCCATTCGGATCATACTTGCTATGCGACCTACCATGATTATGAGATCCGGCAGATGGATGTCAAAACCGCTCGAATGGAAAGCTACTCGAGGATGTGTACATGACACAGCCTGAGGGTTTTGAAGATCCAAAGCATCCTGGAAAGGTATGCAAACTGCAAAGGTCCATTTATGGACTAAAGCAAGCCTCTCGAAGTTGGAATCTTCGATTCGATGATGCAATCAAAGAGTTTGGTTTCATCAAGAATGAAGATGAACCTTGTGTCTACAAGAGAAATAGTGGGAGCACAGTTGTATTTCTTGTCTTGTATGTAGATGACATACTTCTCATCGGAAATGATATTCCCTCACTCCAGTCTGTGAAGATGTGGTTAGGGAATTGTTTCTCGATGAAAGACTTAGGTGAAGCTGCCTATATTCTAGGCATCAAGATCTATAGAGATAGATCTAAAAGATTACTTGGCCTAAGTCAGAGTACATACATTGATAAAGTGCTAGATCGTTTTGCTATGCAAAATTCCAAGAAAGGATTTCTGCCTTTATCACATGGTGTGAGTCTTTCAAAGACTCAATGTCCCTCTTCTAAGGAGGAGAGAGATCGCATGGATAAGATCCCTTATGCGTCTGCCATAGGGTCTATCATGTACGCCATGCTTTGTACTGCTCCGACGCCTCGTATGCTTTGAGCATGACGAGTAGATACTACTGATCTGTGAAAGTCATCGGATAGCAATATCCAAAAATATTCTTAAATACTTACGAAGAACGAAAGAATATTTCCGATATTTGAGGCAATGAGGAGCTAGTCAGAAGGGTTACAATGATGCAAGCTTCCAAATGCATAAGGATGACTATAGATCGCAATCGGGTACGTGTTTTGCTCGAATGGTGGAGCCGTGAGTCGGAAGAGTTCAAGCACACGCTTGTCGATTCTACAATGAAGCCGAGTATATTGCAAGATCCGATGCAACAAAGGAGGTCGCTTTGGCTCCGTAAGTTCATCGCTGAACTTGGGTAGTTCCTAGCATTGCAGATCCAATAGACCTCTATCATGACAACAATGGGGCTATTGCAGTGCTAAGGAACCTCGATCACATCAATGGACCAAACACATCACGGGTGCTTCCATCTCATTCGAGAGATCATCGATAGAGGAGATGTGAGGATATGCAGAGTACCGATGTAAGCTAACATCGCAGATCCATTGACCAAGGCTTTGTACGGAGGAAGCATGATGGTCACACTAGGTCACTAGGTATTAGATATCATAGTGATTGGTACTAGTGCTAGTGGGAGATTGTTAGTTATAGCCCTAAGAACCAATCATGTGATGGTTGAATAGGGAACATTTTGTATCATATTCTATAAAGGCAAAGGATTGGTTATTATATTTAAGTCTTTCTTGTGCCACTAAATTAAATATAGTAATGCCCTAGAAAAGTAGGTTCTTATCTACAAAGACATCAATTGGCGTAATTGATTATGAGAGGTCAGAGAGAACACTTTCTAAATGTTCCTAGTAAAGTATTAATATGCAAGGGCAATATTAATACATAAAGACTAGCATGTAGGTCAATTGATGACTTGATCTCACAAGTCATGGATATATGATATCAAGTTGACACATGGGTATATATTAGAGAATATATACGAATCAATTCGCCATGAGAAAGTTTCATGGATCGTTATATGAGTGTCATAAACTTTCTCATGTGACTATTGGTATGAATAGTCCTCGGACCAAGTCACTACGGTTCCCTACATAAGGAGTTATGTACTTTGGTATCACAAACGCCACCCGTAACAGGTGGACCATAAAGGCGACATCGGGTATATAACAAATTATACGAGGGATGTGAGTGATGTAGATGGGATCTATCCCTCTCATATGACGAGAGTGATATCGGTGGGCCCCTTGATTGAGTAGAACTACTAAAACGCATGGCCATGCTCGAATGAGTCAATATGAGATATTGAGCTCATTTGTTTGAGTTAGTTTACTCAGGATCAAGAAACACATAGATTGATCGAGGATGACACTGCCTATGCCTCATCGATCAACTGATATCAAGGATAGAAGGACACGGTCATATATTATAGTAGTCACAAAGGTTAGTCGGATCTTGACTTATCTCATAACTTGGGTAGCAATGATGTATTGCTAGATGCCGCTCATTGCTTGTGTATCTAAAAGAGTTTAGGTCCACTGCCAACGTTATGAGAGCCTATAGGGTCACACACAAAGAGCATGATGATTAGAGGAATTAGAGTATTCTAGTTTGACTAGAATAATTTGGGAATAAGCTTAAGTACAAAATGGTTTTTGGACTTTAAGCTTAATGAGAATTTTAGCTAATTGATTTAATAAGATTAATTCAATATGTTACCTTATTGATTTAATAAGATTAATTCAATATGATAACATAAGCTTAATTGAATTAATAAGATTAATTCAATATGATAACATAAGCTTAATTGAATTAATAAGATTAATTCAACATGCATGAATGCCACATAAGCATGCCACATAAGCATGCCACATAAGCATGTCACCTAAGCATCCACCTAAGCTAGATAAGGTGGAAGGAAACAAAATGGTTTTGTCTCCTTAAGTGGCCGGCCAAACAAGGAAGCCAAATCCTTTTTGAGTGTGTCTCAATGCAATGGATTGCATTGAATGTGAAGGAGGTGGAAGGGTTTTTCCAACCCTATAAAAGGCTCCATGGAGTGGCCGGCCAAAGTAGAATTTTTGGTGGAGTGTGGTTGTTGGGAGCTTGAGGCTTGGAGAGAGCTTGAGAGCTTATTGTTGTGTGGCTTTTGTGAGTGTAGCAAGAAGAGTAGTCTTCTTCTTCCCTTCTCTTTTTCCCTAGCTTCCTCTCCTTTAGGGACTTCTCTAGCAAGAAGTAAAGGAGAGCTCCCCTAGTTTTCTTTTGTGAGACAAGAGCTTGCTCGTGTGGATACATATAGAGGCACGGACACTTGAACGTGCTAAAGATCCAACAAACAAAAGGAAGAAGCGGGATTAACAAGGGCACGCAACAAAGGTAATCCTCTCCTATAAGATAGGCTTAGTTTAGAGAAATTTATTTTATACGAGTTTGTTTTCGCATGGATCACTTGGAAGGGATCCTAATTTTTCCGTTGCGCATATGCCATTTGGCATAAAAAATTCCCTACAAGTTTTCCTCTTGAAAACCCACTTGTACCCTATAGGCTTTATGCCTTCAGGTGGGTCAACCAAGTTCCAAACTTGGTTTTCGTACATGGAATCCATTTCCGACTTCATGGCACCAAGCCACTTATCCCTTTCTGAACTTGTCAGCACTTCTTCATAACTGGTAGGCTCCTCATCATCAATGAGTAACACGTCGTTCGATTCACTTACGAGAAATCCATATCTCTCAGGAATATTGCGTGTTCTACCAGATCTACGAAGATGTGGTGTTACAATAGATCCAGCCGATTGCTCATCACTATGAGTTGTCGGCAGTTGTGCTTCACCAGGTATCTCATCAATGTCTATTTGAGTCTCTCGAGCCTCCTCAAGCTCGACGACACTCCCACTGTTTTCTTGCAAGAGAAACTCTTTCTCTAGAAACACAGCATGCCTTGAAACAAACACCTTTTGTTCCACAGGATGATAGAATTGGTAACCCCTTGTTTCCTTAGGGTATCCAATAAATAGACATTTATCGACTTAGCATCCAATTTATTGTCTGATACACCGCTTCACATAAGCAGTGACAACCCCATATCTTCAAGTAAGATACATGAGGTTTCTTACTAGCCCATATCTCATATGGAGTAGTAGAGACTACCTGGTAGGCATTCTGCTTAACAAGTAAACAATGTCTCAAGTGCATAACCCCAAAAGGACTTGGGAAGAGTCGCATGATTCATCATTGACTGACCATGTCCAACAAGGTCCTAAGCTACGCCTCGATACACCATTATGTCGTGGTGTATAGGGCGGAGTCCATCGAGACAATATGCCATTGTCTCTTAGATAATCAAGAAACTCTGACTTAAGTATTCACCACCTCGATCCGATCAAGTATTTTAATACTTTTGTCATGTTGTTTCTCTACTTCATTTCTGAATTCTGAACCTTCAAAGGCTTCGCATCATGTTTCATCAAGAACACATACCCAAACCGTGAGTGATCATCGGTGAAGGTAATGAAGTAGCTATAGCCTCCTAAAGCTTGAGTTGACATAGGTCCACATACATCAGTATGTACTAGACCTAGTAACTCTCCCACTCGTTCACCTTTTCTAGTAAAAGGTAACTTAGTCATCTTGCCTTTTAAGCATGATTCGCATGTTTCGTATGAATCCAATTCAAACGATTCCAGAATTCCACATCGGTGTAATTCGGACATGCATTTCTTGCTTATATGGCCAAGACGACAATGCCACATATAGGAGTCTATTTGATTATCCTTTCGAGCACGCGTGTTGCTCGCTTCGATATTGAAAATGTCACTGGATATGTCCAACGTATAAACACCATTGCTTAAAGTTCCAGTCCCATAAAGAACTCCATTCAAAGTTATGTAACAACAATTGTTACTAAAAGTCAAATGGTACCCATTTCTATTTAAACACGAAATAGAAATGATGTTCTTTATCAACGAAGGAACATAAAAGCAATTGTCCAGTTCTAAGACAAGTCCTACAGGGAGTTCCAACAAATACGTTCCGATGGCGAGTGCAGCAACCGTTGCTCCATTCCCAACACGTAAATTTGACTCTCCCCTTGACGAGTCTTCTTCTATTCCTTAGCCCATGTATGTCATTACATATATGTGAGCCACACCCAGTATCAAATACCCAAGTGTCTGAGGAAATAGAATGACAATCAATAAAGAAGATTTCTGAAGAAGATGGGGCATCCGATGCCTTATCCTTCTTCACGGACTCAAGATAAATCTTGCACTTTCTTCGCAAATGGCTCTCCTTGCCATAATGATGGCAAGTTTCCTTTTGTGCTAGTTCTACCTTCTTAGCCCTTCTCTTCTTTCCCTTCTGCTGTTCCTTTGACTTCCTCTTAGAACCTTTCTTCGAGGAATCAACTAACAATGTCCTGCTCATGCTTCTCGAAGACTCCACAGTCTTGACATATTGGCAGCACCACGATGAACCTCCTAGCATCTCGAGGTGAAGAGGAGCTTTGAGACTTGAACCTTCGAATCTCACTTGCTCATCAACCAACTCACAAAGATGAAGGACTACGATATGAGCATCCATATGCTCATGCCGCTCGTAGCTTGGGTTCCATCGTGGCTAGCATGATGCAACTCATTTGTTCAGAATCACTCACATGTTTCTGATAGGCCAACAATTGGTCCAGAGTTGCATCGTCACTAGGACGGGCGGGAAGAGGCGCTTCGAGGACATTTGCAAGCTTTTCAACCTTGAGAACAATTCTCAAGCTTCTAAGCTAGTCCATGAAGCTCGGCCCAGTCAATTTATTCGAATCCAAAATGGAACGCAAATTAAAAGACAACATGATCAATTTTAGAAATACAAAACGAGCATATATGAGAAAATGATTTTAAAATGCATCAATATACATTTATAAATCCCATTCATTTTTCGAATTTCAAAAACCCCAAAATCCCTTCGGGAGATCGTAGGTCCATCTCCGAATGGGCTGATATCCATCATAGTTATGAACAACCTTGGAGAGAGTCCAACAAGCCATTCTTAGCTATGATGGTGGGTATCAAGTATACCGATTACATATCATGTATATGTAACTATCACAATGTGCTATCAACTAATTGAATGTTTACACATACATTGGGTTGTTAACACATTAACAAGTATGCATCATATGCATAACACCCAACTTCACCTCTCTTCACATCGACCTTGGAGTGAGTCCAACAAATCGATGCTCCAAGTTAAAGCCGACCCATTAATCGCGAAATAGTTTTAATATGGTTAGAGCGCATTCAACCAATTAGCCAGCTTGGAGTGAGTCCAACAACCCAAACTAACGATTGACCTCGACTCTTACCATATTAGAGTTAAACTATTCCAATGATTTGAACATGTTCGAGGTTCAGGGGCTTGAAGTGAGTCCAACAACCCAAACAAGAAACAGAACTCTGGTTCTAACCATATTAATGGAAGGTGTAGGCTTTAATATTGAGTTAGGGTTTTATGTCTCATCCTCTTTGCATGCAAATAACTATTATCTACATGGCATGACATACATGGCATACATCTACATGTCACGACATGCATGGCATAATGTTATGCATCTAATGCAATTACATGGCATACAATTATGTCATGTATATAATTTCCTTATATGTCATAACTATTTATGGAAATAAAATATGTTTAAGATTTGATTCTTCAAATCAAATCATAATTAAATTAGGAAACAAATTTCCAAATCTAATCACATATTTTATTCATGGAATTATTTGATTAAGGAAAATCTATTTAGGAAACCAATTTCCTAAATCATTAAAACTACTTATGGAAATAAAATATTTTAAGATTTGATTTCCCAAATCAAATCATGATTAAATTAGGAAACAAATTTCCAGAATCTAATCAAATATTTTATTTATGAAAATATCAATTTCCATAAATACTTCCAACTTTCCAAAAGTGGAAGATTTCCATAAATACTTCTAGACTTTCCAAAATTGAAAAATTTCCATAAATACTTCTAAATTTACAAAATTAGAAAATTTCCAGAAATACATTATGACTATCGCAAAACCATTTTACGATTATGTCGAAACACAACCTGGGCTCTGATACCACTGTTGGGTTTCCGGCACCGTGGCGTGTGTGTGTTCGATCATGTTTCGTAAACATGAGCACAGCGGAAGCAATTAAAAATAATTAATCTATATTTATTACAACATACACAACACACGCATGCTATTACAACAAGTGTAGACATAACCATAAATTAAAATTTGCAATAAAAGAAAATTATCTACGTTATACCTTCCGTATGACGTGTAGCGGGAACGGCATCAACCGTAACGATCCTCGTAAGAATCGTCTCTATCCGTATCCACGCCGAGCTCCTCGGGATGACTTCGCTAAGTCACGAGCTTCGTCTTCGTACGGGTTACTAGCCTCGTGTTGAAGACGACGTGATCGAGAGATGATCACGATCCGAATCCAAATTCGGATCCTAAAACGAGTTCTCAAAACTCGCTTCTCCGGAGAGGTATTCGTCAACCAATTGACGAATCCTTCGTCCTCCACCTCAGAGGATTACCGGAGATCAAATCCCCGGTAAGTTAGGCGCTATCGGAGCTCTAACCGTCGTCCAAACGACGCTCCGACAACAAAGAAACAAGCTGTCCAGAAAAACTGGACAGCTTTTGGTGGAGGAATAGAGGCCGGCCAAGGAGAGATGGAAGCTCACCTTATCACCGAACCTAGAGGAGATCACCGGAGGGTCGCCGGAGGTTCACCGGCTGAAGCTTGGTCGCCGGCAATGTCTTGGACGGCGGCACAAAGGCTGGGCGGTGGCACACCTAGGGTTGGCGCCGACTAGTGGAGGAGAGGGAGGGGGCGGCACAACTAGGTTGGGCGGCAACTCCAAAAATTAGGGTTTTGGATTAGGGTTTAAGCCCTATTTTATAGAGAACTAATTCTCTTAATGGTTAATGGATCATATCCATAAAGCCCGTTAACCCGCTCCATTAAGATAAGTTAAAATAAACCAAACCATGATGGTTTATTTTAAGTTAAAACGAACCGAACCAACCTTTGGTTCATTCGTTTAATATAAACCAAACCCTTTGGTTTATTCTCATCCATTGGATCAGAACCAAACCATTTTGGTCCATCCATTATGTCTTCATAAGACACGGCCCATCCATGCTTCCATTGCGACTGAAACAATTTCATGCTCGCTTTATGTTTGGTCCAACCAAACATAGTTTCTCTCGGTCTGAGAATCCCATTCTCAAGATCGTTTTAAATCCTTTGGATTATACTTGTTGTGCGTGTGACCAAATAGGTTCTCAGTTTATGTTGGCCGTCTATAATTAACCATTAATTATAGAACGATCATGAGTGGCACCTAGTAGTACATCATGATCCCCAATTAACCGAAAAGATCAACGGTTGATCCAGAACTATTTCTGAAACCCTTGATGGCTCGAATGAATCGTGCCCCATTCCCTTCACTCATCTTATACCCACTTGGTTGGACATGGTCTATTGTGTCACCCACTAGTGTCGACACGCACACCTAGCCCAAGTATCATTTCCTCGTCCTACGGATTCTAGTTACTCCACATGTATCGAAGAGTACCTTACTCTAAACATGTAATGCTTTGGCCAAAGACTTTAGTAACAATCCGACGAGAGGCCATGGGTATACATCTCCTCGCAAGGAGTTGTGAATCCTTTATAGGCTATTCAAACACCTTCGATCACTTCGACTTATACCCAATCATCCCGGGTCCACATCTCCTCGGAGATGTTTGCTTAAGATGTCAAAGCATAAGTCTCCATGATCAAGATGACTTGAATACCGCAAGTCAAAGGAACATCACACTTAAGCCACAGTAAGAACTTCATTGACATATCTATATATGCAGAGAACCATATGAAGTCTTACGGCTGGTCACTCCAATGAACTAGTTACCATAACTAGCATCCACGATTAACTCCAGACATCACTATGTCTCCAGCCAGTGAGAATCAGCTGCTTGGATACACCAAGGAGTATACCTCGTGCTAGTCTCGACAGAATTGATGGTGTCCACATCCATCAATTCATCGACTAGGGATAATTTCGATACATCACAATTACACATGTAGAGATACTCACTAGTTGTGATCAAATGACAAATTCTCTCATGCTGTGAATCGTATCGTGGACATTCAGTAAATGAGTTTAAGATCCAATCAAATACATTAAACATGTATACTCAAATAGTGAATCTTCATTTATCATATAAATGGTTCATACATAAGGCGATTGCCTTAGGACATCTCTCATATATTACTAACAGCTTGGTCATATTAACCTTAGTAGAATTCAAAGATTGATAGCTGATGGACCTTTGGGTTCATTAGTGGTGGAGGATTTCCCAACCTGTGAATCTTGCTTGGAGGGTAAAATGACCAAGAGGCCTTTTAAGGTCAAGGGGTATAGAGCCAAAGATGTGTTAGAATTGGTTCATTCTGATTTGTGTGGTCCTATGTCTATCCAGGCTAGAGATGGTTTTGTTATTTCGTCTCTTTTATAGACAAAGTTTCGAGATATGGATACATTTACTTGATGCGCCGCAAGTCTGAATGCTTTGACAAGTTTAAAGAATTCAAGGCTGATGTGGAGAAACGTCAAGGTAATAGTATCAAGATACTACAATCTAATTGTGGTGGCGAATACCTCTTGGGAGAGTTTAGAAATTACTTATCAGAGGCTGGGATTCAATCCCAATTGTCTACACTTGTCACACCCCAATAGAACGGTGTAGCAAAGCGAAGGAATATGACTCTTATGGAGATGGTTAGATCGATGATGAGTTATTCTGAGTTGCCAGATTCGTTCTGGGGATATGCTCTAGATACAGCGGTGTACATTCTGAACTTGGTGCCATCTAAATCAGTGTCTTCTACTTCCACAGAATTGTGGACTAGGAGAAAGCCCAGTCTTAGACATATTCAGATTTGGGGGAGTCCAGCACATGTGCTGAAGGTAGATGCTGGTAAGTTAGAACCTCGTACAGAAGTATGCATGTTCGTTGGCTATCCTAGAGGAATGAAGGGTGGTTTGTTTTATAGTCCTAGAGATCAGAAGGTGATCGTTAGCACGAACGCTAAATTTTTAGAGGAAG
Source organism: Wurfbainia villosa (assembly GCA_025175895.1). Taxonomy (NCBI): domain Eukaryota; kingdom Viridiplantae; phylum Streptophyta; class Magnoliopsida; order Zingiberales; family Zingiberaceae; genus Wurfbainia; species Wurfbainia villosa. Next base: position 23,019,082 of record CM046009.1, on the reverse strand, counting down.
ACTATGTGATGAGCCACAAGCCCAAGAGTAAAATTGTTCTGGAGGAATTAAAAGGGGAAGTCACTTCTTCAGTACCACCGGTACAAGAGGATCTGCCACAAGTCATTGCATCGTGTGTCACAGAGAATACACAGGTGATACCTCGTCGTAGTGGGAGGGTTGTGAGACAGCCTGATGTTGGGAGTATGGGGAATACAATCAAAGTCCCACATTGGTAAGACATGGAAAAGATCATGTGCTTATAAGAAAAAAGATATCTCCATTGGTATGAGGCCTTTTGGGTAAAGCCCAAAAACAAAACCATGAGGGCTTGGGCCCAAAGTGGACAATATCATACCATTGTGGAGATATGTGGATCTTATAAGCACTAACAATTGGTATCAGAGCCATGGTCCATGTCAAGCCATGAACCTCGAACGAAGGAAGTTGAGCTCCCACGTCCGGATCAAGAGAACCAGACATCAGGAAGGAAGTCTAGTTGGGTCGGGGGGACCGAACAACCCAGAAGTCCCGTGGGTCAAGATCGGACATCAAGTAGAAAATCCTTCGAGGAGGGATAGGCTTGAGGGGGGGCCCAATGTGGTCCTTCGTTTGAGGGGGGGATTGTTGGGAGTATGGGGAATACAATCAAAGTCCCACATTGGTAAGACATGGAAAAGATCATGTGCTTATAAGAAAAAAGATATCTCCATTGGTATGAGGCCTTTTGGGTAAAGCCCAAAAACAAAACCATGAGGGCTTGGGCCCAAAGTGGACAATATCATACCATTGTGGAGATATGTGGATCTTATAAGCACTAACACCTGATAGATTCATGTTCTTGGGAGAATCTTCTGATTTGGTCCCTGGCGAACATGAACCTGATCCCTGGACATATGACGAGGCAATCCAAGATATAGATGCAGCATCTTGGCGAAGTGCAATGAATACTAAGATTGAATATATGGATTCAAATCAGGTCTGGGAGCTAGTGGAACCACCCGATGGTGTAAAAACCATTGGATGTAAGTTGATCTACAAAAGAAAGAGAGGAATAGATGGGAAGTTTGAGATCTTCAAAGCGAGGCTTGTTGCGAAGGGGTATACTCAGAAAGAGGGTATCGATTATGAGGAGACCTTTTCGTCGGTAGCCATGCTTAAGACTATCTGGATTCTCTTATGCATTGCAGCTCGTATGGATTATGAGGTGTGGCAGATGGATGACAAGACAACATTCCTTAATGGAAGTCTTGAGGAAAATATCTATATGAAGAAACAAGAGAGATTCATTGCGAAGGGCAAAGAGCATCTTGTATGTAAGCTTAATTGGTCCATTTATGGATTGAAGCAAGCTTCAAGGTCTTGGAACATTCGATTTGATGAGGTAATCCAGTCTTATGGATTTATTTAAAGTCTGGATAAGTCTTGTGTATACAAGAGATGTGACAGAAACATAGTGGTATTTCTTGTACTATACGTAGATGACATTTTGTTGATTGGCAACAATATCAAGGTGTTATCGGATGGAAGGGTATGGTTGTCCAAACAGTTTGATATGAAGGACTTGGGAAAAGTGGGATACATCCTTGGGATCAAGGTTATAAGGGATCGTAAGAAAAAGATGTTGTGCTTATCCCATGCTTCATACATAGACACGATTATGGATCGTTTTAGCATGCAGAACTCTAAGAAGGGTTTTCTACCTTTCAGGCATGGAGTTCCTTTATCTAAGGAGATGTGTCCTAGAACATCTGAGGAGATAGAGGAGATGAAGGCGGTTCCTTATGCTTCGGCAGTAGGAAGCCTCATGTATGCGATGTTATGTACGAGACCAGATATCTGTTTTCCTGTGGGCATGGTCAGCAGATATCAGAGTAATCCAGGACATGGATATTGGACTGCGGTAAAGCATATATTGAAGTACCTGAGAAGGACTAGGGATTATATGCTGGTTTACCAAGCAGAACAATTACTCCCTGTGGGTTACACGGATTCTGACTTCCAATCTAATAGGGATAATAGTAAGTCTACCTCTAGTTTTGTGTTTACTTTGGGAGGTGGAGCCATTGTATGGAGGAGTGTCAAGCAGAAATGCGTGGCGGACTCCACCATGGAAGCTGATTATGTGGCAGCCTCTGAGGCGGCCAAAGAAGTTGTGTGGCTCAGGAACTTCCTGATGGACTTGGATGTGATTCCTAGTTTGCCCAGAACTATCACAATTTATTGTGATAATAGTGGTGCAGTTGCAAACTCAAAGGAACCACGAGCCCATAAGGCTAGTAAACACATAGAGCGCAAGTACCACCTGATACAAGAAATCGTAAAGAGAGGAGAAGTTGTTGTGGCCAAGAATGCATCGGAGGATAACCTGGTAGATGTAATGCCCGTAAAATTCCTAGCAATTTTACAGGAATTTTTGGCTTGATGATCATGGGCCTTGGGTGAGCCTTTTTCCAAAACAAAAGAAAATAAGCCAAAAATGGATGCAAGACCTAGGAATTGAACTCCAAACCTCTAGAGATAGCCAAACCCTATAGATGCACCCACTAACCAGAAGCCCAATAGGATATTATCATTAGAGGAAGGGGGGGGATTATAGATAAGTGTGATAAAGGCAAATGAAGAGGCATGGAAGAAGAGAAGAGAAACTTCTCTTCCTCCCTTTATAAAGAAGAGGGAAAGTCCTAATTTGCCACTTCCTCTCTTCTTCTCCTTCTCACCGAAACCTAGAGCCTCTCCCTCCCCATTTCCCTCTTTTGGCCGAACCTCATCCAAGCAAGAAAGCAAAGGCTAGGTTGGTTCTTTAGGTTATCTTCCCCACCCAAAGCAAAGCGAAGGAAGTAAGTATCCCTCACCTGCATACGAGTAGCTTCGTTTGATGTTTTATAAAAGAAATCTAAATGTTATATTCGGCCAAGCTATGATTTTAGGTTTCCATGAAGTTATATGCTATGTTTTAGTAACTAGATGATGATGTAGGATGGAAAAAGGGTTTAGGTCAAAAGCTAACCCTAATGGCCACCAAGACCCATTCGGCCAAGCCATGCTTTTAGGGTTTCAATGAAGTTTCATGCTATGTTTTGGTAACTATATGATGATGTTAGGAGTTAAAATGAATTAGGACAAAAGCTAACCCTAATGGCCACCAAGACCCATTCGGCCAAGCTATGCTTTTAGGGTTTCAATGAAGTTTCATGCTATGTTTTGGTAACTATATGATGATGTTAGGAGTTGAAATGAATTAGGTTAAAAGATAACCCTAGAAAACCCTATGGACCATTCGGCCAACCTATGCTTTTGGGTGACTAAATGAAGTTTTAATACATGTTCTTTATGAAAATGAAGTTGTGGTTAAGTTAAATGAATAGGTTAACATGTGTTTTAAGTTGGGTGAATTCATGCTGACTTGTGATATTAAATGATGCTAGATGAAGATAACATGCCTTAGGTTAGTGTTTACTTACTTTGATGTCATGCCTTATGCCATGTCTATGTGTATGCGATATTTGAAATGTGTTATGAAATGAAGTATGATATGCTATGTTAAATGCAATGAAGCATGATGTGTTATGAAATGAAGTATGCTATGGTATGTTAATGAAATGAAGCATGATGTGTTATGAAATGAAGTATGCTATGCTATGTTAAATGCAATGAAGCATGATGTGTTATGAAATGAAGTATGCTATGCTATGTTAATGAAATGAAGCATGATGTGTTATGAAATGAAGTATGCTATGCTATGTTAAATGCAATGAAGCATGATGTGTTATGAAATGAAGTATGTTATGCTATGTTAATGAAATGAAGCATGATGTGTTATGAAATGAAGTATGCTATGCTATGTTAATGCAATGAAGCATGATGTGTTATGAAATGAAGTATGCCATGCTATGTTAATGAAATAAGTTATGTTGTACAAATAAGCATATAAGTATTTTACCTTCTGCATGGCTTGTACCAAGACCTTAACAAGGTCCAAGAAGGGATGGGCTCCTAAGATGCCCTAGGTCGATGGAATAAGACTCGGGCCTAGGATGGGCTTCTATGTATGATTGCCCCTAGGTCGATGGAATAAGATTCGGGCCTAGTACGGGATGTGCTCCAAGATGCCTTAGGTCGATGGAGTAAGACTCGGGCCTAGGATGGGCTTCTACGCTATGACGATTGCCCCTAGGTCGATGGAATAAGACTCGGGCCTAGAAACCTATTAGGTTCGAGACTTGCTACCTCGGGCCTATTTAGGGATGCATGCTATGATAACGAAGAAGTGGTACAATGCCGGGCCCAAATATGTTGAGATTTATGTTTACGTACCTAAAATATATGTTTTCAAAACATCCTGCATATGTTTACCTGCTGATTGTTATGTCTACATGCTTATGTTATATACGTTACATGTTATGTTTGATGATATGATATGATGCTATGTTTACATGTTATGTTTGATGATATGTTAGGAATGTTTACATGCTTATGTTATATACGTTACATGTTATGTTTGATGATATGATATGATGCTATGTTTACATGTTATGTTTGATGATATGTTAGGAATGTTTACATGCTTATGTTATATACGTTACCTGTTATGTTTGAGGATATGCTATGATGTTTATGTTACTAAGTTACGTACGATGCATGTTATGTTGGTTAAGCATATATTCATGTTATGCCGCTAAGTTATGGATGATACATGTTATATCTACTTATGTTACTTATGCTACATGTTAAGTTGATGATGCCATGTATGTTACACATTATATCGCTTATATGTTATGAATGCTACATGCCATGATTAATGTCGATGTATGGTTTTTGTGAGTAGGACAGGATCTTACTAAGCCTATGTGCTTATAGTTTATCTTTCCCTCGTACTGCAGATAAGGGTAAGGGATGGATAAACTAATGGGAGCAGCAGGAGGGGCCAAATGTGTGTGGTAGTGGCATGGTGGAGAAGATCCGTTAGGTCTACATATATATGTGTTTACCTATGATGATGATGTCTATGGATGTCCTTATTATGCCTGCTTATGATGGTGTCATTTAAGAACTTGAACTAAGCACTAAGTACCTATCTATGTTATGATGCATGTTCTATGCTAATAAGAAGAAGTAAAGAAGAAGTAAGAAGAAGTATTTATATATGCTATGATGCATGCTCTATGTGAAGAAGAAGAAGTATATATATATATATATATATATATGTCAATGCATGTTTATGTTTTAAAAAGAAAAAAAAATGTCGAATGTCTTCCGCTGTAAGAATTAAGAAGTATGCATAAAGTCTTCCGCTGTATGTAATGTAAGTATGTACGGTCGCGTCACGCGCCGCCCCTCCGGACATTCAGGGTCTGGAAAAGGGCGGGCATTACAGTAGATCCTTTCACTAAGGCCCTTCTGGTGAGAGCTTTCAATAGGCATGTGGAGGGAATGGGGATCAGATGTATAGTAGTTTGAGGACAGCATAGTCTTTTAGTATAAGTGAGAGATTGTTGGGATGTATAATGAAAAGTCTATCTTTTATATGAACATCTTTATTTTGAAATAAGAATCACATGATCATTGTTTGCATATTTTTATGGTTATGCATATTGTCTAATACATTGAATTGTAGATAACATGGTGTGTGGTGTAACACGGGAGATCATGTTATCGGCTCCTTGTAGAGTATAAGTAATGGCTCACAACCGAGATGGCTTTGGATAAACCATTGGTATGGTTGTAATGTCATTTGGTATTTGTTTGTCTTGACCATAAAATCACACTAGTACACTTTGTGTGTATTGAGCAGGACCGACTTAGAGGTGATTCGATTTATTGCTGACTACATAATCAAATCAGACCTCAGATATTATATTGTACATACTCTTAATCCCGATATAATAACGGGCACATGTACTTAGTAGTCATTTCTTTGATTTACCAATGGACGATATTTATAGATTAAATCGATAGACTCGGTAAGTTGGGAAATGATATTATTTATATGGTGTGTCGTTGATTATAGGAGGAAACCGTGTCCTATATATTAGGATGATGATGTCCTCTTGAGGAGCTCATAAGGTTCATCATGTAAACCCTGCAGGTGGACTTGGACCGGCATGATGAAAAGGTTGAGTGGTACTACTCATGGAGTTAGATGTTGATTAATTAATGGTCAGTAAATTAATTAATTGACGGACATTCGAGATCTTAAACACGGGAAGAAAATGTACATATAATATATGCATCCCATATTAACTTATGGGGGTTGGTGAGGTAGACCAATGATAATCCTTTAGTGGATTGGATTATCATTAATGGATCGAACTTTATGTGGGCTTGATCCATTGGGTGGCCAAGATCCAACTCCTCCTCATGGTCCCTATTGTAGCCTATAAATACCTCATGAAGCTTAGATCCAATGGATAGAAACAAAACTCTAGATCCAAAGGTAGAGATTAAATCTCTAGATCCGACGGTTGAGATTAAATCTCTAGATCCGACGGTTGAGATTAAATCCCTAGAACCAATGGTGGAGAATAAAACAAGGCTTATCCCTAACTCTATAAAAGGAGGGCAAGGGGTGGGCAGCAACTTGAATCCAACTAGAGATAGGATTAGGGTTTAGGGCTTGGCGGCACAAAATAAGGAAGGTCTTTCCTTTATTCTTCTTCCCTCAAGGTGGTCGGCGACCTAGCTATTTTTCCATCCCTTGGATGGCGTCCAAAGCAGCCCCTCTCCCTCTCTTTGGCCGGTAAAACCTAGGCTTAGGGTTCTCCCTTGGAGCTTTGGTTGGCATTCACCTATTCTCCTCTTCCTTCTTGGCCAGCGGCAAGCTCCAACCTTGGAGTTTGGTGGTTGGTTGAAAGAAGGAGAAGAGGCTTGTTTCTATTCTTCCTCTTGCTTTGGAAGAGCAAGGAAGGAAGTTTGGTGATCTAGGAGCTTCAACTTTTGGTAGATCGTCGCCCACACGATGTTCGAAAGGTGGAAGGTCATACAATAGAAGATCGAGAGATATATCGATTCTCTATTCTCTTTTGTAACTTGTTTATATTTGTTTTTCAATTATGAGCATGATATATTCTATTTGTGGCTAAATAATACTTGGATTCCGAATATAAACACAAAAGCCGACGATCCGTACATCGTCTATTCCGCGGCTACTCATAGAATAGAGGTAGGTCACTTGAACAATAAGTTTGTTCAAGTGACCACTCTAAACGAATAGCACGACGATGACAAGGTTGCTTGGGTGTTTCCTTTTGTCTAGGATTAAATTTTTTTAATCTGGGGGCATTGATGGGATCGCCATGAACAAGAGACCGAGTTGAAGTGGGAAGTGAAGTTTCCCCTCACGGACTCGAAGACATAACTAACAGACTGATGCCTCCCATCAGTCGACTATGAGCATCAGTCAACTACTCAATGTCTACCTGTCGACATCCAGCCTGGCAACTTCCCTGCAGTAAGAGGTTAGTACAGAAAATGGTAAATGCGACGGTTTCTAACCGTTCCATCTAGACCTAGACCTTCCATAGGAAGTCTTAGTTGGATCGTCGCCTATGGTCATCCCCGTAAAAAGGACACGACCTTACCATCTCTCACTCACACGAGCTTACCTCAATACTTCCTTTGTAGCTCTCACTTTCGGCCTTCCACTCCATTCCTTCGGCTCCCTCCGATGTCACTCGAGTGTCGCCCGACCATCGCGGCTTCCTCCCAGTGTCGCTAGCCTTCAGCTCCAGCTTTAGCACTTTTCTGCACACTCGATTTAGCTCGTGAGATAATGTTGTAAACTTAACTTTGTGTCTTTGTCATAATCAAAACACAGGTTCGATAATCTAGTGCCCCTACACCAACATGAGACTTAGTACATCCACCATCAAATAAATTAGTAATAGACACTAAATGGGTATTTAGAAATAAATTAAATGATCAAGGAGAAATTATAAGGAATAAAGCTCGATTAGTAGCTAAGGGGTTTAGTCAAGTGGAAGGGTTAGACTATGATGAAACTTATGCCCCAGTAGCTAGGCTTGAGTCAATTAGGATGTTTCTAGCTTATGCGACACATAAAGGATTCAATCTATACCAAATGGATGTTAAATCTGCCTTTTTAAATGGAGTAATAAAAGAAGAGGTATACGTAAGTCAACCCCCAGGTTTTGAGAGCTTAGAATACCCTAATCACGTATATAAATTAAAAAAGCCTTATATGGATTAAAACAAGCTCCTAGAGCTTGGTATGAGAGACTATCATCATACTTAATCTCAAAAGGATTCAGACAAGGTCAAATTGGCTCAACTATTTTCGTAAAAACCTTGAACCAAGACATTTTTATTGCTCAAATATACGTAAATGATATAGTCTTTGGATTGACAAATTCAAACTTCTTAAAAAAATTTATAAACCTAATGGAACAAGAATTCGAAATGAGTTTAGTAGGTGAGTTGAACTTCTTCTTAGGTTTACAAATAAAACAAACAAGAGACGGTAACTATATAGACCAAAACAAGTATGCAAGAGAATTAATTAAAAAATTTGGCATGGAAAATGCAAAAGACATTAAAACACCAATGACAACAAATGTTATATTAAATGAAGACAAAGAAGGAAAATATATCGATCTAAAGTACCATAGGAGTGACATAAGTAGTTTTCTATACCTAACTACAAGTAGACTGACTATTTGTAGTAAGTATGTGTGCTAGATATCAAACTTGTGCTAAGGAATCACATTTAACACATGTCAAAAGAATCCTAAGATACATTAAAGGTTCAATTAATGTAAGTATGTGGTACCCAAGGTCTAATAACTTTGAGTTAGTAGGATACTCTGACTCAGATATGCAAGGTGCAAACTAGATAGAAAAAGTACTAGTGGAGGATGTCAACTCTTAGGATCATGCTTAGTAAGCTGGTTCAGTAGGAAACAACATTGTGTTTCTCTTTCCACAACTGAAGTAGAATACATAGTGTAAGATATTGAAAATAAAAATAAAAAAAAAATCCCCTTTTTAATTGAGAAATTTTCTTATATACTTTCTCAGGAGTTCAAGGAAAATATTCCGGATTTAAAAGGATTCATATTACCACTTAGGAAGTCAATTATGCTTTAAAAAAAGGTGGTTGGGTTAACTTAGGCTAGCTTGGACTTGACTTAGGCTAACTTAACCATAAAGGACCGGCCTTTATAAGACCCAAAACCGATCCAATCCGCAATTTCTCTTCTATTCATCACGATTTCCTCTCCTCACCAGCTTCTCATTGCGATTTTCGCTTCCACCTCTATTTCTCTTCTTCTTCGAAGCACCTACTGTCGATATTTCTCTCTAATGGGAGGTTCAGCTAGAGGGAGGGACATCGATCGAGCTTCGCCAGGCTTGAATTAGGTGAGAGACCTCGCTGGGAACTTGGAGTCGATGGAGGATTCCATCGGGTCTCCGATCTGAGATGGGGCTTCGTGAGTTCTGTCAAAATCTGGTAAGTGGCTGATCCTCTCCCTTGAGTCGAATGAGATCTTTCCCTTACCTATGTTCCTCACTGCCATCAGCTCCGATTATTGAGGGGAGAGGGGTAGCAGCTGTTGAGCAGAGCAGATCGGGGAAGAGGAGATTGGTGTCGTTGGATTGTGCAAGTGTATAGTGCTGGTTGTGTTGTGAGGTGAGTTTGATTGTGATTTGTGTTCATAGTAGTAGTAATATGTTTGTGTGTTCCTCACTGCGAGATTGGGTAGTTTTAGCCCTTGTTTGCCACAGAGCTTGGAGCTGGGATTTGAGATATGACCTGTTTGGGGTGGTAGCCGATCTGTGCATGTGGGATGAGAAGGTGAGATAAATTGCAACTCTAATTTTAGATGTGATTAGATTTCATTTATTGTTGTTGTTGATCTTAGAATTGTCATTGATGTGGTTGTGTTGTTGTGTCGGCTGTGTGTGGGAGGAGATCTGATTGGTAAGGTTGATTCAACCTATTGTTGCCATCTGTTATTTGCTGTGTTCTATGTGGTGAGATCATGGATAGTGTCTCGGTTTATTTGAGTGGGTTGATGCAGCTGTGAAGTGTAAATTGGGTATAATCCCTATTTTTCCCTTTACCTGTTCTGTTCATGGTGGTTCCAGATCTGTAATCAGTGAGTTGGTGCAATCAGGTGGGGCTATTTTGAGTGTTGTTTAGATCTATTTACCTTAATTGATCCTGTGGATGTTGGTGATCTATTGTGAGTTTGGTTATGGTGTATCAGATTGGGATAATCGGGGTTGTTGACTCGTATTCGAGGAAGAATGTGAACATAGAAATGAAGTAGTGTTTAGTTCGTATATTTGTCTGGTGCTTGTACTTAATCATAGTTTGCTATTATATGCAGGTTTGAGATACGAACCAGGTCTGGATGTGAAGATTATTTCGAGCTTCGTATCAGGTGGGTAATATCTACCCTAGTCAGGTAGTTTGATCTGAATTTGGTGCATGAATTTGGACTTAAGCTTATACTTTTGATCTTAAATCTACTCTTATTTTATCATGTGTTTGTACTTAGCCTTGACCTTTGAGATATATTGTCGTTACTTCGATGATTATTTATCATGGATATGAATTACAAACCCTATTGTGTGTTAGCTGATAGATGCTCAGTTAAGTACATGTGGTTAGGATTACCATTGTGAACTCAGATTGGGTTACCGGGTGACATCACTAGGATTAGGTGATGGATCAGATTACAGAGTCGATTGTTGTATCGTACACATATTAGTTGTGCCCCTATGGTGGATTTAGTCATCTGTGCATAGATAAGTGTGTGTGGTTTTCAGTATATGGCTAAGGACTAGAGGTCCTAGCATGATTATATATCCATTATGGATCATGTGACTGCGTATGGTTATATAGATTATCTATAGTATCTCGCTATGGATTGGAAGTCCTAGCGTGGTTGACTGTCAGTTGTGTATGACTCTCTGTGTGATAGAGAGAGAGTCTTGTTGATTAGTAGTCCATGCATTGTTGACTTTTGGTTTGACTAGGACTCCCCGTGGGATAGGGAGTGTTGCGGGGTTATGTATGTGGAGTTATGCATCATTACATTGCATGCATGCTGTTGACTAGGTCTCCCTTGTGGTTGAGACGGGTCGTTAGTCATCCTGCCTCCCCGGTCACTCGGGGGTAGTGGAAGTAGGGTTGAGGGCAGAGCATTGGATGTGCCGCGCTCGACCACTATAGACGGTGGTAGCTAGAGTGGCATGCAGCTTGTCCTGTCGTGCAACACTCGGCCACTCATGGGTAGTGGTAGCTAGAGTCGCTTATAGCAGGGACCCCTAGGGTAGCATATAGCTCTATGGCGGCTAGTTACCAGTTATACTACCCAACTCGGCCACTCGAGAGTAGTAGTAGCTGGAGTCGTGATAGTTGTCATGTTGTGCCACCCTGGCCACTCTCAGGTCATGGTTGGACGGGTCTGCAGACAGTGACCATGCATATGCATTACTGATATATGTGTATGCATGTTTTTGATATATGTTTTACATATGCCTGTGAGATGCTGCATTTGATTGAGCTATGTTTGCTACATATGCTTGTTCATCATGATACATGTTATTTGCATATTATATACTGTTGTGTGTTGAGCATGATATATGTGTTGGTCCAGAGTGTTGTATGCATTTGATTAGCGTCATGTCATAGTGTAGTATGGACCGGATTTTTATTACATGTGATTATATGTTGTTCATATGTCTAAGTGTTGGTCAGATATGGGATTGACATCATACGTTATATGGGTTATGTTATTGTATATCTGTTCAGGATGATATTGTTAGTGAATGCCCTAGAGCCAATCATGTGATGATTGTTGTATGGACTTTATTGTATCATATTCCTATTTATAAAGGTATGGTTATTATATTTACTTGTATTGGTGCCAAATAACTAAATATAATAATGTCCTTGAGTAGTAGGTTCTTATCTATATCAATCGATTGGTTGAATCGATAATGAGATGATATAGAGAACACTATTCTTAATCATTCCTAGTCGAGTATTAACATTCAGGGACAATGTTAATGCATAGAGACTAGCATGTAGGTCAACACGATAACTTGATCTCACAAGTCATGGATATGAGATATCAAGTTGACACATGGGTATGCATTGGAGAATGTATACTGAATGACCCGCCATGAGAATGTACCATGGATCGTTGTTTGAGTGTCATATACTTTCTCATGTGGCTATTAGTATGACTATTAGTCCTTAGATCTGAAGTCACCATGGTTCCCTACATAAGGAGTTGCATACTTTGGCTTCGTCAAACGTCACCCGTAAATGGGTGGACTATAAAGGCGATTATTGGGTATGTAACTAATTATGCGGAGGGATGTGAGTGATGTAGATGGGATCTATCCCTCTTATATGACGGGGGTGACATCGATATTCTTGATAGAGTGAGACCACAAAGTGCATGACCATGCCCAAATGAGTCAATATGAGATATTGAGCTCATTTGATTAGAGTGAGTCTACTTGGAGTTCAAGATATAGATTGTACCAAGGATGACACGGTCTATGCCTCAATTGGTCAATCTAGATGTCAAGGATAGAGGGACATTGTCACATATTGTGAGAGTCACAATTAGTAGTCACAAAGGTGATGTTGGAGCTCAACAAACTTGTAACTTGGGTAGCAATGATGTGTTGCTAGATACCGCTCATTGCTTATGTTCCTAAATCGGTTTAGGGACATTGCCAATGTTACAAGAACCTATTGGGTCACACACATAAGGGCAATTAGATGGAGATTAGGTTCATATGATGAACCATAAGGATTAGGTTCATGGGATGAACCAAATTGGATTAAGAGTAATCCTAATTAGACTAATTGAGTTGGACTCAATTTGATTCAAGTGTTGAATGAGTCTAATTTAGATTTGATTCATCAAATCAATTTAAATTAATGAATAGAGATTCATTAAATTAAATTGACTTGAATCAAATGGTTGGATTTGATCAACCATGGGAGATAAGAGGTCAAGTTTGACTTGACTTGAGAGGGAAGATGAAAGGTCAAGTTTGACTTGACCAAATGCCATGTCATGATGATGACTTGGCATGGCCGGCCAATGATGATGCTCCACATCATCATTGACTTAGCATATGGTGCCACCTCATGAGGGAGACCAAGAGCCATTGGCTCTTGGAGAAGTTACATGCATGCATGTAACCCCCCCTAAGAAAAGTGGCCACCCACTATTGCCATTAGATGAGTATTCATTTTGGTGGGTTACACAACTTCATCTTCTTCCTTGGATCACCCTCTCAAGCTCTCCCAACCTCCTTGGCCAAAATACCTAAAGGGTGCTAGCACACTCTAAGGTATTTTTCTCCACCTATTGCTTGTGTGGATACCAATAGAGGAGTGTGCACTTGACACTCTCGAGTTTCGGCGAACCTTTTGGACGAGCGAGATTTGCGAAGGGCGTCGCATCAAGGGTAACTTCTTACCATGTAGATCTAGAGTAGATCTAAAGGTATTAAACACATACATGTTAGTTTTATATTTTATACTTCGCACGGATCCGTGGCTGGGGCTTCCGAGGTTTCCGCAACACAAAAAGCGATTTTTGCGGCTCGAAAAACCCAACAG